>OX352720.1:8585000-10005000 GCA_947095575.1 Electrophaes corylata
TAGCACCATACCTAGACGACTATGTAATTTGATAGAGAGATAATTTAAGATAACGCTATTTTATTTAGACACCCAAACTACAACAAGGATTCATTACACTACTACTCTACCTACTAACAACCAATATGCATAAAATAAAAAAAAATTTAAGTCTCATCAAAACAATTTATTGATCATGTATAAACAATGCCTCATTAATATGTACATAAAATTTCAGCTCGAATACTTGAAGGGAAGTTTTAGTTGAAAATTGAAATTTAAGTTTTTTTTTTCACTCTTCTCGGGCAACTTTTACTTTCTTTAAAGATCATAACAATATGTTCTTGGCTTGGGTGGTATGTTATCTTATTAATTTGACTGGACCTTATTCGAAGATTATTTTATTTGAGATAGACACTACGTTTCCCGCCTTTATATCATTATACTTCCGGTTCTTTTGGCTTCCGGTCATTTGACTTTCCGTAACGTTCTCGCCTGTGTCACTCCCCACCACCGCAGAGTGGCGCGATCCGAGCAGCGCCATCTTTATTTCTCATTGGCGTTTTGTTTCCCGCCGAGTAAGGACGTGTGACATTTTTAGAAGTGCAACACGTTTTATATTGCATAATAAGTTATACTATTTAGTGCAAAGTACTTTGTACCTGCCCTTAAAATGGATGAAAATTGTGATAGTGGTAAAAATGCAAACCCGGTTATACTGGGACCCTCTACTTCACGCAAACGACGTTCGAGTAGCATTAAGCTCGAGTTGCAATAGCAGTACGAGAATTAGTAGTTCTTCCGAATCCTTTCCAAAGCGTCGACGCAGTTAGCGTAAAAAGAAAAGGGGGGCAAACATATACGCTGGCATTCGGAAAGAAAATATCACCATCTATCGAACGTCGAACGTAAGCTGCAAAAATGTTTGCCTGTTTACAAGAAGTACACTGTGAGTAATATAATATTACGATTGATATATATTTTTCCGTTATTTCTTATGAAGGTCTAAATGAGCATGCTTAGCTTAATGTTGTGACGAAATTAAAAGCGTCTGTTCTGTGCCCAAGAGCACTGAAGTCCAGTTAAAGCTTTTGAACGATCTTTAACATCTTAATAGTAGTCATTGCAATGAGATCAGGTATTCAGAAACTCAAAAGGTTTACACGCCTGGTTTTTCCGATATTGTAATGAATGAATTTCCAGTCTCCGCGTCATTGCATATAAGCCGATAAGGCCTTTTCTTGTTTTGACTCGTGTGTTTTAAATAAATGTAATTTGTAGAATTTTCTAGAGAAATGACTCCTGATTGTGGTGTTTTTAATAATAAATTCTTAGAACTTATCACTAACGGTGATTTTTATAAAATTTCTTATGGCATGATATAGCTAGTTTGTAGCCACCGAGCTGAAATCCTGCAAATGCGAAGAGACTGCGTGGTCATTCAAGTAATGGACCCAGTGGTCAAGGCCACGCTGCGCAAGATACCTCCAACTAAAAAGTTTACATCTGCATTGGAGAAAGCAGGTGGAATGCGAAAATATTTCTGGCCTTCGAAGAATCCTTATACTTCAACCTTGCAGGTTGAGTTTCCAATAAACCTAGCGTCTCCTCGCAGGAGCACGCAAATCATAAAAAACCCTCGCAGGGTTATAAACATCGCACCTCGTGCTGCAATGCAAAAAGTTCATAAGGGTGTTGAGTAACTGGTCCATCACCCTCGCCGGGTGGTTGTACCTCTCACAGGCATGGCCATTGCTCCCATTCGGTCGCACCGAATAACCAAAGGTCATTTCAGGACGTGGCGCATCGCGCGGCAATTATAAGTTCCAAAGTCAGCACAAGTCTGGACATAAATGTGCCTACACACTGTCCAACCATGAAAGAAACGATAAGCAACGTAAGTACTGACATGAAGTTCAGAACGGGCCGTCTCGTACAATATCTAGACGAGTAGAAACGATTAAGAGCATCCAATCTTATACTGGATATCATATCAGGGTATCGCATACCCTTCCGCAAAAACCCTCTCTGATACATCCAAAGTGAAAAGTGATTATCGAGGTTCCGGTATCTGTCGAAATGAGCATTGTCATCGACAAGATGAAAGATCAAGGTGTTGTCGAACGAGCACATCTATCTCAGAGTTCGTATCGTTGATTTTATTGGTCCCAAAAGTGACGGCTCTGCCCGACCCATTCTCAAACTGCGATCACTCAATCGGTACATAATAAACGGTAAGTTCAAGCTATTGAATATCTTTCGTGTACCAGATTTTCTACTACCAAGAAATTGGCTATGTAAGATAGATCTATGAAGGCATACTTTCATGTGAGTTTTGCTCCGTGCTACAGAAGATTCCTGCGCCTTATGTATCGGAAGCAATTGTGAGAATTGACTTGTTTACTGTTCGGCCTAAGTACTGCGCCCAAAACCTTTGCTACGGTGACAAAGTGAATTGCTCAAACACTCAGAAAACAGGGAGTTCGAATCCTAGTGTATCTGGACGATTTTCTAATTGTTCATCAGCAAGAGGACGCGTTAAAGAATCACGTTCAATCTGTGATCTTCACTCTAGAAACACTGGGTTGGGTAAGTAATTACGAAAAGTCTGTTCTAGCACCTTCAGATACTCTTGTCTGCCTGGGTGTCCAGTGGAATCCATGGTCAAATCAAAGAAGTTTTCCCAGCGAATAAGTGCCTACTCTGGTTGCGAAACTGTCTAAGATGCTGAACAAGCAGCGTACTTGTCTCAGAGAAACGCAAAGTTTAGTGGGTCTTCTAAATTTTGCGAGTTTTTCTGTGCCAAGAGGTTGGCTAAATCATATTCTATTATTATTATTATTCATTATCATAATATTATATTATTATTATTAAAATGGTGGCTACGAAATTGCAAGCGCTCTTCAACCATTCACATGCCTCCTCCATCACACTACCTCACGACGGATGCTTCGGGCATCGTTTGGGGAGCGCGTCTAAAAAATCTTTTATTGGCAGGTTTTGGGTCAAACCGCTAAAAACATCCACACTGCAATCGAAAAGAAATGCTGGCCATTTTAAAAGTTTTGCGCGACTACTGTCAGCTCCTGAGCCACCGCACAGTTTTTGATTTAATGCGACAACAAAACCGTGATTGCATACTTACGTCACGAAGGCGGTACGAAGTCTGTACTGCTCATGGGCTTAACGTATTTAATATTTCAGACACGCAGACCATCTGTCGAGACGTCGTCGGGTCGATACAGAGTGGCATCTTTTAACAGATTGCACGAGGAAAGTAGGTATTTGTCAAATGGGGAACTCCTGTAATAAACCTGTTTGCCTCGAGTCGAGCCTATGTAGTGATGAATTACGTGTCTCTAGATCTGAACAATCCCGAGGCATTGTTTTACGACGCGTTCTCTCGAGTGTGGAACGTGTGGATATTCCACCTTTTCTGATAAGTCATCTCAAAAAAGTCAAAAGTCAAAAAGTATTTATTCAGTAATATCCGCAGGGATCATCTTGAAACGTCTTAAATCTAGGTGAATCTAAGCGCCAGTTCCTCGCGACCAAGCCTAGAACTAAGCCTAGATCTAAACAATGCTCAGGGGATCTACCTCTTGGTAGTGCCACGCTGGCATCAAGTGCACTGGCGCGCTGATCTGAAGAACCGAGCTAATGCAGCCTCCTTCACGCTTCGACGTCTCGATCGAGTCTTGGGTCGATGTACCGACGAGGGTACCCCCTTCAAAAGTAATGGACTGGATGGAAAAGTTTAGAAATGTAGGGCTACCCCTACATTTCCAAACCTCGAGAGCCTTGTCCACTGAGAACTTAGCAGGTCGGTGTAACTGTCAAAGAGAATTGCGTGCTTCGACACAAAAATATATAATGTAGCTTGGAATAAATGGTTAGCTTGGGTTGTCCAGCACCATATTAACTCGTGTAACCCGAGCAGGGTAGAACATATAGTAGTTCATAATAGTTTCAACCTCTCTTAAAGTACCATTCTTTTGCATAAATCTGTTGGTATATAGTGCAGGTAAGCACATTAAAAACTAAAACTGTAAATGTGGTGTTTCGACACTTTGCAACCCAGGTATTGCGGGCCAAATCGGTTCCCATATTTTAGTCAAACAAGTTTGAAAATTAATTGCTTTACAAAAGCCAGTTCAAACCAAACCACCAATTTAGAATTTAGATTGTCTTGCTCCATACTGCAGTTATATTGTTCAACACGATGATATAGTTCATGTGCAAAGTCATACTGCGACACTGTTGCTCTTGTGCTCGGATGGAAGGGTTCACGACTTAACCTTACTGAAAGTTGATAAAGATCATTTCACTCAAAGGTATGATTCGATCATGTTATGGCTTGCCTTTGGTTCGAAGACTGATTCTTCAGATTATAGGCAATCGGGATGGAAATTGTTTCCTAATAAGGACAATACAAATCTAGATCCAGTTTATTGAATTTCTAGAATGGTTGGTGTATTTAGTAATCGTAGAAAGTCTGCTATTGTGCATAATATGTTTATTTTTGTTGTAAGTGAAGCAAAAGCTGCTTCAAAGACTGAAGAGTTATATCAGGATCAATTTAAACCTTGTTTAAAGATGCAGGTATAACTGCAACGCCGGGAGTATTCGATCCGCAGTAGCGTCCAAGAATTGGCTAGACAACTTCCCACTTGAGAATACTCTTTCCAGGGGAAATTGGCGCTTTAAAAATACCTTGTGTACATTTTATAGGCGCTTAGTTCTGCCCGCATTTCTAGTACCTCTGTAACTAGAGTGTTTAGCCCAGTTGACTAACTCTTTACGAGTTGGGTTACTTTGTTAGAATAATATATAAGGAATATACCACACATTCGTTTTCTGGTATAAAAGATTTTATTTAAAATCCATAGCCATCCTTACTTAAGAAGACCAATATATACCTTTATGGTCTTGTTCACATTGGCGTCAGTGTCACTACCACCACCAGGCGATAACAAACAGGTCTCAAATAAAATAATCTTCGAATAAGGTCCAGTCAAATTAATAGCAGCGTTTTACCTACCAATAAAACGCATATTAATTTACTTACCTTATTCGAAGATTACACTTTCATCTCTGCCTGGTGATTTTCGACTCAATGAGAAATAAAGATGGCGCTGCTCGGATCGCGCCACTCTGCGGTGGTGGGGAGTGACACAGGCGAGAACGTTACGGAAAGTCAAATGACCGGAAGCCAAAAGAACCGGAAGTATAATGATATAAAGGCGGGAAACGTAGTGTCTATCTCAAATAAAATAATCTTCGAATAAGGTAAGTAAATTAATATGCGTTTTATTGGTAGGTAAAACGCTGCTACTATATAATTATACAACAAAGATTTACATCACGTCAAATTAAATAAATTCAACTAGTTTAACTAATACTCGTAGCAAGCAATATGCAAAAAAAAAAAAAAGTTTAAGTTTCATCAAAACAATTTATTGATTATGCATAAACAATGTTACAGTAACATGTATATAAAATTTCAGCTCAAATACTTAAAGGGAGGTTAGTTAAAAATTAAAATTTAAGTTTTTTTTTCCACTTTCCTCGGACAACTTTTACTTTTGTTAAAGATCATAACAATGTTCTTGGCGGGGGGGTGGTATGTTATAATAATTATAATCTGTGTGGTAGTTTACTAATACGAATAGCTGTCAAAAAATTGGGTGTCGACGAGCAAGTGACGAACAATAAATAAAGTTGAGAAATGTACTCGTACACAAAAAAAGCATTTCATTTTCATATCTGGGCGACCTACCTTCTTTTATTGCGGCAAACACCACTCGTTCCAAATTCTATGCAGTAAAAGGGAAAAGTATTCTGTTTTAAACACCTGATTACTACAAAATAATAATAACTTTTGATAAGAATCCATAATAATTGTTGATAGCCACAATATGACCAATAAACATATTACCTAACGATTTAGAGATTATTATTTTATAAATGATGGGCCAGCAGTCTCCAGTTTAACCTGTGCTGTACTGTTTCTATATATTTCTTTGATCAGCTCTATGTGCATTTTTCTACAATCTGTCTGAGCGTATGTAAAATTATGATCTATGGTAGAGTAATTTTTTCGGGGTCGCGCGATCTTTATGCACTTTTGATGCGATTACCTGCACCTGCATAATATTGATTGATTTCGCGCGCGCGGGTGGGGGTGGCCTGGCCGGTGGCCGAGTGCATGTCACGGGTCTACTAACCTAACCTAGGTTAGGTTAGGGTTAGGTTAGGTTAGACTTTTTTTTTTTTTTTTTTCATTTAGTACATTTCTTTTAAAGTACATTTCTCTCGCTCTACGCAGATAGGTTGTACATAATTGTAGGTAGATGCTACTACAAGCACCAGTAGTTGAGGTGAGGTAAGTAAAACGCGAATACGTGCGTATTGAAAACATTAAGCGTGGTCGCGAAATCTATCAGTATAAATCTATTGCCGTTATGCAATATGCACTTTGTTGCGTGCAGCTAAGCACCCGCACGAGGCGCCCGCCCGCGCACCCGCGCCCGCGCGCCAGGTGGGGCCATCATTATAAGTATTCAGTGTGTAGTGCCACTCAGATTGGCCGGTCGCCAAGTGCACGTCACGGGTTCAAAGGGGTCAACTATTGCCGACCCTTGCATTTTGTTTATTTTCATTTTTGCTTTTCATTTACTTTTAAACTAATGTGAAGTCTTAATGTCGGCTATTAGTTGTGGGTTTCGCCATGTAAACAAAAAGCAAGTTCTTGCTAAATAGTTTGTAATTACTTTACAGTTGCATAATAATGTATATAGGTACTATTGAAGTCAACAAGATTCTTCTAAATCAGTTATACTGTCATAGTAAACAAAAGTTTGACTAAGATAATACGATTACAATGAACACACAAATTTTATTAATTCTATCTTTTAACTTTTATTATTAATTAATAATTAATAAGAAGTAATAAATTAATTTAATGTTTTAATATTATATTAGTATGGTAGGTATTTACTGGGAGGGGGAATACTTTGACAACAGATACACAATTATTTATTTATATCTTTTCGATTAAAGCTTCAAGTATGCTAATAAATCGAAGAAATATATAGTACTGTGATTTTATAAAAATAAACTAAGCGTATCCAAGACGAAATAACGGAGCATGCACTTGTAATTTATAACTTTAAATAAGTTAGGAATTAGATGTTACCCGTTGTCATTATACGTTTATGTTATATAACGAACATCCATGGTATAGTATTATGGTGTTCTATTATGATTATTTAACGCGAAAGTTGATATCAATTTATCAGCGGCGGAAGATCTATTCGGTGTAATTTATGCGCGAAGGCATCATGATCTGTGTAATAATTATACGTCAAGATGCGAGCCTTATTTAATATAATATAAGAAAATCAATCTTTAACATATTTAAGAGACACTCTTGATAGTTTTAGTATTATGTGCCGATTTTAATTTTATGATAGGAGCTCTCTGATGCGGGATACACACACAGTACAGCAATGGTTGTACTTTATGAAGTCGTCGTATTAATGAATAATATCCTAAGCATATAAAAAGAGAGAGCTAAGAAAATTATGTTGTCTGTTCTACTTTATATTAACGTATTGCTTATTATATAATCTATGACTATAATACTATGAATCAAATACTAAATAACCTAGTTATTATAATAATTTATAAATAATCGAATATCTCTCTATGGTAGAAAATTCGAAAGCTGTGTATAATTGAAAACATATGAGCCTCAATGTCAGGTTTTCCTGACAGGGGGGGGCCTAAAGAGAAAGAAATGCCCATAGCGGCACTTGTGGCTTAGAATAATGAGAGATCAATAAATTTTAAACTTGTGCTTTAAAAGCCATGTTCTTTACCTTATATATTAATGAACATTTTGGAACTCTGTATAATGAACATACTGTGTCATTAAAAGTACTCTAACATTACAAATTTTGTACAAAATATAATGTTGAAAGCATTATATACTAAACGGAAACAAAATGGTTGGTTGTAAATATTGTATAAAAACTGATACAGTTTGATGGCTCGAAACTATTTATGGACTAAGATCAACAGTGTATATAAAAAACACTACCTATGTATATAAAAACGAAAGCAAAATAATGGTGCGCAGAACTATAATAATAAACTAAATTAACATTGATTGTAGAATGTGGCTATCAGTATAAAAAATACGTAGCTACAATTATGGTGGAGAATAAAAATGCATTAATAAAAAATATAAAGCATTTAAAGACTTAGTTGGTTGCTTTACACGATGTATGAAAATGCATTAAAGAAAATACTTATTCTTTTTAAGCCTTTCGTCCTTGGACGACATTTTTTCTAAATGTTTATGTTAGGAACATGGTTTTTTACATAAAATACAATTTACAAGCCTTTTAATTTATTAAGGCTTGATCCTAGGACCCACAGAAAAGAATATGTTCCCACCTAACCTAAATTACCATTTTTCCTGCTAGAGCCAATAAGATACTAGCTAAGCTTTTGAAATCTATGCATCTATAAAGCTTTGTCCTGAATGACTGACTGACTGATGGATCAACGCCAAGGGGATGGTGAAACACGGTACTAAAGTTTGTATGGGACAACGTGAACTCATCCCCAAAATAACTTGCACTACGAACGTTGTCTAAACGATAGGTATGGTGGTAGCATTTCCCTGAACAAGCCCTTCACTAAAAGCTTTATTACTTTACTAATACTTTATCTATAGTTCTATACTAATATTAAGTCGTAAAGTTTGTGAGGTTGTAGGGGTAATCACTGGCAAGCAGTTGGTTGGGCTTTCAAGCCCACGTTATTTGTTGTTTGTTTTCATTAACCCGGTAAATGAGCGAATGAATTAATTGCATTAACGATTGAGTTCTATTTGAACTAATATTATAAAGAGGAAAGATTTGATAGTTTGTTTGTTTGCAATGAATAGGCTCCGAAATACTGGACTGATTTGAAAAATTCTTTCACTGTTGGTAAGTTACGCTATTATTCCCGGGTGACATAAGGGTATATTATATTTTCAAAAAATGTTAGGGTCCTTAGTAAATTTCCAGTAATATACCTCAAGGAATAAAAAATTACCAAAGAAATTCCTTACATCGCGTGCGCTGCGAAAACTATTGATGATGAAGAAAATAATGTACTACGACTTTGCAGAACACAATATTATCTACAAAAAAACTCGGTACAGCATTATGTCTAACTATTATAGTTTTGTCACAATGGGTGTTCCTTTATTTTAAAATTTGCTTTTTAAAATGCTGTCGCTAGAAAACTCTTTATTTTGTACCTTGGTATTAATCCTTATCAAAATAAATTACTTAATCTTCAAGACTAATTCAATCTATACAAATAAATAAAATTAAAGTGTGTTTCGATGATCGACCGACCAGGTTATGTCGTCTCCTCGTTAGGCCTCTGTTCCTAGTTCCAGTGCTCCGTAGATTTAGGATGGATGCGTAGGCGTAATGAGTACTTTATTTGGTTTCTATAATACGTTTTAATTTTGGTTTCTGTTTTACATGTATAGAACAATGTAGTTTCGTAGGAGAAAAATATATGAATGAAAATGAATGGAAAAGAATGAATCTTGCGTCTTGAATGAACGTCTTGAATGAAGCTTGCGAATGACACCCGCTGTGACGTATGGCGCATCCCCGATGCTGATTGGCTGCTTGTATTTAAGGAAGCGTTTGCCTCAACCTTAAGCCGCGGTAACAAAGTGTCTGTTTGTAATATTAAAATAACCGCTTTTTACTACATGAATATGAATGTATATACGGTACATATACCAAAGCAGCATTTTTTAAAATTTTTGTCTGTCTGTTTGTTCCGGCTAATCTCTGAAACGGCTGGACCGATTTCGACGTGACTTTCACTGGCAGATAGCTAATGTAATAAGGAGTAACTTAGGCTACTTTTATCCCGAAAAAATAACGGGAACGGGATAAATCTGCCACGCGGGCGAAGCTGCGAGTGGCCGCTATTTTATGCCGTATAACGTCATCTGTTGGCACGTCGAGTATCACTTCAGGACGCGGGCGAAGCTGCAAGCGGCTTCTATTTTATGCAGTATACTCTCTATTAACGTCATCTGTTGGCGACGCCGAGTACTACTTTAGTTATTTTATAATGCCTACAACAATCATCAGTACTTATGTACTAGCGCCACCGTGCGTCTTTATTTTATCATATTTTACATGAAAATCCAAAAAATTCAAAGATTTGTAAGAAAACATGTTTACCGCCCAACGAAGTGGGCACGGGTCAGCTAGTACTTTTATATAACTTTTTAAATTATTCAATTCGGACATTCCTTTCAACAGAAATCACGAGTTCAAAAATGTAAGTAAGTATTAGAAAAAAGTAACGCGGTCGCCGCCGCTCGCTCCGTTTGGCCTAATCTAACTGTGCCATAAATCCTAAAATAGGCGTCTCTAGGGTACGTCGGCTCCCTACGCAACGGTCGTGTGCAGAATCGAAATAACGTCGCTTATTGCGATGTAGATAACGCCAGATCTCATTTCAAGTAGTCGTACATACTTTATAACGGGTCGTGGCAGCTGGCCGAACGCACGTTGTGTTGTCTGTGGTCAATACAGTGGCTGTCTGGATGAATAAAATTGTACCTCTGTCACATTTTTATAATCTGTATTTTATGGCGGCAAAACGATACATAACATGTTAGTGTTTACTACACAGGGATTGAGTTGAGAAGGATTTATACAATCAAAAATGTACGTATACGATAATAAAGCAATAACCCCATTTCCATATCTGCTTCCCATTTAGGTACTGTAGGTAAATATTGTAACGTCCTAGAGGAGATTGTGATTATATTGCCTTTAAGTTTCCACCTTTATTTTTGCCAATGTGAAAATAAACTAGTGTTAGAGACTCTACCTGCAACCCGGGCTGAGCCGAGCGACGTGGTATAAAATGGTCACACCATGTGGTACTCTGTGGACACTTCATCGACAGCCGTCGTTCACTTTAGACGTATTTTAGCACTGTTGGTCATTTGTTTTACCTAGACTTGTGGTTAAATGTTATAGTTGGTCCATAGTTGACTTAAAAATGTTCGCTAGATGTGTCACTGGTGGTAATTTTCATGAACCCCAAGGCTGTTTATAATATCAGGCCGTGGGATCACACGTGTTCCTATGACCGTTTTGCCTTCTGATTTTTGTCTGTTTTTGTCGTGCACTTTGAGCAAATGTTGTTTGTGTCGAAAATAATTTGTGTAGTTTTGGTGGGTAAGTCTCATTTTACTTTCTGGTAAAAATAATAGTGTCGGATAGGGTTATGTTCAATACAAAGGACGTGATTTTGTTCAAAGCTCGTGATATACCTACCTACCTACTCGAGAAACATTTGACGATGGTAGGAGTAGATCTTGTGAGTGCCGTTTCGCACGGAAGTTTGTCGATATCTTCTTGAAGACAGAATCATTCGATCGATCATCGAGACAAATTGTTAAGTCCCTAGGCGTTCAATTACCTACGCATAGTTCACGTGGATATTGTGATAGTTCGCGTAATAACCTCACTCGTCAAAACTTTTAGTTGGCTTCGTACATATCGACTATTTCTAGATCGCTGACGAAGTCGTTGTAGCGCGAGCGCAGACAATGCGGGTTGCTACTTGGAGTGCGCAGTCTAGACGGCGCCAAAACCATTGTGTCTTTTCTTTACGTTACTGACATCGGCTCTGTCGAGCGAGCCGCATGGCACATTGCTAGTCGTAGCTACTCCCAAGTGCAGTTTTGTGTACAGGCAGCGTCTTTTTCTGCTTTGTTGTTTAATACAGTCTTAGTGCTAATGCTAAGTGTTGTACCTACTAAGTCAGTAGTCAGTTTTGAACGAGATACCTGGCTGAAAAAATATAGATGCAATCAGCATCATCAAAGGTCGAAAATATTTGATCTTTTGCTGAAGTGTTCTGCCTACTTGTTTACCGATTGACATTACGTAGGTCAAACGATCAGTAATGGTCAGGTAAGCCGAGCAAGTATCAAGTCGAAGCGTTTGTGAAAGAGTTCATGTCTAGCAACGAAACTGTGGTGATGTTCGTATGGTGTGACGCGTGTTCATGCACACCTTTGTGCTGCTGCGCGTGCTCAATGACGCTTTGCTACGTGCTACTGCGCGTGTTTCTGCACGTCTTACTGTATGTTTGTGAATATATATCGTTGGGTACTGACGAGTATCGTTTGAAAGTTGACGTGCGTGGACATTGACATATATTTTGGCCTGTTTTTCGCTGCGAACTGGGGGCGTATGCCCTGGTGATGTATTTTACATGTTGATGTAGTATGTCACGGTGACCATAGCCGGCGAACTGGGTGCATAGGCTATGATCATATTATGTGTCGACGCGGTAAGCGAACTGGGTGCTTGTACCGTGGGGCATAGCGATAGCATCAACAAGCCTGATGCCATTGTTATGTGAGTAGGTGGCCATAGTACGCGAACTTGGTGCTTAGTCTGTGGTCAAGGAGACGCGATTAGCGAACTGGGAGCTTCCATCGCGGGGCATAGCAATTGCAGTTAAATACCTAATGCTTTTGTTATGCGGCACAACAACGAAAATCCGGAATTTGTTGTTTGTGCACACTGTCGTTTAAATAAATCAAATTGCTTATTGAGTGAAATCTGTTTTGCTTGCGATCGTTTGAGTGCACGCTTACGATCGTAATGTTTAACAGACTTAGCTCTTCAACGGGTTTGTTTTCAGTTTAGTAACGAAGTGTTCTTTTGCAGACAGCTATCAACCTGCTCATGACCTCCTAGATTCCGAGGTGTCTATCGCAAGTCAAGCGGTCGAGGGCGCCTCGCGGTCAGGAGAGGCCGTGTTAGAGACTCTACCTGCAACCCGGGCTGAGCCGAGCGACGTGGTATAAAATGGTCACACCATGTGGTACTCTGTGGACACTTCATCGACAGCCGTCGTTCACTTTAGACGTATTTTAGCACTGTTGGTCATTTGTTTTACCTAGACTTGTGGTTAAATGTTATAGTTGGTCCATAGTTGACTTAAAAATGTTCGCTAGATGTGTCACTGGTGGTAATTTTCATGAACCCCAAGGCTGTTTATAATACTAGAGTATATCGCGTAATCGACTACCTCGTATTTTATTTACAGAATGGAATCAAGAACACTGAGAACTAGACGACACATCAACTACCACGAGCCCGAAGAGCCGCCGCGAGACGCGTACGAATGTGAGTTATATGCAACTCTTTCTGTGTCAAAAACCTTAGTCTTTATGAATAAGTTAGTTTTTTGCATAGTAATTTTGATTAATGTTAGACTCAATTAATGATTGTTTGAAATTTGCACACTATTTTATAGTAGGACATAATGGGTCTAATGTAAACCCCAACACCAAGAATATTGTATTTGTACCTGTGTTCAAGCAAATACAATTCTGATTTCTGATAATAATAACTAGGCAGGTACCTACCTAATAAGTCAAAGTCAAAAAGCATTTATTCAGTAATATCCGCAGGGATCATCTTGAAACGTCTTAAATCTAGGTGAATCTAAGCGCCAGTTCCTCGCGACCAAGCCTAGAAGAACCGGCAAGAAACTTATGGCTTGGTTCCTACCGTTTTTTTGTATACTTTTTAGATAGGTACCTAATGCTAATATGTTAGGGCGTTTCTACCGACAATACTCGTTTTTAACGTAGGTAGGCCACAGTAGGTAAGTAGATAGGTAAGGTAGACTAGACTAGGTACGTGGTCTAATAAGTTAGCATATACCTTATAGCTCTGCCTGTTTTTTATTGTGTTGTATTCTTTGAAACAAATTAGGTACTTACATAAGAACATTGGTACTAGCGAAATAACCCAAAGTGTCATCCACGTGAAATTATTTTCATACAAACTTCAACCTCCCCGCTTTAACCGTTTGTATGCTTTTGAGTTTTTGAGGACCAAGAAGAATATACCAACCCTGAAAATTTCAAGTCTCTAATAAGACCAGCGGCTTAGGCATTGTCTATATGTATAAGTGTCTGATTAGTCGCCATGCCTATTTCTGCCCCAAGCAGCTTGCTGTATTCCACTATTCCGGTTTGAAATGTCTGCTGAAATTTATTTCTTTAACATGACCGCGGAACTGTGGCACCTCAGACGAATTTCTATATATTCTATATATATAGTATAGGTGTGGTAGGAAGGCAGTAAAAGGTAGGTAGATAGTAGGTACGTATTACTTTGCTGATCGATTTCGTTTCATTTCAGATTGCGATAAATGTGATGAATCATACTATAACTATTGTGCGATACACGGCGGCCTGCTGGTGGTTCCGGACGATAGGGTAACAACTAGTTAGAATCTATACCAATTTTATTAATCTTTGTCCTGACTGACTGACATACTAGTAGATAAACAACGCACAGCCTAAACCACTGGTGATACAGACTAAATATTCAGGGTAATTTATCTTGGTTCGTAGGGGTGTTGATTAGGGGTTGAATTACGGGAACAACTGGTACACCTTTATGTACAAAGAAAAATATAAGTACCCTGAAAGTTTTAGTCTCAGCGACTAGTAGGTTAGGCTGTGCGTTGTCTATATTATAAGTGGTATAGATTTATGCTGGTATGGTTAGCGACAATCATAGCAAACACAAAATCAAAATCATGCAAATCGAAGCATCCCAATACGGCTGGTCACCGCGGGAGAGCTAGACCAAAACCCTCCAGCAAAAAACAAATTACCATAGCCAAAACAAAATAACATCTGCACCTATGAAAATATATACAAAAACTCACAGACAGAAAGAGCAGTCGATCGCGAAGACTGGAAAAAGCTGGAGGAGGCCTTTACCCGTGAGGGGTCCTAACAGAAGAATTATTTCTAAATTGCAAATCAAAGTACAATAAAACAAAAAAAAAAAGTGTAGGTATATATTCCTACATCATTATAAATAAATACATATGCACCAAAGATTGGGTATATTTATAGATTTAGAATAAATATGATTAAAAATACCTACCTATGTACAAAATGTACCTACAATATAAAAATACGTAATAAAAATAAAATATTTATTTATTTTATGGTTAGCGTCAAAAGTTCACACATTTCTGAATTTCAACTGACTTCAAAATAATTTGACTAGTTAACATTATTCACTTAATGTACTCGTTCCTTAGGTCAAGGCACAGCTGGAATCTGCAGAAACCCCACGCGCCATGCTGTCTGCTCCTGCTGAGTTTCTGTACATCGATACCTCTTCTATACCAGGTAAGTGGCGGCATAGTCAAGGATAGCCAAAGGAAAGGCAAAGCATATTAATCGCATCGATAGGTAATACAAAAGTTTGGTATACCTATACTAACATTATAAAGAGGTAAAGTTTGTGAAGTTGTAGGAGGTCATTTCTGGATCTACTAAACCGATTTAGAAAAAAAAATTACCAATAGAAAACCACGCTATTTGTGAATGACAATAGGTGACATTATAACCCGAGAAATGAAAAAACTTTTTCGTAGTAGTCGGATTTGAAAATCCTGTCGGAGAAAATACAGTTGAACGAAAACGTTTTTTACGAACGCTGCCTTTACGACATATATGATTGGTTCTAGAGACAAGTTGTAGAGCTTGATAACGCCTACAGAACGTCAGCGACAGCATATGTCTAACTTTTATATTTAAGTCTCAAATAGTAGTTTTTTAATAGTAGTTTTTATATTAAAAAAATTATTTAGATCGTTAGGTCGTGTTTATAGGTCATATTATCAATAGTAATAAGTAAATGTATCCTCAACAAAAGAATTTTCCCTTCTACTGCATAACCGCCTAACAAGGTGGGCACGAGTCAACTAGTACTTTATATGCTAGAGAATAAATTAACTTCATACGGACGTCCGTATGAAGTTAATTTATTCTCTTGGCCATATTGTATTAGATCTACGTATTAGATGTGAAACGCCTTGCGGTAAAAAGTTAGCAATTGCATTTAAATCGTTGCTTTTAAAATGATGCAGGTATATTAGGATACTATGGGTAGAATCACTGAAATGGTTAAAAGTCAAAACTAAAAAACAAAATAAAAAAGCATTTATTCAATAATATCCGCAGGGATCATCTTGAAACGTCTTACATCTAGGTGAATCTAAGCGACAGTTCTTCGCGACCAAGCCTAGAAGAATGGGCAAGAAAGCTACATCTTGGTTCCTACTGTTTATTTGCATGATCTTTCTGCCCGTAAAAATTTCAACTCTCTACCTATGACGGTTCATAAGAAACAGCCTGGTGACAGACGGACAGACCGACATACAGCGGAGTTTTAGTAATAGGGTCCAGTTTTACGGAACCCTAAAAAAAATAATAGTAAATGGCAGGTATTGAATCGAATACCTACCTATATAGAGTTTATGATAGTGAGTGTGTTTTTTATTTGTGTTTCTGAACCTCGTACGTACCTACCTACAGACGCTGGGCTTGGTGTGTTTGCGAAGAGAACGCTGCCTCAAGGAGTGCGGTTCGGCCCTTACCGCGGACAACGGACACAGAATGCGTCGACAAGTTACTGCTGGCAGGTAATCCACGGTCACACCGACGACGGCGGCAGGGTCGAAGGCACTTCACCGTTAACGCACCATTAGAGCGAAGAGTTTCTCCGTAGTTTCCTTTCCTGGTAACAGCCCAAGCCGAGGTCCGTACCTAAGCGGTGCCCTTATGCTCGTTGAGAACAAACCAATTTTGTATAATGGTAGGTATAGCGCCTTCTGCACTTGCCAGTACCTCAGTAACGCTGCCCAATTATACCAGCGTTTTAATCCGTCTGAATAAAAACTTCATAGTCTTCTCCCAGTGCTTGTGCTACACTTTTTTAAATTCATCAATTTGGCTTCATCTCAGTTCTACAAGTGGCACTGGCACGCCTAGCTCTGAAAATGTCAACATGTTGCCATGACGACCGATGTGGCGCGGCGAGCGAATGTCCACCTGCGACACAGGAGATTGCGGGTTCGATTCCCGCCTTGGGATAAATGTTTGTACGATCTGCAAATATTTATTCCGGGTGTTCAGGGTATTTTCTATGAATAATAAAAAATATCTATGTATTTAATGTAATATATCTACTTGTGGTTCTGTGAGAACAATAGACCTCGCGAGCTCTTATAGCGAATAATTTACTCTTTTCCAAAATTGAAATACGAAATCTAAAAACTGGGAAGGGTTTCCTTTGTCCTAGAAGGTCGAATCTGGTGTCTATATGTTCGTCTCGTAGAAACGGAGAGGATTGCGTAGTTTGATTGGGGTAGGTAGGTATACATTTTTGCAAAAAACACCAAAATCATTTCAGCAAACTGTGTCACTTTTCCCCCCCTATCTTCTGGAATGCTCGGCTACACTTACGCATCCGGTATGTTACTGCCGTAATATAATACTAATAATACTATTCATAATAATAACTGATGACTGACTGATGATGAGTCAACTGAAGAAAAATATCTAGGCCTTATATTAGACGGAGGCCTCACGTGGAGGTGCCACATTGACAAGTTAAGTACTAAAATATCGTCCCTACTAGCATCACTACATGGTTGTGTGCGATGCCTTCCTCGTCGGGTCCGCTACACTGTCTACTATTCACTAATAAAACCTCATCTGGATTATCTTGTTGAGATATGGGGTAGTGCTGCAACTTCT
This sequence comes from Electrophaes corylata, assembly GCA_947095575.1. Classification (NCBI taxonomy): domain Eukaryota; kingdom Metazoa; phylum Arthropoda; class Insecta; order Lepidoptera; family Geometridae; genus Electrophaes; species Electrophaes corylata. Next base: position 8,602,684 of record OX352720.1, read on the forward strand.
ACATTAAAAGACTTACAAATAAAACAAAATAAACTTTTGAAACTTCTCTTTAACTACGATTTTCTTACACCAACTAAACAGTTATACAGTGAAACAAAAATAATGAATATTTACCAAACGTACTGCTATAATACAAGTATCCTAATAAAAAAAAATTTACAAAAAAAAACACAAACAAACAATAACAATTTAAAACAAATAGACAACAAGGCAAGAGATTACTTCGGAATGCAGATAATATCCATATAACTAAGGTCCGTACAAATTATGGTAAAACAAGCATAAGCTTTGAAGGTGCAAAACTATTTAATAGTCTTCCAAAAGAAATTAAAAACTCCGGTAACATAAATATATTTAAAACGAAATTAAAAAAATACGTACTCAATAACTTCTAAATCCGGCCCTGCGTAATTCCACTCTTTGCCGGCCGACGATGGCTCACAAACGCACAATCTTTTGAGGAATACCCACAAAATAGTTCGTTTTTGATTTTAAGTTGTAGCAAAGCTCTCTTTATAATTTTGTTTACTGTTAGATTGTTAGTTCATGTGCTCAAGAAATCAATTTATCTTTTTTTAACTAGTTGTACGTACGTAAGTAGGTAATATATTTAGTAATAAGTAACGCGCTCTGTTTGCTCGCTATCATTTTCAACGTAAAATTAGCTAATATTTCTCATTAAGTGAAATTGTACATTTCTTTTGAGAATAAAGTTCTTTAACCACATAATAGGAAACATTTATTTGCTGAATATGTTCGCAGATAATGAGCGAAATAGGTCGTGCGAGTCACGTGATAGACGGCTCAGACGCGTCGCGCTCCAACTGGCTGCGCTACGTGAACTGCGCACGCCACTCTTCTGAACAGAACCTTGTTGCGTACCAGTTCCACGGACAGATCTACTACAGGTAACTATATTCTACATCTCGCCCTACAGTACTGTACAAACAACCTAACTGCAAATGGCCAGTAAACTTTCTGAGCCAAGTAAACTATTCTATTGCAGTGGGACTTCTTGAAATATGCCTGCGTATGACTTGCTTTGGCACGTGATCGATGATACATTATTTATCAAATCCATCATAGGCTGTAGTGGCTGTCAAAGTACTCATACATACATACAAAATTAACGGTATCTTATTTAGACAGTAAAGGTTACTTATAGCGAAAGGTTCCTAGAAGTTTAATATGATCGATAAATCGTTAATCAAGAAATAGCTTACGCAGTACCTTAAGAACCTACTACTTACCGATCTTATTAATTTATTGACAGAACCACCAAAATAATACGGCGCGGCCACGAGCTGCTCGTTTTCTACGGCACTGAGTTTGCAATGAAGCTGAACATTCACCTCGGGAAATACAACAGCAAGCTGAAAAATACAAGTAAGTCTTACACTGCCTTAGGCGGCTAGGCTAACAAATTTCGCGAACCGAGCACTTATATTGACCACTTCTACTAAATATAGATACGCAGTAAATACCCGTCTTATATAAGTGTTTAATATGCTTTTAAGTTGTCATAGTTTTATGGTCTTAGTTTTATTTTTGTAACCATAAGTAATGGATATGGAAGAGCGAGGTCCTCCAACACAAGTATATTCTCCACACTGTAAATTTATGCATTGTATATTTGGCTACAGAAATAAATAATTTTTAATTTTTTTCATTTTTCAACAACAGTTATAATGCAACGTGCACGCAAAAAACTGACTCCTGAGTTTTGTCGTCAGTCTATCTCGTTCTGTCCAATGAAGACTTAATGCTAATGATAGCTTTTCTGTGGGTCTTTTATTTATAATTTATAAAATATCAACCAATAGAAAAAGTATCTCGTTTCAAACGCAACATATTTCGCGTTGCACATCTTAGCCCGGCAGGTGATTTACCACTATAACATTTTTCACCTTTTACAGAACCAGGAGAGCAATCTACAAAAAGTTCTGGATCAGAAACGCAAGACGCTACCCCAATCAACTTGGTCGATGCCCTAAACTCATCTTCGGCTGAACTTCGGAAAGTGAACGCTAATATTATGGGGTTAATCAACCTTGACAAATATTGCAAAGGCGAATTGATCAATGGTCCTGGAAACAGTGGTATAGATATTTATTCAATTTTCGACAGCGCTGATGCGTGTACTGCACAGAGCAAAGAAACCAATAGTGATCCCTATATTGAAGAAGCAAGCATGGGAGAAAACGTAACTGTAAATGATAAACTTGAACCAAACTGCAGAGTCCCTGATAGTGATGATCAAGAACCTATTGTCGTTAACACTCAAGATCATGAACAGAGAACTGATATTGCCGATGGCGATGAGAAAGATTTACGTAACACAGAAAGTATGAACTTGTCTCAAACTGAAAATGCTAGCACAACAAAGTCTCTTTGGAAATGTAATGTATGCAACCAAGTTATGCCCAGCAGAGATCAATTACGCGGCCACAGGCGTATCCACATCGGAAAACAGAAATTCAACTGCAGCATGTGTACCTACCAAACCGACTTAGAAGCCTATTACAAAAGACACGAGCAGTCACATATAAAAACCAAAGGGTCCCAAGAAAAAAAAACCAAATCTGCAAAAACGCATAAGCTATCTTGGGAATGTGAGAACTGCCAGAAAGTCTTTACCTCAAGAGCTGACTTACGAAATCACAAACGCATTCACGGCGGCTCATACAAGTTCAAGTGTAATTCTTGCAACTACCAAACGGACGTAAAGTATTACATTGAAAGACATTTGAAAGCAACCCATAAAATATCAGAATTGTTGAAATGTGGTAGGTGTAACTTCACAAGTCGTAATGCCAGAGTGTTTATGGTTCATGAGGGGTTGCACGAGAACAAAAAAGCTATCAAATGTGAAATGTGCGATTATCTATGCCCTTCAACCAGATATTTACATGCACATTTGCTGAGAGTGCACGTTTCAACAAAACTGCATCAGTGCGCGGTCTGCGCGAGCGCATTTAACTGCGTCGAATACTTGCGCAAGCACATTAAAAATGTGCACATTAGTAGGGATAAGTAAACAGTTTTACTGGGGATATATTAGTAGAAAAAACTAAAACTGATTATTAGATTGATGGATAAGAAACTTTGTGAATGATCTGTGATTAAAATTAAGTGATTCAAAATAATTTTAAGGAATACTCGATTTTAGGAATAGTTGATTTTAAGCTACTTGCGAATATTGTTGATTGACGCAGAAGCATTGTGATAAATTGTGATTATAATTGTAGTATATTTAAAAAAAAAATACTTTTTCGCCTCGATGTAAAAATTGATATCTTTTTGATTAGTTATTATTGACTTATCAACTTCTTTGGAAACAGAAATTTGAATGCGTTCTTGGTGTATATTTTACTGACATGTTTGATTTTAATAATAATAATAATTGTTACTTGTATTATGATGATTAATGTAATTTTAGATTTTTTAAAATGTACAAAAACAATTTAAATGTAATTGTTACACTAACATTTGATTTTGCATAAAGTTGTAATAAAATAAAACAGCCATAGTTTTTTATATATGTACTTACCTATTACCTGTAAAGAAAATCTAATAAAAAACGAGTGTGCTTTAGACCACACGACACGACTGAAGTAAAACTTCTTTGATGTACGAAACGTAACTGGGTATGAGAGAGAAAGAACAGTGCTTTCATACCCCCTCCATGGTAGTGTTAAACGTTTAATGCAACCTTGTTGGAAGTCGCATAAGACGTATTACTTCAAAAACATTTTGACTAAAAATCGAAGACATAAGTAAGTCATCTATACAAATAAATAAAATTGAAGGGTCTGTTTGTAATATTAAAATAACCGCTTTTTACTACATGCATATGAATGTATATGCGTAACATATACCAAAACAGCATTTTTAAAAATTTTTGTCTGTCTGTCTGTTTGTTCCGGGTAATCTCTGGAACGGCTGGACCGATTTCGACGGGACTTTCACTGGCAGATAGCTGATGTAACAAGGAGTAACTTAGGCTACTTTTTATCCCGAAAAAATAACGGGAACGGAAAAAAACTGCCACGCGGGCGAAACTACGAACGGCCGCTATTTTATGCCGTATTAACGCCATCTGTTGGCGACATCGAGTACTACTTCAGTTAAGATTTGTAAGTAAAAATGTTTACCGCCCAACGAAGTGGGCACGGGTCAGCTAGTCATAAATAATATCGAACACATCTTATGCATTGGTAGTAAGTAGGGCTCTTTGTAAAGGGCCCGTCACGGGAAGTACTATCTCCATGTCTGCTGCCAAGCAGCGTTACTGAATTTCGGTTTAAAAAGTGTGGGCGTTAATTATTTCAATGTGGTGAATGTGTGGGTGAAATTACAGAGGCACATGAGATTCACTGTACACCTCAGGTTGATTGATGTGAATCGTAGGGCACGTTCCCAACATGTATGACTAGCGTAGTTACAAGTGCTACTGCCTGTTTCAACAAACAACTACGGATACTAAAATAAAAACAAAATGCTTATTGCAACACTATTTATTACAAATAAATGACAAATAACACAAAATATCTCTACTTTAACTGTAAAAGAAAGCTTCTCCTGATTATTAGCATTAGCATGATGATATACCAATCTCAGTAAGTACATACTGAATGAATTTTACATTATTAGATATTATTTGTAGTGAACGTAGATTATGTAAGTGTTTGTATAAGTGCATATCAATTGTCATACGGTTTAACACATTTTTCTCTTTTTCTCATAAAGAATAAATTCACTAACATGAGAAAATACTAAAATAACTTAAGTTTAAGAGGGGCAGTAATCCTACAAATAAACACATTTTTAAAATATTTGATCAGCAAAGAATTTAACAAAAAAAAAGAAAAAGTTACGGTAGTTTTAAAAAAAAATACCCCTTTCGTTCGCTCGACCAGTGCATAAAATCAATTGTCATGGTAACATAATTATTTATACGAGTGTGAGTACCCACACAAACCATATGCGGTTTATAGGGTACAATAGTTAAGTAAAACTGTACTTAAATATAATGTTGAGTAAATAAATAAAAAAAAAGATAAGATTATTGCATATATTAAATAGAGGCTAGTCAGCAAGTATTACCACAAACTAAAGGAGTCGACGCTTCCTTGGTGCCCTCTGGTAAACCCTCAACCCAATAGACAAAACCACCACCACTGCCAGTGATGCCAAGAACAGCAACGCGGAAAAGTTCCAAGTGGCCAAAGCCACGAAGGTGGAACTCCTGGGTGCCTCAACCTTGGCGCCTGCAACCACGGCCAAAAAGCCTCTGCCGTTGCCAGGCGAGAGCCAACCGGCGCCGACACGCCCGCGCGTGCGGAGCCAGGCTCCCATTGTAACTACCACCAAGAGGGCTGAACCATCGACATCTGGAGCAACCCTCCTTCCACCCATGGTCCTGCCAACCTTGCGGTTATACGGACCGAAACAGCGAGCTCCGCACCACTAACAAGAGCGATGCTTTGCTCTACAAACTGTCCTAAGCACATGTCCCGCCACTCTCCCCCTTCTGGGGCATGACAATACAGAACGTTCTTCATCGCCGGACTACCCGACTCCGATCCGCCTGTAATCCCTCCCCACCCCAAGCTGACAATAATAAATAAATACTTTTGAATAAATTCGAATATACGTGCCAATACTTAAATATGTTGTTATAATAGACTGATCAATACATGAATATACTAACGGAATTCTTCTAGCCGCCTCTTGTGGTGCCAGCCTCGGGCGAACTTTCTCAGTCGCCCGAAGTTGGCCACGCTGCTCACTAGATCTCCATAATGAATTGGACCCTCCTCCCCATTCGGCCGTGCGATCGCGCCTAGAAGGTCGTCGCGGAGGTCCGCATAGAGCGGACACTCCCACAAGACGTGGTCCCGCGTTTCCTCCAGCCCTCCGCATCCGCACGCACCCGACTGGCTCAGACCTAACTTATGCAACCTACTTCTAAAACACCCGTGTCCCGTTAAGATCTGGGACGTGACATGGTCCGGCTCCACCCAGCGCGCCTCCATGCGCGCACCTACGTCTGGGAAGAACCGGAACAGGTCACGACCCTTCTCCTCGCTGCTCCATCTATTCTGCCATGAGGCCATAACTTCAGCGTCAATCGTACCCCGCACTAGGCGGTGTACGTCCTTCGGCTGGCCCTCAACCTCAGCTAACCTACGCCCCGCCCTAACCAACGCCAGATCCGCTGGCAGAGCCCCCGCGAGCACAGCGAGCGCCGCCGTGCTCGTCGTCCTGTATGCCTTCGTCAAGAGAATCAGAGAGGACCGCTGGGTCCTAAGCAGCACGCTGCGAACCACGTGCACTGACGCTCGGTGGTACCAGATTCTGGCTGCGTATGTTAAGGTTGGCGTGTAAGTACCCTCGTAGAGAACTCTAAGCGCGCGGTACCGGATCCCCCATGTATTGGCGGAAACACGCGCCATCTTTCCAAAACACCTGGACGCCCTCTCGCCAATCGACGCCGCGTGTGGTGCAAATGAGCGGCCAGCATCCAACACTACACCCAAAACTTTGGCTTCGCTCACGCTACAGATCGACGCACTGGACGGGTTGGTCTTAAGCAGAGGTGGCCTTTGTAACTTGCCCTTCAGGGTCATGGTCTGCGACTTGGCCGGAGCGAAGTTTAGCCTATTACGGGCCCCCCACTCCGCCACCAGCCGCAGAACCGCCGCTCCCTTATCCTCCAACTCTCTCCGAGCATCCCCCGCTACCAACACCGTCACGTCGTCTGCGTATGCCAGGAATTGCACACCACGCGGGGTAGGAAGGCGCAGGAGGTCATCCAGCAGTACGTTCCACAGTGTGGGACCAAGCACCGAACCCTGCGGGCAACCCATCGTAGAGGCCTTCCACACAGCCCGGTCGCCCGCTATCATGGCCACTCTGCGGTCGGTGAAGTAGCTCGCCAACAACCTGTAGATGTTAGGCGGGCATCCCCCCCGCTTCGCCTTAACCATGATCATAGGCCACCAAGCGTTGTCGAAGGCCCCCGAGATGTCTAGGAATATAGCCTGAAGATATTTTGACTTACACCCATCTGCAGCCTCCAGTAACGCACCTAGCGCTGTCGTCGTCGATCGTCCGCGCATGAACCCGTGCTGGTTGGGAGAGATACCGCGAGTGAGCTCTGGAATACTCCACAGAATCACTCTCTCAAGGAGTTTGCCAAGCACAGGAAGCAATGTGATCGGGCGGTAAGCTTTTGGGTCTGTTGGCGGCTTACCATTGCCCTTGGGCAGAACCAACAACCGTCCGTCTTTCCACACAGAGGGGAAGGTTCCCTCGGAGACGCATTTGTTCATCACCTGCGTGAGCTCCGTTCCGGCTGCCTTCCACACGTGTTTCAACATTACCGCCTCGATCCCATCCATCCCCGGCGATGTATTCGGGAGGGACATGACAATTTTCCCCAACGTGGTCTGGTCTATGGGAGCCGAAATCTCGCCTGAGGGCAACAAAGAGGCAGCGACTCTTACCTGGCGGTGATATGCAGTGTCGATGGTGGGGTCATCGTCCGGGCACAGCGACGACATCAGCTTAGTCATAGACTCGCCCACGTCGCTAGTGTCGGTGCCAAGGACGGAGATCCCATTGACGACATTCACCGGCGGTCGAGCGCGTCCGCACGCCTCCCTGTATGCAAGGCCCCACGGGTCATGATTGCCAGTTTCTGCCAGCTTACGGAAAAAATTCATTTCGGCCTCGTCCATCGCTGCTCTGTAAGTGGACCTGGCCTTGTGAAACCTCTCCTTGGCCTCCTCCTCAGTCGCACCCTCCTGCTTCCGGACCTTCTGCCAAGCTCTGCGTGCTACGTTATGAGAGTGTCTTAACCGGCTTAGGTGAGGCGTCCACCACTCATACCCTCTATCCGTGGTGGGAGCCTTAACCGTGCCCAGACACTCTGTCGCTGCACGCTCGATGAGCTTGGTAAAAGCTCTGGCGACCCTGTCAGCGCTTTCCCTCATAGCGATGGTGCCGACTCTGTGGTGTATGAAGGTCTGGAAGCCTTGCCAGTTGGCCTTCCGGGTCCTGTATCGTTGGGGGTGTATCGGCACAGTCGTGCCCGCTACTGCACTGGCGGAGGGGTGGGCAACAGTAAACGTGATAAGCCGGTGGTCACTCGACGATATGTCGTGCACCCTCCAGTCGCGCACGACATCTGGAGCAGTCGTGACGGTCCCAGCGACTCCGGTGTCTACCGCGGCCAGTGACGTTCAGGAGAACCTCATGGAAGAGTTCCAGGTCTCTAAGGCCACTAAGTTGGAACTCCTGGACAGCGTAAAGGGCGCCCTGAGGAAAATCACGAGCATAGTTTCGGGCCCAGGCTCGAAACTAAATAAAACTGACGTAGGCCACAGCAGTGGTGGCTGCTCTGGAGCTGCAGCTGTCCGAGGCGGAGCGACGCGCAGACCTGGCTGAAGACAAGTTGGTTCCAGGCATGGTCCAGATAAGTGTCCAGACTACCCGGGCCGACGCGGCTCCAGCGAGCTTCGCGAACGTTCTCAAGACTGGAAAGGGCATTGCTATAAGGCCTCTGAAAGTGAATGCTGGTCCGGTCCTCGCCTTCTATCCGAAGGAGGAAGCCGAGAACAACACCTCAAAAGCCACGAAAGCAGAGCTTCAGCGGACCATCAATCCGGCAGCGATCTCGGCACAAATCGGCAAAGTCAGAAAGGTGGGGAATGCAGTTGTGGTCGTCCACACCACTTCTGCGGCATCGGCTGAGCGTCTGAAAATGGCAGTGCCGTTGTTGTTGCGGGTATTTGAGCCGAAGAAGCGGCGACCCCTTGTAGACGAGGACCCATCGTCGGTCTCGAGGGTGTTCGAAAATACGTTTGAGGGCAAGATCGCGGGATGGTCCTTAGCTGATTCTTCTGACGATAGCGTACAGGACGACAAGCACGGTGGCGCTTGCTGTGCTCGCGGGGGCTCTGCCGGCGGATCTGGCTCTGGTTAGGGCGGACAGGCGGTTAGTCGAGGTTGAGGGTCAGCCAAAGGACGTGCATCGGCTAGTGCGGGGTACGGTTGACGCGGAGGTAATGGCCACATGGCAGGAAAGATGGAGCAGTGAGGAGAAGGGTCGTGACCTGTTCCGGTTCTTCCCAGACGTGGGTGCGCGCATGGAGGCGCGCTGGGTGGAGCCGGACCATGTCACGTCCCAGATCCTATCAGGGCACGGATGCTTCAGAAGTAGGTTACGCAGCTTAGGTCTCAGTCAGTCGGGTGCGTGCGGATACGGAGAGCTGCAGGAAACGCGGGATCACATCTTGTGGGAGTGTCCGCTCTATGCGGACCTACGTGACGAACTCCTAAGCGCGATCGTACGGCCAAATGGGGAGGAAGGTCCAATTTATCACGGGGATCTAGTGAGCAGCGTGGACAACTTCGGGCGACTGAGAAAGTTCGCTCGAGGCTGGCACCACAGGAGACGGCTAGAAGAATTCCGTTAGTATATTCATGTATTGATCAGTTTATTATAACAACATATAAGTATTGGTACGTATATTCGAATTTATTCAAAAGTATATATTTATTATTGTCAGCTTGGGGTGGGGAGGGAATACAGGCGGATCGGAGTTGGGCAGTCCGGCGACGAAGAACTTTTTGTACTGTCATGCCCCAGAAGGGGGAGAGTGGCGGGACATGTGCTTAGGACAGTTTGTAGAGCAAAGCATCGCTCTTGTTAGTGGTGCGGAGCTCGCTGTTTCGGTCCGTATAACCGCAAGGTTGGCAGGACCATGGGTGGAAGGTCCTTAGCTGATGTGCAGGGATCGATGAAGGGGCTATTTAAAAAGTCCAAGAAGAATAGTCAATTCCAGGGGACCACCGTGGTCTTCGAGTGTAGCCCGCGCATGCGGGAGAAGCTCGTTGCCCGCGGGACAGTCCATGTAGGCTGGCAGAAGGTCGAAGTCAATGATTACATAGACGTCACCTGCTGCAACAAAGTGCCAGCTTAATGGGCATCCGGAAAAGTTCTGTAGGGCCAAGGAGGTGACGTGCGGTAGGTGCGGAGAAACTGGCCACCGATCGGGCAAGTGCCAGGCGACGTTCCCGTGCTGCACCACCTGCAAGCGCTTCAAGCGCAATGACGCACACAGGACCAAATCGATCGGGATGCTCGAAGAGAGATAGAGGAGAAAGGAGCGGCAGTGCTGAGGCTGGTGGCGGAGTGGAGGGCCCGTATTAGGCTCCGTCCAAGTCGCAGACGATGACCCTTAGGGGCAAATTGACTTCGTGGTCGGCTCTTGTCGGGGACGGTTGTGTGTTGGCTCCACGCTGCTCGATTTTTCATCTATTTATATATTTTCAAAGTGCAAAACTCGGTCCCTCTCGTTTTCGCAACGGGTATTTCCGTATCTCGCCCGCGGCCATCTTGGTTATAGAGCGGGATACACGATTTTCCAAGCGACTTCGGGGGTTTCCCGGTGGCGCGCTGTTTGCTTCATTAATAGATAACAAGTTCTTAACAGTTAGGGTGTTAGGTGTCCCATGTTGGACCCGCACGACGGGGGTTCGGGGGGTTCCTTTACCCCCCGAAGCTCCTTGGCTCGGACTCCGCCATCGGAGAACGCAACTGCGGCCAAAAGGCCAATACCATCGCCAGGCGAGAGCCAACCGGCGCCGACACGCCCGCGCGTGCGGAGCCAGGCTCCCGCCGCTAACACCACCAAGCGGGCGGTTCCATCGACATCTGGGGCCGTCGTGCCGGTCCCAGCGGTCCCGGTGACCCCGAAACCCACCGTGGCCAGCGACGCCCAAGAGGAGCCCGTAGAGGAGATCCAGGTCTCTAAGGCCTCGAAATTGGAACTGCTGGACAGCGTTAGGGGGGCCCTGCGTAAAATCACGGGCATAGTCTCGGGCCCAGGCTCGAGGCTAAATAAAACCGACGTCGGCCATGTCTACGGGTACACCCAGGACGTCCTGGCGGTGGTGGCTGCGCTGGAGCTGCAGCTGTCTGAGGCGGAGCGACGCGCAGACCTGGCTGAGGCCAAGTTGGCCTCAGGTCTGGTCCAGACCAGCGTCCAGACTGCCCGGGCAGATGCGGCTCCAGTGAGTTTCGCGAACGCACTGAAAACCGGGAAGGGCAGCGCTCCAAGGCCTCTGAAGGCGAACGCTGGTCCGGTCCTCGCCTTCTATCCGAAGGAGTAGGCCGAGAACAACACTTCAGAGGCCACTAAAGCGGAACTGCAACGTACTATTAACCCGGCGGCGATCTCAGCACAGATCGGTAAGGTCAGGAAGGTGGGGAACGCAGGCGTGGTCGTCCATACCGCCTCGGCGGCATCGGCTGAGCGCCTGAAAATGGCAGTGCCGTTGTCGCTGCGGGTGGTTGAGCCGAAGAAGCGGCGACCCCTTGTCGCTCTTCACAACGTAGACGGGGACCCATCCTTCGATGACTTGGTCTCGAGGGTGTTTAAGAACACGTTCGAGGGAAAGATCGCGGGCTGGTCCCTATCCGATGTGCAGGGATCAATGAAGGGGCTGTTCAAAAGGTCCAAGAGGAACAGCCAATTCCAGGAGACAACCGTGGTCTTCGAGTGCAGCCCGCGCATGCGGGAGGCGCTCGTTAGCCGCGGGTCGGTCCATGTAGGTTGGCAGGAGGTTGAGGTCTATGACTACATAGATGTCACCTGCTGCAATAAGTGCCAGCTCTATGGGCACCCCGAGAAGTTCTGCAGGGCCAAGGAGGTGACGTGTGGCAGGTGCGGAGAAACTGGCCACCGGTCGGCCAAGCGTCAGGCTACGTTCCCGTGCTGCGCCACCTGCAAGCGCTTCAAGCGCAACGACGCGCACAGGACCAAATCGCCTGAGTGCCCGGCCCGCAAGTTCGCGGAGGAACAGCGCATTTCACAGGTCCAATATGGATGACACCACTTTGATCGTGGGACAGTTAAATCTGGGTGCTGCAGTGACAGCCACGAGGGAACTTCCCGCGATTGCGGAGTCGCTCGGCCTGGATATTGTTCTTGTCCAAGAGCAATATTCTGCGGCCGGGTCGATGATTCAGTCCGGGGAGAACTCCAGAGCGGGCATTTACTTGCGAAACCGCTCCAAGCCGTGTGCTGTCCTGCACCACCTGTCGACGGAACACTTTCTGTGCGCCCATATAGAACATCTAGACCTGTACGTGATCTCCACTTACTTTCAATACAGTCAGCACATCGATCAACATCTACGTCAGTTGGAGAAGGCCCTGGAATTCCTGAAGGGTAAGGCGGTTCTGGTGGGGGGTGATCTCAACACCCACTCCCCGTTATGGCATTCCCTGCCAAGACACTATGTAGGGAGAGGCCATACTGTAACCGACCGCCGAACCAAGATGGAGGACCTCATACATAGCCGCGATCTACAGATCCATAACACAGCTGGCCAGATGTTCACCTTCAGCACAGTAAACGGTGAGTCAAACATCGACGTCACCCTCAGTACGCGCGGCGTCCGCGTCCGCGACTGGAAGGTGCACGACATCTCGTCGAGTGACCACCGCCTTATCACCTTTACCATCGACCACCCCTCTGCCAGTGCAGTAGCGAGCACGACTGTGCCGATGCACCCCAAACGCTACAGGACCCGTAAGGCCAACTGGAAAGGGTTTCAGACATTTATCCACCATAGAGTCGGCACTATCTCCATGAGCGAAAGCGCTGAAAGGGTCTCCAGAGGTTTCACCAAGCTCATCGAACGTGCGGCGACAGAATGTCTGGGCACGGTTAAGGCTTCCACCACGGATAGAGGGTACGAGTGGTGGACGCCTGACCTAAGCCGGTTAAGACACTCTCATAACGTAGCGCGCCGATCTTGGCAAAAGGTCCGGAAGGAGGAGGGAGCGATCGAGGAGGAGGCCAGGGAAAGGTTCCACAAGGCCAGGTCTGTTTACAGAACAGCGATGCACGAGGCTAAAATGGACTTCTTTCAGAGACTAGCTGACACCGGCAATCACGACCCGTGGGGCCTTGCATCCGGGGATGGACGGTATCGAAGCGGTTATGCTAAAGCACGTGTGGAAGGCAGCCGGAACGGAGCTAACGCAGGTCATTAACAAGTGCGTCTCCGAGGGAACCTTCCCCACAGTGTGGAAAGACGGGCGTCTGCTGGTTCTGCCGAAAGGCAATGGTAAACCACCAACGGACCCCAAAGCATACCGCTCGATAACGTTGCTACCTGTGCTAGGCAAACTTCTAGAGAGAGTGATTCTCTGGAGCATTCCAGAGATCACCCGCGGACTCTCACCAAACCAGCACGGGTTCATGCGTGGACGATCTACTACTACGGCGCTAGGTGCGTTACTGGAGGCTGTTGATAACAGCACATCCAAGTATCTCCAAGCGATTTTCCTTGACATCTCGGGGGCCTTCGACAACGCTTGGTGGCCTATGATCATGGTTAAGGCGAAGCGCGGGGGATGCCCGTCCAACATCTACAGGTTGTTGGCGAGCTACTTCAGCGAACGCAGAGTGGCCATGATCGCGGGTGATCGGGCGGTGTGGAAGACCTCCACCATGGGATGCCCGCAGGGTTCGGTCCTTGGCCCAACATTGTGGAATGTCCTACTAGACGATCTCTTACGTCTGCCGGCGCCGAGTGGGGTGCAATTCTTAGCGTACGCAGACGACGTAACCGTGTTGGTGGCGGGGGATGCTCGAAGAGAGATAGAGGAAAAAGGAGCGGCAGTTCTGAGACTGGTGGCGGAGTGGGGGGCCCGTAATAGGCTAAACTTCGCTCCGTCCAAGTCGCAGACCATGACCCTTAAGGGCAAATTGCAAAGGCCACCCCTGCTTAAGACCGACGGTTCGTCGACCTGTAGCGTGAGCGAAGCCAAGGTATTGGGCGTAGTGCTGGACGTTGGTCGCTCATTCGCCCCACACGCGGCTTCGATAGGCGAGAGGGCGTCACGATGCTTCGGGAAGATGGCACGTATATCTGCCAACACATGGGGGGCCCGGTATCGCGCGCTGCGGGTACTTTACGAAGGCACGTATACGCCCACGCTCACATACGCGGCCAGGATCTGGTACCATCGATCGTCCGTACACGTGGTCAGAAGCGTACTATTAAGAACCCAGAGATCATCTCTGATCCTACTAACTAAGGCGTACAGGACGACTAGCACGGTGGCTCTTGCCGTTCTCGCGGGGGCTCTGCCAGCAGACCTGGCACTTTTTAGGGCGGGTAGGAGGTTAGCTGATATCGAGGGTCAACCGAAGGAGGTTCATCGCCAAGTGCGCCGAATAGTCGACGCTGAGGTGATGGCCTCCTGGCAGGAAAGGTGGAGCAGCGAGGAGAAGGGGCGTGACCTGTTCCGGTTCTTCCCAGACGTGGGAGCGCGCATGGAGGCGCACTGGGTGGAGCCGGACCATGTCACGTCGCAGATCCTATCGGGGCACGGGTGTTTTAGGAGTAAATTACACAGTCTCTATCGGGGCACGGGTGTTTTAGGAGTAAATTACACAGTCTGGGGTTAAGTCAATCAGGTGCGTGTAGTTGCGGAGAGCTGTCTGAGACACGGGATCACATTTTATGGGAGTGTCCGCTTTACGAGGACCTGCGCGAAGAGATGCTAGGCGCGATCAAAAGGCCAAACGGGGAGGAAGGGCCTGTTCACTTCGGGGACCTAGTAGGCAGCGTGGACAACTTCGGGCGACTGAGACAGTTCGCCCGAGGCTGGCACCACAGGAGACGACTAGAGGAACTCAGTTAAAATACTATATGTATGGTTCAGTCTATTATAACACAACATATATTTATGTAATGGCACGTATATTCAAATTTTCTGATAATTATATATTTATGGTCAGCTTGGGGCGGGAGGGATCACAGGCGGTACGGAGTCGGGCAGTCCGGCGATGAAGTCCGTTTTGTGCTGTCATGCCCCAGAAGGGGGAGAGTGGCGGGACAATGTGCTTAGGACAGTTTGTAGAGCAAAGCATCGCTCCTGGTTAGTGGTGCGGAGCTCGCTGTTTCGGTCCGTATAACCGCAAGGTTGGCAGGACCATGGGATGGATGGAGGGAATGTCCCTATCTACTATCTAGCGAAACCACAGCCAAGGGAACGGGCTTGGGAGAATCAGCGGGGAAAGAAGACCCTGTTGAGCTTGACTCTAGTCTGGCATTGTAAGGAGACATGAGAGGTGTAGCATAAGTGGGAGATCGTTCGCGGTCGTCGCTGAAAAACCACTACTTTCATTGTTTCATTACTTACTCGGTTGGGTGGAAGCCTTAACCGTGCCCAGACACTCTGTCGCCGCACGTTCGATGAGCTTGGTGAAACCTCTGGAGACCCTTTCAGCGCTTTCGCTCATGGAGATTGTGCCGACTCTATGGTGGATAAATGTCTGAAACCCTTTCCAGTTGGCCTTACGGGTCCTGTAGCGTTGGGGGTGGATCGGCACAGTCGTGCTCGCTACTGCACTGGCAGAGGGGTGGTCGATGGTAAAGGTGATAAGGCGGTGGTCACTCGACGAGATGTCGTGCACCTTCCAGTCGCGGACGCGGACGCCGCGCGTACTGAGGGTGACGTCGATGTTTGACTCACCGTTTACTGTGCTGAAGGTGAACATCTGGCCAGCTGTGTTATGGATCTATAGATCGCGGCTATGTATGAGGTCCTCCATCTTGGTTCGGCGGTCGGTTACAGTATGGCCTCTCCCTACATAGTGTCTTGGCAGGGAGTGCCATAACGGGGAGTGGGTGTTGAGATCACTCCCCACCAGAACCGCCTTACCCTTCAGGAATTCCAGGGCCATCTCCAACTGACGTAGATGCTGATCGATATGCTGACTGTATTGGAAGTACGTAGAGATCACATACAGGTCGAGGTGTTCTATCTGCAGAACAGCACACGGCTTGGAGCGGTTTCGCAAGTAAATGCCCGCTCTGGAGTTCTCCCCGGACTGAATCATCGACCCGGCCGAAGAATATTGCTCTTGGACAAGAACAATATCCAGGCCGAGCGACTCCGCAATCGCGGGAAGTTCCCTTGGGCTGTCGCTGCACCACCCAGATTTAACTGTCCCACGATCATAGCGGTGTCATCCATATTGGACCTGTAAGATGCGCTGCTCCTCCGCGTACCTGCGGGCCAGACACTTAGACGATTTGGTCCTGTGTGCGTCATTGCGCTTGAAGCGCTTGCAGGTGGCGCAGCACGGGAACGTCGCCTGGCACTTGGCCGACCGGTGGCCAGTTTCTCCGCACCTTGCACACGTCACCTCCTTGGCCCTGCAGAACTTCTCGGGGTGCCCATAGAGCTGGCACTTGTTGCAGCAGGTGACATCTAGAAACCTCCTGCCAGCCTACATGGACCGACCACGGTTGTCTCCTGGAACTGGCTGTTCTTCTTGGACTTTTTAAAGAGCCCCTGCATCGATCCCTGCACATCGGATAAGGACCATCCCGCGATCTTGCCCTCAAACGTGTTCTCGAACACCCTCGAGACCAAGTCGTCGAACGATGGGTCCCCGTCTACGTTGTGAAGAGCGCCCTTGTCGCTCTTCACAACGTAGACGGGGACCCTTCTTCGGCTCATCCACCCGCAGCAATAACGGCACTGCCATTTTTCGGCGCTCAGCCGATGCCGCCGAGGCGGTGTGGACGACCACACTTGCGTTCCCCACCTTCCTGACCTTGCCAATCTGTGCCGAGATCGCTGCCGGGTTGATCGTCCGCTGAAGTTCCACTTTAGTGGTCTCTGAGGTGTTGCTCTCGGCATCCTCCTTCGGATAGAAGGCGAGGACCGGACCAGCATTCACTTTCAGAGGCCTTATAGCACTGCCCTTTCCAGTTTTGAGAACATTCGCGAAGCTCGCTGGAGCCGCGTCTGCCTTGGTAGTCTGGACGCTTGTCTGGACCATACCTGAGGCCAACTTGGCCTTAGCCAGGTCTGCGCGTCGCTCCGCCTCAGACAGCTGCAGCTCCAGAGCAGCCACCACCGCCAGGACATCCTGGGTGTGCCCGTAGATGTGGCCCACGTCAGTTTTATTTAGCTTCGAGCCTGGGCCCGAAACTATGCCCGTGATCTTACGCAGGGCGCCCCTAACGCTGTTCAGAAATTCGAACTTGGAGGCCTTGGAGACCTGGAACTCCTCCTGGACGTCACTGGCCACGGTGGCTATCGGAGTCGCTGGGACCGCTGGGACCGGCACGACAGCTCCAGACGTAGAAGGGACAGCCCGTTTGGTGGTAGTAACGACGGGAGCCTGGCTCCGCACGCGCGGGCGTGTCGGCGCCAATTGGCTCTCGCCTGGCGAAGGGAGTGGCCGTTTTCGCCGTGGTCACGGTAGCCGTGGGCGGAGTCCGAGCCATGGAGGAACGGGGGGTGAAGGAGCCCCCCGATCCCCCGTCGTGCGGGTCCGACATGGGACACCTACCCTAACACCCTAACTGTTAAAAACGTGTTATCTATTAATGAATCTATAGGATACGCACGTGACAGATTATAGTTGAGAATGTCAATGTCAAAAGTATATTATCATGGCAACCCAAGAGCATGTTTTAGAATGAAAGAACTATAAACATCGAAATAAGTAAATAATACATTGTTGTGGTAACAGTGTAAATTATAAACAACGGTTTAGTTTATAATGGCTCATGCAAATAACATTAAGGTTCATTATGCGATATAAGATATTTGAGTATAAAAATGACTACCTTACCTTGTTTGTTATTGTAGTGTTTGAAGTATTATTTATGTCTGACTTTATTCTGAGAATATTATAAATTGATACGAAAATAGTATAATTCATAAAGTAACTTTTAAAAAGGTTCTGTTAAAATGTATTATGTTATAACTGTCTATTTAATACGATAATCTTTGAACACTTGTGATTGGTCCAAAACAGAATTGGGAAATATTGCCTTAAATAATAGGATTTAGTGGTTCTAAATACTTTCATAAGCCATCTATATGGTTTCAAAAGAGTTTAACAACAGCAAATACTGTGGTTATTGCTATTAAGTCAAGATATTTTGGTTTAATATTTCCTTGTCTGTGATTGGTCCAAGATTTTACGACCCTCAGAGGGTATAAATTGAAATGTAAAACATATTGAGGGACAGTCTACAGTCGACAGTCTACAACAGTCTACAGGAGTCTACAGAATAGTCTTGAGCAGTCGACTTATACAGTAATATTGTAATAGTGTTTTGTACAAGTGAAGTTCAGTATAATTATCTTCGAGATCGAGTAAACAATGTGCTAACAAGTACCTACTCTGTGGTGCTAACGAGAGACAAGGTATGATGTTATTTCTGGTTGCTTATCTATACCTAATACTGACTTATTGTGTTTGAACTGCTGCTTATTTTATTGTGTTAATGTGTTAGTGGATAATTAATAAATTACTAAGTACCAAAGGCTTCTGATATCTTTATTCATAAAGTATTTGCATAACCTAAATATAGGCAGGTCCTTGAAAGTATAATCTACCCACAAGTCATAGTAAAATAGGTCTAGTGTTCCCATAGCTAATTATTTCATACATCCTGACAGATATAGTATATAGTAAGTTGTTGGTCTATTTATCCATATAGACCAATAACAGGTTTTTGTAACAGATTTAGGTTATGGAGCGGTATTTTCAAAAGTACCTTCTTGACATAGCAATATTTTATTCTAGCACTAAAATTAGTGCACTTTTGGGTAATTTCTTTAAGTGAATAACTAGACCCCTCTATATAAATTCTGTCATCAGAAGTGGGATACAATTCATGTCTACATAAGTGTTTTCTAATGCATTTTTACTGTTTTCATGTTGGAACCAAAATTGTCGAAGCGTCGTTGTCGTCGCGTTTTTACAAGCAATCCATCCATGATGTATCCATTGCCGCTTCTACAAGTACCTATCCTACAAGAAGATTCCATGATTTTTGCTGGCCAGATTACCAAATCTGAAACTACCTTCAAAAACAAAAGTTAAGTATTAGTACACATTTGTACTGACAATTTAATTTGAAACCAAACCCTTTGTAAAGAACAGAAATAGATGAAGTTGCTGCATCATTTATAGCTTATTAATTTCTACTGTCGATAAAAAAAAAAAAAAGTACTTGATAAAAGTGATCTTGTTAGAGTGACTGGTTAAATTCCAACTGTTTTATTGTTTATCTTTGTTTCTCGAAGCTTTCTGACTTTTGACTTATTTACCAGCCAGAATGTGGTGATTTTAGAGGAAAGTTATACTTGTGTATGTACATTATTCTAATGCAATTTGTTTTCTGGTTTTCATATGGTACCTGTCATGGATAAGAATCTACATTGATGTCTCCACCTACCCTCCTCGTCAAAAAACCGTCAGAACGACAACACGGTGACGACGTGGCATTGCACATCGGTAGCAAGTGATCCTGGCATTGATACTGTAATGCATTTTGGGATTCATAGGTATTATGTACTAATATGATGTAATGTTAGAAACATGATGACTATGTTGAGTCGGGTTCGCACCATGCTTTAAAAATATTTTAGTATACAAGAATATTCATAGTTCTTATGATTTTGTAATTGATTTAAAAATGGCATGAATATCCTTTCGTTGTGGATAAGGACGTGGATAGGGCTGAGGATAGGGATATGAAGATGAATATGGATAGGGACGCGGATAGGGATGATGCGGGTAGGGATGCGGATAGGGACGCGGATAGGGACGCGGATAGAGATGCGGATAGGGATGCGGTTAGGAACGTGGATAGGAATGCGGATAGTAACTTGGATAAGAATATGGATTAGAATTGAACGGTTAGTTATGCAAATAAGGACGCGGATAGTGATGCGGATAGGAATGTGGTTAGAAACATGGATAGGGAAGCGGATAAGAATATGGATTAGAATTGAACACTGTAAATTATCTGATACTGAGCCAGTTAGTTTTAAAAATCAGTAAATGGGTACTTTGCGAGCAAAATATTTACACAATTTTTTTTTACTTTTAAAACTTTGCCACTTAACTACTCTTTTGGCTCATTTTTATTTTGGGTCAGTATGCCCGAGCGATTAAATTTTTAATGAAGTACCTGTTTATTAATTTACTTATAAAAATATAATTGTAAAAGAGATCGCTTAGGTAGTCGCGAAAAGAAATTACCCCACCGAGGTTTCTTGCTTGTTCTTTTACTCGAGATGGGCCGGATAGGGTTGGAACAAGTGTAAACTTACTTTAAAGTCTTCAGATTATACGGTGATCTTTTTAGATAATATGTACTAATGTTATTATATTAAGGGCTCTTGTATAAATAGAATTTCCTATGTACTTCGGGACGCAGTACTTGTCAGTCTGGCCGTGACAGATTATAGTTGAGAATGTCAATGTCAAAAGTATATTATCATGGCAACCCAAGAGCATGTTTTAGAATGAAAGAACTATAAACATCGAAATAAGTAAATAATACATTGTTGTGGTAACAGTGTAAATTATAAACAACGGTTTAGTTTATAATGGCTCATGCAAATAACATTAAGGTTCATTATGCGATATAAGATATTTGAGTATAAAAATGACTACCTTACCTTGTTTGTTATTGTAGTGTTTGAAGTATTATTTATGTCTGACTTTATTCTGAGAATATTATAAATTGATACGAAAATAGTATAATTCATAAAGTAACTTTTAAAAAGGTTCTGTTAAAATGTATTATGTTATAACTGTCTATTTAATACGATAATCTTTGAACACTTGTGATTGGTCCAAAACAGAATTGGGAAATATTGCCTTAAATAATAGGATTTAGTGGTTCTAAATACTTTCATAAGCCATCTATATGGTTTCAAAAGAGTTTAACAACAGCAAATACTGTGGTTATTGCTATTAAGTCAAGATATTTTGGTTTAATATTTCCTTGTCTGTGATTGGTCCAAGATTTTACGACCCTCAGAGGGTATAAATTGAAATGTAAAACATATTGAGGGACAGTCTACAGTCGACAGTCTACAACAGTCTACAGGAGTCTACAGAATAGTCTTGAGCAGTCGACTTATACAGTAATATTGTAATAGTGTTTTGTACAAGTGAAGTTCAGTATAATTATCTTCGAGATCGAGTAAACAATGTGCTAACAAGTACCTACTCTGTGGTGCTAACGAGAGACAAGGTATGATGTTATTTCTGGTTGCTTATCTATACCTAATACTGACTTATTGTGTTTGAACTGCTGCTTATTTTATTGTGTTAATGTGTTAGTGGATAATTAATAAATTACTAAGTACCAAAGGCTTCTGATATCTTTATTCATAAAGTATTTGCATAACCTAAATATAGGCAGGTCCTTGAAAGTATAATCTACCCACAAGTCATAGTAAAATAGGTCTAGTGTTCCCATAGCTAATTATTTCATACATCCTGACAGATATAGTATATAGTAAGTTGTTGGTCTATTTATCCATATAGACCAATAACAGGTTTTTGTAACAGATTTAGGTTATGGAGCGGTATTTTCAAAAGTACCTTCTTGACATAGCAATATTTTATTCTAGCACTAAAATTAGTGCACTTTTGGGTAATTTCTTTAAGTGAATAACTAGACCTCTATAAAAATTCTGTCACACGCGTCGAAGAGCTGCCGGAAAAACTTAGATGCATCTTATCTCGCTCTAAAACCAAGATGGCCGCGGGTGAGATACGGATTTACCCCTTACGAAAACGAGAGGGACCGAGTTTTGCACTTTGAAAATATATAATTAGATGAAAAATTTGGTACCAACTTGTAGAGCAATGCGTTTTCCCAGACATTCTACTTTCACTTGTGTGGTGTACGGCTCGCAAATTCGGTCCATATAATGCAGGTAGGTTGGTTAGACCATGGGTTACGCTGAGGACCCTTACCAGATTTTCAGCAATTTGTTTTGAGACATTACATACTAAAACATTAGCTATTTTATTTTCTAGTACTATTGCTAGTCTGAACAAGTTTGAAATCCCTTTTAGATGCCCAGGAATGTATTATTTTTAGTCATCTACTAGTAGGGTACAAAAACAATTTACATTTACGAACTTAATCTAGAGCAGAGTGTTTCCATAATTACAGGAAACTCAAAGTGGATATCAAGTTGAAGCGTTCATAGGCAGTCCATATTTGTTCGTTTCTTCTACGAACAAATATGGAACCAACCAACAACCTCTGGGGAATAAAGCTTGAATATGTCCTATATTTTTAAACAATCGACATTTTAAAGATTACGAGAAATCGGTGGATTCAGAAGACTCAACCGAAATCTTTTTCAAGGAATTGTATTGGGTAGATTTTGTGTTCAGTCCTGAACTTTCTCAGGCTAAAGATTCTAGATATACAAAAAAAATGTTATTAAATACTTGAGGCATTACAATCTTGAATTATAAGCTAACACAACCTTAAATTAACGAGATTAAACACATGTTGAGTTCAGACAATGCTCAGCTGATCTTTCAGGAGCTTGGTTTCTTCGATGATCGACGATATTTGTAAGGTCCTGAAAGTAAAAATATTTTATTAAAAACGTTCACAACTCTACTTCCAGTGACCACTGAGTGTTTTTTTCAAAAACGAGGGTACCTTAGGTATCTACTTTTTTATTTTTATACAACCTGCTAATATTACAAACAACGTTGATATATAAAGTGGCAGGTCACGAACGTCAGAACCGTGCCCTACGATACACTGCCCGGCTTCCATTAACCTAAGGCATACAGGTGTTAATCTTCATGTGCTTGTGCACCCGTTGCCGCTTGGCAGAAGCAGTAGACTTGATGGTAGTACTTCCCCGAAGCCCTTTACTAACTTTTAAAGTAGTAG
This sequence comes from Electrophaes corylata, assembly GCA_947095575.1. Lineage (NCBI taxonomy): Eukaryota > Metazoa > Arthropoda > Insecta > Lepidoptera > Geometridae > Electrophaes > Electrophaes corylata. The sequence goes on from OX352720.1 coordinate 8,625,478, forward strand.
TGTCGCAGTAGACATGCCATTAATCATAATGACATAGTAAACCGTTTATCACTACTAGCACTTCACATGACTATTTGTGTTCGCTATTGGATGTTTGTAGTACATATTTGGAAAAATATATAACGTACACGCAGACATGCAAATACAGGTGATACTACCATCCACACATGGTAGTCAAACAACCAACACACAAACATTTGGCCGGCCGTATCGTACAGGTCGAAGGCGCGTGCTGAACCATTGTGTGGTCGGTTTATTTGCGTATTTGCCTATTTGACCCCTTTGATGTGCGTATAGAAACCGACAAGCGCACGGTAACGCGTATTTGGTATTGGCTATATTTGTCAAATAGACAAAATAAGACCAATGCTTTGTCAAATATATTGTGCATACGTGGTACTTGTTTGCCAAATATGTCAAATACGCAAATACAAATAACCATGTAAGAAGCCACCATTAGATAGCGATCCCTTATCCTGATAAGGTCCAATTCTTATATATTTTTTTTCATTGAAACTAAATTTGACTGTCAAAATTGGACCTGTCGGAAATGTCAGTTTCAAAATTTGGATATTTCGTTTCGAGAATTGGGCCTCAAGAAATGGTCAGTTAACTCACTGTTGTTGTAGAACGGCTGCAATGGTGTCACTGTGAGACTTGCCCAGCGCTATGTCCTTGCGCTTGTAGTCCTCCTTCCACTGCTTCAGCTGGAAAAAGACGGAAAGAATTATGCTTTGACTACTCGAACTTAATTCCCTTTAATTTTACCTCTTTTTATTCTGATTTAGTTATTTTTAGTTTGTAATGCATATAGTTTCATATTATTTATTTTGTGTTTTTATTGTCTATGTTTTCTTATCTATGTTCGATTTAAAAATGTCTGTGTGTCCTTTTGTAATACTGTGTGCCGTCACAAATAAAATCTTTTTCTTTCTTTTCTTTCTTACCCCGAACAGAGGTCTCACTATGACCGCGGTTTATTAGTTTTAACTAAACTATAAAGTTATTGAGACTGACATATTATAGGAGTTTATGAAACAGAAACAACTTCACGACTTTAATTCCCCGGCACGGTAGATATCCACTCAGGTCTCTTACCAAGACTAAAACTCAAGATTCGTACTAATAACCTACACTTCCAGATACCACTTTGAACCCAAATATCTGCTACGATCTGCATCGACTGGCCTTATAGCATAGCAGGTTAGTAGTAGTAGCGCTCTTAGTAAAGGGCTCTTCTGGGGAAGTACTACCACCATGCCTATTTCTGCCAAGCCGCTTGCTGTGTTCCGGTTTGAAGGGTGTGGGTGCCGGTGTAATTACAGACACACGAGGCCTTAACACCTGCATGCCTTAGGTTGATGGACGCAGAGTAGTGCATCGTAAGGTACGTTAACGAGCGTGACCAGCGAGGCAATGCTCTGTAGGTAATAGTAACACTTAACATCAGGTGGGCCATCTACTTCTTCTTCTCTTCTCGTAGTTCTGTAGTTCTTAAGTTTCTTGCCGGTTCTTCCAGGCTTGGTCGCGAGGACATACGACGCTTAGATTCACCTAGATTTAAGACGTTTCAAGACCATAAACATAAATACAAACTTGAGAGGTGTCAAGGGACACCCGGATGGAACGAAGTTCAATCCGAAATAGAAATGAAAATATCTGGCTTGCTTTCTACAAGAGAGAGAGAGAGACAGACAGAGAAACATGCGACGCCGCACAGCTTACAATAGCTTACTATAGCAAAAAGTGTCGTGACAACTTTTCGTAAGAATTTTTTCCGTCTAGCCCCCTTTCACAACGCGCGATAAGGAACTTCGTTCCAAAAATTGTAGTTACCTCTTCGTCACGCCTTGCTGCGTGTTGCCTAGTGGCACGCAGCCTCTCCGCGAGGGCATCAGCGCGTCTCCGGGTGTCCTTCAGCTGTGCCAGCAGCTGCCGCTCCGCCTCAGACGCGCCGCCCGATCCCCATGACCGTATCACCGCGGAACATCTGGAATGCACAAGTTATTTTTAGGTTTCCGTACCCAAAAGATAAAACGGGACCCTATCACTAAGATTCCGCTGACTGTCTGTCAGTCTGTCCGTCTGTCACCAGGCGGTATCTCATAAACCAGTTATAAGAATCTAAGTCCTGACTGCCTGACTGGGATATAGACAACGCACTGCTAAACCACTGGTCGTAGAGACTTCATCTTGGTGCGTAAAGGTGTACTAAAGGAATCCCCGAAATTCAACCTCTAAACGTGTAATAATAGTTAGGTTATATTTTTTATTTTTAATATAAGTTTCTTGCCGGTTCTTCTAGGCTTGGTCGCGAGGAACTGTCGCTTAGATTCACCTAGATTTAAGACGTTTCAAGATGATCCCTGCGGATTTTGCTTAATATATTTTGGTATGCCGTGCCGGCAATGGGATCTATAAGATTATGTAAATAATGTAAGTACCTGTACTTGAGATCATCCTGTCGTTTCTCCGCGAGAATACATTTATCTTTCAGCACAACAGATTGCTGCTGTAACTCCTCCGCGTCGGCCTGAAATACATGACAAAAAAACTGTTTAAATTTGCATGCCAGTGATTTGGTGAAATATGTGACACTATGAGCACCTATTCTAAGAACTTTAAACCATGTTTCTCGCAAATAAATATATTTAATTTCAATCATTTTCAGTATATTTTTTTTTTATGTGTTTTTATAAGACTGACCGATGGAACAAGCAGATGGTCCAGTTGATATTGTGGCTACCCATTACCTATAGGTAGGTAGGTGCTTTGCTATAGCAAAGCATCGGAGGTCACGGTCGTTAGGAACGACGTAGCATTGCATTGCGTGTGTCTCCGGCCCGACTGGGGTGGCAGGTAATGGGGAGGTCGTGTTGTAAGGCACGGCTGATGGTCGATGCGCGGGTAGGTACCTGCAGGTGGTGGAGGCAGTCGCGGTAGGTGTGCGCGAGCGCGGCGTGCGCGCGCAGCTTGTCGGCGAGCGCGGCGCCGGCGCGCTGCTGCCGCGACATGTACTCGCTGCGCAGGCGCACGCAGCTCTCCGACAGTAACTGTACCCAACACAAACATATCAACCAACAACTTACTTCATTCATTCAGGCGTGACTTTAAGCTACGTGAATCTAAGCGCCAGTTCCACGCGACCAAGCCTAAATATCTAGAATTGGTACTAGAATGTCGCATATTTGTTTTTAGGGTTCCGTACCCACGTAAAACAGGACCCTATTACTAAGACTCCACTGTCTGGCTGTCTTTCCGTGTGTTACCGTCTGATAATGGTACGGAACCTTTCGTGCGCGAGTCCGACATTAAGACGGTTTCTTTAAGCACATTAGCAAGATTTAAAAAAATATAACTGTAATGTACAGACTTTTCGACCTCTTCAATTTTATTATGCTGAAGATAATATTCCCACGTGTCGTGACGCGTCAGACACACCCTGGCACGTTTTGTACTAAAGTAGACACCAAAGGTCTGGTCTCAGGTTTGTCTTTGTCTCTGTCCGTCTCATGCAACACGCCTGAGACAGTAGACGTGGATCCCCGCGGGTCGTGTTAGTGTAATTCTCGACTATTTACCTCTAAGCTTTCTTCAGGCGGCGGTTCATCTCGTCGGCTGATGTTCAGAATTGGCTGAGAGGCTTCACGGGATAATATCTCTTGGATGATGGAAGTGAAAGAAATCTTTTGTCGCTGAAATATCAACAATAGTTCATAAATTACAACACCATAATATTTTTGAATCTCACATGTACTTAGTCATAATTTAAAAAATCAATTGGGTGTACGACCGGATTTGAACCCCAACACTAACGACATCTGAATCAGAGTTATTTGAAGGTTGTAAAATAAAATAAATCTGAATTGAAATACTTTTTGTTGGTAAAACTGATATGCAATAATTAGTCCTCTCTATTGTGTTTGCAGTATATAAATTATTTTACAATAGCGCCATCTATTGAGCTTGTTTCGTACTAATTAGGTAATCAGTTTTGTTGCAACAATAAAACAGAGATGGCGCTGTACAAGGCCATGGAATGCCTAGGCTGTTTTAGAGGTAAACTTTAGGAAGTTTTTGTGTTTTCTGTCATGCGTATGTTTTGTAAGGAGTCACGAGGAGTGCCCCTGCCGAGAGTGTTATAAATGGTGGTAACTCCATATAAAATTAACACACGAACGGGTTATTTGCCTAACGCTTGGCGTACCTCTTTCAGAATGGTGTTGATGTCGTCCTGTAGTAAAGCCGGATTCTCCAACTGCATTTCCTTGTAAAGCTGCTCCTCTAAGTCAAAAGGCTCCAACATTCTGGAAAGTTTTATTTGTATATAAGACACGAGCATGATTTATGTCCGGTTCCAAATCTTACAAGCGTTCGTTAGTATTACCAGCATTACTAATATTATGAAGCGTTGCTTGTCAGTGACAGCAAGTAATTTATGATAGTAATTTAGTTTCCAACGCGCTGCCGCCGGTCGCTCAAATTTTATACACCCTCGGAAAACACGACCATGAAATTTGATGCCAATAGGTACACAATTTTTTTTTCTATTATTTGGTCGGGAAAGCACTACCACCGTACCGATTTCTGCCACCAAGCAGTGATAATCGCATTGTTGTGTTCCGATGTTAAAGGTGTGTGTGGGTGCCAATGCAATTACAGGCATACTTTTACGTCTCAAAGTAAAATGTCAAAGTCAGGAAGCATTAATACAGTTCTAGAAGAACCGGCAAAAAACATACGGCTTGGTTTCTACCGTTACAAATCTTTTTACATATTAATAATAATGAAAATAGTGAAGCTCAAATGTGGTGCCAATCTAAAATAAGGTGAAGGCAAGACAGAAACTATCAAACCAAGAACATAAGATACTACAGAAGTTCAAAAGACAGTACACGCTACGCTAACAATTCTAATCAATCTAATGATGTTTTTTTTATACAATTTGCTGATGGAACCAGCACATGGCCCACCTGATGTTAAGTGGTTACCATCGCTTATAACAAAGCATTGCCTTGTAGGTCACGTTAGTTAGGAACGTGTCCTACAATACACTGCTCTGCGTCCATCAACCTGAGGCATACAGGTGTTAAGCGTCATGTGCCTGTAATTACACTGGCACCCACACCCTTCAAACCGGAACATGATGTACTATACCTGGTGATGAGATGTGCGTCATCGCACAGGATGAGCAGTTGCGGCAGCGGCGGCTGCGTCAGCGCGGCGCCGACGGCGGGCGAGGGCGCCACGCGAGCCACGTGACGCGCTGAGCTGCGGGACCAGCATATCGACGACAACATTGCTTCACACTCCACTGGAATATAACAAACAATTACTAAAGTATTTGCAAAATGTACATAAAAACATCACATGCGACAGTTAAACTATCTACAGACCAAATTATGATTCATAAAATTATTAAATTTTATACTTGTTATTAACGCCATCTAGGCATTAATACCTGAACTATGTTATACCTTATTAGTACTGCAGGTGGTCATTCATTTATTTGTTGTTAACGCCATCTAGTTAATAACCGCCGAACTAACTTCCATCATAACATTCCATGGTACAATAGTTGATCCAGAGATGGAGCTTTTGAATTAGATTCTTCTCTGCATAAATGAGATATTTTAATTGGTACTGCAGTGGGTTTATTACAATTCTAGACATTCAGCATATTTGTCGTGCCTAGGGATTTGAGTCGTGAACCTATTTCTATTAATATTTCTAGGTAGATAGGTATACCTTCATCAGCCATAGCGAAGTCCATCAGCTTAGAGAGTATGGGCAGCGAGACAGTGTGCACTCCGCCCGCGTGGACCACAGCGTAACTTGTGTTCGAGCACTGGAAATTGTATTAAAGTACACTTAAACTAGTGGTTCTGTAAGAACTTTTGAGCAAAGTAGTGGTACAAGTTTTAGCGATTTCTCGCGTTTTGAATTCTAGAAAGTCGAATCTGGTGTCTACGGGTTCGTCTAGTGAAGGTAAAGAGGACTGCGTAGCCTGATTGATATAGGTAGGTGTAAATTTTACGAATTTGGACTGGGTAGAACGGAGCATATGTTTTGGGTTGAACGGGGAAAAATAATATTGGGAAGAAAAATTGTGGGTTGAACGGGGAAGCACTCAAAAATTAAAAAGCTACAAAAAACTTTCTCTCTTTTCCCCTCTCCACTTCCCTATTTTGGATCTATTTCGCAATATTTTGTTTAGAATATAGTCGTTAGTGGGTTTTACATATTTAATTGAAAACTGTTGATGAATAACGCGACGGTAATCTTCCCCCTTTTATCCCCCAATTTTTCCCCCAGTCAAAAATTGTTATCGTCAAAAAAATTTTAATAACTCAAGGAACTTGTGTGCCAATTTTCATCAGAATCAGTTGAGAAATGCGACCTGTAGGCGATAACAGACAGCTGGACAAAAGCATTTCTGAACGAATTTCGCCAAAGAGCGAAGAGATATGTCAGGTATGCGAACAGTCTTCGCTCGCTCGGTCAATAATCACCGAAAAGCACCGGTGGTCTAGTGGGAGTGCCCCGCCTTCTGATCCTGAGGTCGTGGGTTCAAATCCGGTCGTGCAACAATGGATTTATCCGTTCGAAACATTATGTGCGCAAAGCCAGTGCATTGTGAGGTTAGAACTTTAAGAACTTGATACTTACCGGGAAGATATTCACGGTGTAGGAATGTAGTACATCGTCCGTAGTATTGAGCTCCACCGATTCTACCACATACAGTGCGTGCGTGTCGCCTTCTTCGGTATCGTTATTCTGCAATGTTCGCACATAACACGATTAATACAAGATAATAAAATAAATCATCATGTTACATACATACATAAAATCACGTCTTTTAACATGGGGGTAGGCAGATACCACGGATTTCCACTTAATACGATCCTGACATACATCTTTTACTTCCCTCATAACATTATTTCGTAAAAAGGATCACGCATAAAGCGGAAGGACCCAAGCCGTAAACTTCTTTCCTGTTCATCTAGGTTTAAAGGGTTCTTCTAGGTTAGGGTGCGGGTGTCGGTGTAATTACAGGCACACGAGGCTTAACATCTGTATGCCTCAGGTTGATGGACGCAGAGCAGTGTATTGTAGGTTACCTTGCTAACGAACGTGACCTACAAGGCAATGCTTAGTTATAAGCGATGGTAACCACTTTACATCAGGTGGGCCATATGATGTTCCATCAGCAAATTTTATAAAAAAATGCTACACATGTGCTTACAGTAGGCCATAGAACGAGAAAAGTGTCAGATATGGATGTGGAAGGTTATAAAAGCAGGGGAAGACCAAAGAAAAGATGGATTGATTGCGTGAAAGATGATATGAGTAAGAAAGGAGTGAACACAGAGATGTAACTGATAGAAGAGAGTGGAAGAAAAATTGGTTGTCTGTAAAGTCGGTTTACGAAGAACGTGAAACATAATAAGACATGATTGGCATAGGCCAATCGAGTGGAAGAGAAATAGATGCGGCGCAAGCCGAACGTTCAAGCCTATCGTGCCTTTCGCTTGCTCGTGTAACGCTCTCGCTCCGATCGTAACGTTACAATGAGCGTAACGGGACACTTTTTCGTGCGTTCATCGATTTATTAGACGTTGTCACGTCAGAAAACCTGTTGTACCGACCCCACATAGTGTAGGACTAGCTGACCCGTGCCCACTTCGTTGGGCGGTAAACATTTTTACTTACAAATCTTAACTGAAGTAGTACTCGATGTCGCCAACAGATGGCGTTAATACGGTATAAAATAGCGGCCTTACGCAGTTTCGCCCGCGTGGCAGTTTTTTCCCGTGCCCGTATTTTTTTCGGGATAAAAAGTAGCCTAAGTTACTCTTTGTTACATCAGCTATCTGCCAGTGAAAGTCCTGTCGAAATCAGTCTAGCCGTTCCTGAGATAACCCGGAACAAACAGACAGACAGACAGACAAAAATTTTAAAAAATGCTATTTTGGTATATGTATCGCATATACATTCATATGCATGTAGTAAACAGCAGTTATTTTAATATTACAAACAGACACTTCAATTTTATTTATTTGTATAGATGTATAGATAAGGGCAGGAAGATGATGTGTGCTTACAGTAGGCAGTAGAAGGCAGTGGTAGAGCGCCGCGGAGTGCGTGGCGAGGACGACGAGCGGCGGCGCCCCGGGCGGGCCGAGAGCCGCCACGCAGCACGACTCCGAGCCGTAGTTGTCGTCCGCCGGCGGGAACATCGACAGCGGACCTCGCACTGCACACTGCAACCTACTGCCAACCAAGCGTACAACAATCAATAATAATCTATCGGCCGAATACTCCAATAATAATAATGCTGGACAATCCACACAGCATCATCTAACCCCAAAATAAGCAGAGCTTGCGTTATGGGTACTAGATGACTCATATAATAATAATAATAATAATGCTGGATAATCCACACAGCATCATCTAACCCCAAGATAAGCAGAGCTTGCGTTATGGGTACTAGATGACTGATATACTTAATACAATACATACATATTTTTTATTATACATAGAAAATACTCAGAACACCCGGAATAAATATTTGCAGATCGTACAAACATTTATCCCTAGGCGGGAATCGAACTCGCAACCTCCTGCGTCACAGGCGGACATTCGCCCAGTGCGCCACATCGGTCGTCACTAACAAATTTTTGACAGACTTTCATTGCAAACTATCAAAAAATTAAATCTAAGTTGCGTTTGAATATTCGGGGGGTATGTATACCATTTATAAGAACCTTTGTCCTGACTGACTAACATATAGACAACCGGTATATAAAGATTTTTATATTATTTTCCTCCAGTAGGATTTGAACCCACGCTTAGATTTGATCCCCTTGATACGGGGATGCGATACCAACTTCGCCACCGAGGATTCAAATGCCTCGACGAAAATAAGATTTGGAATGTTTCTAATACGGTGCTATCGCTACCGTGGCTCTATCTACATGCTTGACGTAATACTATCAAAGCCCGCTCGATAACCGAAATTGCATTCAAGTTGAATCGACAAGAGATGTCGCCGTGCTTCATTTTATAGTTTATTTGTTTTTATAGTGCTTACCTGCACTTAAGGAAATCACAAAGATTTTTATATTATCCCAAAAAATAAATATAAAAATCAATAAAAATTAAAAAATAATATTTTTTGGGATAATATAAAAATCTTTGTGATTTCCTTAAGTGCAGGTAAGCACTATAAAAACAAATAAACCGGTATATAATCGGTCAAGTAGTTTTGGAGCCTATTCAATGCAAACAAACAAACAATCAAATCTTTCCTCTTTATAATATTAGTATAGATTATTCCTTAATTATGTTGTATAGTTTAATAGATAATGTATGTGCATGCAGTGTACTTTAATAAGTGAGTTATTAGGTAGGTTAGTACTTCTACTCGTTTCTCTTCTTTGTTGCATGTTTTGTCGTCAGTTACCACTGAGTACAGTCTAAGTTTATGGCCTAGTAAGAGTGACCCCGTCTTTTGATTTTAAGGCCGTGGGTTCGAATATGATCGTGTACCAATGGATTTTCGTCTGTCACGTAAGGAATACCAACTTTTTTTTTACTATTTATAGGTATACGTTTGACCGCAATCTCACCTGATGTTAAGTGATGATGCGGTCGACGATGTACTACTACTAAACAACACTACAACTACTGCAAAATATGGGTATGTATGAGAATTTTATTATGGATAGAATAGAATAGAAAATGATTTATTTGAGACATTAACACTGGATACACAACACAGATACACCAAAATAGAAAAAGAAAGAAATAAGACTAGACAGATGGGCACAATAAGTATAACATATAAACGTAAAAAGAACAAATACAACAAGTTACCTAATTAAGTAGGTACCTACTTCTACTTACCTACCTACCCAATTTAAAGAAACTGTACCTAGACGTTGTGGATGCCAACCAGCATTAATGAGTCAAAAAGGGCCCTACTCAGCATAAGGCACTTGTCTCACCGGCAACGATTAACGAGTAACGAGTAGAGCTAGAACTAGAAACGAGTTAGCGAGACGCGGGGAGCGAGTGCGTAGTTCTGATATTTGTGTAGCTCGGCTATAAGCGAGTGTGCGAGTGAGGCGGGCGATTACTCGCATCACTCGCTCGCGGCTGTGTACTTTCAGATACGCACTGTAGAGAAATGACCACTGGTTGCTCTCTCGGCGTGAGTTCTAATCGCTTGGCGAGTATCGCCGAGCGAGTGTTATCTTTCATAGCTCTTGTCGCTCAGCGACAAACTAGTGAAGCGAGTGCTTGTCGGCAGTGTGAACAGTCAGCGATCAACTGTTTGTATATGCATCTCTTTTGTTCACACGAAAAGTATATCTATTGTACGTTTCTTGAGCGAGAAAATAGCCGATAGTTAGTCGTTTTCTCGTTGTTGGTGGGACAACTGCCTAAAGCAGCTTCACCTAGGGTGAAGCTGCGCTGGTTTTCAGTAGGGCCCAACGTAGGTGACAATTTGCAATTTGTAAAATGAAAATATATAAAGAGTAATAAAAATATTAAACAAACTTTACCTCAAATATAATAATAGATACACAATATACAAACATAATACGATGGATTATTTATAATAGACTAGCGGCCGCCCGCAGCTTCGCCCGCGTGGCAGTTTTTTCCCGTTCCCGTTATTTTTTCGGGATAAAAAGTATCCTATGTCCTTCTCCTGGCTCTAAACTACCTCCCTGCCAATTTTCAGCTAAATCGGTTCAGCCGTTCTTGAGTTATAAGTGAAGTAACTAACACGACTTTCTTTTATATATATAGATGACCACAGTACACAACATGAACGCAGTAAATATATTTGATTTGATTTATTTAGAATATCTTTACTCTGTGCAACAACCCGTGATTTAAGCACTCTATGGACTCGACAGATGCGAAATGCGAAGAAAATTATACAACAAAAGAAAATGAAAAAGCGTACCTCCACCAAAACAAAGAAACCGAAGAAAACTGAAGAAAAATCATGAAAATACTGCCAACAATTACTATTGAATGCGGATTATTGGATGAAGCACCACAATCCCATACCGTTTGCTATCCAGCTCACAATCGAGCATATAAACGTCTCCATTCCCGCGCAGGATGAGCAACGTGTCTGAGTCTGGCAGAGGAGTGAAGTCCACCGCAGTATCTCCGAGACTCTCCAACAAGGTGCGGCCGGCGATCAGACTGCATGGCTTGGAGCCGGTCGTGAACAGTTTCACCAGCTTTGGGCCACTCTTTTGTGCTATGTTGTAGAGCCTGGAATGGGAGAAAATAGCGAATTAGTTTATTATCTTACGCCTGTGGCTTTTCAGAGCAGAAGACTGCTTCAATGTCTACTTCAAAAAAGCCTTGTCGTTAGCCGTGTCGTGAGTAAGTCCACACAAACCTAAAATAATATAAACTGGCCAAGTGCAAGTTGGACACGCGCACGAAGGGTTCCGTTTATCTATGATAAAAAAAAACACGTTTGTTGCATGAGAACCCTTTTTAATATTAATAGCGGCAACAGAAATCATCATCATCATCATCATCATCAGCCTATAGAAGTCCACTGCTGGACATAGGCCTCCCCCACACGTTTCCAGGAAGAATGATTCTGAGCCCTTCCCATCCATGGACTTCCCGCGGTCCTAACAATGTCGTCAGTCCATCGGGTAGGAGGACGTCCTACGCTTCGTCTTCCGGTTCGTGGTCGCCATTCGAGAACCTTTATTCCCCAACGGGTTTATTATTATTATTTAATTTTTTTCTCTCAATATTTCAACTTACTAACTATCACGGTTCATGAGAAACAGCCTGGTGACAGACGGACAGACGGACAGACAGACAGACAGACAGCGAAGTCTTAGCAATAGGGTTCCGTTTTACCCTTTGGGTATAGGAACCTAAAACACAATTGTACGAGATCAAAGCAAAAAGGAAAGTTTTGAATACCTTGTTCTAATTTACTTTAGGTGTTACCTGATAGTGTTGTCCGATACTAGCACCATGACGTGTGACAGTGAGCTTGGATGCCAATGCACGCGCCGCACCTCGCCCTGCGCGTACAGGAGCCGCTCGTCCAAGCTGTGACTCCTGAAATTGCATCAATGGATACATTAACACTGGATACATAAGAATCTTTGTCCTGACTGACTTATAGATAACGCACGATCAGACAATCAGTTCTCCTTCATGTATGACGACCGTTGTAAGGGTACCTAGCTGCCATACAGTCAGCTAATCCGTTTGTTTACACACATTCAAATACAAATCTGATTTAACTTTTAACAAGACAGCTAATTTTATATTGTGACTAGCAGCCGCTCGCAGCTTCGCCCGCGTGGCAGTTTTTTCTCGTTCTCGTTATTTTTCGAGATTAAAAGTATAAAGTAGCCTATATGTTAATCCAGGTTACAATCTATATTTATTCTAAGTTTCATCTAAATCGGTTCACTAGTTAGAGCGTGAAAGAGTAACAAAAATCCATCCATCTATACATCCCTCCACACTTACAAACTTCCGCGTCTATAATATTAGTAGGACTAGTAGGGTTAGACTCCTGGCATGCTAAAGGCCTAGTTAAATTACCAAACACCAAAAAACCTTAAGAAAAACGTACAATGATACGTCAGTCAAATCCCACACAAAACTGCATGAAATCGCTTAGCACACAGCTCGGTGAACTCAAGGCCATTTGTTACGTGTCAGGCTGACTAAATGAAATCCCTTGTTATCTGTACCTTAACTAACATTTATTACTAAACTTAAATCTATAGTAGGGCGCCAGGAGGGTTTTACAGATGAACGAAAGAACCCTTCCAATCCGTATACAGAAACAGCTAGCGATGATTATCGACAATCTCAGGGCTGATGATTCGTATTACAAACTGAAATAATTATCCCGTAAATGACAGGGCATTTCCAAAGGCTATAACAACAAAGAACAAATTTAGTTCAACACTTACATGAACAATCCTATTCAGGCACACCTAATGTAGCTTTTGCACATTCTTACACTAGACACTTACCCCTATGAATACTAAACACAACTTAAAACTTTGCTTTTATCAAAAATACACTACAGCTGCAAAATAAGCTTTTACAATAAAGAGGTGCGTGTGCACCGTCGACAGGTATGTCTCAAAATGGCCGATGCACTTCACCTTCCACACACTATAATCTAAATCGGAGAAGCTACACAGTTAACAATTTATTTGAACCTACCTACATTTAGCCTAGACCAGTTCAACATTAGCGTTGCGTAGTGACGTCATATCGTAGAACCAAAGATCAATCATTACAAATATCCCTTTTTTTTTTCAAATTTTAATGTACTGTAACACCAACAATATCAAGGAAATATTTTTATAAAGTTTTTAAATCTTTGGCATGCCATACACCTATATCTTTACTTTGTGCATTATGCAACCTGTAAATATTATTAGAGACATTATCAACGATGACGGCTTTTTCAAACTTAGGTGCTAATTTTGCCATGAATTTATTGCCGGCATTGGATAAATATTTAGTTCTTTTCCAAACTTCCCTCAACTTATTTGCTTGCTTCCAACTCGCTCCGCCAGTAAATAATTCGATGCGCATCAATTAGTTCACTTTTCGCTCGCCTCAGACTCATAACTGTAGTAATCTGATGTGTGAAATCTCGAGGGCGGCGCGTTTGACGGCGCACCAAGTGTAATAAACTAACGAATCGAAAATTGTTGTTCCGACTTTTCATTCTGATAGCGCAGAAAAGAGGCAGTTCGCGTGCTAATTCGATCTGTGAGCCAAAGTTGAAATTGTACAAACATTAGAGCTTTTAATCCCACAATACGGAAAAAGGAAGCGAACGGGTTGCGCCACACTTTTCCGATTATGAATTAACAATACGATAACCGAACATAATATTTGTAAGTTGCCATCTCGTACATTAATAGGTCGAAAGTAGACCTATGGTACTTATGTATTTTCGTTTCTATTTGAAAACGATGGCTTTACAATTTAGAGTTAATTGTAGTTGCTAACAAAGCTTGATTGCAACTGTTTCAATCGTCGTCGTCGTTTTTAATTTGACAGCCGTCACAGCTCAGTTCGTAGTACCCCGCCTTCTGCGCAGTAGGTGGTGGGTTCAATCCCGACCGAGTACAAACATTTGTGTGATGATCAATGATCATAGATGTTTGTTCTGTGTCTGGTTGTTACATTGTATTCTAATTATGTACCTATTTAAAAAAAAGCACATACATATTCTATTAGTCATCTGGTTGCTGCTGTGCTTAATTTGGGGTAAGATGATGTGTAAAAATATCCACAAATATTTATTTATATTTAATCGATTGAAACTCACTGTTAGTACACCAAGTTTTTTACAGTACCTATAGATATATTTTTTTAATTGACTCATTTCAATTTAATAACGTACCTACAAGGTTATTGGCTGGTAAATTTGAGTTGTGAGCACAAAGGACATGTTTCAAACATTTACATGTTATTTAGTTGAATACAAAAGGCCGATATATTGTGCGGTCCACCTCGGTCGACCTCCGTTTCCTCTCATTATTATCGGTGTAAAAAAGGTTTCATTCATTATTCCCTATGATAAATATGCGGTAAGGAGCGCCCTTACCTGGCCTCAGCTTTGCAATAATTTGCTTACAGCGGCCATGTTTGTTTACAGAGTTTTTACGAGTGCAAAGAACGTAACCCAAGTTATTGTATCACTTCCTTTGGCTTTTTGATATTCATAATTTGGTAACACGAGGTTGTAACACGCGCGGAACCAAAAGTATTGGCTATCGTTTTGTAGGTACGCCTTTAGTAAATATTATAGAAACTAGCGAAAAGCGCGCGACGTGGTCTGCGTAAAGTTTTTTTCATACAAACTTCAACCCCCGCTTTACCCATATAGGAGTTGAATTTCAGAAATTCCTTTCTTAGTACACTTCTACATACCAAGACAAATGTACCCTGGATAATTTAAAGTCTCTACGACCAATGGTTTAAGCTATGCGTTGTCTATATCTCAGTCAGTCAATCAGTCACGACAAAGATTCTTATAATTGGTATAGATATAGATTCGGCTCAAGCTAAGCTCCAATATAACTTAGATAGGTACTTTTTGAGGAGTGTAGATCTCACTAAGACATAATTTTTTTAAATTGACACGGGATTTTACTAAGAAACCAACCTTTTTTACTATAGGTTTTTAGATAAAGGAATTTGACCTTATCTGCCTTTTTGAATGCATACACTAATACACAAGTTTGCTTAGCAATCTCATGAAAGGACTTTCAAGAGACTTTAATAAGTAGGCTACGCATCTTGTACGAGATGTCTACGCGAACTACAAAGGCAGTAGACGTCGTCAGTGCTACCTAATTTCACAGCAGTGCTATATAAGCTGTCTGCTACAAAATGTGCGTGCGTACGGATACGACAGTATTAAAAAAAACAGGTTTAACAATAAGTTATATACCATCTTACTCGTATTTTATGCATATATAAGTATGTTGCATGTGGTGAAATGGCAAAACAATAAAAGCTGGAGAAGAGTCTTATCATAAATCCACCTTTTTCCAGAGCCGAACGGAAGGGTCATGCCATTAACCACACAACTAAAAAAGTGAACCAACCGTAAAAATATAAAATTACAAATGGTCCGACATTAGAACAAACGGGGCACAAACAGTGGCCGCGGTGTCTCCGGAACAAAAACCGATAAAAAACGGCGCAAAAGGATCCAATCCGGTAAAAAATAAGAATCAGACAAAGCCGCGGGCCGGACGCCGGACGGCCGGTAACCTCTATACGTGTCCAGTTTTTTTACGAGCGGTAGCCCTTTTGTCCTTCCGGGCTCTTTTTAAATAGATCAGGGAGGAGCGAAGACCGCGGCGCCCACCCTGAAATATTATTGTGGATTTTTCTGCTTGGCATTCATAAATATTTTCCATGGACCCGCGAGGGGGCGCTCGGGGATTTACTCGAATCGGCGGAGAATTATAAATTCGGTTAATAAAATATGATACGATAAAGCCGCTTTTTTACTCCGCAGACCTCTATAATATTTTGTTTAATTTAAATATGAATAATTAAATTTAAAAAGGAAATCTCGGGGCTAATGAAATTTTTGTTTTCGTGATAATGAATTGAAAACACGGCGTGTCGCTCCGACGGTGTTATTCTTTTCTCGCTCATTTGGATTCATCCTCCGTATAAAATGTTGAGAAAAAATACATATATTTTTCAAAAAATTATTAATTATGATGTGAATTAGATTTTCCATGTTTATACGACCCTTCTACTATCGCGGCTCCGCGCCGGCACCTGGGATGATATTTTTTCAAAGGCACGCAATCATGAGTTTAATTAGCATTTTTTAAATAAGCTGTCCCACTTTCCGCGAGCCGGCTCCGACGCCTTTGACATCTGGGAATATATTAACGTACATTCATAAAGCTGGAATCAAAGACACGTCTGACCCAATTAATATGAGGTATCAAAGAATATTTGCCCGATAAATTCCACGGAGGGTATCGAGAAAACGAATGCGACCCGGCATTCAGCCCCAGAAGCGCCCTCAACGCCTTTAATCAACACACAAACGGTCGACGATCAAACGGACTCAAAATTAAAACAAAAAGATGGAATTCTAAACAAAAAACATCGATCCAGAACCCACAACCACAAGGGATTAAAATCGTAACGAACGCACAAAAATATTCAAATACAATACTAACAAATTGATACAAACACTCATTAGGATCGCGGAAGGCGATTTCCCCCCTCGGGCACCGGCGGGAGGCAGGGGCAGGGGGGCATCCGACCGACGTCCCGATCTCCAACATTACAATCCACATCCAACGTACAAATATTATCTAAAATTCCTTCTCATTTATAATCCTTTTGTGTCCTCAGAGCGGTGTCCTCCGTCAAACCTCCCTCGCCCCTCGGGTGGTGGGGTATTTTTATATTTTTAATCGCGTCGGGCATTATCCAAATGGACATTGGCGACCGCGCCGACTGTCGCTGCCGTCTAGATGATAAATTCTCCTTTCGTTCGACACCCGCCCGTTGTTTTGTCCCTTCTCGTAATGTGGCCTCCTTTATTGGTATCGGAGTGGAAAAAAAATACCCTCACAGTCATTAATTACCGTCGATTTGTCTGCGAGTGACTGGCGAGCTTTCTTCGTCTATTAAAAATGGTTCGCCATCTGTGCCCTTTTCGAAGGATGGTTTTTCTACTCGCGACGCCAAATGAAAATTGATTGTGGCAATACGCGATCGTTTGATGCAGATTCCGACTCGTTTATTGTATGCGATGACGGTTCGCTTTTGTACGTGATCGATGGCTGACTTCGTCGAATATAATTAACTCTCATTTGTTAAAGACTGCGGGGAAAAAACACAAAAGCAAATCATAAAGCCTATTAAATACGTTACACAGCCAACAAATTAGTTTTCATCGCGTCTGTGAGACGCCGGAGCCTTAGAGCTCTCTTTAATTATTTTTATCCCATAATCGATTGAAACTCGAGAAAAACAATAACACAAATCAAGGGAAAAAATCCCAAATCCCATTAAATATTCAAACAAGAAGAACAATATCTTCCGTAACATAAAATTCGAAAAAAAAGTTTAAATGGGACCCGAAATCCGGCCGACCAATAAAACATAAAAATACCCCAATATATTATGCCAAATTGAAATTGTATAGATGATCCTATTATTACGGTGGTTCGGACACGGGGTGGGTAGGTTTTGCATATAGAAAAGCGATTTTTTTATGAAAAACGATGGAAAAAGTGCAGTGGACTGCGGGCAAGAATTAATGGTGTGAAACTTTCGTGGTATCCTGGAGCCCGGAGCTCCGCGTTTCAAATTTATGTGCGTCCACGTAGCGGCGGAAGGTTTTCGCTTGCGTGGCGCTCACACCGCTTCGCTCTAAGAATCCACCAGCCTTTCATTTACCGATCTAATACACCATAACTTTCACATTTATACGGATTTTATAATCTTTTAGATAAATAGTGATCAACTTATTTGATCACTATTTATATATTGACTTTAGGAATGTACTATAATTTCCACCATCTTATACTTCAACAGTTCACAAAAGAAAAGATTACCTATTCTGATCCTGAATATAGCCTTTGCCCCTTTTGTTAAATATAATTTTCTTTATACATTGTATATAATATGTGGACATTACGCACAATACAATCTAGCCCCAAAGCTTGTATTATGAGAACCAAATGATTGATAAAATTCTGATATACCTTCGCTTTTGGGTTCTGTACCCAAAGGGTAAAACGGGACCCTATTACTAAGACTCCGATGTCTATCTGTCCGTCTGTCACCAGGCTGTACCTATCTCATGAACCGTGATAGTTAGAGATGAAATTTTCACAGATGATGTATTTCTGTTGACGCTGTAACAACAAATACTAAAAAACAGAATAAAATAAATATTTAAGGAGGCTCTCATACAGCAAACGTGTTTTTTATGTCGTTTTTACTATGGATAATGGTACGGAACCTTTCGTGCGCGAGTCCGACTCGCACTTGGGTGGTTTTTGTAAATAAATACTTACACTTTTACTAATAAACTCTGGGTAACTTCAAAATAGCTATACCGTATTTTGTCTGTTGCGTTGAACTGAAATTTCAAATGTGATCGAAAGAGACAAAACAGAGTATAACTATTTCAAAGTTCCACCGTTCATCACACAAATGTTTATCTTGGGTGGGTATTCATCCCATAAGCTACAGCGCATTAGGCAAAGCTACAAATAACTGAGCTAGGCAGCCTGTTAAATATGCTTTATATTGACGAACAGCCTATACTTAAATAGGTGGTAATTGACTGAGCGCTGGCTATTTTTATAATATACGTCGAATAATGAATGAAATTCTTCATCAATTACAAGCTACATGTAATCTTGGTAAAAAAATCATAACATTCTATAGATTCTCCATCGAAAATCGGTGACGACCTCAAAATGGGATAAACGATGTTTACAAACAGTGAACGGGAGGTGTCGATTCGAAGCGCGGGCGTGGGAATCGACTGCCAACATACTGACCACAGTATTCGATTGATACCTCTTGATTCTTGAAACGTTTTATCGAATTTTCGAAGTGAAAGTTCATCGCGTCCATTTTAAACGATAATGACGGAATAGAACTACATGCGTTAGGACACTTTGTGTATGGAGAAGACACATTTCGAATATCACTAACCTTAACATATCTATACTAATAAATAAAATTGAAGTGTCTGTTTGTAATATTAAAATAACCGCTTTTTACTACATGCATAGAAATGTATATACGGTACTTATACCAAAATAGCATTTTTTTTAAATTTTTGTCTGTCTGTCTGTTTGTTCCGGGTAATCTCTGGAACGGCTGGACCGATTTCGACGGGACTTTCACTGGCAGATAGCTGATTTAACAAGGAGTAACTTAGGCTACTTTTTATCCCGAAAAAATAACGGGAACGGGAAAAAACTGACACGCGGGCAAAACAACGAACGGCCGCTATTTTATGCCGTATTAACGCCATCTGTTGTCAAAGTCAAAGTCAAAGTCAAAAATCATTTATTCAGTAATATCCGCAGGGATCATCTTGAAACGTCTTAAATCTAGGTGAATCTAAGCGCCAGTTCCTCGCGACCATCGAGTACCGAGTTGGCGATATCGAGTACCGGGAAAAAACTGACACGCGGGCGAAACTACGAAAGGCCGCTATTTTATGCCGTATTTACGCCATCTGTTGGCGATATCGAGTACTACTTCAGTTAAGATTTGTAAGTAAAAATGTTTACCGCCCAACGAAGTGGGCACGGGTCAGCTAGTCTAGCAATAAATTAATAGTAATCAAAACTTCATGAAAACAGTTTTAGATTAAAAGTTCTAGTAAGGATTGCAAACATAATAAATGTGATGCCTTTTTGATGATATGATTGCACTTTTAACCCCGATTTGACTAAAATTGAATAGATGAAAAAAAAATTATTAAGCATATGCATCAAAGTCAAAGACACATTCGAGGTAGCCAGCTATTGGTCATAATGACTGTGAATGTGGTATGACCTTCAAGATCGACGGGAGTATCACGTTTAATATTGACCTTCGGTAGTTTTAGAATCGGTTCAATACTACTGCATCCATGCATGGAATTATCGCGGTAAAACAACCGGAGCTCGTCCCGTGCGGGCCAACGCGGCAACGCTTCGCATTTTCCTTTTATTTTTCACGTACTCCTTTTTCCGACCGCGACTGTGGTCGAAACTGTTTAATGATTTGAAAAACGTGTTCTATCAGCCTTTACTCGGAAACAACCGAAAAAAGCCGACAACAAAGGGTCCAGAGTGCAAATATAGACTCATCGGTGTCGATTTTGCGAGCGTTTGAACGACAAACCAAACAATTTTGGTCCCTAATGCGAGGTGTTAGAGGGAAAAGGTTAATATTCGAAATCGCAAATACGTTTTTTTTGGCGTCTACGCACAGATCTCATCGGCAATTTATTATATTTTGTCCGTTCGCGAATTTACGATTATTTGAACGGGACAATGGACGGGCGGCGATTGGATGGATTTTTTTTCTAACGCCAATAATAAATGTATGGAACGAAAGGTAATGATTAAAATAATCACCGTGATGAAGGGTTTGAATGCGGATGTTTGCCTTTTGAAAATATATATGAGTAGGATTTTACAAAAGTACTAGAGAAACGCGTGCAACTACCGTCCGCGTGAAGTTATATTCATACAAACTTCAAACTCTGCTGTACCAGTTTAGGGGTTGAATTATGGAAATTTCTTAGTACACTTCTACGCACCAAGACAAATGTAAGGCAAGGCTGTGCCTTGTCTAGATGCCAGTCAGTCAGAACAAAGACTCTTATCCCTCATCTATCATCGTTGTACTCAGTATTTATAGTTATCTCTATTGTGTTTTTACTTCTTTGTGTAAAATAAAAAGCTAACCTATCTATCTATCACAGTGGTGATAAATATAGTAATTAGGCAAAACATTAATTCACACAAAAATATAAAAACTCATATACTAATTCTGACCACGATGATATTTCTATTAGTAGGAATAGCAAAATGGCAAAAAAAAAACATTCAAATGCGGTATTTTTGGTACCTAACAACTAATATAAATAAGCTTATGATTCAAAACCGACCAAAGTCAATACAAACCCGTAAAATTTACGATGTATTTACATGTGCTATAAAAAATTGCTACAGCATTGGACACGGGACCATCGCGTACTTTAATTAAAACAACCAAATATAATATACGGGTATTTTATGTATGCGGTCAAACGACGTACAGATAGATGCATTATGGGCGGGCGGAGCTACCATTTGTCTATATTTCTATTATAAGTAAAACCTAAAATCTCAAATGTAATATTCGAACGACTCTCATTCGTCATCAGCCTAAATGGGTCTTCTGGACACAAGTTTAACCCATATTTGGGAGGGTTTAGGGTAATCATTACGCTGTTATGTTCGCACCTTTGCAAAATACGCGCCACCGCCGGTTAGATTAGATACATTTTTAGAATTTTTTTGCCCAGCTGTAAGATTATTTGTAAAAAAAAATGCACAAACCTAACAAAACATTTTTATAAGATACTATATTTATGTCGCACGAACTCCAACTTGTCTTGACACCGAATTCGTACAAGGAATAATAGCGTTTGTCTTGATGTGGATTCGATCGACTTTAGTTCGAGAACGTTGAAATTTTGCAGGACCAATGGTAGTACCAAATGTATAGGGGAGTTTGACTAGAAAAATAGAATTATTAATTAATTTTATTTTTGTGCGTGACGTTTAATATGCACACGTCGTCTCAGGGGGGCTCTAATGGTCTATATTCATAATGTTAGGGATCTAGGCGTATCTTTGGTATTGGTGAAATTATTTTGGTCGTTAAAAATAACAATAGACTCGGTAATAAAATGATTCCATGCATAGAAATGCGAATAAGTTTTAAAAATTCCATAACTTTAAAGAATCCATTAAAATTTACTTCTTGATTAAAATTTATTAATCATTAGTTTACAGAACATTTCCAATATGCCATACTATGATCTGGAAAAAACCATAAGGAACTAATCTATACCAATTATAGAAATCTTTCTCCTGATTGAATGACTGACTGACATATAGCCACCACACAACCTACACCTTGGTGTATTAAGAAAGGAATTCCCGGCATTCAACCCTTAAACGGGTACAGCAGGGGTTGAAGTTTGTATGCAAATATCTATATGCGGACAAAGTCGCGCTTCTATAACCTCAGTTGAAATCTTGCACTCATAATAAAACGTGTTTTTAGCAAACTGTAACGAATTAATGAAATAAAACAGAATATTTTTGAATTTATTATCCAGGCTATCGACGGGGAGGCGTTATAGACAACACAAAAAATGTTGGGTCAAACAGTTTTAAAATTCACCAACTCTCACTCCTCACCTTTTGCAGGAAACAACAACAATTTTACCGAAGCGAACGACTGCGGACCTAGAGACAGTGGAAATGACATGTAAAGCGTTTTAAGGAGGCCTTTGTCAAAAACTAAAGCATAGACAAGGTGGCTAGTAAAAATATTGAGGTTACGCCAAGATTATTAGTGTGTTTATTTATCAATAGATATTTAACAAATGATTTTTTTTTTGTTTACATACTGCGGGTTCGGATTATTTCAGAGTATGCATGTTATTAGGTGTGTAAGTATGGAACATTCTATAACCAGCGTCATCTAGTCCCAAACTAAGCTGACTCATTTATTCAGTGCAGTGCTAAAAGGGTTTAAAAAGCAAAGTTGTGAAATATCTCTGCTGTCTTGCCTACACTTTATCAACACACTCTTACTAATTGAGAATATATTTAAATCATTTGAGTTCCCACGTTAAACGTATCCAGTGTCGCGATATCCGTGTTCATTTAAATAATTAAATGTGTACGTTGTGAAGTTCATTTTTTCCGCCGCCGTCGATCCGGGATCAGCTGATCAATATTAACAATCGGGACCACTTCGGGGTTATTCCCGGCTACGCTTCATTGAATTAGTAATGTCACGTGATTGGGACGGGCGGCGGGCCTGTTATGTTAGTCACGACAGGTCTGCAACAAGTTTAGATTCTGCTGTCACTTTTGTCAAAGAACACATTAGCATACAAACAGCTTCAATCGATTGGAGACTACTCTTAATTCTTTATCCATGTACTAAAATGTCACTTAATATTGTAGCAGTGGCGATAGGCCTGCATCCTATCACGTATGGAATATCAACTACTGCAAAATGATGGAATGTACCAAATGTAATATTTAGACTTACTACTAACGCTGTCACTACTGCTTGTGTTTACGTAAAAGACTTGCTTGTCAAGCCGCAGATAGTGGTTATGAGGATCAACAAAAACAGTCAAATTCAAAAGCAATTCTTCAATCACTACGCCCACTTTACAATATCTCAGAGCCAGGTAAATCCATACGACCAAGCCTAGAAGAACAGGTAAGAACGTTACGGTTTCGTTCCTATCATTATTTGTACAATCAATTTTATCAAAAAATTAAACTTTGTGTCAATTCAACACCGTGATGCGTAGGCAAGACAGCATAATGATAATGATGAATTGATTCTACCACAATGAGGTCAGTTCTCGGATAGAGAAATTTTTGGACAAATTTCATTGTTCGCTCTGGCTGGTTTAGCTGCAAGATATTTTGTAGCTTCCAGCGATAACAACAAAACGTTGAATTGATCGGATTTAATCCAATATATCAAATACAGTTTTTTTTTGTTTTAAATCTTCAGTGACCTTCAAACGACCCTTTACACGTTGATTTAAATACCGAGAGTCTGAATGTACATGAAAGGAACTGAGTTATTGTTGCGATTTGTTCTATTTTTTTCACGATAGTGACCGTATTAGGTGTAGGTCATTTGGTAAATAACTATGGGTGGATGTGAGGGCAGTGAGTACCAAACAAGCAATCTGAACGTCAAAAGTCAACTCCAGAACAACTTACAAACCTTTTCAAATAAACCATGCGCAGAGTTAATGACTAAAATGTCGCCATCAAAGTAACTATATGATCACTACAACGGCTGCAAGGACGAAAATCGCGTGCAGCGGACTCGATCAAAAGGCCCCGATCTCCTTAAAAACTAGACGAAGCGAGCTGCGCGATTTTAACGCCAAACGTCAACTACTTTCCTTTTTGAATTTCACCCTAAATCGCGTTCATACCAAGTGAGAGCTTAAAACTAATACATCTGGGTGGCGTGTGGGGTGCAGGGGGTGTAGGTGAGGGTATAGGGGGTTCAGGTCGGTGTTAATTATTCACATTTTAATTTACGAAGCCCGGCATCGCTGGCCAGTCCCGGGGAAAAATGTCTTGCAATCCTTCGACAGTTATTATGGTAATGTATGATGTACTCGGCTGTCGTTTGAAGTTTCATCTCTTTTGACTTGACAGGGGAGAGCGACATTCAATGCCTCATTTGATTCCAAGATATAAGCACTAAAGTATATGAATTGAGTGCTAGTGAGGGACATATGAATCTTGATGTTTCAGTTTGTTCGTTTTCATTTTATATCTTACTGGCTTCTTATTTTTACAAGGGTCATAATAACCAGTTTTTTCTATACTCAAAAGTTTTTTTTTAATTAACCTTGTGTCCCACTGCCGGGTAAAGGTCTTTCCCAAATTCTCCAACTTTCTCGATATTTAGCGATTTCTCATCAATCAAGATCGTCCCGCCTACGTCTGTTTATTTGATAACTTAATATAAGTTTTATTTCAGACAGTAAAACATACAAAACCCAAGTTAGGGCATTTTCCTTGTTCGCGGTATTTCCCTATACAGTCTGTACTGTACACTACTTCTGCTGACCAATTGTCTAAAACAAGGAACACGTCTTTGTACTTGGCAGCGACTCGGAGTACGTATGACTTGAAGTTGGTCTGCCTAGTCGATTTGAACAGCTTCAAGCACAAGTGCACCAAATACTAAACATATTGAAGCCAACAAAAAAGCAAGCAAAGTGTAATGCCAATTTGCAAATCGCTTCGTAAATGGGAATGGAATAAAAAGTGTTTGATGCTAATCTGCTTTGAATATTGAACACATCGTGCAATGTCGGTCGGTACATTATTCAAACAACACTGAGAAGAGAATGCAACCCCTAACGTATTAGAGCATCACTTTCTGACGCATGCTTTGCATACTCCAATCCTTAACAACCCACTCTTTCTGATGAAGGGTGATAGACAGAGACGAGAGTAAAGTTTCTATTCGATAGAAATGAGAAAAAGCGATCACAGCACAGGCACGATTGTCATCTAAATAATTCAAGCATGTATCCCGTTTGCTACATCTCTTTGCTTACACGCTAGCATTTAGAAGGTGAGACATGATCCGTACTGTGACGTATTAAGGTGTATTATCGTGAGTAAGTGTCGTTGAGTATCGTTGGTTGTTGTGTATGGAGTTTTTACAGGCTCTTATACGAAACGTCGATTCGGATCGAGGGGGCCGCGATGAGCTCGCAAAAACAATGAATGCGAATCGTAAAGCTGGAATGACAAGATGCGGTGCGATAAGGGAGGCTAATAACCCGTCCGGGCCGATCATTGCGACCGAGACTGAGACGCAATAAGCGCGGTCTTTGTACGAATATGTGCAGATGAACTGCGGGTTACGAGTACGATTGGCACGTTCGCTTTTCACGTTTTTCCTCGCATGATGAATGGAGTTTGAGGTCTGTTCGGAAGGGTAATACAGAAGAATTTACTAGGTTTATCTTTGCAGGTAGGGCTATAAACCTTGAGATACGGTGTATTTTTTGCTGAAATATTACCAGTACACCTCTTACAGTTAAGAGCATCGGTGGTTTAGTGGGAGTGGCGTTTTCTGATCCTAAGATCGTGGGCTCGAATCCAGTTGTGCACCAATGGATTTATCTATTGGACCATGTATGCGAGCAAGCTAGTGCTCTCAAACGGTAAAGGAAAACATCAGTTATTATTTAAGCAGCGGCGATAGGCTTGCAACCTGTCACGTAAGGAATACCAACTACTGCGAAATGTGGGTACCTTTGACTACACCCATTAGACATTCTTAAACAATGTCGAGTAAGTATATACTTTGCACTGATCTGAAGGGGTATCTACCGTGACTAGAGATTACGTCGTGAAGCTATTTCTGTTTTCCATTAATCTGATTCAAGAAAACTATAGCAGTACGCAAGGATTTTCTGTTTCAAATTCATAAAAGAGTATTCATTAATTTATGAGTGGTCCAGCTCACCTACCTCGTCGAGCGACCAGCCTAATCGAATTACAAGACATAGAATATTCAAAGATCTACACTACATTGCTTAGCCTAAAGACATAATCAATTTTCGCCCGGTGCGAGTACGGGCACAATAAATAATACATACAGTAAGGACACTTCGTACTTCACAGTTGACTGATTTTTAATTATTGAAAATAAATAAGTTATAAAGTTGGAAACAATATTAGGTAAATTATCGTTATAAACGTCACATTGTTAGTTCTCGTAGACTAATAAGTTGATAAACAACCATCACAGCTCAGTTCATAGTAGCTCTGCTTTCTGCGCTGCAGGTGGTGGGTTCGATTCCGAACAAGAGTAAGCGTCTTGTGCGTAGGTACGCTGCCGCAAGCGGGCTATCTAAATGGTGACTAAGCTAAACGTGGTTTAACCTAGTCATTAAGTAAAAAAATAGACCAAACTGCACAAATTGGCTTCGAAGCAAGCCATAAGGCTTTTACAAGAGAGCGTGAGTTTGACAAGAAAGTTTCAGTATACACTGCTTGAGAATTCTATTGTGGCATGGTACATTTACATATTTTTGTGTTTGGTCGTGTTTTCAAAGGGTACGTTGATGCGAATTTCAAAAATACGCCAGTCGCATACACTCATTAAGTTTGGAACACGTAAGGAGCTGACTGAATGCTAATTGAGGCGCTAGAGCGGCGCGCAGACGAGACACGCGATCAAGCTTCTATTCGTACGTAACGTACTAATTGGATACTCCTTTTGTAAGTCTTTAGTGTCCTTTTCGCATTTGAAAGTAATTTATTTATATCTAAAAAACACTGTCCAACACTGTCGACGTTGTTTTGTTTCCGAATGAGACTACCCTAGTTGATGTATCATATAACAGCTCCATCGGCCATTGACGAATAGCGGGCCTTTGTCAGGACGCGACAATTGAAGACACCAATGATATCCCCGCTACATCACGACACATACGCTTTCTTCAAAAAAAAGAGAAGCCAAGGCACAACACACCCGCTCGACCACCAACCTTTACACACGTTCTGGAAGGACATCTAAAGCATATTTCTCTGTAATATGTACTGTTTTTTATCAGCTCAACTCTTCGTTCAACGAATTAATTGTCTACAATTGCCACAATCGGTAAGTGCCGCAAATTAATACCCAAAGACTCAAAAAACAGTATCGCATCTTCTCACCTGAGCTTATCTATGTGGAAGGTGGCACGGGCGTCTGGTGGGGGTGGCTATGGTGTTAATTATACGATTTTCTTTGAAATAACTTAATAAATATTGGATAAGGCCCACCCGGCTGGCCCTTTAATGAGAGGGTTCATGTGTTCACGGTTGCTTTATCGCGATTCTGCAATGTGATTATAATTTTGTGGATGCATGTGATTTTCCAAACAGTATTAAATGCGAGAGTGTAGGACGTTGGATGTTTGTGACTTAATCATGCCCTGATAATAGTTCGTGATAGTTCTAATCAGTCTAGCACTATGGCATCAGTACAAAGAAGAACCAGTTTCACAAACAATAAACGGACATGTTGCCAGACGAGCATTACATAGGCGCAAGAAACATTCGCCGCAGCGTCACCTGCGCACGAAATACGAATACGGACAAAACCGCAACGCCTTGAAATAACCGAGAATACCGGGAAACAGGGCACACAGGCATTTACTTGTGCAGGGCGCTACTTGATATAAGACATAACACAAGTGCGGTAGGCGGCAGACCTAATTCAGCTGTAAATGTAATGCATCAAAGGCGAACACAGAAATTCAGAACCCGTAGATCAAATTAGCTTTAGAACTTTAATCGGAATATCAACCGTACCTAGGACGGTTGATATTCCCTACGTGACCCTTCCCGTTGAAGGGCCGGTGAAGGATATTTAATATGATTTTTGAGTTTGATTGTTACCCGATATTTCGGCACAATTGCATGCCCCATGATCACGGGTCCAACGGGTCAAAATCATGGTAATATCCCGTTTCTATCCAAAATATTGATCAAAACCATGATAGTTTAGAAAGTAATATTGGTAAACGTCATTAGCTAAATAAAATTAAATCAGATTGTTGTGCAAGCGGGTTTGTTGGGATTGTTGTGCAACAATTTAGCACGCATTTTTGATCTTTGATGATAGTAATCTTGTAATATTGTTGTACTTACATCACCGACCAGTTGTTCCCGTACACTTCACCGCCAACGTTAAGAATAAGTTACCCTACGAGGGGAATAACACTAAATCCAGACTAAGTTGCCTGCACTCGGCTATTTATTTAGCAACTTTTCTCGCTAATGCCACTTAGGACGCTCGAGATTGGAAAATCGAAAATGTTGGAGATAGTTGCATCACGAGTTTCCACAGATTTTAAGATCGCTTTTAAAACTTCAGGGGAATACAGCTTAAATGATGGTTACGTTTTTAGTTGAGCGAAGTTGAGCATTATCAATATATTTTGAGCTTAGTGTGGAATTCACAAGTAAACGCGTCTGTGCTTATTTTATTTTATCCTTATCTACCTATACCGATTTTGAAAATTATTGTAACAATAGAAAGCCACGATATTTGTATCATAGGCTATTTATATTATCCCGAAAAATTAAAAGTAAAATTGTTTACCGCCCAACGAAGTGGGTCAGCTAGTATCATATAAAGTTATTTTATTTTTACGAGTAAGTACGTATAATATTTATCTTAAGAAAAAAAGCACGTTACCACCCAAAATCTGAGGGGATATCCCCTCAGATTTTTGAGGATGTCTAAGTGGGTAGTGAAAGGTAGGTAGGTAGGTACCTACGTCCAATAACACTTGATACATACCCACATTTTGCAGTGTTTTCCTTCAAAGAGCACTCAATAAATAGAATGAAAGTCAGTGCAACAACCATATTAAGGACGTCTCGATAAACATCTAGAGGGTGGGCAAACATGCGGTGTGGATGTGGACTGACCACCGCGGGACAAGACTAGTGATGTGCCCCTCTATAGATATAAACATTAGCAATTTGACACAGAAATGAATCTAAGAGATCTTAGGAGATATACCGTACCTGATGAGAATAAAATTCGTGATGCTACTCTTATTTCTTTTTATTATTTTATGAAATAGGACGAGTTTTTAGAAATGTGGAAATATATAGATAATTTGTATTTGTACCTGTCTGATTCGATCAGTAGTTTATTTCAACATAGTTTTATCATAAGAATCTTTGTCGTGACTGACTGAGACTATATAACGCACAACCTAAACTGCTGTTCGTCGAGACTTGAAATTTGCAGGGTTTATTCGCCTTGGTGAGTTAAGGTGAACTAAGTAAGAAATACTCGAAATGCAACTCCCAAACGAGGTAACTATGTATGAAAATAACTTCACGCAGACGAAGTCGCGCGCGTTAACGCTAGTTACGAATACGAATGGAAAATAAGAAAGTAAGGATTTAAAAAAACTATGATAAAATAAGCACTATATTGATTGGGAAATTCCTCTCGAAGATGAACTTAACGTGAGACTAGGACTAGGGAATGTGTTTTTTATTCTTTAGTTAGGTTAAGTAAACCTAGTGTTCTACAGTGTGCACGCCCGATATTCATGTAATTTGTGTGGTTTGGGGATGAATAAATATATTTTCTTTCTTTCTTAGGACAAAACCACTTTCTTCCGGGTGGCCTAAAACTCTGTCACCAGAGTTAACCACTCATAAGAACATAGCTATCTTTATTCCAGAGTTAAAGTTCCGAACTTAGTTACTTTTGAGAATCAGCACAACACTATTCATGACAGACTCTAAGTAAACAGTGGATAGTGTATTAGTAATTACGGTGTAACGTGTCCGATTATGGATTACCACAGCTCAGTTTGTTGGTATAGGGGAGTCTGTAAATAGATTGGTCACTTACTGAATAATGGACTATGTCTGCATTAGTTCTAGTATAGTTCGAAGTAGATTTCGAGTAGGTGATATAATTGGGTTTGAACTTTGCAAGTTATTTTTGATCAGTCATTTAGGAGTAGTCATAAAAGCGACCAATACTTCAGAATAGAAAAAAAGATACATATACTAGTAAAAACGCCCGCGATTTTGTCCGCGTGAAATTACTTTCATACAAACTTCAACATCTGTCCTTCAACAACACCATTACACACCAAGAAAACCGAACTTTGAAAGTTTCAAGGCTCTACAACAAACCACTGTATGTATGCGAATTAGAAAATCAGTATAGTAAGTCATTTGAAATAGAAGCAAATACAAGTTTCTTACCTCGGACATTGTGAAATACATCTGAAAGTAATGTTTTGAAAATAGAATCCATGTAAAATATTTAGGGAACTAATATAATAACTACTAACTACTACTAAAACTACTACTTACTAATGTAATTTTATCTTGAAATCAGTACTCCTATTATACACAACCTAGTGCGAAAGTAACGAAAGCATGGTGTTTAGAAGTACAGTTCTGCCCTCCAATTACGCTAACAAAATGGGAAAGAGTAATATTACCATGACGATGATTTTGACTGCTTTAGCAATGTCTTTTACTCGTTAAACTTGAAAACTGGACAGTTGAAAAATTGCCCATTGAAAGTTTTGGTCTTCGTTACAGCTGTCTATACGATCACCATAGCAGCGTTCATTGGCCCCATTATGCCAATTGGTGCAATAAGGGGCTAGATCAGCGAAGAAAGAACTCCAAGCAGCTTATCTACACTAATATTATAAAGAGGAAAGCTTTGTATTTTTGTATTTTTGTATTTTTGTATTTTTGTATTTTTGTATTTTTGTATTTTTGTATGTTTTGAATAAACTCAAAAAGTACTGGACCGATTTTAATCATTCTTTTTTCATTAGAAAGCTACATTATCACTGAGTAACATAGGCTATATTTTATTTTGGAAAAAAATAGCGTTCCGTAAAATATTTGGGTTTTTCAGACACAAGGTGTAAAAAATCAACCAGAAAAGTTACTTATTTTGCGTACGCTGCCTAAACTATAAAAGATAGAACCATAAAATGTTCTACATAATTGTAGATCTTATAAATATCTACAAAAAAGTCAGCGACACACTATACCTATCTATGTCGAGTGAGGCACAACAACCATTTTTTTATTTAAAAATCTTCAATTTTTTTTGGACTACATTTAAACGCATTTATTTTACTCATACTATTAATCCTTATCGAAATAAATTATTTTATCACTAAGTACAGTTCATGTAGATAATATTTGGTCTTTAAATGATTAGAATTGGACGTTTGGTTTTGAAGTTATGGCGAAATTAAAATATTACGTTTTCTGCTGCACGGCCCGTTGCGAAGTGAGCGTCACCAAGTTGGGAGTGCGCGTGCAGGGGAGTAGTTTAGATCTATGAGTTAGGTACCCGCGCGGCTCTGACGCGAGGTCGGCTCCCTACGCAGGTGTTTTATAAAAAGGACATTAATTCATAATGTCATATAGTTTTATGACAAAATCTATACAAATAAATAAAATTGAAGTGTCTGTTTGTAATATTAAAATAACGCTTTTTACTACATGCATAGGAATGTATATACGATACATATACCAAAATAGCATTTTTTAAAATTTTTGTCTTTCTGTCTGTCTGTTTGTTCCGTGTAATCTCTGGAACGGCTGGACCGATTTCGACGGGACTTTCACTGGCAGATAGCTAATGTAACAAGGAGTAACTTAGGCTACTTTTTATCCCGAAAAAATAACGGGAACGCGAACGGCCGCTATTTTATGCCGTATTAACGCCATCTGTTGGTGACATCGAGTACTACTTCAGTTAAGATTTGTAAGTAAACATGTTTACCGCCCAACGAAGTGGGCACCGGTCAGCTAGTCAATTTATAAATTCAAATCGTAATTACAGTGTTCATTCGGGGCCGGGAGCCACACCGCAGGCTCGTATTAATATTATCACGTATCCGGACCTCAGAGCTCACTGGAAGAATTTTTAATGGTATGCTTTAATTATTTTGCCTCTGGCCGTCGACGGACGCCGTTCTAAGTTCCATTCACATTAGAGAATTCATTTTTAGCCAACCAGAGCGCCTACGCATTGAATTATTAAGCGTCATGCCGAAAACTGAAAATTCCCCGAGATCACTGCTCAGTGCTCACGTGTATTTATGAGTGCGTAAATTTTAAGAGAGGGATTTCAGTAACCGTTTGTACATTATAAAGAGCTAATTAACTGGGACGAGTGTCGTTAATAATGGAGCGGAGGTGCGCCTAGTTTGATATACATCATCCCACCGAAGTCTACCTAAAAACAACATTGCGAATTCATTGCAAAGTGTACGGCGAACTGACCGTAAAGTGAATAAGGCACGCGATGCAAAAAATCTTAATTAAAATTAAATCTTACCCGGGCTACAAAGACACGGACGCGGCAACAAAAATGTAATATGATTAGAAACAAATTACACACGCGTCCGCGATAAGTCCGGCTGGTGCCGCTAACCAACCGTCCCCCACCCGGCCACTTTGCCTTTGTCCGGCCACTTTCTTTGTATATTGTACCATTTTCATGCAAAATTTAATTTCGTTTTCAAGACTCGCGCGGAATGATATTACCGCGGCCGCAGCGACCGCCGTTTGTAATTTCATTCCTCCTCAAGTGTGTGTGGACATCATGCCTTTTTCATCACATTCCCTCTCGCTGGCTGGCCACACGGTCGCGTTTCGTTTATTGCGGTTTCGAATTAAACGTCGGATTGTGCCCCGTTAATTGCTTAACAAAACTACCCTCGCTTGCGTTGTTTTATCGGTCCACTCTCTTTTGGATACCTGCGTTTGGTTTACTGCACTCCTACACTGTTGTGAATTCCATTTTGTTCATTCCGCTTGCGAGCTGTGTTCCGTGCAAATAAAATCACCTTGTCGTTTTTCCGCGTTCACCCCAACTGGTAGTCAATATTCCTAGGTGATATTCCCTGAACTTGTAATAAAAGCAACAAGTTGTTTGGACAGTATCGTGTCATGTTAAAGCACCCCGATAAAATTGTCGAAAAAAGGATTCAATAAGTGCACCCTCTTACAAGAAACTTCCTAACCCTTTAAGAAGTTGGGCACCCTAATTTGTTATCGATAGCTGTAACACAGTCCGAGTCAAGGGCTCATCCCTGCTTCCCTAAGGTGAAGGGATAAAAAAGGGATTCTTTGTGTGTCTACCCGCAAATCGGTGCGGCGCGCTCAACGGGGGCGATTACGCAGCTTAAACTCAGAACGTGAGAAGAAATCTTCTTGGACATTTTATTCGGGATATTTGATGGGGATTATGGGTTCACCGATGGAATATTTACAAGGTTCAAAAAAGTTTTTTGTTTTTATATGAATGTGATCTGAATTTGAGAATGATAAGCATGTTTATAAACCTGAACCTGTTAAACTTTCAATCATACTTGATTTATTTATAGGGATTTATACCAAGTCTCAAAATAAGAAAATCAACACTCATTAAAAGAAAAGAACACCCACGAGTATCCAGAGTAGTGTTCTTCCTACAAATCATTTGAGTTACTGACTAGTAAAACATGAACCACTCAATGCTTAGTGTCTCACATTTCCTTTATATTTGGAGGAATCTCAGGCACCCGTCGAGTGGAAAGCCACAAGTCAATCTTACACGCTAACGCGCACGGGGCGTTTCGAAGGCGTCGCACACACCGGATTAACCGGAGAATTGGCTAAGCTATCCGGATCAGCGATGCCCGCGAATTAATCACCGAACAAGCGAGGGAAGAAGGTAGTTTGTTTAGCTTTAATGTCATTAAGTACCAAGAATGCCGCAACTCTTGTCTGTTTAGACTGAGGGTGTTACACTGCAGGGCAACTTGGTAACCGTTTCACAGTTAATTTGTCGTTGCCTGATATTCCGCGCAGTGTAACTCGCGTTTCAGAGTAGACATCCTGATTTCTATAAAGCACATCTTCACATAAGATAATATAATCGAATTGAACATACATCAAAATATACAAATTTTGAGTCAAACATAGAACCTCCATATTTTTTTTATGTCGGTTAAAAATACCTTTTCGTAAATGACCCCCAAATGTGGAAGCGTTTAGGACAGTGCTTCGCCATTTTAGCCTTCCTCTCACGTTCCGATGCCAATAGATTCTAATAAGATTAGTGTTGTCACACCGTTTTCAGATAAAATAGTTTGTGGTCTATAATTGGGGTTCAAGACACACCGTCCCTTATCCCGTACAAAGTAAACTGTACCCTATCGGTTTGTCACAGGGTGTGTTTCCCATCAGTCAAGATAACATTGGTCATCACTCGCATGACTAGACAAAATCGACTTGGAAGGTGATTTCTTGATCTAGCAACAGTGATTTTGACCTTTGGCCGCTTAGATTTTAGGTTTGTTTTTGAGTGTTTAGTTTGCGGGTAGTTTTCTCCGATCGGGTAAGGTTTACAAATTGGATCGGTCGTGGGTAAATCAGGGTAACCCAGTAATTGAGACTTAGAGGATCATTCGGTTTGGATCGGCGGCGGTTAAAGGATTACAGAGCAATGTATCGCTATCTATTGATCTGTGTCGTAGGGGTCGGACCGATTTGTTGACAAATTGCGTGGTTTTGAGGCTCTTTAGTAAACTGGTTTGTCCTTTTTGGGGAAGTAACAGGCAGTTTGTAAGGCAGTATCATTTATCTTTTACTTTTACAAGTTGCTGTCTAGAATGCCAATTACTTTTGTAGATCATGCATTACAAGAACAAAATACTCTCTGTAATCCTCAAGGACGGTAGACACTCACAGTCAATATTCATGGCCACGACACTCTGTACGTGACGTAGATGTGTGATGAAAAGAAAAACCTTGCGTCGATGATTCACACGTTATAATGAAATCAAATTATTTTAGAACATAAGTTTAGCACAATAAAAACCACCAGAAGATGAAGCGTTGAAACGAATACATTAAGATTTCTGAAAAACGGTGGATGGAGAAGACACAAAACCGTTTCTTCTTGAGGTATACTACAGCCACATAGGTATGTCCAGCAGAGCACATCTTTAGCCTGATGATAATGATTAACTTAGCAAACAAATGCAAATGTGACAGCCGTCACAGTTCAATTTGTAGTAGCCCTGCCTTCTGCGCTGTAGGTTGTGGGTTCGATCCCCACCGAGAACAAACATTTGTTTGATGATCATAGATGTTTGTTCTCTGTTTGGGTGTTATATTGTATTATAAGTATGTGTGTATTTAGAAAAAAAGGTATATATAAGTATTCTATTAGTCATCTGGTTCCCATAGTACAAGCTATACTTAGTTTGGCGCTAAATGATTTTGTGTAAAAATATCCACAAATATTTCATTATCATTTAAATCAAACAAAGCAAGAGACCGTAATCCGAACTCATGTAACAGTGTCATCACGAACTAGTAGCAGGTTCAATTCCCTAACCGGGCGTGTTTTATTTGTGTTTGCAGAGGCTCGGATCGTGTTTGGCGTCTGTCTGTGCCAATAATGGACACAGGATCAGTTGTTGTATGTCATTAGGAAGAGTACGGTCTTTATTGAGAGACTTTGTCTTTGATGTGGCCTGATTTACCTTATTGGAACTACTAGAGGTGAATTATTCGTACCAAACGTACATGTATTATTTGTTGTTTATAATTTAAATATATGTAGTTTGCGTTAGGTCAAAGAACAGAATAAGAATAAAAATTCCAAGAAATATTAATATTGAATGAGTAGAGATCATTGCTTCGTACCAAACGTACATATATTATTTGTTGTATTTCTAGTTTGGATATCGTTTGTATTGGATCAAAGAACAGAATGAGAATATAATAATGTCCTAAAAATTGTTACTATTCAACTACTACAGGTACCAAATCAAATGGATAATTAGTCGTTTTTATTTTTCATATGATTTGTTGAATACAAGTCTTTAAAATTGCTTTTACAATGATAGGAAAATATTTAACTAATTAACAATAAAAACCGGGAAACTGCGAGTCGGACTCACGCACGAAGGGTTCCGTAACATTATCTATAATAAAAACTGCAGAAAAATCACGTTTATTGCATGAGAACCCCCCCTTTTAATGTTATTTATTCTGTTTCTTAGTATTTGTTGTTATAGCGACAATAGAAATACATCATCTGTCAAAATGTCAACTCTGTAACAATCACGATTTATGAGATACAGCCTGGTGACAGACAGGTAGACAGCGGAGTCTTAGTAATTGGGTCCCGTTTTTCCCTTTGGGTACGGAACCCTAAAAACAAGGTTAACCTAACCTGGTTAGGCACCCAAGGGGTTAAGAAGGGGTGCGAAATTATTTATAGAAAATAACTCTTGAACGAAGTCGCGCGAGTTTTCATTATTACAGTATCATTATAGTAAGCAAACTTATTCGTTGAGCCGCAAAACACGCCGGCATATTTAAGAGGCGGGAAGATGCAGGAAATGCACCCGAACACCGACGATAAGAGGTTATCGAAGGAATTACGAGCGACTCCGGTATACGAAGGCAAGCAATGCCAACAGTATAAACTTAATTATTTGTTTCATAAATATAGAATAAGAGGCCAAATTTAAAACGAAAATATTATTATATTTTCCACTTTTGTTTACTGAAACAAGTTGTGTGACTTTTTTAGTTTATGTGACCGCAATCTCACCTGATGTTAAGTGATACCGAACAACGATGTAGCACGCATACCTAGAAGATGCCAATTCACTCTTCTCTTGAAAACATCCAAGTTAAACGTATCGGAACAACACACACTGCCAACGAATGAAACTCTTTGACTGCCCGCATTATAAAACTTAAGCTACAAATATAAATTTAAAATTATATAAGATATTTTTAAATTTATATAAGATACAAATATAAATTTAAAAAAAAGTTACCTTTTTAAAATTGTAAATTCCAATTCACTATTGTTGTGTGAGAGCACTGATGATCCTAATGTCGTGGGTTCCAATCAGGTCGTGCACCAATAGATTTTTCTGTTCGTAAATTTTATGTGCGCAATACCATTGCTTTCAAATGGTGAAGGTTAACCTCGTGATTGCGGGGCGATTGCAACCTGTCACCAACCTGTATGGAACACCAATTACTGCAAAATGTGGGTATGTACCAAAAGTAGTATTTGGATGTAGGTACCTTTGACTTTTACTATTCCCCTTAGACATTCCAGAAGAATCTAAAGTAAGTACTTCGTACTAAGAGATTTGAAGGGATATCTATCAAATTTGGGGTTTAAAGTCGTGATATCCTTTTTTTTCCTTTTTATTTAACACTAGCGGCCAGAAAAACAGACTACGGCAACGGGTTCCAAGCCTTTGCTGTGCGCATAATAAAAGTTGAGGCAAAGCGCTTGGTGCGGGTGGAAGGGGGCTCCTAAGGATTTGATTTTGAAGGACCAATAATAAATTTAAAAGATTAGATTTAAAGCTGCAACAATCTGAAAGTACCTAGGTATGACTGGATAAAGGCTCTTTGCTCAGAATAGGGTACATAATTCAGTCTGTCACCTACCTCACATCCGATGTAGGTTTCTTCACGAGGGCTCAGCATGGCAAGGATTCTGGTGGTGAAGGTGAAGAACCGCATTGTCACAAGGGGTTCCACTATAAAAATTGGTACAGCACTGCGAGAACGTCTCACACAATAAATACTGCATGGCAGTGGTTGAAATAAAGTTAATCTTGTCTATCAACGGAATAGTTGATAACACAACGAGTTGTATTAAAATGAGCATATTTAAAGCAAGTAATGATGAATAGTTTTTAAAAATGATGAGAACGCGGCTGATTTGAAGTAGTCGCACAAGCAAACTGTCGATGCGCTCGCGTAGACAGCGCGAGATGCTTCGCCCAACAATCCAAAACGACGGTAGTCGTAAAAAAGCAGACAACAAACATAAATTAACTACCTTCTAAACTGTGCAAAGATCCAACATTGACTACACATGTAATTCTGCAAATAAATACACTTTGACTCGATCACAGATCATATTATCCATTTATAAACCGGATAAAACCGGGTGGTAGATCGCTATTAAACTGCTACACAAAGAAAACATCGGACCCCAAAGAAATATGAACCGACAGCAAACAATTTAAGCCAACAACCATAAAACAAAGGCTTAAACATACTTAACCGCGTCTAGTGAAGAAACTAAACACCTGAAATCTAATAAAGGCTGATAAGTTCGCTTGAAAGCCGGCACGTAAGCATCGTGTATTTTCTACTATCACGGTAAATTTTGTTACCTATTAAACTCCTCGAAGCGACTATAATGTTAGCCTGAGGTAACGATTACACCATAGATTAGCAAGGGACTGTTAGGACAGACTAGACACTGGCTTCCAACTCAAGCATGGGATAGATATATTAAGACAAGACTAGCTGTTGCCCGCGACTTCGTCCGCGTGGTTCGTTTTTTCCGACTTACGTAACACTTATCGTTATATTTTGGCCAATTTACACAATATCTTTATAAATAATAGCCTATAATATGCTATTCTGATGTTTAAGCTATTATACTTTAAGTTTCATTAATATCCATTAAGTAGTTTTTGCGTGAAAGAGTAACAGGCATACTTACAAACTTTCAGTAGGATAAACCGATTGCAATGCATCAATATTTTCTAAGTACTTTTAAAATACATAAAAAAGCTTGTTCGCTTTTTTTTTACGTAGCAAATCCATGTGAAAAAAAAGCTGTAAAGTTTGATTGATAATTATCATAATCTCAGCCTTAGAACATCTACCTACGGCGGTCAACGGTTTATAGTGAATAGTCGATATGCGCTGGTTAGAATAAAGGATATGAGACAGAGAGGTCTCAAAAACAGTTTCTTTTGTAGGCATCCAAACATGCCTCGTCTTTGAACATAGCTCTATGAAAATCGCGCGCTCGAGTCACCACTCTTTTGTACACGTTATTAGCCGAGCTATATCTCGTGATTTGCATATTTCGGCAGTAAAATTAATTCGAAGATTTGCCCGCATCCCGCCTAGACGGGGCGTCTTGTAGGGGGCGAGCTATGTTATGTTTTTGGATTCGTGCAGTCGGAGCATCGGATTTGTATTTACCGATACGGATTGCGGTTGAGTCTGTAATCCATCTCGGTTGCTTTCAATTAAGTTGGTTCATTCAATTATTGTGAATGGTTTTTTTGCGCACGTTTTCCGCGTCTCTGAAGTTTCAATAAATTGTATGGCTGTCTTGATTCGTAAAAGGATTTCAATGAATGAATTTGGGTCTAGAGTTTTTTTTATTATATCTCCACTATTACAAATAAATGGGCTATTATATACTATACTTCAAAACAAAATACTTATCATAATAAGCATTCCGATTCAATTATACAGTGATTTTATCAGTTATCTTGTTCCCATCCATAGTACAAGCTTCGTTTAGTTTGGGACTAAACGTTGTGTAAAATACCCACATATATCTCTTTATTTAATTCCCGCACGAACTCTTTCCCTAAGAGTTTTAACAACATCAACCTTCAGCCCACCATTGGGCATACGCCCTCGTATACGTTTCCAGGAAGAATTAGTTTGAACCTTTTCTATCCACCGAATTTCCGCGATTCTAACCATATCGATAGTCATTCGGCGAGGGCATCCTACGCTTTAACAACTAAAGAAATTACTACTTCTCAAAAAACCTCGCGAATTTTCAACCCGATTACGCTAACATCTTAGATTTAAGCAGACTTATGGTAATGGCCTCCAAAGGAGCATTTACCCGCGGGCCGCCTTTAATCCATACAACTAATATTAGCAATAAACGGCCCCTTTCGGCTAATTATGCTAAGATGCTGCCGAGTTGTCTGCAGTCGGATTTGAGTTTTACAGTTTGTTTGTGTTGCACTGTGTGTACGTAGACGATAGTGGCGGCGCGGTCACGTGCGAAAGATTATTATGCTGGTATCTGTACTATAGGTACACTTCTTTTACTACAATATCTTACAGGCGTCCGTTATCATTACTAAGAATCGTTGTTTGTCGGAT
This sequence comes from Electrophaes corylata, assembly GCA_947095575.1. Classification (NCBI taxonomy): domain Eukaryota; kingdom Metazoa; phylum Arthropoda; class Insecta; order Lepidoptera; family Geometridae; genus Electrophaes; species Electrophaes corylata. The sequence continues at coordinate 8,665,863 of OX352720.1, forward strand.
AAGCCTTCATCTCATCGGGTAATATTACAGTGGCTGGCCTCACAGCTTAGTTAGTAGCAGCTCTGCCTTCTGTACTACTTACTGGTCGTGGGTTCGATCCCCGTCAAGGACAAACGTTTGTGTGATGAACATGTTCTTTGTTTGGGTCTTATATTGTATTCTAAGTATGTATTTCCAAAAAAAACGTAAGTATATAAGTATTTTATTAGACACCTGGTTCTCATTGTAGAAGATTTAAGTAGTAGTAGTTAGCTTAAGTTAGTTAGTTTTTGTAGTTTAAGGCTAGAGACGTAGATGTAGTAGAAGACGGACAGATAGACATATAGACAGCTGAGTCTTAGTAATAGGGTCTAGTTTTACCCTTTGGGTACGGAACTTTAAAAATTAAGCAAGTGAAATACTCCAGAACTGTACTTACTTGCAGAGTACAATATGGTTGGCCGAGTCGAAGAGACCGCCGCGGCCCCAGCGTGACGGCAGCTCGGCTATAGTGACGCCTCGGGCTCCAGACACGCAGATCCTGCTGCCGCACGGACTCGCCATCACGCGCTCCACGGAGAAACACGGCGGCGACACCAAATGCAGCTTCTGTAACCAGGAAATACAAAACCGTCAAGCTATATATATATAGTCAGCTATATATATAGTCAGCTGCACTAGAATGTATACAATTTGTAACTTTCAAAATGGTTTCACAACTGTGCTAAAAATGGCTAAGCGACAATTATTCAAAAAATAAGTGAGGTCATCAACTAGTTTCATGGCTTTTTAAGTTTTGAGTTGTAAGAGTTCATTATTTTGCTGTAATATCGTTGTGAAAGATACATATTGTATACATTCTAGTGCAGCTGACTGTACAAAGTCCCTATAGGCTATGGCTTAGTACCAGTTACTCGAGATTCTTCGATCTTTACGGTGGTCAGAGGTACGTCCAGATACTACATTTGGTACACACTTACATTTTGCAGTAGTTGGTATTTATTACATGACAGGTTGCTTAGATAATCTTGAGTAGGTGCTCGGTACTTAGATATCTGAGGATATCTACACTGCTTGGGGAGTGAAGTCGTGAGACTATTTAATACTTTTTTTTAATTTGCTTATGTTAATATCAGTTTACACTGGTCAATAAGCTGACAGTATATCTAACATGCAAGGACCCGTAGTACTACGTACTACTAACGGATATTGGTACCGGGTTTGACAATCAAAGTAATCTTGGAATATACTAATATAACCCATAATGTGAATTAAATGACGTACATGTTATAGACAAAGCAAGAGCTAAGTATTATTGTGAATATCCTGTAGACTGAGTGGTTCTCAACCGGTGGTCCACGGACCGCTCTGAGAGCACCTAAAATGGTTCGCGAAGTACTGTCGAGCCCTCTAATACTGTAAACACCTAGGTACCAACTAAGCCAAAACCTGATTTCAAATAGTTTTATTTACCTATACCCCTTATAATATAAATGATGCAGTACCAAATAGTATTTCATCACTAAAAGGTTGAGCACCTCTGCTGTAGACTGAAACCTTTTTAAACGTATTAAATTTGTCATTTTATTTCTAGCATTTTGGCGGCGTCATTTCACTGGGGAGTGAAGAACAAAGAGCAGAAACCAATAAAACTTCGCGAGCCTCGTGAACAGTCGAAAACAACAAATCACATTACCATTGCTGATAGTGAACTATCGTCGAGACGAGCGCCGGCAAATATGATTAGGAAACTTTTTTAATCAATACAAAGAACAAAATTCAAGGCTTCCTGTTTTTTATGCCTTATTCCTCACTAGTCTTTACACCAGGATACATCTGTGTAGGTAAGTCATTCAATTAGAGCTACGTAAATGAAATAACTTCACAACTTTAACAGTGCCTACAACTACATTTGACCTACCTACCGAGCAACCAGGTCTCAGCACGCATCAACTCAGCTGTATGCAGCATTGGACAAAACGATACGTGCCTCGGGCCTAGTATGGGCTTAGTGTGGTAGTAGTTTAAACCACAGACCGCTATTAAAAAACCTACATAGTAACTTATTAATTTCCATTGTCTTTGCATCGTATTCTTTGTTCAAAAGTGATCTATGAGTATGAAAAAGGTGTGCAATGCTGCGCTGGTTTCAGACAAGGACTTGTGTGAGGACACGAACATAAAATAAGATAAAATGAAGGTGAAAACCCGTTTCGAAAAACTGATGATTTAAACCAGACAGACCAACGCCGACTTTATAAACATAGCGAGGATTTTTTCTCCTTATTTCTCATTACAGGGCGCGTTGGCTCGTTTCCTCGCCGTCATAGTTATAATCATTTATCGTTTGACGGGCCGCGGTCCGACGTCGCCGCTCAGGGGAAGGAAATTGAAAAAGTTGCCTTGATCGTACTCGTACACTGTGAAATAGGATCGGGATCTACACTAATGCACTTTGAAGATGATCTTGTAGACTGGAAATCAATTAAGCCAGTAAATCTAATAGCTGAGATTTTTCAATGTTTTTTAGCAGTTGTAAGGAAATGGGAGACTTGTATAGTTGATGATATGATTGCCTTTTATTTCTATATTGTATACACTTCATCAAGTTGGATTGGCAGTACACTGGAGTTTCATGTTATATTATTTTGTAATCTGAATATCTAAATTTTGCAACTTAAAGGTGACTGACTGACTGACTGACTAACATAGTGATCTATCAACGCACAGCCCAAACCACTGGACGGATCGGGCTGAAATTTGGCATGCAGGTAGATGTTATGACGTAGGCATCCGCTAAGAAAGGATTTTGATTAATTCTACCCCCAAGGGGATAAAATAGGGGATGAAAGTTTAACGGGAACGAGAAAAAACTGCCACGCAGGCGAAGTTGCGAGCGGCCGCTAGTAAATAATACTTTTAGTGAAGGGCTCGTTCGGGGAAGTACTACCACAATGCCTCTTTCTGCCGTCAAGCAGCTTGCTGTGTTCCAGATTGAAGGGTGTGGGTGCCGGTGTAATTACAATCACATGAGGCTTAACAACTGTATGCCTCAGGTTGATGGACGCTGAGTAATGCATTGTAGGTGACGTCTCTAACGAGCTTGACCTACGAGGCAATGCTTTGTTATAGGTGATGGTAACCACTTAACATCAGGTGGGCCATCTGCTTGTTCCATCAGCAAGTTGTATAAAAAAAAAGTAATATGTATTATATTTACTCCCATTCAAAGTTCCTTCAAATACTTAGATATATCCTAAGGAAAAAAATGTGTGAATCCCAGTAAGGTGAGAGTACATTAGCAAGTGATTATCGAAAAGAATCAAACCAGCAGTTGAACCCTTCCGAGCCTCCCCGGTGCGCTTTGACCCCTGCGGTAACATAAGGGCGCGGCGCGAGTGTAAGCTGGCAGATATGAAATAAATTATTGCTACCTACGAAAAATATATGTCAATACCAGTGCACTCAAACGTTGAAGGAAAACATAGTGCGGAAACCAGTTAGTAATCTAGCAGCGGCGATGGGCTTGTAACCTGTCACGTAAAGTCAAAGTCAAGAAGCATTTATTCAGTAATATCCGCAGGGATTATCTTGAAACGTCTTAAATCTATGTGAATCTAAGCGCCAGTTCCTCGCGCGACCAAGCCTAGAAGAACCGGCAAGAAACTTAAGGCTTGGTTCCTACCGTTTCTTTTGTATGATTCTGTTACAAAATAATAATAATGTAAATAATGAAGCTCCAGTGTGGTGCCAATCTAACTTTATAAGGTGATTGCAAGACAGAAAACATGTTAAGGCAATCCTACCAAGAACTTAATATACAACAGAAGTTTAAAAGACAGCATTATTATTATTATAAGAGATAGGAGTTGTCGAGTAATAATAATAGTAAAATAATGCAACTCGCTCCAGTTAACAGAAGCGCCGCGCGCTGTGAAGTAAAACTCGCGAGCTGCGGTCACCGCGGGTGGGCATAAATTCGTCGCCGAACCACCGACAGCTTGAACCGTACGAAAAGCGATAATGGGCCTGAATCTCACGCTTACGTAATGGCTTTTATTACCGTTGCCTAAAGTTCAGGTTAATTTTTTTTATATTGAATTACTAGTCTTTAATATAAAAAAGTATATGTCTGCTCCCTGTGACTGTATCAAGTTTTTTTTACTTGCTGATAGAACAAGGATATGTTACCTTGAAGTTAAATATGCAAGATATGTTGGTTGTAACTTCGATTGGTTTAGCCGTGTAATTATAACAAACAGACAGACCCGCTTTCGCATTTTGATTGGAACGCGTTGGGGGCAGGCCATATAGCTCGAAGAACTGACAACCGCTGTGGAATCAAGGTTTTCGAATGGCGTCCACGAACCGGAAGACGAAGCGTAGGATGTCCTCCTACCCGATGAACTGACAACATTGCTAGAACCGCGGGAAGTTGATGGATAAAAAGGGCTCAGAATCATTCTTCCTGGAAACGTGTGGGGGAGGCCTATGTCCAGCAGTGGACTTCAGGCTGTTGATGATGATGCATAGATAGTAACAATTATAAATGAAATGGAGATAAGAATAAGAAGAATAGAATAGAATAGAATAGAATAAAAGTTTATTTGCAACACACGAAACATAAAAAACAAACAAACAGGCATTAACAATAATACAAAAGTGCTACAAATTGGAACCTAACTCAGCATGATGCGGGTTGGCAACAACCCACGCTGGTCTTCCGTTAGGGCCGGTTTAGTTTTGCGGACATGATACAGAATATTCATAAAAATTGCAACAGATACCAAATATACCAAAATAAACAAAAAAAAACAATAATAAAGCTAAACAATAAAAGTTATTAAATTTAAATTAAAAAAAAAGAAAAAGTTAGCAAACTAAAGAAATAAATCTACAACTATATAAAAAAAAAGAAGTTAAGTTAGGCATTTATTTCAATTATACACTAATTATTTTAAAAGAAAAAAAAGAAAAATCTACTTCAAGGATAAGGGTTAAAGACAACAATCCAATCAGTGAAAGTAAGTACTCCGTTCAATTGACATTACGAGTATAGGCTGTAAGCTTTGGATATAACCCTTCGCCTAGATATTTTATTAGCATACCAAAATAACCCATAAAACATTAGTGAATTACGTATGCAAATTTTGTGGCAAAAGCACAATAAAAATAAGGGACCCGTGGATTACTGAACGTATTAAAATTCCAGATACACACGTGGCTAAGCCGGGTACAATTATACCAAGGTGGCCTCTGAAGGGGCGCGGGTTATTTTTCCATATTTAATAAAATAATATAAAAAAATTAAAATATTCCGCCCGCGTGCGTACGTGTATCGCGATCGGTGTCCGAGGCAGATATGCTGCTTTTTTTCCGCCATTTTGTATTACGTGACCAGAGAAGCAGTTTGCGAAGATTGTGGTGCATGTATTCAAATAATTATTGTTTGTTTTTTAATTCAACTGTCGCGGTCGGAATGTTAATGTCCGTTAGATAAAAGATTTCAGTTGATGTAGAATTATTTATGGGAACTGTGGAAATAAATCACAACCGTTACAGCTCAGTTCGTAGTAGCCCTGCCTTCTGCGCTGTAGGTTGTGGGTTCGATCCCCACCGAGAATAAACATTTGTGTGATGAACATAGATGTTTGTTCTGTATCTGGGTGTCATATTGTATTTCAAATATGTATTTACAAAAAATATATATAAGTATTCTATCAGTCATTTGGTTTCCATAGCACAAGTTATGCTTAGTTTGGGGCTAGACTATGTTGTGTAAAAATGTCCGCAATTTTTTTTATTTCGTTGCTCACTTGTGATGCCAGCCATATTGCTAATTTTCTGATTTAAATACTAATTTGCTTAAGTTTAGCATTTTGTCTGGAACTTTCAAGATTCCGAAGGTGTCACCACAACTCATCTAACTTCGTTTCTCATCGAGAGTCTATTAAAATTCAAAGTACAGTCAACCAGAACGAGCTGTTGAATCTAAAGTATTAGCAACATGAAGAATACAAATTCACCTTCTACTTTTCGAAAATAGTATTTACGTAACATTTTGTTACCAACAAATATTTTTGAAAGTTATTTAAACTGGATAACCGTTTTTATAACCGTTTGTTCTGCTACCCACTCCTAGATGGCGTTAGGAGTATTTATCCGAACACGAAATTGTTTAATTTAGGTATGAAATTTTAGTTATAAAATTCTTTTGAATGTTAATAATTATTTTGTTTTTCCTTAATTTCTCAAACGTAGCATAAATTAACCCTCACATACATCTTTAAGTGCATGTAAAATAACTAATTTAAAGTTATCATGAGCATAGATAAACTTGGTAAATAAAGTAGATGATAAAAATTTGGGGTTTCACATTAGCCTAACAGCCCGTGCGTCCACCTGTTCCAGAACTAAGAACGACAGCAGAAGTTCAAGTTGCGCCACGAACATGCACATTTCCGGACTTCAAGTAGTATTAAAATCTCTTATTCTATTAGTTATATCTTATCTTATCTTATAGCAATGACAGTTGGCTACGATTTTATATTAAAACATCTGCACGATGCCTACGCTCGTAGCCGCGTAGCATAGTCCGTAGCTTTTCGTAGCACTCACCGTAGCAAGTAAACCTATACAACATTTGATTTTTTTTTTTTTTTTTTTTTTTCGAACGGACTAAAATGCTGGTATAATCGCCTAGCGATTTCCGACAGCGTTACCGGGCTACTGGCGAGCGCGGAAGGCGCTACGCCATTACAAAATTGGTTTTGTTGGCAACGAGCGCAAGGGCACCACTTAGGTACGGACCTCGGCTTGGGCTGTTGCCGGAGAAGGGAGCTACGGAGAGACTCTTCGCCCTGAAGGGGCGTTAACGGGGAGACGTCTTCGACCCCGCCGCCGGGGTCGGTGTGATTGTGGAGTGTTTCCTGTGTCCGGACTCGATGAAGCGACCTCCGCCGCATTCGCGGCGGTGATCGTGTCATCTGGGTCACCTAAAACGTGTCTAGGTCTACATTTGACTATACAAGTAACTGAATTTATACAATTTTGGCTCACTAGCCAAACCACAACAATGTACTTTTATTAGTCAATCGAATTTGTTGTAACAACTGTTACAATTACTGGTCAGTTTCATAGGTGTACTGCAATAAGTACTTGCGCTATGACGAATATTTTAAGTTATACACCATAGTTTCTGCAGTTTCTGGCGTCCGTAGATTATACTGTCTTACACAGACGACAACAAGAGTAGAAGTTGCCCACATAAATCAGCAAGTCGGGCACATCGCGCTCTCACGGCGGCCATTAGCATTCTTTATGCATAGGAATCGATCCGACAAGTCTAATGCCTCCCGCGATACATTAATATCTTACTTTTTATGACTCTTCGAGAACAATCCATCGGGTAGCGTAAGAGACAGTCTCGGGATCTGGGAATTTCAAACCTAAAGACATAGTCATAAGGTTTCATTTCGATTGGGAGTAAGATATGAAAGTTGCAGCGGAAAGAAATTAAGCAGTGTCTATACTTTCATTTGGATTTGAGTTACTGTTTGTATTTGTGGCTATTCATAAAGAGACAGAAACGAGCTCTCTTCCAATATTTCTTTTTTACCTTTGATATGCTTCAATTTTTAAATGAATTACTATCAACAAGTAAATATAATTGAACTATAATTAATAAAAGAAAGAAGGTAACATGGAGACGATGACTAGAAGACAATGGAAGAAGAAAACCTGTTGTTCTGACCCCCACTTAGTGTGGGATAAAGGCACAAAGATGATGATGATGATTTGCTTCACCTAATCTTAGTGCTTGGGTAGTTAGAGATAGAGGTAATACTTCACGATTGTAATACCCAGGCACGGTATAATAATATAATAATAATAATGCTGGACAATCCACACAGCATCATCTAGCCCCAAGCTAAGCAGAGCTTGTGTTATGGGTACTAGATGACTGATATACGTAATACACTACATATATAGATATTTTTTATTATACATAGGAAAAACCCAGAACACCTGGAATAAATATTTGCAGATTGTACAAACATTTATCCCAAGGTGGGAATCGAACCCGCAACCTCCTGCGTCGCAGACGGACATTCGCCCGCCGCGCCACATCGGTCGTCAATATTATATCCCTTCAGAACTCTTTTTTTCTTTCTTTCTCTTAGTACTAAATACCTACTTGAGATTATTTTAGAATGTCTTGAGGTAGTCAGAGATATGTCCAAATACGACACTTGGCACATACCCACATTAAGCAGTAGTGAGGTTGCACTATACGTGACAGGTTGCAGGCTCATCGCCGCTGCTAGAATATTGCTTACGATACTTTCCTTCACCGTTTAAAAGTACTAGCATTGCGCACATTGCACACAGGGTGAAACTTGGTATTTATAAAGAAAATTATCGCAAAACAAGCTTCTATTTATGCCAACGTAAACCCACCCTTAAGCAAACGGCAGTTGATAATAGGTGGCGCTGGTGATTTCCTTAACGCTTCCATTTTTCTTTCACGGGCACTTTGAGATTAAAAGTTTGGAAAATGAAATGAAAAGTTCGACGCGAGTGGCGGCACCGCGGTACGTGCACCTCGTAATTCTTCAAAGATATCGGGAGGCCGGCCATCGGGGGTGATTCGGAACTTGCCAAAGAAAAAATTGTTATGAAATTCAAAAGTTGAGAGGAAATGGTAATTGGCGTTGGTAGGTATTTGTATATTCAAGTTGAAATTGATTGGAGAACACGTTGACAAAATGGTGTTCAGGTCAGTGTTTACCAACATCTATACAAATAAATAAAATTAAAGTGTCTGTTTGTAATATTAAAATAACCGCTTTTTACCACATGCATATTATGTATATGCGATACATATACCAAAATAGCATTTTTTTAAATTTTTGTCTGTCTGTTTGTTCCGGGTAATCTCTGGAACGGCTGGACCGATTTCAACGGGACTTTTACTGGCAGATAGCTGATATAACAAGGAGTAACTTAGGCTACTTTTTATCCCGAAAAAATAACGGGAACGGGAAAAAACTGCCACGCGGGCGAAACTGCGAACAGCCGCTATTTTATGCCGTATTAACGCCATCTGTTGGCGACATCGAGTATTACTTCAGTTAAGATTTGTAAGTAAAAATGTTTACCGCCCAACGAAGTGGGCACGGGTCAGCTAGTTAACTATAAAATACTGACTAACGTACTTTAGGGACAACGCCATCCAGCCCCAAACTGAGCATAACTATGGGAGCAGAGAGAATCACTATGGGAACCAGATGTAATAATAATACGCTGGACAGGCCACACAGAATCATCTAGACCCAAGCTAAGCAGAACTTGTGTTTTGACTGATATACTTAATACAATACATTACATACATAGATATTTTATAACAGCATCGGTAGTTTATTAACTAATTCAGAGAGTTAGTACATCACTTTAATGTGACGACAGACGTACCTACTTACGTTTTGCTTGAACAGCAAAACACGTGTAACTATGTTGCTACATATTTACGTATGATTTGGATGTCTTTCTTTAAGAGAAGAGTGAAGTATCTTCTAGATAAACGTGCTACACCGTCGACCGCATCATCACTTAACATCAGGTGAGATTGCTGTCAAAAGTTTACCTATAACCTATATATATAACTGTAAAAAAAAAACTATCAGTCATTTAATTCCCATAGCACGAAGTTTAGTTTGGGGTTAATTGGTGCTGTATTGAATGTATTTGTGATTGTAAGTGGAATGAAGAAAGCTCAAAATAGTTCCTTCTAAAAAGGATTTGAAGGCCTATGCAGTGGACTTCACTATTTTATTTATTTTATTTTATTTTTAGCCTAAACTGTCCCACTGCAGGGCAAAGGCCTCTCTACCTTTTTTCCAACTTTCTCAGTCAAGGGCCAAGTTGGACCAGTCTGGAAGATGTACATCTAACTCGTCACGCCATCTCCGTGGTGGTCTGCCGCGCGGACGTCTTGCATTGGGCACCCAATTACCCTATCAATTGGACTCACTAGGGTTTCACTAGGGTGATGATAATGATTGGCTACACCTGACGATGGAGTTGTAGACCACACAAAAGCCTGTGCTAGTTTGGTAAAAAATCTTTTAATTTATATTTGAATAGCTGAACAAATTAATTTACTTTTAGGTATATCGCACAACACCGATAGCAACGAAGGATTTTCACAAGTTGGCGTACGGCCAGAGGCTTATCGGATAGCAGTATGAGTACCCGCTAAAATAACGTGTGACTACTCCTAACAGATACCACTCTTTAATATACAGGGATAAAACAGTCTCTGGTGTCTTTGAGCCCATACGCATTTCAACCAAGTTATAGTAAAAAAACCCTCACACTAATCTGATAAGAAGAAATAACCATGCACCATGGAAAACACCATGCTTTGTCTATTTAAATGTAATGCACAAGACAAAACACGGTACAGCTATTTTGAAGTCAGGCCGAGATTATTGGTAATAGGAATGACCTAGTGATTCGATTCACAAAGCTAATACCTAAAAATAGTAGCGAAAGTAATAAAATGAGTCGTCTTTTGTTAGGCTATCCAATCTTAAAACTGTTTCTCGTATCGTTAAAAAAAATTGTACTATAAATAGACGCGTTCGTCAACATTTTAATAAAAAAATATATAGTTTTGGTTTCTGTCTGGGCCGCGCGTGACGCGATGTGACCTCTCGATGTTTTATTTGACAACACGACCTATTTTTTTTTAAGATAAAAGAGCTCGCTTCATTTAAGATCTCTTATTATGCTAGTAATTTAAGTTAACTTAAAATTACTCATTAGCATTAGATTGTAATGATATTGAGTACATTGTTTACAGATGGTGTACGCGAATTCATAAAAAAAAAAAAAATTAAGATATCTTAGGTTCTTAAGAAGGCATTCAGAGACCCGTCCAAACATTTAATCCAGACTGAAATTGATGTTAAAACTTGTATCAAAATCATAAAATAACAGACTGCTCCGGTAGCAAAATCGTTACCTGTTTGCAGAGCGTGCATTCCTCTTTAATTCCGTTTGCATTTCATCTAAAGAGTAGGTATGCTACAAGGCATTATAAGCAGAAGCTGCGCACTGCCGATACTGAACACTGGCAGCGCGCCGACTCATCGGATTACCGGCGGGTTGTTGCATTCATAACATTACCGATATTTTAGTAAAAACTTAAAGGTTAGCAATTTTCCTGAAGTATGAATAAATAATGAATTAGTACAGAAATAGTAATAAATAGACTAATTAATACTATTTGGTACTCTAAATGCGCGAGTTCAGTAGATATATCATTTCTAAAAACAACTCAATTGTAAACGCCCAGTCGTCAAATAAAACATTAAAAAAAAAACCAAGGTATGAATTAATACAGATATCTATATTACTAATATTATAAAGAGGAAAGATTTGATAGTTTGTTTGTTTGTTTTGAATAGGCATTGAATAGGCTCCGAAACTACTGGATCGATTTGAAAAATTCTTTCACCATTGGGAAGCTACACTATCCCCGGGTAACATAGGTTATATTATATTTAAAAAAAATTAGGGATCCTTACTAAAACCAGCCACATAAGCCAGTGATAATTATTTAATTCTGTAAATACACAAGTTAAGTAGAAATTTAATTTCAAAAAAACAGCCCAAACGAGAACACCCAACCGTGTCACTATAAAACATTATTTTTTGTGAAAAAAATCTGTGATTCCGGTCACATTATCGCGGTGGCCATCTTACAAAGTACCATCAGAGACCATCGCTAAATGACGTCACGTATTTAATTATGAAAATCCTCGAAAGTGACGCTTTAGAATTGAAAGCTAATGTTGTGGTGGCACTGGAGGGCATTACAACAATGTATTTACAGTGGTCGGGACTCTTTTCTTAAACAAGGTACCGCTCAACAAACAAACAAATAATTATAGGATATGCCAGTATAGGATTTTGATGATTCTGTGGCACAGACTCCAGAGTCTATCAGATTATATTGAGCTTAAGAAGTTAGACTGAAAAGGTTAACTTTATTTTATACTTTTCAGTGTCCTTAGTAAGTTTATGAAAACAAATTGACCGAGTGAATTTTTAAGTTTTCTGTTTTATCACGACGCTCCAAACAAAAAGACTCCATACAAAATCAAAGTTGAAACAGCACCACAAGCATGGATGTATCGATGATGAATTTGATATAATCTCGATAAAGAGAGGTTCTATTGAATTTTATCGAGATTGGTAGCATGGAACTTAAACGCTAGGTCGATAAATTCAAGAAGTTTTACCGAATTTATCGACAAGTACAAGACAAGTAAACAAAGAAATCAATCGATTAAACACGTCGAAGCTGGTTCTGTCTAGCTAGCTAGCTAGGGTGTAGATAAAATTCAATAGATAAAGCCAGTTAACTAACTATAAGTTAAGTAACTATAAGTTTGTCTACCGAAGTTCCATCACACCCCAGGTTCGTTTAAGATGGAACACAAATACATATTATGACTAGTGACAAAATTAAATATCTTGTGATGTAACTTACCACTAAGGTACACTAATCTACAATACAATGTCATCGGTCCAACGAGAGGTCATCGTGCACTGCGCCTCGGGGTTCCTCATCCCGTTGTAATAGAAAGAAGATTAAATTTATTGATGCAATTTGATTGTCCATCACAAAGATCCCTCAAATGACTACAATCTAAAATGAAAATGGCCGAAGCCAAGCCAACGGTAACATTATTCAGAATTTTAAATTACATCCTTCAAAACGAATATCAAACGTTACGTTAACTAAGAGCGGAACACGAAAATATATCAAAGCGGAGCGCTTCTGAAGAGACAGGGTTACCAACTCGGATATCTGTTTTCCATTGAAATTATCGAGAACATTGGAGATATAAATTATAATCTCTTGCTATGATTGCCTTTGCATAGTATTAACTTGCATACACCTCACTTAGTTGCGTCATGACAGAAGAGCGCGGGTTCAGACGAATTGGGGCATGTCTTAAAATACTGTCACAACGATTTTTCCGAAAGCCTACAAAGTCAAAGTCGGGCAATATATTCAATGTGATATTAAAAATCATTTAGAATGGTCTTACAGCTAGGTGAATCTAGGCGCCAATACCTCGCTATCCAACCTGCAAGAGCGCCTACTACTCCTACCGCTTTTTCGTTGGCAACCCTGCGGAGAACGTTTTCCCATAGCGTTTACCGGAGAAAAATTACATATTCGCGACTCGAACGTCTCAACCGACGGCTGCAACAAAGAACCTTGTTACCTTTCGCCGCCGAGCGCGCCCTAATGGCTCGCTTTGACTTACTAGATGGAATTTTTAATGCAATAATTTCGATAATTTATCGCTAGATAGCGCTCCTTTGTGGCGCGGCCGGGACGCAAATAGGGTTTCTTTTTATCTGCGTAAAGTGGCCGTCTCGATTGACCTCCGGGTGGGTGTTAAGGCTTGCGACGCGACACGGAAAATGAACTGGTTTTCTTGGTACTTTGTTTACTGAGTGATACTGTTTTTAAGAAGCTTAATTAGCAATTTTTCCTTGAACATATATAAATCTTCATAGATAATTCAAGCAGTTATTTTAATTTAATTTAACCACTTTTATGAAACAAGCAGATGACCCATATGATGCACAGCAAAGCTGGTTAGCGGTTGAAATGGGCATGATGGTAGTACTATCCTGGACGAGTCCTTCACAAAGAGCCTTATTTCTAATTTACAATTTCTTTCCTTTGTATTAGATTTTTAAAAGTTTCCTCTAGCCTCCATCCAAGTTATTGATACGAAACAAAAAATGAAATAACTAGGTTTCATAATGAATAACACATTATAATACAGAATGAAACAAAATACCATCGAAAAATGTCCAAACATGTTTATCTACCAGTTACGAGAGGGAACTTCTCGAATAGCAGGCAGGTAGATAGATAGTTACCAGTTGGTAGGTACGAGTACAATATAAGCCGATGCAGTGGGTGCTGCAGCCAATTTCCTCGTTGCAGCTCATTCGAGCTAATTTTCATATTAACGAACGTGTCTGGCCTGAACGTTCAGTGTACGTACTAGCTAGGAGGTATTGTGAGCTACCTATAGACAAGATGAGATAAAACTTCGGTTTATAATAAACCCCTCCATTACCTCCTATCGATGTCGTAAGGGATCGCACAGCGACACTGGGAGCACTAAACACTGAAGGTCACCAATTTGTCTACCAAGTGTAGTGACATGGGCAAATACTCCTTTGACGACCGATGTGGCGCGGCGGGCGAATGTCCACCTGCGACGCAGGGGGATGCGGGTTCGATTCCCGCCTTGGGATAAATATTTGTAAGATCTGCAAATATTTATTTCGGGTGTTCTGGGTATTTTCTATGTATATTAAAAAATCAGTCATATCATCAAAATTTGAATCTATTGAAATTGTAAACGAAAGTCAAATCAGTGTGTGTTACCAGTGATGCCTTATGGAACTGTGACGTGGTAGATAACTATTGGTCTAATACTCAAGCTAGTCTATAACGGGCTATGAAATAGCAAGGCAAGCCTACATAGCTTGAAGAACTGAAGACCGCTGGAGAAAAAGTTTTTGAACGGCGATCGCACGTACCGCGAACCGTAAAACGGAGTGTAGAACACTCGTTCATTAGACGGACATTGCGCAAAAGTGTATTGAAAATGCTCAAAATATAGGGTATGCCTTTGTTCAGTAATGAACTTTCACTTACATCTGTCTTTTCTAAGGCGATGTTGATGATGATGAAGACATGCTTCACACTATAGTTTCCGTCTCTTTACTCCAAGATATAAAAGGTACTACGTAGGAATAATGAACGATGCATTGTTTATTAATATCGCCGTAATAGACGTTTTAATATATTTCGAGGAAGTTTCTTCTAAAAGGTTGAATAACAACACCTGCCCTGAACTAGCTTTCATTTAACTATCATGAACGGTATTACTTGCGAAATACTGTTTTTTTGTCATCGTACCAAAAACGTATTTTTTTCTTCAGATGTTTAGATATTTATAAATAAAAAACTAAATAATATTTGTGTACGCTTTTATACAACATCAACTAACCCCAAAATAAGCATAGTTTGTACTATGGGAACCAGATGACTGATAGAACACTTATTATAAGTTTATTTTTGTAAATAAATACTTTTCACTTTGCAATATAATACCAAGACAGAGAACAGAGATCTATGTCCATCACACAAATATTTGTCCTCGGTAGGGATCAAACCCACAGTCTACAACACAGAAGGCAGAGTTACTACCAGCTGAGTTGTGACCGTCGAACGTTGGTGACTTTGGTAGTAATAGTATAGTGGGCATTGCTGGATGAATAATACGATGCATACATGTTATTTTTTAATCCAGAACCTACTGAAATAATAACAGACAATATGATACTGGTTTGCTATGTTCAAGCTCGGCCATCACCCACATTCACCTTTTAAAACCAGCTCATCAGCAATTTCTTGCGTCAATAAGGCACGTCGCGTACCTGGGGAGGTGGGGGGAGGAGAGGCAAACAATTTAATTTACTACAAGAAGAGGAAGCCTCCCGAGCTCACCCGATAATGTACCCCTGTATAGCGCCCTTGTTAATACAAATTTTCGCGGGCCATCGTCCAACGCGTGTTATCTTAGGGAAATAAATTAAAAATATACAGGTTAGTAAGCGGCGAGTATCAGGTTGGTTCCGTAGGTATTTTACACTGACGAATGGTAAATTATTTGGGTATGCAGAAATGGTTTAAAGTAAGAAAGCTTTTGAATACAGGTTTACTTAACTTTGCTTTTCTTTCCAGGATGTTTTTTTTTTTATCTTATTACTAATAAACTCTGCGTAACCTTGAAATGTGATGTGATGACCCTTATGACTGAGCGATGACCGTATTAATAATAATAATAATAATAGTGCTGGACATTCCACACAGCGTCATCTAGCCCCAAGCTAAGCAGAGCTTGTGTTATGGGTACTAGATGACTGATATACTTAATACAATACATTACATACATAGATATTTTTTATTATACATAGAAAACACCCAGAACACCCGGAATAAATATTTGCAGATCGTACAAACATTTATCCCAAGGCGGGAATCGAACCCGCAACCTCCGCGTTGCAGGCGGACATTCGCCCGCCGCGCCACATCGGTCGTCGGTATTGAGATATAATAACTTGTTATTCAACTAATCAACCGATTAAGAAATAATATAACGTCACGTTCTCAGTTTCCTGCAGAACCCTGAAATCCTGAACGAGAACCTCACGGTCCACTAATAAACGCGTTCGCTAATTCATCATTGTTGTCGCTAATAAAAACACGACAAAAACACGTCTTCGACATTGGAAGCCTCCCGTCTCCCGGGGCGCGATAATGGACCCCCAGGTTAATTGTCTTCAAGACTTTGAAGGTGGATATTTTGATTTAAAAACATAACAATTCAGTCACAAAAATTCAACTAATATAAAAATTACTAGCGAAAACGTGCGCGACTTCGCCCGCTTGAAGTTATTTTTAGATATCCCGTAGTTGTACCCGTTTAGGGTTTGAATTTCGGGAATACCTTTTTAGTACATCTACTAAGACAAAAATACAATTCTCCACGACTAGCGGTTTAGAATGTGCGTTGTCTATATGCCAGTCAGTCAGGACAAAGATTAACCTGGGATTCAGCTTTACATGAGACAGCGGATGGTAAGCATTCCCTTTAGTTTAAATAAAATATTGGTGGACAAAATACAACGCCATGTAGCTCCAATTTAGCTTAGTTTCCAATTTATTCATTGGAAACTAAGCGAAATACTTGCAGTTCTGTTGGTCAGATTTGCAACTGTAGTAAAACAAAGAAAAGTTCAGCATGTCAAAATCCGAAACAATGCGTGTTTTGATGATATAATAACGCACACAAGCGTAACCAAGTCCGCAGAAGTCCAAACTTTATTTATTGTAGAAATGGAATAATGCTTATTGGCTGAACTTTCCAGAACTAATTTTTTTATAACACCCAGACAGAGAACAAACATCTATGTTCATCAGTATATCTTAAGTATATCAGTCTTCTAGTACCCATAACACAAGCTCTGCTTAGCTTGGGGCTAGATGATGGTGATATCACACAAACATTTGGTGATCGGTGGGAGTGAAACCCACAGCTTAGTGTCGAGCTATTCCCAACTGAGTCAGTCGTTAATAATGGCATAGCTTGTTTACCCCACAAACAAAACATAACGTCTCGTCAGACGACCCCTCACCTAGTCTTATAGATCGAGAATATTTAAAACGATGCGCTCCGTGCAAATAATGAAATTATACGTCGGAGGGGAAAGCTTTTTCCTTTATTTGTTTATTTGTTATTTATCGAGATATAGATTAACATCAAAAGCATTACTGGTATGTACGAAATGTACACTCAAATACATAGTCAGTTACTGTTCAATCCCTAGTTAGGTAGGTTTAGAATATCCACTAACTTTGTAATTTTTTATGTTTAGCTTATGTCGTCCCACTGCTGGGTTACAAGGTAACAAAAATTTCGCCAATTAATTGCATGAAGAAATTTTAGCGTTCAGTACTTACTATCAAATTGGAGGTCTATTTTTTCTTTGATTATGGGTTAAAATCATCGCACAAGAATCACGAGAGCTGTCTCCATCTAACCGTATAAAAGTATTACGCGTATATTTATCTATACTTATTAAATTACGTGCAACTAAATAACTAAATAACAAAGTAATGTAACAACTAACAAAATATTAAACTAGCAAAACTATGTAAAAAATGCATAGTTCACAATAAATTGTGTAATTTATTATGCACTTATTATAATAACCCCTCATCTGCTTACAAGCAGATCTGGTTCAGACACAATAGAAAATGTTTTGGGACTGGAATCGTCTCAGTTTAGTTGTTGACTAAATATATACGCATAACAGAACATCACAAACAGTCGCACGCAAGAATACTCTGATCAGTAACGGCCCCTGTATTATTTCCGCTTCCAATATCTTACAGTGCCCGTTGGTATTGCTAAGAATTGTTCTTTGCCGGATAAGTTTTCATCTAGTGAGCTAGGTGAGAGTTTATGTAGGTGAGAGTTTATGTGACAGGCAACCTAAACAGTAAACTAACGGACGTTCGAAGGGTATTGGAACCGGATATAACAACCGACCCAAACAATAGCCGAAGAAGTGCGATCAAATGTCGTGATGACGACAACGAACACTCGTTATCGTGCTTATTGTTGTTTTTAATGAAATGTGGCCGAAATGGTCGAAGCATTGTCCAAGGATCGGATCCATTATCCCGTTCCCTTAATACCCTGAAGGACCCGCAATAAAATTCGCAACGCTATTCGGACCTCGTGCGATCGACAACTTTAAACCATTAAGTTTCACGATAGTGAGTTTGACGTTCTCATGGAGATGCCTTTCATGATTGCCGCTCACTGGACCCAGCTCATTGATGACGCGTAAAACTATGACAAGGTAACTTTTGATTTCTGGAGATCAATTTTATCATGTGACTCTTGAGCCCTTGAGCTCTTGAGTTTAAAAAGTCAGTCGGTGGAACAAAGACAAAGTAAAAAAAGAAATGCTTTTCGACTTTGGCTTTGTTCAACAATATCGAGGGATCACATTGAATCGTGAAAACTAGGTGAATCGTGAAAACCTCGTGACACTAGACAAATTACACTTAAGATCTTGCTAATGATAAGTTTCATACGCGAATTAGATTTAGAGCGTTTGTTTATACATAAGTTTTGACATATTGAAGAAAATGCTGTAAGTGAACAAACAAATAAGACTCAATTTTTACTCCCCAGATCTGTTTTCGACTATCGGAACAGAATGCAAATCCAACAAAAAAACTGCCGAAAAAACGTTTGGTAAATTAATAAAACACCCACTAAAGCGAAAACAGGCGGAAAAATAGAGTCGAGGGAGGCGAAAAAAATGTCCACCGAGCAACGTGCTCTTCATTAAGGCGAAATGGAAACACCGGATGAATTGATCAATCAGAAATTTTATGGGCCAGAATCACTCAACGGAAAATAATTCCCCGGCCATTCGGCTTGGCTCATCGCCGCCGTTTTAATTTCGCCCTCTTGGGGAGATCGAGTGTCATCCAATCTATCTGACGACTGGAAAAAATAGCACCTCTCACCCCCAGCCCCCCTTACGGCCACGGACGCCTTAAGACGGTAATGGACGCTGTGGGACTTTTTAAATCGATTGTCGTTACGTCACGAGTATCATAAATTGGTCGGATTACGTGTTAGATACGGTCCAAGGCGCCTTCTTACCTTGCCTTCATGATCGTACAAATCAAGAGCCGGGGACATATCTTTCATAGTCCACTCGTCGAAAAAAATCTGTCAGTAGACCTAATTAACGATATGAGCAGCGACACTTATGTTGGTAAAATAAAATTGTAGAAACACTACGTACATCAATCAGACATGATCTACAACATCCACAGTATGAATTATTCTTAACTTATTTATCTCTTTCCAGGGTTAAGCCCGCTACACAGTTCATGTTTTTTGTAATCAAAAATTTCTAAATTATTTTATGTACAGTAAAGAATTTAAGAACATCAATGAATTAATTCATTTTGAAATTTCATAACAGCTCATCAAGTTGTCCCGCTGTCAATTTCCTAAACAAAACGTGATTACTCGTTGTATTTTTCAGCGTAATCACAATAGACAGGCTGGGCCGCGCTGATGGATGCCCGATTGTTGCTCTCTGATCTTGATTAATTAGACACAAACGGAATAGGATATTACGACACTTTTGATGCTAATTATTTGGACGATTACCTGCTTTAATCTGATCAGCGGTTTTGTTTGATTAATCATTGTGTTTACACTGAATTTATTTGAGTTGTACTGTCTGGATTTCAGTATCTTTTTCAGATTCGAGCAGGGTTTTTATCAAGTCAAGGAAGAGTTTTGTTTTATAATATTGTGTCACAGCTAAACAAATCCTTAGCAGTATAAATTCTGGTGTTGCAAATACTTAGGTTAGAATATATTAGAAATAAAAATTAAAGAAGATATAGAGATAGAAATTGTATCTGACTAAAAAATCTAACAAAGTGGATGAGACAGGCTCCCTATCATCTTGAAAACCTTATTGATATGCATACAATCGCCATTTTCATTTGCCATTATATTCAAATAGCCAACCGTTAGAAGTTTATCATAATCCCGGATAATTTCCTGAAAGAAACCCGAGGAGGCATTAAAATAGCAATCAAACCGGCAATTGGGGGGAGTCGAATCAAATCTCGAAAAGAACGTACCGATTTGTAATTCAAAGTATTCGGACGCACGACGGAACGCTAGTTCAGAAGCCAGTGGTTTTGGGTTTACCTTCATGCAATAAGTTTTAACGGTAAACTTCAACTACTACAATTATTTATCAGTATCTTGTAAGGTTTGCTAGAAGAAAACAATTTTTAGGGTTAAACTATGTCATGCTACTTCTTATTACATTATATTTAT
Source organism: Electrophaes corylata (assembly GCA_947095575.1). NCBI lineage: Eukaryota > Metazoa > Arthropoda > Insecta > Lepidoptera > Geometridae > Electrophaes > Electrophaes corylata. The sequence continues at coordinate 8,686,412 of OX352720.1, forward strand.
TGGTTCTCAATAAGATCTAGAACCTGCAGTAACGATTCGAGCGACTTTGCAACTGATGACGTATTTAATATTTGTGGACATTTTTACACAAATTCATCTAGCCCCAAACTAAGCCTAGCTTGTACCATGGGAACCAGATGACTACTCATGCACTTTTTTTTTAAAACATACTTCAAATACAATGTAACACACACAGAACAAACATCTATGGTGGGAATCGAACCCACCAACTACAGCGCAGAAGGCAGGCCTACTACTAACTGAGCTGTGACGGCTGTCACAAATGTAACACTATCTCCCGTGCTAGGTGAACAAAATCCGATCGAAATAATCGAAAGGAATCCGCGCGGCGTGCTTCGGTGAATGAAATGTTGGATTACGCGCTCGATTAACCAATACACTACGAAAATGAGATCCAACTCAAAATTGGGTAAAAGTCTGCTTTGATTTCCGATTTCACCAAAACATTTTCTAACTTTTAATTTGAAACTTTTTTTTTAAGTTGTGCCCTGCAAATGTATCTACAAAAAATTTTAGGCTGACTTTTGGAACTCCACTGCCTCAAAACAACTTTAGAAATCGTATTTTTTTACAGCAATTCACAATCTTGCTATCCCTTGCTATTATGCGATATTTTCCCCATAATTAGACACACCGAGAGGCAAATTCTCCATCAGTGAAGAGAAAAAAGAATAATTGCCATTAAAAATCACCCCCGCGATAGAGGTTCCTCGAACGATCAGCCCTGGAGCTATCTTCATTAATGAAAACCATAAAACTGGGGGCCGGTATCCGGCTCGAAGCTCGAAGGCTACCAGCATCGAGGAGCAATGACTATTACAGAATGGAAAAAATCACACCTTTAGGTTAACATTACCTACAGTAAGGCAAAGGAAAACTTGAGACGAGATGCTCCAAGAAGAGGACTAATAGAATAGAATAGAATAGATATTTATTCAACACAACACACACAAAGACACCACAGCAGGTGCCTACACTTAAAAATACACTAAAACACATAGCTAAACCTACCTCACAAAAACATAATAAAACAATAGTAGGTACACACAAATCTAAAGGTTGGGTAGGCGACACCACACTGTGCCAAGTCTCCTTGCATGAATATGGGTTGAAAAGGACTAATGGTGCAAGTGTTAAGAATTACTATAGTATTTTAGTGGTCAATTTCACAAATACATTTTCCATACTTCTATACCATATTTTATAATATTATAAAGAGGTAGTCTGGAGTAGTGAGATTGTAGGGGGCAATCTCTGGATCTACTGAACAGATTTTGAAAACTATTTTACCAATAGAAAGCCACATTATTTGTGAGTGCCTTATTAACCCGAAAAATGAAAAATAAAAATGTTTACCGACCAATGAAGTGGGTATTATATGTTGGTTTTAGGTGCGAATTAAAATAGCATTGAATTTATAAGTCTAAACAAGGTAAATCAACATAACATAGGCATTTTTCTCAACTCATCCGACCCATGACCCTTCTGCAGCCCTCGGTGATCTCTTAATGACAGTAGCGTAAAAATGCGCGTTGAACGAGCATCGCCTTATTAAGCCCGCAGGGGATGCAGGTGGGGTAGAAATAGTATTTAACGACATTTACTTATTGAAGTTAGATTGGGAGCATACCTAATTGGTTCGTTAAAGATTTCAAACTATGATTCTAAATTATCTGTATCTATTTTAAAATCTAACTCAATAATCTAAGGATTTAAGCAACCTGTTAGCTCTGATAAAAATGAGCTCTGGATACTGAATTTATATGTTTAAGACGAAAAGTGTCAAACTATGGCTGAAGGTATAAACGACCTTTTCGTGCCCTATTTGTTAAATCAAAATAACCATAACGTATTTCTAGGTATATCACGCGACAAAGTTCTTACAAATTTACTTTGTATTTGTGATAAAGATTTATGATTTTAGGGAACAAAACATATTCACATTTACACACAATGTCTTTAAGAAGCCTCATTCAAACTAATGATCCCCATGTCTTTAGAGGAAATGTTTGCAAATATTAAAATTACGAAAATACTTCACGAAAAATGAATTTATTATATTCCCGACATTAAAGTACTAATTTGTCATTACGAGCTCTTCTGCCGATAACAATGGTACCACATACGTTACAAAATCATACAAGTGGCCTATTAGTGACGTACACGACTCGTGAAATACCGACGGGGGAGCAGAGCGAAAATATACAATACAGCGTAGAATTTAGCCCTTGAAACGTCAGTAAATATTAAAAGTATCACTTATTAATCAGGTTTGTTTATAAACTACTCAAAATCCAACAGAGAACCAAGATTGGAGCAAAAGTCATGAATAGTGAGCATTTTTGATAGTATTTCTTTTTTAGCGCAGGTCATACAGTGTGAACCATGGCGATTAATATTTTTATCATTCTGTTTTTACCTTCAATTAACTAACCGTCATTATGCACGGAACATATTATGTAAAATGCCAGTGTATTTCAGTTCTGTTTATTGTATGCGACTGAAATCAATACAATATTCCGTTCATACTGCTGATACATAAAAGGTACGCTTTGCAATTTATTTGTCTTAGAGTGGGGGCGTATCGCAAATGCAAAAAATAGCGATATTAAAATTCGCGATACATTCGTGTGACGGGCCCATTAGACCCGCTACAAGATCTCATTTGACGAGTAGCACGGGTGCTATTACGTGTGCAATTATTGCTATGGATATCACTGTCAAATATGATTGCTTTTTGTTAAGAACCTGAATACAGATAAATTCGAAGAACCATAGAAAACATACTTCTATCTTGCATACGCCTCACTAAGTTTTATTGGCACCAAACTGAAGCGTGATATGTTATTTTGTAAAAAGGATCACACAAGCAAACTTAACCTAGCCTAGCCTATTAAGTTTTTTTTACTTTGACTTTTTTGGTAGAAAAGTACCTTACTTATATCCGGTGTGAGCTGCTGTGGAAGCGTAGAAGTAATGTTTTGGTGATAAGAAACACAGTGAAACCGAATACCCTAAACGAAACAATAGGTACCGACACTTCATCAACATTCACTCCCCCATAGTGCTCCGGCCGCCGACCGGCCAATAGACACCGTTATCTCAACGGCGATACGTAATAAAAACCCTCAAGTATCGTGTTTTTGGGTAACAAGCAGTCTAAATTACAACAATTATTCAATGTTGCCGTGTTATCGGCAGTTATAAAATCGGGAGACAGTAGGGGGACCCTCATTAAGGTGCGACAACAGGGAGGGGGGAAAATAATTTTGATAATGTTGTGAAAAAAATGTTTTAGGGAGAACGAAGGAAGTTGAATGATGTATTGGCCCGCTTTGCGACTGACACCCGCGACAGGTTTCTCTCTCTGAAACAAAATTAAATCTGTGTTTGAAGACTATGTTTCGGTTTGACGGATTTAACGTGTGTGAGTAAAATTAAAGATGTCTATCTCCCTACCGTGAGTTCTTACAGCAGGGTTGCAAACTCAAATTAACGTAAAATTTTTTGACTGATAGCATTATTCATTCGCTTTCAGCGATAAGGCCGCCCATTGTACTTTGTAAACCTTGTCTGTTTTTAACAAATTTTCCTTGTGTACAATAAAGTGTTATCTATCTATCTATCTATCATTATTTTCTATTTTTTTATGATGTGTCCAAGTAACAGATTCCGGATTTGGATGAAGATGCCCTCGTATCCATTGTTCAGGTCCAAAGAGCAAAACAATTGAAGATTTCTGTGATAACTTGGGTGATTTTACTTAGAATTCATGTATTTTTTTTACAAATACATAAAGTAAAGTGTATACAAATTTAATGTGTTCATTGTAATTATAACTATTTTTTTTTAATTCCACTATTAGAATAGCATTGCCTTTTACGAGCTAGTTATTCCTACCCAAATCACTCGCACTCTGAATCACTAATCCCCGTCTGGTCCAGTGGTTCCTTTAGGACCCGCGTCACAACTATCAACATCAAAGACTGTTGTAATTGACTGGAGTTGTTCCGCACCAATGACGCTCATGATTGCGCTCCGATCTGCCCGCTGGAATCAAAATCTTTGACTGAACGAAATGATTTGATAATCGTGTAATCGCTAGAAGCCATTGAGGATTAGGTACCGTTCTTTGTTCAAAGGTGAGTTGAGTTTCTATAAGATCGAAATGCGAAAGTCAAAATTGCTTTCTAGCTAAAATATTTAAAAATATTCTCTCAATTTTAATAAAACATCGACTGAATAAAATGAATTACTGAAAATTATATTATTAGTTCAAATACTATTTCGTTAGATTATTTATTTATATCTATATCGTAGCAAGTGGAAATTCGTGGTCTCTGATTATCCTTATGGGCAATAAGTGTGACTTTAAACATGTTTGTATCAAAATTTTGCATAGCTTTCTATAGAAATCTATCACAAATGTAATCTTTCAATTGTTCTCTAAGATAGTCTTATGTAAGAATACCGAAAAGTCAAAATAATAGGGCCCCTCCATCACTTCCCCTGGAAATCGTACTAGGCGACTAGTAAAACGCACTAGGGTATGGACAGTTGCTTTTCCTGAGTAAACCACACCAGCCCTGCGGCCAACAAGCTTGCTAAGTCAAAATAAACCGAAGACGTGAATAAATTCCTAAGCATAACCGCACAAGGCAAGTAACATAAAAGCTTGTAAAAAAGGTTTATTCCACGTGAAGTGTCCGCGCCACGCCAGCAGTGACGAGTGGCAGTACAGACGCCATTTTGATGGCTGGAGTGGCAGCCGTCCCGCTTTCATGTGCCCGTTCAATGATTAGTCACTGTGAGCTGTCTACATACAAAATGTTTATGTTAAACCTGTGAAGTGCGACTGGTTATTCTCTTTATAATCGGGTGCTGTTTAGCCATGCAGTTGTAGTAATTTAAAGTTGGATCAAAACTATAGCGCAGGTGAGGCACGTGTTGACGGGATTTGAATCATCAAATTGATAAGGTCACACGCTCTGGACTGCAATTATTTATGACAGGACAGTGTTGAAAGTTTGAAAGTGACGCCAGTGACTGAATAGATGAGGAGTGATAGGTTAGCATAAATGGGAACCGGAACACAGCAAGCTGCTAGGCAGTAGGAATATGCCTTTAGTTCGCATTTAAAAAAAGGTTTTTTAGAAAGTAAACTTAAGTCAAGTTCCACTCCACGATACCTTGCACTTTGTATACTTTAGCATCAAGTAAATTCCTAAACCTTAATAAATAAAACTTTTCCCAATTCAACTCGTCTCAAGCAGATTCTTGTGCGAAAATTCTGTTTGCATAAACAGTACCTTACAGGGTACGTTTACGGGGAAAACAAATGAAACGGCAGCCTACCTCGCGGGGAATTGATCCTATGCATTATTGTATCTATAAACATTTCAATTGCAACCACGGCTTATCCGTGAGATCAAGGAGGGCGTGGAATCTACAACGAGGGTAGCGGTAATCAACAATTCTTTATTTATTTGAAAATTACTTTTATAGACTCTTATGTATTTTGAAATTACAATTGTTGGAAGTGTCTATTTCTGTTCTTTTTTTTAATAACCTTGATGTTCGTATGTAGATTAGCAAAAGTGGCTTCTGGGTTTTCAAATATAAACGTAAATATAACGTCACTATTATCGATCTGAAGAAATTCACTATTACCAGCTCGTTGAAATAAAAATCTCCTCAAGAAAGTCCTCAAAAACAAAGCAAGTTATCAAAGCCTTCTTGATTAAAATTGTATATTTGACATCAAGTCCTAAACTAAGCAAAGCTTACTATGGGAACCAGATAGATTACTTTTTTGTAACACCCACACAGTGAAAATATCTATGCTCATCACATAAATGTTTAGTTTTTGGTCGGGATCGAACCCTCAACCGAAAGTGCAGGAGGCAGAGTTACTACTAACTGAGCTGTGACGGCTGTCAAAAATAAATGTACAGATCACATACTCACTACGTCTTAAAATTAGATGAATCTAGGCACTAGTTTCTAATAACCAAGCCTAGTTTCACCAACTTCCCTCAATATCTACAATGTCGTAAAATTGCAATTGAATGAGTATTCATTTCCATAAGTCACAATCTTGAAGAGCTATTTATAACCGCATAGATCCTTCAAATCCTGATATTTACTCTGTGGAAAATACTTTCAGTTGAGGGTAGAAAGATGAATTCTGATTATGATTCGCAGTCGTCCCAATTCTCGAAAGCCGGGTCGAACTTGGCTTATTATTTTTGCACAGGTAATAAAATAAATGATTTTTCCCTTTTTCATCACTGGCAGTAATCCGGCTGCGGCTGTTTGGGCTCGACCACGTTCGCTTTAGTGATGGGACAGTGTTTTCAGTCTTGTTTAAAATGCTTATAACACTGAATTTCTCCTTATAAACCTTATTCAGTAGACAAACACTTACATAACATATTCGTCGAAATATTCAAGTCATCATCATCATCATCATAATTATGTATAATGTATATGTGTATGTGTTGAATAAATACTTACTCTGTTCTATTCTATCATCAACAAAAACCTGCAGAAGTCCACGGCTGGACATAGGTCTCTCCCACAGAGAACGATCTCCTACGACCCTAACAATGTCGTCAGTCCTTCGGGTAGAATTTCACTTTAGAAGCCCCAGACAATTAGCATTAAGCTTTTCAGATTGGTCTGCTGATAAAAGGTGTAAAATATATTAGTACCCCATAGTTTAATATTGCTACAGGTCTTCTGCACTGTATTTCCACCGAATACTAACATTTGTGTGATTGACATAGATGTTTGTTCTGTGTCTGCTTGTTATATGTATTCTAAGTATGTATTTACAAAAAAAAATTAAGTATTGTATTAGCTATCTGGTTCTCATAGTACAAGCTTTGCTTAGTTTGAGGCTATAAGGCGGTGTGTAAATGTGTGACGATATTTATTTTTATTACCACAACTAAGAGTTTTGAGTGGACAATCTGGGTATTGAGTCGTCAAACTCAAAGTTTTCTTTAATATAATGACAAATTACATAAAGAATACAATCGAACAAGAATCGAGTGAGATCTTTCGTCCATCACTAGTTTTCGTTTTATTTAACACGGTCGCTCGTCGTCGGCAATAATTCCATCTGCATACATATCGGGCGTGAGAACGAGGCCTAACATAGATTACTTTGTTTCCTTTTTCAGAGTAAACTCGATATTACCAAATACAATCTGGAAGTAGCTTAACAGACTCCGTACCCAAGTTGGTCGTTGCAAGAGCAACTTAGCCAAGTGGAGTACTCGTATAATAGACCCATCCGAAGTCCAGCGTGAGTCCCAACGCAAAAAATGCCGCACTCGCTAAAAAGCAGCGGATAGTGCTATACAAGTTGCTACACATTGCAAGCCATTGACACGAAGAAGGAATGAACTAAATACTGTGAAGGTTGATTTTTATCTTAATCCTACTATCCTACGAGTACTATAAATGCTAAAATTTATATGGATGATTGCTACAATGTCACGCAAAAACTACTTAATGGATTTATTGAAACTTTATAATAATATAGATCATACATCAGAATAACACATCGGCTATAATTTATAACGATATTGTGTAAATTGGTCAAAATATAACGATAAGTGTTACTGTTATACGGTGTACCTATAACAGTGTTACGATAAGTCGGCAGATGAAATCGCGGGCTAAAGCTAGTCATACTATACTATAATATTATAAAGAGGAAAACTTTGTTTGTTTGTATTGAATAGGCTCCGAAACTACTGGACTGATTTGAAAATTCTTTCACCGTTGGAAAGCTACACTATCCCCGGGTGACATAGGCTATATTACATTTTCAAAAAAAATAGGGATCCTTACTAAAACCCGTGCGAAGCCGGGACGGACCGCTAGTCTTTAATAAATCAATTGAAATTAGAAATTTAAAAAGTAAAATAGCGTCTTATTAATTTACCTATGTATTACTTACCTTATAATAGAATTAAAGTACTTATAAATTAAAATAAAATCAAAGTGTAAAGCTATTATTACCTGCGTGTACTTCACGAAGCAGCGATCAAGTTTTTTTAATTCAGAATTGGCCTTTTCTATGTTTGTTTTCGAGCTCGAGATGATTATCGATTGAGTTGCTCAGTTTACAAGTTAGGAGGCTGATAATGTGATGCCGGGATGCGAACAGGTAGCTGCGAGATTATAACGCTAGAGCTGTTTGTACTGTGACAGTCAACACTTTAGTGTGACGTAAATTCATGCGTGGATTTAGTATATTGATCATTTGATGTAGTATCACCAATGTATGTGTAACTTTATATAACAGTTAAAATGAAATATCGGTTTAAAAACTATTTTCTTACAAGAACGGTTTAGTTCACTTAAAATATAACCAACACACACTTTGACAAACACTGGCACTTGACACAAATGTCGATTCAATGTTCAACTTATGTTCAATGAGAAGGAATACTGTTTCTATCATGGAAATTACTAAAATATTCTTTAATGACTAAATTCTTCAGTGGTTTGTTTTAGCAAATTAAAAATTTATCATTTTTTGTAGTAGACAAGTGATTAAACAATGATAGCAAATATAGAAACAACGGTACTATCATCTCTATGGGAGTTGCGTGCGTTCCCCGTGCGCGCGTTTTTCGCGGGGTATTATCAATTATTAAACATCAGCATGGAAATAGCACCCCAGAGTCCGCTGCCTACCCCTACTTGTATTAAATATTCGTGGATTACGTTACGTGGCGGGCCGCTTCGGCACCCGTGAAATAGCTTTCGGTTTTGTGCAAGTTATTAGCGAGATTTGCATGTTTCTGATTTATTGTATTATTTTTCAGATCTCGAGAGGCTGGGGTGTTATGATTGGCTCTTGTTCTAAGGCCTCCTTGAGGGTGTGATGGGGATGTATTAATTTGGATGATTTGTAATTTCCAATTTTTTTTGATGGTCTGTTTTCTATCCTCTCCACGAATGTACGAATGTACCTCGAAATCGTGAATGCATCACTCAATACCTAGTTGAACTAATTGCTAAATACCGGCGTCGGGTAGCGCTGGTATGTCGGAATGCAGCCGCAAAGTTATTAGCCAATTGCTTCAAACCAAAACTACTCTAACAGATGTTTCAATCGTCACTGTCTTGCGCTGATTCTTGAGCTTTCTATGATACATATATAGACCAAGTAACTCTGTCTACACGTTTGCTTACACGATTGTGTCTTTCGTATCCATTCAATATCTTTTACACGCGTGTTCTTTCACACGACATGGTGGTTTAACGAGCGTGAGAGCAAGTGTTTAAACTTTTTTAATAATATTTTTTTTAATGACATTCTTTAGGTGGTTTTTTCCAGTTATTTTGATTTAAAAAAATTACTACTGAACTATTTTATATGTATAATTTGTATGATATGTAATTTTTATGGAAAAAAATTCAAATTGGTTTATTAATGATGGAGTTCTGAGTTAAAAAACATAAAAACATACAACCGAAATGTTTTGTAATAAATCATACTAATTTGATTAAAACAAAGGTTGGGAAAGATTGTTATGTATGTACCAATATTTTGCTTTCATTTTTACATAGTAGAAAAGTAAACTCTAGCACACGAGGGTACGAGTAGAAATACTATAAAACTAGTTTTTCAATTATATTTGATAAGTAGTAGTATGCATAACAAATGATATAATTACGATCGCCAAAAGCAAGGAACTTCTCCACTTCACCTTCCATTCAATTTTCTAGTCCATTTCCAAAGCATAATTAAATTTGTCCGTTTCACGTCGAGGGGGTGACCGTTAAATTTCCACCAGCCTCCGTATCAGATGAATCTGTCCGATTCCTTAATAATCTATTAGATATTTTGCATTTTACGATTGTAATTTCAGAGGTGATTAAATTTTCGGCAACATTTCATCTAGATTTTTAGATATGTAACATTTTATGGTGTTTGTTTAGTTAGCGGATAAAATTTCCTGGTGTTATTTGTATCTGATTATAACTTAGAATTGGTGATTTTGACATAGGGTAGTGATTATTTTTATTTTATTGTCATTGAAGACAAATAAGTTAAGATATTCCAAGAAACAATTTTCGTCCGTTTAATACATTTACAAACATCTGTTGTAAGATAATCAAATTAATCCATCTACTGGCAGATCGAAACGTCAAGCCGGACTTGTAGTGAAAATAATTTCATCCGAAAAACGACCACCCTCAATAGGACCTCGGTATGCTCGGCTTGCAAAACATTTAGAGCTCTTAATGCAGTGGGCAGGGGGGAAATCATTATGATGGATAGGATCCCGACCCGTTGGTCTTTTGACACCTCCATCGTTCAATTGTCGGCGATCATTCTTTGAGAGTGCTCCTTCGGAACGATTGGCTCCATTATTTTCTCTTGTACTGTCCATACGACTCTCCGTATTTTGATTGAGTGAGACTAGTTTTCATAATTTCTGAAAGCTAAACACAAACATTTTCATAGTGCAACGATTTGTTCTAACCTGGCACTTTTATTGTTCGAACAAATCTAAGGGACAGAGATAGAAAGCAGTCGAGACACCCGAAATTCCCAAGTACTAACTTAGCATACGAGGTAACAGAATCCAATAAGACCCTACTCGCCACCAATAAACACGAAACAGAATTTAATATAGAACCGCAACAAACGTACACAAACATACATATTTTCCGTCGAAATAATACAACGGTAGTAATTGAATCGGCCTCAGGCGTACTCGGGGTTCAAGTCGTTAACGTTCTTGAGGGTACCGCTACCCTAGGATATGCACTAGACGTACTACAACAAAACAAACGCTCGAACGAGACAGACATAGTCCCCCACTACCGGAGCGAACGAGACAGTACAGATAGAAAGTGTTTATAATAAACAAAGGATGGAGTTCTTATTGGTAGTAGGGTTTTAATAGACTATTGGACACCCGTGGAAATTTCACCTCGCCGGAAGACGGGACACAAATTTGTGGGGTTGTGTTAATACCGATGTTTGGGAGCCGATTTGGCCGAGAGCGTATTAAGATGGCCTTTGATGTCCGGCTGGCTGGAGGCTGGACGGTTAATTAAATGTAGATGTTATCTTTGTTGTCCGGCCGATAGCGTTTGATTTTAGAGTTTTTGATGGCTTTATCCCTAGTTTAGTGAAAGGATTTGTTTTCGATTTAGAGATATAATTACCTCAGTATTTGTAGATGACAGAAGGCTTAACAGAAGCAATTTTGTCTTTATGGCTCTTGATTTGCATAACACTGTGTATGATTGTGTTAGGATTTTTGTTATTAATTAATGCTTACAAAAAATATGGTTTTCAATAGAATAAAGGGAAAGGCAATTTCACGAAGCAAATCTAAAATTTTCAATCTAAATCTTGCCCATGGCTTCATCAAGTGTCAATTCGAAACTAATAGATAAGGATGAACCGCAAGTAACCGCAATCTGGCCGATAGCTCTAACCACTCGATAAGGTGTTATCGGGAGCCCTCAGGCCAATTTATAGGGAGTTAATAGTACCCTTCAATGAGCAAGGGCCTAGTTATGGAACTTACCCTTAAGATGAGTTCGATTAGCGTTTATGAATGTTATCTCCGGGTTATGGTTACATGTACGATATAGTGTGTTACATTACATTGATGCGAGTAAGTTGAAAAATCTATACCAATTATAAGAATCTTTGTCCTGACTGACTGACATAATAAACATAGCATTTGTAACTCTTTAGCTCTAAATTTTTTTAAATTATAATACTATATTTTATATTGAGATAGTAATCATTTTGGTTCTTCTTTTAGTTTACTATAATTACTGTAATACTAAATAAAAAATGAATAAATAAACGCACAGCCTAAACCACTGTCGTATACTTGAAGTTTGCAAGATATATTCGTCTTGGTGCGTAAAAGTGTACGAATTTCTTTCTTTCCTGTAAAAGCGTACAGCGGGGGGTTGAAGTTTGTATGAAAACTTTACGCGACAAAGTTGCTATTTGTTTTATATTTAGTACTTTTCCTTAGCTAATGGATGCTTCGTAAACATTTATCATGCGTTAGTTTATGACGTACTACTGCATGAGAGCAGTTCTGAGTGAAAGTATAACCTACTTGAGATACGATAGATGATAATATGATGGATGATATGACAGCTTTCGAACTGGAAAATGATTATATAAACATCTACTACAAAATGTGGGTATGTATCAAAAGTGCTATTTTGACGTACCTCTGACTACCCCTTACTGAAGAATCTCGAGTAGGTATTTGGTACTAACAGATCGAAAGGGATACCTACCGTACCTTTCTTTCTTTTTATAGAAGGCTATTTTTCTTTTTAGAAACTTCTCATATTCACTCGTTTTTAACACCTCACTCGAAATGACCTCACAGATTAGTTGATAAGGTTTTTTGTTAAGGTTGTTGTGCTTTCTGGATTTTAAGTTTTGAGTTTGATACATACCTAGAAACGATCCTGATATATTTATTATTTAACAAAATTTAAACTACTTACAAAATATAATGAACTAATCTAGAAAATACTACTATTACGTCACAACGAAAGTTCACGGTAGATTTTTTCATTTCCCTCTCGTACGCGATACATAGTATATTAATATTTCAGACAGTGATGCTCTTGAGTTGTCGTCGCCTCTGGCGTCGTAGACAGACAACTGTTCAGACGAACACTGCATGGTTGCACTGCGAGGGGGTTTGTTGGGGTAACTAGTTTTTGTGATGCAAAAAGTTGGCGGTAAAACAATAATTGATAATTGTTGACAACTTTGGATACTAGAAATGAGATATTACAGGGCATGATACTACCTTCGACAAAGAGCTTCCATATTCGACAGTGTGTACTTTTTTATGTATGTTCACCGATCTATCCATCTTCGTTAATTGTGGATCGATTTTGATTAAAAAGTATACTCTGGAGATGGTCCCATAGAGATTTCATCAAAATCATTTGTGTAGTTAAATAACTGGAAACGAACACACTAAAAAGTGAAATGTAAGTAAAAGTTGAAATAGGTTTCATAAGTTTTAAACTTTATTATTAGTGTTTTTTTAACAAATTATAGGACACACACCTCATTATTGAGTGAACCGAAGTGCCAACTAAATTATTTAGAAAACAAAATCCAAAGAATGGTTAACCCTTTTTGAAACTGTTTGTGAATTTCATAAAACAAATAAACGACTTTGACGAATTTTCTAAGTTTCTCGATAGTGTGCGAGTATCTTATATTACCCATCTCGCTACACGGCTATGTGAGTATTTTCGCGATTTCCCCGGGCCTAATTTGTTTTCCCCATATCCCCCTTATTGTCTCCCACATCTGGGGGCTCCTATGAATGATCAATTATAAGGTTTTCATATGCAAATGTCTCGGGAGCTATTCTAATTACGTGTTCATTGCATTTGATTATTGATTGAGTTCGTTGGGGTGTTTTCGGGGTAACGCTTGATTGGCTGTGAATTTTGTATGAACGTTACACCTACGAATTAAGTTGCTTGTTTTGTTAGTTAATTAAGTTTATGAAAAGATTGGGGTTGAAAACCATTGGTACAATCAACGACAAAAATAGATTACACGTTTAGAAACGATGCTCAAGATTTTTGGGGATGTCTAAGAGGGTAATTAGCCGTGTCTCAAATATTAGTTACGTCTGGCACTTACCTACATTTTGCAGTAGTTGGTAATCCATAATTAACCGGTCGCAAGCTCGTCGTAACAGCAATTCTCTCACGGTGTTTCACTTCACCTTCACCGTTTGAGAGTACTGGCGTTGTGCATATATACATTTTTTCGAACAGAAGAATCTATTATTTCACGACAGTTCCAACTCAGGTGGAGACCAGCGTTGATAGAAGTGTTTAAATACCTACATTTGAAAATCAGCTTTGACTGAAACTGCAAACTATTTTTTTTTCAACTGATAAAAAAAAATTTAAATAACTGAAACTCAAATTCGTAATCTATCTCTGTCGAGTATAACAGACCGAGTTTAGAAAAGAGAAAATGAATGGACAGGTTGCAAACCCATCGCCGCTGCTTGCCCTACGATGCTCTGCACAGTATCCATTGAACTGAGGTAAACAAGTGTTAAGCATCATGTGTCCTTCAAACCAAAATACAGTAATACCCACCACTGCTTCGCGGCAAAAATAGGCATAGTGGTAGTACTTCCCCGGACGAACTCTCTTTCACAGAACTTTACTACTGCTAAAATAAGTGGTAAATAATGATTTCAAACTATTATATGTCCATTAACTTCCATAGCTAACTGGACCTATAGTAGTTCAGTATAAGTATAGGTAGGATTTAGTACCTAAATCTAATCCGAGGGACGAAGTTAAATCTGTCTGATATTATATTTTGACATCGAAAACATGAAAATACTGTATTTGTGCATTAACATTTTCAACTTTACAAGATTTTATTTGCAGATTCTTATGTCATTGTTATCAGAATTAAAATCGATCGTCTATTCGTTCTGTGGTTAGAACAGTAGCACCTTAACTACAGCAGCAAAGGAACTCACCCCAGCAGTAAATATTAAGTGTTAATAACGTCGCTGACACCCCCCGCCCCGCGAGAGATCAAAAATTCAGCGATTTGTTACGCGCAACTTGTCACAGAAGGGTTGAAATATAATACAGTCGAAGGCTTTCGATATTGAGATTATATTAATCTGTAAACATCTTGAGTTATCTTTGATGTAGATTAGGTATTGGAAAATTGGAAAGACAAAGAGATTAACTTCGGTATTAGCAACTTGGTTGAAGAATTCGCCAGGATTTGCGTAAGCCGTTGTCGTCCCGGCTTGAATGAACTTCTCCACCACTTTTTTTTATCAGTCTGTAGAAGTCCACAGCTGGACATAGGTACATTTCTAGGAAGAACGATTCTGAGCCCTTTCCATCTTTTAACTTCCACCACCTACAGATATCGTAAAAGGACTGAAGGAAATCCAGCGGTGGCAGCATCACCTAAGTAGTGCTTGAGTATGTCGTTTGAAGTTTTTTCTTGTACCTGATAATTTATTAAAATCCTACTAATATTATAAATGTGAATGTAAGTTTGTTTGTTACGCTTTCACGCGAAAACTTCTTAACCGATCGTCATGAAACTTTGTACACATATTGTTGGAGGTATTAGAAGTAGGTAACATAGGAATCTTTTTATGAAAAAAAAAAATACGAAAGATTCAATGCGAGCGAAGCCGCGAGTAAAAGCTAGTAACTAATATTATGGGGACTAAAAAAGTATCTACTCTCAAATAAAATAAAAAATTCAACAGGTATGGAATACTGATCGTTTGTCAGGATTTATAAAGTAGTATCATAAGCAATTAGAACGAATAAAAAGCCATTAGATAAAGTAAAAACTCACCATTAAGATTATGTGACTTTTTATTTCTACCTATTTCGTAAGATATGGCAATAGTTTAAGCGTTGTTTCTCTTACGACAGATGTTAAGTCAAACGAGCTAAGCGAGTGAAGATCTGTCCGAGCATGACAGTTGAACATTTCTTCTCCGATTCGCATGAAATGGTAGGTCGAAAAGTTGTATGTATTATCAAAAATCAAATAAAAAAAACAAAAACCTTTTTATTGTTATTACAGTATACATTATGCATCGGGTTGGGATCTCTTCTGTTAGGTTTTAATAACCAGTGTTCGAAAAGATAAAATAAAATCTTCATAGCTCAGGTAAGACTGGGGCTACACCGCGAGATTCAGGAAGAATCTTCAGTTGTAAGATGTACGGTTGTAAGATGTACGGTTGTAAGTTATTTTTTCAGTATAGTAGCTACGAAATAAAACAGTATCACAATTGAATTTTTACATCGACATCATCACATCTCCAAAAGCATCAATTAAAATCGACCACCGCCACCAACAGTGAGGTAAGTACTAAAATCGCGTAAAACCGCACCACTCTACTCAAAAGTGGGGTGAGCGACATTATTAGCGGCACCGAATTTATCGTGCAATATCAGCTAAGTAACAACGCTCGAAATGCCCAATTAAAATATTAATTACTTTGAGTTGTGACACTTCGGCGGTCGACGCGCCTTCTTACCGTTAATAGCTGGGGGGTTGAGAGTTTAAAGTTTTACGCATCTTTCTGTCCTTGTATCACACACAATAAACGTTAACATTGCGCACCTTACTCTTCTCACCACTTTGGTACTTTTTTTGAAAGATTATGCAAAAAAGTTTGGATACAACGCTATAGTGCTCACTATTGGGCTCGATCATCGGTGTTTAGAACGCAACTGAATCGAATAATTATACGATCCACGTAAAACTCCATAAAATTTTAATGATCACCACAAAAAGACAGTCATTCACCGTGTTATTTCAACAAACGAACGCTCGAACCGAACAGCGTTTATCGCTTTAATCACCGTTTTAAATTCCAATGAGCAGACGAGTGCTGGAATCAAACGTTCAGCGCGGAGGTGACACTTTTGTTGGCCTAATGAGTGCGGGGGTTAGGTTTAAGTACTTTTTCGTACATATACTGCTTTTCACGTTGATAGCAGAACTCAATACTATAGGTATATAAATTATCAAATTTTATTGTATCTGACATGTGTCACAAAAACTGTTTTGACAGAATCTACGACCTTAGATTGTCGAAGAGACCAATGGGTCCATTTCTTGGTCCACGGACCCAGTTTTGTATATTTTATCAAATACTTTTATTCCAAATTGCGCGAAAGTCCTCGTGCGTTTATAGCTCCTATACACTTAAAATAGCCTAGCGAAAAGCCTTTAGCCATCTTAAAAAGCCTTTCATAATATAGGATGAAGACCCAATATCAAAACTATTACTACAAATAATTATTAGCAAAAAGATTTCAATTGCGATTGCAAGCTTGATTTTTCCGCGTGTTAGAATACCGTTGTGTGAACAACTCTGTGCACTTCTTGTGCCATGTTAGAGGGATATGATAGGGGTTTTATTCTCACTTTCATCCGAAAAATTGTCACCGACTGTGTATCGTGCATTTGTGTCAACTATAGAGTAATTTCTATGGCAGTTGTTTATTTAACAGCGGTTGATTGCGAGTCGATTCTGTCTATCGATACTACCGTAATTTCGATTTGACAGACGAAATGGCTGAATTTCTGACGCTATGTCTCTTTACGTCATCAACCCGAATATGTCAATTGCTAGACATAAACCTTTATAACCTAGGAAGAGTTTGTCATAGTCACCACGCTTGGCAGGCGGATTGCTGATCACAGTATCGGTGCTTATAGCACTCATAATATACTGCGTCCTGGTGCGTTCCCTTAGTCACATCGTATGACATCCATGTGAGGTATGTTTGTAGATAGCTATGTCTATAGACATCCAAAGTCAACATAAGAATTGCCCCCAGCTTAGTCGATACTAGGATGAGAGCAATTCAGAAGTTGATCGGGCATGAACCGTTTCCTGTGCTAATTGCTATCTTTGATTTCGCAGTTTCATGTTACAAGTGGCAATTTAAGTGCTGTGAAGGATGTTTTGTG
Source organism: Electrophaes corylata (assembly GCA_947095575.1). Lineage (NCBI taxonomy): Eukaryota > Metazoa > Arthropoda > Insecta > Lepidoptera > Geometridae > Electrophaes > Electrophaes corylata. The sequence goes on from OX352720.1 coordinate 8,703,984, forward strand.
AGGGACATCGACGCATAGACCCGTATGTATAAGCAGATGAACGAGTACTTTATGTGTGCTAGGTAAGTTCAATGTGCTCTCTCAAGAGTATGAAATAAATAGGAACCGATACTTTTTAGGTGGGTGATTGGCGTAACAGACTGTAATGTTGTTAGTGATATTTAGAATCATAACTATGTATTTTATAATGTAAAAATATAGATATATAATTTCCTTTGCTGTTTTTGTTTTGACGTTGGGTTGAAACGTTCATAGCCGGCTACCATTTAATAGATTAGTATCGAAACTATTTGTAGTTTTCTTAAGTTTAAGTAAACATTATTAAAACTAATGTAACGTACGAAAAGTAACCGATAAAGCGCAGATAATATACACACGACCATACTTACTATGTACATGTACTATGACCGACCGATGTAGTTTTGTTTTGGTAAGACATTTTTACCCGAAAGAGGACTCGCCAAGCTGTCACGAGATCGACACACAGCAGTCTATCCCCGCTTAACCATACAATAGCATGGGTATCCATATTCTGTAGCCGAAACCTCAATAATGAATAGGCATCGCCTGCTATCCTTGCATGATATACGGCTGCCAAAGGTTATGTACAAGCGGAAACCCAATTAGTCAGACGGTAATGAAACGGCGCGGGTAGCAATCGCGAACTCCGCGGAACGGTCCCGGGGCGGTCGCCTTCGAATCAATAAATCAACGCGTCTCAAACTGTTCGCGGTTTGTTTGTTTGTCGCACGCACGGACAAACTGTTCGCCTAGCCTAACCAAGCCACCAGCCTAACCCCAGAACTTGTAACGTTTTCTACAGACAAATATAAACAAAATAAATATTTGTGGACGTTTTTACACATCATCTACTAAGGAAAACTTGTACTATGGAAACCAGATAACCAGAACTGAGAATAAAAAGTTTTAGCAACATGTATTATTTTGTAGCATTTGTTTAAGTGATAGTTAACTATGCTATACATCTATCTGTAATTATTTTGCCAGACCACCGCATGATGTTTCGAACTTTTTATATCACCGTCATTGAATGAGAAATGTAATTTGGCTATTAAAGGACTGCACGGAATAATTATAGAAGATCCACATGATTAATGTTGAACTTTTGAGATTGTACTTTAAAATAGTGCAAGAGACATTCCACACTTATTTGATTACAGTAAGCAAATAATATTGTATTTAACTTATTACTTATTCATAAACAGAAGCCTCTTTGCACGCATTGCTGGACATTTTCCAAGACAGTGTTTCACAAATGTATTAACGCAACAAACTTCCATATGAGCACTTGTAGGCTCGGAGTCATTCGCAAGTCCAGACCGCAAAACGCCCCCTGGAGACCCTCGCCTGAAGGATCTATCTGAGGAAACGTCTTATTGTCACAGTTAGGCTGTAAAAGTTTATGTAGACCATGTATTTTGACTATTGTATAAATGAGATTTTGTGTAACATTACTTGGTGGGAATCAGAATAGAATAGGCTAGTTTCTGTCTACTTTGTATATTTTACAGTTGATGGCGAAAATGAGCATGGAATCAAAATCATCAATGCATCAAGTGCTGCTATTACGATAATTAAAATTTCTTTGACTTCAACAGTCTTTAATATATTAATTGAAACAATTAACCACATATGTATATTATGTAAATTATTACTCTCATAATAATATGAATCATACAACATAGATTTTTTATGGATTTTTATATGTAATGCTATTCGTTAAGATATCAGTAGCTAATATAGACTGTAAAAAATATAATTCTGCAAAGCCTTGTTATAAGTCAAGAATAAAAGGTAAACCATAGGCATCTCGGCATAATTCAACCCTTATTGTGACAAACACAGAATATGACCGATTAGTGATGCCACATTAGCATAATGTATCGATGATTTTATGACTATCGGTGCGATAAACGTGTATGTAACTTTTACTTGTAAACCACACTTTTACTACATCACAGTTTCAGTTTGATTAGTGATAGAAAATACAGGCTCATTATACATTTAGTGGCACGCTGCGGCGAATATGGAGAGATGAATAGATGCCTATAATAATAGCAGCGGTATATATCAGTGACCTTGAAAAGACACTATTGCAAAGAAAATGAGAAATTTTCTCTACAGTGGGATTTACTTTGGGTTTATTATGACACAGTTGATTTTAAATGCCCTTCTTTTTATTTTAAAACAGTTAAAAAATACAATGCACATTTAGTAGCATATTTTAACGATGGCAAAACAGAAACGACCTCCGAATACGGTTGTAGTTTGTTATTTATATTAAAATATAACAAATATAATACATTTTTTTTATATTATTACATATTTATTACACGGTTGTTCAATAAGACGCTTCATCGATAAATCCCACGCATCCACATCGATATATCATCCCAATCACATCCCTACGCGAGACAAAGTGTCGGTGTACATTAACAGGGGGGTTTTTATTGCCCCCACGCCTTAAAATATTGTCTGATTCATTAGCGGATATTTCACATTTAAGTTCGCGCGTGTAGACTTTCTCGCCGCACGGCAACTCTGCGAGGTGATCATAGGGAGGTGTTGTACTAACGACACTTACAATTTTCTGTAAGGGATATCGTTACGTTCGCGTAATAAGACGCTAAGATTCCGTTATACCCTTAATTATTGTAGGTTGTAGGGTAGGGTGGGGGTGTAATGTAATGACACATGTATGTAAATATTCCGTGTAACGACCGGAGGTGGCGAACGCTGCACGCTTAATGCGCGCTCGGTTGTTTTCTTTGATTAAAGAATTTTATTACTGGATATAATTCACGATTAGACGGCAAAGGGTTGGGGCTGCGTCTTGAGATAAAACGCCGTGTAATGACGGGTGCGTGATTCTGAATCGTAATTGTTATTGTGGCGGAGATGCCAAGCGAGCGCGAGTTCTCGACTCCTCAAAAATAAGCTCCTGTTCGAAAACTTACAAGAATATAAGAATATTAAAAAGTGTCCTGCTCTTCAAGAAACGAATTCGTAACTCGTAGGCAGTTTTGACCAAAATTGTCCAACTGATAATAAATTGTAGCCTTTTTATATTATCCCAAAAAATATTTTCCTCGAGTGGGATTTGAACTTTCATGTCATCAAAAAGAGATGGCAACAGATTAAGGATGTATAAGCCATTTTAGCTAGAGGAGCGTTCAGAAAACATTATGAATAAGATATAATAATAATAATAATAATGCTGGACAATCCACTAGCACACATCACACATCCACAGCATCATCTAGCCCCAAACTAAGCAGAGCTTGTGTTATGGGTACTAGATGATTGATATACTTAATACAATATATTTTTTATTATACATAGAAAATACCCAGAACACCTGGAATAAATATTTGCAGATCGTACAAACATTTCTCCCAAGGCGGGAATCGAACCCGCAACCCCTGCGTCGCAGGCGGACATTCGCCCGCTGCGCCACAGCGGTCGTCGATCATAATAAACTTCATAAGGGACCTTGAGATATCACAGCGAAGGTCAAAACTACTGATCGACACCGTACTTGCCACCGCTCACAAACGTATTCAACTTGCGTCCACTGTAAACGCAAGTTGAATGTGTTCCTTTACCAGCGCTTTCTTGTAGTAGGACTGAAGTCGCTTCTTCTAGGTTTGGTCGCGTTAAACTGAAAAATTAAAGTCCGTCCTAAATTCATTTAGTTTATAAGAAGTTCCAAAGAGATCCCTAAATAAAGCCTGATTTTGCTAAAATTAGACCGCCACCGACACATTTTTTTACATTTTATAGGTAAACGTTTGACCGCAATCTCAACTGATGTTAACTGATAATTGGTTGGACTACAAAAGAGATCAAGAACCATAATATATATATTTTTTTCTTACACACTACATATCTAATACATTTACTAAAAGCAACAACCTAAGACGGTTGATGTAAGTTCAAACACTCCTAAATTTAGTTTTTTTTTTGTGAAAGGACTTACGTTAATTATTTCGATGAATGCGTAAGACGTGTCAGTATCATGATTCTTCCTGGGTACCTACTAACCCAACGTTTACCTGTCAATATTCATATCAATTTCTACAGCGTAATCACACAACTACCTACCTAACTACACAGTATTGTTATTTTACTTTACGCATGTAAGTGACTGTATTTTTGTGAATAAATTTCTTAAACCTGATTTGCAAGGGGTTACAGACATTAAGGTCGTTGCTCCAAAAATCACGCAAATAATCACAATATTATCTCCAAACAGTATCAAGTACGTGCGCGTACACACACATAGGTGGTGTCCTATAACACACCCTCCTTTGAATCTTATAGCCCGCTCGCGTTTTAAATTTTAATGAATATAGATATCTTTATTCGCTTTGAGCGAGCTCGGGCCATGGCGCTGGTGCTTATAAAGCCGCTGTTTCGTGGATGCGAACATAGAAAACCTCCGTGCAACTGAACCATCTTATATCACCGGGCTGTCATGTCAAATTGATTTGCGACAGCTGATACGGCTACTGAGCTGTAACCTCTACAGACTGTACTACTAACTGTGGTAGAAGTCAGTCTGTATTTAAAAAAAACCCGGCCAAGTGCGAGTCGAACTCGCGCACGAAGGGTTCCGTATCTTTCCGTTCCTTTTCGTTCCGTATCTATAACAAAAACGGCAAACAAATCACGTCTATTGTATGAGAGCCCGCTGAAATATTTATTTTATTCTGTTTTTTAGTATTTGTTATTATAGCGGTATCATAAATACATCATCTGTGAAAATTTCATCTCTAACTATCACGGTTCATGAGATACAGCCTGGTGACAGACGGACAGACAGACAGACAGTAGTCTTAGTAATAGGGTCGCCCTTTGGGTACGGAACGAATTTAGTGATTAATGTAGTAAATTAAATTAAAATAATTCAATTAATATTGTAGACCAGCGAAGCTATTTCACACTTTAAGCCCTTCTTACTGAAGTTTGTATTAAAACAGTTTCACGCGGACGAATTCGCACTCATTATCACTCGTACTGGCATATAAGGGACGAACAGTCATATTGCAATGTAAGCAGCCACAGTAGAAGTCGTACATTTAAAGATACGCAACGCAATCCACAAAACTTTTCGAACACGAACGAACATTCTGAATGATTTGAATATTCGCGCTTCGAAACACCTCCCTAATTGTGATTAAAACATTCGGAGCGCGCCATTAAATCTAATATGCAGCGGAATCATGCGAGTACGTGGTGCATTCGGTTTTTTCGCCGAAATAATCGTAATTAGGTACACACAGAGCTTGCCTACTTTTGCTTTGAAACTCTAGGGAATAGCTCCAGAAGAGATTTACGTCGCTGCTGTATTGTAAAATGGTTTGATGTGAATCTACTCGTCCGTGTAATAAAAAATACTGTAAGTTACCAATGTATGAAGGCGTTTCCTCGTTGGATCTATAAAAGTTTACATAATGTAAACTTCAAAGTCATATTCAGAGACTTTTCAACTAAGGCATATCCCTAAAAATCAAATACATTCATAAGAATTATAAGGATTCCGTCGATTCGTCATAAGGCTATGCGAATGTTTTTTTGTTTTATTGTTGGATAACTAAGCGTTCGACTAGCATCGCACCTGGTGGAATGTGTCACTTGCCTTGAAAACTCCTAAAATATATCATCCCAAAAATATATCTACTAATGTTCCTATGGGAAAACCTAGAAAAACAAGCAGAGATTCATTTAAGTTTGATTCGTCAGAAATGACCAAGCCACGTCATAAAACCATTGATCTGTTGCCGGTTATAAAAAATTCCGTAAACATTTACTAAGTTTCAATAGTTCACAAGTCAATTAGTAGTTTTTCAAGGTTTATGATGTCGGGGTAAAAGGCAAGCCACAATCAATTAGCAGTTGATTGTACATTCTACGCTAATCACCGACTATCGCGCATTATCGCCGCGCCCGCCGTCAAACGACGATATTAATTGATGTTGATATTAATGCCAACTAATGAAATTGCCTCGACGTACACACGTACAGAAAATTACTGGAAAATGTACGCGTTTTTATAGAATGCGTCAGTTACGCTTCAAAATATAGTTCGCGGTTGAACAGGTCTTGGCGTAGAATATAACCTCTCCTATACCCTTCATCATCACCATAAATGCGCGATGTCAGGCATTTTTTTTTATACTACTTGCTGATGGAACAAGCATATGGCCCACCTGATGTTAAGTGGCTACCATCGCCTATAACAAAGCATTACCTTGCAGGTTTCGTTCGTTAGGATCGTAACCTACATTACACTATTCTGCGCCCATCAACCTGAGGCATACAGGTGTTAAGCCTCATGTGCCTATAATTGCATTTATTCCATGGGAATCAAAGTGATCACTTTGAATAGTCTAAGTTATAATAGTCTACAACTATAACTAGGTGAATCTAGGTGTCAGTTCCTCGCGAAGCTTGAAGAACAGGCAAGAAACCTACCGGTTTTTTTGTGTTATCCTCTTTGCAAAATAATGTTGTAATATGAAGCTCCAGTATGGTTAGAACTGTGGTGAATACAATATAAGGCAATCATATATGGAGCCTATGCCCTGCAGTGGACCAGGCAGACGATGTGAGTCAATCAAAACAAACATTCATATAACAATTATTATATAGATATTGATTGATAATGTAATGAATAAACACTAAAGACCAATCATTGTCCTTGCATGTCCGAACCGCCACACCTATAAAAGCGTAACCACCTCCAAAAATCGATTCAGTTCTAAGCCTATCACTTATGTCGTTTGGTCATTACGAACTGTGCCGTAATATTAGTGATATGATCGTCAGGCAATCCACTGGGATTTAATTTGGCCCTTTTACAGTTATTAGTTGTAATTGAATGGTGTGTTATGTTGTGTAATATATGGTGATATTTGAACAATCTAACTAGCTTTATTCAACAGGCTGTTTGCTTAGGAATATGTATAGTTTGCCGGAAAAGCTTTTTTCATAAATGATAGAACAGAAGCCTGCCTGATGTATTCGAATATTAATTTAAGGGTTTTTCATCAAAAAATCTATGCTACAACCAACTATTTTAAAGTCAAATGATTTTAACAGTGAATTTACTATCTAGGTAGGTCCATATATCAAGGTTCTTTATTAATAATAATAATAATAATGCTGGACAATCCACACAGCATCATCTAGCCCCAAGCTAAGTAGAGCTTGTGTTATGGGTACTAGATGACTGATATACTTAATACGATACATTACATGCATAGATTTTTTTTTATTATACATAGAAAATACCCAGAACGCCCGGAATAAATAATTGCAGATCGTACAAACATTTATCCTAAGGCGGGAATCGAACCCGCAACCTCCTGCGTCGCAGGCGGACGTTCGCAAGCCGCGCCAAATCGGTCGGTTTATTACATTAATACTAAGAACAAAAGCTCGTAAAAAGTGCTCCACGCTCTCAGTGAAGGGCTCGTCCGGGGAAGGTTGGTTATTTCTTCCGCCAAGCAGCTCGATATGTTCAAATTGAAATGGGTGTCGGTGAATTACATGAGGCTTAACAACTGTGTGCCTCATATTTCTTGAACGCAGAGCAGTAACTTGTAGGGCACGATTCTTACGAACGTTACCTGTGAGGTAATGCTTTATTATAAACTAGTGGACCCCGCACACTGTATAATTTTTATTCTTTTTATTATTATTTTATTACTTATCCTATTCCGGACGAAGATAAATCCAAAAACAAAAATCATAAAATATGGCTCAGCCGTTCTTGAGCTATAAGTGGTGTAACTAACACGACTTTCTTTTATATATATAGATAACATCAGTCGTATAAAAACACTCATTTGAATCCTAAGGATCATTTTGAATCGTTCTAAAACTAGGTGCATCTAGGCGACAGTTACCCGATTTAAAATCAGATAACTCGGCAAATATATATATAAAAACTAAAAATATATATTTTGTATTCGTTTGAATAATTTTGTTCCTTTGTGTTTAATAAGCTCAAATCGTAAAGTTTGATGAGTCGTATAGTTCTACGAGATTGTAGAAGGATCTACGAAGTCGCGTAGCAACCTCTACGAGTATTTGAATGCATGAATGATGAATGCACATGAACTGATTCAATACAAAAATTATCAAAGTATGTTTATACGCATTGTGATTAAATGATTATTTTAAATTACGAAGGTATAAGTTATTTCAAATCAAATCAATATCAGTTATTAGCAGACACCTTGCAAACGCCTCATGTATTTTCAACACGTACTCTTACAATATTTCTGTTATATCGGTAACAATACATCGAGATATCACCCACGCCCCTGGTGGCCAGCGGGCGCTAATCAAATATCTTTCCTGATGCCCACTGCCAGGCACACAACGACGACAACACTGACAATTCACGACTGCAGCTGTGGTTCTCAAACTTTTCGTTACGTAAGCGGATTTATTACACTTGATTGATAACGTTGTGCAAAATGCCAGCCAATTGCTTTGAGTGTAATATTTATTAGAGCCTACAAAACCGACCCGGTTTGTTATTATTACCATCATTCGGATGAACTGACCGTGAAATGTGAATTGTGACAATATTTCGTAATGCAGTCATCTGCTTGACCCATCAAATGTTAAGTGATAGCCATGAACTATATAAAAAAGGATTATCTAGCCAACGACGAACGGTAGAAACGTACCCTACGATGCACTACCCCGTCCATAAATCTGGAGCACACTGGTGATATGAAATTTCACCGGCATCCATAGCCTTCAAACCGTAACACAGCAACGCTGCTTGGTGCCAGAAATAGACATGGTTAGCCCGTTACATTATAAAGTACATGCAAGTTAAGATTAGTAAGTTTTTATATAAGCTTGACCATAAACTTGAAATGATCATGCAACATACCCCAGGTGAGACTTGAAAGTATGAGCACCACTGGCAGTACGAGGAACGAATGATTAATAATAGTAATACCATTAGTTGGCTTCGGGCGCGACACATTCGATTACAGACACATTCGATTAGTCTATCGGCGCTAGGCGTGACCTCGCTGTCCTAGGAGCATTGTCACGTTGTTGTCAGTTTGACATTCCAACTGCCCCATGTTCTCAACTGGTAATTCTCCTTCATGCTAACGTCTAACAAACGTGACATTGGCTAAATTGCAGGTAACACTGCAAATATCAAATGACTTGAATTGAAGCATTGCTGTTGAGATAGTTGCTGAGTTTTTTATGTTGCGTAAGATAGTATAGGCTTTTAAAAAACTTGGTTCCTAGATAGAGAGGACTGTCCATTTGATCGAAGTTTTTGCTCTAAAGGCAAAAGGTTGTCGGAAAACTATTGAAGCCGTAGGTACTCTTTCTGTTGTCAATCAGTGATGCTCGCATAGCTGGCCTTCCATATCCCTTAAATCAGGTACAGATGCCGGTTCAATTACACGCACATAAGCCTAAAAACCTATACACAAGAGAGATAACCGCAGTGCATTGCCATGTATAACAGTCCTCAGTGACTGAAGTGACCACTCAAAATCAATAGAATCATCTACTAATTCCCTCTTATTTTTTTATTACAAAATATATCGCATTGCGTTAAAAGTATGCAAAATACACATAGATTTGACAGTTTGTAGTATTTCATATCGTGACTCGTAAAAATACAAAACAACGCCAGTAATTACTCAGAAGCACGGCTCATCTAGAACACCGTCACATTACACGACAAACAAGGGGACAGCAGAGTCTATAATCATTTATCTCGACGAGTTTAATAAAAGGAATATTATTTACGGCGACGTCGACCGGCGCTAATGTCGCATGATTTAATCCCATTACATTGGGAGCCGTGCCAGCCACCATTCCGAAGATGCTGGATAATGCCTCTGAAATATGATATTAAGAACTTTTATAAATCGATTGGTGGAAGCACTATTTGGGCTTACGTTCCAAGGATATATTTCAACATTATATTAAGAAGTACACAAAATCAACATGATCATCATAAGTAGTCTGAAGAAGTTTAGTTTAGTCTCCTTGACATTGGCCCTATTCATTTCCAGGAGGAAAGTTTCTGAGCCTTCTCCATCCACCAACGTCGATGATTATTTTAAAACATCTCTAAGCCATCACCGAAGTCAATATAGATTCAATACAGTTCATAATGGCAAGAAGCCTTCAGAAGCTTCTGAAAGTTTAGCTAAGCATTAGTATCAATCGACAAGTAACTTTCACCGTGACAAGTAGAACTGGCAGCCAACAGAAACTTCCCGAAAGATCGCCCAGTAACTATTAGGTTGGACATCGGTGACATCATATCCATATTCCGTGCTCCGAATACAATTGTCCAGAATATCAGTGACGTGGCTTAAGTTTTGAGTAATGGCACTCGCGACAGACAGACGGTGAGACGGATACGTTAGTTCGGGCGTAGCCCTTAGTTTCAGTCGTTAATCATGAGATGTCCCCCAATACTTGCTACATGTGAGTCTTTGTTATTAATTGGCTTGGATAACAGCAGTTTTGAGAAAACTTGTATGAAACTAACATAAATATTATCGTAATAAACGTATCTTATTACGGTTTGTCCTTATCAATCCTTTATTTGGATTCATAACTTTTAATATTGGATTTTCTCCGTCTATCAACTTTCCGCGATCTTCGAAACGTCGTCAGTCCATTGGGTGAGAGGTTTGTCATTTGCATCTTTCGGTTCGTGGTCGCCTCTAGGGAAGCTATAGTACTGAGCGATAATTGGTTCTATGAGCTCCAACATTCTGTTATGTTGTTTTATTTTCCGTTTGAATATTGCTCAAGGCTACAATATCATTGAAGCTTCGCAATGAAAAGAATGAATATCATCTTTACAAAGACAAGTAGTTAGCAGTGACTAAGGTCTCACAGATTCTCGCAATTTCCGGACAAAAGCGATATTTCTCTATAATTAAAACGAACTAGAATGGACACTGACTGGGAGGCGGATAAAATCAGGAGATTTTTAATTATGTTAGTGAACCGTTCTTTGTTCGGGACGGTCCTCGCGATAGCTTTTTTGCGATATCCTCCACTTTTTGCAGACTTGAAGCAACTAACTAGGGCATTTCGTAAATAAAAAGAGCTTTAAATCTGAAAATGTTTGGACCATTTCATTGTTTGCATTCATTGTTTTTATCGCATAGATTTTATATCTTTATTGTCTAGTACGACGATGTTTGAACAAGAGTAAAAAATGCATAAGAAACTATATTGGAACTACCAAAGCGCTCTCCTTTCAACATGAAACGCAAAGTCTCCCGTGGAATCTTGAGTTCAAGAGACATGTAAATGTTAAAGCATTGCGATTAAATTTTCTGCTCGACCATCTCCCAAAACTCGCGTTCGTTTCATGTTATAATTTAATTTACACAGCAAATATTTGTAGCTCGTTTGATTGTGAAACTTGGCGTTAGTTTTCATCAACAATCACATACGCGCGGGCATCAAACAAACTTCGGATTTTGATATTCACAAACAGTTGTGTAATCTCGTGCGGTGAAATTTTAGGCATGTCCCGGGGAGCATTGTTTGCCCCCGCACTCGGACCTCTCGCGCGTAAAATTACTATCACCTACACCTTAGGTAAATATGTCGGCAAGAAACGCTTTGAACCCTTTCGGTCCTTTGTTGTACAACTAAAACTATTCACAGTTAATCCCTGGATAAACACTGCTTGTTGATAAATTAACGCGTTATTAATATATGTTAGTGCGAACGGCCAGGTGTCCCCTCAGGCCGCTATGTTTTAACAAAGGTTAAGAAACGGTTAAGGGTCAACAGTAAATATTGCGAGTATTCCACTTTTTGCGATGTTTAATAAATTATACGGGCGACGTGTTTGCTCTTCGTTCATTATACTGAGGTCTTTGAAAGCGGCCATTCTAACTCTAGAACCTGTTGATCCTTTAATGTTTGCGCCTCTTTTAAGTTATTGTTTGAAACCATACACATATTTAATGAGCCTGAAAACTGTCACGAAGATTAAATCCTCATCGAAACCTTATCGTAAAACTTAATAAAGCCACCACCCGGTCTCTACGACAGCGCTTTAATAACAATATTCATCAATAACCTTAACAAAATTAACAGCGTCCAATAAGATCCCAGTCTTATCCCCGTCTATATTGCATTCCGAGAATAATCCGGGTTTCCATCCTCTAATATATATCTTGGGTTAATAAATAGGAGAAAAACTCGGTCAGAGTGAATCCGGGGGTCGGTTAACTGAGTGCTTTACGTCATATCCGAAATCCCGGTAAAGTGAGTCGAGCAAAGCCGCGGCGTTCGATGGTCCGGCGCGATCTCTGTAATAGCAATAGCTTTGTATTAAAGCTGCTGGGAAGACGCTCAAGGGGCTGGCTCAAGCTCAAGGCGGATAAAGTTCACTTCGATGCTTTATTTATATATTTTTGAAAAAGTTTTTGATTAAAGATTATGGGTTTGAAAGTGATTTAATATGTCAGGGTCTTATATTGTACTTTCTACCAACACGCGTGCAAAATTTTATATAAGTATTAAATTAAATAGTTTGACATTATGAATTCCTTAATTCTGCTGAGATATGATGCATGTCCCTATGTTCAAATTCTAAATCTCAGTTGACAGGAGTGCTTTTAACTCGCTGTGAGCTCGTGCCTCACGCGGATGCTCTATATCGGCGCGGCTTAGCGCTTTTTCATCAATCCTGCTTTATTACGGTGGATTCGCTACTGTCCACAGACCGGATGCCGGTCATTTAGCCGGACCGCGCGTCTCTATTACCACCAGCCGATTCCATTCGTATCTGTCGCCCGAGACCGTCCGGAATCCGTCTTCGGACGTCATCTGGCCGTTTACGACTTTCGGACGAATTTCCTTTTTTTGTAGCCACTTCTTTTTAAGACCTGATGTATAGCAGTCCGCCATTGTCGGTTTGTTTTCTGTTTGGCAATTTTTAAAGGGATTACAAGCCTCGGCCGGGGACTTGATCACGTCTTCGCTGCCCTCTATTTATGAGGCAATATTTTACGGAATATTGAGTAAAGTGGCCTTTAATCTACTAATATAATGGCGGTTTCGTCGGTTATTTCTCGAGGTTCAATTGTGTTTCGGTTTCTTATTGTCCAACGGCAGTTTTAGTGGCTGGATTATTGTCATATGAGGAACGGCTGGCCGTTAATGGATCTTAAATGCTATTAAGGAAGAGACAATATCAGAAATACGAAGCTAATGATGAAAGATTTTCATTACTTAAGAATAATCATAATAAAGATAGATATTAAGGGGGGTGGTTTTAATGACGAATATTTGTAAATTCAAACGCATGAAACACAACTGAAACTCCAGGTTACATACCGTTGTCGGTTTTCATCATAGTTATGAAGCCGGAAAAATAATACGTGCTCCACGAAAAACAAACAGGTAGAGGCTATTTTATTCAATCGCATGCAAACTTCGAGTAAACGTTACCAGCTCGCACCAACTCGAGAAACCGACCTCAGGTTGATATAAAATTCACATTAATTAATATTGTTGAACAATAGTTTCATTTGCTCAGCACACGGTCGGTCGTACACATGTACATGTATATAACGTACAAAGAGTTTCCCAGTATTTATTTCTATACAATCGTGTAAAGTTTAATTTGAACCAGACGTAGGGTAAGTTGTTAAATAGTGCAACAATAGATGGTGGACGTTGGTCGCATTAATGATTCAAGCTTCGGTTGGACCTTTGCCTTTTGTGATCCTTCGTCTAAGCGTTTGTTTGATACGTGTATATTTTGGTACCCACTTCGAAAAAGCAATATAAATTTTCCATAATTATATTCTAAATTCATCATCATCAACAGCTTAAAAGATAACATTACAGGCATATGAGTTTTAACACCGTATCCCTCAGGTTGATGCAACACAGAGCAGTACATTGGCGGACATATTTCTAACGAACGTGTCCTGCGAAGAAATTTTTTGTTTTATAGGTGATGGTAACCCCTTTATATCAGTTGGGTATGTACCATCAGCAAGAAAAAAAGGGCATTTTTGGACATAGGCTTCTCCTATCAATTTCCAGGACTGTGATCCCTCTTCACCGACATCCCGCAATCCTCACATCGTCGTCGGTCAGCGGTTGATGGTTCTTTTTGAGATTTTTGAGATTGAGTGTTTTCCGATATTTAAACACAATTGCATACACTATGATAGGGTCAATCCGAGATCTAAGACAATATTTTAGATTCCAATATTAAAGCTATTAAATTAAGAGTTCTACATAAGTTATTCATCGTGTGTCCAAAACAAAAGACTCGAGTATGTTATTAAAACTTACCCTAAGCAAGTAATCAAACACAAAAATACCCATGTAACAATAAAGAATTACACTACAGAGTAATAATTCGTAAAATCCGGCCGCATGGTGGAAGAATCAGATTTCTTAAGCGCCCTCAACTCAAGTGGATGGATAATTATCCCATAATGATCCGTTCGGTGTTGCCATCGACAGAGCCTAAGGTATTAATACTTCATGCACTGTGAACGTTCACACTAAAACTGGTAAAAATATTTGCACCACATATTTTTTAACAAAAACGAAACTCCCGTTACATGATTATTTCAAGAGACATAACTTTTTGAACTATCATGGTTACGATCAATATTTTGGATAGAAACGGGATATTTACTATGATTTTTGAGTTTGATTGTTTCCCGATATTTCGGCACAGTTGCATGCACAATCAAACTCAAAAATCATGGTAAACATCCCGTTTCTATCCAAAATATATTTCAAGAGACGTTGACCTGATAATCGTAATCCTTGCATTAGCAAGCACATAGAAAACTGCGTAAAGACTAGGCAGACTAGGCGCAAAGGCTAGGGGCTCGCAATCAATCATCCTGTTTTTCAGAACTCAGATAACTGAAGCCAAATTTTAGCATCGAGTTAATCTATGTACGATATCTTTTTTCTTGTTTTGTGCAATAAATTTTTTTTTAAATATTTTTTCAGCAGAAAAGATCCAGTGGCTCTATTAGAGGTGCAGCGACCAAGAAACAGTCGGAGCAACGCAGAAATAAATCAACTCAAATCCAAAAGTCATCATAGCGCTATCCTCAAAGAAAATAAATTATTTGTTGAGATAAAATGACTATTTTGTCTTGGAACTGAATTCAGCTGCCTGCAGCAACCAGTATGAAACTTCATAAGTCAGGCTAGTCTGTGACCCTGTACACAGCCTACGGAAGTGCGCTTTCGAGTCGATTGTTTCACGAGATTTTAATAACGGTGCAACGCAAAGGCCCCGCCCGCCTCAAAAGCCCATTGTTGACTTGAAGACGGGGAGCACCTGTATTCGAATTACATTTCGGCCGATCGAATGGTTAAAACCAATTATGTGAATGACACTTTGTGTATAATGGTCGAATGAGATTTTAATAGCGATACTTAAGTCTACTTTTAAACTATCGTTAAGCAAATTGGGATCAGAATGCCATGACAAAGTCATAGTCACAGAAATAGACTGACCGGATTCATTGAAGAGTGTTTCTATTGACGGAACTTAAACATGCACCTTTATAAAGTCACAGTGATACGGATAAAATAAATAAATAAAATAAAGAAATAAATAAATAATGCCGGACGATCCACACAGCATCATCTAGCCCCAAGCTAAGCAGAGCTTGTGTTATGGATACTAGATGACTGATATACTTAATACAATATTATATTACATACATAGATATTTTTTATTATACATAGAAAATACCCAGAACACCCGGAATAAATATTTGCAGATCGTACAAACATTTATCCCAAGGCGGGAATCGAACCCGCAACCTTTGCGTCGCGGGCGGACATTCGCCCGCCGCGCCACATCGGTCGTCAGCTACAATAAACCGACGATACTATTACTTAATTAATACCCGGTTTCAATACTAAGAATAGTTGCTTGTCGGAAAAGCCTTTATCTCATGTTACAATGACATTTTACATTACCCATACAGATAAGTCTATCTGACAAGTAACGTCCCTTGCTACTGCTAAAGTACGCTCTTAGAATAGAACTAGGCATAAATGACTCATAATACCATGATTTTAATGTCTGTAAATACTCAAAGCATCTGCCTAAATGAATCCTCTGTTCATTAAAGATAGGTTATTCACTCAACCCACCGTAACTACTAACTATCATAACATTAAGACGACCTCCGACCGCATTACCGACCTCCAACTACTCAAGACTCTTTGTCTGCGCGCCTCAAGTGGCAATAAATAAGAGCATTACCTGTTCCGGAGCATGAAGCATCTTCGGAGACAATACGCAAATTCCGGCCGCCATTAAATACATATAAACTGGGTGACACCGGTCGCTGTTTATTAAGGGCTCTGAAAGGGCAGTGTCGTTTAATGCGGCTGTAAATTACTGTTCGAAATAGAGGGGTTAAACAGAACAACGCTGAACTAGTGCGTATAGTTTGTGAATGACATAGCGCGAAAGCAGTAACCGTTCCAACTAATGACTCAAGTCTCAATTACTCTATAACAGTACTTAAATTTGCGTGACATTATATTTCTTTAGAAGTTTGAAGACTTCTAAAGAAATATAATGTCATTCAAGAGTGAAAGCAAACGAATAGTTCTTGGAATTGCAAAGCGAATCGTTAGTAAATTTTCCAACACGTAGCCACCAAAACTAGAACCTTCTTCGAAAAAATGCTTATTCAGAATCGATTCCAAGAACTGCCTGAGATCAGAAAGGAAACATTTCAACAAAACAAGGTCACAGTATCTTCAGGCGGGCGGAGGTAGCTCCGGCAGTCGGCGGGGGCAATTATCCACATCTCGGACACAACAGCGCAGACGTCCTCAGCTCACAATGGCTCCACTCGAGGTCTCGCTGTAACGAATCCACTACTGCCTACCTACTGGCAGTCGGTCCCTACAGCGAAACTAGAGCGGAATTGTTTGCGAGACACTCCTACACTACCAGTTAATGATGTATGGGAGGGGGTTCATTAACAGACGAGCGTTTTTTGTCTCGCAAGGTCTACGTGTTGATTTATTGCTGTGTGATAGTTATAATGATGTCTCCGAAGTTGACGGCGCGCTGACGACCCAAAGGATTAATTAGTATTTCTGTTGAATGTGAACATTGCAACATGCATGTAGTTTAATATTACTGTTTATAAAGAACTAATGTGCTGGAAAATGTTGCATTTCAAATCGAAAGTATATAAATATAGACCTCTTGGTCTATTTTGACGGCAACCCAAACCAAAACAACATTCAAATAAAATGTACTTTCCAGCGTGAGCCCTAATATGGCTTGCTAGACCAAACTCTAATCTCTAACTTAAATACTCTAGCACACGACTAGCAATAGAAGTGGCCAGCTGTATCGTATGTATGCTAGGTACAGGAGAGTTTAGGCCTTTCTTTATGAATTTTCCGTTTTGTGTCTAGTGTCATGAGTCGACTTTCCTAGAGCGTTTTTATTTTTTTGTAGATGGTACAAAGCTAATAAGAAAGAGGTAATGGAGAACTAAGAAATCAAATTAAACAATAAAGATCATTGTTTGAACGATTCGATCCTTATCAAACGTACAACTTGAGATGTCTTCTTGATTATTATAAAACAAACTCCAATCTAAATTTGAAGAACTTCAAATCCTCTTGTGTGAAAAAAGTACAAAGGAAAGTACACTCACCAGCTCCCGTCACTTGTGTACAAAGGTGACAACCTCCAAGTATTTATTGGCCGGATCCCGCACAATCCATCACAGGTCAATTGTTCGACCCCCGCAGAGGGTCGCTTGTACCGTGATCATTATTTAAAATATAGATGAGAGTGTTTTCTTTTCGATAATCGAGGCAGCGATTGAGGGTTGAGCACAATAGCGGGATTCTTTTGATAGCGTCGCCTGTAGCGGGCGGGGTCTAAAGGACCGCGCTCGGTTATTTGTATTAGTAAATTGAAGGTACACTGTCCACTCTGTGGGGAGTTACATAGCTGTATCGCTTTATTTTGCAGACTTTGGGAGAATGGAGCAAAAGAGATGAAAATCGGGCTTAGAATTAAAACTGAACAATGGTTTAACTTGTGTTGCTCTTGATTACAATAGTTGAAACTGAACTTCATGATGATCAGTTATAGGTCAACGCTGCGTATAGCTTATTCCCAATGTATAATGTAATTATCTTTTACCCACTGTCTCATACAAATCGTTGCTCGATCTCAAACTATCTTCACAGTTTCGCACCACGTTATGAATAAATAAACGTAAATAACACTCGAGATATTTTCAGACAACATCAATCAAATATCGAAGGCTCGTAAACGTTCGCAAAATAACCCAGCTCCCAGTTTGTAAAGCTAAGCGCGCGGGGGGATCAATTAAGGTGTTCTTTGTGCACATTATATCGGCGCCCATTGAAAAGAGTTGTGATTTTCTTTGATACAGCCAGACGCGGTTTTGCCGAGTGAGAAATCAAAGGCACCAGTCGTGATGCATGAAGGGTTTTATTAAGATTTAATGCAGGCAACGACACTCCGAGGCGGGAAAAGAACGGCGTTTCAAGTACCGCGACGATGTGCGTTTTACATTTACGCCATTTTGGATTTTGTTCGTCAAGTGCCGGGGGTGGCGGCAACGGTGTAAAAATATTTATATTTGCTCAAGTTGGTGCTAGGTTCAGGTGGTGATAAACAGGGGTTAATAGCTTACATAGTATCACACACGCAAAAACTTGGTAAACATTACTGGTTAACCACCGTAAGCCTACTTTTTCAGGGCCTTTGGTAAATGTTTTAAGTAAACTGAAATCCATCTATACCAACTTATAAAATGTAAAAGTGTGTCTGTCTGTTTTTTACCTTACTACGGCTAAGCCACTGAACTGATCAAGAATTAAATTGGTTTAGAGTGTATTTGAGACTTAGAATGTATTTGAATAAGCGTGCATTTTGTAGACGATATATAAGTACTTTCTCAAAATAACGAATCTATAGTGATTTTGATTCAAAACTAGATAGATAGATAGAATACTACGAACCATGAACTAAAATAGATACTACGAACTAAGCTGTGACGGCTGTTAATATTTTTATATCTGGATTACTCCCTGACAAATCCTTAAAGAATGCTCGAGTCGGTACTACTTGATCTTAAGAGATATCTACCGTACCTGGGGTATAAAGTCGTGAAGTTTCTGTGTTTTTTTTTAATGACTCAATTTAAACTTTAAAACAAGTTTATTGCGTACCAACTTTGCCAGTGATTTAGCCAGTGCGTAGCCGAGGTATGCCCATACTAGTAAAAACAGTATGAGAACAGAATGTGGCGCGGCGGACGAATGTCCGCCTGCGACGCAGGAGGTTGCGGGTTCGATTCCCGTCTTGGGATAAATGTTTGAACGATCTGCAAATATTTATTCCGGGTGTTCTGGGTGTTTTCTATGTATAATAAAAATATCTATGTATATAATGTATTGTATTAAGTATATCAGTCACCTAGTACCCATAACACAAGCTCTGCTTAGTTTGGGGCTAGATGATGCTGTGTGGATTGTCCAGTATTATTATTATTATAAGCAGTCAGCATCAAAACATTCGTTGCTCAAAGACCTAATTGAAACCTCAAGTTCGTAGACAAGTTTCACATAAGGTTTCTTGTATCGATACGTCTCGGATTAGACCCAAAAGGATTTGGCAGCCCGGGGCGTGCCTTTGTCTGCCCTCTGGGACAGGTGCGGGCTTCCTTATACGGATTTTAATTAATAATGGACTGATAGTGTACGGTGATTTACGGCCGAGCAGCGATCGACTGCCTTTGTCTTGGGAGATGTTGATTGCGTTGGGAATAGGGTTGTGATGATCGAATTAATACTTATTAACAGAATACGTAATATCGTTGCGAAGCGATTTATTTCACTTGGGTACCTATGTAGTCATTGATTATGTGCTGTTTGAATTTTTTTAGAAATATTTGTGGACCATGATGAAATTAGGAATAAAAATTGATTATAACTTGGATTAACATATAGGCTACTTTTTATCCCATAAAAAATGACGGGAAATAAACTGCCACGCGGGCGAAGCTGCGAGCGGCCGCTAGTTAAATCATAAACATTCAATTCTGTACGAAGATGACAGGAAAGTAACGGAAAAAAGGTGAACGCCAGTGCACAGTTACGTTTAAACCAAAACATTCGTATTTATAAACAAACTGGGACTGGCAAAGCAAAGGCAAGCAAACAATATGGAAGACAATGACGATTTCAATATTTGCATACGAACCACAAGCATAGTAAACAAAACTACTCAAGAAGTTCCCCTATATCTTCATAGCCCGTTTAACGGGTGAATAGTTATGGCACGCATTAATTCACCATCGAAACCTCATCGACGCACAATGTCTTTAATAACGGAACAGTAGCATTACTAACAGAAAAGACACATAACATACTAGCGACTTCGTCCACGTGAAGCTATTTTCGTACAACCTGCAACCGTTTAAGAGGTTGAATTTCGGGAATTCCTCTACGCACCAAGACGAATATACTAAAATTTCAAGTGACCAGTGGTTTAGGCTGTGCGTTGTCTATATTCCAGTCAGTCAGGACAAAGATTCTAATAAATTAGTAGAGATTTTAAAATGCTATGTTTATAGGCGCAGGAATCCGCTCAACAAAGGGCCAACTGATTGTTCCATCGATTTTCGTCGTAAAACAGTAGTCTTAGTATCTCTACTGCTTGACACGGTTACTGTGGTAACGAGGCAGAAGATAAACAAGTCCCATTGAGGCGATATATCAGCCCCTTCGACCTTCCGAAATAGTGCTGTAGTTGAGTTATTAGCGCGATCTCGCGAGACCTGTGCCAATAGCTTCGGCGTAGATTACCGAATAGTTGATAGCATAAGAAAGGTAATGAACGATGCCTCGAACACAGGAAGTCTACTCTTGACAACGATAAACGAAGGAACGCGGCATGTTAGACAGCAACAATTTTGTACATGGAATGTTTTACCAATTCAAAGTCAAATAACAGGTATTCAGTAATATCCGCTGGGATCATCTTGAAACGTCCTAAAGCTAGGTGAATCTAAGCGCCAGTTCCTCGCGACCTAACCGCGTAAGAACAGGCAAGAAACTTAAGGCTTGGTTCTTACAGTTTTTTATATGATCCTTTTACTATCCTACTAATATTATAAATGCAAAAGTTTTTAATGCATAAATGCAAGTATGGATGTTTGTTACTCTTTCACGCAAAAACTACTCAATGGATTTTATTGAAACTTTACAATATAATAGCTTATACATCAGAATAACACATAGGCTATTATTTATAAAGATATTGTGTAAATTGGCCAAAATATAACAATAAGTGTTAATTCTGAAAAAACGAACCACGCGGACGAAGTTGCGGGCAACAGCTAATTAATAATAGGGAAAATAATGAATACCGCATCGAACACAGAAAACAAAGAGATACGACCTTTTTCTGTGTTTTATGGCCGTACATATTTCTGCCGGCAAGCAGTGATGCATCGCATTGCTGTGTCCCAGTTTGAAAGATGTAAATACCGGTGAAATTACAGGTACACGAGATTTTAACCAGTATGCCTCAGGTTGGTGAATGCAAGTTAGTGGATCGCAGGCACGTACCAAACGTGCGTGACCTACAAGGCGATGCTTTGTTATAGGTGATGGTTACCACTTAACACCAGGTGGGTCATATGCTTGTTCTACCAGCAGTAGCTTAAAAAAAACTAAATTTACACGACTATAGTAACTATTTTCGTTGGTTAACACTTAATTTTACAAACGAAGACTACTTTATATCTTTAAATCTTGCAGCAAACTGAAGCGCTTTCCAGCAAAGATGGCTAGGTGGGTAAAAAAATGAAGATGTTTTATTTCAAAGCGAGTTAATAGCGAATCTGTATCCTGTGTGGGAACGTCTCGAGTGAGGGGGTAAGACGCGGGACCGCCCACCTCCCTGTACCACTGTACACGTATGCTAGGGAGATAGTTCACTTGATACTGTGATTCCACGGCCTCTGTGACGTAGTGGGACAGTAGACAAAGAATGCGGGTTCAATCTGGGGACAAATATTCGCATGACCTGCAAATACTTCTCAGTAGCTCCAAAAATAATACGGAAAATATATACACCAATTTGAAAAAATCCAGCGTTATGTACCGTACGAAAATATTTTTTTTCTCGCTTTTTAATATTAATTTATTTATTAGTTTATGGACAACAGACAGCTACAATATACAATATTTTCTTAGTAAAATTGATAGATAGATAGAAAATTCTTTATTGCACAACTTAAAATAAAAGTACATAGGCGAATGCTACATAGCATTATCTACCAGCTGACCTTTGGGTAGTAGGAATAACATGGGGGTAGTGCGAATTTACTTACTGTTTAAAAAAAAAACATTAATTGTGTATTGATAAAATTGGTACGTACGTTTTATCCTACCTACTTAAATGAAAAACACTATTGCAGAGCCCACTGCGTTATCCGCAACAAATCCTTAAAAAATGCGTCGCTTGAGGCATTAAGGTTATAAAATAGTACTAAGTAATCATACAAAATTATAGAAATATATCTGGGACGCCTTATAAATGCCAATCTGTTCCATAAATTCTGGCACAAGTGAGCTATCTCACGAGTGGTAGTGTTCCGTACCTAGTATGTACCCCCACGGGTGTTCATTAACCAGCATGTTAAGCCGATGATCGTACAGCGTCGACGCTGCCTTGGACCGTCCGAGAATCCATCAGAACTTGCAAATCTTCGACTATTTAGCATGGTCTTAGCATGTCTGGACGTAACTTGGATTATCATGCAACTTGCGTTATAAATTTCACTTGAACAGTAAAGGATCTAGTTTGAAGTTTGTTATAGAACCTAGGTTAGGTTGATTCGTATAGTGAAATGAAATCGTTTATTTGCTGAAGTTTAGGTGCTTACAGGTGAAATATATATATAAACGATTTTTCTAAAACTTTTTTAATTTTGTTAGGTCGTTCGTATGAAATCTTTTAAGTAGTCTTCATTAGGGTGGGTAGATTATAAGTTATATAACAATTACTATAATTGTTGTTTTTTTTTTCGAATGTACTAAAATGCTTGCCGATTTCCGACAGCGTAACCAGGCGTATTGTTGTCCTGTCTGACTAACTGAAATAATAAAGAACACACAGCCTAAATCGTTGGTCGTGGAGATTTAATATTTTTAGGATATATTTGTGTTGAACCCCATTAGCGGTGTCGTACCGCTAATGGGGTGCAATGGGGTTGAAGTAAGGGTTGAAGACTACATGAAAATAACTTCACGGATTAAGTCATGCATGATTGCACACTAGGCATGGATCATTTCACAAGTAGCTTGCGAAATTTAATATGAAATGCAGTTTCATACGTCGCACCAGCTACTTCTCTTCAAAGTGTCTGCGAAAAGTCGCACTCAATGAAATCGGAACGCGAGAGCGAGCGAGTGACAAGACAAATCGTGCTAGACAGAGCGGGCGTGATAGAAAGAACAAACTATATATTTCTGTTTCGTCGCAGCCGCACGTGCCCATGAAGAGGGCAGCGCCATCTCGTGCTCCGTTTTAGTACGATTATGGGTGAACTTAGAACTAGAATATCGTAAGAGAGTATTTTAAAAACAGACCTTAAATTAAGTGCAGTAAAGTATTAATTTTCTTGGAATAAAAAGTAGCAGATCTCATATTCATTTGTTTGTTTACGAAACGATTTTTCATTATTTCATCGTAGGTCACACTTCACAGTCAGTCATCCGAGCGCTGCGCTGGCGAGCGACGTCTTGCAAAATCAGCGGTTGTCAGCGATCGATTTATTTTCATTTCGTTTATTGTAAATAATATCTTTACTAAAGATATTTACAGTAGGTACCTACCTACATTTTGACCGTAATAGATAGGTACCGCTCAAATCTTATCACGAAAGCCTTTTTTTATTGATATTATCAAGTTTTTACATTGTCAGTCCCAAGCCTGTAAAAGTATTACTTTTACAGGCAGGCAAAGTATGAGGGAAAGTTCATTGCTTGAAAATAAATGCAATTCTATCATGATTATACCTATATTATATTCTAAGTACCTACCTAGATAGCACGTGAATCCGGTCTCTGTTCCAACTTCCAATTCAAAAGGAGCGTCAGAGATTTTTTATTATAATTCATACCTTATTTCTAGTAAGATAAGGAACGTGTGGGGGATTCGTTTTCTGTCATCTTTGGAAGCAACATTGTATTTTAATTTTAATTGTTTTTCTAGTGTTATTTTAAGTTCTGATGGGTAATTTCGGTGGTATTTTAACCATCATTAATTGAGGTCTTAGCACAAGTATGACCAGTTGAAATGAAAGTGAGTTATGTGGCATCCTGATTTGAACGAAAATGTTTCCTTTTGGTTTTGAAGAAAAACGCCATCTTTTTCTTCAAAACCAATGACAGCCGACTTTACTTTTTTACCGACTCAACTCGACCACAGAACATATATATGGAGACTCGACTAAACAATCAATAAATAAATCCGGTCATCTACAGCTCTCTTCTTCTTGGGAACTGCAGGTAAGGGCCTCGGGTGTGTAACCCATCGCCCTAGCATCTACTCGCAGACTACGATCCCTGGGTCGCGAGGCTCAGCCGTGGGGGTGCCTTCCTGGCTTATAGGTGGCTCCTCCGGGCTTTTCGCTGACCAAGATAGTGCGTGCGTGTACGTACTGCCTATCTTGGTATGACGTGGGATATCTAATTTTGTTATTATTTTTTTTTTTTTTATTTCCCTATACTTCGCCATCGATGGACTGGGAAGGTACCAAGTAACTCTCGAGGTAATGATCGCCAAGGTCTTCTAATTTCTGGTGGTCTAGTATGGGGTGGAGCAAATCCACAATTCGACTAAAAGTATTTTATTCAACCCACTTGACATTGGCAAAATTGTCCGAATGACAGACACATGCCACAAAAAAAGAAGCTATGAAGAGCGCAGCGCCATCTCGTGCTCCTTTTTAGTACGATTATGGGCGAACTTTGATTAAACTATAGCCAACTGACAGTAGCTAATGTCACTTTGTAAAATAATGTTGCCATGCCATATAGTAATAGTGATGCGTTCAGTTCTCGTTCAATCAGATGAATGATGAAAATGTAATAAACGATATTTTTATTTTCATTACCAACTTATAATTATTGTTATATTTGATACATTTATAGTTTCAACTACATGATGTATTGAAAATAGGACAGTCTTACAAGTTTCCTCGCAATGTTTTCCTTAATGTTTAAGACACTCGGTATTCAGTATAGGTAGATACTATAGGAACATAGTCGTCGAAAACTCGTTGGTATGTACAAAACACGACTAAAATTCGAACCCCGTACCTGATATCGGCATTTCGGCACACTAAGTATTCACTAGACAATCGAGGCAATTTCATTCATTCAGGAGTTTTTTCAATCATTCACTTTGTCACAACACTATTTTTATTTCATCAAAAACTGGCAACACAGTAAACGTCAGTTGACTTCGTGTAATTAAAAATTCGACTATAGAATGACGTAAGAGTATTTTAAAAACAGACCTTAAATTTAGGGTGTTAAAGTATTAATTTTCTTGTAATAATAAGTAGCAGAGCTCAAAATCGCTCAAAATGATTTTCCATTATTTCATCTCGTCGCAGTCGTCGCAGATCACAGTCAGTCATCCAAGCGCTGCGCTGGCGAGCGGCAACGTCTTGTGAGTTCAGCGATTGCTAGCGATTTATTTTCATTTCGTTTATTGTAATTATCTAGGTACCTACTTAGTTATTTAGTTTGATGTGTTGTTATTTAGTGAGTAAGTAGGTACTTGTACTAGGTATAGTGTTAATGTAAATAAGAACAATAATAAGGTTTAAAGACAGTGAGTGGATCTATTTGTAACCACTCAATCGTCTATGTAACTAACATAAAATTAATAAACATCCATTTTATTTTTCTTTTATGTTTATTTCGTTTATAGGTTCACGAAACGCTTCCAACGATTTAAGCCAAAATCCTCGCGGATGCCATTTCTTTCTCAAAAAACATTCAATTGAAAACTAAGTCTAAGCTTTTCAAATTTCGCACACTCATTGGCTGGCGCATCAACATGACTTACAACTGGCAAGACAAATGTCTGTACTACTGTCAGTGAGGTGTCAGCAACCCGAAAATGACGTTTACGCCGGGTTCGAATGAAACCATAGACAAAACGATCAGTTTTTCTCTCTGGTTTTTCTTTCTTGCCGCTACTCTATACTAGATGGCGCATTATTCACACTAATTGGAATAATTTGTCTGTGGTTAAGAAATAAACCATAGTCTATTCCATTTTTTTTTCCATTGTACTAACTAGTTCTAGGATAGTCTACGTTTTATAATAGGAACACCTTGCCAAGGTCTTCTAATTTCTGGTGGTCTAGTTTGGTGTGGAGCAAATCCACGACTCGACTAAAAAGTATTTTATTCAACCCACTTGACAATGGCAAAATTGTCCGAATGACAGACACAAAAAAAAAAGAAGCTATGAAGAGCGCAGCGCCATCTCGTGCTCCGTTTTAGTACGATTATGGGCGAACTTTGAACTAGAATGTCGTAAGTCGTCGAGAGTATTTTAAAAACAGACTTTAAATCAAGTGTAGTAAAGCATTAATTTTCTTGGAATAATAAGTAGCAGATCTAAAAATCATTTGTTTATTGACAAAATTATTTCATCGCAGGTCACAGTCAGTCATCCGAGCGCTTGCGCTGGAGAGCGACGTCTTGCGAAATCAGCGATTGTTAGCGATTTTTTTTTATTTCGTTTATTGTAATTATCTAGATAGTTATTTAGTTTGATGTGTTGTTATTTAGTGAGTAGGTAGGTACTTGTACTAGGTATAGTGTTAATGTAAATATTAGGTTCCTGAATCCTGAATCCGGTCTTGGTTCCAACTTCCATTTCATGAAAGGAGCGTCAGAGATTTTTTATTATAATTCATACCTTATTTCTAGTAGGATAAGGAACGTGTGGCGTTGGATAATTCTATGCACGAAAAATCATTGCCAGTGAAAAATCGCAGGTGAAATGAAAGCTATTTTTTTTTTTAATTTCACTCAATGAAAATGATTTAAATGTAGCAATCATTTCCATGCCTATTTCACACACACACATCACAACTATTAAATAAACCAATGAAATATCTAGTTATTCTGTGAATTTAATCCTCATAAGCCCAACAAACTGTAGACAAGTGTCGGTACCTCCCACACCATCTGCAATAAATACTCTCATATAGGCGGTCGTATACTATGACGGAAGCTTTAGGGCTGAACTCCGTCACAGAGTTACTTACCAGCTCGAACGAAGGGTTCGTTTTACCTACCTACAGAAAAGCTACGAAGAGCGGCCCTGGCCACAAGAAAATACGAAAGTTAGACGCTGTAGGTGTTAGGTAAGTGAGGTATGATCGAGGAAACGAAATGCAATATGCATGTGGAGCCCCATTGCAACCTATGCCACATGTGCTTGTACATCTACCTTGCTCCATTACCTGCACAATAGAAGATCTTATGACCTGCACGAAAAGTGGGTGTGGCGAAATATTGGTCTAAGTGTCTTAATAAACTAGTAGAAACGCTTGCGTTAGCGCGAAGTTATTTTCATACAAACATCAACCCTCGCTGTACCCGTTTAGGTGTTGAATTTCGAAAATTCCTTTCTTAGCACCTCTACGCACCAAGCCAAGGTACCCTGAAAATTTCAAGTCTCTACGACCAGTGCGTTTTCTATATGACGATCAAAACAAAGATTCCTATAGTTAATCCTATTAATATTATAAACGCGAAAGTTTGTAAGTATGGATGGATGGATGTTTGTTACTCTTTCACGCTCTAACCAGTCGACCAATTTGGATGAAATTTGGAATAATTATAGATTGCAACCTGGATTAACATATAGGCTACCTTTTATCCCGAAAAAATAACGGGAACAGGAAAAAACTGCCACGCGGGCGAAGCTGCGAGCGGCCGCTAGTATATAGGTACTAAAAATAAAAGTAGTTGATCGTCAACTCAAAAGAAGACTATGAAATGTAGTTTCCTTAACCCAATAATTGAACTAGGTACTAGACAACTAAAGCAATCACCATCGATAAACAAGTTCGTGAAGTGCGCAGGCAATCTGCAATGCCGCAATAAATACACGCGAATCGGAACGAATGGACAGGCGGCAAATTAAGCCGACGCGGCTTGCTACTGCGAAATGATCTGTGTCCATACAGGGTGTAATCCAAGAATGGTGCTTCATGGAAAGCATACAAACATGATTATAGAACATAATGTTTTATTTTGTCTTTTATGAAGAAAATAGTGTGGTTTTTAACCTCAAAAAAATAGAGTTTAGATTATACATGTGTTAATACACAATCTCAGCCAATCACTTACTGTTGGTCACTTTTATTTTATGCCAGCATTTATTTTATGACTTTATTTCGTTTGCGAAAGTATTTTTCAAATAGGAGAAATTGACAGTTTTTCACATATTTGCGATTTCTTTCAGTAATATAAAAGATCGGTTTTCAACTAATAATTGATTTATCACGGATCCAATATATATTTAAACAAACTTATAACATGAAAAAAATGGTTGCATTGTGATAAACTCACGACAAAATCCACCCTGTATACTCCGTTCCGATCCACACATACATTAAGCACATCGATCTAACACGTCCAAACAAAGGCAGCGGCGAAAACACACGCGATCGTCTTAAGACCCCTAAAATCTAAGGATCTCTAATCCGGTGCCGAGCGAATTTGCACCGAAACGCTTGAGAATACGGTTTTAGAAGATGACCGGAAAACTAACTTGCTGATTTTTTAATAGTTATGCAAATAAACGGATGTTATTGAGATGCAGTTACAGGCACAAAATAAATAGCATCTATACGTCTCAAAGTGATCAACATATCTTACCGCCTGAAAGGGCACGCCTTCGGTGGTATTCTGTGAGGTAGTAACGCAAGCCCAGTGATTCGGGCTCGCTCGTTCATGATTACACAACAGTGTAACTGCCGGCGGCCTTGTTTAATGCGAGCGGCCAAAACAAAACAATCCGATGCTCACCTCTCCGCGTCCGGTTCCGTACACTAAATTTACATCCCCCGCCATCCATCGCGTCCATCCGGGCTGGTAATAAAACGATCTTAAGGCACGGACGAAAATGTCTTGGGGGAGTGCCTTAAGAAAAGAGCTGAAGCGATTTCGTGAAAATTCGGTAAAAATACTATTGTCTCTGTCGTCTGTTTACCTACGTGATGTCTTTGCAAACTTGGTTTTAGACCACAAGTTACTGATGATTCTACTAAAATGTGGTAAAAGTCTGGACTGCTGGATATAGACCTTCCGTACACGTTTCTAAGAATAATTATAGAGCTGTTCCATCCACCGACTTCCCGTAGTCGCCATTCGAGAAAAGTTATTCCCAAACGTAGCAGTTGTCAGTTAGTATGAGCTATATGACCTGCTCATTGCCACTACAACTTGCTGATACCAAGAGCTATGTCAACGACCTTGGTTTTTCTACGGTTTTTCTCATTTCTTATTCTATCACGTAGTGAAACTTATTCCCCAGCGAAACTCTTTAAACTCACGTCCGTTGCCAATTGGCCTACGAGCCTCTAAGTCCTGAGATACTGCCCCGGGCCAGCAGTCTTCGCGCGTGTGTTTACAGCCCGATGCTATCTGGTAATTGGGACAATATTTGTTCTAGCCATTTATGTATGGAAGCCGGTTTAGCCAAATTGGTGGGCCCACCTTACCCTGGAATTGGCTATTGAGTTACTGATTACATCGCGAA
Organism: Electrophaes corylata; assembly: GCA_947095575.1. Classification (NCBI taxonomy): domain Eukaryota; kingdom Metazoa; phylum Arthropoda; class Insecta; order Lepidoptera; family Geometridae; genus Electrophaes; species Electrophaes corylata. Next base: position 8,733,931 of record OX352720.1, read on the forward strand.
ACCTGTTTGAACGGGATGCTTGGAAAATATGAGAGTTATTTTGGAAATTTCAGGAAGAATTTATGAATGCAGTAAACGAGGCCCGTGATTTACATAAATATGTTCATTAAAGAGCTTTCTTTATTAAGTAGGTACTGTCACTGACAACAGTAGATGAATATTTCTGGTTTGTAAAGGTATTTGTTTTCTAAATAATTAATACTCGTTTCCAAATTTTTTAGTTGAGTGACTAAAATCTATACCAATTATAAGAAGACTAGACAACGCACAGCCTGAACAACTGGTCGCAGACTTAAAATGTTCAGGGTAAGTCTGTCTTAGTGGTCTTTGTTTCCTACCCAGTAGGTACATGAGCATGCATACAGATATAAATATGCCATACCTGAGGATAACTTTTTAGATAGAAGTAACATTTGATAAATAAATACACAAAATTCAACTATTTTAATTAAAAGTTGAAATACCTATCATGAAGCCTTCCGTTTTGAATGTTTCCATGACTACCCATATCAGACATCGTCAATAGTCTTGAGTACCAACAGGTCTACTTAAGAGGTTGTCTATTGGGCATGGCAAGACAATCGGGAATGTATACTGTGCACTGTGCATGGGCATAGTAACCTATCTGTTTTGTTTTTATTTTATTTTCATATACTTTCTGCGAGTGTTACGCCGATACCGATGTAGCCGGTTACATAAGTTTAAAAAGAAACAGTAGATTCTAAAACCGTTTCTCACAAGTTACAATCAAGAGGAAAAACTTCACGTGAAGCAGAACAGTAAATTCAGAAGCAAGAGCGTACCAACAAATTGCGGGCGATTTAGTGGGTAAGGGCGGAGGTGAGAAGTACACCCAAGTTCAGATTAACAATCGTCCCGAAAGGGCTACTCGCCGGCCAAAGGGCAATTCCTACGCGATAAATTCCAACGCACTAGGAAGACGTACCATGTATGTAATTTCGAAGACGTTTGAGAAGGGATTAGGTTGGCATGCCTTTGTTTTGTTGTGATTGCTGAGACTGGATTATTGAGATGGGATTCAAGCTTCTCTATGTGCAAGTGGAGACGTTTGTGTGCATATATTTGGATTATAAGTCACTAAGAGGGTAAAGTAAAGTAAAAGTTTATTTAGGCATAATAGACTACAGAGGTAGGTTGCACTATCGTTCCATTATCAATATCTTATTAGACGGATGTACGTATTTTTCGTGATCTGGGAATAGCAAAGGTATTGGCAACCTTTTGTTCGTGTGTCACACGAGAGAAGCCGCGGTTGGAAGTTTATGTTTATAGCTTATGTTTATAGTTTTTGTTTATGAAATTTTATAGAACTACTAGCGGCCGCCCGCAGCTTCGCCCGCGTGGCAGTTTTTTCCCGTTCCCGTTATTTTTTCGGGATAAAAAGTATCCTATGTCCTTCTCCTGGCTCTAAACTACCTCCCTGCCAATTTTCAGCTAAATCGGTTTAGCCGTTCTTGAGTTATAAGTGAAGTAACTAACACGACTTTCTTTTATATATGTATATATAGATCAGATGTCAGTGTGACTATCACCTATATTACCCCGCGCAAGTTACACTTGTCAAGACACTACACCAACCCAGAACAATTATTTATAATTTATTCAAACATTTTTCAACTCTTTTCAGGGTTAAGTCTTCCTTTGTACAGTCAGCTGCACTAGAATGTATACAATTCTTAACTTTTAAAATGGTGTGACAGCGTCATAATAAATATATACGAGTGTACATAGCAAATACTCAAAAAATTGCTACCTAATTAAATAATTTCAAGATTTTTTAATTTTGGCTGTGTTTATGTTTATTATAATGCTGTGATGCCATTTTGAAAGTTAAGAATTGTGTACATTCTAGTGCAGCTGACTGTACATGTCCTCTATTTGTATTTTTCCTATGTAATATTATGTGTGCAATAAAGAATTAAGATTTTTTCCCCTTGAGATCTAACTAAAGTTGCCCATCGCAATATATAACCATACAAAGAAGTATCAAGAAGTCAAGCACTTTAACCCTATTATATCTGAAGCGTAATTATTCAATACCGCGATTAATTGAATGACCAAAACAAAACAATAAACTTGTTCCCATTGAAAAGAGCTCTCGTCCAATAGTGGCCATTAATCTCGTAGAATACGGCCGAATTAATTATCCCTTGACCATACGATTTAATGGGCTTCCTGGGCCCCTGAGGTTTCCGATTAAATCACTACATCTCATTGGCCGATTTATAGTGACCAAACGGATGCACACAGCCACACTAAGGCAGCTAGATTCCTACATACCAAACGCATAGGCCATTGATCACACAAACTTTTAGCTCTACGTATCATATTTTTTGCCGAGCAACCAAACCGAACTAAAGGAAAAATCAGAAACGTAGTAAGTAAGAGCGTATGCCTTTACTGCTTGCATTTTATGGCCTGTACCGTAATTGCTTTCTTTTTCAAGGCTTTAAATCGTTACAATGAATTGCGCGCCCCTATCACTGCGTCGATTCCTGTCTGCTGAGGGTCAAGGCCACGATTTATTTACAGTCGGAACTTTTTAAGATAAAGTCATATATTTCGGATCTTATGAAATTACAGGCCCATGAGGCTTAATACCTGTATTCCTTAGGTTTATGGACGCAGGGCTGTGCATCGTAGGGAACGTTTTCAACGTGCGTAACCTGCGAGACAATGCTTTGGTATAGGTTACCATTCAACATCAAGTGGCACATCTGCTTGTGCCAACAGCATCATGATAGCAGATTTCCACGTTCTCTAGATCCTTGCAATAAAATCGCCTAGAAATATATATTTAACTGGCCTCATAGCTCAGTTGGTAGTAACTATGCCTTCTTTGCTGTAGGTCGTGGGTTCGATCCCCGCCGAGGCTAACATTTGTGTGGTGAACATAGATGTTTGTTCTCTGTCTAGGTGTTATATTGTATTCTAAGTATGTATTTACAAAAAAAATATATAATAATTCTATCAGTTATCTAGCTTTGCTTATTCGGGGGTCAGATGATGTTGTGTAAAAAAATCCGCAAATATTTATGTAGGTATTTATTTATGTTCAGCCTATGTCCAACTGATGAATAGTAATAATCAGGCTGTTTTATATGAGCTGTGACACGGGTCACTCGGGCAAAGGAAGTGATTAACTGTTATGAGCAAACTCCTTAACCTTACAATCGGGCTTGAGTATTATAGAGGTGAGGTAGGTACTTGGAAGGGTGAAGTCGGACATAGTCTTAAATGCGATCCGAGCCCTAACTGGCTTTGGGCGCTACGACCTGATATAACCACGCATCTAATCGCATTTAAAGTAGGCTTATACTGAACATAAATACATGAAGAACAAGAAGATACTGCATTGTAGCTCAGTTCATAGTAGCCCTGCCTTTTACGCTGCAGGTGGTGGGTTAGATAAGTAATAAAAAAATAGATAAATTGTATAGATGTTTGTTACTCTTTCACGTAAAAACTACTGAATGGATTTTAATGAAACTTTACAAAAATATAGCTTATACGTAAAGCACAAGCTATAATTTATAAATCTATAGTGTGAATTGTCCAAAATATAATAATAAGATAGGTTCTTGGTACTAAGAGAGATCTGAGGATATCTACCGTGCTTGGGGATTAAAGAATAATTATAATTAGGTATATCATTTTGTTTTTTTTTAATAGTAAATTTATAATTGATGTTGATTATTTTGTTGTATTATCACAGCATTATGCTGTTTCAGTTAAACAGAAACAGGTTGGAGTATAATAATACATTGCTAAAAAATAAAATTATTCCGCTAAAATTCCAATACAGGCATACACATAGTTACATCTGTGCCCAAAAACACACTCATTTATGTTTTTGTGTCTGTATGTGTAATAATTTATTATTTAGGTTATTGTATTGTAAGTAATGTTATTTTTAATAATTGTTTAAAATAATTGTTTTTAATAATTCAAAGTAATTTTGTAAAAATTAATTTGAATAATACGTATATGATAATAAGTATTTGAATGCACTTATATGAGCTTGTAAATTACATGAGATTAACGATTTTTCTTTATTATTTTTTTTATTTTGTGCAACTTTAAATGAGGTATCTACCTACTGTATTAGAAAATAAAGTTAGGTAGTATAAGTATTAATTTACTGAATTTAATTGCCATCATGCCTTGATTTTAACTGACACCTTAGACATCCTTGAAAATCTCGAGTACATACAGCAAGATATTTGAGGGGATATCTACCATGCTTGGGGATTAAAATCTTGATACTATTTTATTTCTTTCTTTCAGTATGTTTTGTTGTGTTGAAATAGTATGTTCATAAAAAATTATAAGGGTGTACAATAAAATAAAATGCCAAAATAAATAAATACTAGCTTACCTCCAGAACCCGTAAATAACAACATCCACACACTGATATAAAATTTAGAAGAAAAAACCAAATACACAAGTATAATACCAGAAGCTCAAAAAATGGTGTACTAACACAACCCAGAACAAATTATGGAAAGAGAAGCATAACCTTCGAAGGAGCACAAATATACAATAAATTACCTAGCAGTATTATAGAAGCCACAAGTATGTTTATATTCAAAAGAAATTAAAGGAACATATCATGAGGAATGTTGCCGTAATTTTAAGTTAATTATTTTATAGCTGTCATATATGCATGTCACTGATATGTAACTGGACTTAAACATTGTGTACGCACGAACAGTAATTTATTATTCTCTGTAAGTGAACCCTGTTCTTTGAGAAAATAAAAATACAACATCCCAGGACAATAACAGTACTTGTCGAAATTTCTTTCTTTCCTGCATCTTCCAGTAACAGTTAAATCTTGTTCAATAGTTCACTTACTGTGAAGTCAGGCTGTGGATGATGATGATTCACTTACCTGGAATGAAAATGAAATTAATTAAAATACTGTTGTGTATGTAATGCGGGTACTTATCAACCTTGTTAAATAATAAGATTGCCTATGTGGTGTGTGGAATATTTCTTTCACTTGCGTTATTACATGTTTTGTGCTAAAAAAGCTCAATAAACCTATTTACTGAAATATGGTGTTTCTTTGGACATAACAAACAAGTGTAAATTGGTATCATTTCATATGTAGTATAAATCTGTGTCACAAAACTTTTTCATTTAGGTTTAGGTGTACAATAGAAGGTCTCGCCAGAATACTAGCGCTTGGCTTCCTCACAGTAGCTGAGCCATGCTGAGTTGAAGCCCTTTTAATACTGAATCATAAAGAAACACCACACTATGTTCTTATATTATATTATATGTCTTAGTAATTTTGCTGGTTTGAGTGTGTTTATGTAGTAAATAAACACATGTCTATGTCTACTTAAAAGGCAGGCATTTATCTATTTGTCTCCAGCGCCAGTTTATGCAAAACAGATTTACTTGGTAAATTTGTTCGTGGTGAATGAGGTATTGAGTAAGATTTTAGATTTAGAGCTTTAAAACAATTCTTAATGATCTTTGGATATCACTAAATAAAAACGTTTTGACTTTGATATTACATGTACCTAAAGTTAATAAGTTAGCTAATAAATAAACAACACAATGAGACAAAGTTTTCTTTAGTTTATAGGGAAACGTTTGACTGCATTCTCACCTGATGTTAAGTGATGATGCGGTTAACATTGTAGCATGCTTACCTAGAAGATACCTGTTCACTCTTCCAGCGGCATAGCTTCCTAAAGATATAGTTTAAGAAAAAACACTCTACATGACTTGAAATGTTAACAATACGACCAAGAATTTTTTAGGTTTGTCGCCCCAGCATAGCAACAAACTTACAAACAGACACTCAGTCTTAATAATACAAAGTGCTAATAGACCAAAGAAAAGTGTTAAGCAGCTATCATCAAGTGTTGAGCCATGTACCACAAATTGAAGCACCGTTTTGATATCATTTTTTTGTATTACAAAGTTGTAAATAAAGATATTTTATTACTCAAAGAATTTTATGCCTTTTATTAGTGTATATCAATCCGAAATCACTGTGATGACTATACTAGGTAAATAACAGCAATATGAACTTGTAGGGGATTAAACTTGCAACTCAACAACAACAACATAACCTCAAAGTTTATTCAATAACAAAACATGCCGGCAACTAAAATTCTTGCTAAATTCACACAAAATAACATAAAATTACCTGATAAGGGGTTTCATCGCCAAGTTCTTCCAATTGCTTCAGGTTCAGGCACCACAAACAGTTTTCCTTAGGATTCCAAACGTACAACACATCGTCTTTGAGTTCAAGTAAGTTACGCAGTTTTCCATTGGGACTCTCGGTCAAGCTGTCTTTTAAATCTTTGAATATTTTATGGCCGGCCAATTTTTGGTCGTACAAACGGGAATCCATCGTAAAAGAGTTAGAAAACATTTCGCGATTACAGAAACGAGAATCAACGACTAAACAAAATGAACCCAAACAAACTCCAGCCAAACTAAACTTTCTTGGCATTGACACATTTGACATTGACAGCTCACAGGCTGCTGTTAGCCCGACCCAATCCTATCGGGCGCCTTAAAATGGCCGGCTTACAGAGTTTCACAGGTATTGTGATAGAAAAAGTGGAACAAAATAAGTAGATATTGGGCTTAGCTTTTAATTTTATGTGCGATTTTATGAACAAACTGTTTGCTAAAACTAGCGACTAAAAATATCAACAATTGTTTTGTTTTACTTACAACTTCTGATGGAACAATGGATAGATGGACCCTGACTTTAAATGGTAGATATAACCTAAAACAAAGTTATACCTCGCAGGTAGGTCACATCATTGGTAAAAAAAAAACTTGCCGTTCTGTGTACCTACTGCCCTGTGTTCATCAACCTCATGCATACACAGACAGATGCTCATGTGCCTGTAATTTCACCGGCACCCACACCCTTTGGCCTAAAACATAGCAATGCTGCTTGGCGGCATAGGCGTGGTGTAAGTACTTCCCGGCCGAACCCTTCACTGCCTTCACTAACAGCTTCTACTAGGTAATACTAGGCACTATTTACTACTTTTATCACTTTTCTAAACTATGTTTTCAATGTACCTTACTAGGTACATTGCTTCCAACTGCACTGTTGGTGTAGTAGGAGTGACCCTCATTTTGATCCTAAGATCGTGGGTTCAAATCCGGTCGTGCACCAATGCATTTTTATAGTGAAATTCATGTACTTACGTAATACCAATGCTCTCGAACGGCGAAGGAAAACATTGTGACGAAACCAGTTAGTACCTATTCTAGCAGCGGCGATGGACTTGCAACCTGTCACGGATGGATTACCAACTGCAAAATGTGGGTACATATAGCTACCGTGATCCAAAGGGGATATTTACCTACTTGTGTCTGGGGATTAAAGTCGTGAGGCTATTTCATTTTTTTTGTTTTGATGGAATCTCTTTTTTTCTCATCATGTAGGTACCTAGTGTAATGCATTTTTGGCTCTCCTGCTTGATGATGCTGAATTTAGGTGTTTCATATCTTCAAAGTTTATCCCAAACGTGTTCGATCGGATTCAAGTCCGGCGAGAAGGTGTTGCTAACGCTCACTCCAAAACACCGAATTCGACTTCCCGAAGATGGCCAAAAGATATCGCAGCTCATACTAAGGCAAAATCACGTTAAACCTGCCACGCATGTCGTGACGCATCAGAAGCTATCGGAAATCTTTATCTTGGATTAAACGAAAACCATCTCAGGTCACCTACTTACGCTTTCACTCCTAAACTCGTGCATAACTCTTAATAACTCAGTGCGAAACAAGCGGAGCGCCTTTAAAAACTGATGATATGTAAGTACCTAGATAGGTAGGTACTATTCTACAATTGAAGCTGTATTTCACTTTGATTCGGAATGGTATCACGTAATTTCATCTCCCTTAGCGCTACAGTGCTTTCTTCTAAATAAACCAGCGTATAGGCAACAATAAATTTCCGTTTCAGACGTGTATCGTGTTGATAATTTAATATTTTGCTTGTTTTAAAGGCGGAGAAATGGAGGTTGGCATTGAATGAGTGCGTTAGCTGGATTATTGTCTGATATATTTTGGTAGGTAAGTAAGTATCATGTATTCATGATAGTACCTAAGTAGTATCATTATACTACTTAGGGAGGTAGGACAGGGTAGGTGTAGGTATCGAATTAATAGAGAAAGAAAGAAAATAAATAAATATCTAGTTACGAAGTAGTAGTAGCGTGTGTTGTCTATTGAACTTGATGATTGCCGTTAGATTGGCACCACACTGGAGCTTCATTATTTAAATTATTGTTGTTTTGCAAAAGGATCATACAAAAAAACGGTGGGAACCAAGCAACTGAAATACAACATACCTACCTAATGTGAAAAATTCAACTCTCTATCACGGTTCATGAGATATAGCCTGGTGACAGACGGACAGACAAACCGACGGAGTCTTAGTAATAGGGTCCCGTTTTACCCTTTGGGTACGGAACCCTAAAAATGATCTCGATTACACAAAAGATAGAGTAACTAATAAGAATATTTAGTAGGCAAACTACTACTAGTAGGTACGTTAATAATTATCTAATAAAATCTAGTTTAAAAATGAAACATGGTTCACTCGCGAAACGGGCTCCCTGAGATCAATGTCAAAACATCGCGGCCTGAATAAAATATAAGGCGCGGCACACACGCTCAGTGTTCGCGATATAATTCTATTGATAAATTTACCAACGCCTCTCATATGATATTAGGGGGTGATACCACCCCGCGGCCCGATCTATTATTATGCTGTGCAGGTTGAGACGTACGAATTTCTCAAGGCTACTACCTACCTTCTTGAAGATGCGACGATGCTTCTGTTACTGGTACGCTCATATTATTATTCCAAAACAAATTTATGCAAATCAGGACTCAAACCAAGTAGAACTTTTTTAAAAGAGAATGCATCTAGTTTTTGTTTAGTAGCACTCAGTAGCAGTAGGTTCGTCCGAGAAATACTACCACCATATCTATTTCCGGAGCCAAAGTGGCTTGCTGGGTCCCGGTTTGAAGGATGTGGGTGCCGGTAAAGAGGCTTAACACCTGTCGACGTCAAGGCAAATATTTGTTATAAGTGATGGTAACTTTGTTGTTTCATGAGTATTGTTAAATCAAAGATGGTGTAAAAACAACCGGCCAAGTGCGAGTCGGACTCGCGCGCGAAGTTTTCCGTACCATTATCTTCAATAGAAACTGCAAAAAAATCCCCGTTTTACCCTTTGGGTGCGGAACCCTTAAACTATGTTCAAAACAATTTTTATTTGAACTCGTCAAAAAACTTAAGATTGGTTAGCCAATTTTAAATTTATAATTCAGGTAAGATTGGAGCCCAATCGCAGGTAATGCTCGACCACAGTCCGGGTCGACACTATTAGATCTTTCAATTGAAATGTCTCAGAGACTCAGGGCAGCCCTGACACAGCCCGTCGGGACGCCGCCGCCGATGACTTGTCATTAATAACGACAGCGGAAATGTATCAAAAGGTGACGTGTGTCCCTCCGTCGTCTGTCTCGGCCCTTATTTATGATACCGATATTTATTTGTATCATTCTGTATAACCATGTTATAGAAGATGTATTTGTCAACTACCTGAACATTTAAAAGCTACAGATAAATGTTATGACCTTAGATACAGGGTGTGAGCACCCGGAGTTTTATACTCCGTTCCAATACGAGTTCTTATTAAAAGATAATAGTACGGAACCCTTCGTGCACGAGTTTGACTAGCACTTGGCCGGTTTTATTTTGTGTTTCTTAAAAAGTGCGGTGCCAATCATAATTTATGAGGTGTTTTAAATTAAAGAAATAAAAGAGGCTTTATTATTATTATTGTCTCACCTTAAAATTCTCGTAAATTGGGCCTCGTTTTGCATGAGAGCAATAATATACGATACTCACTGGACACCCAATCGCCAGCTAACTTAGGTAAGACTACATAAAACTCCACTAGTTCCCGCTCTACTGCTATCTATTACCGGGCCGGCTTGGGAATTGGGACCTTGTTGGTAAAAAATATCGTTTCGCCGATGTGTTGTAATTACGATGATTGATAGTTCATTCTATCGGGACTCAGTTGACAGATGCTGTGCACAATACAAATTAATTCAACCTAGCTAGCCTGGCATTTCGCCTTTAATTGACTTCTAGAATAACATTTGAATTTTGATCAAAAACTTATAATTAATAGCATCTCAACTATTCCAATCACGGTAGATATCTCCTCAGATCTCTTAGTACCAAGTACCTACTCGAGATTCTTCGAGAAAGTCTAATAGGGGTAGTCAGAGGCACGACCAAACACTACATGTGGGACATACCCACATTTTGCAGAAGTTAGTATTTCATACGTGACAAGTTGCAAGCCCTATGCCCATCGTGACAGGTTTCCTCACGATGTTTTCATTTGCCGTTTGACAACACTGGCATTGTGCATATACCTACATTTTTCGATAGAAAAATCTATTAGTGCACAACCGAATTCGAACCAACGACCTTAGGATCAGAAGGTGGGGTCACTCCTACTAGACCACCAGTGGTCTTTTATGCTTGGAAAGTACTTGGTATAATAAACAATGCTTTGCCATGGGTAAAAATGCCTACAAACATCCTACTAGCCATTATGTTTAGAACACGACAGAGCTAAATTCAACGAGCGACGCAGAACCAATACGGGCTGGGTATAAATCCAACGCGTCCGAAACACTTCAGTTGTCTTACCGCTGCACACCGTGTTGCTACCATGAAACTAGAGAATCGAGAACAGACACTATGTAACTAGTGGTTCTGTGAGAATAGACCTCGCTTACCTACGAGTATTTAGACTTTGAGTAAAGTAGGCGTACCTACAAGTTTTAGCGATTTCTCGCGTTTCCTTGGAGGACCAAGTCAAATCTGGTGTCTACGGGTTTGGCTAGTGAAGGCAAAGAGGATTACGTAGTCTGATTGATATAGGCAGGTATAAGTTTTTATAAAAAAAAGAATGAATAAGCCAAGGAACTTGTGAGACAATTTTCGTCGTGCGACTTCGTCAGTGTGAAGTTATTTTCATACAAACCTCAACACACGCTGTACCAAGTTGCGCGGTTGAATTTCAAGAATTCGTTTCCCAGGACACCTCTACGTACCACGACGAATATACCCTGAAAATATTAAGCATCTACGACCGGTAGTTTATGCTGTGCATCATCTATATGTCAGTCAGTCAGCCAGAACAAAGATTCTTATAAGTGGTCAAACTATTCAAACCAGGTAGCAAACGATTGTTTGGAGCGCCATTTCCAGTAGTTCCCAAAATCTGCGACCACCCATATGTTAGCCAAGAAAGGGTTGAGCAAGTGCTACCTGTGGGTGGGGGGGTCTGGATTTACACCCCTCATTTGTTTGCGATGACCCCCGAGCTATCTCCGGCGTCTTCGTATCGTGGAGATTAGGCGTGGCTTACATTATTGTGCTTTTGTTGGTGAAATTACTATGTGGACTGGCCCGGGAGTTACAACGAGGTGCAGGGAAATTACGAATGTTTTTTACTGGCTTTTGTTGAATTCATATTTATGATGCTTGTTCTGATGTTGTAGCTTATTAGTTAACACTTATACATTTTATCCAAACAGAGATTAATTAAAGGCAACATCGAACTTTATAACCGAGGATAAATCTTTATCACCGCTGCTAGAATAGGTACTAACTGAATCCCTACGATATTTTCGAACAGAAAAATACATTGGTGCACGGCCAGATTCGAACCCACGACCTTAGGATCAGAAGGCAGGGTCACCCACTTGACTACCGGTGCTCAAGACTGATCAATAAAGCAAAAAAAAAGAATGACTTACAGCATTTTTGTACCTTCCTTGTACTTGTACCTGCTTAGTCTTTACTTATAATGTTGGTATACTCGTAAACGTGAGGACGTTTTAACATACAACCGGCTGTACACCCGTTTAATATAAAGCCAGTATACAATATTTACGCTCAGTATTAGCGCCAGACTGTTCTAGCTCCTTACACCACTTACGCTAACGGTTTTTACTAAGATTGGAAACTTCTAAGTGATACCATATCTTTCAAACTTGGTGCAGTGGTGAGATTTTATAAACTTTGGAGTTGGTACTTACAGTGTTGGACTATCTATCTATACCTATGATAGGTTGAGAAGTAGGTACCTAGTTAGGTCCATAGGTTAAAGTGCCCGCGGTATATACCTAACTTAACCTGGTCGTTCTTAAAAAATTAGGCAACGTTCATCGTGATCATTATTCGGTGTGACTGGTTTGTGATTGCTAGTGCTTATACGACTTGTGATGGATTAATCAGATGTCTCACCTGATGCTAAGTGGTTACCTATAACAAAACTTTTTTTTTTTTTTTGCCTTGGGAACGTGCTTTACGACGCACTACCTTGCGTTCATCAACCTGAAGCGTACAGGTGTTAAGAAATTTTTGCGCGAAAGTTTGTAAGAATGAATGAATGGATGTTTGTTACTCTTTCACGCTCTAACCAGTGGACCGATTTGGATGAAATTTGGAATAAACATAGATTATAACTTGGATTAACATAGAGGCTACTTTTTATCCCGAATAAATAACGGGAACGGGAAAAAAACTGCCACGCGGGCAAAGCTGCGAGCGGCAGCTAGTTCTACAATAAAAACGGCAAAAAAATCACACCAGACGGATAGACAGGTTGACAGATAGACAGACCGCGGTGTCTTAGTAATAGGGTCCCGGCTTACCCTTTGTGTACGGAACCCTAAAACAAAATACTTAAATAGTTTCAAAGTAAATATTAGGTAAATAATATAGTAAAATTTATTATTTAATCAATAAGACAACCACCATCAATCACGTAATTACCGCCGGTAATACTTTTCGCCTTATCACTTGCCAGATACAGAATCAAATCTGCAACTTCCTCAGGCTGGGTGAGAATTTTCAATGCCGTCATTTCCTTCAACGTGTCCCACGATGATTCAACACCAGCGTTCTCCAATATAGAAGTTTCCACTGGACCAGGACTCACTATGTTAACTCTTACCCCTTTAGGAGCGAGTTCCATAGCAGTAATTCTAGAAAAATGGTCCAAACCAGCTTTCGAAACGCAGTACGCGGCGCTTCCAGACGGTGAAAAAGCTTTAATTGTTGACGAACCTGCGATACTTGATATATTCACAATATTACCTTTCGATTTGATGAGGTAAGGACTGGCGAGGTTTGTGAGGATGAAAACTGAACGCAGGTTTGTGTTCATAACTTCATCGTAGGCTTGTTCAAGGTTTTCATCGACAATGGCCGCTTTTCTCATAAAACCTGCGTTATTAACTAGAACGTCCAACTTCCCGAACTTTTCTACTGTTTTCTTGACGATGATTTTTACTTCGTTGGTAGCGACGTCTGCTTTGATTATGAGGGGTGTTTTACCGACTTTGTTGATTTTAGTCGCGACGTCTTTGAGTTTGGCTTCATTTCTACCGACAATGGCCACTTGTGCACCTTCCTTGGCGAAGTGAACAGCGGTAACGGCGCCGATGCCCGAGCTACCACCCGTAACTATAACAACCTTGTCCGTGAAACTCATGTTAGCTTTGTACTGCTTATTTGCGTCGCCGTTGACTTTATATACATTAGCTTACCTGTGATAATGTTAAAGAAGTGGATAATTGATTTAGCCTTTGGAGATAAAACAACATAAGTACATACCTACTTTGATTATTAGAAATATGCGTGCACTTCGTTGCCTATTTACTGATAAGATTTATTTATCTTTCGATGAAATGATACCCCAACATGTCGGATCACATACAAAATCGTGGCAAAAACTATCCGCATAAATGACGTATTCCTGTCTTGCACCACAGTTTCGCACCACAAGCAAAATTTGTTCGGTTTCGCACCGCTATGTTTTTCGATTCCTGTTTCATACCACACGTAAGTAAAGTAACCTAAGTATGGAAAAAGTACGGTCAGATAGACAAACTTGAATATTAAAATATCTTTTTATTCAAAACTTTACGATATAATATCTAAGAATACTTAGACAGCTACATTTATTTATTGACAAAGTGAGAAAAAAATGATAAGCAGTTTAAGTTCAACCAAATTACAACCATGTTACCTTGTAAATAATGTCACTAATTGTTATAGGCTGTGCATTTTCTATATATCAGTCAGTCAGTCGGTCAGTCAATTAAGACAAAGATTTTTATAATCAGTTATGCATAGATTGAATTTATATCTTACTCCAGAGGGCTTTGAACGTCCGGTTTGAGTCAATTTTATTGCTCTTAAGTGTACAGCTAGTTATTTTCAAGATCCATCATCACGATGAGGGCTTGTTATTTGCGTAGTTAAACACTTTTATTGATGACAAGTTGCACTTATGACACAACAGTTTTGAGCAAACAACTAAGTATATGTCTGTGTATTTGTATTCTTAAGTGGTTATTCTAATGAGGTTGCAAATCAACTTTATTCATTGTCATACATTTTATTTCTTGACCAAGCGAGTGAAGCGTCTCAAATTGGCCAAAAAATGCTTTGGTCGGTCTGTTCTCATACAGGTTACATTTTTTATCAGGCAGTAGCTTTATATGTGAACGGATTTAAATTTTGGGACAGTGTCGGTTATTGCATGATTATAAAGTCTCGCGAGGTCTTCTGTTTGTATAGAACTACTAGTTTATTTATCCTTAGGGTATTTTTAGAAAACACACAGCTCTTTAAAAATATTGTTGGCTACGCATAGGCTAAACTTGTTTTTATTAGGGTTCCGTACCCAAAGAGTAAAACGGGACCCTGGTCTACGCTCGACCAGCACGTTGGTCTACTCGTTATCACTCGAAAACTAGGTCCAGTGTGCCCATTAACTATTTGTAGTTCAATTTACAACTTTCTCTCATACAACAAACGGGATGATTTTTTACCCGTTTTTGTTATAGATAATGGTACGGAACCTTTTGTGCGCGAGTCCGACTCGAACTTGGCCGGTTTATTTATAAGTCCGTTTCATTGACGAAACAAGCAGATGGTCCTCCTGATGCTAAGTGGTAACCATCACCGAAAGCAAAGCGTTGCCTCACAAGTCACGCACGATAGGAACGTGCCCTACGATGCACAGAAGGATCCATCAACCAGATTCATACATGGGTTAAGTCTCGTGTGCTTATAATTTCACCAGCACCCACACCCTTCAAACTGGAACGCTTCGTGGCGGCAGAAATAGGCATGGTGGTAATTCTTCCCTAGACAGCCCTTCGCTAAGAGCTTATACAAAAAACATACAAAGTATTAGTAGGTTTAAGGAATAACAATGTCGTAATAGGCATTCATTTAATTTGCTGGTATTTTAAGTACCTACTCGTCAGGTGTATGATTAAAAAGTATTAAACTATTTGTAGCACATTCTGCTATTTTACAGTCCCCCAGCTAACTTTCCTAGTTTAAAATCACCTCCACTTAAAGGTTGCTGGAAATATAAATTTCTTTATTTATTAAAATCAACATTTCAAGTCTCTACGATTAGAAGTTTAGACTGTGTCTATATGTCAGTCAGTCAACCATGACATATTATAAATGGTATAGATTTTTAAAAGTCTATTATTCATGTATTATAAGCATTATTTTAAATATATTAATATTTTATGTATTTACCATCTTGAAATTGAATTATGTTTTTATGTATCTACTAATGTATGATGTTGCCCTACTGTGTTCCCATACTTATTGTGTACTACACCACCGTCTTCTATAGTTCTTACCGAATCCGGTCCATCCAAAGGTTATCTGAAAGAGATCGCTTTGAACGATAAGACCGCCTTTTGTATTCCACTGTTATTTTCGGTTTTTTTTTGTGTGTTATATGTAAATCCATAATTATGTGGTGTGTAATGAAGTGTTTTCTATCTGTCTATCTATCTATCTACCTAGATAGAACATTAAACATTGCGTAATTGCACACAACTTCTCAATGCCACTCAGGTTATGTAAAGACTACAGCCTTGACAGTTAAATTCAGAAACCTACAAACAATATAAAATGTTATAAGAGAGTTTTGAGTATTTGCTCAAAATATAAAATAGTTGATAACAAGTTACACAAAAACAATTACGATAAGAAGCCTGCAAAAACGTTATCGTATTCATTATACTTACTCATAAACTCATTTCTGCTTGTCATTACAACTCTGATTGTGTAGAGAGTAGGCCGGCTCAGTAGAATACAACATGCGTTTTGATAACAAAGTAGTCATCGTCACTGGAGGCAGTGCCGGCATAGGAGCTGCCATAGCAGAGCTGTTCTCCAAAGAAGGAGCTCAGGTTGTCATCGTAGGCAGAAACGAAACGAAACTAAACGAAGTTACAAAAAAATGCTCACAAATCGGTAAGAAACCTTTTCCCATCAAAGCCGATATCACCAAAGATGAAGAAGCAAGACAAATCATAGAGAAAACAGTTCAAAAATTCGGTAAAATTGATGTGCTTATCAATAACGCTGGGATATTAGGGAAAACACCAAAGATTCTAGAGAAAGACCTAGTTGCAGACTACGATGAAGTTATGAATACGAACGTGCGACCTGTGTTTTTACTGACTAATCTAGCTGTTCCATTCCTCGTGAAGACTAAAGGTAACATTGTTAATGTATCCAGTATCGCCGGCATTAGAGGTGGTGTTGGATGCGCTGCGTACGCAGCCTCCAAAGCTGCTCTGACCCATTTTGGAACCGTAGCTGCATTGGAACTAGCTGAACTGGGAGTTAGAGTGAATACTGTGAGTCCTGGACCGACTGACACGGAGATATTCGGAGATAACACAAACATCAACATCCAGATGCTGAAGCCTAAAACTGCTCAGAATAGAGTGAGCAGACCTGAAGAGATAGCAGAAGTTATCGCGTTTATCGCTAGTGACAAGGCCGAGAGTATCACGGGGTCTAATTACGTAATCGATTGTGGATCTCTCGTGAAAAGGTAAAAACGTTTGTGTTTATTTTAAGTACTTCTTGTTTCATCATTCTATGAAATATATTTAATATTCTTTAATCATGGTAGTTTATCTTTTACTCCTCACTCTTATTATTCCGTACCAACACACAGAGAGCTCTAATCAAGAGTAGGTCTTGACATAATCGACGCAGGAAGCTGCGGGTTCGATTCCCGCCTTGGGACAAATGTTTATACGATCTGCAAATATTTATTCCGGGTGTTCTGGGTATTTTCTATGTATAATAAAAAATATCTATGCATGTAATGTATTGTAGTCATCAAGTACCCATAACACAAGCTCTGCTTAACTTGCGGTTAGATGATGCAGTGTGGATTGTCCAGCATTATTATTATTATTATTATCTTCAACATCGTAATTTCACAATCGTGTAGAAGGTGATCACCAGCCTGCGGAAATTCTTGCGATTTTTACAATGTCATCTGTCCATTCGGTAGAAGGGCGTTTTTACGTATCTATGTATGTGTATATACCTAGTGGTTTTATCCCTAAATCGGTCTACAACAGGGCTTGAAGTTTATAATGAAAATAGGTTCACGCGGACGAAACCGCTTGCGTTTTCACTAGTTATTGATCTATGGTCACCCATTGCACCACATATAATGGAGTAGCTATCGCAGGGCAAGGCGGTACAGTGCACTAGGGCCCCGGAGCTCAGAGGGCCCCCTAACCGAAGCTTTGAAAAGAGAGGAGCATAAAAAAAAGAGAAAAAAAATTCAATACTTAAACTTTTTGAAGGCCAATATAATTTCAAGCTTCGTGGAAAGAGGAGTGTAGGCCCGATTCTTTCTCTATGTACCGGGGCCCTTGTCTTTCTAGCTACGCCACTGACCACATATGGTACTCAAACTAATAACATCAAGATCGACTGCCATCCCACGTTTAATCCGCGATTAAATAAAACCCTAATAGTAACCGCTAAACCTATAGAAACTGTCAGAGCATTGTGATCACGAATAACAATAAGGTGGGCATTATAACAGAATAGTAGGTACAGTAGGTATATTAACCGGTATTGTTCTACTGTCATGGACCTTGGCCGAACTAAACCATATATTCATCCTATTATGCCATCTTGAATGAGGCCGCCGCCAGTCTTCTAGGCGGGACTCACAGTTACTAAGGATGGTAAACTTTAGTAGAACATGTTTGAAAATATTCTCAATATTGAATAAAACCATCATATTCCGTGAATATTGTTAAAAGCGACTAAGGGAACGCACCAGGGGATGTGATATCATAGTACTAAACTGCAACTTTGGTCACTAAGCCGCCAGCCAAGCGTGTTGGTGATTATGACAAGTCCCCCTAAATATGGGAGAGGTCTATGTAGTACAGATTATTTCTGTAGTACTATATATATCACTATTCATAGTACTTACTATTTCATAATCATCAGGTCATTCAGCATCAAATTGAGTGATAAGTCTTCATTAAAGGGTTATCTATATTTCGCACGAGATAATAAGCGGATAAAAGTTTATCACTTTGTACAACTAAGCCTGACATGTTCAAACCGAGAAAAGCAATGTCAGTTTGACCAGCCACTTCAATGTGCACTTTTACCTTTATAGCCGTGTGTCACACTTTCAATTTCACAATTAAGATTCCTCGGCTCATTGTAATTACACCTATGCGGGTGTCTTAATGAAGTTAAAGGGAATTAATTATTTTAGGGGCATAAATTTAATCTGGGCCGACCTTTGCACAATGCGGACCTAAAGTTGATTACAAGCGTTTATCTCTGGGTTATCGCGTGTTAAGATACTGCAGGTTAAATGGACTGAAAGAGGCCTTATAAATGATAGAATACTTTGTGAAACATTTTGGTTTCAGTTTAAAGCTCGAATATCTAGACGTAACTTATAAGCTTCGTCTGTGGCAACTTTTTACTCATGCTTCTATTTATGGGACGTGGTAGTTCCTTGGACAGGATTTTAGATGGAGTAGGTTAGCCCATTAGCTAACTATTCTCACAGCTAAGTTAAAATTAGCTAAGGTTAGTTAAAGTTTAGCTTACTTACTTAGCTTAGCTAATCTACAAAAAGATATGGGGAGCCAACTGAGCCCCGGTTTCTTCACGTTGTGTTCCTTCACTGTTTGATGATTACACACATAAATGTTATTTAATAGTTGGATAAGAAAATATGCAAGTTAGGATTCATCCGGGGAATTATTACCACCATGCCTATTGCAGCAATTCAGCTTTGTTGTGTTCGGATTTAAAGGCTTGTTGTGTAGGTGCCGGTGAAATTACAGGCACATGAGACTTAACACCTGTATGTCTCAGGTTGAATTAGGTACATCGTAGTAGTGCGTGTAAAAAAAATGAAGCTGTATGTCATAATATGTTTGCAAAGCAGTAGATACGATACCTATTGAAAAAATAGTAGAATTATTACATCAAATTATCAAGGCATTTCTCAAAGTTGCATAATAACCAAGTTTAAGTGTGGTCGGCGGAATAGAACCGTGCCATTGCTCCACAAACCGACCTTATTAGAAAAAACTTTATCGGAAAGCTGGACCTCAACAACCTTTCCCAACACATTTGCAAAACTCATCTTAAGCTTTGTTAACTTACTATAAGGCTTATAATCCTTTGAACACTGTTTTATTAGAAGCAGAAAATAAAATTGCAGTTTTCTAGTTAATATTGACTCGTCAACAGTGGATTTCGTTCGAAACTTTTCTCATTTCGTTTCCAGTCAAAGTATAAATAAATGTGGGAGATTTTTTACGCTCTCCTAATTGACGGCAATGTAGGATTTCGGTGCCAATAGGTACACTATATTTAGATTAAATACCATTTTTGGCCGACAATACCCCTCCCTGTTTAGAATCTTAAATTCCAAAACTTCCCTGTTTAGAATAAAACCCTTACATCACTTTTTAAGAAGTTCGATGGATATCGGAAGCAGCGGCTAAGGAAACTTTCCAGGAGTTAAGGAGCAGCATCCTAGTAGTAAACACCGATGTTGTGTTGACCAACCCACCTGTCGAGCGTGGTTGGTGACTATGGCAACTCCCCTACTATAGGGTGGTATAGTATAGACGAATTTTGACACTTACAACAGGAGTCTGTTATCAGCAGAAGATACGCAGTCAGGGCTGAGATGCATTTGAGTTTTCGGAGATTAGTCATTTAATTTTGTGAAGACATTTTTATAGGTGATGCTTAGTTATTAGAAATAAACTGTTATATGTCAAGCAGTGGTTTTAATTAGGCTGATGACGTGTCAACGCTTCGATCAATGATATATCATATATCATATAGGATCGGCGCAAAAAAATAGTCTAGATAAATAAGAGCTCACTTGAGAACGGTTTTGTTTTGCCAATTAGAAACCAAAAGAACCATGTCATGGTTGTAATCATGTTGAAATTAAAACTGTTTATAATTTTTTTCTTACTTCGTCAGTAAACAAATGTAGGTGTCTAAGTATATTATGTATACGCAGACAGCTTTTAGCAATGATTTTGTATGACTCGTTATCTAGTTCATCTAAGGCGGCGGCCTTTGTGCTTTTGGAAGGCCTAAAAACTTTGCCACCCGAGTTTGCCTATAACCCAAAGCTTTGAGAAATTGCAAAAGTTTTGCTTCTTAACCAAAAAAGAACCATTGGCACGAAAATTAGTGTAAATTCAAGAAAAGTAGTTAAAAGCGGACCTTAACTTGGAAATTTGGATTATTTTCATCATTTTTAAAAGAAAAACATATTCAGAGCACGAGGCGCGGGAATTCAATGGGTCTGACGCCATAGACAAGCGCAACTTGTCTTTGGAGTATAGTATCGCATAGAAACAGACTACAGTATTTATAGAGCGAGGATGCGAGAAGCGGGCTTTAATGATTGCAGTGAGCTAAGTGGTCGAACGACAAATTAAAATCCGAAATGTTGTGTTAAAAATATTTTGCAGCATTCTTTTGTAAATCAAATAATACCCATGTTGGACCAATATTTACATAATGTATTTCTGTATAGCATTAATAGATTTTTGGTCTGATTACTACTTAGACAGTAAATATAATTTGTTGTAGCGTTAGTTATCGACAGATTTCAATCAAATTTGAGAGGAACACTATAGACCTTATTTTATACAAGATTGCAAAAAAAATTGCTGTAGCGTTATATATGGATGGATTTCAATTTTCGGAAAGGGGATAGTGTCGATTATTGCATGGTTACGAGGCTACTGCACACGTAAAACTATGGAACAACTCCTTTTATTTTACTGTGTTATTTTGACGAAAACTTCTTTGTATAAAATTAGTCTATCCGATTTCCTTACCTACATTATATCCCTGTACACATGAAAACGAATTATTTGAGGGCACAGAATGCAATTTCCTGGGACCAAGGCACCGATATGTCTCCCGGATGGCCGGGATGCGGCAAATGAATAAAAATCAACGGCATCACCGCGTCCCGTCGACAGAGCTGTATCCAGAAGTTGAGAGTGGGTTAGCATTATTGCTGATAAACATTAATGACCTATAAACTAACTAGGTAGATTGAAGTCACGTTTATACGCCGTAATGATACGGAACAATGATATTATAATATATGGCACGAAAGATTTACGCAATGACCGCGCGTTTATGAAAATGAGTACCGAGTATCCACCAAGTATCGTTGCTATATTCTAACTCGTATAACTTCCAAAGCCATTTCAAGAAGCCGCCGCGCGATAAACCGCTTGAAAAGAGTTAGAACGTTCTGCGCGAAATCTTTCGCCGCCGTATAAACACGCATAATAACAACATAATAACACGCGTATAATTCTTCATGTAAAAAACATAGTCAATGAATGAGGTACTTTCCAAACATTTAATTAATTAAGCCTTTAAACCATCCTTTCAGCGTTCAGGCGTTGCTATGAGACTGCCAGCAATTTTGCTGTAATCGGATTACAAAAGTGTCCACAAAAAAAATTACGTTATCAGTAAAATATATTGTGTCTATTGATAATGTTATCGATTGTGACTGACAGTGATTGTGGTCGGTTGTCAATTCAATCAGGTAATCGTAATCATGACATCGTAACAATGATGACCTTGATAGGTTGCAAAACACCAGAATCGAGGATAATGTATTAACATCATAACGTGCAAACACATGTCAATAAACTGAATGGATTTCGAACAAAGTACCCTACTTGTAATCATTCCGGGCTTGATACTAGTGCGAAAATAATTGGATAAAGTTGACATTTAGTGCGTCAACGGTGTTGACATTGAATCACATTGCACGGCATTGATGTCTCAACTGCAGTAGTGTTGCTTGGTTGCTGTGTATTGTAACTTAGATGTCGGGCTTACACCACAAATGTCAAATTGGTTCGTACTTGGCTCCCTACTATTTTATTTTCTATATTTTCAGTGAAGTTACATCCTGTCTCCGACCCTGGTGCTGCTGCAAAGTAAGAGAAATGCCATGAGGCACGCGCGCTTGGTGAATGATGGCAGTAATTCTATCAGTTTGATAGTAAACTATTTTTAGTTTTCTATGCTTGGATTACGAAAGCTGGCTGCGAGATAAAATCAGATAAAGCGAAATCTGCTGACCCATTGCAGAGGTTTTATCGTTTAGATCTATGACAAAGATCAAAATTACAAAATAGAAAATAAAAAGGTTGACTTTACAAAATAAGAAAATTATTATAATTCACCTACTTCCCTAATTAAATATTAATTAACCGTATGATTAGAGAAATTGTAAATTTTCTTTTCTTAGGTTGTTGTAAAAAGTGCTGGATACACGATTGCGGCAAATCGCAGTAAAAAAATCAAACCTCATTTCTCGGGAGAAACGTGTAAAACATATTGCTATAAATTTAGGGGTCAATTCACCCCTCAATTTTTCAATCTGTTCCTGAATACATTTCAATACTCTCTTATTCGGACAAGTGTTCAAGTCGATGTGCCCTTGGGGGCATGAAGAGATCTTTATTACTTTTCCATCCATTCATAATATCTGATATCTTAAGGAATTTAATTATTTGAAGAGGATTAGACTTCTGATTACGATAGCCTTGTAAGTGAATAAAGGTAGAATGATAAATAAAACTAGTTTTGTTACGCACGTAAACAAATTATCGAAAAAAGACTAAAGAACTATTTAATGCGTGCAATAAAAGTAAAACCCCTAATAATAACATGCAGAAAATTACCTGCCAGCTAGTGGCAACACTCACGCGTGATTAAAAATGGCGACCACCGATGTCGCATAATAAATTCTGCGTTCTTTTTCTTTATTTTCGAAAAATGGGAAAACTGTCGTATTTCCCACTACGCTCATAAAGTATCCTGATGTGAGAGCAGAATACAATATGCACGCCCGATATTGTTTCTTTGAATTTTAAATATAGGTACAAATGTGTTTGCCGCCTTTATTGTAACATATAAATCGTAGCGCCATGTTGTAAGAGCTATTTTGGCGCGCATTTAAATCTATCAGTGTATTCGTACGCTTGCAACACATGATACTGTTTGGGGTCGTATGGTATTGGGATTTTAAACTAACTTAAGCATTTCTTTTGATTTAAATCTTATGCATGAAGCAATAAAGGTGAAAATGCACATTAGAAGTAAAATATAAGTTTGTATAAGGAGCTCACGTTTACGGAGAATGTTTGTAAATATTTTAAAATATGCAAATATGGAGCTTCGTGAAGTCTGGTGTTATTGTCATTCGGTATATTCGTTGAATGATTGTTACTTTATTTGTCTTTAGGGTGATTTGAAGGGATATCAATATTTGAGTTTCCTTTAAAAGGAAGCACGTCAATTTACACAAGGTGGAATTTGGCCTTGTGAGAATTTTTATTCAATTCTTTTTAAAAGTTTTTGAAACGAAAATTGGACTAATATCACTCATAAACTTAATAAAAATAGGATTTTTAACGGTTCAAGAAAACATCGTGAGGAAACTGGTTAGTATTTTAAAAGTGGCGATGGGCTTGCAACCTGTTACGTATAGAATATAGTAAAATGTGAATTTGTGCCAAAATTACATATTTGAACGACTTTTGACTACCCCCATTAGAGATCCTTAAAGAATCTTGAGTTAGTATTACTTGGTACTAAAATATCTTAGGGGATATCTACCGTACCGTTAAAGTCTTGAATATATTTCTCTCTTTCTTTTCTTTCTAAATAGAATTTTTTATGCATGCGAGTAAAACTGCAGGCAAAGAGCTAGTTCTGAATAATCACTACCAATTCTACCAAGCCCATTAGTCTGGTTTAAAATTGCTCCCGGAAACGAAGAACTGACAGAAAGGCAAAAGAATGTAAAATACGTACCTAACTTGACGCGGGATACTTGAAAACAAAACCTAGTAGATGGATGCAGAGAATTCAGAATATGGGACATGTGGATATGGTACTGTGCCGCCAAGCACCTTGCTGTGTTTCGGTTTGAAGGGTGTGGGAGCCGGTGTAATTACAGGCACAGGTGTCATTTGCCGGGCTAGTTAATTCCTCCAGATCCTGTCTTTTTTTTTTTCAACTGAACAGTTAGACCCTTGGTGGTTATCCAAATACTGACTAGATGTACGGCAGGGAATTATCCCGACTTGTTTGCCTCCAAAACGCTTCAGTACTCAGCGTCCTCTATTCGCAACTCATCAAGACGAGATGCCGTATTCAGTATTTTCTTACATCATCTACTTTACCTATGTTTGAGTGGCTACGCGGAAGTCCCTGCGGACTATTTGTGCACCGTAAAATTTTCAGGCATTACCAATAAAAAATATTTACTTATTAGCACGGTGCCTTTTCTACCTAATGGCGTATCTGGCCTAACCGCAAGTAGTTGATAGAAAATGGCTTCGACAGAATAGGAACGGTTACTACTCTTCTGTAATCGGTGTCATCTATTCCATGGAACCATTAAACTTACAAAATTACTTTGACTTTGACTGCCAATGCAGGAAATAATACCTGAGTAAAAAAAAAATTTACCTTCATTTGTTTTAATTTTTTTAGTAGGCCTATTTAATTTTTTTTTATTGTTATATGTATTATGTGCCTTAAATTCAAATAAATAAGAATGTACGTCTATTCTTCTAAATGAAGGTCCGAAGTAAAGTTATTTTGTGTTACTTGAGGCCCATCGTCTCGCTAAATTAAATAAAAATCTCGCAATTAAAAATAAACAATTCATACGTCACTAGTTTACTGATCAAGCAAAAACGTCGTGATTTGAAGATCAAACCGTTGAAAATAGGGCAATTAAAGTTGAAAATATCTGACAAGCATATCTCGCTACAAAACAATGGTAGCTAGCAAAATCCGAACGAGAGACGCACAAAAAATGATAATCCAACACACATTTGAGTTTTCGAGGTTCTTCCACTCGTCTCGACTCGTCCATTTTTGATGAGGAGTCTTTTGATATTGCCCCCGAACCCACCTCAATGATGTCGATAATGTGCGATACACACAGACAGATCTAATAACAAGCAATTTATTGAATGTCTCCTATTTTCTCGTTGCTTCGTTCTCGAATCGTAAATGTACGGAAGACGCATTGTAGGTTCTTGGCTTTGGACCTAAAACTATGACAAGAAAAGCTCGCTGTCAATAGAGAGCTCGTCTCAGACATTGTCACTAGCTCCTTTTTTTTAGCTCAAAGCTGGCGTCGTAGAAGAGTTTTTTCTCTCCCTAGTTGTTGAGAAAAACTGAAACTACAGACGGTAGGCCACTACTACTTCTTCTTTCTTCTATAGGGCGCTTGTTCGCCATTCAACAGGCAATTTTGCCAGTGTCAGCGGTGAATAAATGTATAATTTCTATAGAAATTGGCTGTAGTCATGACGAATCATTAAAAAAAAAGAAAGGCAATCTTTGGGGACTACCGATAGAACTGAAACTGAAGGTCAAAGAGTATATACAGTATACATATAGCTCATAGAAAGCGTGCGGTGACGATGACGCGAGTTCCATGATTTTTGCTCACCCAAAAAGTGCTCAATGCGCCTAAAGTTTCCACTTCAAAAATTGTCTGTACTTGGTTTTGAAGAAAAATATGGTATGATTTCCTTCGTCTTCCAGTTCATGGTCGCCGAAAGCTATATTTAACATCTGTAAGTAGCATAAACCCCACTCGAAACATGGTGCGTATTGAAAATGTTGAATACTCCGGTCTCGGCCGCTTCAAGTGTATCTGAATTTCGGCGTAATTATACGGAAATGCAACTGTCGAGTGTTTGGAAGAGAAAATCCAGCGAAAAGAGCAGAAGTAATAAAAGACGTGACCGTACCTACGCATGTTTTGATTTGAGGTTTAGCTGCATTTATGTTGGATTTTTGTTATTAATCACACTGTAATTGAATTAACTGGAAAGGAACTTGGGAATACATAGATTATAATATAGGAAAAATAATACATACGCGTGCAAATTCGTCGGCGTTGTTATTTTCATACAAACTTCAACCCTTGCTTTACCCGTTTCCGTTATTGAGTTTAGAAAATCCCTTTCTTAGTACACTACGCACCAAGGTACCCTTAAAATTTCAAGTCTACGACCAATGGTGTTTAAGTTTGTGGCTTAGAAAGATATAAAACCCCAGTGTAAGGTTAATATGTTTTGCGAGAGACTGGTGCCTGATATAGGATTAAAAAATAAAAAATAGTTCGTGACATGGAACATCAGTTAAAACCTTTTAACTCAGGAACTACACAAGTGGAGCAGCGTGCGATAGGTAGTATTTTACAATCCCGAAAAAATAAGAATGACTTTGCATTCAACCCTTTTCAATCATATCATAAAACAATGAAAACGAACGATTCACAAAAGCATTGTCACGCCAAATCATTGTTTTAATATGAACTGGGCGTGTGCTAAATCAAAACTCATAATAATCGTAAAAAATGATAGTTATCACAACGGTTATCACACGTCATGGGGTGATTTTAATTTCCCTAATAGATTTAAATGTGGAGAATTTTTATTATTAAATTCGTTTGTATTCATTTATTAAAGTAGGCGTGTTTCACGACCGTTACAACTCTATAATTTATCTAGTGTACTAATTACAATAGAACCTACTTTTTGATTCAATAGGATTTACTCCAGGGTAAAAAGTAAAGTGGCCTTTGTATCTTTTGTAGATAATTTATTAATGCAGCGTCAGGGGTAGTTTTAACACAACCTCCTATTATCAGGACGCTGTAGTACTACCAGGGACATGATTTTTTCAGCATTGCCTTGCAGGTAATGCATGTAATATGCCCTGTTTTTGCATCAGCCGTGTACCTACGTGTAGTTTTGAGCTACACAGAAAGTTATTGCAAAACCACTTATAAAATACAACACGGAAGCTAAACATACGGATAAACAATACTCATCGTGATTATGCTATTGAAGGTCGTATCATAAGTCGGTTGGTAAACAACTTGTCAAGACACTTATGCTTGAGTATGTACCTAATCAGCTTATTGCACAACTGCACAAAAATACCTTCAGCATGTAAGAGGCATTAGAGGATATATAAAACTACGCACAAGGCTAACCAATCGTAGTGTGGCAGACTATTTGATATATTTTTTATTTTAATCTATACCACCTATTGTTACGATTAATATCGTTAGTTTATCTTTTTTCCACAGGTCGTAAGTATTTCTATTTACCACACTTATGCATCGCCATCCATTACTATTATATTCAACTACTTTTCATGCTAAGGTTGCCTGAAAGAAATCGCTTTCAGCGATAAGGCCGCCTATTGTGCTTTATTCGCTTACGCGTAGATGTATAATGTATTCTGTGTTTAAAATGAAAATATTTTTTATCGTGAGTTCTTATCATGCAGACGTAGGAGTGGGTGAAAAAGTATAGCACTCTCCGTTTTATCTTTTCTGGGATCGTGGTTCAAGTATTTGAGCCGTATTTTACCGCAGGTTTCTGGTTTCGACTAGTCGAATCCAGGCCACAAACATTAAGGGCAAGCATAAATCACGCATGAAGCAATCACATCATCGGGTCCACGCCCACTGGCCAAAGGACGTATTTTATTAATTACTAGAATGTTATCACGAAATATTACCGTTATAGTCCAAGTAATATTTGCATATCGTGTTGATACGAAGGTGCGGTCGAACATGCGAGCGCGTTAAGTTGAAAGCGAAACAACAGAAAGACGTAGGCACGTGAGCGCAGGGAACAGGTATATACCATACCTGTTCCCTGCACTGCGCCTGGTATTTCAGACAGGCATAGAAGCGGAGTCTTCCTTTGCGTATTGATCTTTACATGTTATTTTTTACACATTGTAGTCAAATCTATTTCCGATATTAGATGACAGTATAAAAATAAATAGAATACCTATTCAAGTATTATCATTACAGGTACAGGTATTATCTATACCTGTTCCCTGCGCTGCGCCTAGTATTTCAGACTAGGTATAAAAACTGAGTCTTTTCTTTCAATAGCAGACACCTTATCTGGTTCTATAGATATATTTTTTCACCTTAAGCATGTTTATTATTCATCTTCTTACCTTATGTTTCTTTTACCTTTATGTCTGTTTTCAGTAGAATTCATTTTCTTTCTTTCATATAATCGACCATAGCCGATTCAGATCGACTCTCAGCAACGTTTTTAATTGCAACTTATATTGCTATTGCTTACTCTGATGTGATTTATCGCAACGTGTGGGTTTCCGCTTATGACCAACACCACAGTATAATATTTGATGTAAATTCGGGCGTATCCATCGAATTACGAGCGCGAGTGTCCACGCTCGCGTTATTTTTAATGATTTAGATAGTTATAGTGCCCATCCTGTAACGATTTGTTACTTATGGTATCACTAATCACCAAAGTATGCTGAACATATTTTTTTTATTTATTTTTATTTATTTAATAATGTTTTTTGTAATTAAAAAATATGTGCGCAATTCCAGTGGACATTGAGGAAACTAGTTGGTATACTGACAGGGCTTGCAACTTAAGCTGTCACGTATGGAATACTAAAAACTGTAAAATGTGTCAAATGTATGAATCTCTGACTACCTAAAAAAGTTTTGTTGTTACTACTTTGCACTCCCAAATCTAAGGGAATATCTACCGTGCTGGGGATTAAAATCGTGAGGCTCTTGCTAGTTCTGTTTCTCTAAAAATCAGAATATATCCAAACAAATAATACCATGACATGTAGCTATTTAAATTCAGTTCTTCGCATGTAACATATACTTTCAATACTATAAATTGGTTACTTTACCTGTAATGTAACATAGGTGAATTCGACCATTGACTATTGACATAAACTTCCTCGAACTTACCGAACTCAGAACCTCAGCAAACAGCAATTACGTATGTCTGCGTGTTTGCCCTGTTTGCCGTGTTTGCCTATAAGAGTAACAAGGTTACCGGCAAATCGCGAGAGTCAATACCGGTCAGTAACTTGGAGAGCACACATTGCACCTTAAGCGAAACTTACAGTCGGGTGGCAAGACTTTTAAACTTTTCCGTATAGTTTTGACCTCAGACTGGCTGGTAGGAACTAAATTGAAATTTTCACAGCAGATGTATTTCTGTAACCGCTATAATACCAAATACTAAAAACAGAGTAAAATAAATATTTAAGGGCAACAAACATGATACAGCAGACGTGATTTTTTGCCGTTTTTACCATAGACAATGGTACGGAACCCTTCGTGTTCGAGTCCAACTAGCACTTGGCCGGTTTTTAAGATCCTTTTTCATTCAAATTAGTTTGGTTAGATTCGCTATCCAACTTCCTATACTAATCATGGTCATCCTATCTAAACTTGAAATCACATGAAGTGAACAGTTTGAAGGGCCAGGGTCTTCTGAGGGTTATTGTTTGATTTCACTAATCAATCAAGGAGCTTAGCACTCAATTAGCAAATACCCATATTTGTTTCAGACGTAAGACCTTTTGCATGCTAATCAACTGCCTTGATAAGGTACAGAATTGAAACAGGAATTTGATATTTTAATACAAGAAGATGTAAAGTGCCTATAGAAATCACAATAAGTCGTAATGGTAAGGGGGTTGAACTCTAAGGTATTATTATATCAAACTTTACATTTAAACAATATGCTGATTTAGTGTTTCAGTCAAGCACAAAATTTATTTTCTTTAAAAAGTCTTCTTACCAAACATTTACCTTTTAACTTTTTAATCAAATAAATTAAATTTGACAGTTAAAGAATGCTAATGAAACGGAACTTGATCTAAACTCGCCCGATACAACTATGGTTTTGCATTAACATAAAATAACACTTAGAATTCCCTCCCGTCTTAAACTTTATTAGAAGATATCTCCACGATAACTCCGCAAATATAAATAAAATGACAATAGAATAATTACCTAGCACAAACAGAAGGGGTAATATCTTTGCGTAACCCTTTCGTTCACCACTTTCTAACAGTCTCTAGCTTCGGTTGAAATTGGACACAGTGTCTTGGTGTGGCAACACTGGCACACTTTTAATAAATAACAAAGAATTTACAACTCTATTAACATTAGTATAAAGGTGAATCTATGAAAGTTATAAGTTACCTATGTAAATGAGATAGGATTTTTGTGAAGCAATAAACTCTTGTTATGGTAATAAAGATAAGAAGCGAGATTATGATACAGAAAGACAATTTATTTGTAATCGATATATTCTAAGACTCGAGGTGAAACGGTGGCCAACTACGTATTTTTTTGGAGCTGAGGCGAGGTTGAAACTAGAATTTGATTTTCTATATGTTATCTTTGAAGAGTACCTACCAGTTAGAGATTGACGGCGCGTTTAGACGGTGTGAATTAGATGATATTTAGCGTAGTAACCGCGTAGTAAATCAATACTGAATATTATGAGATACGGTACTTGGTGGATAAGTGGCATTGATTTTCACAAACGCGCGGTCAATGTCGGGCTTGCACGGTCTAAACAGGCTCTGACACGATCGAAGCGAAATTTGAATATGATGATACTTTTTTACGAGAATTACGCCTAAGGGCTACAAACTCAATTAAAAAATACTATTTATCTAGATGAAATTTGTGGTTTACGAAAAAGTATAATATCTGTACTATAATTTTAACGGAACTACTACATTTGTTTTAGATACCACAATAATATTAGTTTAGATATAAGATAATCCAGATGTAAATATCATCTTGACCTCACAACTGGCATGCAGTGGTCACAGACAATATTTGCTTGCAACTGGTCATCCCGCTTCTATAGCGCTCACGCTCGGCAAATGTTGACCGACTCCGCAAACGCCAATAGAGCTGCCTTCAGTAAAGGATAGTTCCACTGGTACGGTAAACGAATGTTAGTTATGAAGAATGCTAGTTTAGTAATATAAGGAAATTTAGTACATATTTACAAAACACTATACAGATGATACGGTTTTAGCTAACACCTAAATGTAAATGATACAAGTGAAATTACAGGCACACAGCCTTAGGTTGACATGATGCTGATGTTGAACGCAGTGTCACTATGTATGGCAAAGCTGTTGCATTGAGCCAAATCTCAGCAGCTTATATGGCATGTGTACCTATAGATACTCTAAAATAAGTATTCACTTCTTAATCTTAATAGTTATAAGAAGAGATAATTAGTAAGACATAATAGTTCTAAAGAAAATTAGGTAGTTAGGTATTATATGAACAAAAAGGCGTAGGTATGTCAGATGTAAAAAGTAATTATCATGTTTATTGTACACATTAGTCGATATCTACATTAGGTATGCAGACATTTCACGCCTCTTAAGAATAGTAGGGTAAAAAGAAGTAAAATGCATCCTTGAGTTCTCGTTATAAAGGGATCTTGACTACGCCAAGAGATTTAAGGCAACCAGTGCCCTTGTTCAAGTAGCTGTACCGCGCGAACGCGCCTTCCATCCGGTAATGATGTCCTATTGACTACACCGGACTGAGCATTGAAAGAAACGTCTTCCGGTCAGTGTAAACAAGGCCTAATAGCCACCATTCACGTACAGATATTGCGCTTCGGCGGGCGATGAATAGGACGGCTTATAGACTCGCTGGAGATAAATTAAGATGTACGAATGTGTATGATACTCGAATGAAATACTTTACGTTAGGAAACTTTAGCATGTGAAAGAAATACTGATGTTTTGTTTTTGGTATCTAGACAAGTGTTTACCATACTCACAAATAATAACGTGGCTTTTTATTAGTAAAATAATTTTCAAAATCGGTTTAATAGATCCAGAGATTACCCTATAAACTCACAAACTTTACATCTTAATAATATTAGTAGGTATTAATGTGGCGCGGCGGGCGAATGTCCGCCTGCGACGCAGAGGTTGCGGGTTCGATTCCCGCCTTGGGATAAATGTTTGTATGATCTGCAAATATTTATTCCGGGTGTTCTGGGTATTTTCTATGTATAATAAAAAATATCTATGTATGTAATATAATATAGTATTAAGTATATCAGTCATCTAGTACCCATAACACAAGCTCTGCTTAGCTTGGGGCTAGATGATGCTGTGTGGGCTGTCCAGCATTATTATTTAATTATTTATTATTTATTTATTAGTATAGATTAATATTAACATTAAAATATCATAGTATATCGGTATCTACGCTTGTAAGATATTGGTATTGGTGTTCAAGGGGAGTGACATTCAAAAGAACGATATCACGAGTATGTAGGTACAGAAATGATAATCCTAAACATAGTAATTGATAGCTACAGCAAGTTGTACTAACCGCTGTACATCATTACACTGTATACGAGTAACCGACCGACGGCGGCGGCGGCGGGCTGTGTACATACGTATTGACTCTACTTGGCCGCGCATATTAGACAAGTTGCATACTCCTGATATTACTGCTATCATCATCATTAGTCTGAATGAGACTACTGATGGACGTAGGCCTCATATTTGATGAGGTTTGTCTGTGTGAATGTTGTAAGATTTTTTTTAATTAACCTTATGTTTTTCACTGCTTCTCCTTCCAAAATCTTTAACTCAGGATAGGGATGTCTGTACTAGTCTCCCACCGATCTCCCCGAACAAATTTCACCCTTTTTTTACATCCGTTTTAGGGATAACAGCTCAATGAAAACCATACTAAGTTTTAAGTTAAGCTAACTAATTCTGGAAATCAACTAACATTTTTTTAAGTTTATTTCGTTTTTTTGCCTTTTTTAAGTACTATTAGCACGATTTCAGAAAAATACCTTTAATGTACATACTTTTTAACCTCTATAATTTTATTACAGTATAGATATATCATTTTAGCTCTAAAGACATTCAGGTAAAAGCACAATCAAAACTTACAATGAACCAAGCATGTTTATAAAATTCAGCATTGCCAACTTTTACAAAACTGGATTTCATAACTTACAATTAGGTACAGGAAAAAATTTAATTTATAACCGAACTTCGTTGAGCACAGAGTTTAAAATTGTAAATTATTGTTGACTAGTGAAACGCCCGCAACTTGTTCACATGGAATAATTTCTTTGGATATTTGAATCACACTGCATGGATGTTTTGAGTAGCAATTCTTTGTATTTTTATTATTATTAGCTCATATTATATTAGCTCAGCTCGTAGTAGCATTGTAGGTTGTGGGTTCGATTCCCACCAAGATAAACCCTTTGTGTGATGATGTGATGTGACAAATGTAAAATGTATTCGTGTCATTCACAATTTATCCATTCTATTACTATAGTGAAATTTTTGCAAAATTTTATCAAAAATGATATTATAGCGCATATAAAAAGTACTTGGCAACTAGTACCTACGCTATTTTATTCTTTTATTCTGTTATTTTAAGTTTTGTTTTGGCATTTTCGCCAACAGGTTTGAAGAGAAAACTAAAGATTTTTTAAAAATTGCTAAATCTTATCCTTAGTTCCTTGCGGACAAACCTAGAAACTTGACACGTCGACTCGGTTATAGACGTGGGCTGAAAAGTTCCATAATCCATTAAGATGATAATCTTAACTGTAGATAGTCAGTCACTCGGTAATGCACTGTTTTATGTGTTCGTGAAGAATAAATACGAGTTTATTTTATTGTAACACCTTGCGACTCAAAAGTGGCAAAGTTGGGGACATTAATAGCAAAAGTCGTCTTCCCGAGTTGTTGGGATTAATAAAATGTTGCCACACTTCTTAATTAATAGGACTTCTCAAAGAAAACAATATCATTTTATTAGCATAAATTGTAAAGGAGAATTTACATTCACCAAACTCTAATAGAACTATAGACAAAAGAGAAAAACTTTCTTTTTCTGAAAGGAATCTTTAAAGAACAAAATTAATAAGGATTTTAACTATAGAACTACTTAAGTGACTTCCCAGTTATTATTTTAAATTCGATTAAAATTAGTTATTTTGTACGACCAGTGGTTTAATTAAGCTGTGCGTTGTCTATATTATTATGTCAGTCAGTCAGGACAAAGATTCTTATAATTGGTATAAATTTAGAAAAATAGTTCTTGGGTTTGAAAACTGTGCGTATAAAAGTCCTATGACACGACGATGGGCTTGCAACCTGTCACGTATTGAATACCAACTACTGCAAAATATGGGCAAGTACCTAACGTAATAATTGGTTTTACCTCTGACTACCCCCATTACCGCTCTCCTTGGTCAGTTGTCTCTATCTCTAGTTGATGTCAATTATCAGAGATACCTACTGTTTCAGCAAGTTTACGCTACAAAATCATCCCCAGTCTGCAAGTTCTTCAACATTCTACTCTAAATAAGCCGATGACAGTAAAGCAAAGTTCGCGACATTTACGCAGTTACAGTTTAAACAAACTTTTTTGTTGACTCTTGATGGCCCACCGTGCGTACTAACTCGCACATTGCCTGTAGCCCAGCATTGATACATAGAGCTGCTAAGGGCACTCGGGCCTGGTAGCTTTACTTCATATTTATTGTACAGTATAATTTTGTTTGGAATTACTTTGAATGGAATGGGAGTAATGATTTGTAGGCTTTGTTCATCTTGGCAGATGTTTTATTTAACAAGATTTAAACAAACATGCAGGTGCAACGGAATTATTGGTAAATTTTATTGGGGCACTCAAGTAGGTGGCCCACCTAATATTAAGAGGTTACCATCACCTATAACAAAGTATTACCTCGTAGATCACGTTTGTTAGAAACGTGCCATAAGATACAATGCTCAGCACCCAATTTGACGCATACAGGTGTAAAAGTCTTATGTGCCTGTAATTTCACCCTTCAAAGATTTTTATGAATACCCCCTGTCTAGTCTATATAGCTTTTGCACAAGTTCAATAAAGTAAGGTATATATAGCAAATTTGAATGACAAAAAAAGTTATAGATGTATAATACTACTCTTAAAAGCCTGTGACAAATCACAAACAAAAACTGTAATCCCTTGAAATTAGCAACTTCGCCCTATTTCCTTCAAAACAAAGCCTCACAAGAATAAATAAGCAGCACTCAGCACGCGCCGTGATAATTGCAATTATAATTAGCAGTACATACTTGCGCGTAATGCGTTACAGTTTTGAAAATTTGATAACTTTATACAAATTCATAGGTCGAGGGCACGTTTGGGAAATCTCTCGTCTCATTATTGTTTCGCGGCCGAGGGCGATGCGTTGACGGAGAGCTAATGTGTCCGCCGCTACACCTTGTGACGTACATCTACGAAATCTGGAGAAGGTAATCGTTGCGTCAGCCTAAGCAGCTTATATAAGCATATCTTTTAATAACTATTATGCAGTAATACTTCTTATGCGACTTCCAACGAGGTTGCGTTAAACGTTTAACACTACCATGGAGGGGGTATGAAAGCACTGTTCTTTCTCTCTTTCTCTCATAGCCAGTTACGTTTCGTATATTAAAGAAGTTTTACTTCAGTCGTGTGGTCTAAAGCACACTCGTTTTTTAAAAAAACTTTCTCATGCACAACTGCAACCAAATAATGGTTTTAAATTGTGTTTTTAAATTCGACATAACCCATAAACTATAGTTTTAAAGCTTGAGATATGATTTTTAGATCAACCTTATGGAGGCAAATATATGCCGCATCCGTTTTACCAACATCCGGCCAAGACCCGGCGAGTTGGCGTCGCGATGGCCCTAAAGCGACAAGTTCCAGATGGATTTTTGCTGTAGCCGAGTGCTCTTAATGATGTTGTGCTATTGGCCGTATTCTAACGCGTAGTGAAGAGATTTAAATTCATTAGGGTAGGTTCTGTAATGGAGGATATCCGTTGGGATATGAGAGTGAAAAGTTGGGTTTTCTATTCGAAACTCTTGCATAACACACGCTTGTGTACCTGTGCCGCTATGAAGTATGGCTTTGGTTTCCCGAAAAATTTGTAATTGTTATAACGACCATAAAAGTATGTATAAGTGTATGTGAATTTACAGCTTACTGTCCCATCTGAAAACATATGTATGATCTATATATATAAAAGAAAGTCGTGTTAGTTACTTCACTTATAACTCAAGAACGGCTGAACCGATTTAGCTGAAAATTGGCAGGGAGGTAGTTTAGAGCCAGGAGAAGGACATAGGATACTTTTTATCCCGAAAAAATAACGGGAACGGGAAAAAACTGCCACGCGGGCGAAGCTGCGGGCGGCCGCTAGTTTTTTCATATAACTAGGTCATTGAACAAACAGATGACCTCCCTGATGTTAAGTGGTAACCATTACCTATAGCAAAGTATTACATCGCAAGTCACGTTCGCAAGAAAATATTGTCTTTTTTTATACAATTAGCTGATGGAACAAGCATATGGCCCACCTGATGTTAAGTGGTTACCATAGCCTATAACAAAGCATTGCCTTGTAGGTCACGTTAGTTAGCAACTTGCCCTACGATATACTGCCTTGCGTCCACTAACCTGAGGTATACAGGTGAATCCTCACGTGCCTGTTATTGCACCGGCACCCACAATCTTCAAAAAGAAACACAGTAACACTGTTTGTTGCCAGAAATCGGCATACTTTCCCTTACAAGCCCTTCTAGGAGCTCTTCTACTAATACGGTAGCATCTAGTTTAAATTTTAAAGATGAGAAGTAAATAAAAATTATTCTTTAGCAATTATAAGAATCTTTGTTCTGGCTGACTGCCATAATTATAGGCAACGTACAGCCTAAACCACTAGACGTAGAGACTTGATTTTCAGGATATATTCGTTTTGGTGGTTTGTGAATATCTTAATAAAATAAACAGGCCTGAATATTTTAATAAAAACAGAAGAAATAGCATCAAAACATTAATCCCCAATCACGGTAGATATCCCTCCCGATCTTTGAGTATCAAATACTTACTCGACATTCTCGAGGATGTCTAAGAGGCGTAGTCAGAGATACGTCCAGATAGTATATTTGGTACATACCCATATTATTGCAGTAGTTAGTCTTCCATACGTGACAAGTTGCAAAGCTCATCGCCACTGCTGGGTTACTTACTGGTTTCCTCATGATGTTTTCCTTTACCGTTTGAGAGCACAAACTTAAACTTAGTGTAAATAATAATAATAATGCTGGACAATCCACACAGCATCATCTAGCCCCAAGCTAAGCAGAGCTTGTGTTATGGGTACTACTCGTAGATGACTGATATACTTAATACAATACATTACATACATAGATATTTTTTATTATACATAAAAAATACCCAGAACACTCGGAATAAATATTTGCAGATCGTACAAACATTTATCCCAAGGCGGGAATCGAACCCGGAACCTCCTGCGTCGCAGGCGGATATTCGCCCACCGCACCACATCGGTCGTCAAAATACCTTTAACCATGCAAACCCAGAGCGGATCATCTAGTTAACATTAAATAAAAGCTTATAAAGTTACATATGCTATCGACACTAATTGGCGACACTCCTAAAATAGTTTCCACAGCGTGACGACAATCCCGGGGCTTCAGGTCGTGAGAGCGCTCGGAAATGACGTGTTGGAGCTAATTAATGTACTCCGTCAGTATGCCTAGTGGTTGTGAAATACCTTTATTTACAAAACGGCAGAAGAATACTGGAAAAAAAATAATAGGTTGAGCTTTAAATTAAGCTTTAAAAAAAATAGAATCCATCGTCAATCCTTTTTCAGATTACCGAACATTATTACACAGTGTCTATGGTACTACCTACGAATAGCTGTGAAGGTGATCGTGTTACATTGTTCTACTAAACTAGTTGATACAGTCCACAAATCAATAAAGTAATTTCATTATAATTACTAGTCTTTTCTTCTGTACTATACAGAAGAAATTGGTCCTTCGAACCGGATACTTTTGTTGGTATTAAACACTTAAAACATTTTTCCACCTAGTTCCACACCTAGTTCCAAAGTTCTAGTATTCACTTTGTTGTATATTAGACCGGAGGAGACCAAAATAAAGTTTTGAGAACCCTATAGTGTAAACTAAGATAGAGACAATATCAGACAACTAGTTATCAGACAATAGTTACAGATCATTTAATCGAGTAACTGCTTTAATGGGTTAAATTGACACCACACTGGAGCTTCATTATTTAGGTAAGTTATTATTAAATTGTTAAAGGATCGTTATAAAATAAATGCTATTAGGCTTTGACTTTGACTTAGAGTTGTATTGGATTTAGTCATGCACTACTTTTTATAAAACCACAATACAGTGGTAAACAGAGTCGTTTATGCATTAAAACGTGTGTCTATGAGGTTCTATTTAACTTATTCTACAGTGTGTTATTGTTACTTTACCCCAATGTTTAAAATTAGATAAATAATAAAAAATATCTTTCATAATGTTTCTTCTCAAATAAATTTATATCCTCTTGCATAAATCCAGCATTTTCTATTCCATAAACCACAAAATTAATTCTCATTTGCCTACCGGAGTTTGAGGCTGATTACTCAAAAATGCCGACCTCCGATTTGAAGACGGTAACTATTCGACCGGCGAGAGTCTTATCCGTTTGGATTTGAATAATTTTTACATTTAAAATCATTTGCAATGACAACATCCAAAGGGTAACCACTCCGGATCGCGACCATTGCGCAGATAAGGAGAATACTCGAAATGTAGGCGCAAGAGTTTGGTATCAGCGATTTGTGTGCAAATATCCGACATCTGAACGTTATATACGAAAGCAGCTTTTGTTTTTTTGGGTACAAGAATGTGCCACTGGATGTTGTGTGGAAGCTGAGTCGAGATTGAAACTAGAATTTGTCTGTCAACATTGGGCTTGTTTGAAATGACAGTTTCGAAGAATACCGTTTAGAGATTGACACGGTTTGAATTTGAGTTTGATGATATTCCGTTGCGAGAATTGGGTCTCTCCACAAATAGTGGAAGAAGAAAACCGGCCCCCCTATTTTCAAACTGAAAACGGCTTCAAAATAGCCGTTGCTGTCATGACATTTAGCATTGTTTTATTTTTTTGTACTAACGCATTCCGGATTTGTACAGATGTCTAATCAGGCCTGTTCGGAAGTGCTCACAATATAGATAATTAGGTAAACAAAATATCGAGCTCACGGTTTTGTTGGGCCGACCCCACTTAGCGTGGGAGTAAGATGATGATAGCATTATCGCTTCATCTTTTATCTCAAACCGTTCCCCAAATAAATTCAAAGTGATTCTTTTAATACGGATTTTAAGCAGATTTTCTGTGGAATAAGTAAAAACGAATCCGTCAGTCGCTAAAGGTTTAACTTCTTGAATATTTATAAGTTTTTCTATTATTTTATATTAATTCCTTGGGCTTTATTTTAAATCGCAATATAGATTAATTTGGGCACTTATTTAAATACATTTTACTTCAGTTTACTAATGAAATCTTGAGATTTCCATTATCGTTTCTAATGCGATAATTTGAAGTAGGTATTTAATTTTAGCGAGTGATTTTAGTTTTAATGCTTGCCCAGTTACTTTTAGATTTAAATATGATATAGAACTGATAGCTGCTGGGGAATAATGATTCTCAAATCACGATCGGGAAGATGAACTGTAAGACGCTTGCCCAGCACCTAATTATACCATCCTTTCAACTTAGTCGACCTAATCCACAGGAATGAATGAATGAATACAAATTCTTTATTGTACACCAATAAAACAAAGAAACAATAGTAGTCAATAATTATACATTTATTTACAAAGAAAATTATAGCTAATACAAGTATTTATAATTGGTATGTACAAAATACATGTGAAACAGTTGAGCTATCTACAGACCGTTGCAAACGATCTAAAGGTAGCTCAACTGATCCAGATCAGTGAACGTGCCAGCCATTCTCGAGCCGAATGGTCTGCTGCGTGACGATGGTAAACGACCTGACGGTATGACCCTTGTCCCTTGGGAGGTGGGGAGGCCCTTGGTGTGGGACGCTACTTGCGTTGACACACTAGCGCCTTCCCATCTGTCGAGGACATCCGTTGGGGCTGGCGCGGCGGCAGATTTTGCCGAGGATCTCAAGAGGCGCAAATATGCAGGTCTCGACAGAGCCTACAAATTTGCTCCTCTTGGAGTCGAGACTCTAGGTCCGTGGGGTACCGAGGCCCTCCGGGTTTTTATAATTCTTTCGGGGCGTCTGGTCGAAGCGACGCGTGACCCGAGAGCTGGTGAGTAGTCAATAATAAGGAAATACATGTCATGTTTTATACGTACAGACATGACTAGGTCGCGGATCATCGGATTCATCTTGATGTTTTCCTTCACCGTCTTGGAGTACTTTTTTTACTAGTGTTTTTATTCTACTTCCTGATAAAATAAGAATATTGCCCATCTGATGTTAAGTGGTTACTATTACCTATAATAAAGCATTGCCTCGCAGGTTACGATCGATTGGAACTTGCCTGGTTGATGTAAACAATAGGTGTAATATTTAATAATAATGTGATAATACCTGAGGCATTAACACCTATGTAAGTTATGTATGTAGTTATGGTCACCAGCGTACCCTTTAAAACAAAAATCAGCAAGCTGCGTAGCGGCGTAAGTATATTGTACAGCATAAAATGAAATTTCTATCACTATCCTTGTCTTTGTATCGCATCAAAATCTACAAGCCCGACCCAATAAGTACTAAAACTAGTGTATGCAATCTAGCCACTCGCACAACTCCCACTTGGCAGCTATTTAGCTGAATAGGTGATGACACTATCGCACTTCTGAAAAGCTTTTAATATCAAATGAACGCAAAATTGGTATGTGTCAAACGGCATTATTAGGCGTACGAGACTAGAGTTGGGCTAGTGTGACAAGTAAACGAATTAGTGTGACACTAAGCATTAATATCATGGCTCTATTTTAATCCATGATTTTGTCTGATGATCATTCTACAATATTCCTCCTGTTTACGTTCCTACCTACTCTGCTTCCTACCTACTCATGTAAACGATAAACGATGTTTTGTATTGTCGTTTAGTAATACACTGCGGGACAACTCAGTAGTCGATCCAGTAGTGTGGTTCAAAACAACAATACAAAACTTCGTTTGTCGATTTCATCAGTAGATCTGCTGTTTATAAAAAAAACAAGATGGTTCTTGATGATGGTGATGAATTCAAGATGATCCCTGCGGATATTACTGAATAAAAAAACACCAAGAGGAATCACCCACATCCTTTTTTTGATAGCAGTTTAGCGCATTCCTGTATCAATATGATGGGGAGGAATAGATGCCACTTAGTATAAAGCTTTTGGGATATCATTAAAGCTTTGTGAAGTACCATAAAAAAACTATGAAATGTAATAAATTATTATTTACTTAGATATTTTGTGTGAACAGTAGCACGATTCCAACCTGTCAAAAAGAAGACCTGCTGTCCTATTTGTATTGCCTATTAGCATGGTGATAAGGCATGACAAACTTTCGATAAAACTATCGAGCTTACGGTAATATTCCTTCTGGTAATAAATAGTTAGCACATCTGGTAATATCATCTCTTAAGCATATAATCGACGGAATCGTTCGCCAGCTCCAGAACCGCACTAAATAATGGCTCAACTACACAGCGTAATCACACATTATGTTTGTGGCAAGTGTAGCAGGCGCGCAATGAGTTTTGTCGCAGGTCCCCTGTGCAACTTTCATGAGGTATATCCTCTGAGAGAATTGGTCCACTGGAATTCAGAATGCTGTCTAAATTAAGCTATCATGATTACGCGCCTACTTTGCCTGACTGTTATTTCTAGTAGCGGCAATGAGCTTGCGACCTGTCACGTTTGGAATACTAGAGTGGTCATTAGTTTTTTTTATACGCATGTAATTTTTATTTATATTTTGTGAGGCAATGTTGCGTAATAATAAGTAATGGTTACCACTTAATATCAAGTGAGCCACTGACATCTATATATATAAAAGAAAGTCGTGTTAGTTACTTCACTTATAACTCAAGAACGGCTGAACCGATTTAGCTGAAAATTGGCAGGGAGGTAGTTTAGAGCCAGGAGAAGGACATAGGATACTTTTTATCCCGAAAAAATAACGGGAACGGGAAAAAACTGCCACGCGGGCGAAGCTGCGGGCGGCCGCTAGTTTACGATAAAAACAAAAAATAATACAAAAATTTTAACAAAAAAAACTGACTTCAATTTTTCATGGATGCCATTGTCAGAACTGGACCGAATTTAAATAGGACCACACGGAATGCACCAGCTTTCAACTAAAAAAGAATCATTAAAATGGGTTTACCCAGTATGGTTGTATGAGAGCCCCCTAAAATATTTATTTTATTGTATGTTTTTTAATATTTGTTGTTATAACAGCAACAGCAATACATCATGTGAAAATTTTAACTCTAACTATCACGGTTCATGAGATACAGCCTGGTGACGGACGGACAAACGAGACAG
This sequence comes from Electrophaes corylata, assembly GCA_947095575.1. Taxonomy (NCBI): domain Eukaryota; kingdom Metazoa; phylum Arthropoda; class Insecta; order Lepidoptera; family Geometridae; genus Electrophaes; species Electrophaes corylata. The sequence continues at coordinate 8,776,785 of OX352720.1, forward strand.
ACAGCGGAGTCTTAGTAATAGGGTCCAGTTTTACCCTTTGGGTACGGAACCCTAAAAAATACAGTCGAATTGAAAACCTCCTTTTTTGAAGTCTGTTAAAAATACATCTATGGGAAACCCGGAACACTATTGATTTAGAATGTAATTAGTTCGTCCATACAAAAATGTATTCCTTAACTAAATTGCATCAAAACAAAGAAGAAAAGAATCGGTTTTAATTGCACCGAAACGGAAATTCGATCTCGAAAGAATAGCGTACAGGCGCTTGTTCCCCAAACCTTTGTCTTTAAATCGAATCGTTACATTAAAAAAACTCCCATCTCGATAAAAATTCAATTTTCGTCGCGTCCATTTGACGACACCGCGGGCTTCTTAACCCTTCATTGTATGCCAAAGGCCGATACAACCCAAGAATAAACAACAGCATTTTATTCATACACTTTCACTCCAGCGACAATAATATCATCAAGTTTCGATCATGTCTAGATAGACACGCTACTAATAAAAGCTAATAGTAGATCCAAATAGTATTCTTTGAAATTCTGTCTGAAATTTCAGACAAGCCCAATTTTGACAATCAAATTCTAGTTTTAATCTCGTCTCAACTCGTACATAAATTGGGTCTCGGGGCACACCTTTTTCAACCTATATCTTCTGTAGCAAGCATGGATGCGTTCATTCAGTGTTATAAAGGTACTACCTAGGATTTTTCTTTTCTCTTGTCTCTTTTCGGCTTTTGCTTAAGAGAACGTAAGGTAAAGTGTTGCCTGATTAAAAAAAGGTACTTAAAAAATGGCGATAAAACTGCACAAATCACGTCGAAAAGATCCAATTGATGTACATCCAAGCCATTTTGAATCGTATGTTTGTGTGATAAGAACCGTTTTACATTGATAACTTATTACAGTGATAGAGGCCAATACAGTAGAAAAGGGTTAAGATGGCGTCGATAAACAAAAAAGCAAAAAAAAAGTTAATTTAACTTCTAGCGAGGAAACGAAAGCGAGGCGCGGAAAATTTTATATATTTTATCCAATTGCTATAGAGCTAGGTAGGTGTGACATTGAATCAATTAGCTGTGTCATGATAATACAAAGTATGGTATATAAAGTCGTGTCCTCCTTCAAAATACGAGAAAGAACAAATTCAGTTCGAGTCATACTAAATTATTGTTAAGTGCACAACAACTTACTTATTGTGCTAGCTATAATAAGATGCTGTGTGTATTGTCCAGCATTATTATTATTATTATTATAATAAGATTGCTAAAATCACTCTATAGTCGATAGTGAGACAAAAAGTGACAAGCATAATTTTGAAAATTTTGTATAAGTGGCTCGTGTAGCGCTCTCGCTCCGATCGTAACGTTACAATGAGGGTAATGTTACAATAAGCGTAACGGGAGTCATCCTTTTTCGTGCGTGCTGCCGGCGTTTATCGATTTAATAGATGTTGTCACGTCAAAAATATTTAAAAGAAAACTGAGGGGTTATATCAGCTCTACATACTCGCTGGCCAATGATCAACAAAGAAAGAAATCAGAGCACAATACAGGGACATTCTTCTAGTTAACTCCCCATTATAATTTACTCCTGATTGGGATCAAGTGAAATTAAGAAAAAATAAAGAACAAAGGGCGAGGAGTGATTGTCTTTTTATCGCGGAGCTGATTTCACAAACAACCCTCTTGCGTTCGCTCTGATTAACTAGAAATGCCTTTGAACCGATACGATCCAAAGATATTTAAAAAAGAAAGAAGAGGCCACGTGGTACTTACTGTAGTAGGTAGTTTAGAAGTCAGTACTATTATAGACCCAATAAACACAAATATATATGATTTTTTTTATATTACTAGAGAAACGCGTGCAACTTCGCTTGCGTGAAGATATTTTCATAAAAACTTCAACCCCGTTGTATTAATTCTTTAAGGGTTGAATTACGGGAATTCCTTTCTTAGTACACTACTTAGGTCCTGATTTCATGAAATGTAGGCTGGTTGTAGATATTTAAAAAATCGTGATATGCTAAGCTGTAAAATATCAAAAGCATTGAAAAATAAATGCAAACGAAGTCACGCGTGTTCGTGCGTCAGTAGTAATTTATAATCGACTAGCTGACCCTCTCGCAAGTTCGTCTGTGTGGTTACCGTAGTTTTTCATGCAAACTTTATCCCCCTTTTTACACCCTTTTTAGAGATGACAGCTCAATGAAACCTATACTAAGTTTTATTTTGGGCTATAAACAGACTTATTTTGCAAATCGTAGATTTTGAGTGATACATGTACCTACAAAAAAACTTACAAACATATTCTTTAAGTTGATTCCCTCTTTTTAACTTTTTTGTGTACTATTGGCAAGATTTCAGAAAAATATCTTTTATGAACAGGCTTTTGGCCTCTACAGTTTTACAGTATAGATCAGTAATGAGGAAGTCGATGCAGTTTAAGTGAACTTAAACCGCATAGACTTCCTCATTACTCAGTTTGTGATCAAATCAGATGTGCGTTTAAGTGACTTCTTCAAGTAATCTGTATAAATACGTTGAACAAAATACTACATTTTACTCTTCACCCATTCAATCTCTAGTTGTGAAGTGTGAACACCTATTTTAGAGTCAATTTTAAAACCTTTTTGCGTTATAGCAGCAATAAACCCCGACATTGCAGGGTCACCATCTACAACTACTAAACTAAAAGGCGGGGCGAAGTGTCAATAAAACGAAATGACAGATCGAACCTCAACCCTCTCTGGGATTCCATTGTGTTACGAATGACGGAAGTAAACTTCTAGGTGTGGTTTACAGAGGAAATAAAATTAAAAAACCGGCCAAGTGCGAGTCGGACTCGCGTACGAAGAGTTCCGCACCATTATCTATACTAAAAACGGCAAGAAATTCACGGTTTTGTAAGAGAGCCCAATTAAATATTAATAAATTTTCTGCAGAACGTGCAAAGATTTATCGCAAGGCGGGAATCGAACCTGCAACCTCCTGCGTCGCCGGCGGACATTCACCCGCCGCGCCACATCGGTCGTCAAATTGACATACTAATATAGATTTCCCCCTTATTATGGGAGACCTGGATGACCTACAAAATACTTTAGTATCAGTAGCAGTACAAGAAACTAACAAAAACAAGCAGACGACGGACGGGTCCGCCCGTAAACCTCCGGTCGGCCCTTGGCTTACTTACCGCTCCTGATATCTTTACGATATCCGGCCCCACTGATGAACTGACCTGAGACAGGGACGAATTTAGAACGCTACAACTATACACGGAAAGAAAAAAATCTTTAATCAAGAAAATGTTGTCTCTTATAAAGAGAAAACAATATATTCTCGAATTAAGCATTTTATTGTTTTAATTTTAATATTGTTTTTCATGGAGAATATGTTTATTGAAATTAGACGTTATTGTCGGTTCAAACAAATGTTTATTTCATTTAAAACAATATTCCTGAGAATAATATTCTTGGCGGAAAACAAATCCCGCGAGCATTTCTTTCCGTGTAGGCTACTCGGTTATACGACCAGGCTATACCTTGTTGAGCACCGGTGGTCCAGTAGGAGTGACTCCAACTTCTGACCCTAAGGTCATGGGTTCGAATCCGGTCAAGCACCAATAGATTTTTCTGTAAAAAGATTTATGTGCGCAATGCCAGTGCTCTTCAATGGCGATAGTTTGTTTGCCTAATTAACTGTACCGTGAGCACAGTCCGAACAGGCTTGAAAAGACCCTAATAATGGATGCGACCTTTGTATAAATTCAGAATCTGCTTTTAGTACAAAAAATGGCTAAATTATATCTATCCAGCACAATAGTAACGGTAATTTTCGCATCGCTGTTGACAGTTTGCAACCGTACTACAAAAGCTCATAGTATGTGGCTGGACCGAAAAAATCAAGCATAATTATTCTTATTTCTTAATACGTCCTTGTCGACCAATGGGTCAGACACGACTAAATTTAATTGCAATTCGGCAGTGGACAGTGGGCGGGAGAAACCATTTAATGTGAAAACTAGCCGTGTGCGCCGACCTTTATCTAAGACGATCGACAGTAAAGTGTATGCGTGCTCTTACAGGAGTTAAGTTTAAATGGACTTTAGGATTATTGTGTCAATGATACTTATCACAGATATTAAGGAATTAGGTATTCCTATTCATTTGGTTCTGTACTTACAGGGTAAAACGTGTGGGTGTCGATAAAATTACAAGCTCATGAGGCTGTATGACTCAGGTTGATGGACGCAGAGCAGCAATGGTAACCACATTTTTTTTTTAACAATTTGCTGATGGAACAAGTATATGGCCCACCTGATGTTAAGTGGTTACCATAGCTTATAACAAAGTATTACCTTGTAGGTCACGTTAGTTAGGAATGTGCCCTACAATACACTGCTCTGCGTCCATCAACCTGAGGCATACAGGTGTTAAGCCTCATGTGCCTGTAATACACCAGCACCCACACTCTTCAAACCAGAACACAGCAAGCTGCTTGGCGGCAGAAATAGGCATGGTAGTAGTACTTCCCCGGACGAGCCCTCAATACATCAGGAAGTCGTATAAAAAAATTATCTGAAAGCCGGTTCAATTACCGGTACGCGTTAGTAGCATAACGTCTAATAGACCGTCACATTTTTTTTATATTTGTGACCCCGAACTAACCGTAGCTTGTACTATAGGAACCAGATGTCTAATAAAATACTAACATGCATTTTTTAAAATACATACTTAGAATACAATATAACACCCAGACGCAGAATCTATGTTCATCAAACAAATGTTTGTTCTCGGTAGGGATCGAACCCACCACCTACAGCGCAGAAGGCAGGGTTACTACGAACTGTAACGGCTGTCCATCTGTAATTTTACTAACGTGTGCTTATTGGTTAAAAACCGGTCATAAGTAATAGTAATCCTTGAAATTACACTGAGTCTGACTTACAATAGTTTCGATGAAAAAGTCCAAAGTCCCGATCCCGCAAACAGCCCGTATCGCACTCAAAGTGAGAAACCACTAATTAACAGTTTAAAAATGTTTAAAAACAAATAAGTAACTCACGTTAATCCTCTGTCCGGCAGGTGCCCGCATCTAACTTCGACCTAACCCTTCCGTCGTAGGTCATTACAGGCCAAAGAGAGGTGTACAGATGATCCTTTTGACCCCCACCACAAATATAATGTCAAAGATGAGAGAAGATACAACAAAGCCCAAGATATAATAAAAATGCTCTAGAAATATATTTGTTCAATTTATTCGATCTATTTAAGTTGAAAATACTGACTAAAATAAATCTGTTTTTATTTCGGTGTGACTACTTTTTATTGAATTTTTTATGTTGTATTTTTTTATGGAAAAATCGGCTAAGATCATTATAATTAATGTTAGTCCAGCTAAGATGTGCAGTGCGACAAAATGTTGTCTACTCATTATCTCGTGCAAAAGAGATATCTCTTTATATTTCCTGTCAAACATCTATCTCGTTCTGTCAAATGAAGACTTAATGCTAATGTTTAACTTTTCTGTCTTTTCTAAAATGTCCATCAATGGAAAAAGTATCTCGTGTCAAGCGCGACATATCTCGCGTTGCATATTTTAGCCTGGCTAGCCGTACCTACTATTATAGTTACGCCACTGCCATCATAAAAAAGCGTGTGTCTTTCCAATTTATCAACACACTGTGTCATCTACACCCCTACTCTACGTACTACAACCCCACCGGTCATCTTAATCAACCCTTCAAAGGACAATCGGTCCACTTGACCCTTGGGAGGGCCCGAACTAATTATTGTTATAAGCCATTATTAGTGTATTAGTACCTTCAGTATTTATGTTTTCATTACATCGGAACTCGAAGTTTGAGGATTATTTCGTTAATTTGGTAACGAGTTTTTAGTTGTACGCTTTAGGACCGTATTGGTTATAGTTCTGTGTCACCTAGTTCTCAAGGCTTTATGTGAAAGGTATGCCAATATGTTTGAAGCTCTTGTTTTGTAGGTTCGTTTTAGTGCTTTGGATTCCGCCCAATTATCTCCCGACTTCAGGAAAGCCACACTCCATCATCACAATTTAGATCTGCAAAACAATGCACCCTGTATTTTCATTTAAAAAACACACAAATTCAGAGCACTCAACAATGAGCTCCGAACAATAGTACGACTGGATCGGACAAACTAATTTATTTGTTCCCTCCATCGCGTTTATCTATCTTTCTTTCGCCTTAAAGGATAAAAATAATTACAAGATAAAAGATATTTCCTACGCCCGCGCGCTTTTTCATTTTTTTTCGAAGAGTTTTTTCCCGTTTTGTCCGTCGGAGACGCGATCTGTCGTCTACTCTCATTGTATTATCCATCGGCGGAGTTGGACAAAGAGTGGATAAGACATATTTTTAAAGAAAAGTAATGTTTTTTTCACTATTACAATATTTTTTGTCAGTTTTGAATTGAATCTAAGTCAAAGTAAAAAAGCATTTATTCAGTAATATCTGCAGGGATCATCTTAAAATGTCTTAAATCTGAGCGCCAGTTCAAATTAAATAAGTTCAGTTTAAATTTAGAAGTACCTAATAGAGCTCTTAGTGAAGGGCTCGTTCGGGAAAGTACCACTATGCCTATTACTGCCACTAAGCAACTTGATAATTAAGTAAATAAATAATGCTGGACAATCTACACAGCATCATCTAGCCCCAAGCTAAGCAGAGCTTGTGTTATGGGTACTAGATGACTGATATACTTAATACAATACATTACATATATAGATATTTTTTTTTTTTATTATACATATAGAAAACACCCAGAACACCTGGAATAAATATTTGCAGATCGCACAAACATTTATCCCAAGGCGGGAATCGAACCCGCAACCTCTGCGTCGCAGGCGGACATTCGGCCGCCGCGCCACATCGGTCGGTCGGTCGGTCGGTAATTATGTTTTGATTTAAAGAATGTGGGTGCAGGTGACTTAGGTACATGAAGCTTAACGCCTGTATGCCTCAGGTTCCTAAACAAGAGTTTATTTTATTTATAGGTTTGTTCCAAATACACATACAATAGTAAAGCTATTTGCAAACTATTGCAATCGATCTCGAGATAGATCTAAGCTGAGTTAAAAGACATCATTAATATTATAAAATTATCGTTCATCGATTTATTAGACGTGGTTAAGTAAATAATATTTGCTAATTAGGTATATCCATACTACGTAGTACATAATGTTTTAATTCAATTCTTGGTCCATACTAATTAACCCCTTCCATGGAACTCTTTGCGAAGACAATAATAATAAGCAACAACGAAGCTAGGGGCTGACTGACGTATACAATATTATAGGCAGAAAGAAAATTCTATTATACTGACATAATTAGGTAATATTTTTATACCTCTCTCTTGGGTAATAGAATTTAAAATAAATTTGCGAGTTTACGTAAATAAAATGTTAGTATTCTAGCGGCAATGAATTTGCATTGGTCTTCTTTGAAAACGATAAACGAAGTTTCGTATTGTCGTTTTGAGTTACACTGCGCGACATCTCCGGCAGCGACCATTTGACTGTAGAATGGGTTATCGAGGCCCGCAGTGTCACTTAAAACAACAATACAAAACATAATTGATCGTTTTCAAGAGTAGACCTGGTGTAATTTCTAGAATACCAACTTATTTTATCTATTTCAATTAGACCTTTATGGTTCTTAAAACTGTATAAAATCCAAACATAGGCCAAGCCACGTTACATGGTTTTTTTATACAACTGCTGGTAGAACAGCATATGGCCCACCTGATGTTAAGAATTAACCATCGTCTATAACAAACCATTGTCTTGTAGATCACGCACGTTAGGTACGTACCCTACGATGCACAACTCTGGGTCCACCAACCTGAGGCATACTGGTGTTGTTAGTCTCATGTGCTTGTAATTTCACCGGCACCCACACCCTTTAAACCGGAACACAGCAATGCGAGCATACTGCTTAATGGCTGAAGATTTTAATGAACCTGTATTTTAGGCCTATTTATAAATTGAGTACGCAAAGTATAGTATTTCAAAAAGATATCAAAACTTTGAAGGTAAGGTAGTACTTCCCCGGACGAGCCTTTCCACAAAGAGCTCTACTACTACTAAAATAGTGATGCAATATGAAATAAATTTTCAAGCCTTTAGAATACCTTCAAAGTTTTCATATCTTTTTGAAATACTATACTTTGCGTACTCAATTTATAAATAGACCTAAAATTCAGGTTCATTAAAATCTTTTTCAATAAAAATACTCCTGAAAATATTTATTTCAATACTGGAAAAAAACCCGAACCAATCACGTCGCTTCATCGGCTCTCGAAGCTCGGATCCGAACGTGTATTGGTTATCGATTGGTTTCCGATCAGCCAATGGGCGGGTGGACAACACGCCCGCCACACACGCCTACAGAAGATAATTTATTGAAAATGAGGTGGGACCTTTATATGAATTTTATTGGTTCAGCATTTTTTGGAACGAGAACAACCTAAGTTGACTGCATTGTATCGTAGCTTCTCGAAATTGAGAACAAACCTTTTGCAAATACACATTTTGCATTTCACCTTTACAGGTTTTTCCTAGTTACTTCGTATTAAGTCAATAATAATCATCATCAACAGCCTGTAGGTCCAATGCTGGACACATGTACCCTTCATACGTTTAACAACAGTAGTTTTAATAGTTGTAGGGCTTTTAGTGAAAGGCTCGTCCGGGGAAGTACTATGATCATGCCTATTTTTACCGTCAAGCACCTTGCTGTGTTCCGGTTGAAGGGTGTGGGTACCGTTGATGTTACAGACACACGAGGCTTAACATCTGTATGCTTCAGGTTGATGGTCGCAGAGTAATGCATCGTAGGGGCACGTTTATAATGAGCGTGACCTGCTAGGCAATGCTCTGTAATAGGTAATGGTAACCACTTCACATCAGGTGAGCCAACTTTTTTTATGTGACTAAGCAGTCACATAAAAAAAATTTACAATAAACACCCAGAAAAAAAACAAGCATTAGGTATTATGTCATTACACAAATATGATCAACCGCCACAGCTTAGTTGTGAGTTTAAACCCCATCGAGAAAAAACATTTATATTGTAGATATACTTTACATTTTCAATAAGCAAAAAAAGTTAATAAGTATTGTATCAGCTATCAGGTTCCCATAGAAAAATATGTTGTGTGAATGTTTACCAAGAATTATTTATTTATCTGCCCTAGGTAGAAACCTAATCTCGAACCCACTGCAGAAAAAAGAGCTTTCTACTCTAGACAAGTGAAGGTTTATGACTTGGAGTCAAAATCCAGGAACCTTATTACACACTTAGCTTATGCCACGCCTGTTCTTACATCCTACTAATATTATAAGCGCGAAAGTTTGTAAGTATGGATGGATGGATGGATGAATGTTTGTTACTCTTTCACGCTCTAACCAGTGGACCGATTTGGATGAAATTTGGAATAAATATAAATTGTAACCTGGATTAACATATAGGCTACTTTTTATTTCGAAAAAATAACGGGAACGGGAAAAAACTGCCACGCGGGCGAAGCTGCGAGCGGCCGCTAGTCGTTTATAACTTACCTACCCGTAGTTAGCCTGCAGAAAGCAGAATTACTACCAATTGAAGGCTCCAAGTCAAAAACCAGGACCTTATAAAACCTTATGCCTTAACCGCATCGTACATCGTATCTATAACGTCCTGTAGTTTCAGTTTCGGTTCCAAAGGTCAACCGCCTGGTAAAGTAGCGTCCGATCGCTTCGATCGGACATGCGCGCAGAACAGAGTTTTTTCTCACGAGACGGGCGGGCGTGGTTAGTCGATAGTCGTCAATACACGCCTTTTGATATCGATAGCACGCCTTATTGAGTATCGATGGACAATGACCCTTATTGACATAACTGTAAAGGATTTTAAATCGTATCTCAGGCACTATAGAGTTTATATATTGAACTGCAATGAACTAAAAGTAGCAAAAAAAAATATTACTTTGTAAAATGATCACACACAAATACGGTAGAAACAAAGTTGCAAGTTTGTTACCTGGTATTCTATGGGCTTGGTCGCGAGGAACTAGCATCTAGATTCACCTAGTTATAAGACTATTCTAAATGATTACTTTGATTCCGGACTTTGACTTTAAGTCCCAGAAGTAACTTTACACTAAAAAAGTACATACAATCAAAAGTACAACAAATCATGAATCCTACTATCCTAAAATACTACAAAGTCAAAGTCAAAGTCAAAAGGCATTTATTCAGTAATATCCGCAGGGATAATTTTGAAACGTCTTAAATCTAGGTGAATCTAAGCGCCAGTTCCTCGCGACCAAGCCTAGAAGAACCTACATCTACCTGATATCTACCTACTTTATAACCTCGGCCTGGCTCCATGTTGCTACACCCTATTCAGGGTCCATGTGATACCTACTTAAACATAAGAACAATGTTTGTATCCAAACTAAACCATGTGAAAGCAATAAATATATTGAGTATTGGTTCCCATAGTACAAGCTTTGCTTAGTTTGGAGCTACAGAGCGTTGTGTAAATGTCCATTGCACCATTACTGCTTGACGGAGACGAGACACCCATTCATGGTTGACACCCCTTCCACCCGCACCAAGCGCTTTGCCTCAACCTTTATTATGCGTACAGCAAAGGAATGGAACTCGTTGCCGTCGTCTGTTTTTCCGATCACGTATAATTTAGATGTCTTCAAGAAAAGAGTGAATAGGTATCTTCTAGGTAAACGTGCTACACCGTAGACTGCGTCATCACTTAACATCAGGTGAGATTGCGGTCAAACGTTTACCTATAGCATATAAAAAAAAAAGATATTATCAATCTCCTGTGTTCGTCGCGTCACTGAAACACTAATCACTGACAATAAACTATTGAGTTATGATACCTTGTGAAATCTTCTTTCACACCCAGTCTTCGTTGGTTGACCCCTCCTTTATAACCTGATATTCTCCTCCAATAGGATGTAGTTTTTTAGAAGGCTATATCGATATACTTCCGATCACTGAACTGCGCAGACTCGAACCGATATTTATTGATAGGTTGTGTGGGCGTGTCGTATCTACTCAGGGCGTCACGATACTTATACGATAAAATATTGAAACTTTCGTGTGATCCTATTTTTATCACACTGCTTTACTACCTACTTAACCATATAAAAATATCTCTCATAAATTATATTAATTTTGTTTAATTATTATATTGTAAACTTGATTAGGTAATTGATTTTGCCATTACGTTTCGGAAGTACATTGTAAAATATTAAGTTGACAACTTTATATAGTACCAAACTTATATTTAATACCATTATACAGTACCAAATACACAGCAATATTCCACCACTACAACCCATGTAAGTCTATAATAAAAATGAACACTGATTGAAACTTATTAATTTGTTTCATAAATACTAATTTACATACTAAAGTTTCCAGTAAAATTTTCGCAATTTTTTTGACCCTCACAACACAAGGGGTCAATAAACTTTAATTCAAATTGCTCAAACTTTTGCTACATTTTTGAAGTTAAGGAAAAAAATATTTGGAATAAGTAATGTTGCTTTTTAATATAATTCCGAATCGCGATATGATTGAATAAACATCTAGCTTCACGACTTTAATACTCAGGCACGATATATGTTCTCTCAGATCTTTTAGTAATAGAGATTATTTGAGGATGTATAAAGAGGGTTTAAGTGCTTGTTGTTACAGTGGCAATAGAAATACATCATCTGTGAAAATATCAACTCTCTTACTATCACGGTTCATGAGATAAATAAATAAATAAATAAATAATGCTGGACAGTCCACACAGCATCATCTAGCCCCAAGCTAAGCAGAGCTTGTGTTATGGGTACTAGTTGACTGATATACTTAATACAATAGATTACATATATAGATATTTTTTATTATACATAGAAAACACCCAGAACACCCGGAATAAATATTTGCAGATCGTACAAACATTTATCCCAAGGCGGGAATCGAACCCGCAACCTCCTGCGTCACAAGCGGACACTCGCTCGCCGCGCCACATCGGTCGTCAAAGTTGTTATAGCGGCAATAGAAATACATCATCTGTAAAAATATCAACTCTCTTACTATCACGGTTCATGAGGTACAAGCCTGGTGAAAGACAGACAGACAGACAGCGGAGTCTTAGTAATAGGTCCCGGTTTTACCCTTTGGGTACGAAACTTTAAAAAGGACTAGAGAACAAAGTCACGGGAATTTCCACTAGAAAAATAATATAATTACCCTCAACTTTTAACAGGTTTCCTCATTAAGTAATGAGGTAGTTGAGATCATAAATATCACTTTCTTAACCCGTTTTAGTGAACACCATTTTCATTTTAAGGCTTGCGACATGTCCTTATTGTTATTTATATTCTTACTTAGTTATTTGTATTTGCGGGAGTTTTCCACCCGTAATGGATTTGTTTTAACTAGAGAAATTACAATTTTAATGCACGTTTTGGAGGGGGAAAGACCTTTACGTACATCCGCAATGAAAATGATAAATTATTTGGTAAATGGTGACCCCTGTATTAACATATATTCCTATAGGTAAAAATAACCTGTAGCTTAGTAAGATCAAGAATAAGGACAGTTGATCTGTTATTTTTTATAAGAGTTTTTTTATATTTTTCTTAAATTATTCTTTTGTAATAAATATCTATTCTAAGTTGAAATTGGTCCAATTGAACACACAAAAAACCCCAGCATCAAAGCATTTATTTAACTAGATGAATTCTTTTCTAGTGTTCTAGTTACATACATACTATAAAATTTTAATATACTGTTTTGGAGAAAGATCTATTAAATTGATTTATTGACACTCGAGAGAATAATTTTTGGGATAATATAAAATCTTTGTTGATTTACAGACTTTTTATAATATTACTTACTTATGTATTGTTTGCACAAAGACTTGTAACAGTAAACTACTAATAATAATATAATAATAAATTTATTTATTTCCGTATCCAACTACTGTTTTACACATATGCACTGTAATCGTTCAAATATAACTTTAAATATTTTAGTAGAACTACTCAACGCTAGATGGCGCTAGCAGTAACTTGTTTGGGAGTTTTCTGAATTGTTTTAAAGTTCCCTTTCATAAGTACGTAAATTGGATGTTTGAACACCTCGTTCTGAAGTAGTTAGTTTGTCTGAAAATAATAGTAAATGAAATACAGCAGTTTGCTTAATTCTAGTTTCCGTCTGACTACGCTTACCCACATGAATAGAAAGAGGCTTAAGATTTTTCCAAGCAATAAACACTAACTTTTTCTAGTTTCATTTTAATATGCTTAACTGTAGCGGTGTTGATTTGATCATCTATGTATTTATAGATATACTACTTAGAAGAATCTTTTTGTCTGACTGACTGACATGTAAACTATAACAGAGCATCGCCTCGCAGGTCACGCTCATTACAAACTTGCCCTTACGATGCACTCTCCATCAACCTGAGGCATACAGACGTTAGGTTTCGTGTGCCTGTAATTACACAATTAATAAATTTTATTAACAATTATTAACTTACTGCCCAGTAAAAAGTCGCTTTAAGGTTCCTATGATGTTATTTTTCCCTTAACCAACCAAATTATCCGTGGAAACTTCAGCTGAGGATAACACATTTCGCAATTTAGCTTACAGCACGCATGTACCCGTAACTCACCAATCTCACGGCTGAATATAAACAATGCCGTATCAACAATTATTTATTCGCGCGCAACACTTACAGCGAAGACATATTTATGGGAGGAGAATAAATAACGTGTGTTCAAGCTCGAGTGGCACAGAGGTGAAGAGTTCCGTCGGGTTTTAGGTTTCAAGTGACGTTACGATTGATAGGGTTTCTCTTTTCTACGCACTGATTTGACGTAGCTATTGGGGAATACTGTAGTCTAATTAGTTTAGTAACAGGACAATAAAAAGCTTTTACTATACAAGATGGTTTTTTGAAAAGGGCGGTTATTGCCAAGTCCGAAACCACGCGAGTTAAAGAAAAGTCGTGATGCCCTTAATTTCTATGAAAACCACAACTGCATATTTAGTTTTTTTTTAATCTTTTACCTTTGATGGATGTTTAAATAGGAGGTAAGTTTACTTTTATTTTTAGTCGTATTTTTGTTTGTAAAGAATGATCAGTAACAAAATCTATTGCATCTATTGCAAAATTATACAGGGTGTCTTTTTTTTTGAAAAATTATTCATATCAATTTCCGTTAAAAGTAAAAGGTTCAAAATAAAACTTACTATGCATTTATTGTTTTCTTTTAAATTTAGGGCATAGGCATGCCCACAAGAAAGTCAAGGAGTGCTTTTCACGACTTTTCTTTAATTTGCATAGTTTCAGACTTGTCCATTATAGCCCTTCTCAAAAACCCAGACTGTAGATAATGTTACAAAACCTTTCTTACGCGAGTCCGACTCGCACTTGGCCGGTTTTGTAAGTTCTGTTAAGTCGTGGCCTGTAACTCCAATCTTTTAGTAATAAATAAATATTATCACAATCTACAGAACCCCAAAAATACGCAAAGGTAAAAAATACACATAAATATGTCACAATAGGCCGCATCGCTAAGGAGACAGCTTGATGCATGCCTTAAATTAATTCTTTCTTAGGGGATGGCTAAGTGACATTCTTGTGAGACAGGGGACATCTGTGATGCAGAGTATTGACAGGGGTACCCCCGTCAATTCCTACGATCCTTGTAATTTAGATTGTCAATGTGAAGTACAAGATAGACAGGGAACATTTTTGAGGGGTTTTCTTGAAGTTTTATTGTGGACGTTTTTTTATGCTAATGTTGGTGTAACAAGCATATGGCCACCTGATGTTAAGTGGTAACCATCACCTATAACATAGCATTGCTTTGTAGGGTTACGTATGTTAGGTACGTGCCCTACGATGCACTTCTCTGCGTCCACCAACCTAAGGCATACTGATATTAAGCTTCATGTGCCTGTAATTTCACTGGTACCCACACCCTTCAAACCGGAACACAGCAAGCTGCTTGGCGGCAGTAATAGGCATGGTGGTAGTACTTCCCCGGACGAGTCGTGGTCGCGAGTGTGGTCGAGAGTGGTCGCGAGGAACTGGCGCTTAGATTCACCTAGATTTAAGACGTTTCAAGATGATCCTTGCGGATATTACTGAATAAATGCTTTTTGACTTTGACTTTGAGTCCTTCACAAAGAGTTCAACTACATTCAGACATTGCAGTATCTTCCGAAAAATGATCATACAATAACTTGGCACGACTTATCCGCTCGTCGGCCATTACTCATCAGTACAATAGCGAGTCGGTTCGAGTTGGGGCACACCGGGCTCCTTGAGAAACTGAGAACAAAGCGAGAGTTATAGCGTCCTGAGGAAACGGAAGGAAAAATGGAGGATTACTTAGAAGTGCGGGTTCGATGCAGCGTGTGGAACATTTTGAAACTTTTATAATGATTTATCGCTATCTAGTTAATTGATTCAGGCGTGACTTTGAAGTCCATTGTAAAATAAATTGACGATGAAATATAAACCTATTTTATTCCGCCACTGATGTTAAGTTGATTTAACTTATTAATTTTTATGCACATTGTATTTCTTCGGCACACGACAATAAGATAAACTCCCTATCGTATGTCGTGAGGCATAGTAGATATCTCCTCAATCTTTTTTCAACGTTGTGTATGCGAAAACATATTATATTATAATTGGTATTTAAGTTGTTATTTATCTAGAATAATGTTTCAAGTTTTAGTTTATGTACACATTACATATTGTCACGTGTACGGATGTAAAAAAGTTATAGTAAGTATTCTATCAGTCATCTGGTTCCCATAGCACAAGCTATACTTTTTTTTTTTTGTGGCCTCTTTCCGTCTTGCGGACAATTTTGCCAATGTCAAGTGGGTTGAATAAATTCTTTTTAGTCAAGTCGAGTCGGTAAAAAAAGTAAAGTCAGCCTTCATCGGTTTTGAAGAAAAATATGGCGTTTTTCTTCAAAACCGACGACGACGTTAGATGACGTTGCGTGAATGTTTGTAAGAATTTATTTGTCACTATCACTATAATTATTATTAACCAGTGAGATAAAAACTCATCTGATAAACAACGACTTACACTAACGGACACGTGTAATTTTAAGCGATTTTTTTAACTCGTCTCTTGCACTTGGCCAGTTATGTATATCTTGTGGTGGTCTAAAAATAGAGGCCTTGACAGAGACAGCCAGGTGGGTAGATGACATTGTTGCAGACAGAGAAAGACCTGTAGGTTAACTCTTAGAAACGATAAACGATGTGTCGTTTTGTAACACCTACACTTCGGAGCTACTCGATAGCCGTTCTACAATCTTTTTTCTTCTTGTTAAACTTAGAATACCTACCTAAATCTACATATTGTTTGGATTTTTGAATTCGTAAGAGGGCGTTAATGTTCGCGACACAGTTTTATAAACTTCTGCGGATATCATCGTTTTTCTACAAACCTGTGCCATGTTTTAGTTCCAAATAAAGATATTTGATTTGATTTTGAATCAAGTTGTCAATGACATGCCGCGTAGTACCTCAAAACGATAAACGAAACTTTGTTTATCGTTTTATGAGTTGACCTCCTGGATTCAAAAGGCCCAAAACCGTAATGAGTGACGTCTGCTAGAAGAGGCATCGGGCCGAGCTGCCTATGATGATGATGATGACTTTTTTTTGTTTTTCTTTATACGACTTGCTGATGAAACAAGCAAATGGCCCACCTGATGTTAAGTTACCATCACCTATAACAAAGCATTGTATCGTAGGTCACGCTCGTTAGGAACATCACCTGCGATGCACTACTCAGCGTCCATCAACCTGAGGCATACAGGTGTTAAGCCTCATGTGCCTGTAATTACATCGGCACCCACACCCTTCAAACCGGAACACAGCAAGCTGCTTGGCGGCAGAAATAGGCATCACTTATAAGACAGCGTTCAGGTACGAATGTCTTTTGCAATAAATAATTGAAATAACCATTACCGCCGCAGTTCGCACGAAGACGATATTTTTTAATGTTCATTACACATAAGAATTTAGGACAATCTCCTGTTTAATTGTGCTTCATAAATTAACTATGGGATAATTATCGCACTTCTTTATAGCTTGTACAGACTATGGCACTTTTTTCACACTTTCGGCGCATTGATTCTACTAACGGATGTTTGTAAAAACCAACTTACATTGAAAATACAGGCGTATGAGGCTTAACATCTGATTGCCTCAGGTTGATAGACACAGAACAGTGTGTTGTAGGGTACGTTTCTAATGAATGTGACCTGTGAAGAATACTTTGTTATAGGTGTTGGTACTTAACATCAGGTGAGCTTGCTTGTTCCATCAGCAAGTCACAAAAAAACGTAGAAACTAGTTTTTCATTGTGATGGTATTTTTTTCTGTGTTGTTACCACCTGACTGTGAAATATTTTGCTATGTATTTTGTGATACAGTGTATTTATTTTAAAACAGTGACCACTAACAAGTTGTAACAAAAATAATTGATTAAAATAATTAATGATTTTTAAGGCCAAAGCATTTTCAGTATAACGCTGGCATAAAAAAAGTACACAGTTATTACTATGAGATGTATTATAATGTGTACTATATTCTTTTCGAAGTATATATTTTCGAAAAGCTATTGAACTAGCCTAAATTTTATAAAAACAAAAGTATGATGTAGTTTTTAGGGTTCCGTACCCAAAGGGTAAAACGGGAACCTATGACTAAGACTTAGCTGTCTATCTGTCTGTCTGTCCGTCTGTCACCAGGCTGTATCTCATGAACCGTGATAGTAAGAGAGTTGAAATTTTCACAAATAATGTAATTATGTTGCCGCTATAACAACAAATACTAAAAAACAGAATAAAATAAATATTTAAGAGGGCTCTAATATAAAAAACGTGTTTTTTACCCATTTTTATTATAGATAATGGTACGGTGCCCTTCGTGAGCGAGTCCGACTCGCAGTTGGCCGATTTTTACGTACATTTTCTTGAAAAATTCAAATCTAAAGGCATGATTCAAAAATACTGCGATGAATCTTTTCCCTCCGTAGTATGTACGCTCCTGTTCCCGTAGCAATAATACGTGCTACATAAATCCTTAGAATGGAGCAATTCTGAATTCCTCAGTATAGGAAAAACGAAGGGGTTGACACCGACCGGGGCGGGAATATTTCTAGTTTATTTTAAACTTGCTTTTGTCTGTAAATCGTTTATGCTAAAAATATTTTCATCATCATCATCAACAAGGACTGGTCCACAGTGGCCCATAACAGAAGCGACTGGAGAGAAGGAAAGGCCTTTGCCCTGCAGTGGGACACTACAGGCTCTTAATAATAATAATAAATCATCAACGACCGATGTGGTGCGGTGGGCGAATATCCGCCTGCGACTCAGGAGGTTGCAGGTTCTATTCTCACCTTGGAATAAATGTTTGCACGATCTATTCCAAATATTTATTCCGGTTCTTCTGGGTATTTTCTTTGCTGGGTATTTTTGGGTATAAAAAATCTATGTATGTAATGTATTGTATTAAGTATATCAGTCATCTAGTACCCATAACACAAGCTCTGCTTAGCTTGGGTCTAGATGATGCTGTGTGGATTGTCCAGCATTATTATTATTATTATAATCAAGAGCTTGTGATGTCTACTGCTGGACATAAGCCCACACGTTTCAAAATAGAACGATTTTGGGCCGTCTCCATTCAAAACAAAAGTAAAATGTTATATATATATACGAAATAAGTGCACTTATTAAAACTAGTGGAACTGCCCGCGTCTTTGTCCGCGTTAAACTATTTTTATACAAAATTCAAGCCCTGCTGTATTCTTATAGGGGTTGAATTTCGGAAATTCTTTTTTTAGTGCATTCCTAAGCACCAACTCAAACATTCTCTGAAAATTGCAACATGTGATAGTTAATTAGTTATACGAGCATAAAAATTGGGTCCTGCCACAGAATAAAAGCTACACCGCTTACGTTTTAGCCAGTCAGTCACTTTGTCACGAAAGTTATCAGGAATATTGAGTTTTAAATCTCCCAAAAACCAAATTTTTCAGTCTGAAATGTTTGTTCATTTTCGATATATCTTTGTATTCCATAATACCTTAAGATCACAACAGATTCCTCCCCAAACTCAATCAGCATCTCATCAGAGCTAATTACAAAAAACAATCTTAAAAACAATACAATTAAGAGCTAAATTACAGTGATGTGTAACGAAGCGGATTCAGTTGAAAGATGCAGGTTATTCAACGGTGAAATGGTGGCAAATGTCTCCAAGTATAGTTAGACTGGGAGCTCATCGCGATATCTTTACGTCATACTTTGAAAGTTTTCTTAATGAGAAGATGCATAATCATTTTATACATACATCTCAGAGGAACTAAAAAACAGTCTCAATCTCAATGCGATAGAGTATTGATAAATTATTATAAAATATTACAGTACGTTAGGTGAATCATATCTTGTCTTATATACATTTATTTCAGGTAGCGTGCAAGTACGTACAATGTAGTTGTGTATAATTATAATAATTCTGGACAATCCACACAGCATCATTTATGGAGATGAAAGTAGTGATGCAATTTATTTATAACTAATAATATATAACAATATAATATAATAATAATCTGTTTCAAGTGAACGACTATAACCTGTTATATTTGCTATTGTTTACAATCTATTTACATAAATATGCTTTGGTCAAAACAGTTAAATGAAATCTATGTTTTAGTAACGAAATTCTGTAATGTTTTCACTACTGTCTCTTGCTTTAATTTACTCTGTGTCGCTCTGTACACGATTATAATTTATTATGAATAAATGAAATATTATAAACGCATCGGCGCACCGTCCCGACAACGCCACTGGCAATGGCGTTTGCTTTGTTGCTCGAGAGATGGGACATAACACACCAAACTAAAATATCGAGCACGATACGTCTACATCTTGTTTAAGCTAAAGCCTACTTAAGAATCATACGAAGTCAGCTGCACAAGATTGTATACAATCCGTATCTTTGAAAAACACACTTCGTGTCACAGCGTTATATAAATATTTACATGGTATAAAAACAGCTCAATATTAGTGCGCTATAATAAATAAAAGAGTATTTTCACTCTATTTCACTGTATTTTGTTGAATGAAAACAGGAACAAATTGAATGAAAAACAAGAAGCAAAGACGAAGAAGAAGAAGAGAAGTAATATCTTTAAATAGTAAATGTTTTAAGCTTTTTGCTAAATTTACATAGGGTAGTGAAACGAGCGGGTATCTGCTTGGGAGCTACGTCGCTGGTTTGTATGCGTGTAACAATTTATGATACTAATTTACGCAAAGTTTAATATTATTTCCTAGAATAGTCGTACACATTAAAACTCAATCTGCTTGCATTGACTGCTAAGTAGTGTCCAAAGATAGCTTGACTCATCTCGGATTTTTTTTCTCTTGTGTTTTACCTCGGGTGTGCGCGCAACAGCAACACGGTGTGATCGCTTGCTGGGTAACAAGAATACTGACTCATCAAGATGCACCTGCCGCCCGCTATCCCCGTGATTTCCCACATATCACGCCCCTCACCCCTGTAAAATAAGAGCGAGTGGACTGGTTTACGTAATTTACTTAAAGTGATACGTTTGAGTTGATAGCATGATGCAACGCACCAAAAGAATACTGTCGATTATATTCTTATCTATCGATGTTTGTGTAAAAGCTATATTGGTGGCGTCCCTAAGCCCCCTAGCTGCCGACTTCCTTCATACTCGCGGGCACTCGTTCGTGCCAGCCTTTGTCGGGAACAATTGTCGACAAATTAGAAACGAATTGAGTTATTTAATATCAACCGTTAATGCCGAGGTTATTGTTTATAATGGCGTCTGGTGAAACAAATGTTGTCTTTGAAGGGAAGTTAGTATGGATCTTAAATAATGTTGGAGTAGGTATATTGTACATAGCTACTTAAGTTTTTTCATTTTTCAAGTAAGTAGAAAGAAATTGTAAAATAATATTTTAGCTAAACTACAACACAACAAGTCAATGTTCCCTCATAAGTCACAAGCATAACTTGAAACTCCACATTTTTTGTCGAATAAATCATACACTCAGTAGGAAAAAACCCCTTTTATCACTCCCGATAGCAAAGCCCATGATTTATCCCGCAAATTGACAGAATGTGTACAACGTCGGGTATTGGGCAGATCATATTTTATACTTTATTTTGAAGGGTTTCCACGCTTCGGGCACCGATTTTCCGATTGGGAGTGCAAAACCACTCATGTGTCAACGTGTTGCTTAAGCAAGAAATATTGGAAACAGCACCGTTTTTCAAAGCTACTTTTAGTAAAGTATATTTAAATGTTGTGCTCTGTTAACACACACGTTTTACATAAATAGCATTTTCGAAGTTTTTTGTACCTATTCCTTACTTCTAAAAATTCGCCGAAAGTAGAAATATAATATAGGGCTATAAATTTAAGAGAAAGCGACAAAAATCATGGAACTCGCGTCATCGTCACCGAACGCTTTCCATGAGCTATATGTACACTGTGTATATACTGTGTATGTGTAAGTACACATATTATGTGTACTTTTTGGCCTAGTTTTCACTTCTATCGGCAGTCCATAAAGACTGCCTTACTTACTTAGTGCAAGTTTACTTTTTAAATAATTTGCAAGATTGAAGAATTTTACCCAAAACAGTTGATACCACATTCGCGTTCTTGAACTGCCGTACACAAACTATTGTGTTTGGAAGTTCTTTTTGAACGTCTCACTTACCCCGATCCTGTCGATGCAAACACCCCCCGGGGGGCAGTCGCCACCGATTTATACGCACTGTATCATGCACTGAATACGACCCTCAGGGTTTCCCAAAATAACACTATTTTCATTTGATAATAGTGATACAAATATAAGTAATAGTGAAACGCGATACAAAAAATCCTCCTTTTTGGCAATGAATAAGTTTTGGGTTGTATTTATTGCCAAGCGTAATCTTAAAACTCGGCGTGACATATGTGACCTACAAGGCAATGATTTGATAAAGGTGATGATTACCACTTAACATCAGGTGGGCATTATGCTTGCTCCACCAGCCGTAGCATAAAAAAACGGCATTGTTGTTTGTCTTTGTCATTGACAGGCAGTTTCAAATTAGATCGAAAGAGACAAAACACGGTGTAGGTAACTATGTATTTCGAGGTCACCCGGAGTTCATTGGTAGTAAGATAATTATACAGCGGAAAATACTCTAAAAAAAAATTGCATCCCGACTTTATTTCGGAGGGGATAGCTACACTTAGATAGCACCGGTGGTCTAGTGGTAGTGACCCCGCCTTCTGATCCTAAGGTCGTGGGTTAAAATTCGGTCGTGCACCTACAGGTTTTTCTGTCCAAAAAATTTATGTGCGCAATGCCAGTCTCTCAAACGGTGAAGGAAATGAGGAAACCAGTTAGTATCCTAGCAGCAGCGATGGGCTTGCAACCTGTCACGCTTGGAATACTAACTACTGCAAAATGTGGGTACGTACTAAATGTACTATCTGGACGTGCCTCTGACTACCCCCCATAGACATCCGCGAAGAATCTTGAGTAGGTCTTGATGCTAAGAGATCGAAGGGTATATCTACCGTACCGGATTAAATTCGTGAAGTAATTTTTTCTTCCTTTTTTTATTAGTTAGTTGTAAGAAACTTACGTGTAAGTGACGTCAGACAATTTATAAAATAATTTATAATTATTATTTATCGGTTCATGCAATTTAAATAACAAATCCTAATGATACATAAATCTAAACTGTACAGCTAAACGAACAGCTATTGCATCTAATATCAATAAGTCTGGTAGGGCGGTTGCAGTACTTTAGTGTTACGGGGTACGCTGTTAGTTTATTGACACTATTTGTATTGCGAATTGTGGATAATGTAATTATTCTTTAGTCCGACTTTACGTACAAAAAGAGGTTATTGTTACAGAGATATTGGCTATTGTAGACTTTCAGCAACTGCTCATTAATATCTATACTAAATATTATAAAGAGGAAAGATTTGATTGTTTGTTTGTTTGCATTGAATATTTGCTCCGAAACTACTGGACCGATTTGAAAAATTCTTTCACCGTTAGGAAACTACACTATCCCTATATTATATTTAATAAAAAATACGGATCCGTACTAAAACCCGTGCGAAGCTGGGAAGGGCCGCTTGTACTTAATTATCAAACTCCATTTTGTCAAAAAATCAAAGACAATTTTTTTTTACCCACTTGATGTCTAGTAGTTACCATTACCTATAACAAAGCATTGCCTCGCAGGTCAGGCTCGTAACGTGCCCTACGATACACTAATCTAAGGCATACAGGTGTTAAGCCTCGTGTGCCTGTAATTTACACCAGTACCCACACCCTTCAAACCGGAACACAGCATGCTGCTTGGCGACAGAAATAGGCATGGTGAGAGTACTTTGAGTCTTGTGAACAATTTAGGCACCATTTGGATAATTTTTAACACAAAGATTGTATTTAGATATATAAAATACTAAGTAAAAGCTTAATCAACTTTCTCAAAGAATAACCCAAACGTAAATTACATTAGAATACAAATTAATATAATCACACGACGAAGAAAAAATTTACAGCAACGTTTTAATCCGTTCCGTAAAGAAATACCAACTTTCATGCCTTGATTTTCGGTTTATTTTTCAGTACTTGCTCGGACACTTGTGAATATAAAATGCAGGGAAACATGAAGGGTGTTCGTTTGATCATTTTAAGGTAATTTTCCTTTTGCTTATAAAATAAAATGACGTATGTGTGTAACTCAAGTAGAATTATGGAAATTTCATTCGAAATCTAAATTTGACTGAACCCTTTTGTATATAAACTGTGTAAAATTTATCTCTGGGTGTTTGATCGCATGTACGGCGCCAGATCAAAGAAGACCTTTGATCTGGTACTAGTCGTACTCGACCTAACTAAAGAGGGCAAGGCCATCTTTAACCTCAAAGCCGTCAACGGCCTCTCAGGCTTATCGGTAGAGACTCCTCACCGTAACGGCACCCCATCCCAATGCCACAGATGCCAACTTTATGGCCACTCTGCGCGCAACTGCTTTTCCCGACCGCGCTGCGTCAAGTGCCTGGGTGACCATGGCACCGCTGACTGCAACCGCTCTCGAGACGCACCTGAGCCGCCTAGTTGTGTGCTCTGTCAGGCTGTGGGACATACCGCGAACTATCGCGGCTGCCCCATGGCCCCCAGAGTGAACAAAAAGGTGGCACAGAGGACGCCCGAGCGCGTAGCGCCTCCCAAAACCCCGCAGTACTCCAAGTCCACCCCTAAGGTGACTGTAGTACCCGCGCCAGTCCCGTCCCACAATGCGTGAAGCCGTCCCCTCCCTACCTCCAACTTTGCCCGTCAGGCAGTTCCCCTCCTCCGACCCCAGCAGCCGTTCATGCCTGCGTACGGCTCCCCGCCTGTAGCCCTCCGACCCTCCTGGTCGAGCTACCCACCCGGTTTTGGATACGGAGAAGGCCACTACTCCGATCAAGTCAATGATTTCACTAGAAATCTTCAAAATTTACGTGATCCGATACAAATTGCTAATTACATTGCCCAAAACGACCAACTGCTTAGGTCCCTCCGTTCCCCCTCCCGCGTACAAAACAAAAAACCAATATGTTAGTACAAAAGGAGAGACTAAAACCCCATTCCGTCACCGTAGCGTTTTTCAACGCTAGCGGTTTAAAAAATCAACGCGACTTAGTTCACGACTTTTTGACCCGTCATCAAGTCGATATCATGTTAATACAGGAAACATTCCTAAAGCCCTCTATTAAAATCCCCCGAATGGCTAACTACCAATCTATCCGCAATGACAGAATAGGCCAAAGATTAGGCGGCACCCTGATCTATTTCAAAAGGTCTCTGCATTGCATCCCATTAGACACCCCTCCCCTGTCCAATTTAGAAGCCTCTGTCTGCAGGCTAGCGATGACCGGTCATCCATCGATCATCATAGCCTCTTGCTATCTTCCCCCATCTAAGACCATGCTCGAAAGCGATTTAAATTCACTCTTTAGCTTGGGAAGCTCAGTCATTCTGGCTGGAGACTTTAACAGTAAAAATATCATGTGGAATTGCCACGTCACTACCCCGAACGGCAGGCGTCTTGAGAGCGCAGCCGATGCCCTTAACTTCGATGTCATCCCTCCGATGACTCCCACTCATTATCCCTTTACTGTTGGGTATAGACCCGACACCCTAGACATGGCGTTGCTTAAGAATGTAACTCTCCGGTTACACTCTATAGAAACGCTACATGAGTTGACGTCAGACCATCGACCTGTCCTCATGCGTCTAGGCTCCCCTCCCGTCTCGACCCCTCCTACCAAGACTGTGATGCAATGGCATAAACTCGAGAAAGCTCTTGGGTCTATACATTCACCCAGCTTGGATAGGATCCCTGACGATATTTTATCCCCCGATGACATTACCGTTGCCGTCGACTCCCTGACCAACCATGTCACTACCGCTGTAAGCGGACTGTCGAAACAGGTACCGGCGGCGGGTGACCACCGCTGGGCCCTGCCAGACGATGTGAGACGGTTGATCACGGAGAAGAATGCCGCGATCCGTCGGTATAGCCGTTGGCCTTCCGACCTTAACCGGCATAGGCATCGTGTAGTGGAACGGAATCTTAAGAATCGAATCCGCGACTTTAGGGACGAACGGTGGGACGCAAAGCTCTCCGGGATCGAGCCAAGCCATCTGGCTTACTGGACGCTTGCTCGATCCATGAAAGCCGACAACGTCTCCGTTATGCCCCCTCTTTCCCGACCCAATCAGACCCCCGCATTCGAAGACGATGAAAAGGCCAACTGCCTAGCAGAAAGCCTCGAATCGCAATGCTCCCCTAGTCTCGCTCCCGTTGACCCTGAACACCTCGCTACGGTGGACAGTGAAGTCGAACGGTTAGTCTCTCAGCCCCCTAGCGCTCCTCCTCTTCCCCTGATTAAAGCCTCTGAGGTACAGACGATTATCAAGGGTCTCCATCCGAGAAAAGCCCCTGGTGCTGACGGCATCAGCAACAGGGTGCTTAAGAATTTCCCCACCGTCCTTATTTACCTCCTAGTCAGCATCTTCAATGCGGCTATGGCAACTTGCACTTTCCCCGACTCTTGGAAGGAAGCCACCGTTATTGGCATCCCCAAACCAGGCAAAAAGGCTACAGAGCCTTCTAGCTACCGCCCCATAAGTCTCCTCAGTTCCCTGGGGAAAATCTACGAGCGACTCCTTCTGAATCGTCTCTGGTCCCACGTTACCGAGCTCAAAATCCTACCCGATGAGCAGTTTGGCTTCAGAGCTAGACACTCTTGTCCCCAGCAAGTGCTCCGCATCACGGAGCACGTGCTCTCTCGATTTCACCATACCTGGCCGGCAGATACTGGTGCAATCTTTCTCGATGTGGCGAAAGCTTTCGACAAGGTCTGGCACAATGGCTTGATTTACAAGCTATCCAAACTCGGAGTGCCAGACAGGCTCGTGCTAATCTTACGAGACTTTTTACTCAATCGAAGCTTTCGCTATCGCGTAGAGGGTACCCTTTCGGACCCTAGACCTATCAGAGCTGGTGTCCCTCAAGGATCCATTCTCTCTCCCCTCCTATATACGCTGTACACCAGCGACGTCCCTCGCACCCATCAGGTGGAAATAGCCCTATTCGCCGATGACACAGCCCTGTACACATCCGATCGGAACGCCGATCGGGTGTGTATAAGGCTGCAGAAGGCTCTCGATGCACTAGGTGCTTGGTTCCGTAAATGGCGGATAGAGGTTAACCCGACGAAAAGTGCCGCCGTGTACTTTTCAAAGGGTAACCGTAATCCTTCCAGATCCGTCACTCTCTTTGACGAACCCATTCCCTGGGTGAAGTCAGCTAAATACTTAGGCGTAACCCTTGATTGTCGTCTATCCTTTGTCAAACACGTACGCACTGTACGTAACCGCGCCAAATTTATTCTTTCGCGCCTTCAGCCACTCGTATGCAAGAAGAGTAAAATGTCTCTTAGAAATAAGTTGACGCTTTACAAAACTTGCATACGACCTATCATGACTTACGCCTCCGTAGCGTTCGCTCATTCGATCAATTTAAAACCCCTCCAAGTAGTTCAAAATCGATTTTTGCGCACTATCACGGGTGCCCCGTGGTACATGCGTAATATCGATCTTCATCGAGATCTCGAACTCGAATCTATAGCCGAATTCATGAAACGCGCCTCCAGGCGGTTTTATGATTCGGCTCCCCACCATCCGAATCCCTTAATTAACTCGCTACCCGATTATCCAGTAGATCCGCCCGTTAAACGTACCCTCCGTAGACCTAGACACGTTTTAGGTGACCCAGATGACACGATCACCGCCGCGAATGCGGCGGAGGTCGCTTCATCGAGTCCGGACACAGGAAACACTCCACAATCACACCGACCCCGGCGGCGGGGTCGAAGACGTCTCCCCGTTAACGCCCCTTCAGGGCGAAGAGTCTCTCCGTAGCTCCCTTCTCCGGCAACAGCCCAAGCCGAGGTCCGTACCTAAGTGGTGCCCTTGTGCTCGTTGCCAACAAAACCAATTTTGTAATGGCGTAGCGCCTTCTGCGCTCGCCAGTAGCCCGGTAACGCTGTCGGAAATCGCTAGGCGATTATACCAGCATTTTAGTCCGTTCGAAAAAAAAAAAAAAAAAAAAAAAATCTCTGGGTGTTTGAAAATCTTAATCCATATCGTCTGTTGATGATGATATTAGTGGATTTTAGTAATACTAGAGCTAGAGTAATAGAGAAAAGTACTACAACTATGCCTATTTCGTGTCTTTCAAAACGTTGTTGTTATGTGAGAGTTCTGTCCTAACCATTTTAAAAGTCAAAATTTGTAATAATACAGTGCTTTTACGTAGACAACTCTAGTTTACATCTATACTAGATTATTATAAAGCGGAAAGATTGGTTTGTTTGTTTGTTTGCATTGAATAGGCTCCGAAACTACTAGACCGATTTGAAAAATTCTTTTACCTTTGGGAAGCTACACTATCCCCGGGTGACATATGCTATATTATATTAAAAAAAATAAGGGATTCTTACTAAAACTCGTGCGAAGCCGGGACGCGCCGCTAATAAAAAATAAATATAAATACGAATGTCTTGTCAATGGTTGGCAGATATTGTTTTCTGAAATCGTGTTTTAGAATAAGTAATATTTTTTGATTAATTTCAAAGTTACGAGTGGGTCCACAGTTCGACTAATAATCCACAGGAACATAAACTCACCTCAGATTCACCCTTCACCCCTTAACCCTGTGCCATTATAATTATTTTAATATGCAAATAATGATAATAAAATTCCTTTCCTCGCTTTTTGTTTCGTTTGTGGCTCAGCTTATTGGGTTATACTTAATTATATTTAGCCTAGGTGGCGCCTTAATTTTTATTTATGTCTGTTTATTCGTTCTTTGTGCATTTACTTTTGTTCTTCAGATATTTGGAACAAAAATTATATAAAATAGCATTAAATTTCTTAAAATTCTGGGACGAGCAGAAAATAACTCTTTTAACAAACAATACATTACAAAAACCGGCCAAGTGCGAGTAAAAATTGCATAAAAAATCACGTTTGCTGTATGAGAGCCCCCTTAAATATTTATTTTATTCTGTTTTTCAGTATTTGTTGTTATAGTAGCAACATAAAAATACATCATTTGTGAAAATTTCAACTCTCTAACTATCACGGTTCATGAGATACAGCCTGGTGACGGACGGACAAACAGACAGCGGAGTCTTAAAAACCGGCTGTTTTTTATTATAATGAAAATTTGTTGCCGTCGTTTGTTTTTCCGGTCACGCATAGTTTGGATGTTTTCAAGAGAAGAGTGAGTAGTCAGTCACCTTTCGTCTAAGCGTGGTCTACCGCAACATCACTTAAAATCAGAAATCCTCGTATATTTTTGGAGCAGAGACAAGATTGAAACTATAGTTTTAATGTCGAAATTGGGCATGTCTAAAATGACAATTTCAAAGAATACCGTTTGTAGCTTGACATAATCGAAACTTGAAGTTATCGATACTTTGTTACGAGAATTGGGCTCTAAGCGAGATTATGGTAAAACTTTTGCCTATAAACTGTAAAACCAGAGAAAACTTTGTCAACGTGTGCATATTCTCTTGAAAATTCTAACAAGACCATACAAAAAAACGGTAGGAACCAAGCCGTAAGTTTCTTGCTGGTTCTTCTTCGCTTGGTCACGAGGAACTGGCGCTTAGATTTACCTAGATTTAAGACGTATAAAATGATCCCTGCGGATATTAGTGCATACATGCTTTTGACTGTGACTTTGATTCACTGTAGACTTATTATTGTTGGAAAGTTTAAGAGTCTCACTAGCCAAAATCAAATCAAATCCAGTCAAATGTTAAGTATAATAATAATGCTGGAAAATCCACACAGCATCATCTCCCCAAGCTAAGCAGAGCTTGTGTTATGGGTACTAGATGACTGATATACTTAATACAATACATTACATGATGATACAGTATGTTGCTATGAAAATGACAGTGGCAAAACTATTTTATACAGACGGTTTAAATGCAAAGCTAACTAAAGGATTTTTTCAAGCTGTTTAGAAGCTTCTGCTATAACTTTGAAAATAATTCTTACAGGAAAATGAGTTTTCTTTAAATTATTATAAAGCCCATAATCCTTACAATAAAAACTCTCAATAGAAGCGTTTTTTCAAGATTTTATAATCACCTCTCACGGATCACTTGTTACCATCCCACGCGGTCGGTTAAGCAGATAACAAATACCTCTTTACCCCTTTTTACGTTTCACTTCATTTTTGGCTTAAAACTCAAATTCTATTTGATTACTTGAAAATTCTTTGTCTCATTCCCACATTTTGTGTTTTTGAAGTGATACATCTTATGCAACTTCCAACAAGGTTGCGTTAAACGTTTAACACTACCATGGAGGGGGTATGAAAGCACTGTTTTTTCTCTCTTTCTCTCATAGCCAGTTACGTTTCGTATATAAAAGAAGTTTTACTTCAGTCATGTGGTCTAAATCACACCCGTTTTTTTTCTATCTGTGCCTCTGTCTGTTTGTTATTCTGTATTCTAATAGTAGATAGTTTCTGTATTCTAATAATAGATAATAGTAGATTCTAATAGTTCTATATTTTAATAGTAGATTATTTAGCAAGGGACTAAAACGAACCAATATACGTGCCATGTTTAGTTATAAAATCGAGTATGAATAGGTCTATTCCTGAATAAAGTATTCTACTTTTTACTTCGGCAGCGAGAAAATAAATAAATTAGGTTTATACAAGGTTTTGAATCAATCGAGATTCTTCGAGGATGTCTAAGAGGGTAGTTAGAGATACGTCCTGATAGTACATTTGGTACGTACCCACATTTTGCAGTAGTTAGTGTTCCATACGTGACAGGTTGCAAGCCCATTGCCGCTGCTAAAATACTAACTGGTTTCCTCACGATGTTTTCCTTCACTGTTTGAGAGCGCTGGCATTGCGAACATACATTTTGTTCAAATCTGGTGTATGACCGTATTTGAATCCACGGCTATAGGATCAAAAGGCGAGATCATAACTACTAGACAACCAGTGGTCTGAATATTGATTTTAAAAACAAAATCACATTTTAACTTCTGTGTCAGCATTAAGGTCCCTTCACTAGTAATTTGTCATGTTTTCCTCGGTGAACAGTGTATTCCACCTCAGTGTAGACCCAGCCTTAACGTGACTACAAGTAGGTACATCAAGTATATCCCAGAGAGGTCGTCTCGGGCAGGTGGGCTTGCTTAATTAATAACAGCAATAATTGACCGCCCCCAGCTATTATTGGGAGCTATCACAACATTTGGGTCACGAGTCTGCATCATACGATGTACAGGGATGAACGATCTTGGTACTTTGGCGATAGTTTCGTTTAGTATTAGTTAGTAGTAACTTCTGTGCGGTTGGTTGAGGGTTCGAGAACAAACATTCGTTTGATGAATATAAATGTTTATTCTCTGTCTGGGTGTTTTATTGTTTTATAAGTGTGCATTTATAAAAAACCACATGCTTTAGACCACACGACTAAAGTAAAACTTCTTTAATATACGAAACTTTCTCTTTCTTTTTCTTATTTCTTTCTTCTTCTAATTATTACTTCAAAAATCATATTTTATGTAAGTATTCTTTCAGTTAACTGGTTCTTATAGTACAAGCTATGCTTAGTTAGGGGCTAGGTGATCTGTAAAAAATTCTACACATATATGTATCTTTTTTCAATTTATAATCATGACAATAAATGTGGTCAAATTCTCACCGTGAGGAAACCAGTTAGTATTCTAGCAGCGGCTATGGGCTTGCAGCCTGTCACGTATAGATCATTAACTACTGCAAAACTCCTCAACGAACTTTGACACGGATTACTCTATCGTTTGCTAACGTATGTGCAAAATTGAGTAAGATATCGAATTACTGAGTTTGTATCAATGCTTCAGCCGTCTTTAATATCAAATCTCTCAAATCAAATCTCGTCTTTAATCTCTCTATCAATACAAAAAGTTTCATTTTAAAATGACAATATTAGTTTCTTCATTATTAAGTATCAAGATTGGTTAGCATAGTATAGCTCCGTACGAGCTAGTCAGTAATGCCCTCTGGCTGCAATCACACCGAGCCAACCCTGTCTCGTCTGTTTACTTACGATACGCTCTCTAGTAGATCAATTTGAACTATTAATTAAAACTAACTAGTGGTGTAAATTTGAAACGATTTTGCATAGATGCATCAGAAACTTACACAACTACAGTTTTTTTTTAACAAGTGAAATTAAATTTGACGACCGATGTAGCAGGGCAGGCGAAAGTCTACCTGCGACGCAGGAGGTTGCGGTTCGATTCCCGCCTTTGGATAAATGTTTGTACGATCTGCAAATATTTATTCCGGGTGTTCTGGATATTTTCTATTTAAAATAAAAATATGTATGGTATGTAATGTATTGTATTAAGTATATCAGTCATCTAGTAACCATAACATAAGCTGTGCTTAGCTTGAGGCTAGATGATGCTGTGTGGATTGTACAGCATTATTATTATCATTATTATTATTATTTTTTGTAACGAAATATTCGTAATAAAAAATAACTTGTATATAGTAGATATCAATATCAATGATTACAAATTTCAAAATAACCAATTTAATTCTAGAATTGAAAAAAAAGTAACTAGCTAAATTAAATAACTAGCTGACTTTGTTGGGCGGTAAGCATTTTTACTTTTCAATTTTCGTGTTAGTATTATTCTATGACACTCACAAGTAACGTGACTGTCTATTGGTAAAAGAACCTTTAAATAAATAAATAATAAATAAATAATGCCGGACGACCCACACAGCATCACCTAGCCCCAAGCTAAGCAGAGCTTGTGTTATGGGTACTAGATGTCTGATATACTTAATACAATATTATATTACATACATAGATATTTTTTATTATACATAGAAAATACCCAGAACACCCGGAATAAATATTTGCAGATCGTACAAACATTTATCCCAAGGCGGGAATCGAACCCGCAACCTCTGCGTCGCAGGCGGACATTTGCCCGCCGCACCACATCGGTCGTCAAACCTTTAAAATCGGTTCAGTAGATTCCAGAGATTACCCCAGCAACCTTACAAACTTTACCTCTTTATAATATTAGTATAGATTTATATACAGAAGTGAATATACCAAGAAGCCACCCCGACCAAGCCTAGAAAAACTTTGTCCTGTTTTCGTGACAATATTTTGTACATCGTTTTCAGTTATACTGGCGTAGCTTGTAGCACTACGCCGTAGCGCTACGTCGTAGACCTCACAGATTAAGCAAGTGTTAATTTTAAATTTAGATTACACTATAAATAATACCCCAAATGGCTTAAAAATCAAAACTACAGCCGGATATAATTACTTAAAGAACATTAGCTCAAAAAAGTGGCCAATTCCAAGTCGCAACTCAGAAGCAAGCAGAATTAATGTTAGCAATAAAACCTCGAGAACACTCCTAAAGTATCGCTAATTAATGTAAACATGGAACGATTAGGACTCCGAATAAACACACAAATGGCGTTCTACAGCAATAAATACCTATAATATTTTTAATTACTGCCCAAAAAAAAGACATTAAACAGAGAAAAGATAAAAATTCGCGGCCATATTGCAAATGAGCATTAAATTCGTATAGGGGACAGTGGGGTATTTTTTAAAGTATTATATATTATTAGGCGGCGGAACAGGGCCGCACTCAGGTCATCAGGATAAATAAATTATGATATAGTGGCGGGGTGTTAGCTCTCATCTCTGTTGCCTTATAGAACTAGTTAATTTTAGAGCGGATAATGTTGATAAATTGTTCGACGATCATTTTTATTCAATGGTTTGAGGTAGTTTATATTATCAGATGTTTGGAGCTGAAATTTTGAAAATCTTTCAATACTTACGGTTTATCTTTCCAGTGTTCAAAAATAATGTAGGTATAAGGTAGATAGGTTAAATATTAGATGTAAATCATTTGTATATACATTACTTCCTAACTAAACTGCCTGTACTAAATTACTTCCGTTATAAAATAAATAAAATTACAGTATAGTTCGAATTAAATACTAAAAAAATCAAATGCTATTGGAATTTTGTAAAAAAAAACTGCTCGGCTAAGTGTAATAACGTTCTGTTAGTCTAAGATTTGGATAGATGATTGTTGGTTGGATAGGTATGGCACTGAGTGCTTGTATGTTTTGGCTATTGGCCAAAACATACAAGCACAAAAAAAAAAAGCATCATCACTTAAAATGTAACTTTTAAATTACTTAGGAATTTGTCACGTACAACTTTTTTTCCATTCACAAAAACTAAAAAAAAACAGCACTATATACCTTTACTAGAGTTGTCTACTAGTTCAACCGAATTTACTTTTTTACGTGTACCAATTCTAAAAGTTCATAGCTTAACTCGGACGTGAGTTTAAAAACCGTGGGCGTTGTCTAATGAATTTATGGTCAGGAAGTTGTCGCGTTTTTCTCCAGAGCCCGAGATAAACACCGGCATAGCAAACGCGTGACGAATAGTACGCTTGCGTACTCTCTGCCATTTTCCAGGGTTCTGTAATAAGTTGAAACAGGCTTTCATATCTGTTCTAGACTAGTAAGTCACCCGGAACTGAAACCTCGAGGTCTTTGTGATTGAGTCATAAACTCGCAGCTCACGTCTATCAAGCTTTAGACATAGATATACATTTATTTACTACAAAAACATACAAAACAGATCAAAAAGTGAAAAAAATAAGACAAACGAAAGGGCATAAGCAGTAGGTGCCTGTGAACACAGCAGCAAAAGGCTTTACTTTTATGGTATCTTTGAAAGTATATATCTAAGAATAAATACATAAACTATGAGAATGTATAAACGAGCTCAATATCTTATCAACCCCTGGTTAATCAGATTTATTTATGCTTTACCAGTAAATTTCTTATCTCATCCCTTTAGACAGAAAATAAATAAATATCATCATGACTTTAATCCTCAGGCACGGTAGATATCCCCCTCAGATCTCTTAGTACTAAGTACAAACTCGAAATTCTTCGAGGATGTCTAAGGGGGTAGTCAGAGATACGTCCATATTATATACGTCCATGGCACATACCTAAATTTTGCAGTTGGTATTCCATACGTGACAGGTTGCTAGCCTGTGTGATTCCTATGGATATTCTTACTATCTTGATTAGCTACAAATTTAACTAGTACCAAGATATATACCTAAGCCAATGTTTACTGTGTCTATGTATTGTTTAGATATGAATTATTTATTTTGTTAAAAACTAATTTTTGCTCGTTTTTCACTACAGAACTCATTGTTTTATAAATTGACACTCTTTTTCATTTCACAAGTTCATTATTGTCTTTTTTCTCGCAGTTCATATGATTTATCTGTCAACAGATGCACTGGAATCCGGTCCTGGACGTAATGTGCCCTGTTTATGGACGCAGAAGATGCTTTGTCTCGTAATTAAGGTAACAGGTGAAAAAATATGGAATTATGACCGTTAGAGGGCGGGAATAGCCAAACAAATATATAAATCTGTAACTGGGAGTAATTTAAATTGCATTAATTGAATGGATTTTGAATTCGCGGTCTTCATGTATGACAGCCGTCACAGCTCAGTTCGTAGTAGCCCTGCCTTCTGCGCTGTAGGTGGTGGGTTCGATCCCCACCGAGAACAAACATTTGTGTGATAAATTTTAGTTCTGTGTCTGGGTGTTTTGTTGTATTCTAAGTATGTATTAAAAAAAACAGGCCAAGTGCGAGTTGGACTCGCGCACACAGAAAAATCACGTTTTTTGGTTTTACTCTTTGGGTACGGAACCCTAAAAACAAGTATATAAGTATTCTATTAGTTATCTAGTTTCCATAGTACAAGCTATGCTTAGTTTGGGATAAGATGATGTTGTGTAAAAATGTCCACAAATAAATAAAAAATTATATTTATATTTGTGCTGGATGAATATTCATATCTATTATATATATTTTAGAAGAGCTCTACTACTTAAAACCACGCATATAATCGTAGTAATTAGTAGTAGTATTTGCATAATATGCCACTATTTTGCAGATTATCTAAATTTACAAACTCAGCCCAATGATCAATATAAGCGGAATTTCTAGCAAAAGTATACAAACGCGGGAAAGGTTATGTAAACACAAGGGCTAGTCTCACATCCAATAAACGCATTTGCAATTATTCCATGAGGATAACGGTCTGAAGAATGCACACGATGTCCACAACCGAGTCAAATGCCGCCAATAACCGTAAAGGGCAATGGTGGCCCGAAACGATTACTACAAACACTTTGAACTTAAACCACTGTAAAAATACAAATGAGAGATATCTTAAATTTTGAACGTGAACACTAGCAGTAGGGTTGGTCTACAAATTGAAAGTTGCTCAGGTAATGTAGGTTAATGATGGATGATGATGAGATACCTTAAATCAAGCAATAGCCATAAAATTAAAATCTATACCAATGAAAAGAATATTTATCCGGACTGTGATAAAGACAATTCACACACAGACAATGCAAAATTTCAGGGCAATCTGGAAGTTTGAAGTCTCATATACCTACCTAATATAACTGAAAGTAGAATGAAAAAATAAAATATGTTTAATACCCCAAACTACACAAATTGCACATATGAATGGCAGGGGGTGCATACTATAGCGAGAAATTAAAAATATATACTCATATAAAAAAGCTTATATAATTTCAATATACTTTTGAAAAATGGCTCAAGTTGACATAGTACAGAGTCATACCGGTTTTGTAAAAGGTAGTCCGGATATATTTTCCGGTTGGTTAGTCCGATTTCACGGACAATTGATTTCGAGAAGGTCGGCGGACAATGCTCGATAGTTTATCGGCCGACATTTGATAGAGCGATTTTGATAATGTTAATGTAGTCTCGAAAGGGGTCGTACCTAGGTATCTACTAACAATTTTTTCTTTATTATTCTGCGATTCATTTGTACATATTGAATATACTAATTATGAGAATCTTGTCTTGACTGACTGACATATAGACAACGCACAGCCTTAACCGCTGGTTCCAGAGACTTTAAGTTTTTTTTTAATACAATTTGCCGATGGAACAAGCATGTGGCCCACCTAGTGTTAAGTTGTTACCATCGCTTCTAACAAAGCATTGCCTTGTAGGTCACGTTAGTTAGGAACGTGCCCTACAATACACTACTCTCAACCTAAGGCATACAGGTGTGAAGCCTCAGCCGAAAATCAGCGCTGCAGCATGGCAACATGCCGTAGCATTATGCTGAGCTGAGGCCATTTCACCACCACATGGAGACCATTTTTATTTATATATTTTTATTATGCCTTAATCTATTAAAAATGGTGTCAAATCAACCGTAATTAAATTTAAGCTCGGTAATTTTTTTATGTAATGTCTAATGTATTTGTTGTGTAAATTTGCTATTACTTTATTCTGTATTGTGGTGGTTTGAATAAATGTCTTATCTATCTATCTATCTATCTGTACTAATACCGGCACCCACACACAGCAAGCTGCTTGTCGGCAGAAATAGGCATGGTGGTAGTATTTCCTCGGACGAGCTCTACTACTACTAGTTTTCAGAGTATTTGTCTTGGTGCGTGAGAGTGTACGAAGAAAGAATTTCCAAAGTTCAAGAACTTCACACGGATAAAATCACGTGTTTGCGCTAGTGTAGTACAAATATTGTTTGCAGTACATCATTCCGTAGTTCCTTTGAAGGAGTCACTTAGCTTTCTCTGTCACTGGAGTTTCTTTACAAGAACTGAAGCCTCACTGAAAGCCATTCATTGTTCTCAGCTGTTTCCTTTTTGTGTCGAACAGTTTCTTTAGTAGCTTTACTATGAACCTACAGCGCAGAAATCAGAGTTTTTACCAACTAAGCTGTACATCAAAGTCCTAATTCGTAATTAAAATTCATAAAATTCAAGTTAAAGGGCCGCTTGCACCACAATCTGATTTAGTTTTAACTAGCGGCTCGTTCCAACTTTACACAGGTCTTAGTAACGAACCCTAATATTTTTGAAAACATAATTATAGTCTAGATCACCCAGGGATAGTGTAGCTTAACAGCGGTAAACAAAAATTTCAAATCGGTCCAGTAGTTTCGGAGCCTATTCAATGCAAACAAACAAACAAATCTTATCTTTTTATAATATTAGTATTTATTATTATTATATGTAGCTAATAATCACGTTTGCCGAGATAAACATGTTTAGCTTTGGCGTAATAGAGACTAAATGTTCCTTGTGCTAGATGTTAAAAGTAATTAACTTCATAAATGCATTTAAGGGCTCGTTAAATACATTTAGTGATCGTTGTGCAAGCAGACCAAAATGGTATTGGTCGAAATGGTATTCTCTGAAACTGACATTTTAGAAAGGCCTACTTTTGACACCACATAATTTTTTATATTCTAGTTTCAATCTCGTCTCAACTCCAAAAAAAGCTCTCAAACTAAGCAAACCTTGTATAATGGAAACCAGATAACTGATTAAATATTTATACACCTTTTTTTATAAATATATACTTAGAATACAATATAAAACCTAGACAGAAAATAAACATAAATGATCATCACAGAAATGCTTGTTCTCGGTGGGGATCGAACCCACAACCTATAGCCTAGAAGGCAAAGCTATTGAG
Source organism: Electrophaes corylata (assembly GCA_947095575.1). NCBI lineage: Eukaryota > Metazoa > Arthropoda > Insecta > Lepidoptera > Geometridae > Electrophaes > Electrophaes corylata. The sequence goes on from OX352720.1 coordinate 8,815,152, forward strand.
CTGTGTGGTTAAAGAAACAAACAAGTGGAATAATCGAATCAGAGTTAATGAAAAACAGGCTTAATCGTCACAGAAATTGAATGTCGTTTGACCATTGATGGTTGTACTTTTATATCGATAGTTCCGGTTTACGACTGTCCGGTAATTGGGAACGACCACTACACCCTATAGTAGCCATCCCTCTGTCTAACAATTACGGTCAAACGTTATTGGATTATGTTTGATTGTGTGTGTTGTACACATACAATTAAATACTTAGTAGTAAAAACTTAGTAGTAGTAAAGCTCTTTGTGAAGGGCTCGTCCGGGGAAGTACTACCGCCATGCCTATTTTTCCAGCCAAGCAGCTTGCTGTGTTCCGGTTCGAAGGGTGTGGGTGTCGGTAAAACTACAGGCACATGAGCTTTAACCTGTATACCTCAGGTTGGACACTGAGCAGAATATTGAAGGCCACGGTTCTAACGAACGTGGTCTACGAGGCAATGCTATAGGCTATGGTAACCACTTAACATCTAGTGGGTCATCTGCTTGTTTGATCAGCAAGTTGGACTTAACAAAAAAATAAAAGTTTACTTACCACGTTGTATATCTCACAAACTGAAAACCCTATCTCGAGAACCGACAATTTGTCACCGAAAGTCCGACCAACTTGGCTAATCGAAAGTCCAAATTTTTGCCACAGTATGAATATTAATGGCAGTATTCGTTAATCTGGAGCGAAATTGCGGCGATATGCGCGGCGGTTTCTTGACGCGACTTACTGTTTCTAATTTATGCTGTGACACGAACTATGGCATTTTAACTCCTTCGCTGATAATAGGAAGGTGGTAAGTTCGTTTTTTGTCATTTTTACTAAGGCTTAGGAATAAAACCTTTACTTATACACAATAGAACAGCGTTTTGTTGGTATGAAAAGAACGTTTGAACGTGTATATTGGTAAATAATTCGAATAGGGTTATGTTTTTTTTACGAAATATGATAAAACATTGGATTGCCTTTACATATTTCTATATTGCATATACCTCACTAAGTTAACTAATTTGATTTGTAAAAAGGATCTCACAAAAATGTTCATCGTCGGATTCATCATCACTAACCAAAAGACAGTCTATCAATGATAAAAAAACACAAAAAAAACCGGTAGGAACCAAGGCGTAAGTTTGTTGCCTGTTCTTCTACGCTTGGTCGCGAGAAACTGGCATCTAGATTCACGTAGTTATTAGACAATTCTAAGTCATTAGTTTGATTTCATGGAATTCATGCCTTTTGACTTTTTTTGACTAAGAAGCAGATGACCCACTCGATGTTAAATACATCCCTATTCAAAACGCGACTATTTTGTAAAAAACACGAAAAAAAAATTACACTTTGATATCATTGGTAAAGTGACTGGCATCTCATGACAAAAACATAACATTTTCACACAGCGATTTTTCTATGAAATTGTTTTTTTTTTGGAAAAATGATACTTTTTATCTTACCCTGCTTTCCTAATCGAAGGCTAGTGGCGATCCGGCTTACCCGAAGCCAAAAAGTGTACAGTCACGCCTCTCCCCCTCAACCCTCTGAGCTAACTTCATAAAAGACTGAATTTAAATACGTAAGACGTTGTCAAAGAGTGATGCATTCGTAAAATGGATAAAATGTTTATGTTGTGATATTGGTCTATGGCGTATAAAACGCTTTTTGGTGAGTTTTAGGAAAATTTAACTATTTATAAATAATGGTGTGAACGAAAATGTTTCATACGTTTTTAAAGAGAAAATCCAATTATTATTATTATTTAAAAAAAAACCACTTGACATTGGCAAAATGGTCTGTCGAACGACAGATTGTTAGATGGAAGAAGAAGAAGATCTTGAAACGTCATTTCATTTTCTAAAATTACCTTAGGATAAATGTTTGTTCTGCAAATATTTATACCGGGTGTTCTGGATATTTTCTATAATAAAAAATATCTATGTATGTATTGTATTGTATTAAGTATATCAGTCACCTAGTACCCATAACACAAGCTCTGCTAAGCTTGGGGCTAGATGATGCTGTGTGGATTTTCCAGCGTTATTATTATTTGTGTTTATTCGGGTATCAAAAATTTTTAAGTAGTCAAACTATGAGAAGTATTTTACAAAAATATTGCGGTTCAAATGCACATAATGAATGTTATAAACAAGTTATTACAAACTCCGGACAGCCCCCAACAATGCAAACAAAAGAGTCCTACAAATCTTAATCTTAGCATTCATTACGCGAACAAAATGGCGAACCTGAATTTATTCTAGGTAAGAAGTAGCTTCACCTTGTTGTTTATTGTTGTAAGTCAAAGTCAAAGTCACAAAGCATTTAATTAGTAAAATCCGCAGGGATCATCTTGAAGCGTCTTAAATCTAGGTGAGTCTTAGCGCCAGTTCCTCGCGACCAAGCCTAGAAGAATTCTATCCTACCAATATTATAAACGCGAAAGTTTGTAAGTATGGATGGACGGATGGATGGATGTTTGTTACTCTTTCACACTAACCAGTAGACCGATTTGGATGAAATTTGGAATAAACATAGATTATAACTTTAATTAACATATAGGCTACTTTTTATCTCGAAAAAATAACGGGAACGGGAAAAAAACTGCCACGCGGGTGAAGCTGCGAGCGGCCCCTAGTATATGTATATATATATATATAATAAGTCAACTTGGCTTACAGTTTAGTTGGTAGTAGCTTTGCCGTCTGCGCTGTAGGTTGTCAATGTCTAACCCTGCTACTAATAAACTCGACGTAACCTCGAAATAGTCACACAGACTTTGTCTCTTTTTATCTTATTTAAAACTACCAGTCAAAGCAAAAGATTAAATACGGTATAACTATTTAAAGGTTTCAACAAGCATAATGGAACCAGGGTTAGGCAAAAAACATTTATTCCATGGAATCATACAAATCATTAGAATTGTTTTACAGTTTGGTGAATCTAGAAAAAAAATAACATTATGACTTTAATCCTCAAGCACGGTAGGTATTCCCATGTCTAAGGAGGAGAGAAGGAGATTCTTCGCGGATGTCTAAGAGTTGAGAGGTACGTTTAAATATTATATTTGGTTATACAAATATAAAACTAATCCAAATCGTTTTTTTTTAAGTTCACCAAACCATTACCTCTCTAAGAAAATCATGTTCAAAGCTCCAAAGAATCTATTTACCTTTTACAAAACATTACAGATTTAATTACAGAGAAATAATTAAATAGTCGTACGAGAGTATCGAACCAGCACCTTCAAGTCCTAGTGACTGCTACGCCACACACACGAACACACCTGAATGCTGTGGCTTGTAATAACCCGATAGCCCGCCGGCGTTTTTAATTTTCCGCGAGATCACCTTCCCGCGCCGGGAAGAGGGGACCCGGAGACTCTGTTGTGCTTACTTATTAGTTTTATTGATTTTCTTAAAAATACGTGATTTTTGTGTGTATAAATAAGTATTGTTTATGTTATATGTGTTTTTGTATTTAAATAAACTTTCAAACTACCTCCCATGGATCTTTTTTATGGTTGACACCCCTTCCACCCGCACCAAGCGCTTTGCCTCAACTTTTATTATGCGTACAGCAAAGGATTGGAACTCGTTGCCGTCGTCTGTTTTTCCGATCACGTATAATTTGGATGTCTTCAAGAGAAGAGTGAATAGGTATCTTCTAGGTAAACGTGCTACACCGTAGACTGCGTCATCACTTAACATCAGCTGAGATTGCGGTCAAACGTTTACCTATAGAATGTAAAAAAAAAAAAAAAAAACTTATGAGGCGACTAAGGAACCAGAGGGGCTACCATCAACTTGGTTGCTCGCTAGATAGTTTGATTAGTAACCCGTACCGTAAACTTCTAAATGTCATGAGTTAAGAGGGTCACAATCCAGATGTTTAAAATTTAGCTATGCGTTCGAAATACAAAATTATTGCACTATGAAACCTGAACAGGCTCGAACATAGGTACTCGAACAATGGATACAAGGGTATTTTCGTACAAATCCGGAAGCCGTTGCTGAAAGTTCGTGTTGCAACATGATTCTTCTAGTACAAAGGCGCACTCGGCATGACTGGCCTCACAGCTGTGTTAGTAGTCGCTTTGCCTTCATTGCTGTAGATTGTGGGTTCGATCCCCACCGAGAACAAATATTTGTGTGATGAACATAGATGTTTTACAAAAAAAGTACATAAGTTCTATCGGTCATCTGGTTCTCATATTACTCGCTATGCTTAGTTTATGGCTAGATGCTCTTATGTAAAAAAGTTTACAAGTAGTTATTTATTGCCACGCAGTTTGGTAATCCTGATGCGCTGAGACCTTGATTCCTTCGTAACTTTGACTAGACGACCAAATACTATGTCCAACGATCTCACTGAAATATCAAGTTTTTTTTTTTACATGCTATAGGTAAACGTTTGACCGCAATCTCACCTGATGTTAAGTGATGACGCAGTCTACGGTGTAGCACGTTTACCTAGAAGATACCTATTCACTCTTCTCTTGAAGACATCCAAATTATACGTGATCGGAAAAACAGACGACGGCAACGAGTTCCATTCCTTTGCTGTACGCATAATGAAAGTTGAGGCAAAGCGCTTGGTGCGGGTGGAAGGGGTGTCAACCATGAATGGGTGTCTCGTCTCCGTACGTCTGGTGGTCCGATGATAGAACGGAGATGGGGGAATTAGGTTGTGGAGCTCCAAGGCACACTCGCCGAAATGCATCCTGTAGAATATGTCTATGTGATATGTCTTGTCGTGTATCTAATTTTTAAATAAATATTTGTGGGCATTTTTACACAACATCAATTAAGCATAGCTTGTACTATGGATGAGAACCAGATGACTTATGTATGTTTTTTTGTAAATACATTTAAGAATACAATATAACACAGAACAAACATTTACATGTGTTCATCGCACAAATGTTCTTGGTGGAGATCGAACCCACCACCTACAGCGCAGAAGGCAGGGCTACTACGAACTAAGCTGTGGCGTTACATTTATATTTCCAATCAAACTCAGATCACATTCGTTCATAAACTGTCCTAATCTCCTGTCCTCTTAAGACTACCCCCAGTAGCCAATCAAAGTATAACCATTATAATCTGTGGTATAACCATAAAGATATCGTCCAGGGGTGTCTATAGCTCATAATAATTATGACTTATGCCCATAAAATACGCGGACACATTATTTTTATGTGGTCGTAAACGTTACGGCGATGTCGAAAGGTAATGACTATATTGATGGATGTTATGTAATTAGCTGAATGTTGGTAAACAATAATTTTACAAGTACCTAGTAAAAAAAATATATTTTTATCAGTTACTTAATCTACAGTATCGTAATATGGTTCGTGATCTCCCTGTGTTAAAAGTTAGAAGCTTCATGTTTTTCTCATTTTTTAATCAAAATAATAATATGCTGAAAATACAAACTGAATGATAACATACAATCTAGTAGTTCTGCGAATAGTATACCTCGCAAGCAGTGGCATGCTTTGATATATTGGCAGTAATCAAACACTCAATAAAATCGTGATTGAGTGTTTTTTTATGTGACTTTTTAATGGAACAAGCAGATGGCCCACCAGATGTTAAGTGGTTACCATCACCTATAACAGAGCATTGCCTCGCAGGTCACGCTCATTATAAACATGCCCTTAAGATGCACTACTCTGCGGCCATCAACCTGAGGCATACAGGTGTTAAGCCTCGTGTGCCTGTAATGACACCGGCACCCACGCCCTTCAAACCGGAACACAGCAAACTGTTTGGTGGCAGAAATAGAGAGTCACTAAGAGTTTTACTACTACTAAAAAAAAAATTAAATATATAGAGGAACTTGTGGGCTATATAATCGTCAAAGTCGGTTGAAAATAATGCGGCTTGTATGCGAGAACAGACAAAAGTATTTTTGGTCAATCTCGAAACTTCGTTTTATTTTTTGTTTCCTTTACGTATCTCATTTGTTTTATTTGACATGGATCAATAAAATAGTTTCGTTTGATGTTTTCTTAATTGAGTTTTGATAAGTATTAGCTTATGTACCCCAACCAATGCGTGTTTTATTCTACTAAAAGCCACCAGCCAGAGCAACGTCTCACAAATCGAGCATCGTCTAATGGCCCCTGCCTATTAGTTTTTATTATTTCGCCGGCTGCTCAGTTTTCCTTATTGCGCTGTTCATTGTATGCCGATACATCGTTTTCACTTAACATGGTGTCTGCAAGTACTTTTGTGTGATTATACTTAAGTTACTATGCAAGTAAACTACTACTACTTCGGGTACGGAACCCTTAAAACCATGACCCATACACCTAGCAATAATAGGATTCTACGATTACGAAAGTTTGAATCCATTTTCAAGATTGGATATAAAATGGTAAATATACTAGGGTACTGCGTTTCTCTACGATGTATGATTATTGTCAAAGAATAAAAATAAATAATCTGGATATTTTTACACGAGCCCCAAACTAAGCATAGCTTGTACTATGAGAACCAGCTGACTATAGAATACTATACTTTTTTTGTAAATACATACTTAGAAAATACAATATAACACCCAGACACAGAACAAACATTTACGTTCATCACGCAAAAGTTTTTCGGTGGGGATCGAAACCACCACCACCACAGAAGGCAGGGCTACTACAAACTGAGCTGTAACGGCTGTCAAGAATGTGAAGAATGAACAGCTGTAACAGATCAATGCCTCACAGGTTATTTACGATGCACTGCATTGCTACCATCGACCTGAGGTATACTTGTAATCTTACCGGCACCCTTCAAACCGGAATACAGCAAGTTGTGTTTCTAAGAAAATTCACATAACAGCTTCTTCTAAATGTTTAATAAATAAATAAATAAATAATGTTGGACAATCCACACAGCATCATCAAGCCCCAAGCTAAGCAGAGCTTGTGTTATGGGTACTAGATGACTGATATACATAATACAATACATTACATACATAGATATTTTTTTATTATACATAGAAAATACCCAGAACACCCGGAATAAATATTTGCAGAACGTACAAACATTTATCCCAAGGCGGGAATCGAACCCGCAACCTTTTGCGTCGCAGGCAGACACTCGCCCGCCGCACCACATCGGTCGTGGAATTCGTCGTCGTCAGTCGTGTTAATGCGTTCTTTTTGTTTCTCCAAAACAATTCTTGCAAGTACAGTCGTGCAGAATAAATCGATACATAAAATACACGTCCGCAAATTGTCGGTCGGTACAGTCGGACGCATTTTCTTTTACGATCGCCCACCAGCGCTGTTTACGTGCTTACACGAGATACGAGTGATCGTACGGAGGTAGGAAACTATTGATTAGTTTTGGATATGGCTTTTTTGGTTCAAATATTTTGAGTAGGTTCTGAAAAGATCGAGACCACGTCTCAGTTCCGATGAGCTAAATCTTTTAACTATTGGCCTTATACACAAGCCGAAAGTTGCACAACAGATTATGAAGAGAGCTACGCTGGGAGTTTCACTAATACGTGTTAGAATTATACATGAGGAAATCTCTAGAAGAACCAAGGTCACTGACCATTTCCATTCGAAAAAAAAACCATTTTTGAAAGATAATGTTGGTATGTCCTCCAAAAAAAAGGAAAGATCTCCCACCCACTTTTGGCTCGGGGTCTTAGGATCAACAAATGGTATTCGAAAATATTTAATTAGTCAATCTTCGTGTAATATTTGCAAGTGCGATTCAAGATAGCGTTAATCTACTTTGCTAGGGGTCGTTAAAAATACATAAATCAATCATTATGATTGATTTATGATTATTGAAACAAATTATCTTTATGTACCACATCCAAAGTTCTTAACTTGATGTCCAGCCAAAGCTAATAGCGATCGTCTAATAGCGGGAGGCTAGTTGTTGCCCATAAAGACATCCCAACGCCGTTTATTGGCCATCTTTCGGCATCCGATAATACCCTACTGTTTGTGGCTTGCGGTTGCTTATTGGGCCCCTAGAGGATCAAACGTAAATGAAAAATCAATTTTCGTGACCCAGCTGGTGAGTATCTGGTTCCATGAATCAGCTCTGACATTCACGTGTCAATGCGTGCTACCTTACCTACATCACATTATGTCGGATTGGCACCATACTGGAATTTCTTTTATTGAGAGAGTGAAACGATTAAAGATCTCTGAGTCAATAAACTAAATTAAAATAACTTTCTGTGTATAATTGATTCACATTGGAGCATCATTGATCCAAAAGCTAAGTTTTTTATATAACTTGTTGATGGCACACCTGATGTTAAGTGGTTACCATCACCTATAACAAAGTATTGCCGCGTTTTATGCACTGCTCAGCGTCCATCAACCGGCATATAGGTGCCTGTAATCTCACCGGCACCCACATCCTTTAAACCGGAACACAGTAAGCTGCTTGGTGGTAGAAATAGTTGATGATGGTTCCCCGGATGAACCCTTCAATAAGAGCTCTACTAATACTAAAATAGTGACAGTTTTGTGTCCTTTGGCCACCTCTTCAGAATATAGGTAAGGAAGGCTCGGTAAAGCACTATAACGGCATGAAGCTGTATAAAATCAGCATCCGTTTGTGTTTTCGACGCGCAATGGCCACTCGTTATTGGAACAACCTGTGTTGGAAATCATCGCTAGGGCTGGGATAGTTCGATTTAATCTTGGATCATATATTTTAGTATTTTTTTATGACGAGGCATCCAAAGTAGGTGTCCCTGTGTCCCACCGCGCATTTAAGAAACAAAAACAGCCAAATGCGAGTCGAACTCCCGCACGAAGGGTTCCGTATCATTGGATAAGAGCCCCATTAAATATTTATTTTATTCTATGTTTTAGTATTTGTTCTTATAGCGGCAACAGAAATACATCATCTGTGAAATTTTCAACTGTCTATCACGGTTCATGAGATACAGCATGGTGACAAACGGACAGACAGACAGCGAAGTCTTAGTAATAGGGTCCCGTTTGGGTACAAATCCCCATCCCGTTTGGGTATGTTGATGCAAATCGCATCAACATTAATTCAGTAGTTTTTGCGTGATGCGTGTACAAACTAACATTTTTTTTAGTAGATTTTGTCTTTTTCTTTTTTTTAAGGACTGTAAGCAAGATATCAGAGTTCAATCTTTACAGTTTTACTATAGTATAGATAGATTACTAACAAGCACTTACCAATCCATTTGATGACCAACCTTTTTAAATTCATGGAAATTTCAAACTTTATTATTAGTTGTAAAAACAGTCCCATCACTAAACGATACGTGCAATAAAGTCCGCTGTACACTGAAGCAATTATCGCATTCGGCAATTGAGTTAATAATTCAACCGATATTATTATGATACTGTCATTATCTGTCGTAATGGACATGAATACGACACAGTGGGATTGGAAACTGCAAAATGGACGTTTTGTGTAATGTTCGCGACGAATTGGACGTGTGAATGTAGCTTAAGTACCAAATGAAATAGAACTCTAGACTAATAATAGGTAAATAAACTCGCCTTACAGCCTCAGTATTCAGCTTCATTATTAACAATATTTGACGAACGATGTGGCGCGGCGGGTGAATGTCTAGCTGCGACGCAGGAGGTTGCGGGTTCGATTCCCGCCTTGGGATAAATGTTTCTACGATCTGCAAATATTTTGTATACACATAGCTCATAGCTACACACTACACACATAACTAGGATTTTTTTTCTGGACATTTTTTTTTTTCTTTTGTTTGCAGAATGTGATTTGGTTACATACACAGGTATTCAAGAATAACTGACAGGGGTAAGTTTAATCAAGAGCCTCCCTATAAAGTAACTCGTAAACAGACAAACAGCCCCCAAATTACAGGAATCAATAACACAAGACGGACATTATGCGAGATTTATTAACGCACGCTTATTAGCTCAAGACGGACGTTGGGATATAGTGCTTAGTATGTCCAGACAGGACCTTGCATTATGCTCTTAACTGCTGGCAGATCATGACTTACAACGACTTAACATAGTCTGAATTTTGTCTAAAAAATACGTAAAAAACAGCGATGTTTTATTATGATACTTAAAACTTTTGTTTTAAGCACTCATAACGTGTACCAATGGATTTTTTTATTCGAAAAAAGTGTATGCGCAATAGCTCAGTTCTTAGTCAGTGAAGCAGTTATCTAGCAGCGGCGATGATCTTCCTAAACGAATCTTGAGTTACCTACAAGTAGTATCTACTTGGTGACAAGAGATCAGAGAGAATATCGTGCCGGGAGCTTAAAGTCGTGAGGCTATTTTTGTTTTCTGTTTATTGGAACTCAGATTTAAGTAGAACCTGGAAAGTCACAGACTGCGTATTTTAGTTTTTGAATGTTATTCAAGTGAGCTATTTGTGTCGTCACTTAACGATTGTTATTTTTTTTAATTATATCTGAGAAATCCGTTTCATTTCATGAAATAAAACGGATAAAACAGAACTTAGTCGGAATATTACATCGATACGTTGAAATGCTAATAGGACCTCCGCCTTTTGTACCATTTTCTATTCTATGTCTATTTTCTACTCTATACTCGTCACATTAAATATTTTTGATAATTTGATAACAATAAGCCACGTATTGCCAGTTCTAGTAGCCTCATGTGTGTTCGGTAGCCAATATACAAAAGTCGCAAGAATGCGACAAAGTATTGGTGTATAAAAACCAAATGTTGGCGGCACTCCCGCCGTCTCCTACGTTTAATATACTCCGATGTACAGGCGAAAAGAGAAGTCTGTTCATAGAAAGTCAAGAGGTGTTTTATTTGCTTATATATTTTATTAGTAGGATGTATCGTCCAAATTAGGGTTAAAACTATATTATATGCTCTGTGTGGCCCATATGACAGATGCAAGGTTCAAAATGAAAGAAAAAAGTATGAATGAGTTGGTAAACAGGTCTGTAAATCTAGTTATTATCTAGTGGTAATTTATAGGTACATCGTCAGTGGCAACTTTTTTACTCATTTCCCTATTTCCGGGAAATGAGTAAAAAAGTTGCCACTAACGATGTACCTACAATACAATACAACCTACATAAAAAAGCTGTAGTGCGTGAGACCGTGTTTTAGATAGATTATGCCTACCCATTACTTATAACCATTCTCACAACTTAGTCGGCCTAAGCCACGAGTTTCCTCACAGTTTTTGCCTACACCGTTTGAGAGTAGTTGTATTAAACGCATGCTTGTGCTTGTAAATAATTTTATTTTTCTAGTAAAAATGGTTTGGATGGAAAACATACAAAACGTGCAAATCGTTTAGAACTTGACTGAGTAGTAAATTTAACATTTGTGACGTAGGCATATTGTGTTGATATTTGAAATACATTACGTGTAATCAAAATATGAATTGCTGCGTGTTGCTTGGTTGCGGCGCAGTGTAAATTGAATGCTAGTATGTTATGTTTGCGTTGTAACTATCAAATTTATTTGTGCTTGGTCCTCTACTAATTAGGTCTAAAAAAATTTAATTAAAAAAAGACTTTTCTTCTCGTCTGTACGCAACATATGTCAGACAGTGCCACGGCACAATAAATAAATAGCGCAAATTCCGAAGTGACCAGACCACTGTCCCAATAAAAGCTGACTACTGTCCAGGGTAGATAAATATTGCACCCCATCTACCCTGTGATAAAACTGGTCGGCCGTCTGTATACTTATAAATAGCGGAAGGGGGTTTACGAATACATTCTTGTTAACATTGCACTATTGGGAGTTTCAACTAATATTTAACCGGTTATTTCCATTTTGCATTTGACAAAACAACACGATAGACTAGTCGTGGTTAATAAATCATTAAATGTACCAATATAACTGTATGTACAGTCAGCTGCACTAGAATGTATACAATTCGTAACTTACAGAACAGTATTACAGCGTTACAACTGATATTTACAGAACAGAAACTCAAGAAATAAGTGAACTTATCAGCAAATTTCACGATTTTTAAGTTTTTACTGTTTAAGAGTTTACTATAAGGTTTTGATACCGTTTTGAAAGCTATGAGTTGTATACATTCTAGTGCAGCTGACTGTACCTATACAGTAACTTATACTAAGTTTATGAAAATGAAATGATGTAGCATCACCACTTTAATCCCCATCACGGTTGATATCCTCACAAAGTACCTTCTAAGGTTCTTTAAGGATGTCTTAGAAGGCGTAGTCAGAGGTATGTCCAGCTATTATACAGGTGGATTCATGCATGACAATGCAACGTAAAGCACGATTTTAACGTGTGTAACCTGCAAGGTAATGCCTTGGATTAATTCGCTCATTACTCTCCATCTCAAGGTTGCCTGGAAGAAATCGCTTTCAGCGATAAGGCCGCCCATTGTACTTTGTTAACTTGGTCTGTTTTTAACAAATTTTCCTTGTGTACAATAAAGTGTTATCTATCTATCTATCTATCTTGGTAGATGGTTACCACTAAACATCAGGTGGGAAATCTGTTAAGTCCAATAGCTGTAAAAAACTTGATTATTATTAGGGCTGACAAGTTCTAGGGTAAGATGATCCTATCTTAGTATTCTATTACTTTGATGCATTATGCAAAATTACGTGAGGCTTGACCCGCGTGTACCCACATGTATTAGTTTTACTTTTAAGATTAGTGATAAGTCAGCTGATGTCTATAACTTTTTGGGCGCTTTGGTTAATGCTGTAAGCCCAAATTGTGTTTAATTTTAATAAATAAGTAAATAAAATAAATAAACATCACGATAGAGATAGAGGAAGCAAACCCGTCTCTGTCTGCTTTAGTGAAATCACTTCTATACGAGTGTATAGTATCAATAGGCTGAAGCATCACGACACATCACACGGTGCAGACCTATTTGATTCTACCTGAAATAAAGGCCAAGTCACTTGCGATAAATTAAATGGTTTAATCAATATATTTTTATTCTCACTTTTGCAACGTTTTATCTTCTAGTAGAATCTCGTAAAGCTAACTTCGTCACCTACAAAACAATGCTTTGTTATAGGCTATGGTAACCACTTAACATCAGGTGGGGCATGTGCTTGTTCCATCAGCAATAAAAAAAAGGCAATGTGCTAAAGTAGCAATGACTGTATATCGGAAGCAAACCAAGCCAAGTGCGTCGACTAGTTAACAAGCAAACATCGAATGTACGTAGGTTGCGTGTCGCCTTACTCCTTTGGGGAGTTTGATTGTGTACCTTGTGTTCGGCAATTGACGACCTCCCGAAATGTTTGTAGATTGTAGTATTGATAGTGTCGCTGTGGTGTCATATAATAGGTAAATATTTCTTTTTGGAACAAATAACCTTAACATGAACGAGTAACAATCTATTTTGTATTTTAATAACCTACTAAGATATTGAGGCTTTTTGCTATTATAAAAATTTGAGGCATATTAACGCCATCTAGGCAATTACAGCTGAACTAAGTCGTTTCTATCAATCCGTACCAAATGTAATATTTGAACGTACCTCTGACCCTTAGACTTCATCGAAGAATCTCGAGTATGTTCTTGGTACTAAAATATCTGAGGATATCCACCGTGCTTTGGGATTAAAGTCGTGAGTTCAGTAGTTCCACACGGTCGCCGAGTGGCACCACTAGCATTAAAGGGAGTTTGCTCAGAAACTCGTTCTTGTTCGACACCTGAACCGCTTCCACAGAATGTTATTCAACAAATTAAGCTGCGCTACAAAAAACTAAATACCAATTGTGTCTTCTAGGCTTGGTAGCGAGGAACTGGCGCTTAGATTCACTTAGATTTAAGACGTTTCAAAATGATTCCTGCGGATTTTACTGAATAAATGCTTTTTGACTTTGACTTTGACGTCGCAAGTTATGATGACAAGACATGATGTTAAATTGCATGTGTCTGTGATTTCACCACACTTCGAACCTTCTTTGAAAAGCCTAGATTCAATTTTTCATATTCCTTGTTATCTCTATTTATAAACAAGAATTTACTATAGCGTTGTTAAGTCCGGCAATAAATCCGGTCGGTAGTCGGTACCAGCGGCCGCTTCCAATAGATAGCGTTATGAATACAACTTGTCGTCGGCATTCCAAGGGTATTATACCCTGCAGGTTAGTTAGGGTGGCAGAGGACACTTTAAAATCGTGGAAAGAACTTAATATTCTTGAGCTGTGGGGATTATTTACATCTATACTACTCATAAGAATCATTGTCTTGACTGACTGGCATATACATAGACAACTCACAACCTATACCATTAGTCGTAGACTTGAAACTTTCAGGGTAGGTATAATATATTCGTAACTTATTGCAGACCAAGTCGCATGCGTTTTGCTAGTAACAAAAATAAACTACTACTTACTCAATAACTCTTAAAATTGTTCAATATTGACCTCGATACAATTTATTTCATATCTAATCAACTTGTATATAGCCTACGCATATAGACACCTTGATGTTAAGTCGTAACCATCACCTATAATAGTGTATGGCAAGATGATGCGAAATTCAAACGTGGGCAGCGGAGTGGGGCGAAAAGAGGAATATTTGTTTTATATGGACTGATTTCATGGACTGAGTTCTTCTAGGCTTGGTCGCGAGGAATAGGCGCTTAGATTCACCTAGATTTAAGACGTTTCAAGAAAATCCCTACGGATATTACTGAATAAATGCTTTTTGACTTTGACCTTGACTTTGACCTCAATTTTGGGAAAGGAGAAAATGTCGGTAAGTGTGTGGTTATAAGGGCTTATAAGGTCTGTTCTCGACCACAAATTTTATACTAGTCTACCTCTTGAACTGTATACCAGTAAAGTGAATCAATTGGTGCCTTGCACGAGCGCAGTCGATCGCGTGTTCCTTGTCGATTCTCAATATCTGTGCTTGTACACACCAGGACCCTTGAATTTATAGCTAGGGGTTGAACAGTCTCTCTTAGGCTTGTTGGCTGTTCTTCTAGGCTTGGTCGTGAAGAAGTGACACCTAGATTCACATAGTATAAGACTATTTTTAGCAGTTAAAGTGTTTATATAAATACTTTAACCGCTGCTGTACCCATTTAGGGGTTGAGCTACGGAAATTCCTTTCTTTGTACACCTCTACGTACCGAGACAAATATACCCTGAAAATTCCAAATCACTACGACCTTGGGCTACGCTTGGGCTGTGCGTTGTCTATTTATGTCAGCCAGTCAGTCAGTCAGTCAATCAGAGGTTCTTATAATTGGTACAGATTATGAAGATGTGTTTTTGATACCGAAGAATATAAAAGTCTTCTAGTCTGTACATATACCTATCCATCACCAAGGCCAAACGGAAGACTTGTGACCTTACCCACTGAGCTCTAGCACCACTTTTTCAACAAGCAAATTCATCGAACAAGTAATATTTTTTAGGCTTAGTTGCGAGTAACCTAGATTTTACACTTTTAAATGAATCCCTGAACCAATACCTTTTTAGGATTCCGTACCCAAAGGGTAAAACGGGACCTTAATACTAAGACTCCTCTTTCTATCTGTCTGTCCGTCCGTCTGTCACCAGGCTGTATCTCATGAACCGTGATTAGAGAGTTGAAATTTTTACAGATGATGTATTTCTGTTGCTGCTATAACAAGAAGTACTAAAATACACTATAAAATAAATATTTAAGGGGGCTCTCATACTACAAACATGATTTTTTTCATGCGTGCGAGTCCGACTTGCACTTGGCTGGTTTTATTTTTGGCTTCTGAATGAATCACAACTGAAATGATCGTTGGCTTCAAGATTTCTAGATACCCGATAGTGTAAGAGAATAGTGCTTGGAACCATGCACTTGTATCAAACGACATAGATGGCTTGCATTGATAGCGTATGATATATCACTCGGGTCACGGTGGCACTGGGTTTAGTTCATGATGCTATCGACCAGCAAAATGCTTTTCGGCAGCACTTTTCTACAAAGTCAATGTCAAAATGCATTTATTCAATAATATCTGCAGGGATCATCTTGAAACGTCTTAAATTTATGTGAATCTTAGCGCCAGTTCCTCGCGACTAAGTCTAGAAGATCTTTACGAACCGCTCTGTTCCGGTTTCAAAGTGCTGGTGGAACAAGCAAATGACACACCTGATGTTAAGTGGTAACCATCACCTATAGCAAATTTTGCTTTAGCAGAGCACGTTTATTAGAAATGTGTCCTAAGATGCACTGGGGTGTGTCTATAGGTGTAAAGCCTCAAGTGGAAGTGAATTATTTAGACGTGCCTTGGACTACCTTCTTTAAAATATCCTCAAAGAGTATTAAGCACAGGTTCTAAGATACTTTATGAAGTATGCTTTAGGATTATCTATACCTATACTTATTACTTATAATAAAAAAAGAAGAAAGATTTGATTGTTAGTTTGTTTGTTTGCATTGAATAGGCTCCGAAACTACTGGACCGAATTGAAAAATTCTTTTACTGTTGGGAAGCTACACTATCTCCAGGTATGTTACCTGGAGATAGGCTATATTATACTTACAATAAAATGTGGGATCCTTACTAAACCTCGTGCGAAACCGGGCCGGACCGCTTGTAGTATCTATTTTTGAAGCCTCTTAATACCCCAATATCATTATCCAATTTAAGTACCATCCAATACCGATATCTCTAACAGAAACCCCGCTGTTTTATTCCAGGAATCTATGTAAATACGTCCTCATAAGTTAGTGATGCGAGATCACGATGAGGATTCAAGTGTCTTTAATAACGATAGCCGAGAAAAGAGCAAGGGATAAACAGCTTTATGCCAAAGGAATAGGGTTGAAAGGTGTCAGAAGATAATTGCATGGAAGGTCCGCCAAATGAACATAGTCGCGACTTTTTACAAGCAAGGTTTTGAATCTAGCCAATACTTCTATGTACAGGATGTTTCAGTATGATTAACATATTTTTTTAGGTGTACGCAAACACATAATTGTAGGGGTATGCTTTAGGAACCTTTTAATATCAGATGGGCCATTTGATTGTTTGGCTTTATAGGGTAAAACGGGACCCATTACTAAGACTCCGCTGTCTGTCTGTCTGTCCGTCTGTCACCAGGCTGTATCTCATGAACTGTGATAGTTAAAGTTGAAATTTTCACAGATGTTGTATTTCTGTTGCCGTTATAACAAAAAATACTAAAAAACAGAATAAAATTAATATCTAAGGGGAATCTCATAGAACAAACGTGTTTTTTTTCCATTTTATTATGGATACAGAACCCTTCGTGCGCGAGTCTGACTCGCACTTGGCTGTTTTTTTTATTTATACCACTTGATGACGTAACACCCTGTGCCTATTATTTCCTACACCTAAGGTGCTGGGCAAGGTTACTCCATCTAAAACCCTGTCTCAGGCACTACAGCGTCACGTAAATAGGGGTATAAGTGTAAAAGTTGCCCCTAATGCAGTATAAATCATCTACAATAGTTGCAAAGGGTTTTTTAGTGAACACTCTGTAGTTGCTCCGATAGGTACAGCATGTAGATAGTTCGCCTTTTCTTCCCGGCACTCTGACTAACGATGTCATTCGGAGCTGACGAGTTATTGAGACTTTTTCAAGGGTTTCACCCTCCACCCCGCCAGGAGACAGGGTGCTATTCGGTTTTGAAGTGACAAGATGGTAGCTTCTGATTCTTTTATTAATCTGCTTCAAATATGATTAAAGATTTTGTTTGTTGAAAGCTTAATCTACTTTATGTCATACTTTGGGCTTCGTGAAGTTAAATTCATACAAATTTCAACCCCCGCTGTACCCGTTGAGGGGTTGAATTTCGGGATTCCTTTCTTGGTACGTCTCTGGTGGTTGTTGGTGTGAGCTTGTCAGATACCTTAGTGTTTCAGCGCCTACTTTAATCATCGGAGCAACGACAAGGCAGCGCGCATTTATTAAAATATCGTTAAGGACCGTTATTACTTCTAGCCCATTGTACGTTGCACATCCTATGTCTGCAGCTTTTATTTAAATCAAATTAAAAACAGTAATCTCTCAAAAATAGTATTATTGAGCAAAATAGCAACCCCTTCAAGTTGTCCTCCAAAGGATTAACAAATTGGCGACCGTGACACGAAAAAGGAAAAGTCTGCAAGTAAAAAAAAAAGCACGCTTGGAGTGGAGATTGGTTTGATGGTCCAGTGAAACATCCAAAGTTTCACGCCTGCGAAGCAAGAACCCAAGAAAGCTAAGTGCCCTTCCTCTGTTTCAATATCTTCTTCCAAAAGTCCCGTATTATTTTATCCTAGTTTGTCTTCTTCCTATAAATTCATACCTAACCTTTCTAAATCAAAGTGCACATGCACATGTAACGTACCTAAGTGCAAGTCTGAAGTAATCATTCAAAATACATTATTTTCGTATCTAAATAAACGAAATAAACACGTAAGTAGCTTATTACACATAATAAGTGCTTATAAAAATATATCACTAAATTGCATACAAACTACCAAACATACTTGAGTAGTAATTACTTCTTTAACCTAAAACTACATTTCATACATCTAATCAAAACAAATCTGGATAAAATTACCTCTAAACTACTAACGTAAAATTGATTGTATAAAATATATAAGTACCTAAGTACAAAAGGTTTTAGATCTTAATTAGGTAGTTATTGTAAAAATTGTAGTAAAAATAAAAAAAAATAAACACTGGTTAAAATCCTAATACTCCACTTGCAATACAATTAAGCCCCATAAAACACTTAACCGTTGTATACGTAGGTTAACATTAACCTAACTTAAAATTGTTTTACAGATTTAACGTTATTTACCTAAAGGTTTAATGTAAATTGTAAAATTACCTAGTTCATTCATAGTATTGTAGACTCCATAAAAATAATAGTATTATGTGAAAATTAACGCGTATTTGGCTGAACAATTCCAGGAACCGTGCGCTCGGTCGGCATACGATAGCTGGATAGATGCACTGACCTTGAACTTGCATGGTTATCAGTTGCAACTGCAGCGAAACAAAGACGATCAGCTGTCTATGCACCTGCTGTACTAGCCTACCGGCTTCAGTACAATACCTGCCAAGGATTTCGCCAGATAAGGAGCGTGAGAATAAATTATTTTTACATTAAATAATCTCGTACCGTTTGTTGAGCTTTTTCAAGTTGTTTTGTATGATTTATCGTACCTAGATAGTATCTAAAGATACCTACTATTTTTCTAAAGTAATACTTACAAAATGTCTGAAAAATCAGAGAAGTTAAAGATGCTAACTCTTAGAAGAAGCTCCATAAAAGGGCAAATAACCAAGTTTAAGAAGTACATAGACGAGTTAGTAACAAAAAAAGGTGAGTATTTAGAACACTTGGAATTAGCTGAATTGACTCTTAAACTTGGAAAATTCGAGATGTTGTCTTCTAAATTCGAAGAGGTGCAGAGTGAGCTAGAGATTCAGAATCCTGAATGTATTGAGGTAGAAATTGATGCACGGGACCTCATTGAACGTGACATTATAAGGCTGATTGCTATGGCCAAAGATTTGTTGGATCAAAATAGACTAAATAGTTTTGAGATTACCCGTAGGGAATCCCGCGCTCAGTGCGGTCTCGAGCATCAAGATATAGGTGTTAAATTGCCTAAAATTCAAATTGCAAAGTTCGATGGTGCTTACTTCCGATGGCTGGAGTTCCGCGATACATTTACGTCTCTGGTACACAAGAACGAACGCCTATCATCTATACAGAAATTTCATTATTTAATTTCATACCTCGAAGGTGATGCTGCGCGAATAATCTCCAACTTAGAAGTGTCCGCGGACAATTACGTCACTGCTTGGAGTTTGCTGTTGGAGCGATATGACAACAAAAGGTTGCTGGTAAACCACCACTTGAAGTCATTGTTCAATATTAATCCGATCACTCGTGAGTCTGAGAAATCGTTGCGTTTCCTTGTTGACCATGTTACAAAAAACTTGCGAGCTTTATCAAGCTTGGGTCAACCCACCACTCATTGGGATATTCTGTTGATATATATGCTGTCCGCAAAATTAGATAGTCGTACTCTCGAGAAGTGGGAAGAGATGCGCAACAGTTTCTCTGACATACCTACTTTGGAAAACTTTAAAAAGTTTTTAACTGATCGTGCGGACGTAATTGAAGCTCTAAATCGGTCTAAATTTGACAACAGTAATACAAAAACGCCAAATAATAATAATAATAATAACAGGTCTAACCCTTCCGATCAAGCTTCGTCGTCCAACAATAACCAGCCAAATCGCTCCAGTAATAATCCCCATCGTCCAAATTATAATCAAACAAAATCATTTGCAAGTGCTTCGCGTGGTGCAGGCGTCTTCGTCTGCATCATTTGTAGTGCTAATCATAAGATTTACGATTGTCCAACGTTTAAATCTAAAAATATTCAAGAACGATTGGCTGACGTAACTAGGTACAAATTGTGTGTAAATTGTCTTAGACAGGGTCACCCGGAGAGCGAGTGCCGAATGGGATCTTGTCGAGAGCGAGACTGTAAAGAACGGCACAACTCGTTATTGCACCAACCAGCTCAATCGCAACAAACAGTCGTAAACTTTTCGGAACAATGCAATACCAGTGTGTTTAATCGTCAGGTAATGTTATCTACAGCCATAATTGAGGTTCGAAATCCACAAACGAATCGAAGTGAGAAGGTGCGCGCTTTGTTAGATTGCGGCAGCCAATCTTCATTTGTAACTAAATCTTTGCAAAATAGATTAGGTTTAAAAACCAATCCTATAGATACAATTAACGTAATCGGTATAGGTAATAATTGCAACAATCGTGTGACCGAAAGTTGTCTCACGCAACTAAATTCATTGACCACGGAGTTTAGCGTGACCTTGTCATGCTTTATACTTGATGAATTGACAGGAGAAATGCCAAAGTCTCCGATTGACATCAAGAGCCTAAAGATTCCACAAACCATAAGGTTGGCCGATCCCGATTTCGACCAGCCTGCACCAATCGATATCTTGATTGGTGCAGACATATTTTGGGATATCCTTGGATGTGATCAGCGTTCATTGGGTCCCAACAACCCTAAATTGAGGTTGTCTAAATTTGGCTGGTTGATAGTTGGCCCGATTTACACCACAAAATCCATCTCACAAAATAATGTCCATTGTAATCATGCATTTATTTCAGATGGGTTCCAAAAAGAGAATTTTGACGAAATGCTAACTAAGTTCTGGTCTCTCGAAGAGTTACCGCCAAAGTTTTTTTTGGGCCCCGATGATAAGAAGTGCGAAGAGATTTTTAACTCAACCACATTGCGGCTAGAGTCAGGCAGATTCGGCGTAGAGTTACCACTAAAAGACTCTCCTGACTGTCTGGGCGATTCGTATAGCTTAGCTAAAAAACGTTTCTTCTATTTAGAAAAGCGATTTCAGAAAGATCCTGAATTAAAATCAAAATATGTAGATTTTATCCGTGAATATGCTACGCTAGGGCATTTATCTGAGTCATCCATTACAAAACCGGAACCATCGTATTTCTTATGCCACCACGCAGTCATAAAAGAATGTAGCGAGTCGACAAAATTGCGCGTGGTTTTTAATGGCTCCGAACCCACCTCTTCAGGCTATTCAGTTAATGATATTTTACTAAAAGGCCCTCATGTTCAAGACTCTCTTTTCTCCATTTTGGTTCGAGCTCGTCAGTATCAGTACGTACTTACTGGGGATATTGATAAATTTTACCGCCAAGTAAAAATTGCCAAAAATGAAGACCGTAACCTGTAATGTTCATAATAATTTGGGTACTTACTTTTGGCTATTATTATGTTTATTTTGTATCATACTTTGTCTTCAAATCATAGCATTGTAAATATATCTTAGTACAGCAGCCAACAGGCTCTGCATTAGGTTAAATCAGCTATTTTTCTTGATATTTTTCTCATTGGTTTGTTTACCTTTTAGATGTCAAAGATGACTCATATTAATTTATTCTTTATTTCCAGCGTTCGAGTTATGAGGCTAGGTTTTATGCCCTTTTTAATCATACTTTTTCTAAATTACTTGTATTTTCTATAATTAAGAAACTTATATTTAAAATTTCAAATGGAGAGGCCGGTGGTCTGACATCTGTCGGGAGAGCAGAAAGATCGAGGACTTGAACTAGAACCCTGGAGTGGAACAGTATTGTTTTTAAAAGTGATACCTTGGAGCGGAAAATAAAGTTGTGCGTTATAAAATTAGACCATTCCCGAGGCCCGGAAAGCCTCGAGGAATTGGACGTTCCGCAAACGTATCCGATGAGAGAGACCCTTACACCTCTTCTCCACAAGGGAAAACCGTTCTAAACTTACTACCTTCGCTTCAGATTGACCCAGGACGTGTCGCAGCTGTGGTGCCTAGCTAGAGGCACCTCTCCTGGACACCAGAATCCTGAGCAACCTACACCGAGCCCTTTCACCCCTTGGGCGTCGGCAAAACCTGGCGCCGATGTCATCCTGATGCTCCACTAGTTCTGTGACCCGTTACTACCTTGACTTTTTAACACTCTGGTAACCTTGAACATTCTAATTTTCCCCATACCCGGCCTCTCTTAGTAGGTAGGTGGTAGTGTTTAGTAATATTTTTTATATTTTAATAAAACTTTATATCTAATACTATTTTTCTCTTAAGCCAGGACCCTACCAATCCTAAGATAGGTAGGTGATAGGCCTTTTTAATCACTTGTACTTACACTTTTCCCCTCCGGAAAAGTGTAACGTTACAGTTTGGCGCCCAATAAAAAACGAACCCTAAAACTCTCTAAATTCTAAAAAAAACTTTCCCAAGCTCTCCCTTATTTGATCCAATTATTATTTTCATTTCATCCACATTCTTCAATCACATGACCAGTACAACTTAAACCTAGACTAGACATATTAAACCTTCTTTAGACTCACGATTTTTTTTTACATTTTTAACTATGGCTAAAACAATAAAATACTTTTAACAAACTTGAACTTGAATACGAAGTGCCTATCAGAGCTAAGAGACCAGCTGTCACCACTTGTCTTTATTTTGGAGGATCAGAACGGCTTAAGAGGAAAATGGCACGTCAAAGATTTTAAAATCTAAGTTTCATTTTTACTGACTTGTTTTTTTTTAAATAATCATGTCTTTAATTTTAATCCTATTGAATACCTTTTATGCCTTACTGTTTTTCATTTAAACAGCCTCATAACTTGAACCCAACGCATATTTTTTTTAACTAGATTATGTAATTTTTTTAATACCTATACTTGAATATTTTAACGCTAATAATGTTATACTTAAGCTTGTATATAACTTGAACGACTTAGGTCATTGTAAATAACTTGAACAACTTGTATAAAACTTGAACTCTAAATACTTGAACTCTAAATACTTGAACTCAACGTTCTTCTTCGGTGCGGATAACAACACGTAAAATAAGCCTTCGGTAAATGAACTCTAAATACTTGAACTCTAAGCGTTCTTCTTCGGTGCGGATAACAACACGTAAAATAAGCCTTCGGTAAATGTTTTTTTTTTAGGTGCGGATAACAACACTTTAAATAAGCCTTAGGTTTTTATAAAAATAATTCCTTGAGGAGTATGCGTCATCGAATGTGAACCATATCCCCTGCGTATGTTAGTGATGTATGATTGAAAATGGGTGATGAGGTATGAAAGGTGTATGAAAGAGCAAGGTCTTATTTATCAAAGTAAAATTTTCTCAATAGTATCAAAAATTTTCCGGGGTTGTCGGGGAAATGTAATGTTCATAATAATTTGGGTACTTACTTTTGGCTATTATTATGTTTATTTTGTATCATACTTTGTCTTCAAATCATAGCATTGTAAATATATCTTAGTACAGCAGCCAACAGGCTCTGCATTAGGTTAAATCAGCTATTTTTCTTGATATTTTTCTCATTGGTTTGTTTACCTTTTAGATGTCAAAGATGACTCATATTAATTTATTCTTTATTTCCAGCGTTCGAGTTATGAGGCTAGGTTTTATGCCCTTTTTAATCATACTTTTTCTAAATTACTTGTATTTTCTATAATTAAGAAACTTATATTTAAAATTTCAAATGGAGAGGCCGGTGGTCTGACATCTGTCGGGAGAGCAGAAAGATCGAGGACTTGAACTAGAACCCTGGAGTGGAACAGTATTGTTTTTAAAAGTGATACCTTGGAGCGGAAAATAAAGTTGTGCGTTATAAAATTAGACCATTCCCGAGGCCCGGAAAGCCTCGAGGAATTGGACGTTCCGCAAACGTATCCGATGAGAGAGACCCTTACACCTCTTCTCCACAAGGGAAAACCGTTCTAAACTTACTACCTTCGCTTCAGATTGACCCAGGACGTGTCGCAGCTGTGGTGCCTAGCTAGAGGCACCTCTCCTGGACACCAGAATCCTGAGCAACCTACACCGAGCCCTTTCACCCCTTGGGCGTCGGCAAAACCTGGCGCCGATGTCATCCTGATGCTCCACTAGTTCTGTGACCCGTTACTACCTTGACTTTTTAACACTCTGGTAACCTTGAACATTCTAATTTTCCCCATACCCGGCCTCTCTTAGTAGGTAGGTGGTAGTGTTTAGTAATATTTTTTATATTTTAATAAAACTTTATATCTAATACTATTTTTCTCTTAAGCCAGGACCCTACCAATCCTAAGATAGGTAGGTGATAGGCCTTTTTAATCACTTGTACTTACACTTTTCCCCTCCGGAAAAGTGTAACGTTACAAACCTACAACTCATTTTATGGAGGGAAGAAGAGTCGTTGCCTCTAAAAACTTTACAGCTGAATACTCTCACTTATGGTACCGTAAGTGCGAGCTATTTAAGCACAAGATGCCTCTGGCAGGTGGGGGAAGAATGTGATGATCCGTTGATTAAAAATATAATTCAGCATGACTTTTACGTTGATGACCTGTATACCGGATGTGATGATGAGAAGCAGCTACAATTCATACTAAACTCAGTAACAAAATCTTTAAAATCTGCATGCTTCAACTTACGAAAATTTAAAACAAATGCTCCTCATTTACTTAACGAAATTGTTTCAGGCAACAATAGTGAATCGCTCTATCTCAGTGAGTCCACTAGCACTCTCGGCCTTGGATGGAACCCGGCTAGTGACTCATTACATTTTCCATTTGAAATGCCTCCTATAGGTAAAGAAATAACTAAACGTTTTATAATGTCAAACTCTTTCAAAATATTTGACCCTTTGGGTCTGCTCAGCCCTTGCATAATACAGCCTAAAATAATGCTCCAAAAATTATGGCAACAAAAAGTTGATTGGGATGAGCCTGTACCCCAGCCAATAAAGGAATCTTGGGTTGAATTCGTTGATAATTTACCATCTCTTTCTTCGTTGCAGATTCCTCGAAAGGTACTATGTAGTTCGTACAAGCATTTCGAGATGCACGTGTTTAGTGACGCGTCACAGTGCGCATATGGCGCATGTGTTTATATGCGTACCATCCTTTCAAACGATGACGTGACGGTAAAATTGTTGTGCGCAAAGTCAAAGGTTAGTCCGCTTAAGCCAACGACTATTCCGCGTTTAGAACTTTGTGCTGCATTGCTTGCCGCTAGGCTATCTAAAAGCGTAATCGACTCTATTAGACACAAACCGGCTCGTATTGTTCACTGGTGTGATTCGAGTGTCGTTTTATCGTGGCTCTCCAGTGACGCAAGTAAGTTAAAAACGTTTGTGGCTAACAGAGTCGGTGAAATTATTGAAATCTCTGCCTTATCCTCTTGGCGCTATGTACCGACCAATGTGAATCCTGCTGACATGATCTCTAGGGGAGTGAATGCCAGCAAACTTCGCGATCTAGAGTTGTGGTGGTCAGGTCCTGATTTCCTAAGTCATAATGAGTCAGAGTGGCCCACTCTACCTCCGCATACCTATCAGGATTTACCCGAGGTTAAGTCTGTTTCTCTACCCGTAGAGATTGAGCCAGTTGTGTTTGTTGATTTTAAAAGATTTTCTAAATTGAATAAAATTCAAAGAGTGTTTGCCTATATAAAACGGTTTGGTTATAATTTAAAAAATCCTAAATCAAAATTGACGGGGCACTTATCGGTAAAAGAGTTAAATGATTCGTTTAGTTATTTGTGCTCCGTTGCTCAAAGAGAATCATTTCCTGATGAATTTAAATTGCTATCTAAAGGTAATTTGCTAAATCATAAGTCTAAATTGCTATCGTTGTCACCATTTTTGGATGACAATAATTTAATCAGAGTAGGTGGTAGAATTGAGTCGTCAAACTACGCGTATGAGAATAAACACCCGGTCGTACTCGATTCTTCCCACCATCTAACAAAATTATTATTCGAGCAGGAGCACTTACGTCATTTACATGCTGGGCCCCAGTTGCTGCTTGCTTCTGTTCGCCAGTCTGTATGGCCCATCAACGGGCGTCGCCTTGCTCGACAAATTGTTCATCGATGTGTTCGATGTAGACGTGTGCAGGGTAACGTCTTGCAGCCAAAGATGGGAAATTTACCCGCACAACGTCTTAATCCGGATTTTCCGTTTATTTCTGTGGGAGTGGACTATGCTGGTCCCTTCCATATTCTAAATCGTAAAGGTCGTGGAGCCAAATTGCAAAAGGCATATATGTGCTTGTTTGTGTGCTTGAGATATAAATGTATCCACCTGGAAGCCGTGTCTGATCTATCTAAAAACGCGTTTATGATGTCACTTCGTAGATTTGTAGCACGAAGGGGTAAGCCCCTCGAGGTTTTCAGTGATAATGGAGGTAATTTTACTGCTTCTGCAAAAGAGCTAGGTACCTTCCTTAAACAAAATTCTGAATCTCTAGCTGAAGTTGCATCTCAGGAAGGCATCAATTTTATTTTCTCGCCAAGCTACGCTCCTCATTTTGGCGGAATCTGGGAAGCCGGTGTAAAATCTGCTAAGCATCATATACGTAGAATAATGGGCAATACTAATTTAACTTTCGAAGAGATAGGTACTTTATTTACGCAAGTGGAGGCCATCTTAAATAGTCGTCCCTTATGTCCTCTCTCTTCCTCACCAAACGATCTCCTTTTCCTTTCCCCAGGGCACTTTTTGATTGGGAGACAGCTCACCGCAATGCCGACTCCAAGCTTGGTGGACACCAAAGAAAGCAGCCTTCAACGATATGCTCGCGTAGAAAGGTTACGCCAGCATTTTTGGCAAAGATGGCAAAAGGAGTATATCGCTGAATTGCAGGTGCGCAGAAAATGGAAGACCAACAACAGCAATATCAATGTCGGAGATCTTGTCCTGCTGCACGAAGATCAGGTTCCAGCTCTAAGCTGGCGTCTCGGACGAGTCTCCAGGCTGTACACGGGACCTGATGGGATAAATCGTGTAGCGGATGTGATCACCACCCGAGGCTGTGTCAGAAGAGCACTGGTTCGACTCTGTCCGCTTTTACGTGAGAAAGAAGAAAGTTGAAAACTGAGTTTTCAACGGGGGCAGGATGTTTCAGCGCCTACTTTAATCATCGGAGCAACGACAAGGCAGCGCGCATTTATTAAAATATCGTTAAGGACCGTTATTACTTCTAGCCCATTGTACGTTGCACATCCTATGTCTGCAGCTTTTATTTAAATCAAATTAAAAACAGTAATCTCTCAAAAATAGTATTATTGAGCAAAATAGCAACCCCTTCAAGTTGCTTATGTGGATGTCTTTATTCCTGATGCTATCACGTAATTGATATCCCAGCATAGCTCTCTCCATTCCGGATTCCGGACGATTCCGGATTTGAACGAAAATGTCTTGGTATCCGTTGTTCGGGTCTGTTCGGGCCTGTTTCAACTGAGCTTACCAAAGGCATCAGACACCAAAATAAGGTAAGAAAAACATGAGATGAAACTTGGTATTGTACCAAGGTTACTTTCTCACTCCAAACAAACACAGAATTATCTCAAATTCAAGAGAACAGGTTAATACTCTCATAACCAGAGCGATGTTCTGTGAAAAATAGGCTGAAACTCCGAACAAACAGGATATAGTATAGGTAGGTACATGACACATCAACGAAGGATAATTATTCAAAATGTAATAGAGCAGTGTTCCGGGGAACTGGAGGGATAGCAGAGAAAGGAACTGTCGCATTCCGAAACTCAGTGTTTTTTTTTTTTATACTGATGATGAACCCGGATGATCATCTTGTTGGTAAGTGATAGCTATCATCTATACCAAAGCACTATCTTGCAGGTTATGCATGTTAGGAACGTGCCTTACGATGCATTGTCTATTGCAACGCTGCTTGGTGGCCGAGCTAAGTATGGTGGTATTTTTTGGGAGATCTCTTCAGAAAGCTGACATTTAAAACTAGACACTGAACTTTTGTAACTATCGTCTAACTCAAAAGAGCTAGTTAACTATGTATCTACATATATTGTAGACTAGCGGCGCGTTCCGGCTTCGCACGAGCTTGAGTAAGGATCCCAACTTTTTTTGAAAATATAATATAGCCTATGTCGCCGGGGATAGTGTAGCTTCCTAACGATAAAATATTTTTTCTAATCGGTCCAGTAGTTTTGAAGCCAATGCAAACAAACAAACAAATAAAACAATCAAATCTTTCCTCTTTATTATATTAAGTACTTATAGACTAGAGAAACGCGGCGACTTCGCTCTGTGTGAAGTTTTTTTCATGCAAACTTCAACCCTCGTTGTACCCGTCTGGTCTCCAAAATTTGCAATATCCTTTGAACTTTATCTCCAGTTATTTGCCAACGGTACATTGTATAGCATTATCGAGGCCGATCTCTCAGCAAAAATATGATTATCGTCAGCCACATTACCTACAAATGAGATACAGCGCGCAGCGAATTATCATTTGTTAGTTGCCCGTGTAGACCTTTATCGCGTTTGAAGGTTCGTCAGCCTTATTATGCTCGTAATTTTCTGAATATTATCGTGACGTCTTAGGTACAATATTTAAGGAATGTAAGTTCTTTACTTACACATTATGCCATGCCTATTTCTGCCGCCAAACAGCTTGCTGTGCTCCAGTTTGACGGGTGTGGGTGCCAATTAAATTACAGGAACATGAGGCTTAATACCTATTTGGGGCCATACACATGAAATTTTATTGTAAATCTTAAATTCTTTCCTTTTTATTTTTATATCTACTTTGTGTTTTTTGTATTGTTTTGTGTGGTGTCGATAAATATTTTTTATTTCTATTTCTATAAATTATTTATTGTACCTACACAAAAGTATTTACTAAAAGGTAAATGATATTTACAAAGGCGAGCTTAACCCTAAAAAGAGTTTTCTTTCAGCAAACCTTAAAGCTGAGAAAAAATTAGTAATAAATAAAGTAGTAAAGATGTAAACTTATTTAGGACAGTATTAGAAACCTTTATCTACTAATACTAATATACTACAAAAACATATATGCAATACCTAACACTACATATCAATATATACAACTACCACCACTGGTTTTCTTATTATTATTACTAACCAAGTGTTCCCTGTGTTCCAATGGTGATTCCAATGAACTGTGAAGTAACTTGGGCCCCATTCCAACAATAGCTGGTAATCACGCTAAACTCAAATCAACAGTAATCTATACAAATCAATCAACCGGGCGTACCTACGCACACATGTAGTTTCGAAGTTGCTACCTTTGTTATTGAAGCTATACTATACTGTAGGTACTACTCTTAGAATCGATAAACGAAGTTTCGTATTGCCGTTTTCAGTTACACTACGCGGCATGTCAGGCAGCGTCAACCTGAGTGTGGAACGGCTACCGAGTTGCCCCGCTATGTATTACAAAACGACATTATGAGAATTCGTTTATCGATTCTAAGAGTAGACCTGCTGATAAAAGACCCCTCCGATCTCTTAGTACCAAGTATCTATTCGAGATTATTTGAGGATGTCTGAGGGGGTGGTCAGAGGTACGTCCAGATAGTACATTTGGTATATACCCACCGTTCGAGAACACTGGCATTGCGCTCATGAATTTTTTGAACGGAAAAATCCTTTGGTTCACGGCCGGATTTGAACCCAACTTAAGATCAGAAGGTGACACTCCCACTATACCACCGGTGCTGCCACTAATAATAATATTTTACTAATATTTACTACGAACGGCAGATCGGTAAATCTGACTTGGCTGGTATCTGTCTACCTACGAAAACAGGCATCAATATAACAATGCAAGTAAACAAAGGTATTGTATATAACTCTACTGTATCGTACAGTACATCTGTCTGTACAGAATCAAAGCCAGGAGACGCGGCAGTGTAATCGCCCGTGACGCCCCCGGCAATTAGGAACAGGGTGATTTCATAAATACCCACGTGGTACGACTGTGTTTCCGTTTGAGCTAGAATTCTATGGAATACAATGTTCTATTTTATATAGATAACTAGCGACCCGCCCTAGCTTCGCACGGGTCTTAATAAGGATTCCAATTTTTGTATACACCGGGGATAGTGTAGCTTCTCAACGGTGAAAGAATTTTTCAAATCGGTCCAGTAGTTTCGGGGCCTATTCAATGCAAACAAACATACATACAATCAAATTCCTCGTTATGATATTATTACTATAGATGTGTGTAGTAGTTTTTTTTTCATACAAACTTCAACTCCCGCTCAGAGGTTGAATTTTGGAACCAAGATTAAAAAATTGGTATAGATTAGTAAGAAAATGTGTGCAAAATGTTACTTAAAAGGTTTCTTTGCTCGTAGAAGTAATTCTAGTGTTTTTTTTTTTGTATATATCGTGGAATGTTAACTTGATAATTATCATACCAAAAAGAATTTATACGGGTTAAACAGGCATAGATAATAAAAACTGATTTTAAGAATCGGATTGGTAGATGTAATATAAATCCTAAACCAGCCAATGCTTTTAAAAATACCACAGACAATAAATCACAGAGCACTCCCGCCCCGAATCGAACGCACCCCACTAGAGGCATCTTCATAAGAATTGATGTTGACGATAAATCAGAAAACGACATTCCATCCGCGACGCGGCCGCCCAAACACTTGACTAATACGGATTTATGGGACCGTGTGTGTGCAGAGGTGAATACTTTTTGGTCCAGCCGGGCTAAGATGTGCAACGAGAGATAATAATCTCGCGTTAGAATCTGTGGACGAAAAAACACACAGATAAGTTACAGCGAACTCCGATTATGATGTAACGAAATGAGTTTTTGGCATTGACAGGTAGGTACCTACGGCCGAATACTCAAACGAAACTTAAATTTAATCACGTCTCAAGTGACGAATTTTCGAGAGACTTTCATTGCAAACTGTCAAAAAATAAAATAGTAAATAAAGGCATAATGTATATCTCTATTTTGCATGTGACAACGAGTAGACAAAAAGTTTTCGCGTTGTACATCTTAGAGGTACGGTTTACTTCGGTTTTTATCTATTCTATAATTTCAGGAGTTTATTTCTTAGTACACCCCTACGCATTAAAACAAATATAGAAAAAAAGAAAGAAAAGAAATAGCGTCACGAGTTTATTTCCCAAGCACGCTAGATATCAGTTATGGTCGTAATGCATTTTTTTTATTATTTACTTCTACTAAACCAAACCGTCTTATCACTCTTTTTTCTATACTTATCAATGTACATCATTAAGTACTGTCAACACAAATATAAAATGCCCTAACATTTTGTTAGTCTACTCTGTACGCTCCGTATACCCGATGAAGCATCAGTGTGAGGTCACATTTTTACCTATCACACGCATTTTCCGATGCTCGATAGGACTAATGGATATGCTGGGCAATGTTAGACCCGGGTATGTGGCATTTGGAATTAACTCCATATCAATATAAACATTGAATGGTAGATATAGTCTTGTGATACTGAAAATGTTAGCAAATAAAATTAAAAGTAATAGGTTAGATATTTTATAAATCTACAAGTCATCAGATTTTTTTTTTGTGGCAAAAAATAAATAATTTACAAAATAGCGAAACACCCGCGATGTCTCTACGACCAGTCAGTGGTTTAGGCTGTGCGTTGTCTATGTGTCAGTCAGTCAGTCAGGATAAAGATTCTTAAGATTGGTATAGATTACATTATTCACTTAAACAATGACAGGTATCGTAAAGAAATTAACGTAATTTGAGATCATTATGAGCACCATAAATACTCTGCTTACTTTGTGATTTAGCCAATTTGCCTATCCGAGGCATTGGTTAGTAGTTGGCTACTGCCATTTACTTTTATATCAAGCCTCGTCGCTAAGGTTTATCGAAATACTCAGCGTACGCTCCAAAGAACGAAAAGAAAAACACCCTTATTTCTAAACATACGACAACTCCATTCTCAATTATCCCAGTCAGCTGTGTTATTTTTTCCCGGTTTGACGCGTCCTTTGAAATATGTGCCAATATATATCTCTCAATTAGAAAATACGACGGTTTGCCATTCGCACGCTACTGGCTTTCGACAAATTTGTGTTTTGTATTTGCCAGATACGAGTAGGTACGTTCAGATGATATTTTGTTGCGAAAGAGATGTTTCGAAACAGATGAACAGCACAAAACTAACAATAATAATAAGGTTAATCTGATTCATGTTTATTTTGATTAAAAGAACCTTATTAATATACTTTTTGTCAGTAATAAGTTTCATTGAAAAATTACGGTGGACCAGTATTAGGTTATAATCTATGAAACTTTGTTACAAGTCTACATATTTTTCTATTTATATGGAAAAATTTCAAACTGGGAAATTAAATTATACTTCACGCTGTCTGTAGCGGGTTTTAGCTTAAAAAATACGGAAGGTTGTTTATGCCATGTTGGAAAAGTAATAAAAACTTCCAAAACTGGATCAAAACGCAACAAAGAAACCAATTTCCCTAATAAGGGCGCGGCCAATACCACATTATCAGTTATAACCCTTTACCCCATGAAGCAATTATCTATTCCTGTTAGAGCTAATGGGTTAACTTGCAGAGACACGCCATCAAACTGCTGTTATTATAGTTGATGGTTATAGTTAATCGGTAATTTGATTGTGTGATTAACTGCGTAAACGTTTCAGAATCAGGTAAATTTGGTTTTAACAATCGAAGTTTTAAATGAAGGAAATTTGTGATCACGTATTTGGCCCAAATTAGTGATTTACTAATTACTTTTTATTCTTGAAGATAAAAGCTAGTAAGACAATAAATTTGAATTTAAAACCTAGCAAACTGCTAGCTAAAATCATCACTAGACAGTGATTGTATATGATCAAAGGCCCAACTCTCATAACGTAGTACCTATCATCAAACTCAAGTTTCAATCGTGTCAATCTACAAATAGTAAATATTTGAAACTAATATTTCAGACAGGCCCAATTTTGACAATCAATCTCGTCTCAGCCCAAAAAAATTACGCAAAATGATGCCCTGGTGATAGGATTATTTCTTAGTTTTTTGTCTCTATCTTCCAAAAAATATACACCGTAGACGGTCGATGTGGCGCGGTGGGCAAATGTCTACCTGCGACGCAGGAGGTTGCGGGTTTGATTTCCGCTTTGGGATGAATATTTGTACGATCTGCAAATATTTATCGGGTGTTCTAGGTAATTTTATGTATAATACAAAAAAACAGTCATCTGGTACCCATAACACAAGCTCTGCTTAGCTTAGCTTGGTAAGTAAGTAATTTTATCTAGAAAATATAAACGCAACATTTTCACGTAAATGTTCTTTTCTTACCAAAAATATTGTCATAAATTTTACTAACTTAAATTCGATCAAAATGTGTAAATTGAAGGTAATTCGTAACCCCTTTAGCACACCTCCGTCACGTAATCAAACTCTGTATAAGCGATTAAATCAAAAGTGAACCGATCGTTCATTAAAATTGACGTGTGCACACCTGCCTGGGTAGGGTTAAATCGAGGCTGACCGCACCCCCATTGATTCATTACAATGTCACTATACCCCGCTAGTGGGTCCGCCTTTCCATGCTGGAAATGTGGAAATGTTATGTGATGTACGTGACCACCATTGACTATTGCGACTATGACAAAATGACTCTTCATTTGCCACTCAAAAAGTCTCAGGTTCATACTCAAAACAAAGCTAATAATAGGTACTGTCATAAATGTTGAAATCCATAACTACCTGCCTCCTAAACAAAGAAAATAATAATTTCGTTACAAAACACTATCAACTACAAAATTAAATAATTTTCGGGACATTGTTAGATCCTAAGCAAACGTATAAATAATATAATTACAGCAAATTAACAGGGCACGTTATTATCGTGCCCAACAATATGAGGGGATAAATATTTATTAAAGGCCCCTAAAGTGTCCACTATTGGGTCACAGCCCGCGAGGTACTACACTTTTGACCCTTCGAATGGATGTGGTAGTTTAAGAACTATAAAACTATTGGTTCTGTGAGAATAGTAGACCTCACGGACACTTATAACCGACGTCTGCCTCTTTCCCAAAATTAAAATCTGTCCATATTAACGTTACAGCATACTTCCCCCATTTTCCACTCCACTTCCCCCCTTTTTGGATTTTTTTTCACCACATTTTGTGTATAATCTAGTTCTAAGTGGGTCTCTCAAATTTAATTGAAATCCTGCGTTTTCAGGAGGAACGATTTTGATCTCCCGATCTACTTTTAGCAGTGGACTTATTATAACTTGCATCTACCTAAGGTAAGGACACCGGTGTTGGACGACCAACCAGTAATGGACGAAAAAAAATGAAATCATTAAAAATAAGAAAAATAACACTAATATTTGCAATTGCAATAGTCTAACGTAAACGTTATAATATCGGTCTGTCAAATACCATGACATTTATTGATTCTACCATTTTGTTCAAAATTACGATGCTGATGTAGTTGTAGTGGTGTTGTTATTTTAGTTTTATCCAGATTTACTAAGAAAATCATTAAGGAAGTAAGTAGAGATTTTTGGTAATGATTTAAGCATTAATTGTTGTACAATAAACAAACATTATTTCATGAAATAAGAGATTATCAAGAAAGCTAATTTAAAAGTTTATTTTTGAATTGTATAAATATTTTGGAAATTATTGTCGATTTTCATCACTGGATATTTTATTTCATAGGTTACCAATCATGGACAAGTGTCGAAACTTATTTTATTTTTCATTTTAATAATGAATTAACTAATAAGTTTGATCTTTAATTACTGAGTAATAATATCGTTTTGAAAACTCATTCCAATAATGGCTTCCAATAATGTACACGAATGTCCATCGTACAATCCAATGTTGGACATATCAAGAAGATATTATATAATTTTCCTACAAGAATGGCGCCAAGGATAGATTACACCAGCTAAACCAGCTATCAAAAATAGGGCTAAAGTTGCAGCTCAGCTTAACGATACGGTGTACCGAGAATCAAAGTCAACTCTATAAGTACAAAAAAATTCAAGCATAAATCAAAAGTAGATAATTCGACGAACGTAAGTGATACAATCATAATGGTGTAATGGCGGTAGTCATAATGGCGGAATCGCTGGAAGACCTAGAAACAATGCTCAGAGACCTCAATATTGTCCCCCAACAAGTGGGTCTTAAGATGAACATGACTAAAATGAAACTTATGTCAAATGCTCATATCGCACCCGTGCCGGTTTATGTTGCGAGCGATATCATCAAAGTTGTAGACCACTATGTATATTTGGGTCAGACGGTCCAACTAGGAAAGTCCAACTTCGACAAATAGGTTAGCCGACGAATCCAACTCGGATAGGCAGCGTTCGGGAAATTACGGCACATCTTCTCGTCACAGTTACCGCAAAGCCTCAAGACGAAAGTCTATAATCAGTGTGTGTTACCCCAGTGATGATTTATGGAACTGAGACGTGGTTGCTAACTATTGGTCTCATACACAAGCTCAAAGTCGCACAACGAGCTATGGAGAGAGCTATGCTGGGAGTTTCACTGTGAGATAGAATCAGGAATGTGTAAATCCGTAACAGAACCAAGGTCACCGACGTAGCTTTCAGAATCAGCAAGTTAAAGTGGCAGTGGCAGGCCATATAGCTCGTAGAGCCGACAACCGTTGGGAGGAGGTTCTCGAATGGCGACCACGAACCGGAAGACGAAGCGAAGGACATCCTCCTACCCGATAAACTGACGATATTGTTAGGACCACGGGAACATAAAGGATGAAACGAGCTTAGAATTGTTCTTCCTGGAAACGTATGGAGGAGGCCTATGCCCAGCAGTAGACTTCTATAGGCTTATGATGATGGTGAAGTGATACTAACCATCAATCAAATATCCAAGAACCAATAGTGGTTGCAAACACACAAAAGCCAATCATTCATGAACCAGCCATTCAAGAACCAACCATTCAAGAACCAACTATTCAAAAAAACAATCGGTCGAATTCTAATTGTTCAAGAGCCAACACTCAAGATCCAAACATACAAACAAATTAAACTGCACCAAGCATTTAAGATCCTATCACGCCTATCCAGAATCGATGACCCAAAAACATTATTCAAGAATCAGAAAAGTTATTCGATCGTTTCCATATGATTTAGAAATCTCCACAGCCAGTAGACAAGAAACATATGTGCCTATTCAAGAAAAAACACCAGTCATAAAAAGACAAGGTATGTATATACCGTCATCATTTTAGAAAATCTTTCCTGGCCTGATGAAATAAAATCTAAGAAAGGGAGGAAAAGAAAATTAAAAGAAAACATTCCGTGTGCTTGGAAGTAGTATCATGAAAAGAAAGACTTGGAAAAGGAAAATAAACTACTCGAGAAAGAACGCGAAGAAGCATGCACATGCAAGGAAAGAAAAAAGACAGTTGGAACTGGAAAAAATGAAATAGTAAACTAAAGCAACCCCGAAAAAGTAACCGCAGAACTAGCTATGATATAATATCTTCAGATAAAACAGCATCTGTTTAATGAAATTTAGTATGCTGTGAGTGGTGATAGCTATTTATATTTTTCTATTTCTATTCCATGGTTTATTATAAATACACATGCAAAAATTATTAGGTGGTATGTCCATAAGTGGATGTACATAACTAGGTCTTGTTCATAATTGGGTGTCCATAACTAGAGTTTGTCCATAACTGGGTGTCCATTAATGGATTTTTGCTGTCCATTACTAGGAAAATGCAAGGTGTGATTTTCGTCGCATTTATCTCGTAAGTGAAGGTTTTAAGCGGTAGTTGTTAGATTGAAAATTATAGCTTAATTATTTAGCTATCAAATGAGCTTAATCTGATAATGTTCTAACAAAAAAAACATTACTAAATTATCAAAATCAATTGTCACGACCCTTAATGTGTCCATAATTGGTGTCTTTACCTTACCACAAGAAATACATGACCAATTCCGCACGTAAGGTCATAATAGAATAGAATAGAATAGAATAATAGTTTATTTGCAACACACGAAAACGTAAAAAACAAACAAACAGCCATTAACAATAATACAAAAGTGTTACAAATTGGAACCTAACTCAGCACGATGCGGGTTGGCAACAACCCACGCTGGTCTTCCGTTAGCTCCGTTAATAAATTACCACCTCTGATTCTTCTGCCCTCCACCCGTCATAGTTGGTCAAACGGCGTTAAAAT
Organism: Electrophaes corylata; assembly: GCA_947095575.1. NCBI lineage: Eukaryota > Metazoa > Arthropoda > Insecta > Lepidoptera > Geometridae > Electrophaes > Electrophaes corylata. Next base: position 8,852,708 of record OX352720.1, read on the forward strand.
ATGTAGCCCCCGGGGCGACCCGCTTGTTCTCAACTGTCACGCGTTTTGTATTATTCACGTATGCGTGCCACCTCCGCTGCTTCAATGGACTTTGATAGCTATTTTGGTCTGTTATGCGGTTGCTTTTACAAACTAGTTTAAATAAAACATTGTGGTAAAGACAACTTTTTTCAAAGTAAGTTCTCGTATTTATTTCTTACTACCTAAGTAGGTACCTGAACTTATAGATATCGAAATAATTGAATATTTAGTAGTAGTAGAGTTTTTAGTGAAGGAGCACGTACCTACGGAAGTAGTAAGTACCTTCTGCCACGTACTATTAACATGCTTATTCCTGGAAGTCACTGCTTGGCGGCAGGAATTTTCTGGCGTCAAGCAGTGATGCTCGCATTGCTGTGTTCCGCTTTAAAGGGTGCCTGTGATATCACGGGCACATGAGGCATAACACCAGTATGCTTCAGGTTGATGGACGCACTGTAGTGCATTGCAGGTCACGTATCTTACGTGCGTGACCTAAAAGGCAATGCTTTGTTACAGGTGATGGTTACCTACCGCTTAGGTGGGCCTTATGCTTATACCGCAAACAGAAGAGTAAAAAAAAATATTTTGTTAGTACCTAAGTAGGTAGGTACCTAAATGATTAAATTTTGTAAATTATATTAGGTAGGTGCTAAACTGTTTTATAAGATAACATAGAGACTAAAAGATAATTGAAATTATGTACGTTACCCAAGTAATTGCATTATTATGTAATTAATTATTGTAATCTTATAACTTCATTAATAATGTATTTAATATAACTTTTCTGCTTATTTTAAGATGCCCCTTAAAGAATGGGCACAGCAAAACACTTGGACGCAAAATATCAATGATAGGTAAGATACAGAATCATTGATCAAGCGAAACTTTCAGCATCTTTACTGCAGAAGTTTGGAAGTTGTTTCAGCAATAATGATACATGGCCTTACTTAAACCGAAAAACAATACAAAAGTTTTTGCTATAAATAATGTAGCAGATTATGGGGTACAGTGTTGGCTCCTACTAGAAGTCTTTTGATATAATATAAAATTTTAACAAAAAAAACCGTCAGAACTGGACTAATTAAAATGCGACCACATAAAAGCACCAGCTTTCAAATAACAAATAATTAAAATCGGTTCACTCAGTCGAAAGATCTGAGATAAAAAACATAAAAAAAATACAGTTGTATTGAGAACCTCCTCCGTTTTTGAAGTCTGTTAAAAATTGTCTCAAACTATTTAGTCTAAGAGTGAATTAATAAATGAACGAACTCAATTCGGATTAAAAAAAAATATTTCAATTCATAAACTAATAGTTATTTAGTAGGAGACGATCAATCGATCCAAATTGCCAAAAAAATCTTATTCGTAGTTTAGTACCTATCAGTACTAACGACTCGATTTTATTATTATTGGTTTCGTAGTAGTGGTTCTTACTACGAGAGAGAGAGAGAGACCATTTTTCTGTCGATTAAATACTGGACCACACGCTGAGCGCTCGATAATGATGTAACTTGCTCGTGTTCTAACACAAAACGATGAAAGTTTTTCTCATTGAAATTATAGCAAAATAAAATAAAATTTTGGACAAAAAACTCAAAAAGATCTTCGACCTTGCCAGGATTCGAACCTGGAATCTTCTGATCCGTAGTCAGACGCGTTATCCGTTGCGCCACAAGGCCGCTTGAAACGAGTGTCAAAATAAATAAACGCTATCGCCAGTTTCGGCGTAACCTTGAAAGCACTTGTGATTGCGGCGAGACGTCACGAGCTTACCAATTCTAATTTTATACCGAACTACTATTTTTATTGGGAGGATACATTATGTAACACTCAATTGGAAAAAAAAACGAGTGTGCTTTAGACCACACGACTGAAGTAAAACTTCTTTAGTATACAAAACGTAACTGGCTATGAGAAAAAAGAAAGAAAGAACAGTGCTTTCATACCCCCTCCATGGTAGTGTTAAACGTTTAACGCAACCTTGTTCGAAAGCCGCATAAGAAGTATTACTTCAATAGAATTGTATTATTCAATTAAATTAAAAATTCAGAATCATTTAGTTGGGTTGTTTTTCTGACCGTACCATTCATCCAGCATAGGTAGGTACAGTCAGCAGACATGTGACAAACGACTGTTGGGAAGTAGCGTCGTTAGTCCGTTTTTCTGCCAATAACTGTGGGAGATTTGTAAAAGTTGGAAATTTTGCTCAAATTATTTTTCAAAACTTATCTAGAAAGATACCTAATGGTGCAGTGTGGACCTAATAAATGCAAACGAGGACTAAAAACAGGTAGTATGGTACTAGAACCATGATGTTTGTTAGTCCTCGCTTGCTAAGATAGTTTTGCCTTCTCTTTTTGTTCATACAAAAGAGACAGTGACAAGTATATTCAGAGAGCCCTGTCAAGCAATAAGACTAACAGCCATTTTGTCTAGCGCTCCAGTGAAAGTGTATTGATAACAATTTTGAATCTTTATCATTAGAATTTGTCTAGTTTTATCAATCTAGCCCAAAACTAAGCATAGCTTTGAGAACCAAATGAAGCTAACTATGAAATTTTGGTAATGCAAGCATTACATACAATTTGCTCGGCAGTTATGTCAAGGCGCTCTCAACTCAATCTGCTTGGCTTTTAGCATGATTTAGGTGTTTCTATAGTGTAAAAGAGTATATTAATTTAAAGGAAAATAATTTATTATGCTTAGACTTTGTTTTGTAAATAATTATCTGACTGTTAAATATGCATTCTTGAGTGTTTTATCCTTGATTATTACTATTGAACATTTTGACTATTTTATATTTGAATGATTTTGACTATTGAATATATTGATTATTTTAATATTTGCACACCTGTAGGTAGGTAGGAGGGCATCCTACACTTCGACTGCCGGTTTGTAGTCGCCATTCGAGAACCTTTATTCCCCGTCGATTGTTGGTTCTTCGAGCTATATGCCCTGTCCATTGCCACTTTGCTGATTCTGAGAGCTATGTCGGTAACTCTTCTACGGATTTCCTCATCAGATTACCTACCAATATTATCTTTCAGATTTGGTCATCTCATTAGTCAATCCTTGCTTACCCATAACTGTATCACCATTTTTGAGTTACAAACGCAAAACCTCGCAAAAATGTGCAAACAGTTACTAAGTAGGTACAGTCAGCTGCACTAGAATGTATACAGTTCGTAACTTTTAAAATGGTATCACAGCATTACAAAAAAATCTTACACAACAAGAACTCAATAATCATTATATCAATGGTACGTCTACTTAGGGCTTGAGAAATTGTCATGTAAATATTTACTGAAACACTATAACATCGTTTTTAAAGTTTAGATTTGTATACATTCTAGTGCAGCTGACTGTACCTACCTGAAAACCAGCGCGGCATGGTACAGTAGATATCTACATTGTTAGGCAGCAATTAAACTGAGCTATAACCTTTTTGGCTGATACCATTCGGCACTAGACCGGTCTAGTTGAAACAGACTGATGCTAAGTTACCTACCTGCTTTCTGTAGTGTTTTTTCTTTTTAGCTATAGTATTTTTTAAACTTTTGCAATCGGAACACATATTGATACAAAAAAACGGTAGGAACCAAGTCGTAAGTTTCTTGCCGGTTCTTCTAGGCTTGGTCGCGAGGAACTGGCGCTTACATTCACCAGATTTAAGACGTTTCAAGATGATCCCTGCGGATTTTACTGAATAATTGACTTTGACTTTGACTTTGATTGAACACTTATATTACACGGGTACTTGCTCGCGACCACAACTATTGCAACATAGCCGAAACGTCGGGAAAATAAATAAAATAAGTAATACGTGATAAATACCCGTGTTCAATAAATGTAGCTATACTTCTTATACCTGTTTTTAGTCCGTCCTGTGTATGTGTGTCAAATAAATGTATTTTCTCTTTTTCTTCCTTCCTAAGTGTAATTTACTAGGAAATAGAATGTACTGGCAATGTGTGTATTATCCCAATGTATCTCCAAATGCGGGATACGAGAGGGCTCCGTGTCATTCGCGAGGGGATTCGTGGAGACGGGTGAAATATCGGCATCTGATCCAAAGATGGATACAGTGTGAATGAGGCGGTATTACGTCACGATTCTAAACCGATGGATTCCAAATGGATTTGTTGATGATCGATGATTTCAACACGTGAAGAAATCCATTGTTTTTCCTGATAACCATTTTTGAGTTCATCTGTTTTATACACTTGCTTCCTTGTACTTTTTTGAGGTAACGATGCCAGGTTTATGTTTTTTCTACAGGTTTTCTACCTAAAAACGAACAGTTACAAACCAAAGTTATTTTATAATGAGTACCTACATAATATTTCAATCTAGAACGCTCAAAAGAATGTTTGTCTTGATTGACTGATACTATGCATACGTATGTATTTGTATGTATGTGTGTCGTGAAGTGATCTATAGACCACGCATAGCTTGAACCGTAGAAATATACATTTTTAGTGTATTGGTGAGTAGAGGTGTACCAAGAAAGGAATTCTTGAAATTAAAACAGCAGTAGGTAAAGGGTGCAGCAGGGGTCAGGTGGGGGAGGGGGGGATGTTGAATGTGAATCTGAAATAAAAAAGTTTCATAATAAAATGTTTCAGGCAAGTGAAGTCATTCGCGCTCAGCTGTTTCTGCACAAAAACGTCTTTCAGTATTTGGTTACTTCAGAATGTTTTAAGAATCTATCGGGGACAAAAAATTCCTAATGCCTCTTTGTCACGGCTGAGTTCCTTAAGAGCTTGTCCGAATTTTAATAAAAAAACGTCGCAGCCATTAACTTTGCTAAACAAACCATGACAAACCTCAAAATATCAAAAATGTCTTTAATGCATATCTTTCCCTCTAATATCAGGCATAATAAATTGGTAAACATTCGCCTTATGAAGGAAAAACCTATTAACGAACGAATATCAAGGCATCTATTACAAAAATGCTCGATATTTTGAAAATATTTCGAACAATCGAACTTGAATCGAAAGTACCACTATTCAGATACCTAATTTATAAAAACCAAATAATGATGAATCGGTCACAAAATTTTGAATGAATGATATTGTATAACATTATTTTATTATAAATATATATTTACAAAAAAAAATTATGCAAGTTCTATCAGCTATCTGGTGCCCCTAGTACAAGTTGTGTTGTCTCTATGTGTGTTGTGTGTTGAATAAATATTTATTCTATTCTATTGTATGTATATCTTTGCATAAATTGTCGATAGTTTATTAACTATTTGAACTACGTTGTGTTTAAAAAACTTGCTTGAGGAAATCTCCGTCATAAACACCCAGCAGAAGGTTAGTCGAAGTATACAAAAATATTTTGAACTTGCAATTTGTCAGTTTCGCTTTCAGTGTTTTAAAAAGTAAAAACAAACATCTACGAAATACACCCCCGTGAATATTGTGTAAACACCCCAAAGGAACGCGACAAAATAAAATATCTATTACTATTAAGGGTAACGACAGGCGCCTTAAACATGACTTAATATCAGTCGAGAAAAAATTAGGCTCATCAGTACAATTGCGGATGTATTTTTCGCGCTCGGTGAGAAGATATTTCGTATGCGTGATTTATGACGAGTGCTAATGGAATCGCTACTGATGTTTGTAAGTTATTTTAAAATATTTTTTGGGTTGTAATTTTAATATTCAAGTCTTTCTTATTCTAATAAAGAGACTGATTACATCTAATGTTTGTAACGTGAACTTACTTGGTAGTGAAGCAACGTTCTGCGCCGCTACTATTTGGATGGGTGACTGTTAGCGGCAGTTGCATACTGATCACTTCCGGGCTTCAAAACCAAAACACTGAACTGATTTTAATGAAACTTCTATGGCATCAATCTGCAAACATAACATCACAAATAAGAAAAGAATTTTCAAATCGGTTTATAATGACGTAGTTTTTTAGGAAGATGAGTGAAATAGATAGTAGTAGTAGAGCTCTTTGTGAAATGGTTCGTCCGGGAAAGTACTACCTACCACCGTACCTATTTTTGCTGCAAAGCAGTGATGCTTGCATTGCTGTGTTCCGGTTTGAAGGGTGTGGGTGTCGGGGAAACTACAGACACATGGGGCTTAACACCTGTATGCCTTAAGTTGGTGAACACAAGGTAGTACTTTGTAGTGCACGTAACTAACGTTCGTGACCTACCAGACAATGCTTTGTTATAGGTGATGATACTACTTAACTTCAGGTGGGTCAAATGTTTTTTCCACCAGCAGTAGCATAAAAAAAACTAATTGAAAACCTTCTGTTTTTGGAGTCAGTTGAAATCACCCTCGGTCTCAATGTGGGAGATAATTTATCACTGTTGAACCGATCACTCGATACAGATACAACGCTCGTAAAAAATGTTCGATTCCGCTAATGGGTTAGAAACATTTGGAAGTGTGTAGAGACAGTGATAAGTGAACTCAATATAAGTCGGAGTCCAATCACTCTTATTTTTAAAGATAAGGCTTACAACTTCCGACCGATGTGGCGCGGCGGGCGCACGAGGTTGCGGGTTCGATTCCCACCTCGGGATAAATGTTTGTACGATCTGCAAATATTTATTCCGGGTGTTCTGGGTATTTTCTATGTATAATAAAAAAATATCTATATAGATCACATTACATATATATATGTAATGTATTGTATTAAGTATATTAGTCATCTAGTACCCATAACACAAGCTCTGCTTAGCTTGGGGCTAGATGATGCTGTATAATAAAAAAATATATATATATTTCTACCTATATATTTATACGAATTTTTGCCCTAACTGACTGACTGGGATATAGACAACGCACAGCCTAAACCACTGGTCGTAGAGACTTGAAATTTTCAGAGTTCATTTGTCTTGGTGCGTAGAGGTGTACTGAAAAAAGAATTCCTGAAATTCAACCCCTAAAAGTGTATAGTGGGGGTTGATTTGGTATGAAAATAACTTCATACAAACTGTTAGCTACTTTAGTTACTGAATAAATGCTTTTTGAAATAATATTTTTGTAGCATAAGAGATTTTTTCACCATTGCTACCTCATTTTAAATCGAAGTGCACATCAAAGTGCTCCTACCAATTTTCAGACGATTTCTCCACCGAATTGCGGTATAAAAATTCACAAACCATAAGGTACAGACGATTATGGAAAATTGATGCTACAGCTTTCAATAAAATTGAGATATCAATAAAGTTGGGGGAACATCCATTTTAATATGCAACATTTAATAATAACTTTTGAAGCGTTTTCAAATGGGGATTCGAAATTGAGGTATTGATTCTATTGTTGATACTTTTACTGTAAGAAAAAAACCAGCAGATAGAATATTGCATAGTAACGTTGTCATAGCTCGTGTTGGCTATGCTACGTACCTAGTTGCTAAAAATAAAATAAAAAGGTTTTATTCCATACAATACTTAGGCCATAGGTCTACAAAAAAATACAATTAAAAATGGGTTTTTAGGGTTCCGTACCCCAAGGGTAAAACGGGATTATATTGTATAAAATGTGATTGTTTTGTAAAATATAATTCCGATATACTTTTTTAGATTTTTTCTTCAACAGACATTTTATGTAAGTACTTGCAAGAAAATTTCATCTAATAAAAGTATCTACTTACAAAATTTAAAGGTCATGAAATATGAGCTATCTGCAGACCTTTGCATTCGATTTAAAGATAACTCAGCTGATCCAAACTAGTAATAATAGGAAGCGTACGTTAATAACGTACCCGCGCGCTGAATACATGGTACACTAAATGGCAATGCTGATGATTGTGCTGGGCCAGAGACTCACCAGCACGAAAGTTAAGCACCAGCAAAAGGGGTAGTGTAAAATAGCTCGAAAAGTATTGCTGGAAAAAAGCCTTCCCTATACATTTTCAAGAAGAACAATTTTAAATCTTTTAAATTCAAATTCGTATTTAGGTTAATTGTGATAAATTGTTTCTGTAGTCTGGTTCCTCATTCTTCCGAAGAGGGTTTTTATTACCGCCAATTTCATTTCCAAGATCAGAACACAGAAAAGAGCATCTTATCGAAAGCTATAGATATGTATCGAGTAAAAAACGAGCAAATCTTCCATCTCCAAATTGCCTGAATTCTACTTACGTAAAGTATGTTTTCTCAAATCTAGCTACCGGTATAAAACGACCGTTATGTAGGTTACTGCAGTGTTCTTGGCTTAGAGAAGTACCCCTTCATTACTTCCCGTGGACGATAAGGAACCGGGAGCTCCAGGAGAAGGGTAGCTGCATCTCCTGAATACTGTACACCAACATTGCGGTCAGAAATCCGTCAGTCAAGCGTAGTAGCTATAGATAATCTCTCAAGTATAAGGAAGGTCCAGTGCCCAGTGGACTCATTCAGGCTGACCACGATGCGTAGGAAATATGGATTTACAAAATCTGTAGCCACGCATTAATAAATAAATAAATAAATAATGCTGGACAACCCACACAGCATCATCTAGCCCCAAGCTAAGCAGAGCTTGTGTTATGGGTGCTAGATGACTGATATACTTAATACAATACTATTTTACATAAATAGATATTTTTTATTATGCATAGAAAATACCCAGAACACCCGGAATAAATATTTGCAGATCGTACAAACATTCATCCCAAGGCGGGAATCGAACCCGCAACCTCTGCGTCGCAGGCGGACATTCGCCCGCCACGCCGCTTTCGTCGCATTGATAGCAGGTCATCCACAACAAAAACTAGTCTTACGATACGTAGCATCTAACTATCTCAGGCATACCTACAGGTGTTGAGCCTCATGTGCTTATTATTTTTTGTCAAAACGTGACGTTTGTCATATTTCCATCTACGTATGCTGGTAGTAACGATTCAAGCACAACTTTGCTTGAATGCTGAATGACTTTGTAAAAGTGTAAATCAACATAAAATTGTAGCCGCCTGCCGAGATCATGCCAGTGGTATGAATAGATGCTCCATCATAATGAGGTCACCGCTTTTCAGAAACTGTAGCTTTATCATTTGCCAGACGAGGGAATGTATGGCGCTATAAAAAACATTGATAACTGCTTTTATTGTATCAACTATGTAGATTCGATATTTTATGGCAGGGAAACCTTTCTTTTTTTGTTGAGTGGGAAATTGGTAAGTTGAGTGGTAAGGTTTGTGATATTGTTGACGACCGATGTGGCGCGGCGGGCGAATGTCCGCTTGCGACGCAAGAGGTTGCGGGTTCGATTCCCGCCTTGGGATAAATGTTTGTACGATCTGCAAATATTTATTCCGGGTTTTCTGGGTGTTTCTATGTATAATAAAAAATATCTATATATGTAATGTATTGTATTAAGTATATCAGTCATCTAGTACCCATAACACAAGCTCTGCTTAGCTTGGGGCTAGATGATGCTGTGTGGATTGTCCAACATTATTATTATTATTATTATTAGTTCTATAGTAAATTGTCGCTGCCGGGCATTTCGCGCAGTGTATCTCAAAACGTCAATACGAAACTTCGGAACTCCTTGTATCTGTATTATAATGAAGGTATTCTTGATACCTGTGCGATTAATCCTCAGACGCTGCATGATTATCACTGTTTGTCATTACTAATAAGTAAGAGATAGCAATAGCGTATTGTTTCTTCAATCTTTAGACATAAGCCACTGGTTACAACCCATTCATAGGTGCTAATTACAGTTTAACAATTAATCACAGTAGTAACTGAATTGGTCATGGCGTAATTGGAAAACGAGGAAGCTATAAATCGGATTCACATCCATCACCAATAGCATTAGCATTAGCAGATGAATTAGCAATTTGCTGGATGCAACGACGCGCCGCGTCATGCTGTGATGAGGTGTGGTCACAGTGCTGGCGGTGGTCAAACTCATTTACCACAGACTATGAGGCAAAATTTAAAAGCAGTGCGTTTGATGTCACAATGTTAAAATACTAATAAAATAATTTTAGTAGTAGTGGGGTCTTGTGAAAATACTATCACATACTCAGCAAACAGTGTTGGTGTGTTCTAGTTTGACGGGTGTGGGTGCGGAAACGTTTTCGTTCAAATCAGGATACCACAATATTACATTTTCATTTCAACTACCCACTCTTAGACTTCAAGTAATTATGAATACATATGCGAACCTAAAATAATACCAGAAAAACAATTGAAATAAAAAAAATTGTGTGTGCTTTAGACCACACGACTGAAGTCAAACTTCTTTAATATGCGAAACGTAACTGGCTATGAGAGAAAGAGAGAAAGAACAGTGCCTTCATACCCCCTCTAGTGGTAAACGTTACCGCAACCTTGTTGGAAGTCGCATTAGAAGTAGAACTTCAAAAACAATGTTGTTTCCAAAGATAACAGAAAACGAATCCAAAGCGGGATCAACTAACGTTTTCTGTCATCTTTGGAAACAACATTGTATTTTCATTTTAATTGTTTTTCTAGTGTTATTTTAAGTTCTGATGGGTAATTTTGGTGGTATTTTAACCATCATTACTTGAGGTCTTAGCACAAGTGTGAACAATTGAAATGAAAGTGTGTTATGAGGCATCCTGATTTGAACGAAAATGTTTCCCTTTGGTTTTGAAGAAAAACGCCATTTTTTTCTTCAAAACCGATGACAGCTGACATTACTTTTTTTACCGACTCGACTTGACTAAAAAGAATTTATTTAACCCACTTGACATTGGCAAAATTGTCCGCAAGACGGACAGATGCCACAAAAAAAAAACTAACTCGCTAGACGCTGACACTCGAGCCTATGCGACTTTGACGCGAGTGACGCGTAATGAAGTTTGCGGTGTGAGTGTCACGGGAACTCTGACATGATAGGGGCCGGTTATATCTAGTTTCGGACTGCAATCCACACTCTATGTTTACTACCACTATTTAAATTCAGCAGTTGTAGTAGAAATCCTACTTATATTATAAACAGGTATGTTATTTTGCTTACTTTTAAAAATTGTTTGTGGTGGTCTAAATAAATTCCTACTTATCGTTCTATTATTACTGTAGTAATAATAGATACCACGCGACCAAAGAACGCAAAAGAAAAGGTCGCGTGCAAAGAACTGGCGCTTAGATTCACTTAAGTCTACAACGTTTCAAGATGATACCTGCGGATATTGCTGGAAAAAGCTTTTCGACTTTGACTTTTTTTTTCACAATTTGCTGATGGAACTAGCATATGGCCCACTTGATGTTAAGTGGTTACCATAGCCTATAAGCAAAGCATTGCCTTGTAGGTCACGTAAGTTAGGAACGTACCCTACAATACACTGCTCTGCGTCCATCAGCATCGACTTTGAGTATTACTACTAAATATTAGTTTAACTGTGTCAGTACACGTCAAAACCGTTTGCGACTCCAATAAACGTATCAAACCAATTCCAATTCTGAACAGCCACTTACCAACACAACAGGACTCACATCTCGTTAAATCGGTATCCCCAAACACGGGCGGCATCAGACATGTTTATCTACAAAAAGACATCAATAACCCACGTCGTTTAGGCCCCTGCCTACCCCCAGCTAAGCACACATCGCATTACAAGAGGAAGATCGCATTTGATATACATCAAGTATCGAGAACTTCGCCGTGTTGGGGTTCGGAATATACGGGCCAGTATTTCTGACGGTACTGCTTCGTACAATAGCACGTCACACGTTAATCACGTCTAATGCGATTCAGTTATGACTGTACTAAAACTTTCTGTTTGGACAGATTCGATGACACTTAGTTCATCGTGATACAGTTCATATCGTGTCATAGAATTTGTCCAATCAGAAAGATTCATATCAAGACTTGATGATAAGGAGTTACTTCAAACTTGCGTTAAAAAAATCTGTAAAAACTTCTTTTATAACTGGTTACAAACCTTTAGTAACTAAAATGAACCAAACTAATCTTATTCCGTAAACTACTACCATCATCACTTCGAATGAGTAATTACAAACAGATAAAGTGTTAATTTTAAGTAGTTTAAACTCAGTATAAGAATTTAAAGTTGTGGAGCTGCGTATAAAAAATACTGGCAGACTATAAAACCTGAGTTTTTATTCATATTCATAGTAATTCCAATAATAAAAATTGCAGTTTGCTATCTTAACTGACGTCCGAACTAAATAAAAATATCTTCTGTATGTTTCCAACCCGCAAAAAAAGCCACGATTACAATACTCACGCAAAATGAAACTTTATCCCTCACATGAACGATTCAAAATCCTGTACCTCCACAGATCTTAAGCCGTTCCTACACGCAGATCGAAAGAATTTGTAAAATAAAATCAAATGTAATTTGCGACATCGGTCTCAATTTGCGACGAGAGTGTGATGCCCGCGGGTGCTCGCTTCTATGGAAATTGGCATTTTCCTTACGTTTGCCCTTAAGTGAGATTGGATTGGATACAATAAAATTGTTTTCTTATCATTCTTATGTTAGAAATGTATGATTCAATATTGAGATTTCATTTGGGTTAACAATAAACAAACATTTATTTCCTTATTTTTTAAACATTATCGAATGATCCAATATAAAATGAGAAAGGTAGACATTTATTGTAAGTCAATCTTGCCATTATTATTAACCTAAAGAAGTCCACTGCTGGACATAGGCCTCCATATTACTATCTGAGGAGGGTCCTTAGATATCCTCAAAGAATCTCGAGCAGTTACTTGGTACTTAATATATGAGGGGATATCTACAGTGCCTGAGGATTAAAGCCGTGAACTTATTTTTTTTTTTTCGAAAAAATTGTTCAATTTAATCTACTTATATATAAAACAGAATCACAAACAGAAGAGCTTATTTTTATCAAATTATTTCAACATTCCAAAAATAAAAAACCAACGTTTATTCAGATAAATACAAGAAATCGACTGGCAAATGTGAAATAATAAATTCCAGACGAATCTGACGTATTCAATATAAATAGTTGCGGCCCTTTTAAACGCGTCACTTCGAATCGGAAACACTGTAAAATAAGTCTTATAACTTTCCTTTTCGATTCAAAATTGCCGAATAACATCGAAATACTGTTTTGACTCTATATGTGTTATATTTCGTCAAGCTGAAATGAGTCATAACATTTTTTTCAAATTTTTGCATGTAGTTGCTGATGAAACAAGCAAATGCCCCACCTGTTGTTAAGTGGTTACCATCATCTATAACAAAGCATTGACTTACAGATCACGATCATGTCCTACAATGCACTGCTCTGCGTCCATCCACTTTAGGCAAACAGGCGTTAAGCTTCATGTGTCTGTATATTTACCGGCACCCACACCCTTCAAACCAGAACACAGCAAGCTGCTTGACGGCAGAAATAGGCATGGTGGTAGTACTTCCCCGGACGGGTCGTTCATTACTACTCTACACTAGAGCTCTACTACTACTAAAATGTGACGGCCGATGTAGCGCAGCGGGCGAATATCCGCCTGCAACGCTGGAGGTTGTGAGTTTGATTCCCGCCTTGGGATAAATGTTTGTATGATTTGCAAATATTTGTTTTGGGTGTTCTGGGTATTCCTATGCATAGTAAAAAATATCTATGTATGTAATGTATTATATTAAATACTAGCTGACCGGTGCCCACTTCGTTGGGCGGTAAACATGTTTACTTACAAATCTTAACTGAAGTAGTACTCGATGTCACCAACAGATGGCGTTAATACGGCATAAAATAGCGGCCGTTCGCAGTTTCGCCAGCGTGGCAGTTTATATCAGTTCCCGTTATTTTTTCGGGATAAAAAGTAGCTTAAGTTACTCCTTGTTACATTAGCTATCTGTCAGTGAAAGTCCCGTCGAAATCGGTCCAGCCGTTCCAGAGATTACACGGAACAAACAGACAGACAGACAGACAAAAATTTAAAAAAATGCTATTTTGGTATATGTATCGTATATACATTCCTATGCATGTAGTAAAAAGCGTTATTTTAATATTACAAACAGACACTTCAATTTTATTTATTTGTATAGATTTTGCCATAAAACTATATTACATTATGAATTAATGTCCTTTTTATAAAACACCTGCGTAGGGAGCCGACCTCGCGTCGGAGCCGCGCGGGTACCTAACTCATAGATCTAAACTACTCCCCTGCACGCGCACTCCCAACTTGGTGACGCTCACTTCGCAACGAATTAAAATATTACGATTATCGTAATATTTTAATTTCGCCATAACTTCAAAACCAAACGTCCAATTCTAATCATTCAAAGACCAAATATTATCTACATGAACTGTACTTAGTGATAAAATAATTTATTTCGATAAGGATTAATAATATGAGTAAAATAAATGCGTTTAAATGTAGTCCAAAAAAAATTGAAGATTTTTAAATAAAAAAATGGTTGTTGTGCCTCACTCGACATAGATAGGTATAGTGTGTCGCTGACTTTTTTGTAGATATTTATAAGATCTACAATTATGTAGAACATTTTATGGTTCTATCTTTTATAGTTTAGGCAGCGTACGCAAAATAAGTAACTTTTCTTGTTGATTTTTTACACCTTGTGTCTGAAAAACCCAAATATTTCACGGAACGCTATTTTTTTCCAAAATAAAATATAGCCTATGTTACTCAGTGATAATGTAGCTTTCTAATGAAAAAAGAATTATTAAAATCGGTCCAGTACTTTTTGAGTTTATTCATAACATACAAAAATACAAAAATACAAAAATACAAAAATACAAAAATACAAAAATACAAAGCTTTCCTCTTTATAATATTAGTGTAGATATCAATCATCTAGTACCCATAACCCAAGCTCTAGATGATGCTGTGTGGATTGTCCGGCATTATTATTATTATAATAATATACTAGCAATACGTTTTAATTTCTCTCAGCACGAACACAAATTCACAGTTTTCATGTCATAAGAGTGAACTTTCTGTTAGGTAGTTGTGTACTATTATTTACTCTGTGGTTTCAGCCCTAACATCACAAGTCCCTCTTCTTTACTACATTTATCTGTATTAGGGTTGGACGGCTTTCTGCAATAAGCACAAAATAAACAGTTAAAGTCTTTGGATGATATAAATATGGTTTTCTACTCAACTTTATTTATGCAATAAGCACAAAATAAATAGCAAACGTCTATATATACAAACTTGGTTTTCTAATCAATTTTATTTAAATTTTTCTCTTATTTTGTTTTTAACTTCTACTATTGCTGTTATCCTCCTCTTGAGTCTATCTAAATTACAATTAAATTAAAAAAAAAACTATTTTATTATCTTGCTCAATGCTGTATGTGGCTGGGACAGTCCATACAAACTTTTCTGCTAATTACTTAGGTTAGCTGTAGATAATGTGGTTTTTTATTTAGTTTATAATGTACCCCTGCTGTTCATGTGTGCAATTGTTGTAGTTTGGAGATAAGTAAATAATAATAATAATGCTAGACAAGCCACACAGCATCATCTAGCCCCAAGCTGAGCAAAGCTTGTGTTATGGGTACTAGATTACAATACATTACAATATACATAGATATTTTATTATTCATAATAAAATAAATACCCAGAACACTCGGAATAAATATTTGCAGATCATACAAACATTTATTCCAAGGCGGAAATCGAAGCCGCAACCTCCTGCGTCGCAGGCGGACATCTACCCGCCACGTCACATCAGTCGTCTAAATATATTTACTTGCCTTTCTTTTCCTTCATTCTTTCTATCTCTCTTCATTCATGGAAGGTGCTGAAGGAGATGCTAAGCCCTATTAAACATTCTAAAAATCTTCCAAAGCTCTTGGCTTTATCTCGTATGAAACCATCCACGATTTAAAAGAAGCAAATCAATGTCACAATGATGCATGCACGAGTGCGCAGCGGGATCTCGAATACGTCGTATTATGTAAAGAATACATCATAGATCATACTATGCTGAATATATTCCATACATCACCGCAATCTTCTCCAAACGGACGACGGGAGAATGTCAGTTTGATGGGCTCTTCTACCTGGGGAGGAACTTTTATATTCTCACTTCAGTGTTATAGGTAACAGCTCAAAGACAGGTCTACGCTGCTTTATTCAATGTCAAAGTCAAAAAGCATTGATTCAGTAATATCCGCAGGGGTCATCTTGAAACGTTTTAAATCTAGGTGAAGCTAAGCGCCAGTTTCCGCGACCAAGCCTAGAAGAACCGACAAAAAACCGGTTGGTTCGTATGATTATGTACAAAATAATAATAATGTATTTACATTATTATTATTTTGTACATAATCATACGAACCAACCGGTGTGTGTACGAACCAACAATGAATGTGGTGCCAATCTACCTAAATGCAAAACAGAAAACATGCTAAGGCAAAAATATATGTAGTTCAGTCGTGATTAGTGAACCTTTATTGGGGGTCTAGTGGAGGCCACGGGTTTGAATTTGGTCATATATGTCGGCGACGTATTGCCAGGCTTGTTATTATCCTCCATGGTAAAACGTTAAAACGCACTTTGAAGATACCAAATAAGTGTAATTTTAAAATGAACGGTACAACGGTCGAGTTACAACTGGGTCTAAGCTTGCGCGCACTTATTTATATTACCGGCATAACAAGAAGAACGACAAAGCGTCTTATTTTAGACAATAGCTTAAATAAATAACTAAAATTAGTAAAAAAAAATTCAAAAACCAATATTAAATATAACATAAATATTAACCATAACAACTTAATCATAAAACTATTTAATGGTTGTATTGTATTAAACGGATGTAAGTAAAAGCGGATATAGGAATCAAATAATGACAACTAAATTCTAATTAAGTAATAATAATTACTTCTAAATTTAAGCTAAGTTTAAAGTTATTTCCTAATTCGTCGTAAATGCAGGAATTATTTTAGTGAATTAAATAGGTATAAAGTAATTTTGCGCTTGCATGTTTTTACGAATAGGATGTGACGAGGAAACGTAACATCCGCGATTTAACAAATATAACCAAAAAACTGTTTAAGAATTACACAGTTATTCTTAAAATCAATTTATAATTTATCTAAAATTTATTACATGGCTAAAACTACTGATGGATGTGACGTCATATCCTCAATGTAATACTAAAACAAAGATTTACAGAGATTGACGCCGATATATACAATACATACCCTTGTATTTTCTCTATTTGAAAATGTTATGATGTAATGCATTAGTATTACTCTCGCGAAAGCTACGGCAAGATCAAGAAATTATGAAGTCATTAGAAGAAACAGAAACGAAAACTTTCATAAATTCATTACTTTATACCAAAACCAAGGGCAGAGGAGATTCACATTGAAAATACTTTACCGCACATGCTCAAAATAATTTTCCAATTTCCAAACGCAATGTTTCGTTGTAAAAGAAGGTACTTGTAGGAAAATGCTGGCTTCTCGAGAAGCATTCTCGTTAAGACGAAGTTATTGGTCAAGTCAAACTGCGATCATTTACTTTGAAATTAACACAAGTAAAATTAAAAAACAAATAAAAAGTTCAGATTATGTTTACACTCATTATTCCAAATGTATAGTTTAGTAGTAGTAGTAGTTCCGAGTGTATGTTTGTCAATATTTTTAAATAAACATGAAAAGAGTTTATTTTAGTAGCAAAAGTAGCGTGGCATTCTAGACTAGATTTATGTAATGTCCAAAAAATTTTTAAAGTGAATGCAAACTCCTTACTGCGAGTTCTCAATTCAAATATCGCAGTAAGAGGAAACGTCGTATCACAGAAGGAATCAAACGCCGGAAGCGGAAAGGAGCGTATTTTTCGAATTTGAATTCCGAACTGAGACTACTTCCGAGTCGGAAACTGGCAGCTTTTACGAGATGGAAGTTTAAAACGAATGTTGGATTTATTTTGTAAATTTTTAAATGTATTTGTACATTGATATTCGTAGGATTTTTTTTATGTTATTGGGTTTTATTTAAGACGCTCGCTCAAAGGAATCATCATCTTTCTGTCCTTATCGCACTTTATGAGGAATCGGCACAACATGTTCTTTTCTCCTACTTTTCTATCAGCCGTCATATCTGTACCTACTCACTCCTTTGTTATCCATGTCATCTTTCATACAATTCATCTATCTTTTCTTTGATCTACCTCAACCCACATATCCATCCACATTTCAATTCATCACTCTCTTGGTTACATGACTTTCATCTTTCTTCATAACATACTATTAGTACCATGCTAGCCTATTGCTCCTCAATCTTTCCGACACTGAAACTTCAACGCTCGCTCAAAGGTAATTAATAAAATTGTCTTTCTAATTGTTATAATAACAATTTATACATGGCCGAATCCAATATTTCTTTCTTTATTTCTTCTATTTTAATATTTTTTTGCTTATTCGTTAGATGTTAAACAGTATTTACTTAATTTTGGTTACTGTATCCTACTAATAGTATAAACACGAAAGTTTGTAAGCATGGATGGATGGATGGATGGATGTTTACTCTTTCACGCTCTAGGTAACCAGTAGACCGATTTGGATGAAATTTGGAATAAACATAGATCATAACTTGGATTACCATATAGGCTACTTTTTATCCTGAAAATATAACGGGAACGAGAAAAAACTGCCACGCGGGCGAAGCTGCGAGCGGCCGCTAGTAACTCTATATTTCTCTTCCTTCAAGGCAGTTCAATAAAACCCTCATATTTTCCCTCATATCAGTCGAAATTGAAGCAGTCACATCACGTGTGTCATCCATCTATCCCTCATTGCCCGACATTCGTCACTTTTATACCTTTATATTTACCTAGGCACGCGTAAAAGCCGATAGGTAGATTTATGAGTGAATAGAAATGGCAATAATAGAAAAATTAAATTAAATGCGAGAGAAGTCTGCCAATATTCGTTTAATTCAAAGTAAAATCTGCTATCGCCTTAATTATCATAACCACTTTAATAACCATTTGGTATCTATTGGTACCATGTAACATGGTCTATGCGGACGAAAAAAAAATAGTTTAGTAATTTAGAGTAATAACAACAAAAAAACTTGAGAGGTGTCAAGGGACACCCGGATGGAACGAAGTTCAATCCGAAATAGAAATGAAAATATCTGGCTTGTTTTCTATAAGAGAGAGAGAGACAGACAGAGAAACATGCGACGCCGCACAAAAAGTGTCGTGACAACTTTTCGTAAGAATTTTTTCCGTCTAGCCCCCTTTCACAACGCGCGATAAAGAACTTCGTTCCAATAACAAGTTTAAAAATAAAGTCGTTTTGAAACGAATGGCACAATGACTCAAATCATATAAATTGAAATGCACAATACAATAGAGCTACTGACGAACTACGGGAACACTGATACATCTATTCATTTATGCATTTTTGAAATATGAATAAGATTAGAATTATATACAACGTTTAATGATCTTTAGATATTTTAGCTGTTTATTTTGTACATTATCTTTACCTGAAAAGTTCAGGTACGTATGGCCACATTAGGGACAACAGTCAAAAAAGCCGTCTTCATTACATTGTAAAGCCACATCTGTATGTTCGTAGCTCTTTTGCAATAACCACAAACAGTATCACGTAGGAGTCATTCGGCGCGGACGTCCGTATGCTTTATTGGCGGGAACCGTGACGGATTTTTACGAGAAAATCCGCGGGCCGCTGCTAGTTTGTCACGGAGATGACGGAATAATCATGTGGGTTTATGGCGAGAATTAGAGGAGGTGGAATGTCGTGAAAGAATCCTTTATAGGTTTATGTCCAGGTTTTTTGAGAGCACCGGTGGTGTAGTGGAAATGACCCTGCCTTCTGATCTTAGAGTCGTGAGATTGAATCCGGTCTTACACCAATAGATTTTTCTATTCAAACAAGGAAACCAGTTAGTATTCTAGTAGCAGCAGTGGGCTTGTAACCCTGTCACGTATGGAATACCAACAACTGCAAAATGTGGGTTTATGCCAAATGTATGATCCTTAAAGTAATTTTGACTAAGTTATATTACTTGGTACAAACGGATCTGGGGGAAAATCTAAGACAAGGTTGTTTTTGGAACGAAGTTCCTTATCGCGCGTTGTGAAAGGGGGCTAGACGGAAAAAATTCTTACGAAAAGTTGTCACGACACTTTTTGTGCGGCGTCGCATGTTTCTCTGTCTGTCTCTCTCTCTCTCTTATAGAAAGCAAGCCAGATATTTTCATTTCTATTTCGGATTGAACTTCGTTCCATCCGGGTGTCCCTTGACACCTCTCAAGTTTTTTTTTTGCAAGTTGGAGTATTTTAACCTGAAAAACTTAGTGATGCTATTTCTCTAAGTCCTAAATTAATCATGAAGTGTTTAAATTTGAATACCTTTGTAATTTTTTTACTAATATGAAAAAACCATCACTACTCTTTTAAGTTTTCATAACCTTGACTTATGTCGCCAATAAATCACTATTTTCCAAAAATAACACAGTGTATAATAAATTTGCAAGCAATTTTATCCCACCTCACGGAAGGGTCAAAGTTATGTGACACATAAAATGCCCTCTTCCCCCACTTATGCCTACTGGATTGACCACACTTTACTGCCGGAAAATAGGCACAGTAAAAATTTTACTGTCCCTTAGTAGTTCCTTAAGAAGTGTCAACCGCTATATTACAGCCGTAACGTCAAGAGCAAGGCACTGAAAGTAGAGCAGAGATGAAACATTGAAGTTAACAAAAGTGGAAATAGTTGACATTGTTGCGCTGTCTGTATCTTTGTTTTGTTTTACAAATTTAATAAACAATTTTTCGACTAAATAAAAAGTAGTTGGTAATACGTATAAAATTTAAATTGAGTTACATGACTGCTTGCCTCTTTCAGTCAACACTGAAAGTCTATAATCATCATAACATGACATAATATAGACTATAAAATCTCAAATGAATTATATTATTACTCGTAACTAGTATTTCCAGTAGACCTCGCGAGTACAAACAAAGGATCACTTTTTGACAATAACTTTGTGGTATATTACGGTCTCAGTTTCATGAAACAGAGGTTTTATTTTTGCGAAATTTGATAAAACTCCTCCCGATGTTAAATGGTGGAGAAGTTCTATGAATAATTCAATGAGTGGAAATCGTTTAAGGTGCTCTATGATTTATGATGGACTTTTCGATGTGAAGTTAGTGCTTGGAACTTGGAATGAGACTTGAGACTTGGAAGTTGAACATTTTCCTAATACTGCGATCTTGTCTATTTGAAACGGGGTGACTACTAAGTTGATCATTCTGAAATTTAGTCTTTTTGCGATAATAAAGTCATTCAATCGCCATCAACCGATCAAGTCGTCCTAATTTAATAAATAATCAAACGATTTATTATTTATTTCTTTATTGATACAGTAACCTATGGTAGCATAAAATATAATATAAGTACAACATGATTGATGCAAACACAACTGGAAGAATCTTATAGATAACCGTTATTCTAAGCTTACCTATATATACAACATTATTTTGCATCAGCGACTGCTAAATAGATCAAGGTTGGTATATACCAGCCTTCAAACCAATATTTATTTAATATTAGAAACCCTAATGATTGAAAGATTTTTCTTGAATGCTGTAAACTAAATCTTTTTAAGGCAAAGTATTCTACTTCATCGTTGGCTTCATCATCACTTACCATTAGATGAGATTGTAGCAAAAAGATCTATGAACAATAAATAAAATAGGAATCCCAGAACAAATGGTTCATTAAGAACCGTTGGTTTGTTTCCAAATAAAATGTCTAAAGTACATTTTTGCTGTGAGAACGTAGTTGAAAAAATCTTAGAAAAATACGCTAAATATTTCGCAACAAAACCGTAAACGCGAATCCATCATCATCCAAACAGACAATATTATAATCAGGGTAGTGCAGTGGCACATCAGCCAGGTGGCAACACATAAAACCGCCACAAACCAGCGAATTGCAAATTGACGGCCCAATAAAAAGGGAAGGTTATATGTTGCCTCTTTCTGGCAAAATATTTGCTTCAGATAGTATCTCAAAACAGAATCATATCATTACCTTACACCATATTTTATTTAAGCTCTTACGTGCTGTTTAAGTGAACCATATTTGTTAAAAAGAGAACTTACAGGCACACGAGGCTAGTACATCTGTATACCTTCGAGTGATGAACGCAGAGCAGGTCATCATAGATGTAACTTGTGAGGCAATGCTTTGCAGAGATAAGTAGATGGTTAAGTAATATTTAAAATCAGGTGGGTACCTGATCTTAAGTAGTTATAATCTACTTAAGATCAGATCGGCCATCATGGGTATAAAAAAAAAGTGTTAAAGCTTGTGCTAGATCTTTAGGTAATGTAGTAGACAAAATTGTATGATCAAAGGACTTATACTACAAATAATTTTAGCATGTTAGGGTCAAAAATCATTGGCATTTACGATCAATATTCTTCCGAGTAACAAAGTCCAATAACTAGACAATAGGGGTGAGTTTTTACGACTGAAATAAAAATCTGCGAATCCCCTGAGACGTATTTATGGTTACATTCACTTAGCAATTTTATTCTCGTATCAATTCGCTGCCATTTTGTGTTTAACGAGCTGGTAGAACTGTCTTGAAGTAGCTAAGGTAGGTAAGGTTCCAAAGTACCAAGGGGAAAGTATTTTACAGTATTTTGTGCCACATATATTTGGATAAATGCTGATTGTCTCCTACTCTACCTGGTGTCCTTGAATTAATATGGTAATCCTTGATTGAATTTTATTTTATTTCATTAGTACCTCTTACATTATCACTATCTGTAGAAGTACACTGCTCGACATAAGTTATATGTTTCCAGAAAGAACGATTTTGAGCCCTTTTTACATATCTGTTTTCCGCAATTCTAGCAATGTCAAACCATCGGGTAGTAGGACGTCCTACGCTTCGGCTTCCGGTACGTGGTCACCAATCAAAAACCTTTCTTCGCCAGCGGTTGTCGTTTTTAAAAGCTATATGGCCTACCCATTGCCACTTCAACTTGCTGATTCTGAGAGCTATGTCAATAACCTTGGTTGTTCTACGAATTTCCTCATTTCTGGTTCCATCTCACAGTGAAACTTTGGCTCGTTGTGCGATTTTGAGCGTGTGTATAACCACGTCTTGATGACCCATCTGATGTTGAGTGGTTATACTATTAAACGATGCAATCCCTTAGTGCACCTTTAACGAGAATACAGTAGTGGGAGCATCACTGCTTGGCAGCAAAAATAGTTAAGGTGATGAAAAGCAGGTATTTCCCCGGATGCTTTTACGAGCAAATTCATTATTATTGTACACACGGTAATTACCTCTATTAACTTTGAAAAACCCCAAAATTTCTCTTTCTGTACACATTTTTGTAAAATGTTGATTTTGGGACATCCCTGGTTAAAACCCGTGGTCTACTATCTTGAAAATTATGCTTAAGATACTTCATTAACTATTACATTAGCTATGACGTACGAGGCGCGAAGTTTGCGCCTGGTATTTGAATGAAGCAACTAAGTCTTTGTGAAACTTCGGCTTTGTCGGTCAGCCTTCGGAGTTTCTTGACCAAAATACTGCATGGTTTGATATTAAGGTGTTTATTACTAAGTACTAGCGTAGCGTAGGCTTGTGGTTTTACTTTCTACTAGACATCCTTGTCTCTGTCTGCTGGGGACAGAGACAAAGATAAAGCAACAATTGGCGTTTAGATGTTGCTACGATAGATTAAAAAAGATTTGGTTTATGGCTGGGTATTCCTGCAACTGTAGGCATTTAGCGCTGTCTCGGGCCGCGCGCGACTGATCGCCGCCGGGCTTGTGCATTTTGTAGTTATTTAAACATAGTGATTATGAAAATAATTTTAACAAGTCAAAATCTGCGAATTTGTTTAGATATATTTTGTGTCTTTAAATCAGTACAAAAAAAAATCAAAATATCAGTAGTTTAGTTTTCATGTGGAAAAAACATTTGAAAATGGGGTAACTTTGGGTTTTTTTTTTATCGAGTGAAGTTCATCAGATCTTGTAACCGAATGCGAATTTGACTAGACAAGATCCTTAAGAATTAAATAATATTTTTTTCAAAATTTTAAACACTATTTTCTATGTCTCAGATGGTTTTAAAAATTCACAAAAGCGCGGCCTCTTGGAATACAGGCCGTTAACACAGGTAGTGCTCATTTTGAAGTTGAAACCAATATGTTTTATTCAAATGGGTTTAAAAATCCGATAATAGCGAATCCTCTGAAGATATTTAACATGAGTATAAGTATAATAAATAAATAAATAAATAAATAAATATTTGTGGACATTTTTACACAACATCATCTAACCCCAAACTAAGCATCGCTTGTACTATGGGAACCAGATGACTGATAGAATACTTATATACTTTTTTTTTTTTTGTAAATACATACTTAGAATACAATATAACACCCAGACAGAGAACAAACATCTATGTTCATCACACAAAAAAAAATATATAATATAAATAAAAGTCCCAAATACAGGAAAACTTAGTTGGGAGTTGGAGTTCAGCCATGTACACTGTATTTTATTATCTACCTACCTTGGTATTTCCTTACGGCCAATACATTTTGGTGAGCCAAGTTTGAAATCTAGGTAAGTTAGGTTTACTTAAAGAATTATAAAGAAGATCAAAGATTTTAATGTAAATTTGTACAGGTTGGGTACCCTTATAGGTTCATGGAATTGAATGGAATTACTAAATAAATAGTTTATTAAAAGAAAAAACAAAAATGCCTCCCTTTGTTCCCTACACAGCATTTACCAACTAGCATTACAGAAAAACGAATTTAATAGTCTCAATTTTTAAGTACCCCTTTCAAGACTCAATTGGTCCGTTAAAATTGACTGCTTTTTTTTACCCTTTTCACGTTTTTCCTAACAAATTGGGTGTTAAATTGGTGAAGTACGTGACACTTTGGGTATCAGCTAACTTGGAGGAAATTAATGTTAATTCGATTTCGTTTTTGTAAGTGATCGAAAGTCTTCCCTGCCCTAACCGAATTAGATGGCTGAGTGACTGAGAAGTTATGCTGAGGCACAAGGATTGTAATTGAGGTAAAACATGTTCCACTATCCATGTAGAAAGATGATCAGAGGGTTTAGTGCGAATATATTTGATATTTATGGCGTAAGCGTATAATACCGACATCTGAGACCTAATTTTTGTAACTAAATATCATCAAATTTATAATCATATTCATGTATTCATTGTTCATGTTATAAATAAGGTCTTAAAGGGTAGCAAATAGCGTCCAACATGAGCCCCGTTGGGGCATTACAATAGTTTTATCTAGTAAATTAGTACTAGCAGAAGAAGTTATAGAATTAAGCATGCAGACTAATTTACCCTGAAAATCCAGTTTCTCAAAACAAACAAAAAAAAAAACAACAGTGTCAGTTAATATATTTCACCTGTAAGCACTATACTTCAGCAAATAAACGATTTCATTTCATTTCATTTCATTTCACTTAGGTTTAGGCTGCGCGTTGGCAAGTATAGATAAAACATTTCATCCCAATGTCGCTAAACACAATTTGGTGTACAAGCATTTTACACCCCTTTTAAGCCCTTAAGGGTGCGATTTTTTCAAAAATAGTTTTCTAGCGAGGGCTTACTCCCATCAAAGGAAGCCTATGCCAAAATACAGATTTCTAAACTTCCTTTTAGTTTTGCAGATAAACAAATTATGATGTAATTTCAAATGCTGAAGTTCTCTGCATCGTCGGCACTGGTCACACCTAATACAAAGTTAAGGGGAAGTTGCCCACACTTGAGGCTTTGGGCATCCACGCGTCATAATACAGGAACTACGCTCGAAATACTTGTGAAACTAGCCTTTAACTGGACAATGGGGAAGTTTGGCATTTATGGCCTAAACTAGTATAACGTCCAAGTTTAGAATATAATGCTTTTATTTATATTTAAATCTTAAATCCAGAACGAAACTTTTAAATCGAGAAAGAAACACATTAACGGCTTTAATCGCCAGGCATGGTTGATAGTCCCCGTTTACCTAAAATGAAGAAACTTGTTTAAATCAAGAAATTTTAGACAAATCGGTTAAAAATGCGACCTGTGGGCGAGAACAGACACGTAGACGCACTAAAGCATTTTTGGCCTATCTCAAAACTCTACTTTTCTCGCTTCGCTCACTCGGTCAATTAATTTCTAAAATCATGTCTCGAGAACTACAGCATTCTATAAATAGAAACACGGGTGACAATTTGTATCAATTGTGTTCGTTGGCAACTATCTGTAAACAATATGACCCATTTACTGAGATCAATGACCTAATCATCAAAATAAATAAACACTCTTGCGCATAGCAACTATCATTGTTATATCAGAGATGTGAAGAAGGCTATTACATAAAACACTCATAGTTAAATACACATGACAATCAAAATAGCATCAATAAAACCACTTCAGTCAATTACCAAATAATCAAAAATAATGAAGCTGACCACAGACAATGGACTCATAAAATTTGCAATACTCTATCTCACTCTTTCAAGTTCGAATGTTAATAAACGAACTCGTTTCCGCAAAATTATCTTTACAGAAAAAAGACGTCACTGACCTCATTATTGGCGTGTTCATTCTCGTTGGTAGGGTTTTGTAGCGTGTCTTTTAAATTAATTCAAATTGCTACCTTATTCCTGAGCAATAAGGTTCGAAATAAAACTGTTATCAGCCAAGTACCGTACGTATATGTCAGTCAGTCTCGCAAAATGGTCAGTTGCCCACAGTTCGTTTGACCGAAAACTGCGTTACTAAATTTTAATTAGCTATTGATTGGTGTTTTATTTAAAAAAATTAATGGTGTTTTTGTGTTTTTCAATTACCACTGGATTTATTTGGATTTTGTTTGCTGCTTTCGCTATTTTTGTAAGTTTTGTTTTTTTTTATTTTAGAGGATTTTTTAAATTTTTTCACTGAGTAGCATAATCAGGTGCAGTATTTTTTATAAGCTTCTTATTATTGCGACGTCGATCTACACCATATCTTTGTTTTTGTCAAGTTATTTATAAACGTAGTGGGGGACTTGCTTGGGACTGTTTATCCTTCATCCAGATTGACTCGCAACAGTGAATCATGTGTTTTAATTAAGAACGTCACTTATTATTAATTTTACCTCATTTCTTTTGTTTTGTTTTAAACTCGAATTTAACCAATAAGTCTTTGTCAAAACTGTAATGCAATCATGGAACTTCGTTCGACAAACTTGTCGTATCGATAAACTGATTTAATCTATAGAATTGTACAGAACTAGCCTCGACATATTTTATCGAGTGGTTTCCCTGTGGACAGTTTGTCGATGAATTCAGTAAAACATCTCGAATTTATCGATGTAGCTTTTTACCAAATTCCATGCTACCAATATCGATAAATTAGAAAATAATAATTGTCTAATGAAGTTCCATGTTCACACCTTTAAAGGGGTTAGTACATTCTGCTGCTATAAAACTGATTTGAGTAGGTCTGCAACTTACCATGTTTTTTTTTATACAACTTATTGATGGAACAAGCAGATGGCCCACCTGATGTTAAGTGGTTACCGTCACCTATAAAAAAGCATTGCTTTGTAGGTCACGCTCGTAAGGAACGTCGCTGACGTTGCACTACTCTGCGTCAACCTGAGGTATACAGGTGTTAAGCCTCATGTGCCTGTAGTGACACCGGCACCCACACCCTTCAAACTGGAACACAGCAAGCTGCTTGGCGACAGAAATAGGCATGGTGGTAGTACTGCCCGGGTACCATGTTTTGAGTACTTCATTGATAAAATTGAGCATTTGCCAAATAACTAGAATGTCAGTAGCCGAAGATAGGTAAAACAGTATTTTACAAGCTTTAAATTTTTAGATTGTTGACTAATGATTAGAATACCTTACAAACGTCGGTTAGTTAGTATAACTAAAAATCTTTGCTTGTCGGTTAAAGCTTGTTGGTTAATGATAGTGACAGTTTACTAGTCAATGAAGTGAAAGTTTAACTGACAAGCAATTCACCATACTATAACTAACGGAAGCTCGTAGGATATTGGAACAGGATATGACTGATTGAGACCAACTCAAGACACTTGTGCTGTCTTGTGGATATGTCAAATTTATAAAAATACTAGCGGCCGCTCGCAGCTTCGCCCGCGTGGCAGTTTTTTTCCTGTTCCCGTTATTTTTTCGGAATAAAAAGTACCTCTTTTGTTAATCCAAGTTATAATCTATGTTTATTCCAAATTTCATCCAAATCAGTCTACTGGTTAGAGCGTGAAAGGGTAACAAACATCCATCCATCCATCCATACTTATAAACTTTCGCGTTTATAATATTAGTAGGATATTAAACTACATACAAACTTAAACCCCCGCTGTACAAGTTTCGAGGTTGAATTTTGGGAATTCCTTTCTTAGTACACCTCTACGCACCAAAATAAATATACTCTAAAAATTTCAAGTCACTAGGACATTTTCAAAAAAATTACGTTTGTTGTATGAGAGCCCCTTTTAACACTTATTTTATTCTGTTTTTAGTATTGTTGGCAACAGAAATACATCATCTGTGAAAATTTAAAATCGATAACTATCACGGTTCATGAGATACAGCCTGACAGACGGACAGGCAGACAGATAGACAGCGGAGTCTTAGTAATAGGGTCTTGTTTTACTATTTGGGTACGGAACCCTAACAACTAGTAAATCTAATGAACGTTTGTATACATATTGGAACCTATAAGTGAGGCATAGGAATTGTAATCTGAATCTCAACCTTCAACTAGGTCAATAGCTTGCAAAAACACTAATAGATGTTTCGCGAAGGACCTTGAGCACTATAGCGGTATTCAAGGAACCGGTTTTAGACTTGATACTTACACAATGATTATTTACTGTCGGAATTTTGGAAGACTTTCACCTCTTTACAGCTATGACTAAGGCATAAAATTTCGCAGTTTTATTAATAAGACTATGAACCGGAGATGAAGTGTTGTGATGCCAAATTGACCGGGGACAATATAAAAGTCATAGGAAGTTTGTGGATTGACAAAGAAATGTATAGAATATTGTGAACTGGAAGACGTAGCGTAGGACGTCCTCTTATCCTGATGGACGCAAAACCACCGTTCTTCCTGTTTCCAGGAAGAACGGTGGTATTTCAGAAGCCTATGTCCAGCAGTGGGCTTCTAAATACTGTTGATGATGATTAAAACGGTATAAAATTCTATGGGAAAGAGATTCCAGCCTTGAATATTTCTTTTTATAAAATCTACTGATGGAACAAGCAAGTAACCCACTTGATGTTCAGCGGTTACCATCACCTTTAAAAGCATTGCCTTGCAGGTCACGTTCGTTACAAACGTGCCTTATGACGCCTTGTCAACTATTCAGGCTGCTGATGAAGATTATTCTAGACATGCAATATCTAAAAAAAAAATAGAAGTTATTGCGACTAGATTAAAACTGGGAATTGAAAAGACATATCAGATTTATATAAAAGTGGCTTTTTATGTAGAGTTGGTTCGGGGAAGTACTATCAAAACCTTTATTTCTGTCGACAAGGAGAGTTGAATATATTATATTTTTTTTATACCGCTTTTTCACTACACTGTTTACTAAAACAAAGAAACGTTGGTTGATGGCAGTATTTTTTAAGACGAGCTCTTCACAGATAGACTACAACTACGAAACATCTCACAGACCAGTTCCTTATAGCTGCAGGGTTCAGTGGTAAACTATGAACGCCCTGATGAGATGTGACACCTTAACAAGTGGCGATCACAATAGGCCATATGGCCCTTTCGGCCACCATCGCAACTGATTCGCAACCAGTTGCGATGGAAGATTTTTTTATTCTTCGATGGCAACTAGTTGCTGTATAAGAATGTTTTCTCTTAATACGCAACCAGTTGCCAAGCGGTAAACCATGTTCGCAAAAATTTAATTAAAAAAAAACATCTCACAATACTAGAACTAGTAACACACTTTCTCATCTACGCACAAACAAAGTGAAAAACCCAGTTAGTATTCAAGCAGCAGCGATCGGCTTGATACCTTCCGTGTATGGAATATCAACTACTGCTAATATTTGGTCTCTATGAGACATCGCCATTTTGATGAACGATGCGGCGCGGGGGGCGAATGTCCGCTTGCGACGCAGAAGGTTGCTGGTTTGATCTCGTCTTGGGATAAATATTTGTACGATCTGCAAATATTTATTTCGGCTGTTCTGGGTATTTTCTATGTATAATAAAAAATATCTATGCTTGTAATGTATTGTATTCAGTATATCAGTCATCTAGTACCCATAACACAAGCTCTGCTTAGCTTGGGGCTAGATGATGCTGTGTGGATTGTCCAACATTATCATTATTATTACATCTTCAAGTAATCTTGAGTCGATACTACTTGTTGCTATGAGATCAGAGAGGAAATCAACCGTGCCTGGAGATTAGAGTAATGAAGTTATTTCTTTCTAAATCTAAATCAAAATCTAAATCTAAATTCAAATCTCAATTTAAATCAAAAATGAATGAATGTATGAATGATTTTTAATTCTTTTTTTCAATCTAAATTTTAAAAATGGAAGATAAATTGATTAGAATATCTTGTTACCATAACACTCCAAAAAAACTATTTGTCTGTTAAAGATATAAAAAGTAGGCCAAGTGCGAGTCTTGAGTTTATTCTACATTTGTTCTGTTTCGATTATGCCATTTATGATTTCTTGTGAAAGATATCACTATCAGGTTAAGCCGCGTTTGCGTAAAAACTGTGGACGTTATTTTTAGTTTGTAACCCAGTTAAACAGTTGCACACTTACAGTTCCCTTGGAGTTTCACAATAGAATACGACACCTCCATCACCTCCCAACAAAAAATAAATTTACATATTATATCTATCTAATCAGCCTACATTCACACACTGCTGAGTGGGCCTTCTTTTTAGCATGCCATTCTGTCCGGATTTGCGCCAATCGAATCTATCGAGGTCCCTCTGCTTTTACGATGCCAAATGAGCATCTGGCCGGTTGTCTACCGGCAGACAACTGGCGTGTCTACCTACATCCTCGGCTTTAGTTCTACGCCAAATATAAAACACCAAATTCTTTATTATATGTAGTATAATCCGGTACGCAGTATGTTTATTGTTTTCTTATGCTGGTCTAATATTTTTCAGGACTAGGTATGAAATATAAAATACCCAGTAATGGGACTTTTCAGTCTATTATATGGGAAGAAAGCATAAAATAACTCTATCATGTACCAAAAGTAGGTAGTAAGCTCTAATTCAGAAGTAACTGCTCAACACCCGATATGTAACTACTTGTATGTATGTGATGGTAACCACTTAACATCAGGTGGGCCATATGCTTGTTCCATTAGTACATTAAATAAAAAAATTAAAAAAAAATCGAATGCTTGTTCGATTATACCATCTCAAAAATCTAAAAAAAAGTTGCAATCACGACCGGTATCTATCGTCACCGTTTTCTCAACAACATGAGTTTAGTTTAGTAGACAGTATATCTATCTATTTTATATAATATAGGTTATGATAACATATCAGCTGTCAATGTTATGCTACCACAAAAGTGCGACGAACCATTTTCTGGCGACAACAATGATATAGCAAATTTAAGGGTAGGGTTAATATTTCAAAAGTCGGTCAGTTCTATAGAAAAGTAAATAACTATAAAATAGGTAGGTACAGGTGATTTGCTTAGCTTGGCGCTAGATGGTGCTGTGTGAAATGTATTGAGAAGACCTATGTCCAGAGGACTTCTTTTAGTTAATTATGATGATTTTCATTTCATTTACACCTGAAGCATACAGGTAGCCATGTGCCTTTAATTTCACCGGCACCCTCACCTTCCAAACCGGACTACAGCAAGCTGCTTGGCGGTAGAAGTAGGCATAGTGGTAGTACTTCCCCGGTCCAGCCTTTCACTCACTCTGCTACTACTAAAAACAGAAAGGTATATCTTATACTTGTAGATTACATGTGACAATGTTATCTACGGGTATAATAGTAGAACATACGTTCGTATTGGCAACCTTGCAATTATTATCGTACAACCAATTCACTTGACTCATAATTTGTTTTGCGACTTTCACCTGCCATTCTCATTAATAACTATCGCTTTAGCAAAAAATAACTTTCTGACTTTTAACTAGTGTGTGTTTGACTGATTGTATTTTATCATCATTAGTTTGCGTGAGCTCTTTGTGAAGGCTTTTCTGGGAAAGAACTGCAACCATACCTATTTCCATCACCAAATAGCTTCGCGACTAAGTCTAGAAAAATAGTCAAGAAACTGAAGGCTTGGTTTCTACCATTTTTAAGCAATCTCATCTACTTAGATAAATGTTACCTATCTTTACATAAACCATGTAAAGATAGGTAACAAAGTCGATTTGGACGAGTTATTCGATGAGTTATTTCAAAGCATTGACAAGAGTAGATTTGTTTTCGTTAATACGTGCCATACGAGCAACATTCGATGATACTAACCGATTCACATCACGTCGCTTATAAGAATTAAACGCTTAGGCTGAGGCTACATTAGGCCGCGACGCGACTTGCGACACATGAGCGATTGAAACAAATACAGTATATGGCTACACCGTAGATCACATATTTTGCTTAAAAATCATTTCGCTCTTCCAGTCGCATCGCAAATCGCTGCCTAGTGTAGCCTCAGCCTTAGAAATTAATTCCTCAAGTCAGCAAGTCAATTCGTACGAATGCAGACATCAGTGTTTTGTCGCACGTTTTACTGATAGACTCGGCATTTTAATCGTTTCGAATCGTCCTTCGATTTATGCGAAATCATGTACAGAGTTGTACTTTTTAAACTATCATGGTTTTGATCAATATTTTGGATAGAAACGGGATATTTACCATGATTTTTGAGTTTGATTGTTTCCCGATATTTCGGCACAGTTGCATGCGCCATGATCACGGGTCCGTCCCGAGTCCGACCCGTGATCATGGCGCATGCAACTGTGCCGAAATATCGGGAAACAATCAAACTCAAAAATCATGGTAAATATCCCGTTTCTATCCAAAATAGAGTTGTACTTATTTGTAAAATCAAGGTCGTCAACAAATCTCCTAGAATTGGCTCCCAAAACAATAGACAACAATAACAATAGACAGGTTGGCACAGCCATTCTCAAAAGGACAGACAAAATCGCGAGAAAACGCCGTATGAATAGGTCTTTAATGGTTACTCCTGGAAACTTTTGAGGGATGATTCAAACTGATGAGTAAAGAATAGCATCAGACAACATGACCGTTCGTAAAACCAAGATATGTTTTACCAGCAAAGTGTTTGCATCGAAACAAAGAAGTCCAGTTAGGTTAGATGAATCACAGTCAATGCAGGTAGAAAGTGTGATTCACTATGACAGGAATCCGGATTACAAAAGTTTCTACCAATTATAATATACGTGATGTATACATTAGAATAATTACAGTTGGTTCAATGTTGTAACCACAAGAATGGAATAACAACTTCCAACCAACAACAACGGACTTTCGTTAAATAGGTCATTACAAACCTTTCTACTAGTAAACTATATTACAAGTAAAGTATGCTTAAAAGAAACTTCAAAAACAAAGACCAATAAACAAACAGTTTCTATACTGTCGGTAAATACGAATAAGGAATATACTCTGGGAAATTGCGCTAGGGAATAAAGGTTCTCGAATGGGGCTAAGGACGTCTAAGGGAGGTAGTCAAAGTTGTGATTTATTTACTTTTTCATATTTACTTTATAGTTTGTGAGCGATTGTGCGTAGTACGGCTATACAAGCAATGTTAGTGTAGTTAACTTATTACCTACCTAGGTATTTACCAACTTATTGTCAACACGGAAGAGACTAGTCACCTGCGACACAGGGAATCCTAGTGCGGGGGCTAGTGCTCCTTTTACGTTATATTAGTACTTAGAAACCTACTGTAACGTACCTATTTATAAGTTTAACTTTATTTTGGTGAATAAATGATTATTATTATTAAAAAAAAAAAAAAAAAAAAAAAAAAAAAAAAAAGGTACGTCCAGATAGTACATTTGGTACATATCCACATATTGCAGTAGTTAGTGTTCCATACCTAACAAATTGCAAGACCATCGCCTCTGCTAGCATACTAACTGGTTGATAGCACTAATGCAAATAAACTTTCAAATAACACTCAGCTATACCCATGTTAGAAGACTATAACAGTTGTAACTGTATTTTTTTGGCACATCACGATAAGTGGCACACAGTGCGTGTAGGTGTTTGACATGGTAGTACGGTTATAAATGACATTTATAATGACAAGCATCCTCAAAAAGAATTGACATTATTCGTGTTCTGTCATCTTTGGAAGCAACATTGTATTTTCATCTTAATTTTTTTTCCAGTGTTATCTTAAGTTCTGATGGGTAATTTTGATGGTATTTTAACCATCATGACTTGAGGTCTTAGCACAAGTGTGAACAATTGAAATGAAAGTGAGGCATCCTGATTTGAACGAAAATGTTTCCCTTTGGTTTTGAAGAAAAACGCCATCTTTTTCTTCAAACCGATGACGGCTGACTTTACTTTTTTTACCGACTCGACTTGACTAAAAAGAATTTATTCAACCCACTTGACATTGGCAAAATTGTCCGCAAGACAAAAAGACAGATGCCACAAAAAAAAAAAATTGACATATTGTACACTGAAATTAAGGCGATAAATACATTTTAGACACTGTTCGTAGGAACTACAATCTATCTTATCTATTACTCAGAAATAAGTTCGAAAGGAACCTAAGTTTTTCTATTGACTTACAATTAGGCATGATAATTGGCCTCCTAACCTAATAAGTTAATTACTTGCATAATTTGTAACTACGAAAATAAACAATCTCGGTCAAGCTCAAGACCTTGAAGTGATTTTATCTTACCGCAGTAAATACAAGTACTTTGACCACCCAATGGCCTAAGTAAATTATTATTATTTTAAGTAGCTACGTAATAAAAATTACCTAGATTAATAATTATATGATACTGCCGGACAATCCACACAGCATCATCTAGCCCCAAGCTAAGCAGAGCTTGTGTTATGGGTACTAGATGACTGATACATTACATGCATACGTATTTTTTATTATACATAGAAAACACCCAGAACACCCGGAATAAATATTTGCAGATCGTACAAACATGTCAAACATTTATCCCAAGGCTGGAATCGAACCCGCAACCTCTGCGTTGCAGGCGGACATTCGCCCGCCGCGCCACATCGGTCGTCAAAAAATTGTTACGTAGTTGTAGTAGTAGTACAATTCTTAGTGAAGGGCTCGTCCGGGGAAGTACTACCACAATGCCTATTTCTACCTCCAAGCCGCTTACTGTGTTGCAATTTGAAGGGTGTCAGTGAAATTACAGGCACTTTAGGCTTAGGCTTAATAAACCTTAGCAACTAATTGGTTAATATTAAATTATAAAAATAATAATATTTTATGCAGTTGAATGAATGACTCATGTAATAAGTCTGCAAACAAAGTTACTGACAATTATATAGACTGCGGAAAACCGGTTGATATCGGTAGGCAGGAAATTTATAGGGCACATAACTATCTACATAGTTGTGGACTTCTTCAGTAACGCTATAAATGTTTGAAATCGCAGTAAGAGCTCTGCTGTCAGGTATTTTAGTTCAATGGCAAAATAATGGTGGAATTTAAGATGCATTTTCATCTCTTTCATTACTTTTTATCCTCTAAAATGTACCCTTATATCTGAAACATTAATCCAGATTAAAAAGAAACCATCAAACAAAGGCTCGAAGGGCCTCTCGCCAAATATTAAATTACTCAATATTTCATACCGATACTAATTTCGCTATCTTAACCCTTCGCCGCCAACGACACAAAATATTACAAGAAAAAAATACCCCAAAAGAAAAAACGTCCTGGCCTAATTGACATTCTTTATGAGCGTCAGTCCTTAGACGGGGATATTTTTTAATTAGATATATTTTATGGGTTTTTTTCCAAAGGGGAGAGGAATAAAGGGTTAGCATTTGTTTGAGCCCAATGAGTGGGAGGGGGGGTCAATATTAGCCTTCTCGTAATCAGGCGGAGAAAAAATGGTCGATTAGACCCCCTTCGCGACGTTAATTTAGGATCATTGGAGGCACGGAAGGTGGGTGACAGAACCCCTTTCTTACTAAATTGTCTTTTTTAGGGTTCTCGAACGAAAACGATAGAATCCTCATAGTTTCGTCCTTCGAGTCTCTTTCGTGAGCCAATTTAATAACTTTACAAGAACTTTGCAGTAATTAGGTTCCACACTTAAAAGACGAAAAAAAACAAAACTTATCTTTTTTTATCCAACTTGCTGATGAAGATGGCGCACCTGATGTTAAGTGGTAACCATCGCCTATAACGAAGTATTACACTCGTTAGGAGCGTGCCCTAAAATGCACTGCTCAGCGTCCAACAACCTGAGGTGTATACCTCATTGTAGGTGTATTTTAGGGCTAGGTGACGATGCCGCGAGTTCCATGATGAAATACCTGTATAGGTGCCTGTAATTTCATCATGGAACTCGCGGCATCGTCACCGAACGCTTTCAGTGAGCTATATGTATACTGTGTATATATGTGTACTTTTTGGCCTAGTTTTCACTTCTATCGACAGTCCTCAAAGACGGCCTTACTTTTTTATTGAAAGTCACTGCGATTGTCAGGCAAATTGGTGCCTGTAGTTAAGTACTCAGGAGATGCTGTTGTTAATCTTTCACGAGTCTTATCCACGAGTCACTAGTCACCGCCACGTCCAAACGACATTCCAAAAAAATTGTATTAAGTCGTTTGTATGGAACTCGTTGCTGTCGTCTGTTTTTCCGATCACGTATAATTTGGATGTCTTCAAGAGAAGAGTGAATAGGTATCTTCTAGGTAAACGTGCTACACCGTAGACTGCGTCATCACTTAACATCAGGTGAGATTGCGGTCAAACGTTTACCTATAGCATGTAAAAAAAAAAAAGCGCCGGAACCCTTACTTAGGCCTGACACGTCTTTAGCCAGTGTTCGTTTTCAAATGGTGTTCGAAAGTGTCGGTAAAGCAGAGGTTTACGGGTGACTTGAGACGAAGGTAAAATTGGATTATGTTTTTTAAAGTCAGTGGTTTGCGTCAAATTGTTAGGGTTAATATAAAATATCTACTGTTTGTAATGAAAGTAAAGATTACATACAAAACTAAGCAACTAAAGACAGGTCTATAGATTTTAGAGCAGATTACGTAGTGTACAACTTTAGTTGATAATTTTACACAAATATTGAGCATACCTAGCTACCTACTCATTATAAACCAACGCTTTTTTTAACTGTAGGCGAAAGAAAGTATATAAGTGCTTGCAAAACATCCGTGACTTCGCCAGCATGAAGTTATTTTCATACAAACTTCAACCCCCGCTGTACCCGTTTAGTGGTTGAATTTCAAGAATTCCTTTCTTAGTACACCTTTACGCACCTCGCATATCTAGATGCTTATTATGAACCTTCTTCTTCTTCTTTCCTGACTATGGTTCTTTAGTGTAGTGTAGTATCATCTACATAGTGTACATATTACATAGTGTACATATATTAGAGTACATAGTGTAGTATTATGTACATAGGGTAATATCCGCTTTGACCATACATTTACCATAGATTACGCTTTTCCTATAGGTAGAAAACAGAATTTAAATTACTGAGCGCAGTGTGTTCAAAACGCTGGCTATGGTACCTCTTTGGATAGTTAAACTAATTCTCTGTCTTAGCAAAGTAAGAGCTTTGGTCATTAGTTACATTCACCAGCCATTTGGAACTCTCTGAATAAAAGCCATGCTTCTGGACCCCATGGTCTTAACGTTTCTATCCCAAAAGGCAGAAATATCTATCCATTATCGAGACATTCATATTTCTGCCTAAGGATTTCTGCTGCTGTAGCCACCTCTCCCGCTGTTCTTTAATGGACGCTACGTGTGAAAAATTTTAATTGATATTTATCAATACCTCATTTACCATCCAGTAACCTTGTGGTGAGTGACGTACTTAAACTACCATCAGCCAATGACCTGTCTGTGACAGGATGCAGTAGCATACACTAACGCAAAATATACCTAAATTGTACAGTTATACGACTGTTTTTTCCTGAACGTGGTTCGATCTGGTTTTGACGATTCTAGGAAAATATATTGAATTTAGTTTCCTGAAACAGTCGCAAAGGTTTAAGACTTAATAAGAGTCTTACTGAGACTGTAATAGTAATAATAATACTGGATAATCCACACAGCATCATCTAGCCCCTAGCTAAGCAGAGCTTGTGATATGGGTACCAGATGACTAAAATACTTAATACATACATTACATACGTAAATATTTTTTATTATATATAGAAAATGCCCAGAACACCCAGAATAAATATTTGCAGATCGTACAAACGTTGAACCCGTGGCGGGAATCAAACCCGCAACCTCCTGCGTTGTAGTCGGGCATTCGCCCGCCACGCCACATCGGTCGTCAAGTGACAACCAACTAGTCTACAGTCACCTTTATCATTTTCAATTTATCGAACGATTTACTATTATAATACTTTGTTAATTCGATGTAGTAACATGAAAAATATCACTAGAATTATTTAAAAACATGCCGGATGCAAAAATATTACCTGTTAAGTGTGATTCTGATGAATAAAGTGAGGGTTCCGGTGATATAAATACATACCAATTTATTTGTGAATCAAAAAATCATCAAACATAAATATTGACAAACATTCACAAAATGTCTTCTAGCCCCAAACTAAGCTTTTTATAATTAAAACCAGATAACTACCTAATAGAATCTATCTATACCAATTATAAGAATTTTTGTCTTGACTGACTGACTGACTGACATGTAGACAATGCACAGCCTAAACCACTGGTCGTAGAGACTT
This sequence comes from Electrophaes corylata, assembly GCA_947095575.1. Taxonomy (NCBI): domain Eukaryota; kingdom Metazoa; phylum Arthropoda; class Insecta; order Lepidoptera; family Geometridae; genus Electrophaes; species Electrophaes corylata. The sequence goes on from OX352720.1 coordinate 8,891,659, forward strand.
GAAATTTTGGTGCGTAGAGGAATTCCGGATCCAACCACTAAACGAGGACAGCGTGGGTTGAAGTTCGTATAAAAATGACTCACGCGGACGGAGTCACGGGCATTTTACTAGTACTTATATTCTTTCTTTTTGTAAATACATGCTTAAAACACCTAGACACAGAACAAATATCTATGTTCATCAGACAAATGTTTATTTTCCGTGGGAATCGAACCAGCGCTAAAGGTTACTACGAGCTGTGTGACGGATGTCACAGCTCAATTTTTAGTTAGCTGTATTATTTAGCCTGTTGATAAAAATTATGTTATTAAAATATATGAACGCCATTTTTTTCACCTCTCCAGGAATTATTTGTTTTAGCAAGTTTTAGTAATGGTAAGACTTATTAGTTTTAGTGCTAGCTTGCGCTGGAAGTAAACATAATGACTCATTGTTTTCACAAAAAATATCCCACTGAGATATTTTGGGATATTATAAAACTTTTGATATTGATAAGGTTTCCCTATAGCGCTTTCCCTCGTGGTACCCTAATAACTTCGACAAAACGAAACCGAGAAAGAACCCGTGAAAAATCTTTATTAAATCCCTCTTGAGCTAAATAAGTTCATTTGGCGAGTGGAGAAAAATATATATTTTCGCCTTTTTGTAAATTAGAAAACATTTTCACCGATTTGTATGGCTTACTTCGGGGGTAATTAGTGAGGAGGAGGGGGTGCGATTGGTGAATTAAATTTATTTTTTGCTTTGAACTAATGAGGGTGAACAGAACGAGAAAAATGCGAGGATTAAGAGATAAATTACCTGATATTAGTGAGAATTGTAAATAAATCCAATTTAAGGCACAGACATGGAGAATTGTATCTATTTTTTGCGAAAAATATTTTCTTTTGAAGTTAGCTACGTTGCCAGCTCGACTTAAAAATAAATACTTTTAGTTTTATCCTACTATCCTAACTAATATTATAAACACGAAAGTTTGTAAGAATGTATGTATGTTTGTAACTCTTTCACGCTCTAACCAGTGGACAGATTTGGATTAAATTTAGATTGTAACCTGGATTAACATATAGGTTACTTTTTAGCCCGAAAAAATTAACAGGAACGGGAAAAAATGCCACGCGGGCGAAGCTTCGAGCAGCCGCTAGTATTTTAATATATTAAGCAACAATTAGTAAACAGGCCGTTAAGAGTACATGAAGAATGTTGTGAGAGTGAATGAAACAAAAAGCTATGTCAAGACTGTAATAGGAAATCCGTGGTCTCTGCCTACCCCTATGGGAAACAGGCGACATTTTATGTATGTATTCATTCGTTCATTCAAAACTAGATTCGTAAAAGCAGGGTGATGGGTTCGATTCCCATAGTCCCATAGCCAAGTATCAGGGGTAGTCAGAGGCTTATAACAGCTACCAATTCATGTGAGTTATGCACACGACACAGCAAACTCAGAGTGTGTAAGATAGCAGTAGTATCGGGGTGCTTTCACGCCGAACACAACTGAAAGTTCGCCATAGTTTGAGCTGAGCGTGTTCAGAAAGATTAGTGTGGATATGCTTGTATGGTTTATGTGAAAAACACATTGTTGTGGTGTGTACATTTGACATCTAATGCGGAGAGAATAATGACTGTGCCGCCGATAGGTAGAGCAACCGGGACATTGGGTTACGCAGTTTTATGATTGTAGAGGTAACGTACTGGAAATTAGTATGTTTTTTCATAAATCTAATTTAATTACTTTTCATTCCTGAAAAGGAAGTTTAGTGGCATTACTACATCAGGTTTAATAGTGCTTGCCGGCACTAAATAAATAGATCACAAAGATGAATGAAAATACTTCAGCAACCTTGGCATACTCCAGCTCTATCTACAATATTATAACACCTTTATTCCTATACACCTTTCAAGTTGATGAATGCGTTGTAGTACACGTTCTTAATGTGCATTATCTACGATGCAATACCTTGTTATTAGCATCACCATCAACAGCCTGTAGAAGTTCACTCTTGGACATAAGCCTCTCCCAGACGTTACCAGGAAGAAAGATTCTGAACTTCTTCTATTCCTTGACCTCCCGCAACTCTATTCCTGGTATAAGTGGCAGCCAAAATACTGACGACATTTTTAAAATCGCGGGAAGTTTGATGGTAAGGGCTAAAAATCATTTTTCCTGGAAACATATAGTGGGAGGCTTTCAGCAGTGGACTTCTACCGGCTGTTGATGATAATGACAAGCATATCCACATTAAGCTAACCGCTCACCGCATTGTTCGTTACTAAATGCAACTCGCGCATGTATTTATTTATGTACTTCGACGACAGCCATTCTGCTTATCAAGCCAGTGTTTGTGCAACTGAGATGTTTGATTGTTACCAACTAGGTGTACTCCTAGCTCTAAGGGTGTGGCAGCTGACACAGATTACTTACCAGTTAATATAGCATCTATTGAACCGGTATCTACTAGGGAGTAAAAGGAACCACGAACGGGACGGGAAGATCAGACGTAGACTGTTTTCACTTGGGTACTAAGGGAAGTCTCAAAATGGTTCTTCCTGGTAATAGCAGTAGATTTTACCAAGACGATAAACATAAACATAGTGTAGTATCATGACTTTGTGACTTTGTGTGTTTTTTTGTGTTTTTTTTGTTTTTTTTTTGTGCTTAAGTATAATGTGTTTTTTTTATTAATTTTCTAAATAATATTTTTGATTGTTATTACCTACATTAATATTGTTTCTTTATTCTTTATTTTTATTGTATGAATAGGTACTTAATTATAATGCTGTGTGTTCTTGTGGCTAATAAATAATTGTCTATGTCTATGTCTATGTCTAGGCACGGTAGATGTATATCTACCGTGCCTAGACATCTGAGGGTATCCTCAGATCTCTTAATGCCAAGTAATGCCAATGGAGGTAGTCAGAGGTACGTCCAAATATTAGGTACATTAGGTACATACCCACTTTTGCAATAGTTGATATTCTATACGTAACAGGCTGTCGCCTATTGCCACTTCTAGAATCTTTACTTTTTATGTTTTTTTCCTTATGATGTTTTCCTTCACCATTTGAGAGCACTGGAATTGCCCACAGACATTTTTCGATAGAAAAACCATTGGTGCACTACCTGATTCAAACACACGACTGATCTTTAAATAGCTAACATATTTACCAGACCGGGAGCCTTTATTACCCACCGGTTGTGCTATAAGGTAATACCCATTACCACTTCAACTTGCTGATTTTTCTAAAAACTCACAAATCTCACAAGTATTTGAAATTTATGTATTTCATGCAATATTTACTTTGATTTTTGATTGGTTCAAATCCTACTCGAGGAAAATAATTTTTGGGATAATATAAAAATCTTTATTTACTTTGACTTTGATCCTCAAAGAATTTCTTCCAAATCTAGAATCAGTTTCAAAACAAAACCTCTCTTCTATCGACCCTCACTGATCAATCTGATCCTCAATCAAGTATGAAATATTTAGTAGATTTATTTTTCAATTTTTTAATAATTTTATCAAAAATCTTTCCCTTTGTGTATCGAAACACGACTAATCGCCTAAAAGCCTCCGGATTCAAAGCTTAAAACCCTTCTTTAAGTATTCAATTAAAATCAATCGGTCGCTCAAAGGAGCTCCTCCAAAAGAACGTCAAACATAATCAATTTTGCAAATACGCCCCTTTGCGTCTTTTTCTTTCTGTATGATATAAATCTGTTCAGACATTGCTGAAGATCAATGCGACTGCGCCTGAAAGGTCCAAACTCAAAAATCTTTACAAGCCATTCACATCTCTATATCAATAACTACACGATTCATTTTTGCTTGCTAGTTTTGATAACATATACAGGAAAAGTTGCCACATGAAAACATGATAACACTGTGTGAAAGTATCGAACGTAACTTTATTAGTATAGACAAGTATGAGTTATGAACTCAAATGCCATAGGACATGGTTCATATTTAAATGGCAGATGGGAGATAAGTCCTTTTGGATGTACCACGTCATCAATACGTATCTTTGCATTATCGTTATAACGTTGGTATTAAGACTGAACCGTTGAAGGGAAAAATTGGTTAATAAATGTAGCATAAGGGCATGCCCACAGAATTTTTGGTTTTACCATCTTAATATGTCAAAAACATTGTTCTGCTTAATCTATACCAATTATAAAAAAATATAATTTATTCTTAAATATATTCCCTCGAGTGGACTAATTTCTCAAGGATTATTTCGTCGGGTCCGACTGACTCTCGATAGCGCAGTTGGTTAGCGTATCAAGGGGAAGGTCGTGGGTTCAAATCTTTGTGATTTCTTTAGGGGTATCATTGATCGAAGGTGGCTGCATTATTAGTATGCTCAGAAGACTGGACAAGTACAAGGTGCGTTCTCTTAGAAACTGAGCTGTGACGGCTGTCATATAACGGGGATACTACTACATGTCCAAATACTACATTTGGTACATACTCACATTTTGCAGAGTTGGTATTCCTTACGTGACAGGTTGCAAGCCCGTCACCGCTGCTAGAATACTAACTAGTTTCATCGCAAAAGTTCCTTCACTGAGAGCACTGGTATTGCGCACATAATTTTTTCGATAGAAAAATCCATTCGTGTACGACCGGATTCAAACTAATAACCTTAGTATCAGGCGGAGTGACTCCCACTAAACCATCGATGTACCTTTTAACTTACTTACTTATAAAAATCTGTCAAAATATAAACACTGTTTACACTACTGTATTTTATCAAAATTTAATGACAAACAGTGACAGAGCTTATTATCTATATTTAAATTTAAACCACGTTTATAAGTATGGGGGTTTTACTTGTTGCTGGATCAAGCAGATGGCCCACCTGATGTTAAGTGGTTACCATTACATTACAAAGCATTGTCTCGCAGGTCACGCTTATCAACTTACGATGCACTACTCTGCGTCCATCAACCGTTAAATCGGAAGGTTTGTTTGTCGGCTCGTAAACTCCTACCGATCTAAACAGACCTTTATAAAGCGATCAGTGTATGATGTATCTTTCTCCGTAAGATAAAGGCATGTTCATTATTAATGGCTCAGAATGGGGCTGCAGTGAATCATTCTTGTTCGATCACTCGGCACTGCCATATAGTCTTGACGAAAAAATCTATCGCAGTAAATAACTAACCCCAGACTTATAAACGTTATATTTTTTTTTTATGCAATGTGCTGTTGGAGCAAGCATATGGCCCACCTGATGTTAAGTGGTTACCATCGCCTATAACAAAGCATTGCCTTGAAGGTCACGTTTTTTAAGAACGTAACCCACAATACACTGCTCTGCGTCCATCAACCTGAGGCATAAAGGTGTTAAGCCTCATGTGCCTGTAATTACACCGGCACCCACACCCTTTAGGCTGAGGCTACACTAGGCAGCGATTTGCGATGCGACTGGAAGAGCGAAATGATTTTTAAGCAAAATATGTGATCTACGGTGTAGCCATATACGTGACAATTAATGTATTTGTTTCAATCGCTCATGTGTCGCAAGTCGCGTCGCGGCCTAATGCCTCAGCCTTAAACCGGAACACAGCTGCTTGGCGGCAGAAATAAGCATGGTGGTAGTACTTCCCCGGACGAGCCCTTCACTAAGAGCTCAAATTATGGCAGTCAGTCAATCATAAATGGTAAAAAGTTCGATTTCGTCTCCGTGAAGTAATTTTTATACAAACTTGAACCTTCACTGTACCCGTTTAGGGGTAGAATTTCAGGAGTTCATTTCTTAAAGATTAACTTAATTATGAACTAGAAAGGGTAAAAAGTCTCTAAAAGATTGTAGTTGGGTTGAAGTTTGTATCCAACGTGACATCACGAAAGCGACGTCCTGAGCGAGACGGGTCAAAATAATTATGATATTTTATTAATTATAATATTTCTTATCTTTTCAGAATAATACATCTAAAATGCCGCCCACTAAAGACCAAAACACGAAGCACACTTTTGCGAGGTCCTGGTCAAATAGTAAGATATCGTTTTTTTTAACTTCATGTTTCACTTCCGATGTCCCCGTTGATATTGTCCCCGTTAACGGAGACAATCAACGGATGGATTGCTGGATTGCTAGATTTTGAGCCATTTTGTCCATTGACTTCCCGTGTACAATAAGACAAGTTATGTGTCTTATTGTGTGGGATGGAAAATTAGTACCTACTGTTATATCAATAAGACATATTGTATAATAATAATAATGCTAGACAATCCACACAGCATCATCTAGCCCCAAGCTAAGCAGAGCTTGTGTTATGGGTACTAGATGACTGAAATACCTAATACAATACATTACATACATAGATATTTTTTATTATACATAATAGAATATACTCAGAACACCCGTAATAAATATTTGCAGATCGTACAAACATTTATTCCAAGGCGGGAGTCGAATCCACAACCTCTTGCGTCGCAGGCGGACATTCGCCCCCCGCGCCACATCGGTCGTCATATGTACCTATATCGATCTCATAATTATATGGCCTTAGTGAGAATCATTCCCTCAATCATCATTAGAAGGCAAAGCTTACAGATTAGCGAAGGAGTAATTTTGGTACAATGTGTAGAGGATGTTTGTAAAGAGAAGTTTCTATTTCCAGATGAAACATCAATGTCGGCCAGAGTCTACCACCCCGCCACAAACCTGATGCCAGCGTCACCTCCTACCACCCCGACTGGCTTAAACCCCTTCCCCCCTCGACCCACCAGCTGGGGCAGACAGACCAGCTCCAACGGAAAGTACTCCTGAGGAACACCGAAGCTCCAGAGGAATCTCGCAGACCCCTGTAACTCATACGGACCTGACGAACAGTGATGGAAAACATCGTCAGGAAACCTTCCACCGATCAGCTCCGGGCTCAATATAATACTCATTTACTCTTCTAGTCATGGTGGATGGCTACCGTCCATTTAATCCCGTATTGGAGAATACCTAGATGTGAGTTTTAGTGGGCAATTGACCACTAGGTTTAAGGCAATGTTCACCGACACTTTAAACAATGTGCCTTACTTATTACTTTTAACTGTCACTATTCTGAAATGCTTAGGGGGCTTTTAAGATTTCCTAGAAAATCTCGAAATTAAGTGGGTGACAGGGTTGTAATTTAGAAAACTAAAAGCTAAGTTTAATTTTAAATGTAAGTAATATTAATATGTTGTAGTAATATTAATAATCAGAATACTAACGTTTGTATAAAAATTCTAACTAGTTTTTGAATAAAGTGTGTATAAAAATACATAGTCAGATTTTGAAAAGTTTTGTGTACTATACCTACATAGTTCCCCTTCAAAATAATGCTTAGAATTTGCCCTTTCATTGCCTCTTGTACCTTCGGATCTAGATATAGCTATAATGTCTTTAACTCGCATTATGTAAAAATACTGGTTTTTTTTCTCGAAGAACTAATATTATTTTTTTACAAGTTACCACTGTATCTATCTTTCTATTTATGAATTGTATTTTACCTGAACAAATAAATATCTTTATAATTCTATGAATCTTTATTTTCTGACAGCAAAATACATAGGTAGTTTGAATATTAAATTTGGTTGTAAAAAAGGTGTAGAGAAAGTATTTGCTAAATTATTATTTTTAAAAAACTTGTGAAACCTATTTTACCTTTTACATGAATGACATTCGTTGGGTTTTTTCAGGTTTTATGAATTATAAACCGGACCACTAAACTGATTTTGATAAAATGCCTACGGGATAAATTTGGAAGTATATCCTTACAAAATAATACAATACAACTGAACAACAATTTATAACAACAAAATTATAACAATATTATAACAACAAAATTAATACAACTGAATAGAGAACCTCCTTATCAGAAGTCTGTTGAAAATTAAGTCGGTCTATTATCAATGTCATCAGGCACGTCAATAATAACATTTGATACAAAATGTAAACATGTATAAGTCTAAAATCTAATCAAACGTAAGTACACGATTATTTACTATCTATACTGAGGAATTGAATGTGTTTTTCCCCGGAACTAATATAAAGAAAGAAAAAAGAAAGAAATAATTTCAAAGGCAAAATTAAGGCATGGTAGCCCTTTACATGTCATAGTACTAAGTCATCATCATCAACATATAATTAGTCTACTGATGGACATAGGTCTCTCCTAAAACCGTAATAGTAGAACTCTTTGTTTAGTAGTAGTAGCGTTTATTAGCCTAAAGCGTACCTACTGTAATTTCGCCGGTATCCACACCCTTCAACTCGAAATACACGGCACTGCTTCTAGGCAGTTTTTTTTTATACAATTTGCTGATGGAACAAGCATATGGCCGACCTGATGTTAAGTGGTTACCATAGCCTATAACAAAGCATTGCCTTGTAGGTCACGTTAGTTAGGAACGTGCCTTACAAAACACTACTCTGCGTCCATCAACCTGAGGCATACAGGTGTTAAGCCTCATGTGCTTGTAATTACACAGGCACCTACACCCTTCAGCAAGCTGATTGGCGCCAGAAAATATGCATGGTGGTAGTACTTTCCCGGACGAGCTCTACTATTATTAACATTTCACTTAGCATCAGGTGGGCTATCTGCTGTTCTTATTGCATAAAATCAAAACCGGTATCTTTTAAACTCATAAAACAGCACCCACCATCTATTGAAATATTATTGAACTGAATAGTAATTGAACGTCAAATAACTGTTTTCAAAACTAGAATCGATCACGCATTGCTTAGTACACTGTGCCTAACATAGATGGCACTGTTCGAAACATTAGTAAGGTTGAGTTTTAAAAATATCTAGCAGTGGACTTCTTCTGATGTACTTTTGCTGCTGACTGTGTATAGGCGTATTTAAGCATGTGAAGCTAATTATTTATCAATATAGGTTCGTATATTCTATCCTATTCCATTCTAAGCTTGCTCCCTTATCATTCTAGGTAACTGCCTTCCCAATTCCTGTAAAACCATCCCAATATTTACAGTCGAAACTTTACCAATCTCAAAAACACGAAACTTGTAATTAAAAGTAGAGGACAAACCATAAATCTATAACTTTTAAGATATTTTAAATTAAAACCACCCTATCTCTCGGAGAGTTACGACTTAATGAATAAAAGAGAAAGAAAATATATTGAAAGGAGATAAGAAGTGGAACCGCTAATTAAAAGGTTTTCGTATCAGGGAAGTAAAAGTCAATTTTATCATCATAACTAACCTGAAGAAGTTCACAGCTGAGAAAATGCCTTCATATTTTTTTACATGATAATTTAGAGCCTCAAAAGATCTATGGTTAGGATACTAGGGTACCAAAATATAGAGAAGGTTTACCGTACCGGGTTCAAGAGCATAAATCCATTTTTAGATTTCTTCTTATTAGCAACATCTTGCGTGTGGTGAATGATATTTTGCTAACATAAATATTTAGGCGTTATGTGTATGTTGATTTATTTATTTTAGGAAGACCAACAGCTTACTAAATAATTATGCTAAGTAGTCTAGTTAACAGAAAAGCCAATTATCGGTCCTCACGTTTAGATACAAACTGGGAGACAAGAAAACGCAAACGATTGAGTTACAAACATCAAACTTCTTTCTGCCCTTACCCTTAACTAAGTGGGATCGGCAGAACAAATTCTTCCTCCAAATTCTTCTGCTAGTCGTCTTCTCTGTGTTCACTCTTTTCTTACTCATAAAGTTTCCTGAACCAGTTCAATGATTATAGATGGTCTAGGTAACGCAATGATGCCAATCACAAGAGTTCGTCCCACCATCAATAAAATCTCAGGTTGAATGCTCCTATACACGCTGTTGACAGCGTCCACATGTTGCTGGCCTAGCTACATAGACATAGACACACATTTATTTGCTAAAACACATACAAAACAGATCAAAAAGTAAAAAAAAAACAAAAAGAAGGACATGCATTACATTATCTACATAGCAACAAGGTCTCAGCATAGGTGACGACCGATGTGGCGCGGCGGGCGTACGTCCGGCTGTGACGCAGGAGGTTGCGGGTTAGATTCCCACCTTGGGATAAATGTTTGTACGATCTGCAAATATTTATTCCGGGTGGTCTGGGTATTTTCTATGTATAATAAAAATTATCTATGTATATAATATAGTATTGTATTGAGTATATCAGTCATCTAGTACCCATAACACAAGCTCTGCTTAGCTTGGGGCTAGATGATGTTGTGTGGGTTGTCCAGCATTATTATTATTATTATTATTACCCTTTGGGTATGGAACTCTAAAAAGCATAAATAGGAGACCACACACGCGATCGCCGCATGTTCCTGATGCATTTTCTATTATTAGCTAACTGATCAGTTGATCAGTTGACCGGTCTATAAATAGAGGTGATGGTGCGACTTAGCATCAGGTGGGCTATCTGCTGTTCTTATTGCATAAAATCAAAACCGGTATCTTTTAAACTCATAAAACAGCACCCACCATCTATTGAAATATTATTGAACTGAATAGTAATTGAACGTCAAATAACTGTTTTCAAAACTAGAATCGATCACGCATTGCTTAGTACACTGTGCCTAACATAGATGGCACTGTTCGAAACATTAGTAAGGTTGAGTTTTAAAAATATCTAGCAGTGGACTTCTTCTGATGTACTTTTGCTGCTGACTGTGTATAGGCGTATTTAAGCATGTGAAGCTAATTATTTATCAATATAGGTTCGTATATTCTATCCTATTCCATTCTAAGCTTGCTCCCTTATCATTCTAGGTAACTGCCTTCCCAATTCCTGTAAAACCATCCCAATATTTACAGTCGAAACTTTACCAATCTCAAAAACACGAAACTTGTAATTAAAAGTAGAGGACAAACCATAAATCTATAACTTTTAAGATATTTTAAATTAAAACCACCCTATCTCTCGGAGAGTTACGACTTAATGAATAAAAGAGAAAGAAAATATATTGAAAGGAGATAAGAAGTGGAACCGCTAATTAAAAGGTTTTCGTATCAGGGAAGTAAAAGTCAATTTTATCATCATAACTAACCTGAAGAAGTTCACAGCTGAGAAAATGCCTTCATATTTTTTTACATGATAATTTAGAGCCTCAAAAGATCTATGGTTAGGATACTAGGGTACCAAAATATAGAGAAGGTTTACCGTACCGGGTTCAAGAGCATAAATCCATTTTTAGATTTCTTCTTATTAGCAACATCTTGCGTGTGGTGAATGATATTTTGCTAACATAAATATTTAGGCGTTATGTGTATGTTGATTTATTTATTTTAGGAAGACCAACAGCTTACTAAATAATTATGCTAAGTAGTCTAGTTAACAGAAAAGCCAATTATCGGTCCTCACGTTTAGATACAAACTGGGAGACAAGAAAACGCAAACGATTGAGTTACAAACATCAAACTTCTTTCTGCCCTTACCCTTAACTAAGTGGGATCGGCAGAACAAATTCTTCCTCCAAATTCTTCTGCTAGTCGTCTTCTCTGTGTTCACTCTTTTCTTACTCATAAAGTTTCCTGAACCAGTTCAATGATTATAGATGGTCTAGGTAACGCAATGATGCCAATCACAAGAGTTCGTCCCACCATCAATAAAATCTCAGGTTGAATGCTCCTATACACGCTGTTGACAGCGTCCACATGTTGCTGGCCTAGCTACATAGACATAGACACACATTTATTTGCTAAAACACATACAAAACAGATCAAAAAGTAAAAAAAAAACAAAAAGAAGGACATGCATTACATTATCTACATAGCAACAAGGTCTCAGCATAGGTGACGACCGATGTGGCGCGGCGGGCGTACGTCCGGCTGTGACGCAGGAGGTTGCGGGTTAGATTCCCACCTTGGGATAAATGTTTGTACGATCTGCAAATATTTATTCCGGGTGGTCTGGGTATTTTCTATGTATAATAAAAATTATCTATGTATATAATATAGTATTGTATTGAGTATATCAGTCATCTAGTACCCATAACACAAGCTCTGCTTAGCTTGGGGCTAGATGATGTTGTGTGGGTTGTCCAGCATTATTATTATTATTATTATTACCCTTTGGGTATGGAACTCTAAAAAGCATAAATAGGAGACCACACACGCGATCGCCGCATGTTCCTGATGCATTTTCTATTATTAGCTAACTGATCAGTTGATCAGTTGACCGGTCTATAAATAGAGGTGATGGTGCGTGTTCAATAGCTTCGATTGATGGGTCAAATGGTGACATACATTGCCGGAAACATATGGAGGCAACTCAGTTGGTATAGTTAGTAACACTGCCTTGCATTGCATAGCAATTACCTAATAATGATATTTTTGAAGTAATACTTCTAATGCGACTTTCATCAAGGTTGCGTTAAACGTTTAACACTACCATGGAGGGGGTATGAAAGCACTGGTATTTCTCTCTTTCTCTCATAGCCAGTTACGTTTCGTATATTAAAGAAGTTTTACTTCAGTCGTGTGGTCTAAGGCACACTCGTTTTTTTGAGTCTTTGTTTCTTTCTCTTTCATGAGTTCTGTTCACACCAGGAACAAACATTTTGTGCGATGAACTAAGAGATTTCAGACCCCTATATCTGTTAGGGGTTTGAATTTCGGTAATTCCTTTCTTAGTATACCACTCCGCACTAAGACGAACATACCCTAAATTTTAAATAGAATAGAATAGAATATACGTTTATTTAGCATAGGCAAATTCACAATATTTAGCAATGGCAGACACACACAAAAATCCACCACCCACTGAAACCACTAAATCACTGGTCACATACAATGGTTAATGGTAAACACTGGTAGAAATCTCTACGACCAGTGGTTTAAGCTGTGCGTTGTCTATATGTCAGTCAGTCAGTAAGTCAGGACAAAGATCAGAATCAAAGGACAGGTGCGATTCGGACTCGCGCACGAATGGTTCCTTACCATCTATAATAAAAAAGGCAAAAAATTTGTTGCATGAGCCCCCTTAAATATTTATTTTATTAGCGGCGAAAGATTTAATTGTTTGCTTGTTTGCATTGAATAGGCTCCGAAACTACTGGACCGATTTGAAGAATTCTTTCACTGTTGGAAAGCTACACTATACCCGGGTGACATAGGCTATATTATAATGTTTTCAAAAAAATTAGGTATCCTTACTAAAACCCGTGCGAAGCCAGGACAAACCGCTAGTACAATAATAAAATAAGCTTGCTTAATCTAAAAAGGTCATACCTATTGTTATCCCAAAGACTTCCAGCTTCCACGCAATTCAGGTCATTCATAGAATTTTTCTATCATTCTCACATCAATTTAGACAAAGGCCACAATATTGTTTAGTATGATGACTCATTTCAATTGATTCGGCAATAATTCGATTGGTTGTAATAAAAGAGCTCCTATGGGAATTTGGAAGCGGTTCAAGGTTTTTTGGCTAACTCAAAGTAAGAAAAAGTAAATAACCTCAATCAAATAAATAAAATAATAAGTAAATAGGCTTTAATCCTCAGCCATAGTAGATATCCCACCAGATCAAGATCTCTTAGCATCAAGTATTATCGAGTCAAGTTTCTTGAGGATGTCTGATGATGAGAGTAAGAGATACGTCCAAATATTACATAGCAACTGTTTGATAAATACCTATACTAATAGCACATTATTTTAAGGTTTTTTTCCCAGTTATTTTTTCTAATCAAGGGAACTGTCTTGGTTTTAATTTCTATGGGATCACCCTGAAGAAAATGCCCTCTCAAACAAAAAACAAAATTTGTGAATATACCTAAAAAAGAATCAAATTTTAAAGCAAAATAAAGTGTAAAAATATGCCCCGGGTGAGGATCGAACTCACGACCTTAAGATTATGAGACTTACGCGCTGCCTACTGCGCCACCGAGGCTATGATAATATGGTCGAAATAACGATACGCTAAGCCGGTGAAGTATAATATAGCAAGGTCAGGAAGATGACGTCACATATCTGGTAAAATAGGTGTTGAACATTATATTTGACAAAGTTCCTTGATAACGGGCGCTTGATTGATTATACGAGTGTACTTTACCTAGGTAATGTACTTACTCGTAGTAGGTATTTACTTCATTACCTACCTATTTCTAAACGAGGTCGATATTTTTAGATGAAAACGTTAGGTACCGTAAAAGTAAATAAAAACGATTATTGGGCTGAACACCAATGAAAAAAAGAGTGTGGTGCATGTTCGATTCTCGCTACGGGATCAATTTGTAAACTACTAAGGCTAGGTATTCGGTTCGTGGTCGCCATTCGAGAACCTTTATTCTCTACGGTTGTCAGTTCTACGAGCAATAAGGTCTGCCCATTGTCACTTGATTTTGAGAGCTATGTCGGTGACCTTGGCTCTTCTACGGATTTCTTTATTTCTGATATTCTATCTCTCTGTGAAACTCCCAGCATCGCTCTTTCCTTAGTCCGTTGTGCGACTTTGAGCTTGTGTAAGAGACCAAATGTTAGCGACCACGTCTCAGTTCCGTATGTAGGCTTTACGGTAGCTGTGACGAAAAGATACCTACCGTACCTACCGTAATTTCCCGAACGCTGCCCATCCGAGTACATACACAACTGTAATGATTTATCAGTGTAACCACGAAATTACAGTAAAATTCAAATAAAAACATAACAAAAATAAATATTTCTGTTACCAAACACGGGTCGCCAACAGTTGGTCCGCGACCGCAACTATTGGCGGACGCGTGCAATTGACAGCGCCGCTCAATTTATGGCCCACACTGTCTACCGTGGCGTAACCTGGACGTAACCTTCCCTGGAAGAGGCTACCGAGTCTTTAATGTTACCAACAACATAATTAAATTTTTAGATATCTGTGACTTGAATCACGCCATGACGGCTAAATATATTTACCTATATAACAATCAAAAAACCTAAAACTACCAATTATTTCCACCCAGATATTGCAAAAATGAAGCTAGTTTACAGCTTAAGAATAGTGTGGGGACTCAGAAGCTGCCTGGATATTTGTGACTCGAATCACGCCATGACGGCGGCGGAACGAATTTATATAAAAATGGAACCTAATACTACTATTAATAAAATAGTAACTACACAATCAATTTCATAAAGAAAATCTTAAACAATTATTTTTGCAGAACAAAGTTTAAGGTTTATTTATAAGGTTAAAATGCATTTACTAGTAATTCTTATACTGGCTGTCAAATCAAACAATTAATTTTATCTACAAAATGGGCCACATCCAGTTGCTTCAACACTTGTGTACACAGGCAGTATTTAATTAATTCTCGCATTGGAATAGTGTGAATTTTGACTGCAACTGAAGTCAACGGTTATTTTGTTTTGTCGTTTTAATTACAACCCGCCGATTGGTGCGGGCCGCATGTTTGTCACCCGTGACAATTAGTTCAATATCTTTTAAAATTGTACGGTGTTTGTTTGATATTTTAAGCTTTAATCTTTTGAGAGTTCCGTACCAAATACATACAAGAAATCCGTTAGAAATAAATCATTCATGTTTGTTTGGGCTCTAGATCGTTGCTATGTCTTCTGCGCTGTAGGTTGCGTGTTTGGTTCCCATTAGGAACAAATATTTTGTGATGAACATTGATGTTTTTCGTTAATCTGAATGTTATAAAATATTATATGTAGGTACTATAACTGTACTTATTTATTATTTAACCATTAAAAATGATTTTGATAGAGGTAGCTACCCTTTTATGTACCTACTTACTTAACTTAGCTTTTATGTTTTTGTAGCTGCTGGAGTGCCTTAAGTTCTTAGCATAAACTTTTATTCTAGGAATTTGTCCAATAACACGTTTCTTACTGTTTCTATTTAGGGAGAATTTATTTACACTACACTAATCCAATTTTTTTTTCTTTTGAGTCATCTCGTGAGCTTCTATAAAAAAATACCTTATCATTTTCACCGAAAAATAATCTATTAACTCTGCATACATCCTTACAAAACCAAAAAAATCACACGAAACCAACCCGAAAAAAAGTATGAAAATTTATGAAATTCCTAAAGGGATGGTGTTTGATGCCTCCCAGATACCGAAGAATATTATCAAACAAATGATTTATTAATGAATTAATCAACCGCTACCCACCCCTGGCTATCTGTCCATAAATTGGACAAGAAAAAGTCCCGATCCCGTAAAAAAAGCCTTGAATAAATCATTTGCAAGATAAGCCCGAAAATAATTAGGCCTATCTTAGACTGTTGCTTTTTTCTTAATTAAAAATAAATATAAAATGAAGTGGGATAATCAAGTGAATTCGATTGGGGGATTTTAAAACTCTTGGGGTGTTCGTATTGATCTTTCACTAAGGGTTTTAGGGGATCATGCAATTCTCTATCAGTTTTGTTTCTAAATGTATTATGTGTCCAATCATGGATGTATCGATAAACAAAATTTCACATAAACTCTCGATAAAACAGATTGTTAGCATGAAACTTATTTATAAGCTAGGACAATAAATTCGAGACTCGACTACTCGATTTATCGACACACTGTCAACAAGAAAATTACTCGACAAAATATGTTAAGGCTATTTCTATGCTAGCGGGTGTATATATTCGATAGATCGATGAATTTATCATCGATTTGATCGATGTGACAAGTTTGTTGACCAAAGTACTATGTTTGCACCATTATTCTTTTAAATTTCTTGATCCTTTTGAAAAGAATTCTTTTAATATATTAGATTTGTGCACCAGATAGATGCCTCAGACGATATCTCGGAGTCTGGCGTATCAGCTAGTGAAGCGAAATGATATGAATCTTTAATTTTACAAATTTATTAAAACGCTAAGCGAACTCCCCGTTCAAACAGCAATATTTTTAACAACCAAGCTTCGGTGTAGTGATGTTACTATATTTATATCGATATCGACAAAATGTACGATGAAAATTACATTATACTTTTTACTGGTAGTTGCATAAGAAACTAATAGTAGCTGCCTTCTGAGCTGGATTGTGGGTTTGATTTCTCACCAAGAATATTTTTCCGGGGAAGTACTACCATCTTGCCTATTTCTGCCGCCAAGCAGCTTTCTGTGTTCCGGTTTGAAGGGTGTGGGTGCCGGTGTAATTACAGGCACATGAGGCTAAACACCTGTATGCCTCAGGTTAATGGACGCAGAGCAGTGTATTGTAGGGTACGTTCCTAACTAACGTGACCTACAAGGCAATGCTTTGTTATAGGCTATGGTAACCATTTAACATCAGGTGGGCCATATGCTTCCTCCATCAGCAAATTGTATAAAAAAAATATTTTTACGTCACGTCACTGCCTAAATTAGTCAACTGATGGACATCACCCATTTTCGGCAGGGTTTCGTTTATGGTCTCCACTTCCCATTCTCCATGGTATACCATTTCGTTATGGGTCGTTTACAACACTACAACACCATATCAAGACTAAATTACTATCCAATAGATCTTGACCAAACCGCATTGGGTGTTTATATAAGACCATTTTTTGCTAATTGGGGTCACCCCGCTTGGCGGGTGAATATGTAACTACAGTGTCGGTGTCGACCATTTCCTTGGTCAATCAGCTTTCAAAAAAAAAAACAAATCAATGCACAGTAAAACTAGCTATGGTGCTTACAAAACAACTAAGTAAATTAAACTAGGTATAATACTACTAGACTTCATCATCGATACGCCGACGAACACAATCATCAATGATCTCAGCCCATAAACTAGCAATAAAAATACTATTTGTAGATTAATTGAACGAGTGAATAACCAATAAAGCGATGACACTATGCGAGAGCAATGCACAAATTGATGCGTGCACAAATACAATTCAATCAATTTCGTGCCAATGTTCGACGTGATTGTAGGTATGACATCACCTCAAATACTATCAGCGAGAAAAATTTATAGCGTTTTGAAGTATTCATTTCACCGTAATTATAGAAACATGCTATGGACACATCAGATCAAATGTTTGAAAAAAACTCTTTTCGGGTTAAAATCCTTTGTACATGTCGTTTGTATTCATTGTTTTGTAAATGTTCCTGTACAAAAAATATGCAAAAATTTTAGAAAAAATTACTAGTTAGTCTAAATGGTATGTTAATAGTAAATAATAGGGCTCGTCTAAGGAAATAAAAGTGGGAAGGAAGTCAAATTTAAAACTAAATTGTAATCCTTTTAAACTACATACTTTATAGGTTTTATGCTAGTGTGCAGTTTTCATAATTAATCTGCTGAATTTATTATAACATTTGCCACAAAGAGTTTCCATTATAAAAATGAAAAAAATCTTTAAGGCAAGATTTTTATTATCGATAGAGAAGAGTAAATAGATGTCCCCAAGCTGTTCTGCTTCACCATTGTTACTTACCTTGTTAGAAGATGATAATGATGATGATTATAAAAAAACCGTGCGGTGAGAATAGTAAATAGTTGCGGTAAAAAGTTTGGTGTTTTTTAATAAACATATTACAGAGACGAATATTCAAAGTAGGTTATAATTATGGCTGATGCTAGAAAATTAGCATGTTACATACTTTTGTCTATAACTGTATAAACTTGTCCTATATACGTGTGATTCAATTATTGTTTATTGATGGCAAATTGATTGGTTGATTCCATTCATGATTTTTTGTAACAATCTATTCATAAAATACTTTGTCAACGTCATCAGAACAATGTAGCTAAATAAGGACTAGTAATAAATAAGTTATTTCTATTTATAGATCGTTTGCAACGGTCTGCATTGAACACAACAGTTTCATGTAACATTCGTTGTGATTTTCTGAATATAAAAAAGAATATACGTTTATTTTGCTCAGGCAATTAATACACAAGCCCGCCTTGATAAATAGGTAGATAAGTAGATTTTATCACATTCAATATAAAAAAAAACCGCCAAGTGCGAGTCGGATTCGCGCACGTAGGGTTCCGTACCCTTATATAATAAAAACGGCAAAAAATCAACTTTGTTGTATGAGAGCCACCTTAAATATTTACTTTATTCTGTTTTTTAGTATTCGTTGTTATACTAGCGGCAACAGAAATACATCATCTGTAAAAATTTCAACTCCCTTACTATCACGGTTCATGAGATACAACCTGGTGACAGACGGGCAGACAGATAGACGGCCAGGTAGCGGAGTTTTAGAAATAGGGTCCCGTTTTACCCTTTGGGTACGGATTCCTAAAAAAGAAATGCGTTCCATCAGCACATGCGTTAGCAGTGGGTTCCTATGCTAAAATGGAATTCCACTCAGTTTAATAGTTAGTTTTTAAGCATTATTAAGCACCATTACAAATATACTCTGCAAGTTTCAAGTCTATACGACCAGTGATTTAGGCTGTGCGTTGTCTATATCCCAGTCAGTCAGTCAGGACATAGATTCTTATAATTGGTATAGATAGATATAGATAGATAATATTTTGTGCATATTCTTTTATCGATAACTTTCCCATCTCTAACGAACGCGATAGGAAATTAAAATTTTCCTCTTCATTTAAAAGAAGCAGGCCCCGAGGCTACCTCCTTAATGCGGTCCTACATCTATCCACATCGAAGACTAATGTAAAATTCAGAAGTGAAATTGTGTTTGCTTGGTCTGTCGTATTTTTACCCGACTGGTTTGAAAGACAGTAATGTTTTATGAGGCCATATAGCTCGTAGAACCGACAACCGTTGGGGAATAAAGGTTCTCGAATGGCGACCACGAACCGGAAGACGAAGCGTAGAACGTCCTCCTACCCGATGGACTGACGACATTGTTAGGACCGCGGGAAGTCCATGGATGGAAAGGGCTCAGAATCGTTCTTCCTGGAAACGTGTGGGGAGGCCTATGTCCAGCAGTGGACTTCCATGGGCTGATGATGATGATGATGAATGTTTTATGAGTGTGTGTTGTAGCCTTGTAGGTATGTCTATATTTGTAGGTGTTTAGTAGTAGTAGAGCTCTTAATGAAGGGCTCGTTCGGGGTAGTACTACCACCATGCCTATTTCTGCCGCTAAGATCTCAAGATCAAGATCTTAATTTTTTCAAGGCTGTAGATAAGTGTCTTCTAGACCGTCCTCTATCGTTGGCTCTATCGTCACTTACCACCAGATGGGTTTATTTAAATTATGGTCTCTTCATTGTCAGACAAGTTAAAAACGATCAAGCATAGTATGGGGTTCTTCAAAAAGGGCGTTTTAAAATTTTTAAAGGGTCAGCAACGCGCTTGTTATTCCTTTGGTGTTGCAGGCGTCCATAGGCTACGGTAACCACTTTCCATCAGGTGGGCCAGGTGGGTGGGTAAGCTTGTTTGTCAACTTTGTTGTATAAAAAAAAAAAGCGTGTTTTTTGATGTCAGAAAACCACTTCGTCACATTATCTATGTATGTCGACTAATAGACATACCTTTGCCATGCTTGAGAGAGTTTGCAGTAGCCACCATGCTTGGAAGGCAAAATTGATGACTGCATTGCCAATCTCTTGACAGAAAGATGCAATTTCAAAATGTTCGATATGCCATTTGATATATGATTTGAGTATTGGAAGCTTACGACGAATTCCGAAATCGCTATTTTAAAACTAACGACAAGTTACCGACGATCTTTAGCGAATACGTTTGGAATGATCGAATGTTTTACAACATCCTTGCAGTTCTAGGCTGGGGTAACTACGGTTAAGATAAATTCCAACACTCACAAAAATATATCATAACTTAAGAAGGCTTTAGCTTGTGTATACATACAATAAGTCGCAAAAAACTTCACGATTCAAACGTTTTCCCAATTTTTAAGGTTCTTGTAAAAGTGCATTTGTATAAACCATTCCGTTTAGAGCTTTATTCTCCGCAGCTTAAAGTTTATAATCGTAAGTCCTGCATGTTTCTTTGAAATGTGTTCCCGGGCTCAATTAATTTCTTCCTTCGCATTTTCAATATACCGTCAAAGACTTGCACACGACTTTATAATAACTTGGAAACTCGAATGTACCGACTTGATGTTTTTAAGAGTTTTTTAAATAAATAGTATCCGTTATATGACGGCTGCATTTACAGTGAAATTGTAATCACTGATTTTCTAAAGCAAACTCTCTCTAAAAAAGTAAATACTGTTTCCATCTTTTGAAGACTTATACCGGAATCAGGGAAAACTTAGTAACTTACTATTAACATAGTAGTACTTAGCAATTAGTTTAATTTATTATTATTATTATTCTGCCGCCAAGCAGTGATGTTTGTATTGCTATGTTCCGGTTTGTTGATTGAAGATTTTGGGTGCCAGTGAAATTACAAGCACATGAGGCTTAACACCAGTATAACTCAGGTTGGTAGTCGTAGGGTAGTGCCTCGTATGCCTGTCACTACACCGGCACCCACACCCTTCAAACCGGAACACAGTAAGCTGCTTGGTGGCAGAAAAAGGCATGATACTTCCCCGGACGAGCCCTTCACTAAGAGCTCTACAACTACTAAAGCTTAATACTGTACCCCACTACAGTAAAAGCGGGTTCGCTATGTAGCGGTCGCAGGTTCTACGAAAATCTTTACAGTATTTTGTTGTAAACTGCACAAATGAAGTACACACTCGTACTTGAGAAAGAAAAAGTATTTTGTATATTTTTGGTTTTGTTCTTATAAACAACACAGCCTGACACGACTTGGGCAGGTTTATACATTTACAGCTGACATGTTCTACGAGTTTACCTAAAGTATATTCGGCTTGTCGTTCTTAAAATCGATAGAAGTTTAATCAAAACTGATCCATCCCCCTAATTGGAAGGAAGCCGATATGAAATTCAGCACGAACAAATTAAGGGTTCCGTCAGGGGTCTGTATTAGGATCGAACATGCAAAACGGTTCGGTAGGTGTCACCTCTGACACGTTGATTGAAGGGGCAACGATGGGAACAAACTACTACTGTGATCTACTGTGAGATGATGCAACGTCTTGGGAAAAAAAGTAATAGTAAAGCTTCTAAGGTACAGTGAAACCCACTATAACGTGAGGTTCTATTTGTTAGTTTAAATGAATTTGCAGTTCAGCTTTGATTGGATAGAATTGATATGACTTGATGTAATTCAGGCTCAAAAATCCAAAAAGGATCCAAAAGTGGAGGAAGGAAAGAAATGAAAGATTGCTGTAGCGTTATATATGGACGGATTTTGATTTTGGGAAAAGGGCAACCGTCGGTTATTAATAATGCTGGGCAATTTACACAGCATCATCTAGCCCCAAGCTAAGTAGAGCTTGTGTTATGGGTAAGTACCATATGACTGATATACTTAATACAATACATTACATACATAGAAAAAACCCAGACCACTCGGAATAAATATTTGCAGATCGTACAAACATTATTCCAAGGCAGAAATCAAACCCGCAACCTTCTGCGTCGCAGGCGGACATTTGCTCACCGCGCCACATCAGACGTCATTGCATGGTAATAAAAGCTTACGAGGTTTACTGTCAGGTTTGTCAGAAACAGAATTACTAATTATTATGTTTAACATTGGTATTATCAGCTTTGAGCATTCCGTTCGAAGCCGAAGACGTTCAGATAATTTGATTCGAATTTAATTAAATAGTACATCGATGCGACGATCGGAATGCCTCGTGATTGGGGTCCGTTGTTTGTTTGTTTGATTGGATCCAAGTTTTGATGTTATGCTAAATTCTAAAGCGGCTGAATAGTTTTGGGAGGAATCTTTGGGAGGTTGGTCTTGGGTGAATTGGATTAGAAGGTTCATATCTCTGTCTTGTTTTCGCTTTGCTCGCTTGTTTGTGGTGAATTTAATAATAATAATAATTCTGGACAATCCACACAACATCATCTAGCCCTAAGCTAAGCAGAGCTTGTGTTATGGGTAATAGTTGACTGATATACTTAATACAATACATTACATACACAGTTTTTTTTATTATGTATGGAAAAGTCACAGAACATCCGGTATAAATATTTGCAGATCGTACAAACATTTATCTCAAGGCGGGAATCGAACCCGCAACCTCCTGCGTCGCAGGCTGACATTCATCCGTCGCGCTACATCGGTCGTCAACGTTAGCCTAGAATACCATTAATCATTTCCAGCATTATAAAAAAAAACCTCTCGACAATCTAGGTAACTCCAGGTTACAAGCTTTTAGTAGACCGCGGCCGATATTGTAATATCTTCCATATAAGATTTTCACCACAAAAACCGCCGTACTCGTTAATCTAATAATCTCATACCATGCGAGCAGTAATCCGGCTCTAAATCATATATTAGCGGAAAAATAAGTCTAATGGTGACTTATAATCAAAGAAGGAATATTTCTGGCCGGCCGTGTGTTGGTTATAGAGAGAGTGTAATGATGTACGTAGCGATTTTTCACGGTAAATTTATAATAATAATAATAATGCTGGACAATCTACACAGCATCATCTAGCCCCAAGCTAAGCAGAGCTTGTGTTATGGGTACAAGATGACTGATATACTTAATACAATACATTATATGCATAGATATTTTTTATTATACAAAGAAAATACCTGGAATACCCGGAATAAATATTTGCAATTCGTACAAACATTTATCCTAAGGCGGGAATCGAATCCGAAACCTCCTGTGTCGCAGGCGAACATTCGCCCGCCATGCCACATCGGTTGTCAAATTCGTAATAGTGGAGTAATTAACTAGTTTAAAGTCTGAAATATCTAGACGTTAAACGTCGCAAACTACCCTCGCATTCAGAACTCGCGTGTGCCACTACTAAAACCGCAGCCCAAACCAAAGGGGAGGGAAGACCAGGGTGGACATCAAAGCGTTAAGTGCTCTTTTACTCATCGAATCCCATTTACGCCGGACATCCCCCGCCGATAAATAAGATTATATCCTGTGTTCTGGTTTCTTTGGTCAGCTCTTAGATTGGGTAGATGCGAATTGAATGTCTCTTATGACACAAATATAAAAAATAATAATAATGTTGGACAATTTACACAGCATCATCTAGCCCCAAGCTAAGCAGAGCGGAGTCTTAGTATAGGGTCCCGTTTTACCTTTTGGATACGGAACCCTAAAAATGCTCCAAAACGTTATAAAAACAAATATAGAGTGCAAACACGCCATACTTCACGCTCCAATCAAAATAAATGCGCCAAAACTAATGCACAAAGTAATAAACGGAGCTAAAACATACTAATTCATTAGTGCATTGCGCTCAGTAAAATATTTATATTTAGTAGGAAGCATAGCGGACTGAGAATAATCTAAAAGCCATAAGCTTTAGACGAAAAATGTACTCGTACGGTTTGGACTGGATGGAGCTAAGGATAAGACCACACTGACGTTCCAGAAACTGATATAACTTGGTCAGTACCTACCTACCTTTACTGCTTTCCCATGGTGTACGGTTTACCTTATAAAATTTACATGGTAAAACTACTCTCAAAAATTGTATTTTTTAAACTTTTGCGATCGGAACACACATAGTGAACATATTTTATATATATCGTGCACTAGCTTTTTAGGGTTTCGTACCGGACCCTATTACTAAGACTCCTTTGTCTTTCTGTCTATCTGTCTGTGACCGAGACAAAGAGTTGAAATTTTCACAGATGATGTATTTCTGTTGCCGCTATAACAAGAAATACTAAAAAACAGAATAAAATAAATATTTAAGGGGGCTCTCATACAATAAATATGATATTTTTCCGTTTTTATTAAAAATAATGGTCCGGAACCCTTCGTGCGTGAGTCCGACTCGCACTTGGCCGGATTTTTTATTAATTTTCCTGACCTTTTACACAAATTCGAAACGGTTACACACAAATAACCTCACAGAGACACACACTGGAGAGGAGTAGTCTTAAAAAAAACAGCCTGAGAGCCAAAGCAATATATTAAAAAAAACAAATATTGGTGTATATTTTTTCAGAACATCATCTAGCCTCGATCTAAGCATAGCTATGGGAGCCCAATGACTCATACATTTTTTTAATCCATACTTAGAATACAATAAAACATCCAAACATACAAACTATATTCTAAGACTTGGCTTTGTCTACCCTCTATAAGAAAAATAAAAACATCTCCTATGTGCACACCCCTCGAACTAAAACCGAACACTAATCCTCCTATACACATTAACGGAACCTCTGCATCCGAACTGGGTTCCTCTCTAAGGCATCCTTTGAAAATACTGCTTTTAATTGAATACGTGAAAGCATTAATTATTTCAGTGTTTGTATAAACGTTTTGGTAAAAAACATTTTTTCAGTAATATCCGAATCTGACTGAATGCAAGACAGAAAACATGCTAAGGCAAGCCTAATCTAAGATGTGGTGCGGCGGGCGAATGTCCGCTTGCGACGCAGGAGGTTGCGGGTTCGATTCTCGCCTTGGGATAAATGTTTGTACGATCTGCAAATATTTATTCCGGGTGTTCTGGGTGTTTTCTATGTATAATAAAAAATATCTATATATGTAATGTACTGTATTAAGTATATCAGTCATCTAGTACCCATAACACAAGCTCTGCTTAGCTTGGGGCTAGATGATGCTTTGTGGACTGTCCGGCATTATTATTATTATTAGTTTTAAGCGTCGATTCGAGGTTGACATAATCTTGTAGACTAAACTATCTTAAATCAATAAAGATAAAAAAAAATGGTTAAAATACAATTCTACTATCTTCAAACCTCTTAAATCAAATGATTCCACCAGAACCATTACAGCCAACACTGAATCCGCCACTCTCCCAAGGGTTCTTCCAATAATAGGGTACCGTGCAATATTTTCCAATAACACACCATAATCGACGTAGTCGTCATTACTGTCTTGCGCTAACATAAATTAATACGAGTTCCGTTGCTTTTGCTCCCGTTGGGGTAAATTGAAGTATAGCGTACAGAAGAGCAGTAGGGTAGATAGATAGATAGATAACACTTTATTGTACACAAGGACACATTATACATCTAGGCGTAAACAAATAAAGTACAATTGGCTGCCTTATCGCTGAAAGCGATTTCTTCCAGGCAACCTTAAAGTATAGTAGTACCTTAAAGTAGGGTAGTTTAAAGCTAGCGAAATTGGACGTGAATGTTTTACAAAGCATTGCTCTGCAGGTCTTGTTTGCTATGAACGTGCCATACAATATTCACTACTCAGTACATTTATTGCTTTCACATGGTTTAAATTAAATACGGTTTAAATTAAATCGATACCCAACCAACGAGTTTTCAACAATTTTGTGTATTTTAACCGGCCAGATGTTTGTTTTCTGAAATGGCTTTCTGCGGTTCTTTGCACTGTGTCCGTACTAGAAGGGGCTGTCATGTAAGTATTGATGGTTTTTGTCTGTTTGCGTTGATTATTGGTTTGGGGTTTGGATAAAATTACAATACCTTTGAAATAATCAAACATTTTAATATTTATTTTGTTCATATAAATAACTGTAGTACAAATCAAGTAGTAAATATATTGATTTAGTGAAATGTAACTGTGTCTGTCAAGGTTATATTTTTGAAGTCATTGGATTAAGAACGCTCTAATCTTTTTTCCTGGAAACGTAGGGAAGTCCACCACTGGACATAGAGACTAGAGAATTTTCAGGGTAGTTTTGTTTTGGTGCATAGAAGTACTAGAAATTCCTGAAATTCAACCCCTAAACAGGTATAGCGGACATTGAAGTTTGAATGAAAATATTTTCACGCTGGCGAAATCGAATGTATTTTTGCTAGTATTTATTTATCTAGCGCACTCTATCTATAAGTATTTATAATATCAAAGCAAAAACAACCCCAAATGCGTCATTCATCCTCATATCTCCACATCATTAGCTCGCACCCACTATTGGAAAGAGCCTTATTATCTTATTAGAAATTACTACCCTCAACCCTTGTCACGGCAAAATGAACTCTATTGACGAATTCTTTTAGAGGGTTTCAGGGAGAATCGCCTGGATTAGAAGTTGAGTAGAGTTTATGTACCATGCGGTTGTTATTACGCGTATTGGGATGAGCAAGGATGTATAGTTGTTAAAGCTAGATGTGGCATTTCTATGGAGAATTGGCACTCTCTTTTTGGTCGCAAAGAATGACCTAAATTCACCAAGCTTTAAAACCTTTTTAGATTATCTCAACGGATATTAATTTCTAAATAACGTTTGACGTTGACTTTTTGATGTTACATTTTATCCCTAGAGATTGCTCAATTCCGGTGTGGGTGCCGGTAAAATTACACGCATACAAGGCAATGTTGACGGATGCAGAGCAGTGCATTTATTGTAGGGTTTGTTTCTAACTTGCGAGGTAACATAACCAAAAACAAAACATAAGCTGCTTGGCGGCAGAAATTGAGTGGTAGTACTTCCCCATATACTTTCTATCTTTCTCCGGGCAAGCCTTTCACTAAAAGCTCTACTACTACTAAAACTACATGTTACCAAAGCCATTTTCAGCAACTTTATCTCCCGGGTCACTCCATGTCTGTTATTGCGTGTGCTATCTCATGTCACCACACCTTAAGAATAGCATTTCTATCGATGTGTGGGCTTCGGTAATGTAATCCATGTTCGTAATTACACAAGGATGTTATAACGGGGTAAATAATAAATAAATACTGGTATACATTTGACACAACACTATCGAACCCTGAACTAAGCAAAATTTACTTAGCACGTTCAAAATTGTATTCACACTGGAGAAACGCGTTTCAATACAAACTTTAACCCTTGCTGCATACCTATAAAATATATAAAATAGAAGTGATATTATATTCTAAG
The DNA here is from genome assembly GCA_947095575.1 of Electrophaes corylata. Taxonomy (NCBI): domain Eukaryota; kingdom Metazoa; phylum Arthropoda; class Insecta; order Lepidoptera; family Geometridae; genus Electrophaes; species Electrophaes corylata. Next base: position 8,919,372 of record OX352720.1, read on the forward strand.
CATGTATTTACAAAAAAAAACACTTAAAACTACTTAAAATAAAATCAGTCATCTGGTTCCCATAGTACAAGCTATACTTAATTTGGGGCTAGATTTTTGTTTAAAAATGTCTACTAAATAATGGGCAAGTTATAATTAGCTCTTAGAACCGACAACCGCTAGGAAATAAAGGTTCGAAAACGGAAAGCATACATAGGACGCTTTTCCGCCCAATAGAATGACGATATTGTAAAGATCGCGGGAATTCGGTGGTCGGAAAAAGTTAAAAAATTTCTTCTTACAAAATATGTAGAAGATACCTATGTGTGGACTTCTTCAGGTTGATGATGATTCATAGATTGAGCCCGTCTTAAGAACTCATTGCCAGACAGATAGTACCATTCAACGCATAACATGAATAAAATAGTATTTGAAACAGTCTAATGATGCTTGGGACATTATTCCCTAATGAGCGAATAGTTCATCAGCACTTTGGATTTTAAACGAGGATCGGGTGGATTCTCGGGGGTGGATTCGCCTTTTTATTTTTAATGTTTATCGTTTTTTACTTGTCCCTAGGGAGTGTGAGAGAGGAATCAATGTGGTTGGCTACCCTTAGATAGATCCCTTACTATTGTTTCCGCGAATTGAGTGATCATACTTTCGAGAGATTTTTTTTTAGGTGAGATGTATTTTTAATTGTAATAAACTTTTACCTACTTCTTTCACGCTTAAATTGCAATTAGAACCATAGGTTTTAAATATCTGAAATAATATATAAATGATTTTGTCGAATATCATGCAAGTTAATCCGACCATACTTGAGACGAATGATAAAAATGTATTCGATTTTTATCACTCAGAACTTTTATAATGGTTTCTAGGTTGGAAAAGATACCGTAAGTATTCACATTAGTTTCGATTTTTTACAAATAAATCTTAATATAAACACAAATCGGTATTTTTTCTTGAATGTAATGCCATGTAACACCCAATTGAGCAAAATCCTTTTTTAATGTCCAGCTTATCTGTAGGTCTTTTGTCTACAATACGCATACCAAGCGCGATATAACCTACGTCGTAGATTCAGTCAACAGGTTATCGATCTCTGTGGCAAGTCCTAGTCAGTATTTTTATTTATCGAGTTTTGTTCGACTTTTCCAATACGTTAGCCATTGGTAGTGGTCACAGCAGTCATTTCGCTTCGCAGATGTTTCCTATGTTAATTCTATTGTTTTTTTGTTAATTTTTATGTTCGTCTTCATGCTCGATTTATTCCTTTAGGCCGTTCGCTTCAGGAATAATGCTAATGTACCGTGCGGCACTTCGCTTAATTTTAATAAAATCGTTTGTCCCTCCGAAGGCGATCAGAAAAATGTGATGGAAAATAATTTGCAAGAAGTTTTTTGTGGAAATATTGGAGATAAAGGAGAGCTTGTTTTATTGTATCTTACAATGTTAGTGCTCTCAAACGGTGAAGGAAAAGATCGTGAGGAAATCAGTTAGTGGCTAACTGGCGTTCGGTGACGATGACGCGAGTTCCATGATTTTTGTTCACCCAAAAAGTGCCTGAACGTGCCTAAAGAAATTTTCACTTCATAGCTGTCAAGCACAAAAGTAAGGCGTCATTTTGGCAGTTTGTAGTCGTGCTGTAAAAAATATAACATTAGTAAAATTTTTCGTAAATCATTCATCTAGAAATCCATTCCCAGTATTACTATTTAGGGTTCAGTATTAAAAGTAGCATAAAAACGTTAAAATAACAGACACTCGGGACCAGGGTGGTTCGGAAAATATATTTGAGTTAAACCGAAATCACTTCGGCTAATTTTCGTTTTGAGTACAACCAGTATATTAAGACCTTTCGTCTCCGTGTAACTTTTGACAATCGTAATGCAAAAATTTTAATTCTTAAATTTTCATCATTATAATCGCAAATTAACCAATAGTACGTACATCATTAGGAGAATATCTTCATTATCAATAGCCCGTAGAAGTCCCTTACGGGCCTATCCCATACGTTACAAGAAGAACGATTTTGAGCCATTTCCATCCACCGACTACCCGCGGGTAGTATCCTTAATATCGTCAGTTCTTTGGCCAAAGGACTGACGATATTGAGGATCGCAATGGAGGGACCATTGTAGGTACTTTTACTGCAAATAAATATTTTTCTGGTTTATTTTTCAATTTTAAATATTCACAAGGTAATCAACAAAATTAGCTACTACGCTAAAGAGGTCTTCCTAAAGTGGCTTCTCTAAAACGCATCGATGCCCTGAGGGCGAATTTTTTAAGCTGTCATTAATTCTAAGTACCTACTCCCCCCTTTCCCCCATCGGTGCATCCTGTGGGAGCTCAGGGCGATTAATCTGTGTTTAATGTCGCCCCGAAAATATAAAAAGCTGCTAATCAACAGATTGACGAAGTTTTTTTGGTTGCTCAAGGGCTTGGAGTTTTAGCCCTTATCTGTGAAATGGAAATAATTTTTGAGATTTTTTACGCATATAACAGGGTAGTATTTATTACTTTGTATTTAAGAAACTGCCATAGTTTAAATAATTGTAAATTTTCACAAAAAAACTAGATCGTATATTATATACTTTTGACGACCAATGTGGCGCGGCGGGCGAATGTCCGCCTGCGACGCAGGAAGTCTAAGTTTGACTAGATCAGTTTTCACGCACAATGGACTGCCTGCCTTAAACTATAAATGCAAGTACAGGATCTCTATACAAGGGAACAACATTGGTACATTATACTGGATGAAAATCGCATACACAACTTTACAAATACGTATGGAATATTACTAGAAATTGTGGGTATGTACCAAATAAAAAACCTAGACTTACCTCTGACTTAGGCCCTTAGATGATGCTGTGTGGATTGTCCAGCAATAATATTATTATTAACTCTTCCGAGAACCGTTTGTTAAGTCAGTGACCTATACAAAACTTAAAGACACGTGATAGTTCAAACCTATTTCTGTAAATACCCTCAGACGTAACAAAGGTACGCACGGAAGCGGCAAGCAAGCAAGCGAAGTGTAGCAACGGACAATGCGTGCGACAATACGACGCGTGCCGATGTTGCGGTGTCACATCAACTTGTTTTAAATACAGGCTGTAGTATTTATTATAATTATATTATGCACAGCTTACCCGTGCCCACTTCGTTGGGCGGTAAGCGTAGTATTAATCTTTAACCATTCGTCCAAATTATATGCAGCACTAGCTATGCCCGCGACTTTGACCGCGCGGAATTTAACAAAAAAGCTATTTCGTTTTTTTTAAAATTTTGTATTATATTTTAATTATTATGTATTTTCAGTTCTTCGTATTAGTTTTATTGAAAAATGAACCCGCGCGATAGAAGCGGTGGGAGGTGTCCAACGTGACAGTGCAGTGGTGGCATGCGCGTGGGTTGCGTGCGGTATTGAACTTGGACATTTTAGAATTTTATTCCAAATAATCTGTATTTATACATCGTAATCATGCTGTATCATAGGCGCATCTAGCCTAGTACTTACAGCAATCTAAGCGTCCATTCAATAAAACAAGAAGAACGCAGCGTCTGTATCCGTCGCACATCGGTGCTCTCATTCATACACACATTGAATGGCACAAAGGAAGCTATTGGGTTTCTAAGGTTTTTGGGTCACTGGTCAGCTATTATTGCTTGAATTACATTTAACATTGACGATTATTATTGTAGAAAAAAACAGTGCCTGTATAAAATTGGTCAAATATTTTTATCACCTTAAATTAAGGAATAAGTAACTTAGTTTTTTTTTAATTTGCCGATGAAACAAAAGAAGATGGCCCACTGAATGAGTAAATTACATCAAATGTATGTAAGGCACGTATCCTAAGATGTATTACTCTGCGTCCATCAACTTGAGGCATACCTACCTACCAAGTATTCAATCGCAATGGTTGTAATTTTCTATAATGTTATTTTGCAACATGTTTATAAATAGATTAAAGTGGATATACAGGGTGTAATCGTATTTTTTTGGATATTTCTCGTTTTATTTTTAAAAAGTTATTAATGTCATTTTACTCATTAGGTAAAGTACTTTCGATATCAGTTTAAAGTTTTTTGATATCTGCAATAGTTACGGAATAATCGCCTGTGCACACTTAACGATTACACCCTGTATAAGGTAAGTGGCTAAATTTTACTTCCGTTTTATTATTTATAGGACGTTGTCGAGTTTGGGACATTATCACCTATATACCCTCTCAGCCTAATCAGGGTGTCAACTCAAGTTTCTTCCGCTTGGTCGCGAGGAACTGACGCTTAGATTCACCTAGATTTCAAGATGATCCCTGCGGATATTACCCAATAAATGCTTTTTGACTTTGACTCGGAAAAATGATAGACAAAGTTTGTACTTAACTGAATTTCATACTGAAATTAAAATTTTGCCATTAGTATAAACTTCTCTCAAAAAGAGATATTTTTATCTCAAAAGCATCGAAGTAAAACAATAGCATCCCTGATCAAATACCCATAGCCATGAGGGATTAGAAAAAAGAAAATTAACATCAAAGACAAACAGTGAAATTCGGTTCTCGATTCAGAAAAGTATCATCAATAATTAATCAGCCATCTCTTCTTAGAATTAGCCACCATTTGGGGGTTTAACAGAGTCTTGTGTAAAGAAAAAGTGTGTTTTTACGCTACCCTCAGGGAAATTTTATATAAGAACTTGGTATCGACTGAGGATGCCAAAAGTTAGGATACTGGAAGTGTCATCATTTTTATAACACTTTCTAATAATAATAATGCTGGACAATCCACACAGCATCTTCTAGCCCCAAGCTAAGCAGAGCTTGTGTTATGGGTACTAGATGACTGATATACTTAATAAAATACATTAGATACATACATATTTTTTGTTATACATAGAAAATACCCAGAACCTTGGGAATAAATATTTGCAGATCATACAAACATTTATCCCAAGGCGGGAATCGAACCCGACACCTTTTGCGTCGCAGGCGGACATTCGTCTACCGCGCCACATCGGTCGTCGACCATGCATGTCGAATGCAAAACAACAAGATACAAACAAGTAGATAAACAAACAGATAGCTCACCTGATGTTAAGTTGTACCGTAATCACTGGCATTCATATTTAACGATAGCATTACAAGCAACACTGCTTGGCGAGAGACATAGATACTTCCAAATTAATCTAGTTTATATTCTAGCAGCGGCGATGGGCTTGCAACTTATCACGTATGGAATAACACATGCTGCAAACTGGGTATGTGCAAATTGGATGTACCTCGACTACCCTCATTAGACATCTCCAAAGAATCCTGAGTCGATACTGGGGGTTAAAGTCGCCAAGTTTTTTCTTTTTAGGGTTCCGTACCCAAAGGGTAAACCGGGACTATCTATCTGCCTTGTCTGCCTGTCACCTGGCTGTATCTCATGAACTAATGATAGAGAGTTGAAACACAGCTGATGTATTACTGTTGCCGTTATAACAACAAATACTAAAAAACAGAATAAAATAAATATTTAAGGGGGCTCTTATACAACAAACGTGATTTTTTTACCGTTTTTACTATAGATCAATGATACGAAAACTTCCGTGCGCGAGTCCGACTCCCACTTGGCCGGTTTTTTTAATCATCATTCTAAACTTAGGAGTTTCTAGCTTTTATACACATAGTATTTTTTAAACTTTCGCGATCGGAACACATATTGAACACTTATATTACACGGGTATTTATCGGGTATTATACACATGGTACAAAAATGGAGTTTTCATTATTTCCAGTAACTTTATATCTATAGAACGACCCCAGACGATGAATTAATGAAAAATGAAATCGACTTGGCAAATTTAATTTTTTTCCATCCGTCCGAAGCAATCCGGGTGGCTGATTAGCGCGCTTCTCCGTAACGAGCGATTTAAATCACGTTTCATATTGATTGCGCGTTTCATCTTATGATTCTACTAGCTGACCCGTGCCCACTTCGTTGGGTGGTAAACATTTTTACTAACAAATCTTAACTAAGTAGTACTCGATGTTGCCAACAGATGGCGTTAATACGGCATAAAATAGCGGTCGTTTGCAGTATCGCCCGCGTGGCAGTTTTTCCCCGTTCCCGTTATTTTTTCGGGATAAAAAGTAGCCTAAGTTACTCCTTGTTACATCAGCTATCTGCCAGTGAAAGTCCCGTCGAAGTCGGTCCAGCCGTTCCAGAGATTACCCGGAACAAATGGACAGACAGACAGACAGACAAAAATTTAAAAAAATGCTATTTTGGAATATGTATCGCATATACAATGCATGTAGTAAAAAGCGGTTATTTTAATATTACACACAGACACTTCAATTTTATTTATTTGTATAGATTAGACCTTGGTACCTATGAAGCAGTGTGAACAGTTTTACTAAATAAATAAAACCAGCCAAGTGCGAGTCGGACTCGCGCACGAAGGGTTCCAAAATCACGTTTGTTGTATGAGAGCCCCGTTAAATATTAATTTTATCATGTTTTTAAGTATTTGTTGTTATAGCGGTAACAGAAATAAAATCATCTGTGGAGATTTCAACTCTAACTATTCATGAGATACAGCCTGGTGACAGACGGACAAACAGACAGACAGACAGTGGAGTCTAAGTCCCATACCGTATCCCATAATAGGGTCCCGTTTTACCCTCAGATACGGAACCCTAAAAAGGATAACTAATTTCCAAAATTCAACCTCCAAACAGATACAGCGGGGGCTGAATTTTTTATGAAATATTGTATAAACTTCACACAGACGAAATTGTGGCTTCTTCTGTAATAAATAAATACCTATTTACTCTAATATTCCAAGAATCCAATTGCACAAAACATTTCAAAAACGATGAACTTTCAACTCCCAGGAGAAGAATTTAACCCGAAAACTAGATTGAAGTCCCGAACTAAGTAATCGCGAGTCCCGGTATCTCAGTGGTGCAGTAAAACAGTACTTCAATGCGTCTTGCTTAGTACCGCGCGCATGTTTTTAAGTCATGCGCAGATTTATAAGTTTAGCGGTTGCTTATATGCCATCGACTGTGCTGCGTTTAGACTGGAGGACTCTTAAATAAATTTAGTTACTTGTATTTTGGACAGAAACGGGATATTTACCATGATTTTCCCGATTTTTTTTTGATGATGTTCGACCCGTGATCATGGCGCATGCAACTGTGCCGAAATATCGGGAAACAATCAGACTCAAAAATCATGGTAAATATCCTGTTTCTATCCAAAATATTAATGAAAACCATGATAGTTTAAAAAGTTTAGTTACCTGGCTTCTATATTTTTCTCTAGCTGACCCACTCACGACTTCGTATGCGTTGTTTTTTGTTTTTTCATACAAACTTCATCCCTTTTTTACACCCGCTTTAGGGATGACATGAAACCCCCACTAAGTTTTAAGTTGGGTGCTTGTTGGGTACTAATTCTGCAAATCGCATTAATATTAATTCAGTAGTTTTTGCGTGATATGTGTACAAACAAACTTTTATTTTAAAAGTCTTCTTTGTTGTTTAGCCTTTTTTTAGGGGTCCGTACCCAAAGAGAATATTGGGACTCTATTACTAAGACTCCGCTGCCTGTTTCTCTGTCTGTCTGTTCGTCTATCACCAGGCTGTATCTCATGAACCGTGAATTTTTTTAAACAGAACAATCCATTAGTGCACGACAGCATTGGAACCCACGACCTTAGGTTCAGAAGACAGGGTCATTACGACTAGACCACCGTGCACCGGTGCTCTTTTACTATGAATAAAAATATGAACAGTTTGACACTAAAACGTTTTCAAAAATGTTATCCAGTAGAGTAGTGTGAACGCGCGTCGCATAAGGGTAGTTCCGCGCGGGCCGTGATGCAATCGGTGTGCTAAGACCACCTCAGACACCATACTTTATCCGCACTCACAATTAGTTGCCGCGATGGCAGGTGAAACTACACTACACAGAAAACTATGGAGTCGCAAAACAAAACAAAAAACAAAATGTTTCAAAATGTTTTTGAAACAAAATGAAATGAAGATATGTTCGCGTTGCCGGACTTGAGACAGATATCATCGTATCTTAGAAACAACTACCTAATAACACAAAAAAAAACTAAATCAAAAATAAAAATTCAGGGTTTTAATCCCTAGACGAGGTAGATAGATATTCCCTTAGATATTTTAGTACCAAACAACTGCAAGAGATTTTTCGAGAATATCTGAGGGTGTTTTTTTATATGACTTGCTAATGGAATAAGCAGTTGGTCCACCTGATGTAAAGTGGTTACCGTCGCCTATACAAAGTATTGCCTCGTAGGTTCCGCTAGTTGGGAACGTGCTCTACGATGCATTGCTCAGTGTCCATCAACCTGAGGCACACAGGTGTTAAGCCTCGTGTCTGTAATTACACCGGCACCCACACCCTTCAAACCGGAACGCAGCAAGCTGCTTGGTGGTAGAAGTAGGCATGGTGGTAGTACTAAACTAATACTCTTACTACTACTAAACGTACACCTTTTTACTACTGTAGTTAGGGGTACGTCTATATTAAATACCCATATTTTGCTGTAGTGATATTTCATACGTGACAGTTTGCAAACTATCCATTGAGAAACATTTTAGAAAAGAACAACTCCACACAACTCCTGTGCATTGTCTGAAGCTTCTCAGCTCAGAAGTCGTTAGTAACAAACTCCACACATTTGTGTCACCGGATACAATCCCATTATAATTTTAAATTTTAAGCGCTTTTATTTATGTACTGGCCCAATCTGCTGAACAATCTTTGATGGGTTTTTAATCTGAAGTGTTTGGGAGATTTTTTTAAGAATTCTTAAGGTTAAAGTTTTAAAGGGGGTGTTTTCGAAAATTAAAATAAAACTAGAATATACCAGCAGATATGGAATTATTCTTCATTTTATAAAGACCAAGCACAACTTTTTATTTTGTATACGTGTTAAAACGGCTTTATTTTATAAGCTATTTAGATTTTTAAAAATAGGTTATGGGTAACGTTTTACCCATTAACTATTTTAAAAAAATTTGACAGCAACGATTTTCAATGTAAAATTTTCGTTCAAATAAAAAAGTTATTGTGTAATTATTTGTTTAATTTCAACAAAAACGGCTCCTGTCTAAAACAACTATGCCCATAACCTGTTTTTAAAAATCATATTAGCTAATAGCTTAAGGCCTTGATGAGGATATAAACACGTCCTCTATCACACGGTACTGTAGCATAAAAACACAGCCTCCACTGAGAGAACTAAATTATGAAATAATACCCGCACAGGTGTGACCTCTCCCTGATGTCTTTTGTTTTTTCGCATAATTATTCTAGGGTAGGCAAGGATTTTTCTCTTCCCTACTTTCTGAAATGCTGTACACCTTTTCATAATTTTTCTTTAAATATGTTGCAAGTATAAATATTTATCAAGAAAGCTTTGTGCAATGAAAACTTTAGCTTTTGATCGAATCAGAGTGATTCTACTAATTTTATTCACTACCTGACTCACCCCGCCTCTGTCAAAACCCGAACTATTTGTAAAATCAAAACAAAATCCGTAAAAATTATTAAACCTAGTGATATCCTATATAGTAGTAGCTTTTTTATATTAATTGTATTAAAGTATGCTTTTTACTTACTTGTAATTGCACGTAGATGTTACGTGATTTGTTATTGATTTATTTTTATTATGAAAAAGGAATGACCACAAAAAAATAGGAAAAAAAACCGGCCAACTGCGAGACGGACTCGTGCACGAATACAACCTAGTGACAGACGGACAGACAGACAGACAGACGTGGAGTCTTAGTAATAGGCTCCCGTTTTACCATTTGGGTACGGAACTCTAAAAATACTACAATTTCACGTTGCGGTAGAGTTTATTGAATGAAATTCTTAAGAAACAACAAAATACCCAAATCCAAAAAGCAAAACAATCCACCTGTGTTTAGAGGTATAGCGCAGAACTCTAATTAAATATAACTGGAAGTATTTTAATAAGTTTATGAGGGCACCGTCGCTTGCTTAAAACAAATATTATGTCCGCCAGCAAGCGTTGAATTTTAATATAATTACTGTACGTTTTTAATTTTATAAAGGACGCTTCTTTGTTCAGCTCCAACGGTTGTCCTGGTCATGTGCTTCCGGTGAGCAAAGTTGTGTTTTGCTAATGCTTTGGCTTTGGTTTATTTTGTCTATTCAGAAGGCCAATTCTCAGATTGTAGAGATTTTAGCGAAATAGGGATAATGTCGAAGATCATGTTTTAAATTCGGATGTCGAGCAAAGACCTTCAGTATGTATTATTTAGCCATAAGGACGAACAAGTTTGTCAGTTGTACATTATTTAAGCGTATTTGCCAGCTTTTTTGAAGTTTTTATTCAACATTCAGTCTTTTTTTCGACCTAGGTCGAATTAGACTTGATTTCTAAAGAACGAGAATAGGCCTTCAGATATCATTTAGCCGGTGTATATTTTCGCTAAGATGTGAGGCCCACTCCTTGTATTTTTTTGGATCTGTGACGAAATTGAATTGATTTGATTGACAAAATTGCGCTTGTCTGAAATGTTTAAACAATACATTTGGAGATTGACACGATCAAACTTTGAATCTCACTATATGAGGTTACTCCTGACACTACAATAGATGTATAGGCCTGTTTATTATTATCATAATGCATAATCGTCAACCCAAATAAGTGTACTGCGGACTATTACAATTAATACAATTCTAGTATAGTTTTCAAGCAAGAAAATTAAAATGGTTCCACGATTTTTATCAAACAAAATGAGTTAGCTAATATCCCGAATCATCGCGTACTCACGTATTCCACATAACACCATCTAATGCTCTTCAATAAAGTCGCGTGGAGTGTGCAATTTACATTTTTGATTCCGACAGGCTCATGAGTTTCCTCGTGTTACCTAAAGAGTTCGGAGTGAATTTTATTGCTTATCGTCTTAATAAAAATGGCAACTTGAACAAGTTCTGTATGTTTTAGACGACTTATTGACGCAAATAAAAGACCTACTTGGTTTAAGTGGAAGCCATCACCTCATCATCACCGTCAACAAAATTTGTTAAAGTCTGGAATCGGCCTTCTCCATACGATTAAAGGAAGAACAATTTTAAGCTCTTTCCATCTACGAACTGCCAGTGATCCTAACAATGTCGTCAGTCCATCGGGTAGGAGGGCGGAGGTTGTCAGTAAGAGCTATCCTGCTCAACTATGTGAATAACCTGGGTTCCTCTACGGATTTCCTCATATCTGAATCTATCACGTAGTGGAACTATTAGAAGGGAATGTGAACGGGCTATGGAAAGAGCTTTGTAACTTTAACCATGCATGTGAGACCTATAGTGTAGACAAATGTAGTAAACAACCACGTCTCAGTTCCATACCATCACCTAAGCCAAAGCATTATCTCAGAGGTCACGCACGGATGACCTCAGATTGATGGCAACCTGAGGTCTAACTGATTTTCATAATATAAGATTGTGATAAGGTTTTGTCTAGTTTTATAACGGTCCCAAGCGGTTCTAATATATTATCAGTCTATAAAGATAGATTCTATTGGATGGAAAAACTTTATAAAATAAAAAATACAGCACATTGTGTGGACATCATATTTTATCAAACACCCCTTTCCGCAGAAAAAAAGACGGGTTTTTAAAAAGAGTTGTGCAAACTTTCCAATTTATAGACAGACAAACGTCCAAAGATATTTTTCCGGATATCGGCGCAATAAAAGGTACATTTGGGGCAAGTTAGGGGAGAGGGTTAGGCCCATTTTTTTCCCGTTTCCTCCAACAGATTTACACAATGCCCTGGGCCAAAGGGCTGGCTATAGATGGTGTTTTGATATCTTTATTGTGATCTTACAATAGTCATAAAATAGCCCAATGGGCGACGATAAAGAAATGCTGGAAGAATATGACAAATGCTTAGATTCCATCTTGCAATTTATAGTAAAACTGTTTGGAATAATGGGATAGAGCAATCTGTTTCTTCTATCCTTATTGAGAGGTGATTTGGCTACATTGATCTACTTCCGTATTTTTATTTTTTGATAAAATATTTAATTTTCAAAAAAACACAGAAGCAAACTCACAACATTAATTCTTAGGCACGGTAGATATCTTTTCAGATCTCTTAGAGCTTACGCAGTACCAACTCAAGATTTTTTGAGGATGACTAATTAGGGTGATCAAATGTACGTCCAAATATTACATTTAATACCCACTTTTTGCAGTAAGTATTTTATACGTGACAGGTTGCAAGTCCACCACCGTTGCTAGAACTCTAACTGGGTTCCTCGCGATGTTTTTCTTCACCGTTTGAAACCACTGGTATAAATAACTTATAAATAAATATGTATCGACATTTTTTTAAGCGTTTGTAGACTAAATAATAGTCTTTGATTCTGTCAGAATCGGCAGTGTCACGGTTCTTTTAGCGGTGCTTAATTAACCTTTGGTGGTGTATCAAAGTGTTGAAAGGCCTGTATGGTAATACCATCATGTCTTCCCGACTCCAAGACGAGGAACAAGTTGGCCAAGGAGATGTATGATCAAATTTAGAGAAAAGTATATTATTTACTGTATTTTTAGTATACTTTTACTAACCGATATACTGCTTGTATGCTATACAAATCTGTATGGCAATCATATTGAACCCTTTCCTCTCAATAGTTCTTTCTCCATCAGCCTCAAGGCCCATAAGCACTTACTTTTTATTGTAGCAAATTCTTTTGTATCAAATAACAACTCTGCCCAAACTTTTTCACCAGTGGTCAGGGAAGGAATCGACACAGTTTTTCTTTTGTTTTCGCACACCCCCTACCGGGAGACTTCGATAAATAAAAGTGGGCAACTTCCGACCGCTAACAGACCGACTGAACCTGGATATTTATGGACCGAAGGGGTGGTTTATTGCGATCCACTTTAACCCTGCCTCTGGCTATCCGCACTTTGAGATAGTAGTCACACTGTACTGTAACAGAGTCCAAACTAGACCCTAACAAATGAAGTTTATAAAATTCTAAAAATAAACTAAATAATGAAAAAGTAAACTTCTACTTTTAATTAGATGATATTCTTTTTAAGTGGATTTTTTAAACGAAAAAAGTTTTTTTAATCCGTACACGCTTGACAAAGAAATCAGTAAACATAGGTACATTAAAAAATACGTAATTCGTAGCACCTCCTCCTATTTTTGATGTCAAGTAAAAAGTAAACAGGGACTGTAGGTAATTTATACTGTGGGTTACTTTTCACTCATGCCTCTATTTTTGAACCGATGTGAATAACCCAGGTCGGTTATTGATTATTTAGTTCTAGAGTAAAGAGTTTGTAATGTAATAAATATTTCAGCAAGATTCCAAATCATTCTTTTTGAAACATAACATTTGGTTTTAATTACACTTTGGTGTGATAGGCGGACGTATTTATTCGGCATTTGGCGAAATAACTTTATTTTTATCTGTTTATTTATTTATTGTAGGTACATATTATTATGATTTTAACAAGTAGTAGGTAGGTAACGTCTTAAAATTGTATCACCTTAAAGTTTTACGCATATTTTTGTTTATATTGCATAGAAGTTGAAGTAGCAATAGAACATATAGCTAGTTGTACCAACCGCTGAGGAATAAAGGTTTTCGAATATCGACCACAACCAGAAGGTGAAGTGTTATTCGATAGACCGACAATTTCGTTTATATATATGTAATGTATTGTATTAAGTATGTTAGTCATCTAGTAGGTACCCATAACACAAGCTCTGCTTAGATGGAGGCTAGATGATGCTGTGTGGATTGTCCAGCATTATTATTATATTATTATTATTATCCTGGATATGTATAGGGAGGCCTATGTCCAGCAGTAGGTAGTTTAATTCAGGCTCAAGATGACAGCGGTTGATTACTACGGAAAAATAGAATACACAATTTTATAATCCTGTTGTATAAAACGACTTTTAAATGGACAGGGCTGAACATAAAGACAGGAATGCGATGTAAGTCTCAAACATCCAAACTTTTAAACATTCGTATCTATAAGCTAAAGAAAAAAGGTGGTATGAGTTTCTATTAAGCCCCAGATGACCGTGTAAGTGGCCTTTGGAATTGACTGCCACAAATAGTAACACAAGACAAATGGACGCTCGGAGCTACAAGAAGAATGCTATCGATTTAGTAAGAAATTGTTTCGTAAATTCGTACGTGTTGCCCATTTTGGACATTGGTTTTTACCACAGGGGCTTACTTGGAAAGATGTCCACGTTGGTCTATGGGGATTGTAGAAGATCTCGAATTTGGTGGCAGGTGACATTGAGAAATGATATCATGAGTCCGGACTTATGCTCGGCTCCAATATTTTACAAAATGTACGCAATGCTAGTGCTGTCAAACGGTCAACAAAAATCCACAGCTTTGTCAACTCCTCACGAGACCTGAAGTCTTACCTACGCCTCAAGTTGATAGAGCTGGAGTGGATGGACGCTGAGCAACGCACCGTAGGGCATATTCCTATCGAGCGTGACCTACGAGACAATACTTTGTCATAAACGATGGTAAACACTTAATATCAGGCCATCTGCTTGTTCCATCACAAAGTTGTATAAAAAAACACTCCGATCACCAATCACCAATCATGATGACTATGGCAAACCCTCCCAAATACGGAGAGGCTTATGTCTAGCAGTGGTCTTATTTAGGCAGTCAGTCTTTACACTACCTAGTAATAAATTTTTTTTCAGAAGACTTATTTGCACAGGGCATAAAACTCTTTACTGTTTTTGTACCGAATTAATGATACAAAAGCCATCTCCTAAACAAGATGTCTTAAATTATTAACCCCAAGAAACCGCGGTCAGTACACATAAAAAATATCCACCGGGGCATTGAAAGATTGAAAGGGTGGAATCACTTAACAGAGCCAATTTATGGGCAAATCTGACCCGTGGGACGCCCGTGGTTGGACTAACAATATTAGGTAAGTCGAAAAACTTATAAGCTCCCGTCGAGACTGGGTATTCTTTTCTGGGGAAATTGATTGTAGGATAGACGGAAACGATTTTTTAGGGAGAATTTCACGGTTGATTGAATGAAATGCGTTTTGGGGAGTTGTGTGTTGAGGTTTTCAGATTTTTGGTTTGGTGAATAGTAAATTCAATTGGTTATTCGTTTTATTGGAGCAATGAATAAAACTGTGTAAGTTCTGTTTATGACATTCATATCCTCTTTAAATTAGCAAATTGAAGTAAAAGAAAGATAGAAATAACTCCATGACTTTAATCCCCAGGCTTGGTAGGTATCCCTTCAGATTTCTAGTACCAAGTACCTATTTGAGATTCTTTGAGGATATCTATAGGGGGTAAACAGAGGCACGTTCAAACATTATATTTGCTACATAGTTTACAGTAGTTGGTATGCCATACGTGTCAGGTTACAAGCCTATCGCCGCTGCTAGAATACAAACTGATTTCCTCACGATGTTTTCCTTCACCGTTTATCAAATTTAAGTGGCAGTGAGTAAGGTCATAATAACTCGGGACTTTTATTTATTAACTTTTAGCTCGAGTATCTGGTTTAATGGCTGTTTAGTTATTTGTTTCGACACAGTATCGACATAACGAGATATATGTTACACAACTGTTATTCCCAAGCACGGTAGATATTCCCTCCGATTTCTTACAAGAACGTAACCGAAATTCTTCGAGGATGTATTGGTACTTAACGAGATATAAATAACATAAGCTAAAATAATCAAGCTATAGTATAGAGCTACACAGTGGTTACACATTTGTAATAAGGCTAATTATCAGTCGTTCAAACTTCAAAACGCCGTACATCCAAAGTTATCTTCCAAAATGGCGGCAATAACATCAATATAATTATCCCATTTAGTCCAGCAACTGTATGCCGTATGAGTTGTGACCACTGCATCGCTCCATTAGCGATTATTGTCCAAGTTTTGCGCTAACAAACTGGACACGATAAGGAGATATAGATACTAGATGAGACCTGGGCCAGACCATTCACTGACAGTTTTTGAATAAACAAATTTTTCTTCTAGCTTTTCGTTGATGAGATGATAAAATTTATGATTGTTAGACCCGAAGGTTTTTTTTGCACGTATTAAGCGTTGCTTAGTTGTCACCATTAAGCATTCATTAAGATATTTAACCTGTCGCGGAAACGTGTATACAATAGAGGGTCTTAAACTGAGATATTAGTTTTTATTTATTTATTCATATAATATTAGCACGGGTTAATCCAATCATAAAACCTTTTTTTTCGGTTCTTCTATACTCAAAACAGTTATTAGAGAATAGTTATTAAATAATTATTCTAATAAACACAATCAATCCACGTACAATGCAGACTTATGATTAGTATTTAATAAACATAATAGATTTAATAAATATTCTACTGATTTACAGGTCACTTCCAGAAACCACTGATCTGTGAAACTGGACACAATGCCTGCCAAATTCTTTGCACTTATTTACGCGTTCCATAATTTATTACTTTCGTATCGACTGCTCCACACGCTTGCCAAGCGCGCTATTAGTTGGCAACTGTAGCCACTTCCTGTTTCCCTAGTTCTTTGTTTTTGTTCGAGTGTTTTGTAATTGTTGAGTTTTTGACTTGGTGCTGCCAATTTCTTTTGATATTAAAATTTGTTTGGCATGATCTGAATAGGGGAATATAAATGAATGAGTGTCTTATCTCGTGGTTGCTACAGTTCAGTATTTTAACGGCCTTGAAAGCAGACATGGGTTTTTCAAAAAGAAATTAGCACACATCTCGATGCGTATATTTTCTAATTGCAAACGTATAGTAAAGCTCAAAAAAAATGTAAGAATTTTTGCGAAAAAAAGTGTTTTTTGACAATTTTACACGAATAAATGCAGTAAAAAACACGCCACATATTTATTTTCTACTTGTTGGTGAAAAGATTTACCTGTAGGTAAACAACTCATCGACAATACTACTAGTTTGTAAATGTTAACAAACGACGGTAACTGCTTAACATCAAGTGGACTGCTAACTTGTTCACCTAGCTATGGCATAAAAAACTTAGGGATACACGAGACTAAAAATAATTTTAAAACATTTTCACTATTTCGCACTTCTTTCATTAGTCATTATGGTTTCTTCATTAGCTTTCACTGCATCTGTTTCATTCTTCTCTTTTTAAATCACCAAATTCCGTTCATCATCATCAACAGCTTGTAGAAGTCCACTGCTATGCTAGGCCTCTTTCGTGTAAATAATGCGTTACCGGGACCAAGGATTGTATTTGGGATCGGCAGCTGAGTCTCTGCCAGTGATTCTTCGCCTGTTCCGCCGTTATCTTGGCCGTCACCTATGCTAAGAACAGTGAAACTGCAATGTTAGATAGATAGATAGATAGAAAAACACTTTATTGTACACCACATTACGATAAACACTGCAAAACTAATACACATATAGCAGAAATCATTAAGTGGAATACAATAGGCGGTCTTATCGCTAAAAGCGATCTCTTCCAGAACACCTTGGGATGGACAGTATTTGCCAAAAACGAAAATTTGTTTTTTATAGTTTTTGGATTATTTTATTAGTAACAGTAATTATTTCTAATATTTTTTTTTCATGTTTACTTACCTTTGTATATCTTTTAGTGTTCCAACCTAATATAGTCAGTAGGTCACTTTTTGTATTTCTTTTGTTGATTTTTTTTTTGCTTTGCCCGTTTTTTTTTTGAAATTACTACTTTAAAGTTCGACTGTCACCGTAGATCGAACGTCGGGGTAGACTGAAAACCAGCCCTGCGTAAAAACGAAAGTTCTTACGCAGAATTAGCGCTGACTACTCCTATTGTCAAACATGCAATTTAGTGATATTTTTGTACCCATTATATTATGTATCGTTTTTTATGACAATAAACTCATTTGTATTTGTATATGAAAAAGGACGGCAATACACTTGGGAAATGCTGCTGTATTCTCCGTTTCAGCCATTCAAATCTTCACTCTGACATTCCATAATTCAACAACAGCTTCCATACAATAACATAATCCGACCAACACGTGTGTCTCCACGCACCGATACCTCTCAATATCAATTGCACATTTAAACCAACCATTTTACTACCCAAACATATCTAAAAGCAAGGGAATAAGGTTTAAAACCCTGTGTTTCGAAGGGTGGGTAAGATTGTTGCGTGCACGGATTGCATTGCTCGTTCATCGGTTCAAATTCAAATGGGTTGTAAAGGTGCTAGCAGGCTAGTTTAGGAAATTATTTTTAATTTGGGTTTGTACTGATTCAAAGTTTGTAACGTACTTGTAAAATTGCGTGAAGAGATGAAATGTCGAGAATTCCTTCCTTAGTAGGTACACCGTTAAACACTAAAGCAAATATATCTTGAAAATTTGAACTCCACGACCAATGGATGTGAGAATTCACATTGTCTAGATTAGAGATTTTCATAATACAAACTCGATATACTAAAAAAATATTTAAACAAGTAAGGTAACGTATGTGGCAAAAAATATTTTACAGACTTATAATAATCTAAGTAATAGTTCATTTCTAATTTTCTGCAATAAGCAAAACAAACAAAATAACTTTAAAATTATACAGAACATACTACCAAACCTACGAATTATTGGTTGTAGACCAAAAATACAAACAAATAAACAAGATCTTAAAAAAACGCTGTAAAATATAAACGAATAGTCACAACTAATGAATTAACACCTTTACAAGGCACACAATTGTCCAGCTGACCAGTCGCTGTCCGGTGTCCGGCGCCGGTCGTCCGGAATGATCCGGACACATGGCGTCTTTGTACGCACCCGTGTAGTTTATTTTAGCGACACCTATCGGTAGAACTAAGCTTTCATGCAACTACACATTAGTATAACACGTTCATAAAAACACAAACCTACTGGGTTTAGCAATAACATGCCTATTTCTACCGCAAGCAGTGATGCTCGCATTGCTGTGTTCCGGTTCGAAGGGTGTGGGTGCTGGTGAAATTACAGGCACATGAGGCTTAGCTCTAGTATGCCTCAGGTTGTTGGACGCAGGGTAGTGCACCGTAAGGCACGTACTCAACGTGTGTGACATACAACGCGCCAACTCAAACCTACCCTGAAAATTTCAAGTGTCTACGATCTACCGTTTATGCTGTGCGTTGTCTATAATGTCAGTCAGTCAGAAAAAAATCTATAACTGGTATATGGTTATAAAACTATACAGTAATAATAATAATATAATAATAAAAATGCTGGACAATCCACACAGCATCATCTAGCCCCAACCTTAGCAGAGCTTGTGATATGGGTACCTACTTGATGACTGATATACTTATTACTTCAGTCTTGTGCTCTAAAGCACACTCGTTTTCCTTTTTTTTTTATACATAGAAAACACCTAGAACACCCGGAATCAAAATTTGCAGATCGTACAAACATTTATCTCAAGGCGGAAATCGAACCCACAACCTTCGAAACCAACGAAAACGTAAATTTCTTGCCTGTTCTTCTAAGCTTGGTCGCGAGAAGCTGGCATCTAAATTTATCTAGTTTTAAGACTAAAGTGATCACTTTTATTCTATGAAACAAATCCCTGATACCTTTTGACTCTTAATTTCATTAGATGTAATTTTGACAGTATCAAAGTAATGGTAGAAACACAACTCAAAACCAAAAAGCATCATTTTCGAGGACACCCTACTTTGCATTCTGAGGGTGGTTTGTTATTTATGATGCCTCAATGGTATATCCATGTTTGTAATTTGGTTTGAGGAGTAGTGATTTTGCATCTTGTCACATGTGATTACTTTTGCGAAGGGTTTTAATGAGATATTATAACATACATTTGTCATTGCTCTGATAAGGGGTGGTTGAAAGCATTGGTATTACAAAATTGTTATAACGTTGAAGAATGATTAAATTTTTTTATTTGTGACTTTTATGGAACAAGCTTATGGCCCACCTGATGTTAAGCGGTTACCATTACCTATAACAAAGCATTGCATGCAGGTCACGCTCGGCCCGGTAACGCTGTCTTAGCCCGGTAACGCTGTCGGAAATCGCTAGGCGATTATACCAGCATTTTAGCCCGTTCGAAAAAAAAAAAAAAAAAAGGTCACGCTCGTTAACATGCCTTACGACGCACTAGTCTGCGTCCATCTATCTATTTTCAGATTCTATTTTTTTTTTTTTATTTAAAACTCATTGGTTAAAAATAATGTTGCCTTCAAAGTAAAAAATATAAAAAAAATAGATAAGATTTTCAAGTTACTAAATATCTTTGAGCTGGCTGACTGACTGGCATAAACACAACTTACAGCCTAAACCGCTGGCCGTAGATATACAATTTTCAAGGTACTTTTGTTTCAGTGCATAGAAGTGTACTAAGAAAGAAATCCCTATAACTCAACCACAAAACGGTTACAAATACGATTAAAGTGGATGTAAAAACTAATAAATGTAAATTTCGCTGGTAGAAAATTATTTTGTGTAAATATAATAATCCAAAATTACACAGTATTGACAAAATTTGACTTACAGTTTTCATGATGTGCACAGTAAAAGAAAGAAAGAAATAGCATAACGACTTTAATCTCTAAGCACGGTAGATATCCACTCCAATCTCTTAGTACCAAGTACCTACTCGAGATTCTTCGAGGATGTATGAAGGTAATCAGAGGTACGTCTAGATACTACATTTGGTACATACTCACATTTTGCAGTAGTTAATATTCAATACATGACAATTGCAAGCCCATCGCCGCGCTAGAATACTAAGTAGTTTCCTTACGATGATTTCCTCCACAAATTGACTGGCATGTCCCGAAGAATTATTATTATATCTAGAATTCTGTCAATCAAGTCAAAACTGCCCAGCACACACTGTTTACTGTAAACTCGCCAATTTACAGATAATTTTTCTTCCCGGATACCGTCGTGACATGGCAAGGCAAGGGTTGGTAATCGTCCGGTGATAAATGACCGGCGAGACGGACCGGATAACCGGGTCGCAGCCGGAGCAGGTTAGATAGTTTGAATTGATGGATCTCGGGGCAGGGACACTTGGGAAGACGTTGAATATGTTATCAAATACCACTTGAGGGCGGTGTACAGCTTAGTATATATTTTTATACGACTTCTACCGCCAAGCATCTTGCTGTGTTTCGGTTTGAAAGGTATCATATCATTATTATTATTATCATTATGCTGCGGGCAATCCACACAGCATCATCTAGCCCCAAGCTAAGCAGAGCTTGTGTTATGGGTACTTGATGACTGATATACTTAACAATACATTACATACATTCATATTTTTTGTTATACATAGAAAATACCCAGAACACCCGGAATAAATATTTGCAGATCGTACAAATATTTATCCCAAGGCGGGAATCAAACCCGCAACCTCCTGCGTCGCAGGCGGATATTCTCCCGCCGCGCCACATCTGTCGTCGAGTACAACCTCTGGAAAAGAAACAGGACATGATTTCATTAGGATATTTGGCGAATGGGAAAATCGCATGCAGTAAAATTCGATTTTCAAAAAGTTGTCGCCACACTTAATTACAGGCACCCAAGGCTTGTCTGTACGCTTCAGGTTGATATACGCACGTGCATGGTCTTAACGAGCGTGACCTACGAGGTTGTTGTTTACCATCAGGTCAGTCAGGGCCGTCTGCTTGTTCCGTCGAAAAGTCGTTTTAAAAACATTCCTTTCTACGGATGGGTCAAGCACAAGTTTTGATATACCTTTTCGCCAAACTTTGATGACAAAAAATGATGTAGCTTTTAAAAGTTCACGGAACGCTACTATTGTTTACTAAATTAAGACTTAATATCTGCAAACTGCAACAACTATTTATCTCTGCATGCTGAAATCAAATCATAAGTCACACACACGCTTTTAAACAGTTTTGTATGAATCCACAATCAAATTCCTTGATAATAACTACTTGTTTCTGACAATGATACAAACTACAAGATCAACAAATTTTGATACATCATTTATTTGTGACTATGTTTAACGAGTTGTGCCTTTCGACTCATTAATTTAGTGTTGCGCTTTAGTTAAAACAATCGATAGTTTATGCATTATATATCACTGTTCGTTCGGAGAATTGAACGAGCTTAATAGTAAATAGCTGGATCAGTTACTATTTTACTGTGACTATAGTATTTTCACTACTGTGGAGATTATACCTAGTTATATTTATACCGGTATATCAGCTTACCGATTTACTATCGATCGAGAAATTAAGTTTACCTCATTAAACGTCTTTACTAGCCATCAAAAACAACATAATTCTGGAAAATAGCAACGAAAATCTCGTTAACGTGCTTGCCAAAGCAAGGAAGTGCTGAAAATACCACTGACAATCATTAATTCTATTGGTGACCACACAAAAAATTGTAAACATAGTTAATCGATTAAGAATAACTTTGAAAACTGCGGTGCAATAACTTTAGTTTAGAGAGAGAACTATTTAAATGTGAGCTGTGGTCGAGAGAGCTAAAATCACTACGGGAAAGATTAAACATTTCGCGCGAACACTATTAATCAGATCGGCGATTGCACTGACTAAACATCAGGTTAGAGATGGGGTTATTTCTATCAATATCGATAATGCGCTATCATAATTCGGTATATACTAACACCACTTAATTATAACAGGTCCACGGTAAGCTAACATAACTATGCAGTCGTTTTAATTTCAAGATAGATTTTATTCAAGTGTACAATTATGAAAATATATTATTATTATTATTATTATATATTCGTTTATTTTCTCTTCACAAAGGTTACAATGTGTGATTGGTAGGAATTAACAGAAACAGCTTAGATTAGGAACCTGTACTGTGAGAGACTGGTGCCTGAAGTAGGTTAAGAAAACCTGTGATACAGGTCACCAGGACTACACACCACCGATTTCCAAAAGGTAAGATTAGTTAATGTGTCTGACATGATGAGAAACAAGCACAATTATTATTGAGAATAAGGGTACACAAACAAAGTACTAAAACTAAAAAAACTAAAAAAGTCACAGATATGTACTAAGGGAAGATCGGGACAAAAGAATAGGTGGTGATTAGGTAAGGTACAGACAAGAGGGGATGGGAGAAGAAAAAGATAAAAATAAATAAATTAAAAAAATGGGGGGTAGGATTATGTAGTGTTAGATAATATACGGAAGCTTTATTACACTAGGATCAGACCATTGAGTGGAATAGTTTTTCGGTTTGTTCATAGTCGAGAGTTTTTAGCCAAGTCTTAACTGTTTTACTACAACTAGAGGCTTGCAGGTGATAGATACATAGCAACGTATTTACCTTGTTGTACAGAAACGGGCCAAGGAAGCAGTAAAAGTTATGCGCTAAGCTAGTATGGTACAACTGAGAAGGACACACTTTACCCTTGCGCCGTTTATTCTTGACGCAGCTTTTGTCGTAGATCAATTGTGAGTGTTGCTTAAGCACAGTACGTAGCAGGAAACTTTGTCTTACTGTAAGTACATCCCATCATACATACATAATATAAACAAACTTTAGTAATTTAATTTATTCGATTTGCTGCCAACTTAATGTCTAATTAAAAAATATTTACATGATTGACTAAAGTATGATATACTGTTAATATTTTTATAAGATTTAACCATGGCAAAAAACAACAAGTTTATATTTTATTTTGAATACTAAAAAAACATTAAGGCACTTATTATTTTTACTTTGCTTTATAATGCGTACAGTTATAGGTAACTTATCTGGCATCTCCGTAATATTGTATCCAATCGATAACTTTAATTCATCAGACACCCATCACTACCTCAAACCCGAAGGGATCGAGAGAGCCTCTCGGTTAGTGTGAACTAAATGAATCATTAATAATGTAAAGTTAACGCGCCTGCGATACGACCCAGCGACCGCAACATCGAAGTCGATGTAAGCTTGTGTTCATCGACAAATTACGCCCAACCCTAGTGCTTATCGATAAATTATTTATGCTGTTTGATCGATTTGGGAAGGATTATCGGTGACGGGACGCGTTGGCACCTGATTCGGTAAACCCATCAAATAGGTGCTAGTGTGATGTTCAAACGGAAAATCAAACAAGTTAGCTAATGAATATGTACATACGAAACTAGAGTGCTAGTTGTGGATTATCATGACATGTTACATAGCTCTGAGTGAGGTGTACTCAATAGAAAATTAACAGTATGTGTTCTTTAAATACTAACTGAGTTTAGTTTTTACTAGGCTTCGCCCGCGTGGCAGTTTTTTTCCCGTTCCCGTTATATTTTCGGGATAAAAAGTAGCCAATATGTTAATCCAAGTTATAATCTATATTTTTTCCAAATTTCATCCAAATCGGTCCACTGGTTAGAGCGTGAATGAGTAACAAACATCCATCCATCCATCCATACATACAAACTTTCGCGTTTATAATATTAGTAGGATTAAAACCTTCTATCTTTACATACTTATCTGAGCTAGTTTTGAATAACTGAGATAATTTTTTATCAAGGTCGCTTCAAAGTTTTATGAGAACATAGCCTACGATACTGACAAAAATCAAAGTCAAAGTCAAAAAGCATTTATTCAGTAAAATCCTCAGGGATCATTTTAAAACGTCTTAAATCCAGGCGAATCTAAGCGCCAGTTCCTCGCGACCAAGCCTAGAAGAATTCTAGAATAATTCTCAAGACCAATAAAATATGTGTGAAAAGCCACTTTTCCACCGACCAATCCCAAAGCCGAACCTTTCGGGTCCAAACAAGATAGAGGGACCCAATTCTGTCAAAACTGCCATACCTTCTTACAATCGTATCAAATAAATAACATCATTCCATACAAAGACGTAACGTCACTCGGACCACCCTTCACCGACAGTAGCCATTTTGAAAAGGGCTCGGACATGACACGATATTAGGGTTACCACCTCGCCAAATATTTGTCCGATAAAATGTCTGGTAAATTCTTCAGTTTTTTTCTCTCGATTTTTTTGGAAGGGTGATGAATTGTTTTTAAGGGTTCATGGTTTGGTCCGTGGTCAGAACAATTAGGAAGTTACCTTTACATTTTATTTAAGAGAACCTTTTCTGATCGGTGGTGTTTCATTGAAAATGGTCAGGTAGTTTAAATATTTTTAGGGTTCCGTACCCAAGGGCTAAAACGGGACCCTAATACTCAGACTCCGCTGTCTGTCTGTCCGTCTGTCACCAGGCTGTATCTGAACCGTGATAGAGAGTTCAAATTTTCACAGATGATGTATTTCTGTTGCCGCTATAACAACAAATACTAAAAAACAGAATAAAATATTTATTTAAGGGGGCTCACATACAACAAACGTGATTTTTTTGCCGTTTTTACTAAAGATTTGCGTTGAAGGCGCGTACCATTGCCTAAATCTGGCCGCCCTAGGCCCGGGCCTAGAGTGGCCTTAGGGTAAATCCGCCACGACTAAAATATTTACTGAAATGAATAAATTTATAGTCTACCAAAGGTATTGAACAGCCCTATACACGCGTCATCAGCAGATGACAATTGTCCGCAAACGGACGGCGACCGGACAGCGAGGTGTGACGTTCAATATCCTTTGAAACTTTGCCATTACTACCTCCGTAGATACCTACTACCCTCCATTGTCCAAAAAGTAGAACATCTTCGATAAGCAAATACCTTGGGACAAATAGTAGATTTGGTATCAAAGTAATAAGATTTGTAGTTTAATTTTCAGAACATAAAATCTTGAAGCGTTTTTATCTTACCGACATTAACAAATCTTCGGTACATTAGTCTGTATCCGTTTTTAGGTTTCCGTACCCAAATGGTAAAACGGGGAGTGTCTTGTGTCATGAATGAATGAATGAAAAATATTTATTTAACACCTTACAAACTAGAGATAATAATAAAACAATAACAGTAAAAAATTACAGATAATGTACAATGGACGGTCTTGCGCTAACAGCGATCTTTTCTAGATAACCTTTGATATACTTAATACAATACATAACATACATAGATATTTCTTATTGTACACAGAAAATACCCAGGACACCCGGAATAAGTATATGCAGATCGTACAAACATTTATCCCAAGGCGGGAATCGAACCCGCAACCTTCTGCGTCGCAAGCGGACATTCGTCCACTGCGTTATCGGTCGTCAACATTTAAAACAAGGGCAGATGACGATATATACTGCTAAGTACTAGAAAAACAGGATAATCAGTCAAACCCGTAATCCTCGTAACCCTTCCATGTCCATAGCTTGTCATTTATTATAACGAAAATCCACATCCACTGTTTCCTTGATATCGTCTTATTTATTGTCAAAACGCCAGCCATGGGGTGTACACTATTTGTCATTGACAAAGCCTTTTGGATATCCTCGTGCCCTAAGGGTATTGGATGAATATGTTTTGCCGTATGCAAAGTGTGGATATTTTTGGGCAAATTGGGGTCATTGTGTATTGGCTTCAGTTTTCCTTGAGGCAATCTCTTATGTTTATTGTGTTAGGGATTCTGTTGTATTTGTTGGAGAGTTTCTATTTGAAAAATTTGTTATTTCTCCGACCTGATTTTAGTGGCTACTTACTCAATTAAGCTGTTAGGATGGTACGTTAAAGTCGGTTGGTGCAATTACAGGCACACGAGGCTTAACACTTGTATGCCTCAGGTTGAAGCACGTTTATATTGAGCGTGACTAGCAAAGCAATGCTCTGTTATAGGTAATGGTTACCATTTAACATCAGGTGGGTCATCTGCTTGTTCTAACAACAAAACACATTAAAAAAGTCAAATTCAAAAAGCAAAATTAAAATAAAAAAAAATAATAATATCCGCAGGGATCATCTTGTAGTAATAGAGCTCTTTGTGAAGGGCTCGTACGGGGCAGTACTACCACCATGCCTATTTCTGCCGCTAAACAGCTTGCTGTGTTCCGGTTTGAAGGATATGGGTGCCGGTGAAATTACAGGCACATAAGGCTTAACACCTGTATGCCTCAGGTTGTTGGACGCTGAGTAGTGCATCGTAGGTGACGTTCCTAATAAGCGTGACCTACGAGGCAATGCTTTGTTATAGGTGATGGTAACCACATAACATCAGGTGGGCCATTTGCTTGTTCCATCAGCAAGTTGTATAAAAAAAAGAAAAAATCTTGAATACAGGTTCTTAGTATAGGTGCTGGGTAAGCCTACTCCACCTAAAAGCCCTGTCTCCAGGCACTACAGTACCCCGTAAATAGGGGTATGAGTGACTGTTTTTTTTTAATTGCATTACCAAACCTACCAAACCCATGTCCTCAGATCTTTTAGTACTAAGTAGTAGCTACCGAATCAAAATTCATTGATTTCTAATGGGGTATTATTTAATAGTACTATTTTTATAGTTATAATTATAAGTGGGGAATTACATTTTTGCTAGTTTACCTACCTATCAAAATGAGGCCGTTAGTATATTTAATTCGTTTACTTGATTTTCAAATAAATTCAGTACCACTTAACAGCAATGTGTATAAAGAAACTTACTTATTACTTGAAACTTGGCATAAAAAATAGGTTTTGATTAAAAAATAGTTGAATGTAGTAATCTTGCAGTCGGATCCCGTACTAGTAGCATTTTCCCGGACGAGTTTTTTCGAAAGTATTGCACATATGCTGTTTTTCCGATCACATTTAATTTGGATGTTTTCAAGAGAAGAGTAAATAATTAGGTATCTTAAAAGTAAGCGTACTACACCGTCGACCGCCTCATCAATTAAGATGATCGTACAAGATGACCGAACTAAGATGCGCAACGCGAGATAGTTTTCAATTGATGAATATTTTAGAAATTCTAGATAAATGACCCACAGAGAAGCTAAACATTAGCATTAAGTCTTCATTAGGCAGAACAAAATAGATTCTTGGTACTGCCATGTTAGTGCAGGAAGATAGATATATATCTATTATCTAGATAGATATCTATCTATTTTGCATGATAAATCTCTTGCAAAATAGAGATATCGCGAGTAGACAGAATTTTGTCGCGTTTCACATCTTAGTCTGACAGGTGAAATTGTGGTCAAACGTTTACCTATAAATTGTAAAAAAAAAAATTATATATACAAATTTAGCAATATCCTGTAATATGTCGGATATTCAAATGATCTTTCACTTTAACATCGAAAACGACAATCCTCTCTAAAATATCCCAAATTTCCTCATTCTATTATTCATGTGTGACCCATTAGAGTATAGGGTGTTAATACTGTGTGACTTATAGGCCCCATCTCTCATCGGACCCTTGGAAAGATCGCGTTGTCATTTTCGGCTTTTAGACATTGCCATTTGACATTGTTGGTACTCGAACTTTGAATCAACTGTAAATCTGTATTTGACATTCCTAAAAAGAAAAAGAAAAGAAAAAGCTAGAAATGACTTCATACCTTTTATCTCCAACCACGGTAGGTTTCCTTAAATATTTTACTACCAAGTAGTACAGGAAAGAGTATGAGGGTTGGTATAATAATAATAATATAATATATAAATAATATATAATAATATATAAATAATATATCTATAATAATAATAAATATAATAATATAAGCCATTTATTTCCAAAAAGTCACTAATTAAATATTTTTTTTTTAATTTGATATTATTTTACATCATATTGGATTTGTATGCAATAAGTTATTTACCTAAACCAATCAATTTTTTATATTAGGGTGTAGTTATAGGTAGGTTATAGTATCCCCATATGTAATAGTTGATAACAAACATGACAGGTTGCAAGCCTATGACCGTTTTTGGAATACTAACTGGTTT
The DNA here is from genome assembly GCA_947095575.1 of Electrophaes corylata. Classification (NCBI taxonomy): domain Eukaryota; kingdom Metazoa; phylum Arthropoda; class Insecta; order Lepidoptera; family Geometridae; genus Electrophaes; species Electrophaes corylata. The sequence goes on from OX352720.1 coordinate 8,948,209, forward strand.
CCTCACGATGTTTAGGAGGCACTGGCATGGTGCACTTAAGTTTTCCGTATAGAAAAATCCATCAGTGCACAATCGAATTCGAACCAACGACCTTAAAATTAGAAGGACCTTAAAATTACTCTCTTTAGACCACCACTACATTAAAGATATAAGATGTATGGATTAGGTCTAGTTAAGGGCTTCTTAGGTTAGTTTAGTAAATTACTCAAAACTTTAATTTTCTGAGTGCTTTTCATTCCGTCGGTATAATATCGCATTCTGCGTGTTAACTCACAAATCATTAAGCAAACCGGGATGGAGTCTTGTTAAAACAAGAGGGATTCGTGCAAACATGGGGAATCTTCGACTTCTGTTACACCCTATTGTTGCAGGCCTTTAAAATGGTGCTTTTTCAAGTCTGACTTGAAAAGCTGCTGGTTTTGCGTGCTCATAAAACTACAGTTTGATAATGAAAATAAAAAGAAAAGAGAGAGGTGTCTTAATCTATTCATTTCATCGTCCGCTTTAGTCATTAGTCATCAAGTGAGATTGTAGCCATAGAATAGTCAAAAACTGTATAAAATCATGTTTGTATTCGATCATTTTCTATTTATGGAAAATTTTGACACAAAGAGATTGACTAAGAAAATGATCGAATGCGCTATTGATAAATAAGTAGATACTACAGCGTTTGCTAAATGAAATGTACTTTTCTAAAACTGCTTAGCTCATCAATATATTATAATAATATGCACTACTTTATGAATTAGTTAGGAGTATCGGGGTTTCTAAAATTTTTATTTAATCTTTTATCTCGATTGCTAAACCAAAATTACAAAAATATATTTTAAGATTTTTTGACGTTTTTTACAAATTAAAAAAAAATAAAACCTTTAATCAATAACAGATTAAATAAATAAACGCACATCCCGAACCACTTACCGTAGATACTTGTTATTTTCAGGGTGTATTTGCCTAGAGGTGTGTTAAGCAAAAAGCGCCATCTTAGCTCCCCGATTTCCCTAAGATTCCCGAAGAATTGCTTCCCCACGTTCTTTGTTCGCGGACCAATATTTGAGCTAATTATACACTTGATTTCACACCTACACCGCCCGTTTGTCTTTCCTAACAAGCCGACTTCTTTGTTACCAAAACATTGTTAAGGCGGTATTAGCTAATTCTACAATTGAGGGTTTGTTTTATTTGGATCTTTGATTTTGGATGTTTTCGCGGTGGTTGTAAAAAGGTGGTTTTTGTGACGTCATTATCAGCTGGAAAATAGTTTTTACGAATTAAGTGTTTTATGGTTCTTGTAGTAGAGCTCGACCGGAGAAGTATTACCACCATACATGTCTCTGAGTGCAAATTGTAAACTCTTTATGACAAATTATCTCCAAAATGATGTGGCAGTGTTATGGGTAAAGTGGAAGTTGAAGTTTGTATGAAAATATATTTACAGAGATAAAATCGCGCACGTGTCTATATTTATAAGTACCTACTAGAATATCTGGTGATTAAATTCGTGAACACTTAACATCAGGTGGGCCATTTACTTATTCATCGGCAAGTCTTAAAAATAGCATATTTTCTTTTTTTTTCAATAATACCCAAGCCAATATAACACCACATCATTTGTCAAACGTTTCAATATCAACCCTAAACCAACTTCATACCCATACCGCGAGGAATATTTCAATATTTTGATTTACGACATAATACTGAATGGTACGATACGTACCCCACCATTCTGGTAGGACCTTTTCTTCACTGTTTTTTCGAAGAGGTCTTTCTCTCTTTCTCGGAGGTTTTTGGTGTGGCAGCATTTCTAATGCTCGTTGAAAACAATACAAGCACTACTCAGTGTGATTTTGCTGAATAAAAACAGTTTTGATTAAAAAAAAAACAATTTTCTTGTTAGCTTACAAAAATGTAAGATGCCCAAGAACCAATTCAGGTATTTTTTTGAAGTTTTCACTTCAAAACATGTTCTTTTAAGTCAATTGTTTTTTGTTATCCGAAGAATACTCGTTCAGGGAATAAGTGATGAAACTGCCCAATTTAGAACATTCAGTGGATGAATTCTTGCAGCCAATTCTTTGCAGCTTTTGTCCAAGCCACTATCTACAGCGCAGGAGGTGAAGTTACCACCAGTTTACCACCAACTGGTGGTAACTTCACCTCCTGCGCTGTACACTTCACTTCACAATGCTATGAGCTATGAAGGTCTTATTTATTTATTTATTAAAAAACTTTCGCACAGAACAATGATGTGCTAAGACTTAATGCTAATAACATTGTCTACCAGTCATCCTGGACGTCTTCAAGGACGAAGGAAGGTGGAAGTTCTTCTAACTGATAGTTTCTTAAAGAAATTTAAAACTCTTAGCTCTTTGAAGGTTTATTACTAAGCTCTTGCATAATTTATGTATGTGTTAGCTGGGGGTCTGCTTTCATTGGTTTGTTTTCCGATAAATATTTTTCTCCCCTAAGGTATGCAAAAATAACGTTGAGATATGCTATATTCGGGATAACACTAAAATAGCGGGCGTCGTTTTTGTTCGTATAAATCTTCTATAGTATGTAATACAGTGAAGTGCCATTTTTGGAATACACTTTAACGTGACTGTGCATTTACTTTTGATGTAATTTGTAACAAAAAATATGTTATCAACCTTTCAAAGTTAAACCTAAACATTTAAATTTTTTCTTAGAATTTGTATCGATGAAGAATAAAAGAAAGTTTGTTTGAAACTAAACATACAATGAACAAATACCCATTAGAACAGTTAAAAGAAAAAGAACAACCAAAAAACTAGTCCGTGCTGAGTAGAATTGAACGTTATGTTGAAATGAAATAGTTTCACGACTTTAATCCCCAAGTACAGTAGATATTCTAGGCTTGGTCACGAGGAACTCAAAGTCAAAAATCATTTATTCAGTAATATCCGCAGGGATCATCTTGAAACGTCTTAAATCTAGGTGAATCTAAGCGCCAGTTCCTCGCGACCAAGCCTAGAAGAACCGGCAAAAAACTTACGGCTTGGTTCCTACCGTTTTTTTGTATGATCCTTTTACAAAGTAATAATAATAAACTGGCGCTTAGATTCACCTAGATTTAAGACGTTCCAAGATGATCCCTGCGGATATTACTGAATAAATGCCTTTTGACTTTGTCTTTGATATTCCCTCAGATATTTTGTTGACTGACGACATTGTTAAGATCGCGGGAAGTCTATGGATGGAAAAAGCTCAGAATTGTTCTTCCTAGAAACGTATGGGGGAAGCCTATGTCCAGCAGGTTTTTTTTTATACAACTTGCTGATGAAATAAGCAGATGGCCCACCTGATGTTAACTGGCTACCATCACCTATAAAAAAGCATTGCCTCGTTGGTCACGCTCGTTAGGAACGTCACCTACAATGCATTACTCTGCGTCCATCAACCTGAGGTATACAGGTGTTAAGCCTCATGTGCCAGTAATTTCAAAAGGTCTACTCTTAGAAACGATAAACGAAGTTTCGTATCGTCGTAGACCTGCTGCAGTGGAATTCTAAAGGCTATTGATGATGATGATAACATAGATACATATATATGGAACTCGTTGCCGTCGTCTATTTTTCCGGTCACATATAATTTGGATGTTTTCAAGAGAAGAGTGAATAGGTACCTTCTAGGTAAGCGTGCTACATCGTCGACCGCATTATCACTTAACATCAGGTGAGATTGCGGACAAACGTCTACCTATAAATAGTAAAAAAAAAAAGCTATAAAAAGCGGGCAAATCCCTAAATGCGACAACCAGAACAACTTATCATAAGCTCATAGAGTACACTTTATTTTTGGTACATTCAAATAATATTCCTCAAAATTGTACCAAGACGACCTGATCGCAATCTAAGCTTCTGTTGAAATATTACCTATTTCATGCGAGTATAAAGCGAATGTGTACGTTATTTATTGGGTGAGAAATACTTTGATAAATCGCTACCTTCCGAGTGGGGTACAAATGTACCCCTGCGCAAGGGTTATTTCTATGTGAAGAATATTCGTAATTGAAGATGTTCTTCCAAATGGGTTTTATAAGTATTCTGATAAGATTTGTAATTATTCAATTTTTAATATCGTTAGGGTTCTAAGCTCAGGTATTGGTATCTCGGTCTTTTGTGCTGTAAGTGGGTTCAATCCTGATCGAGGATAAATGATTGTGATATAAACATGGATTGTTTTTCTGGGTACGTTGATAAATTTGACGACTGATGTGGCACGGCGGGCGAATGTCCGCTTGCGACACAAGAGGTTGCGGGTTCGATTCCCGCCTTGGGATAAATGTTTGTACGATCTACAAATATTTATTCCGGGTGTTCTGGGTGTTTTCTATATATAATAAAAAATATCTGTATTGTATTGTATTAAGTATATCAGTCATCTAGTACCCATAACCCAAGCTCTGCTTAGCTTGGGGCTAGATGATGCTGTGTGGACTGTTCAGCATCATCTAGTAACCATCAACCGTAATCATCTGCCTGAAGAAGTTCCCTGTTAGATAGGCCTTCTTCATAAACTTCAGGGAAGAAATTTTCCATCTCCATATATCGGCCTCCCAGGAACTGAAATGTGGTCAGTCCATCGGGTGTGAGGCGTCCTACACTTCGTTGTAAGTACTATATTAGCTATCTCGTTACATAGTACATGTTTTGCTTAGTTTGGGGTTAGAAGGCACTGTGTGAAATGTCTAACCATAATTATTTATTTTATTAAAAAGCCACATCGATACGCAACAATGACAAAACACCTATCGTAAACAAAACATATAGGTGGGGTGACCCCTGCGACAGGGGTGTAGGGGGTGCTCTAAGAATAAATGCCCTACATAAAGGCGGGAGTGCTAGAAAATGTACGTGAATGTTCTTAACACCCTATGTGGAATTTACTAGGAGCTGTTGATACCACCAAACTTACACTTATCTGCCACAAGTTTCTCAAACACTTATTTAATTTGTTTCAAATCCTACTTTTACAAAATAAAAGTCTTAACGGTTTTTATTAAATAGATCATAGGGTAGTGGGTGTCTTACAAACTAGGTGCCAGTTCCACGTTACAAAGTTATAAGCAGTAAAAAAATAAAATATATAAGCTGTTCAATATGTCACATTCTGTACGTATATATCGGCGTCAATCTCTGTAAATCTTTGTTTTAGTATTACGTTGAGGATATGACGTCACATTCATCAGTAGTTTTAGCCATGTAATAAATTTTAGATAAATTATAAATTGATTTTAAGAATAACTGTGTAATTCTTAAACAGTTTTTTGGTTATATTTGTTAAATCGCGGATGTTACGTTTCCTCGTCACATCCTATTCGTAAAAACATGCAAGCGCAAAATTACTTTATACCTATTTAATTCTCTAAAATAATTCCTGCATTTACGACGAATTAGGAAATAACTTTAAACTTAGCTTAAATTTAGAAGTAATTATTATTACTTAATTAGAATTTAGTTGTCATTATTTGATTCCTATATCCGCTTTTACTTACATCCGTCAACCATTAAATAGTTTTATGATTAAGTTGTTATGGTTAAAATTTATGTTATATTTAATATTGGTTTTTGAACATTTTTTACTAATTTTAGTTATTTATTTAAGCTATTGTCTAAAATAAGACGCTTTGTCGTTCTTCTTGTTATGCCGGTAATATAAAGCAGTGCGCGCAAGCTTAGACCCAGTTGTAACTCGACCGTTGTACCGTTCATTTTAAAATTACACTTAATTGGTATCTTCAAAGTGCGTTTTAACGTTTTACCATGGAGGATAATAACAAGCCTGGCGATACGTCGCCGACATATACGTACTATAGTAGAAATCTAAGTATAACTTTTTATCAGAAATATTATTTAAATGTTAAGATTTAATGCTTTTGACTACTTCTCAAAAATAGCGGTACCAGATTTAAGTTAAGCATGTGACTATTATAACCAAACAAGACAAGATTGACGCCAAAACGTTTATCTAGTCCTTGGATTTGAGTATTACTTACCTACATAATCTATGCCAATTATAAAAATCTTTGTCCTGACTGTCTGACATAGATAACGCACGGTTTAAGCCACTGGCACAGGCATAAAAGTGTACTAAGAAAATAATTTCTGAAATACAACCCCTAAACGGGTACAGCACGGGTAAAAGTTTGTATAACAATAACTTTACGCAGGCAACATCGCCCCCGTTTTGCTAGCAAGCCACACTGAATAGAGTATTTGATTTTTTTTAACAGGAATAGTGACGAAATTAATATTCCTGCAGTGGTAATATCAGCTCAGCACATTACCGAACTCGTTACCCGCCGTATTCTCTGGTGAAACATTCACGTATCGCATTATATCATTTATAAACAAAATGTGTTGGAATAAATCGCTGGAAATCGTCGGCGGACGCAGATACGCGGCTTACACACGAGTGGGGACACCCCGTGCCTCTGCTTACCCCTTAGCGATAGTTACGATTCTGTATAAAGCTTGTTTTTAGGTTTCTATGACTAAGACTCCGCTGTCTGTTTGTCTGTCCGTCTTTCCGTCTGTCACCAGGCTGTATCTTATGAACTGTGATAGTTAGAGTTGAAATTTTCACAGATAATGTATTTCTGTTGCCGCTATAACAGCAAATACTAAAAAACAGAATATAATAAATATTTAAAGGGCCTCTTATACAACTAACGTAATTTTTTCCTGTTTTTATTATAGATACTCCTTCTAGGCTTGGTCGCAAGGAACTGGCGCTTAGATTCACCTAGTAGTATTGCCTCGTAGGTCACGCTTGTTAGGAACGTGCTCTAGTATTCATTGCTTACCGTTCATCAGCCTGATGCATACAGGTGTTAAGTCTCATGTGCCTGTAATTTCACCGGCACCCACACCATTCAAACCTATTTTTACCTCTGGAAACTTTGTTTTACTCTTAAGACCCAAGTCTTTTAATGTTTTTGAGCTAAGACGAGATCGAAACAAAAATTTAGTCAAATTATGTGTCAGTTTCAAAGAATACCGTTTGGAGAATGAATTTGACGATATTTCGTTTATTGTACCTACGTACCAATCTAAAACCTCACTAAATAACTAAGTGCTAATGATCTACATAAAGGAACGAACCGAAAGGTACAATCGTACTAACGCGTTAGGTACAGTCGGCTCGGAAATTGGGCGAGAGCGCAGATTCTAGTTGTGGCCCACTGCCCATCTGGGGTCCGGTGACGCTGGAATTCTATGGATATTCCAATAATATAATGGAGTGTTAGGATAGAATTTTAGCAATCACGTATGGAATACCAACATCACGTATGGAATGCAGGGTATGTGCAAAATTGAATACATACACTCCTTAGACATCCTTAAAAAACCTTGAGCTGTTGCTACTTGGTACTAAGCGATCTAAGGGGATATCTACCCTACCTGGTTATTATACTCGTGAGGTTACAAAAAAAAATAGACAGTCTTTGGGGACTGCTGATAGAAGTGAAAACGAGGCCAAAAAGTACACATATATACACAGTATAGGTACATAGCTCATAACTCATGAAAAGCGTTCGGTGACGATGACGTTCCATAATTTTTGTTCACCCAAAAAGCTCAGCGCGCCTAAAGAAGTTTTCACTTAACAAATAATTAAAGTTTTGTAGGACTATTTAGGTAAAAGCCATTCTACACTTATTTGCATAGCAGGCACTTATCTACTGTGAGCTCTTATAGCACGACTGCAAACGCCTAGTTTTCGTGCTCGATAGTTATGATTGGGTTTCTTTGGGTAGGTTTTTTTGTACTAGAAGACAATAATTTTGTAACATGAAATTTCAGCATAGGCTTTCGAATTTGTACGAAAATGCCCTCGTATCCATTGTTCGGGTATACTCGGGAGGCTCGAGTCGGGCCTATTCAAGCCTGCTCAGGTCTCATAATACAATAATTTGGTATTTCCAACGCATCAAAACAATTATAAAAGTTGGAAAACCTCCGTATATAGTAACCTTCTTAATACATTTGAAGGCTTTCGGTACGGGTTACCTACTATCTAAGCAACTATCAAGCAAACAACCTAGTTGACGGCAGCCACTCAGTACAGATAAATAAAACACAGTCATATCCATGTTAGTCTTTCTGCAGTATTCAAAATACTGAAGCTATTACAGGGCCGCACTCGGTCCACTATTGAATATTGGACAAAGCACTCTAATTGTTCGTACAGTGGAGTGCTTCTAGTCTCTGTAGCTATATTCCTACGAACGGGTGACCGCTGAAAGTATTTTTACGGTAAAGAAAAAGAAACTGGCTTATGAATCTGTTGTAGACGATTCACGCTTGCCTTTAGTAACGAAACTATAGTGCCTAGGACAGGATTTTTAAAGAAATAGGCTTTTCCAGCACTGAAATCTTCTCAAAGTCAAAGTCAAATGGTCAAGCATTTATTCAGTAAAATTCGCAGGGATTATCTTGAAACATCTAAAATCTAGGTGAATCTAAGCGCCAGTTCCTCGCGACCAAGCCGCGCAAGAACCGGCAACAAGGTTACGGCTTGGTTCCTACCGTTTTTGGTTACCGGTTACCTACTCACGTGGAAAGGTTTATACGCTAGGTGAATCCTCACCAGTTCCTGTTTATCCCCGAATACGTGTGTACGCCCACATTAAAAGATGACATATCATCACCATCTTTCTGTCCAATGCCGTTAATGATATATCTTTACGAGAATTGGGTCTCAGTTATAAGAAATTCATTGACGAAGGGATACCCCTAGATTAGGATAATAATGAAAATTTCGGACGAGTAGCCACTTTGATCGGCCGACCTCACAATCCAAGTTGTCCATAAGTTACCATAAAGTGGCTATGTGTAACTAACCGCGAGTAGATAACTTTACGTGCAATGGACTTGGCCACGTATCGCCTTTGAGCGGCAATGAGCCTCGGGCGATTGTGACTTTGTGATGACTAGACATGGCAGAACCATTAATGTTTTGAGAGAATCGTTTGATGTGGTCATGAGAAAAAGTTTTAGCGTAAAACTAAATTCATCACAACTCTAGTAGTAAGGCTCTTTGTAAAGAGCTCTTTCATGGAAGTTATAGAAATAGTTTATATATGTCGTAATAATCTTAATTAAAAACACATCTAAATAGTAATGACGAATAAAACCGGCCGACTACGAGTCGGACTCGCGAACAAAAGGTTCCGTACCTCATCTATATCTATAATAAAACCAAACTGTATATACTAAAAAAACCATATCACACAAAAATTAGAGACACCTTAAACATTTATTTTATTCTGTCTTTTAGTATTTTGTTGTTATAGCGGCATCAAAAGTACATCATCTGTGAAAATTTCAACGGTCTACAGCCTGGTGACAGACGAACGGGCAGACAGACATACAGCGGAGTCTTAGTAATAGGGTCCCGTTTTACTCTTCGTTTACTCTTCGATCCCATTCGATCTTAAATCGATTAAAAACCTCAATATCTTCGATAATAGCTACCAGTAATAACACCTACATAGAACTGCTGTAGTTACGTTGCTTAACTCAATATTGTTTTTTTATCAGTTTGTCTATTCTAAAAATTTTATTGTACTAAGCTCTGTGTTCGTTTGATCCCACTATTATGCTAAGTGATGTGTGTCTAACTTCTTTGTGGCCGCGGACATCAGGCGATAGTTCGCTTAACTTTGCTTGAACTCTATTTGATTACTATGAATTCAACACTGTTATTAGGGTTCCGTACCCGAAGGGTAAAATAGGACCCTATTTCTAAGACTCCGCTGTCTGTCTTTCTGTCCGTCTGTCACCAGGCTGCATCTCATGAACCGTGATAGAGAGTTGAAATTTTCGCAGAAGATGTATTTCTGTTGTCACTATAACAACCAATACTAAAAAATAGAATAAAATAAATATTTAAGAGGGATCCATACATCAAACGTGATTTTTTTGCCCTAACCCCGGAACGGTTTTGGTACGGAACCCATCGTGTGCCTTGTCTGACTTGCACTTGCATGTTTATTTTTATTTAATCTTTTATTGCACAAAAAAAATGTACAAAAGATGAGCTTGATGCTCGATAGCATTTTTTTCTTCTAGAATCTCATTAACAATCTAAATAGATATACCATTATTACTTCAGTATCGAATACATTGACCTTACTCAGAATAATAAAGGTAACCTCTATTATCAAATATCTAACGCCCCTCAGGTCGCTCACATACCAAACATTGGCCCCAACATACACTATCCACAGACGAACCAAAGGACGAGCGCACACGAGTACAAGAATCAGCAGAGAGATGACGAGATATTATAACTGAGCTGTGACTGTGTGTGTCTTTATCACAAAAGATTTGCCCCGAGTGGGATTTGAACCACCATCTATTGGCGTGGCAGGTGAATGTCCGCCGGCGACGCAGGAGGTTGCGGGTTTGAATCCCGAAATGGAATATAAGTTTGCACGATCTGCAAATATTTATTCCGGGTGTTATGGGTATTTTCTATGTATTTAAAAAATATGTATGTATGTAATGTATTGTATTAAGTATATCAATCATCTAGTACCCATAACACAAGCTCTGCTTAACTTGGGGCTAGAAGATGCTGTGTGGATTGTCCAGCATTATTTATTATTAATGATTACTAACTATTCAACTGAATGCAGCTCAGGTTTGGACAATTAGTCTATCGTCAAAACTGTATATGGATCTGCCGGTCTGTATCAGATATGTCTGTATAAATATGTAAAGCTTGCTTTCTGTTTAAGATAGTTTACTCGTAGGCCAAAGTTGAAGTTCATAAAGGAATAGTTTGCGTTCATCACACACGCCAAATGTTAGCCCAAGGTGTACAGCTTTGATAAGTTTAGCTGCTCTATGCTTTGAAGAAAGGACCACCGTATGTAGATGATGGTTTATAATTACTTGAACTAATTAATATTTTTAGTGGAGAGCTCCGGTGGTGAGAGTAACCCCGTCAAGGTCGATGGTTCGAATTTGGTTGTAACAATAGATTTTCTTATCGAATTTATGTGCGTAATGCCATTGCTCTCTAACGGTGAAGGAAAACATCGTGAGGAAACTAGTTAATAATAATAATAATGCTGGACAATTCACACAGCATCATCTAGCCCCAAGCTAAGCAAAGCTTGTGTTACGGGTACGAGATGGCTGATAAACTAAATATAATACATTGAATACATGGTTTTTTTTTTACACGTTTTTATTACACATAGGAAATACCCAGAATACCCTGAATAAATATTTGCAGAACGTACAAAAATTTATCCTAAGGCGGGAATCGAACCCGCAGCCGAACCCGCGTCGCAGGCAGACATTCGCCCGCCACGTCACAACGGTCGTCGTTAGTATTGTAGCAGCGTCGAAGGGCTTCTAATCTGTCATGTATGGAATACCAACTACTGCAAAATGTGGGTATGTTCCAAATGAAATATCTGGATGTACTTTTAGAATACCCCTAACAGTCTCGAAGAATCTCGAAAAGAATCGAGAGATGTGAGGGAATATCTTTCGTGCTTGGGGGTTAAAGGCGTGATACTATTTCTTTTTTTTTAAATGCACCTCAAAGATTCTAAAAAGTACAATTCTCTAACGACCAGTGGCTTGTCTTTATTTACAATACCAAAAAATAAAATGAGTTAGTCATTCAACCCACGCAACCATAGGTTGCTAGTTTTGATACAAGTATATTTCATATGATATAATATTCATATAAGATACCTATAATATTTCTTTGTCTTAAACACCCTCAAGCTTTTCATAGTACCTTTCAATTTCATAGAAATCCTAAGAGTATTATTTTAGTGTTATAAAATAAACGCATACTATCGATAATGCAGAACCAATCGGAAATTAGAAATATTCCTCTACACTCCCTTCCACCGGGAAGCAGTAACCGTCTTGTAGCGGCCATCAAGTTAGACTGTAAGTGTGTTAGTGTTAGTAGAAAAATCCTAAAACAAATAAATAAACATCCCTAGTATAGCCTAAGAGTACAGCAGGGGTTGAAATTTGTTAAAAAGTACGTGAAAGTCACGTGATTTTTATTCAATTTAGAAAGAGTACGGTCGCCGTAGTTTAGCAAACTCTGTCTCAAACTATGGGTCTATTGGACAAGTACCTGTAATAGTAGGTTTTATGCTCATACGATATGTCCCCAGGGCACAGATACACGCAAATTGATAGCAATAACAATTTAGAGAACACGTTCCGTTTGGTCTAGAGCGGTTCTCTCTTGGCCACCCTGGTAGGTCAGTGAACGCACTTTAGTATTTCTATATATTTGAAAAAAAAATAGACGTATATTGCCCGGACGTTTTACACCTCAGTTAACAGGTCAATTTGAAATGTATTGTCATTTTCAGGGTATATTTTTCTTAGTGCAAAGTGTACTAAAAAAGGAATTTCTGGATCTCAGTCTCTAGTTAAAGTTTTTATGAAAATAGCTTCATACGGACAAAGTCTTTTAACTAGTCTAATAAATGCCTTTGACTTTGAAATACTGCCTCGTAAAATTTGACCTTAAATCTCAAGTTAGTATTTTCTCAATCTAACCTTTAGAGGTGATGAAAGTAGCCGTCAGTCTAAACACTCAACTAATAAATTCATAGTTTCACACTCACCCAAGAGACCCACATAAATTAACACCTTCTGACCTCCACCAATCGACCTTCTACTTCGATTTGACCTCCGGGTAGTTCGGAAAGTCGTTTAGTTTGGGGAAAGTTATCCAATATTTGGAGAACAAACGTCAAACTGTGTTTCAATTCTAACTGTTTTTTACCGATATAAATAAAAATAATAGCATTACGACTTTAATTCCCACGCACGGTAGATATCCCCTCAGATCTCTTATGACTAAGAACCTTCTCGAGATTCTAAAGGGAGTAGTCAGAGCTATGTCTAGATAAGATAATAATAATATAAAGCTCCTGATAATAATATAACACCCGGCCAAAGAATAAACATCTTTGCTCATCACACAAATGTTTGAACGTCAGTGAGGATCAAACCCACAACCTACAGCGCAATAAGCCTAATTACTAACTGACCTTTGAGGTTCGTTTCCAGTGTGTTAAATGCCATTTTTGTACATGGTTTATTTTAACACCACTCTTGCAGTCAATAATTTTTTTATACAACTTGTTGATGGAACAAGCAGATGGCCCACCTGATGTTAAGTGGTTACCATCACCTATAACAAAGCATTGTTCGTAGGTAGGTAGGTTGGTCGTAGGTAGTAGGTGGGTATGGTCGTAGGTAGGTACGGTAGGTAGGTAGGTAGGTATTTATTTATTTTTATTTATTTATTTTTTTGGAAGACTACAGCACTAATTTACATGTTAACTAAAGCTAATCTAGCAACTAAAGGCTAATAACAAGTCTCCACTGTTAGTGACTTTACTGTTAGTATTGCCTGGTAGGTAATATACCATCAAATAAAAATGCCTTCCAAACTTTCCCAATTGCTTAAAATTAATTCTCGCCTAAAATCCGAGTAAATTCCTCCTCTGAAACCTGAATGCGGTGTAAACACCTGTAAGGCTATCGATAACGGGATGTTCCCGAACGGGACCCCTCGTCCCGAGGTTTCGATGGTGCCTGAAAAACGATAAGTTTCTGTAGGGCTGCCACTAACGAAATTGTTTCTGAAATTTTTTTATTTTATGAATTAGCGTACAATAATACAATATCTGTAAACAATGGCGTAGAGGGCGAATGTCCTGCCTGCGAAGCAGAAGGTTGCGGGTTCGATTCCCGCCTTGGGATAAATGTTTGTACGTTCTGCAAATATTTATTCCGGGTGTTCTGGGTATTTTCTATGCATAATAAAAAATATCAATGTATGTAATATATTGTTTTAAGTTTATCAGTCATCTAGTACCCATAACACAAGCTCTGCTTAGCTTGGGGCTAAATTATGCTGTGTGGATTGTCCTGCATTATTTATTGATGTACTCTAATATCATTACAATCTAGCCACAATGTAGGCTAATGAGTAATTTTACGTTGACTTAAATTGCTAGCATAAATTATTACTCTAAGAATGTGTCCAATAACACGCTTCTTACTGTCTCTATTTAAAGCGAAGACACTGTTTCTAACATTTAAAATTAAATATGTAACACTAGAGGCCACTCGCAGCTTCGCCCACGTGGCTGTTTTTTCCCGTTCCCGTTATTTGTGCGGCATAAAAAGTTCTATTCCACATTACAATCTATATTTATTCCAAATTTCATCCAAATCGGTCCACTGGTTAGAGCGTGAAAGAGGAACAAACATCCATCCATCCATTCAAACATTTGCATTTATAATATTAGTAGGATAATGCCTATTTCTACCGCCAAGTAAATTGCTGTTCCGTTTTGAAGGGTGGGTGCTGGTGAAAGTACAGGCACATAAAACTTAGCACATGTATGCCTAAGATGATGGACGCAGAGCATTGTAGCGTAGAACACATTCGTAACAAACGTGATCTGTGAACCAATACTTTGTGCTAAGTGATGGTTACCACTTAACATCCGGTCGGCTATCAACTTCTGGGGTAGAACCTCCTTTTTTTTGAATGGTTGAAAAACGATCTTTTTCACAGACTGCTTTGCGACCTTTATAATGACATGCGTCTACTTTGCCATTGTACGTTTGGATTAAGTGTAATTCTATTTAGGAGTTAGGAGCACAAAGTATTGGTTCACAGATCACGTTTGTTACGAATGTGTTCTACGCTACAATGCTCTGCGTCCATCATCTTAGGCATACATGTGCTAAGTTTTATGTGCCTGTACTTTCACCAGCACCCACCCTTCAAAACGGAACAGCAATTTACTTGGCGGTAGAAATAGGCATTATCCTACTAATATTATAAATGCAAATGTTTGAATGGATGGATGGATGTTTGTTCCTCTTTCACGCTCTAACCAGTGGACCGATTTGGATGAAATTTGGAATAAATATAGATTGTAATGTGGAATAGAACTTTTTATGCCGCACAAATAACGGGAACGGGAAAAAACAGCCACGTGGGCGAAGCTGCGAGTGGCCTCTAGTGTTACATATTTAATTTTAAATGTTAGAAACAGTGTCTTCGCTTTAAATAGAGACAGTAAGAAGCGTGTTATTGGACACATTCTTAGAGTAATAATTTATGCTAGCAATTTAAGTCAACGTAAAATTACTCATTAGCCTACATTGTGGCTAGATTGTAATGATATTAGAGTACATCAATAAATAATGCAGGACAATCCACACAGCATAATTTAGCCCCAAGCTAAGCAGAGCTTGTGTTATGGGTACTAGATGACTGATAAACTTAAAACAATATATTACATACATTGATATTTTTTATTATGCATAGAAAATACCCAGAACACCCGGAATAAATATTTGCAGAACGTACAAACATTTATCCCAAGGCGGGAATCGAACCCGCAACCTTCTGCTTCGCAGGCAGGACATTCGCCCTCTACGCCATTGTTTACAGATATTGTATTATTGTACGCTAATTCATAAAATAAAAAAATTTCAGAAACAATTTCGTTAGTGGCAGCCCTACAGAAACTTATCGTTTTTCAGGCACCATCGAAACCTCGGGACGAGGGGTCCCGTTCGGGAACATCCCGTTATCGATAGCCTTACAGGTGTTTACACCGCATTCAGGTTTCAGAGGAGGAATTTACTCGGATTTTAGGCGAGAATTAATTTTAAGCAATTGGGAAAGTTTGGAAGGCATTTTTATTTGATGGTATATTACCTACCAGGCAATACTAACAGTAAAGTCACTAACAGTGGAGACTTGTTATTAGCCTTTAGTTGCTAGATTAGCTTTAGTTAACATGTAAATTAGTGCTGTAGTCTTCCAAAAAAATAAATAAATAAAAATAAATAAATACCTACCTACCTACCTACCGTACCTACCTACGACCATACCCACCTACTACCTACGACCAACCTACCTACCTACGAACAATGCTTTGTTATAGGTGATGGTAACCACTTAACATCAGGTGGGCCATCTGCTTGTTCCATCAACAAGTTGTATAAAAAAATTATTGACTGCAAGAGTGGTGTTAAAATAAACCATGTACAAAAATGGCATTTAACACACTGGAAACGAACCTCAAAGGTCAGTTAGTAATTAGGCTTATTGCGCTGTAGGTTGTGGGTTTGATCCTCACTGACGTTCAAACATTTGTGTGATGAGCAAAGATGTTTATTCTTTGGCCGGGTGTTATATTATTATCAGGAGCTTTATATTATTATTATCTTATCTAGACATAGCTCTGACTACTCCCTTTAGAATCTCGAGAAGGTTCTTAGTCATAAGAGATCTGAGGGGATATCTACCGTGCGTGGGAATTAAAGTCGTAATGCTATTATTTTTATTTATATCGGTAAAAAACAGTTAGAATTGAAACACAGTTTGACGTTTGTTCTCCAAATATTGGATAACTTTCCCCAAACTAAACGACTTTCCGAACTACCCGGAGGTCAAATCGAAGTAGAAGGTCGATTGGTGGAGGTCAGAAGGTGTTAATTTATGTGGGTCTCTTGGGTGAGTGTGAAACTATGAATTTATTAGTTGAGTGTTTAGACTGACGGCTACTTTCATCACCTCTAAAGGTTAGATTGAGAAAATACTAACTTGAGATTTAAGGTCAAATTTTACGAGGCAGTATTTCAAAGTCAAAGGCATTTATTAGACTAGTTAAAAGACTTTGTCCGTATGAAGCTATTTTCATAAAAACTTTAACTAGAGACTGAGATCCAGAAATTCCTTTTTTAGTACACTTTGCACTAAGAAAAATATACCCTGAAAATGACAATACATTTCAAATTGACCTGTTAACTGAGGTGTAAAACGTCCGGGCAATATACGTCTATTTTTTTTTCAAATATATAGAAATACTAAAGTGCGTTCACTGACCTACCAGGGTGGCCAAGAGAGAACCGCTCTAGACCAAACGGAACGTGTTCTCTAAATTGTTATTGCTATCAATTTGCGTGTATCTGTGCCCTGGGGACATATCGTATGAGCATAAAACCTACTATTACAGGTACTTGTCCAATAGACCCATAGTTTGAGACAGAGTTTGCCGTATGTATGTATCACGGTAGCAGTTTTGCAGGTGGATGCTAGGATTAAATATGGATGCGATATAGTACAAGCCAATCAAAAACCTTGGTACAATAACCAAAATTAATTGAAAACCACTTAGCAAAAACTGTGACGGTTCAATTCAATTGCATCCCGGATTGAGTAGCCGCTATCCCATTCAATTACGAATCCCGCAGGCTCAATTAACTGGAGAGTTTTAAAACGCCAATATGCAAATGTGGAATCCGATGGCCGATAGCTTCCTGTGGGCTGTAGTGATGGGACGAACTTACTGTAAACAAGACTGGTCCAGATTTCCAGCTTAAAAAGGTTTTTTTATGCGAGTTACTAAAGGAAAAAGCAGATGGTTTACCTGATGCTATGTGGTTACCTATCCTATCATCACCTATTACAAAGCATTGCCTATAAGCATCACTCGAAAGTCAACGTGACTTACGAGCCAATTGTTTTTATAGGTAATGGTAACCACTTAACATCAGGTAGACTATCTGTTTGTACCATCAGCAAGACGTAGCCATGAAAAATGTAAATGAACGTAGCGTATATAAAAAATTAGCCAAGTGCGAGTCGGACTGGCACACGAAAGGTTCCGTATCTATAGTAAAAACAGCAAAAAAAACACGTTTACTGTGTTGATAGCCCCCTTAAATATATATTTTTTTCTGTTATTTTTTGTTATAGCGGCAACATAAATACATCATCTGTTCAAATAAATCATCAAAATTCAACTCTCTGACTATCACGGTTCATGAGATACTGTCTGGTGACAGCGGACAGACAGACAGCGGAGCTTTAGTAATCCCGTTTTACCCTTTAGGTACGAAACCCTAAAAATACTAAAAATACTAAAAATCTATGTCTTACTACAATTTTATCTTTTAAACTCTCAGTACTTTAGTTTAGTTTATTCTAGTGTGGAACATCCCTATCGGTAAAAAAACAGTAAAATTTAAAAGTCCCGTAAAAAGTAGCGGAGTGGCGTGTAGACAAGTTCGCCTATTGATAGGTTCCGGCAAAGATTCTTTTTTTACGGCATACGCTGGCTTTTACAGTGCAGTACAGAAACAAATGTTGCTCTACTTTATTATGTAGTATTATTTTAGATCGATTTACACCAAACACCAAAATCACGTATTATTTTGAAGTTGATGCGAGATTGAAACTAGAATTTTGTAATGTCAAAGTAGCCTGCAGGTCTAATCTCCCGATAAATGAAGATTCGTATTGTCGTTTTGAGGTACACTACGCGGCATGTCAGGCATTGATATCTTAACTGTAGAACGGCTACCAAGTAGCTCCGAAGTGTATTACAAAACGATAGTACGAAACTTAGTTTCTAAGAGTAGAGCTGCTGTTTAAAATGTTAGATTCGAAGACCATTTGTAGATTGACACGATACATAAATTTAATGATATTTCGTTACGAGCATTTTACCTCTGTGTCATGTATGGAATACCAACTATTGCAAAATGTTGTGTTATTAAATGTAATATTTGGACGCATTTCTGACCCTCATTCCGCAAGTCACGCCTTCAAAGTATTTTAAATAGGTAACATTTTAAGAAGAGCACCATTCCAGTCGTATCAAAGCCAACCAAAGTTCGAACCTATATTTATAGGTCCGCTGAAACCATTGAAACGTGTGGCTCAAGTGGGGTCCTCACACTCTTCCCTCTCACTCACATGCTAGCTAATCGTGTAGTGTGTCCCTATCTAGCATCCCATTGAAGGATATCGAATGTTCGATGCAACAGGTATATTGAATTCAGGAATAGGGCTGGCAACTTGATCGGTTTTATGAAAGTTATAGTTTTATTCATATTTTCTGAAATAATCAACCAATTCAACAAATAATAATACCATGTGTATATATATATATATATACGAGTTGCCATACAAAATGCCACATCCATTCCTATTTAAATCCGGCAAAATGGTCGCTACGTTGACCTTGACCGCGTTTCTCGGACCGCGTACCGGCCCGCTCCTGGCTCATGCATGGAATGCTAGTATTTATTTCACTATTTTGAAGAAATCTTATAACATTCTAACAATATAGCACCTAAATAACATAAAAATATGTATTGTTGAACTATTCCACTGATTTTTTAGTAAAGACAGTTAGATTTTAAGTCAAAACAAAGGGATTTTGTTAGAGTACTTCGCAGAAAAAAAATTGGGTGGCTAATGAAATTAGCAAGATTTTGAATGGAAACTTTATCAAAACCGAAACCAATGAATGTAAAAACATTAAAAACTTACCTGTTCATCGTTACTACAGCACCAACAACAGTAAAATTCACTTTTTATCCTGTAAACCAGCCACAAAACATAAACTTAGTACCAATAACCGGCCGCGAAAGTGCGCGTAAGTCAAATGAACTTGTGAACTTTTTCTCCTTTGGCCCCTAGGTTTATAAACATTTGCTACCTGTCTCTGTTCTTTAACAAAGCCAGTGACTAGGCTAGAGAAGTGCAGCTATAGGTTTATGCAGTTAATTTCGTACCAAAAATGGTACGGCGCGATCGGCCGTGAACTGGCCGATGCGCAGAGGCGTGAATTTTGAAGGCAGCCAGGACCTGGCCGATCGCCAGTACAAAGGTTATTTGTTGAATTGGTTGATTATTTCAGAAAATATGAATAAAACTATAACTTTCATAAAACCGATCAAGTTGCCAGCCCTATTCCTGAATTCAATATACCTGTTGCATCGAACATTCGATATCCTTCAATGGGATGCTAGATAGGGACACACTACACGATTAGCTAGCATGTGAGTGAGAGGGAAGAGTGTGAGGACCCCACTTGAGCCACACGTTTCAATGGTTTCAGCGGA
Organism: Electrophaes corylata; assembly: GCA_947095575.1. Lineage (NCBI taxonomy): Eukaryota > Metazoa > Arthropoda > Insecta > Lepidoptera > Geometridae > Electrophaes > Electrophaes corylata. The sequence continues at coordinate 8,968,185 of OX352720.1, forward strand.
CCTATAAATATAGGTTCGAACTTTGGTTGGCTTTGATACGACTGGAATGGTGCTCTTCTTAAAATGTTACCTATTTAAAATACTTTGAAGGCGTGACTTGCGGAATGAGGGTCAGAAATGCGTCCAAATATTACATTTAATAACACAACATTTTGCAATAGTTGGTATTCCATACATGACACAGAGGTAAAATGCTCGTAACGAAATATCATTAAATTTATGTATCGTGTCAATCTACAAATGGTCTTCGAATCTAACATTTTAAACAGCAGCTCTACTCTTAGAAACTAAGTTTCGTACTATCGTTTTGTAATACACTTCGGAGCTACTTGGTAGCCGTTCTACAGTTAAGATATCAATGCCTGACATGCCGCGTAGTGTACCTCAAAACGACAATACGAATCTTCATTTATCGGGAGATTAGACCTGCAGGCTACTTTGACATTACAAAATTCTAGTTTCAATCTCGCATCAACTTCAAAATAATACGTGATTTTGGTGTTTGGTGTAAATCGATCTAAAATAATACTACATAATAAAGTAGAGCAACATTTGTTTCTGTACTGCACTGTAAAAGCCAGCGTATGCCGTAAAAAAAGAATCTTTGCCGGAACCTATCAATAGGCGAACTTGTCTACACGCCACTCCGCTACTTTTTACGGGACTTTTAAATTTTACTGTTTTTTTACCGATAGGGATGTTCCACACTAGAATAAACTAAACTAAAGTACTGAGAGTTTAAAAGATAAAATTGTAGTAAGACATAGATTTTTAGTATTTTTAGTATTTTTAGGGTTTCGTACCTAAAGGGTAAAACGGGATTACTAAAGCTCCGCTGTCTGTCTGTCCGCTGTCACCAGACAGTATCTCATGAACCGTGATAGTCAGAGAGTTGAATTTTGATGATTTATTTGAACAGATGATGTATTTATGTTGCCGCTATAACAAAAAATAACAGAAAAAAATATATATTTAAGGGGGCTATCAACACAGTAAACGTGTTTTTTTTGCTGTTTTTACTATAGATACGGAACCTTTCGTGTGCCAGTCCGACTCGCACTTGGCTAATTTTTTATATACGCTACGTTCATTTACATTTTTCATGGCTACGTCTTGCTGATGGTACAAACAGATAGTCTACCTGATGTTAAGTGGTTACCATTACCTATAAAAACAATTGGCTCGTAAGTCACGTTGACTTTCGAGTGATGCTTATAGGCAATGCTTTGTAATAGGTGATGATAGGATAGGTAACCACATAGCATCAGGTAAACCATCTGCTTTTTCCTTTAGTAACTCGCATAAAAAAACCTTTTTAAGCTGGAAATCTGGACCAGTCTTGTTTACAGTAAGTTCGTCCCATCACTACAGCCCACAGGAAGCTATCGGCCATCGGATTCCACATTTGCATATTGGCGTTTTAAAACTCTCCAGTTAATTGAGCCTGCGGGATTCGTAATTGAATGGGATAGCGGCTACTCAATCCGGGATGCAATTGAATTGAACCGTCACAGTTTTTGCTAAGTGGTTTTCAATTAATTTTGGTTATTGTACCAAGGTTTTTGATTGGCTTGTACTATATCGCATCCATATTTAATCCTAGCATCCACCTGCAAAACTGCTACCGTGATACATACATACGGCAAACTCTGTCTCAAACTATGGGTCTATTGGACAAGTACCTGTAATAGTAGGTTTTATGCTCATACGATATGTCCCCAGGGCACAGATACACGCAAATTGATAGCAATAACAATTTAGAGAACACGTTCCGTTTGGTCTAGAGCGGTTCTCTCTTGGCCACCCTGGTAGGTCAGTGAACGCACTTTAGTATTTCTATATATTTGAAAAAAAAATAGACGTATATTGCCCGGACGTTTTACACCTCAGTTAACAGGTCAATTTGAAATGTATTGTCATTTTCAGGGTATATTTTTCTTAGTGCAAAGTGTACTAAAAAAGGAATTTCTGGATCTCAGTCTCTAGTTAAAGTTTTTATGAAAATAGCTTCATACGGACAAAGTCTTTTAACTAGTCTAATAAATGCCTTTGACTTTGAAATACTGCCTCGTAAAATTTGACCTTAAATCTCAAGTTAGTATTTTCTCAATCTAACCTTTAGAGGTGATGAAAGTAGCCGTCAGTCTAAACACTCAACTAATAAATTCATAGTTTCACACTCACCCAAGAGACCCACATAAATTAACACCTTCTGACCTCCACCAATCGACCTTCTACTTCGATTTGACCTCCGGGTAGTTCGGAAAGTCGTTTAGTTTGGGGAAAGTTATCCAATATTTGGAGAACAAACGTCAAACTGTGTTTCAATTCTAACTGTTTTTTACCGATATAAATAAAAATAATAGCATTACGACTTTAATTCCCACGCACGGTAGATATCCCCTCAGATCTCTTATGACTAAGAACCTTCTCGAGATTCTAAAGGGAGTAGTCAGAGCTATGTCTAGATAAGATAATAATAATATAAAGCTCCTGATAATAATATAACACCCGGCCAAAGAATAAACATCTTTGCTCATCACACAAATGTTTGAACGTCAGTGAGGATCAAACCCACAACCTACAGCGCAATAAGCCTAATTACTAACTGACCTTTGAGGTTCGTTTCCAGTGTGTTAAATGCCATTTTTGTACATGGTTTATTTTAACACCACTCTTGCAGTCAATAATTTTTTTATACAACTTGTTGATGGAACAAGCAGATGGCCCACCTGATGTTAAGTGGTTACCATCACCTATAACAAAGCATTGTTCGTAGGTAGGTAGGTTGGTCGTAGGTAGTAGGTGGGTATGGTCGTAGGTAGGTACGGTAGGTAGGTAGGTAGGTATTTATTTATTTTTATTTATTTATTTTTTTGGAAGACTACAGCACTAATTTACATGTTAACTAAAGCTAATCTAGCAACTAAAGGCTAATAACAAGTCTCCACTGTTAGTGACTTTACTGTTAGTATTGCCTGGTAGGTAATATACCATCAAATAAAAATGCCTTCCAAACTTTCCCAATTGCTTAAAATTAATTCTCGCCTAAAATCCGAGTAAATTCCTCCTCTGAAACCTGAATGCGGTGTAAACACCTGTAAGGCTATCGATAACGGGATGTTCCCGAACGGGACCCCTCGTCCCGAGGTTTCGATGGTGCCTGAAAAACGATAAGTTTCTGTAGGGCTGCCACTAACGAAATTGTTTCTGAAATTTTTTTATTTTATGAATTAGCGTACAATAATACAATATCTGTAAACAATGGCGTAGAGGGCGAATGTCCTGCCTGCGAAGCAGAAGGTTGCGGGTTCGATTCCCGCCTTGGGATAAATGTTTGTACGTTCTGCAAATATTTATTCCGGGTGTTCTGGGTATTTTCTATGCATAATAAAAAATATCAATGTATGTAATATATTGTTTTAAGTTTATCAGTCATCTAGTACCCATAACACAAGCTCTGCTTAGCTTGGGGCTAAATTATGCTGTGTGGATTGTCCTGCATTATTTATTGATGTACTCTAATATCATTACAATCTAGCCACAATGTAGGCTAATGAGTAATTTTACGTTGACTTAAATTGCTAGCATAAATTATTACTCTAAGAATGTGTCCAATAACACGCTTCTTACTGTCTCTATTTAAAGCGAAGACACTGTTTCTAACATTTAAAATTAAATATGTAACACTAGAGGCCACTCGCAGCTTCGCCCACGTGGCTGTTTTTTCCCGTTCCCGTTATTTGTGCGGCATAAAAAGTTCTATTCCACATTACAATCTATATTTATTCCAAATTTCATCCAAATCGGTCCACTGGTTAGAGCGTGAAAGAGGAACAAACATCCATCCATCCATTCAAACATTTGCATTTATAATATTAGTAGGATAATGCCTATTTCTACCGCCAAGTAAATTGCTGTTCCGTTTTGAAGGGTGGGTGCTGGTGAAAGTACAGGCACATAAAACTTAGCACATGTATGCCTAAGATGATGGACGCAGAGCATTGTAGCGTAGAACACATTCGTAACAAACGTGATCTGTGAACCAATACTTTGTGCTAAGTGATGGTTACCACTTAACATCCGGTCGGCTATCAACTTCTGGGGTAGAACCTCCTTTTTTTTGAATGGTTGAAAAACGATCTTTTTCACAGACTGCTTTGCGACCTTTATAATGACATGCGTCTACTTTGCCATTGTACGTTTGGATTAAGTGTAATTCTATTTAGGAGTTAGGAGCACAAAGTATTGGTTCACAGATCACGTTTGTTACGAATGTGTTCTACGCTACAATGCTCTGCGTCCATCATCTTAGGCATACATGTGCTAAGTTTTATGTGCCTGTACTTTCACCAGCACCCACCCTTCAAAACGGAACAGCAATTTACTTGGCGGTAGAAATAGGCATTATCCTACTAATATTATAAATGCAAATGTTTGAATGGATGGATGGATGTTTGTTCCTCTTTCACGCTCTAACCAGTGGACCGATTTGGATGAAATTTGGAATAAATATAGATTGTAATGTGGAATAGAACTTTTTATGCCGCACAAATAACGGGAACGGGAAAAAACAGCCACGTGGGCGAAGCTGCGAGTGGCCTCTAGTGTTACATATTTAATTTTAAATGTTAGAAACAGTGTCTTCGCTTTAAATAGAGACAGTAAGAAGCGTGTTATTGGACACATTCTTAGAGTAATAATTTATGCTAGCAATTTAAGTCAACGTAAAATTACTCATTAGCCTACATTGTGGCTAGATTGTAATGATATTAGAGTACATCAATAAATAATGCAGGACAATCCACACAGCATAATTTAGCCCCAAGCTAAGCAGAGCTTGTGTTATGGGTACTAGATGACTGATAAACTTAAAACAATATATTACATACATTGATATTTTTTATTATGCATAGAAAATACCCAGAACACCCGGAATAAATATTTGCAGAACGTACAAACATTTATCCCAAGGCGGGAATCGAACCCGCAACCTTCTGCTTCGCAGGCAGGACATTCGCCCTCTACGCCATTGTTTACAGATATTGTATTATTGTACGCTAATTCATAAAATAAAAAAATTTCAGAAACAATTTCGTTAGTGGCAGCCCTACAGAAACTTATCGTTTTTCAGGCACCATCGAAACCTCGGGACGAGGGGTCCCGTTCGGGAACATCCCGTTATCGATAGCCTTACAGGTGTTTACACCGCATTCAGGTTTCAGAGGAGGAATTTACTCGGATTTTAGGCGAGAATTAATTTTAAGCAATTGGGAAAGTTTGGAAGGCATTTTTATTTGATGGTATATTACCTACCAGGCAATACTAACAGTAAAGTCACTAACAGTGGAGACTTGTTATTAGCCTTTAGTTGCTAGATTAGCTTTAGTTAACATGTAAATTAGTGCTGTAGTCTTCCAAAAAAATAAATAAATAAAAATAAATAAATACCTACCTACCTACCTACCGTACCTACCTACGACCATACCCACCTACTACCTACGACCAACCTACCTACCTACGAACAATGCTTTGTTATAGGTGATGGTAACCACTTAACATCAGGTGGGCCATCTGCTTGTTCCATCAACAAGTTGTATAAAAAAATTATTGACTGCAAGAGTGGTGTTAAAATAAACCATGTACAAAAATGGCATTTAACACACTGGAAACGAACCTCAAAGGTCAGTTAGTAATTAGGCTTATTGCGCTGTAGGTTGTGGGTTTGATCCTCACTGACGTTCAAACATTTGTGTGATGAGCAAAGATGTTTATTCTTTGGCCGGGTGTTATATTATTATCAGGAGCTTTATATTATTATTATCTTATCTAGACATAGCTCTGACTACTCCCTTTAGAATCTCGAGAAGGTTCTTAGTCATAAGAGATCTGAGGGGATATCTACCGTGCGTGGGAATTAAAGTCGTAATGCTATTATTTTTATTTATATCGGTAAAAAACAGTTAGAATTGAAACACAGTTTGACGTTTGTTCTCCAAATATTGGATAACTTTCCCCAAACTAAACGACTTTCCGAACTACCCGGAGGTCAAATCGAAGTAGAAGGTCGATTGGTGGAGGTCAGAAGGTGTTAATTTATGTGGGTCTCTTGGGTGAGTGTGAAACTATGAATTTATTAGTTGAGTGTTTAGACTGACGGCTACTTTCATCACCTCTAAAGGTTAGATTGAGAAAATACTAACTTGAGATTTAAGGTCAAATTTTACGAGGCAGTATTTCAAAGTCAAAGGCATTTATTAGACTAGTTAAAAGACTTTGTCCGTATGAAGCTATTTTCATAAAAACTTTAACTAGAGACTGAGATCCAGAAATTCCTTTTTTAGTACACTTTGCACTAAGAAAAATATACCCTGAAAATGACAATACATTTCAAATTGACCTGTTAACTGAGGTGTAAAACGTCCGGGCAATATACGTCTATTTTTTTTTCAAATATATAGAAATACTAAAGTGCGTTCACTGACCTACCAGGGTGGCCAAGAGAGAACCGCTCTAGACCAAACGGAACGTGTTCTCTAAATTGTTATTGCTATCAATTTGCGTGTATCTGTGCCCTGGGGACATATCGTATGAGCATAAAACCTACTATTACAGGTACTTGTCCAATAGACCCATAGTTTGAGACAGAGTTTGCCGTATGTATGTATCACGGTAGCAGTTTTGCAGGTGGATGCTAGGATTAAATATGGATGCGATATAGTACAAGCCAATCAAAAACCTTGGTACAATAACCAAAATTAATTGAAAACCACTTAGCAAAAACTGTGACGGTTCAATTCAATTGCATCCCGGATTGAGTAGCCGCTATCCCATTCAATTACGAATCCCGCAGGCTCAATTAACTGGAGAGTTTTAAAACGCCAATATGCAAATGTGGAATCCGATGGCCGATAGCTTCCTGTGGGCTGTAGTGATGGGACGAACTTACTGTAAACAAGACTGGTCCAGATTTCCAGCTTAAAAAGGTTTTTTTATGCGAGTTACTAAAGGAAAAAGCAGATGGTTTACCTGATGCTATGTGGTTACCTATCCTATCATCACCTATTACAAAGCATTGCCTATAAGCATCACTCGAAAGTCAACGTGACTTACGAGCCAATTGTTTTTATAGGTAATGGTAACCACTTAACATCAGGTAGACTATCTGTTTGTACCATCAGCAAGACGTAGCCATGAAAAATGTAAATGAACGTAGCGTATATAAAAAATTAGCCAAGTGCGAGTCGGACTGGCACACGAAAGGTTCCGTATCTATAGTAAAAACAGCAAAAAAAACACGTTTACTGTGTTGATAGCCCCCTTAAATATATATTTTTTTCTGTTATTTTTTGTTATAGCGGCAACATAAATACATCATCTGTTCAAATAAATCATCAAAATTCAACTCTCTGACTATCACGGTTCATGAGATACTGTCTGGTGACAGCGGACAGACAGACAGCGGAGCTTTAGTAATCCCGTTTTACCCTTTAGGTACGAAACCCTAAAAATACTAAAAATACTAAAAATCTATGTCTTACTACAATTTTATCTTTTAAACTCTCAGTACTTTAGTTTAGTTTATTCTAGTGTGGAACATCCCTATCGGTAAAAAAACAGTAAAATTTAAAAGTCCCGTAAAAAGTAGCGGAGTGGCGTGTAGACAAGTTCGCCTATTGATAGGTTCCGGCAAAGATTCTTTTTTTACGGCATACGCTGGCTTTTACAGTGCAGTACAGAAACAAATGTTGCTCTACTTTATTATGTAGTATTATTTTAGATCGATTTACACCAAACACCAAAATCACGTATTATTTTGAAGTTGATGCGAGATTGAAACTAGAATTTTGTAATGTCAAAGTAGCCTGCAGGTCTAATCTCCCGATAAATGAAGATTCGTATTGTCGTTTTGAGGTACACTACGCGGCATGTCAGGCATTGATATCTTAACTGTAGAACGGCTACCAAGTAGCTCCGAAGTGTATTACAAAACGATAGTACGAAACTTAGTTTCTAAGAGTAGAGCTGCTGTTTAAAATGTTAGATTCGAAGACCATTTGTAGATTGACACGATACATAAATTTAATGATATTTCGTTACGAGCATTTTACCTCTGTGTCATGTATGGAATACCAACTATTGCAAAATGTTGTGTTATTAAATGTAATATTTGGACGCATTTCTGACCCTCATTCCGCAAGTCACGCCTTCAAAGTATTTTAAATAGGTAACATTTTAAGAAGAGCACCATTCCAGTCGTATCAAAGCCAACCAAAGTTCGAACCTATATTTATAGGTCCGCTGAAACCATTGAAACGTGTGGCTCAAGTGGGGTCCTCACACTCTTCCCTCTCACTCACATGCTAGCTAATCGTGTAGTGTGTCCCTATCTAGCATCCCATTGAAGGATATCGAATGTTCGATGCAACAGGTATATTGAATTCAGGAATAGGGCTGGCAACTTGATCGGTTTTATGAAAGTTATAGTTTTATTCATATTTTCTGAAATAATCAACCAATTCAACAAATAACCTTTGTACTGGCGATCGGCCAGGTCCTGGCTGCCTTCAAAATTCACGCCTCTGCGCATCGGCCAGTTCACGGCCGATCGCGCCGTACCATTTTTGGTACGAAATTAACTGCATAAACCTATAGCTGCACTTCTCTAGCCTAGTCACTGGCTTTGTTAAAGAACAGAGACAGGTAGCAAATGTTTATAAACCTAGGGGCCAAAGGAGAAAAAGTTCACAAGTTCATTTGACTTACGCGCACTTTCGCGGCCGGTTATTGGTACTAAGTTTATGTTTTGTGGCTGGTTTACAGGATAAAAAGTGAATTTTACTGTTGTTGGTGCTGTAGTAACGATGAACAGGTAAGTTTTTAATGTTTTTACATTCATTGGTTTCGGTTTTGATAAAGTTTCCATTCAAAATCTTGCTAATTTCATTAGCCACCCAATTTTTTTTCTGCGAAGTACTCTAACAAAATCCCTTTGTTTTGACTTAAAATCTAACTGTCTTTACTAAAAAATCAGTGGAATAGTTCAACAATACATATTTTTATGTTATTTAGGTGCTATATTGTTAGAATGTTATAAGATTTCTTCAAAATAGTGAAATAAATACTAGCATTCCATGCATGAGCCAGGAGCGGGCCGGTACGCGGTCCGAGAAACGCGGTCAAGGTCAACGTAGCGACCATTTTGCCGGATTTAAATAGGAATGGATGTGGCATTTTGTATGGCAACTCGTATATATATATATATATACACATGGTATTATTATTTGTTGAATTGGTTGATTATTTCAGAAAATATGAATAAAACTATAACTTTCATAAAACCGATCAAGTTGCCAGCCCTATTCCTGAATTCAATATACCTGTTGCATCGAACATTCGATATCCTTCAATGGGATGCTAGATAGGGACACACTACACGATTAGCTAGCATGTGAGTGAGAGGGAAGAGTGTGAGGACCCCACTTGAGCCACACGTTTCAATGGTTTCAGCGGACCTATAAATATAGGTTCGAACTTTGGTTGGCTTTGATACGACTGGAATGGTGCTCTTCTTAAAATGTTACCTATTTAAAATACTTTGAAGGCGTGACTTGCGGAATGAGGGTCAGAAATGCGTCCAAATATTACATTTAATAACACAACATTTTGCAATAGTTGGTATTCCATACATGACACAGAGGTAAAATGCTCGTAACGAAATATCATTAAATTTATGTATCGTGTCAATCTACAAATGGTCTTCGAATCTAACATTTTAAACAGCAGCTCTACTCTTAGAAACTAAGTTTCGTACTATCGTTTTGTAATACACTTCGGAGCTACTTGGTAGCCGTTCTACAGTTAAGATATCAATGCCTGACATGCCGCGTAGTGTACCTCAAAACGACAATACGAATCTTCATTTATCGGGAGATTAGACCTGCAGGCTACTTTGACATTACAAAATTCTAGTTTCAATCTCGCATCAACTTCAAAATAATACGTGATTTTGGTGTTTGGTGTAAATCGATCTAAAATAATACTACATAATAAAGTAGAGCAACATTTGTTTCTGTACTGCACTGTAAAAGCCAGCGTATGCCGTAAAAAAAGAATCTTTGCCGGAACCTATCAATAGGCGAACTTGTCTACACGCCACTCCGCTACTTTTTACGGGACTTTTAAATTTTACTGTTTTTTTACCGATAGGGATGTTCCACACTAGAATAAACTAAACTAAAGTACTGAGAGTTTAAAAGATAAAATTGTAGTAAGACATAGATTTTTAGTATTTTTAGTATTTTTAGGGTTTCGTACCTAAAGGGTAAAACGGGATTACTAAAGCTCCGCTGTCTGTCTGTCCGCTGTCACCAGACAGTATCTCATGAACCGTGATAGTCAGAGAGTTGAATTTTGATGATTTATTTGAACAGATGATGTATTTATGTTGCCGCTATAACAAAAAATAACAGAAAAAAATATATATTTAAGGGGGCTATCAACACAGTAAACGTGTTTTTTTTGCTGTTTTTACTATAGATACGGAACCTTTCGTGTGCCAGTCCGACTCGCACTTGGCTAATTTTTTATATACGCTACGTTCATTTACATTTTTCATGGCTACGTCTTGCTGATGGTACAAACAGATAGTCTACCTGATGTTAAGTGGTTACCATTACCTATAAAAACAATTGGCTCGTAAGTCACGTTGACTTTCGAGTGATGCTTATAGGCAATGCTTTGTAATAGGTGATGATAGGATAGGTAACCACATAGCATCAGGTAAACCATCTGCTTTTTCCTTTAGTAACTCGCATAAAAAAACCTTTTTAAGCTGGAAATCTGGACCAGTCTTGTTTACAGTAAGTTCGTCCCATCACTACAGCCCACAGGAAGCTATCGGCCATCGGATTCCACATTTGCATATTGGCGTTTTAAAACTCTCCAGTTAATTGAGCCTGCGGGATTCGTAATTGAATGGGATAGCGGCTACTCAATCCGGGATGCAATGGAATTGAACCGTCACAGTTTTTGCTAAGTGGTTTTCAATTAATTTTGGTTATTGTACCAAGGTTTTTGATTGGCTTGTACTATATCGCATCCATATTTAATCCTAGCATCCACCTGCAAAACTGCTACCGTGATACATACATACGTAAATAAAAACCAGCCAAGTGCGAGTTGAACTCACGCACGAAGGGTTCCGTACCCAAAGGGTAAAACGAAATCCTATTACTAAGACTCCGCTGTCTGTCTATCTGTCCGTCTGTCACTTGGCTGTATCTCACGAGCCGTGATAGTTATAGAGTTAAAATTTCACAGATGATGTATTTCTGTTGCCTCTATAACAACAATCACTAAAAAACAGAATAAAATAAATATTTAAGGGGGCTCTCATAAAACAAACATGATTTTTTTGCCGTTTTCATTATAGATAATGGTACGGAACCCTTCGTGCGGAAGTCCGACTCGCAATTTGCCGGTTTTTTCTTTAGCAAAATCAAGAAAACAAGCACAAAAATACCAATTTCTTCTTCGTAAATAAAACTACAAAGGTGCCAAATAAGCTTTGTATTCCCAATACCAGACAATAACGCTGCCATTTTATAGAGAAAAATTATGTCCCCGATCGTACCCGCACCTAATGCCATTTGGACACTGTCCAGAACACCATTATCTATAATTCACTTGTTTTCGTATTTATGGGGTTAGTACAAATTTAGACGTTACATATTTCTTCGTAAATCAATGATAAATATTTCTACAGTTGGTAGTAATTCTCTCTTCTGCGCTGTAGGTTGTGAGTTCGATCTCCAGTTCGATTTTATTCTACTACTTAGAACTTTCTACTTATTATTTACAAAAAAAATATTAATTTTATACATTAAGATAAAGATAAAGTATAGCTGATAGCTACTTCTTTATATAACTCTATGAAACTATTTCATTTCATCATCATTATCATCATCATCATACTAGACATAGGCCCCCATACGTTCCCAGGAAGACCGATTTTGAGCCCTTTCAATAATAATAGACTAATATAGCTCTCTCGTATCTATACGTAAGTACGTAATTATCTACTTAGTCCAGAAAATATCTACTACAATAATATTTAGCCGTAATGTGAACTCAAATTTCTACTTATACAAGTACTCATTTCTTATTTGATATTGTCAAGAGGCAATCCAAACGTTACCTAAATCAATATTCCGAAAATTAATAAAAATGTGAGTACTCTCAACAGACCCATATTTGTTACGCCGATTTTAATTTAAAACTTTGTTAATCTAAGTATAAAGAGTAGACCACAAAGAGCTTGGATCAAAACGATGAAAAATTATTGAAAGGGGGTCGAAATGGGGTGGGGGGTGGACGGCATCGACTGTTTTAAAAATACCGTGATAACTTTACGAGTTGTTTCCTGTGGCGAGTCTTTATGGAGTAGGGAATAGGGGTTAGTTTTGATCGGTTAAAGGTTGTTGATTGGTGGGTTCGGATATGGAATTTTTCATAGAGGGGGTTGTAATAATCGTGATTTTTTAATCAAATTTCATCTGTTCAAGGGAAGAGGAGGCTATATTTTTTCATTATTTAATTTCTGGTCGTGGTTTTTTGTACTTCTTGAGGGACAGCGTTTGAAGCTTTTTTTGGGATGTTCAAACATGGATGCAGTCACACTGGTAAGATTTGAAAACTTTCAAAGCCGAACGCTTATCTGTGATGAAATAATAAAATAATAATAATGCTGGACAATCCACTCAACATCATCTAGCCCGTAATACAATGCATGACATACACAGATATTTTTAATTATACATAGAAAATACCCAGAATACCCGGAATAAATATTGGCAGATCGTACAAACCTTTATCCCAAGGCGGAAATCGAACCCCTCCTGCGTCGCAGGCGGACATTCGCCCGTCGCGTCACATCGGTCGTGAATCGTCAAATAAAATAAATACCGCAATCTCCATTGATGATTATATGATTATGCGCTTGACGGTACAGCATCAAGAAGATACGAATTCACTCTTCTCTAAAAGAGAACATAGTTTCAAACAGACCAGTTCTTATAATGTAGGTCAACTTTTAAAACCGATAAACGAAGTTTCGTATTTCCGTTTTGATGTACATTGCGGGGCCTCTTTAACTCATCCTACAGTCAAGTTATCGCTGCCTACGCAGTGTAACTCAAAACTTTCTTACATGTTGAATCGTTCTAGAACTATCGTAAAATATTAGTAAAGTAAGTTTACACTAACAACAAATACAACATAAATACATGGATAAAAAGTAGGTTATTAAATCAAGTTTTTTTTTTCTTATTTGACAGCCGTCTCAGCTCAGCTTGTAGTAACCCTACCTTTAGTGCTGTAGGTGGTGGGTTTGACCCCACCGAGAAACAACATTTTGTGTGATGAACATAATTATCATATCATGTTTTTTATCATATTTACAAAAAAAAAGTATATAAGACAAGTATTGATAGAAAATTTATAGAAAGTTCATTTAACTAAAGACTGTTCAGTAATGTTACATGTCGGTGTAACAGTCAGTTGTAATTGTAATCGCTCATTTCACGGTTAATATGGCAGATCGTTTGTGGGGAGTTCTGTTATAATTTCCTCTAAAACTCGTTATAATTAAAATATTTATTTAGAGTTTCATCCAAATCGGTCAGTACTTAGGCCGTATTTGAACTACAAACATCCAAACATGCTACTTTTTCGCATTTATAATAATAGTAAGATTTATATAACTTATTTTATTATGTTTTTTACATGTGCTGAAAGCTGCGACACTGTGTTAACTTTATGTAGTTTCCAGTGTTTACTTTTTGTGATGATGTTTGGTTTGTGTATGGGTGTTATATAGTGTTTTATGTATATGTTTGCAACAAAAAATATATATTAGGTATTCTATTGGTTATCTAGTTCCCATAGTATAAGTTTTGCTTAGTTTGGAGCTGTATGACTTTGTTTAACTATGAACAACATTTTGTAAAAGGACAATGAATGTTAAAAATCTCTAAAGCATATCTTCAAAGTACTCAAAACAATCAGAAATCCGCTCCAGCTAACCCGTTAATCAAAACCTACCCTCCATCGGTAGTCGGCTAAAAAAGGGCTCTTCAATGATGAAGTCACTCCAGCCACTCCGAAGATCAAAGAGTATTGGCAATGCGACAATGCCGCTGCATATGCATGCATGGATTGAATATGGATGAGTGTGCTCGGGAAAAGTGCGTAGTGGAAAAATACGTATTTACAGTAAGATATTTTATTCAAACCTGTTGCAATTATAAAATAAAATACAAGTAAGGTTTTTTAAAACCACAATATTGTAAAATAAACAGTTTAAATTGTATTTTTAACTTGATTTAATCTACTGTGTACTAAGGTGTAGATCCAGTGTTTTGGGTACACATAATCTAAATCAAAGTAATAAAGTCTTAAAATTGTGTTAGTATTATGATATTATTAGACAAATACAGCATAAAAAATTACACTAAAAGACAGCTTTAGCTTTAACCTTAGATTAAGGCCCCAACAATAGGATGTAGTTTGACAAATTGTTTTTAAAAAAATCGCGAATCTGTCTTTACAGCTTTATCCACCTGATACGTTATAGCAAAGAGCCTTTGATCCGCCGATTACTAATGACAATACCGATGTAAGTGTTCACGCTTTGTTTACATTTGGTTATTCATTAATGGGTTATCATTGTGTTATTGTGTTAGGGGTGAAAATAGGGTGGTTTTACAAGCTTTTATTTGATGAGATGTGACATACAGTAAGTAACAGAAGCAGAAGAATATGTGGGTTTGTTTCTAGTATCCGGACAAATATTTGCATAAATGTGGCCATACTTCCCCGGACGAGCCCACAAAGAGCTCTACTACTATTAAAATTATGGGTTAAAATTATTAGATTCTTAGATGGCATAGAAAAGAGAAAAAAAAGAAAATTCAAAGAAATTTTAAAATGTAAGTACTCATATTTGTGCAAGCGTACCAACTTAATCTGTTTCTATAAATCTGTTATTTAGCCAGAATCGTGCTTGAACAAAAATATGACAAATAAAATAACTCGCAATATCAACAATTACACTTAAATCTCAACATTTTATTGTTACCTTCACAGTGACTGTCCAAGATTTGTCATCAAACCAACTCTTAAAGATTTGATCTTCAAAAATCAGCGACCGTTAAAATATCGCCGTTAAAAATCGACAATACATCACTTGCTTAGTTCATTAATGAAAACCATTTAATACGGCAATTTAAACGGCGATGGTAGGAGAGGTAATGGAAACTAAGACGGCTAAGAGTTATATACCCGTAGCGCTACCGTAATAAGTCGTCGAAAATAACGATCACAGTTTTATGAAAAACAAGGCTTAACGGCTCAAATTGTCGATTTGAGTTTAACTCCATTTACAAGTATCGAGGTATCAAGATTATACTAAAAAGAACTTGTTTAACTGCCTTTTGTTTTGAAATATGCAATTAAAGGGAGTGGCTTCTGTATGGTAAGGGGTTCTGTATACGAAACACACGTTACAGACAACTATTATATATACAGAAGAAAATTACAGCTAATATAGGTATTTATAATTGGTATGTACAAAATACATATGAAACAGTTGAGCTATTTACAGACCGTCGCAAACGATCTAAAGGTAGCTCAACTGATCCAGATCAGTGCCAATCGGAAGCGTTTCCAAAACACTGGCTGCATTGCCACGCTGAATGGCAATGCTGATTCGCTGTGCCAGATACTCATCAGCCTTTGGGTCATGCTTAGCTTCGACCAGACGCCCCGAAGAGTTTTAAAAACCCGGAGGGCCTCGGTACCCCACGTACCTAGAGTCTCAACTCCAAGAGGAGCTTTGTATGCTCTGTCGAGATCTGCATATTTGCGCTTCTTGAGATCCTCGGCAAAAACTGCCGCCGCGCCAGCCCCAATGGATGTCCTCGTCAGATGGGAAGGCGCTAGTGTGTCAACGCAAGTACCCACTACTTGATTGTATAATGAGGTAAGATTTTTTTTAAGATATATTAGAAGTCTCATCGTTTTTCTCTTTTTCCGACGAACCCCTAAAACCATTACCTGTTTTGTAACATTTACCTACAACTCATTGGTCAGTACATAATGTTTTATTGCTTATTTCTTTAGAAGTGGAACCATTGTGCCGAGATAAGCGACCCCGTTTTGGGGTTCTTTACGTGCGTTACTTGTCGTCATTTAATTTTGATATTTTTAATGATAAAACTTCTAGAATGTTCATATTTGAGTCAAAAATGGCATAGTGGGACAACTTGAAAGTAATTATTTTATCTTTATAACATAGAAGGTTAAACAAATCTTTTATTGGCCTCACGGCTTAGTAAGTAGTTGCTATGCCTTCTGTACTGTGGCTTGTGGATTCGATCCCCGCCGAGAACAAGCACTTGTATGATGAACGTAGATGTTTGTTCTCTATTTGGGTGTTCTAAGTACGTATTTATAAATAAAACGTATACAACTGTTCTATCAGTCGACTTGTTCCTATAATACAAGCTTAGTTTGGGGCTAGATGATGTTGTGTAAAAATTTCTACAAATATTTATTTCTTTTAAAGTTTTAACTAATTCAAAGTCACGGGCATTTTTCCTAGTATTTTTTATAGCTTGTTTTATCCACTTTTACAGTACTTCATTTTCTATTTGTGACAGATTGCAAGCCTATCGCTGCTTAAAATCGGTGTAATGTATACAAGTTTTTCTATCTTAAAATAATAAAACAGCACTATGATAATAACTGCATAAAAACTTGAAGCGCGAACTCATCCATTACATTCTTTAAAACTTTACTTCTTCCTTTCGTCTTCCGGTCCCATCCCGGAAACACTTTCTCAGTCTTGCCACCGCTGATGCAAATAGCTAGATCACTTTGTTTATGAAAAATTTCCATCCATAGATTTGCTTGTGTGGTATCTAGATAGTATCTTCTTTTTTTTTATTTCCTTTTTAGGGTTCCGTACCTAAAATATGTCCGTCTGCCTCCAGGCTGTATCTCATGAACCGTGCGTAGTGCATCGTAGGACACGTAACTAGCGTGCGTGACCTACAAAGCAATGCTATGTTATAGGTGATGGTTACCACTTAACATCAGGTGGGCCATATTTGTTCCACCAGCAATAGCATAAAAACATCCATCTACGACCGTAGAGCGGCTACGAGCGTAGCAACCCAGCTGTTTCGTAGCACCATGTGGCATTTCTATGCAAAATATAATATCCCAAGACGTTTCATATCGACGCATTCTAGTACTTTATGAACCCGTTATTACTTTTTATGACGTTTGTCGCCTCCCTCGGGATGAATTTAAAATGGTCGATTTATATTATAATCGATGTGATATAGGGCGTTGCTCTTTGCGGGCGATTATTGGTTTCTTTTGTTGATTTCTTCAATTGAATTTTATGGGGTATTTAATATATTTTATTTGATTACAAGCTATACCTTATGCTTATTTTGTGTGTTACAAACCTAATTTTCTACTAAGAGCTTATGTTATGGGTACTAGATGACTTAAATAAAATAAATAAATAAATAATGCTGGACAATCCACACAGCATCATCTAGCCCCAAGCTAAGCAGAGCTTGTGTTATGGGTACTAGATGACTAAATACTATATTACAAACATAGATATTTTTTTTATTATACATAGAAAACACCCAGAATACCCGGAATAAATATTTGCAGATCGTACAAACATTTATCCCAAGGCGGGAATCGAATCCGCAACCTCCTGCGTCGCAGACGTACAATCGCCCACCGCGCCACATCGGTCGTCAAACCCGGACTTATGCCCGAATACTCAAACGCAACTTAAATTTAATTACATCTCGAGTCGCGATTTTTAACAGTTTACGTATCCCAAAGCGGGAATTAAACCCACAACCTCCTGCATCCCCACCTAAAAGTATACCAATTAAAAACATAGTCTTTTAAATCAATGCTAAAAACCTCCTTAGAGTTTCACCTCTTTCCCTTGTGCGTGACGGACAGTCTCTTGACTAATGGCCGGAAGTAGATGCATATCCGCTTCTTTGAATAAGGAACTGAAATCTACTTTGATTTATGGAACCCTACATATGAATCTGCATTCTTACTTGGCTTCACAGCTTACTTAGTAGTAACTCTGCCTTCTGAGCTGTAGGTCGTGGGTTCGTTTCTCACCGAGGACAAATATTTGTGTGATGAACGTAGATTTTTATTCTCTGTCTGGGTCAAAGCTAAAGTCAAAAATCATGTATTCAGTAACATCCGCAGGGATAATCTTGAAACGTCTTAAATCTAGGTGAATCTAAGCGCCAGTTCCTCGTGACCAAGCCTAGAAGTCCTAAGTATTAGGGTCCGAGGGTCCTAGGTCCTAGGGTCTAAGTATTCTATCTGTCATCTGGTTCCCATAGCTATGCTTAAGGGATGATGTGTAAAAATGTCAACAAATATTTATTTTACTGCCATACTCATAAATGTTATTTAAATTTAAATATTGGTTAAAGTTGTCCGTGTAACTATTTGTCATATACATTATTATTATTTTTGTAACAAGGTCATAAAAAAAACGGTAGGAACAAAGACGTAAGTTTCTTGCTGGTTCTTCTAAGTTTAGTCGCAAGGAACTGGCGCTTAGATTCACCTAGATTTAAGGCGTTTCAAGGTAGCAATAGTTTAAGCATTGTTTATCTTTTGACAGGTTTTTGTAAGACTTTATTTATTTACCATTGAAACGCATGTGAAGTTATTTTCTTACAAACTTTAACCCCGCTGTATTCCGAATTTAGGGAATTTCTTTCTTATTAACACCTTTACATATCAAGATAAATATACACTGAAAATTTCAAGTTTCTACGACTAGTGGTTTAGGCTGTGAGTTTTTATACGTCAGTCAGTCAGTACAAAGATTCTTATGAGTGGTATAAATTGGTATGACTGATGATGATGATATTCAACACATCAATATCGAAAATCCTCCTACACTGAAAATATGGAGAATGAATACGAACGACCTTAAATATAGCGTATGAGGCTATATCTGCTGAAATATGCTTACAATAACGTAACTCAAAGATATACAGCCACTTAGGGGATGAAAAGGGGTAGATTCGATGTTTGAAACGATTGTTTTGAAAAGTTTATAGTCGAATAAACAAAACGAAATGCAAAGATATATTACATTGTAGATTTAAACCAGTTTTAAGATTTTCTCAGTAGGTAGAAGCTCTGTTTTTTGTTCTGTAGGTTGTGGGTTCGATTTCCAACAAGGACGAAGATTTGTGTGTTGGACAAATGCTTATTCTCTGTCTAGATGTTATGTTGTTTACTAAGTATGTATTTACAACACGTTCAAGTATGATAATATAGTACCTAATTATAATGCTGGACAATCCACACATCATCATCAAGCCCCAAGCTAAGCAGATCTGGTGTTATCAGTACTAGATGACTGATAAACTTAATACAATACATTACATACATAGATATTTTCATTATACATAGAAAAATCCAGAACACCCGGAATAAATATATTTGCAGATCGTACAAACATTAATCCCAAGGTGGGAATCAAACTCGCAACCTCCTGCGTCGTTGGCGGACGTTCGCTCACTGCGTCACATCGGTTGTCATCGGTTACTATTTTATTTTTTACACGCTTCTTTTTAGCAGTAAAAAACAACACTCAATACTTTTATTGCTTTCACATGGTTAAGTTTAGATACAAACATTGTTCTTTTGTGTAAGTAAATGTCACATGGACCCTGAATAGGGCATAGCAACATGGAGTCAGGCCGAGGTTATAAAGTAGGTAGGTAGTAGATATAAATGCAGTATTTTAGAATAGTAGAATTCGTACACACAAAAGAGTAAAGAACGAAGTAAAACTCCTGATTATTTTGTAGCACACACTTATCAATAAGGGGTTGGGGAAGAACAATTAAACGAAACAAAACCATGCCACCCTATTTCCCCCTTTTCGAAGATTGAGTGTAGATCAGAACGAGAATTATTATTTATTTTGCGTATGAAATGTATTTCTCTTTGTTGTGAACCGAGTTACAATGAGAATTAAAAGACTATGTATGAAGTGAAAACTTCTTTAGGCGAATTAAGCATTTTATGGGTGAACAAAAATCATAGAAATCGCATCATCGTCACCAAACGCTTTCCATGAGCTGTAAGTATATGTGTACTTCTCACGTTTGAAAATTCGTTTGTGTTGGACCGTATTTGAACCCACGAAAGTAGTAATGTTTAAGATTATTTACCTACATATCCTTAAACAAGTTTTTAAAACTCAGCTCATAATATTAGCTACCTTATAGCCAACCTCCATTTTTCATCGCAACTACCAATTCCGTTCACATACACAACTTGTGCATGTGTGCGTGCCACCCCCGGCCACAGAATAAATACTACTTACAATACCCCAATCTCACTTTTACGGCGACAATACTATATTTCGTGGATTAACTTGCATCTAAATACTTCTTAAAATATCTTAATCTGTAATATTACTATAAGTTTTTAGCTTAATTTGTTTGTTTGCCTGTTAATTACGTTTTCACGCATGCCTGATTCATGCTGCAACGTTAGCGTCACGATAGCCCGTTCGTGGAGGTCCCTGATTGGAATGAAATTTGGCATAGAATACATTTATCGCAGGAAAATATCTTAAGCCACGTAGACTAAAAAGACAAAAAATTTAAAACATTTACCTATAAAATTATCTAATCTGACCTAAATACTAAATTCAAATAACTGCGAAACTGATTCTTATACCAACGTGATAGAGCATATTTTAAGTTAATACCTGGTTCAGTATGACATGGTCTGTACAAAGTGGAACGTTGTGGTACTCTGAAATCTTCAGTGGATGGATGTTCTAATATTCAAATGGGATACGGAACTATTATTGTTGGAGCTACTGTCGATATGTTGGTGATTTGACGGGTTTGATACTTGAACCGCACTCGCGGTCGCCCTGTTCGGCCCTTATAAAAACATACTTTTTGTTGAAAAATTAGTATTCTAGTAGCGGTGATGGGTATGCAACATGTCACATATGGAATATCAACTAGGTACCAAACGTAATATTTGGACGCACATCTGACTACCCCTTTATTGAATTGAATATATTTTATTTACTTGGTAATGGGTGATTTTAGGGGTGAAACAACATTCACAGTAAACGAACGCAGTGTAAAGCGTAAATCAACCACTAACCGACCACTAACAACGTTAAACGTCATTATTTATTATTGATCGTATACAAAACAATTGCTCAAAAGATAAAAACAATAATTAGACAAATATTTTTTTGCAAAAAATAGACAGTAAGTACAAAACACGCCTGATGTCATCGTCTTGTTTTTTGTTTTAGAATGATAGAACCAGAAAATATCTCAAAACCAACTCTTTTCTTTCTAATCAAGGCAAAGCTTCTAAATCAGACATACTCCAAAAGAAACGTTGTTCTCAAACCACCCCTTATTCCAAACTTTTGAGCGTAACGCAAAATGAGCTGTCAAAACTCACATGCTCCGCTATGCCTGGAGGCGGCTCAACTGTCAAGACTGCTCGGTCGGCGTATAAGCAACTTCTTTGCATACTTCTCGTGGTGTCAGTGTGCGATACGTCACTTATATTATATCGTGTGCCTTCATATTGCTAGGGTTAGTGATGGGACAAAAGTCGATGGATTAGGTGGCTGTTGAGTTTGTATTTACAATGGTAGTATATTATTTGCATGTTCATCATAAATATGTAATTCAAATCCACAAGAAACCAGTAGCAGTTTCAAATCAGTAGCCGCAAAAATGTCTAACCGCATACTTACACGTCGCATTTTTCAACCGATTTTGTCGTTAAGTCGCAAGTTTCTCGATTTATTTATTTTTTTCACGATTTTTTGTCTGACGAATGTCTTGTCTGCGACACAGGAGGTTGCGGCTTCGACTCCCGCCTTGGGATAAATGTTTGTACAATCTGCAAATATTTATTCCGGGTGTTCTGGGTATTTTTTATGTATTATAAAAAATGTGTATGTATGTAATGTATTGTATTAAGTAAGTATATCTGTCATCTAGTACTTATAACACAAGCTCTACTAGATAGAATAGAAGCTTGGGACTAGATGATGTTGTGTGGATTGTCCAGTATTATTATTATTAAAAAAAAATTAAGCATAGTTTAAATTATATAATACTAGAAGCCACTCGCAGCTTCGTCCACGTTTTTCCCATTCCCGTTATTTTTTCGGGATAAAAAGTAGCCTATGTCCTATTCCAGATTACAATCTATATTTAGTCCAAATTTCATCCAAATCGGTCCACTGGTTAGAGCGTGAAAGAGGCACAAACATCCATCCATCCATCCAAACATTCGCATTTATAATATTAAGTAGAAATTACTGGGATCTATCGATATAACGAACAGACATCTCTATAACCAGCCGAGATATATCAGCATACTTCATTTCGTACTCCGTATCTTTTGTTTGCTATATTTTTGACAAGTACAAAGCGAATCTGCGCTTGTCATACGTTTGACAGGGGGTGGGGGTAGGGGGTGCTAAGTTGTTAAGTACTGCACTTGATGTGGAGAGTTATGTAGTGATAGATTTGTGTTTGCTTCTTCATTGTGCTTGTAATGACAATGTCAATGGTTTTTTCTTGTCTACTCATCTGAAACAAGGATGTGTTTGTCTTAAAATGAAAAAAATAAAATACAAATAGCTTCACGACTTTCACACACAGGCACGGTAGATATTCCCTCAGATCTTTTAACACGAGATTTTTTGAGGATGTCTAGGGGGCAGATAAATATGGTTTTTTGGTATATATACCCATTTGCAGCAGTTGATATTCCAAGTTGCAAAACCCAATATTTTAGGTACGTAAGTATTTATAGCCAGTCACTAACTTAGTGTAAGAACACTGTCACTATTTACTGTCTCCGTCAACACTTTCCTTAGGAATCTACTTCAGTTACAGTTTGTAGGAAACTGATATTTATGTCAAGTAATTTCAGTTGAGAGAAAATCATTGTGACGCGTTCTCTATTCCGTTTCATGAACTTTAATATCTCGTTCAATATGATACATGAGGCTTTCTCTGGTAAGTATTATGTAGTATGTATTTTATTATAGTTTTCAAATAGTATTTTTGTACTAAAACGTCGAAAATAGTTGGATTAGAATTAATAGAGCTTGTAGGGAATTTAAGAATGATATGTTCCGTTAGTCTTCTAGATAACTTCTTCAGGATGATGCAATGTTATATCCATGTTTCAATTACTGATTTATTTTCCACAATAGCGCTATATGTATATACAGTGCGAGCGGAGAGTTTGACGTGTTTTTCTACACATCAGAAAATCATGCTTATGATAGGGAGTTGATGGGCAGTTGACATAATAAGGCCGTCATGTGGCCTCTGGAATATGGGCTGGTTGAACAAATTCGAGAGTAGAACCAGATACAAGAAATCGATGGTATTTCCTTGTGCTTTAGAAGACACTTTCCCTTATTAGTAGACTAGCGGCCGCTCGCAGCTTCGCCTGCGTGGGAGTTTTTTCCCGTTTCCGTTATTTTTTCGGGATAAAATCATAGTAGCTTTATGCATGCAAAGTCTCAGCCCGATCGATTTAAAATTGACAAAGTTTCATCCAAACTTTCATCCCTTATTTTATCCCCTTGGAGGTAGAACTAATCAAAATCCTTTCTTAGCGGATGCCTACGTCATAACATCTACCTGCATGCCAAATTTCAGCCCGATCCGTCCAGTGGTTTGGGCTGTGCGTTGATAGATCACTATGTCTGTCAGTCACCTTTGAGTTATATATAATATTTAGATGATAATTATTTAAAGATATACTAGTCAATAAAAG
This sequence comes from Electrophaes corylata, assembly GCA_947095575.1. NCBI lineage: Eukaryota > Metazoa > Arthropoda > Insecta > Lepidoptera > Geometridae > Electrophaes > Electrophaes corylata. The sequence goes on from OX352720.1 coordinate 8,992,128, forward strand.
TAATAAAACAATCACTCTATTTTGTTGAACACCATCCAAATGCCAACTTCAGCAACGAAACATAATTTGATTAATTTTCGACTACAAAATACGAGCGCTAATTAAAACTAGTGTAAGTGGTTGCTGCGATAAGGGAAGTTCGCGACTTGCTTAGACAGGGTATCGGATAACTGCTGCCTCGCTTTGAGATGGTACGACATCCCTTAATACTTTTGCTCATCATCAGAATCATCAACAGCCTGGAAAGTCCACTGCCTCCTTTTATTGCTTTTCAATTTCTTTTAATTGCACGAGTTTTTTGATGAAGATCAAATGCTCTTAAAATTCCTAAATTTTTTATTGTACCTACACAAAAATGTTAACAAAATGGTGAACACAAAAAATATGTACAAAGGCGAGCTTAACCCTAAAAAGAATTTTCTTCCAGCAAACCTTAGAGCTGAGAGAAAAGTAGAAATAAATTAAGTGGTAAAGATGTGTACTTAATAATGATAGTATTAAAAACCTATATCTACTAATACTAAATAAACTACATACATTACATACATACATACATACATTAATGCCATGGTATAAATAAAAATAATGTAACCTACCTGAGTATATACGCCACCTAGAAGCTTTAATTTGCTGTGCCTTAAGAGGGTTTATGATTGAAGCGACCTACCATTTGTATCACCCATCGTAATAACATAAAACGTAGGTAATAAAAATTTTGAATAAATTGTCTTGTTGCTTTACGGTATCCTGAACAAAAAGATGCATAAAAATTGTATAGTAGTGAAGCTGGTTCCATGAGTAAGTTCTATAAAAAATCTACTCAAAAAAGTTGCACTCTTTTCAACCGTAAAATTTCCCGCGTACCATCACACCCTAAGTATATAAGTGGCATTTGACTTTGACAAGAAATTATATACTTAACAGATCCAATTTTGTGTGTAACTAACTTTTAACACGTCGTGAACACCGCACTAATATTGCTCTTAAGGTTAGTAAGAACGATTTTGAAGTGGTATTAGTGTAGTTATTTGAACTGGCATCTTATGAAACGTTTGTTGTTTGAAGTTCGTCAACACATTCGTTTATGTTTTGTTTTGTGTATTTTGTGAGTATCGGTGGTCTAGTGATACGGGGTTACTACCACTAGAACACCGTTTGAGACCTTCAGACGGACCTAGATCAGGTCAAACGGTGAAGGACATCATCGTGAGGAAACCAGTTAGTACTGCTAGAATACTAACTGGTTTCCTCGATGGCTCGATGGCTCGATGGGCTTGAAATTTGCCACGTTTTGAATACTAGCGGCCGCTCGCAGCTTCACTCGCGTGGCAGTTTTTTCCCGTTCCCGTTATTTTTTCGAGAAAAAAGTAACTTATATGTTAATCCAGGTTACAATCTATATCTACTCCAAATTTCATCCAAATCGGTCCACTAGTTAGAGCATGAAAAAGTAGCAAATAACCATCCATCCATCCATACATCCATCCATACTTACAAACTTTCGCGTTTATAATATTAGTAGGACTAACTACTGCAATATGTGGGTACGTACCAAATGTACTATTTGGACTCTGACTACCCCCTTTAGACATCCTCGAAGAATCTCGAGTAGGTACCTACTTGATACTAAAAGATCGGAGGGGATATTTACCGTGCTTGGGGACTAAAGTCGTGATTCGAACCCACGACCTTAGGTCCAGAAGGCGGATTCACTCCCACTAGACTTCCGGTGCTTGGTAAAATAAAATGCTCAACAGAAATATTGTTACAAACGTATTCAAGTCAAAAACACAGACCTAAACTGATTCACCTACACAATGAGACATCACTAAGTGCAACGACGATGTACGACTACAAATAATTCATCGAACGAATATATAAATCAAAGGCAATACACACTTGCAAAATCAATGTACAATCTCCAAACACAATTCATTGCATTACAACCCGTAAGGCAACGTGTTACGGTGTAAGAGGTAAACTTGGAGGGTAGACGCAATTTTGCAGGTGTAGCAATTCGAAATTCAAACTGCTAGCTATCTGCACGGTGATTGGTCAGGGCGCGCGTGGTTTTGATATAAATAGTGTGGTGTGTGACAAACGTTAGACTAATATGGAATATTGGCGTGATAAATTGATGTTTCGATAATGGGGGGAGGAGTAATTGGATTAATCAGTTTAGAAATTAGTCCTCAGTCGTGGGTTTGAATCCGGTCGTGCACCAATGAGTTTTTCTATTTGAAAAAAATATATTTGCAATGCCAGTGTTCTCAAACGGGCTCGCAACCTATGGAATGAAACAGAAAGAAAAAAACAGGATTATGACTTTAACCCTCAAGCACGGAAGATATCCCCTCCGGTTTTTTAGTAACTTAGTATCTACCTTGGGATTCTTAGAGGATAGTCAGAGGTACGTCCAAATAGTACATTTGGTATATCAAACACAACACATTTGGTGCTTAAATTTTGCAGTATGTACGACATGACAGGTTGCAAAGATATCGATTATTAGTTTCGATGACCGATATGACGCAGCGGGTGAATGTCCACCTATGACGCAGGAGGTTGCGGGTTCGATTCCCGCCTTGGGATATATGTTTGTGCGATCTGCAAATATTTATTCCGGGTGTTCTGGGTATTCACTATTACTATGTAAAATAAAAATATCTATGTATGTAATGTATAATTGTGTTAAATATATCAGTCATCTAGCACCCATAACACAAGCTCTGCTTAGCTTGGGGCTAGATGATGCTGTGTAGATTGTCCAGCATTATTATTATTATATGTAAACCTATGTTCCGCAATAAATATTATTATTATTATTATAAACAATGTTAGCAAAGTCTATCTCCATACTAACCCATCCAGCACTTTAAAATATGCAAAGGCTTCACTGCCATTCGTGGCGTGTCACCGGGTGGCGGGTCGCTACATCTAGGTGCCTAGGTACGGGGGTAAGGGGGGTAGGGGGGGAGAGTCTTATTCCCGGACTCAATAGTCTATTCTATATTCTATATATCTATGCAATTGTGTTATTAAGGGCGCGATAAATGATTGCAGTGTTTTTATGCAAAAGATGGCGATAATAGTTTAGTTTTGAGCTATAATTGTGGTAATTTGATTTTAGTATTACTGAATAGAGCACGTTTGCTGCGCGTGTGCTATGTGGCAATGCATGAAAAGTTGTATAAAGTAATGTCTGTAATTAAAGTCTGTAATTAAACCAGCATACATATATTTTACATTGGAACGCAGTGATGAAAACACTACTGCTTGGCAGGAAAGTCAAAGTCAAAAACCAGCCAATTGCGAGTCAGACTCGCGCGCGTAGGGTTCCGTATCATTATTTATAGTAAAAATGGCAAAAAAACCACGTTTGTTGAATGAGAGTTCCCTTAAATATTTATTTTATTCTGTTTTTAGGGTATTTGTTGTAATAGCGGCAACAGAAATACATCAACTGTGAAAATTTCAACTCTCGGTTCATGAGATATTTTAGAAATTATAGATAAAAGTACCACAGGATAAGCTAAACATTAGCATTTAGTCTTTCTTTGACAGAACGAGATAGATTTTTGGCACTGCCATGTTAGCACAGTAAGATATAAAAGATATTATCTCTATTTTGCTCAAGATCATTTGCGCGTAGACAAAATTGTCGCGTTGCACAGCTTAGCCCGGCAAGACAATTTTTTTTATAATTGGTATAGATTAGAATTTTACAGCTATAATTACTAATAAACACCCTTAATCATACAGAAGTCGGTCCGAGAATCCGTCACGAGATTATCGTCCAGCGCCGCCGGACGGACGACGGACAGATTTATAGGCGCATAAATCACTATTTCAATATTAGCGGTACCATATCAGCCTGTCTTGTAATTAGATGTTATTAGGCTTCGTACCATAGCTCTCAGAGTGAATTTGAAGTGGAAATGGGCAGGCCATATAGCTCGTAGAACCGACAATCGCTGGGGAATAAAGGTTCTCGAATGGCGATCATGAACTGGAAGATGAAGTGTCCGCCTAACCGATGGACTGACGGTGATAGGATTGCGGGAGGTTGATGTATGGAGCTCAGAATCATTCTTCCTGGACGTTTAGGGTAGGAATGTAGGGATAAGGTAAAATCAGTCTATATACAAGAACAAACGCGAGGAACTGGCACTTAGATTCTCCTAGATTTAAGACGTTTCAAGATAATCCCTGCGGATTTTACTAAATAAATGCTTTTTGACTTTGACTTTGGCTTTGACTTTGAATTTGACTTTGAAACATAGTACACAAATGTTTTGACTGACCTCACAACTCGGTAAGTTTTTTTATACTAGGCATCTGTCTACGCTTTCTCACTCCAAAACCTCTAAAAATGGCTCAAATATCACCAAAGCTACACAGCAAAATATAAAATACCGTTAGAACAACTATAAAACTATGTAAACCTTTTTTAATTTAAAAGGCATATTTTCTGCAGCAAGTACTGTCTTACCTAGAACCAAACCTTCAATGATAAGGCGCTCACCAAACGAAATAAGCTCTCTCCACATGGCGCGTCCTATCATGATTGATTTATTCGCGCGCTGTCCGTTTTCCGTCCTGCGTTCCGTACCGGCCTTTCCCCGCTGTCGGCAGACTTATGTCATTCTATAACAACTTACAATGTAATGTAACATCTATTACTAAAGTCTTAAGATTCATTTTATGAACCCCTATTATCTATGCTACGATAAAACTATAGAATTTTAAAAGTCTGTATATTGTGTAAAAAGTAATAAGTACTTATGTAATTTTATTTAATTTGACTTCATTTGCTTTGATTATTGTAACCTAATTTATTAATAACTAAGTTTGATTTTATTTAAATATAAAAAAAATAATTATTCAATTTAATTTGTTGTAATTTAGTATAAGATTTTAGTAGTGATTTTAATGCTTATGAATTTAAGAAATACTAACATTTACTATAAGTTATTTTGATGTAGTACTTCCCTGGACGAGCCCTTCACAAAGAGCTATTAGAGTACCCAGTGTTCCGAGGTTGAGTACCATAAGTGACGACGACCGATGTGGCGCGGCGGGCAAATGTCCGCTTGCGACGCTGGAGGTTGCGGGTTCGATTCCCGTCTTGGAATAAATGTTTGTACGATCTGCAAATATTTATTCCGGGTGTTCTGGGTGTTTTCTATGTATAATAAAAAATATCTATTTATGTAATGTATTGTATTAAGTATATCAGTCATCTAGTACCCATAACACAAGCTCTGCTTAGCTTGGGGCTAGATGATGCTGTGTAGATTGTCCAGCATTATTTATTATTTATTATTATCATAAGTGTTATAGTGAGACTTGTACTCATAGAACTGTTATGAGTACTGGAAAGCCACGTCTAATTGCGACAATAATTCATGTCTAATAATAATCTTGTGTTATTATCGGATTGGAGCAGGTGAGGACACATTGTTTGGTTACAATGCCACGCGTGATTTGTACGATCGTCAAAATCTAATCAGATTCGGTTTAGCTGTTTTGGCGTATTAAGTTGATATATTGCTTTGAGTACTTGCAGTTATGATTACAAGTGTACGCGTAAATTTGTTTGCGTAAAGCTAGTTTCATTCAAACTTCAAAAAAATCGAAATATTTTTTGGCGGAACTAGTAACAATGAAGCAATAACAGAAAAGATACGATGACAGTGACATTAGTTATAAAACTGTGCCGTAACTATCAACGCCCACCTTCTAAGACTAAGCTAAAAATATTCCCCAAGAACTTCAAGCCCTGCTTACACTATTAGGGGCTTAATTTCAGGAATTTCTTTCTTAGTACAACACCCCTACGCACTAAATAGGGGGGTAAGAAGTTTCAAGTCTCTACGACCAGTGGCTTAGGTTGTGCATTGTCTTTATGACAGTCAGTCAGGAAGACAAAGATTCTTATAAGTATGGTATAGATTTTGTTTAGTGGTTTAAGGATGTACGTTATCTATATGTTAATAAGTCAGTCATTTAGGACTTGTTTTGTTTTGATTTTATTGTTATCGTCAAATGAGAGTGCTTAGAAATAAAAAAATTCTATGCATATCACTTTGTAGTGAATAAACATTGTCTAAAGCCTCGTTTCTATAGTTATGTTTTGCTTGAACAAGAGTTTATGGGGTGAAAATATGAATGCGAGAATCCAGGCAAACTTGCTACGAGCTACTTGCACGAAGCAAGTTTTTAGGGTTCCGTACCCAAAGTGTAAAACGGGACCCTATTACTAAGATTCAAGTAAAGTTCAATATAATAAGACATTACAAGATAACATTATTCCATTTAGCTTCCCTCGCTAATCACTCAATCTGACAATCCGAATGTGTTCATGCAGTGATTAATCATCAGAACATCCTGAACACAATCAATAAGCCATATGAACCTGCACGGTTGAGGTAATTATGATTTGTAGCGCTGATGGCATAGTGGTAGCATACCTCTATCTAGGCCTATCGTTAATATTGAAACTCGCTTATAGAATTCTATCCAAAATTATATTGGTACTTGGTACTAAAAAATCTGAGGAGATAAAAAAAAAAAAAAAAATCTACCGTGCCTGGGGATTAAAATCTTTAAGTTATATTTTTTTATAGCTGACAGCCGTTGACAGCAGATAATCCACCTGATGTTAAGTGGTAACCACCACCAAAACATTACCTCGCAGATAACATTCGTTAAGAACGCGTCTGAGGCATACAGGTGTTAAACCTAATGTGCCTGTAATTTCACCAGCATATTCACCCTTCCAACAGGAACACAGTAAGCTACTTGGTGGCATAAACATGTATGACAGTCGTACTTCCCCGGACAAGTTCTTCACTAAGACTACTTGACGACCGATGTGGCGCGGCGGGCGAATGTCCGCCTGCGACGCAGGAGGTTGCGGCTTTGATTCCTGCCTTGGGATAAATGTTTGTACGATCTGCAAATATTTATTCCGGGTGTTCTGGGTATTTTATATGTATAATAAAAAATATCTATATATGTAATGTATCGTATTAAGTATATCAGTCATCTAGTACCCATAACACAAGCTCTGCTAAGCTTGGGGCTAGATGATGCTGTGTGGATTGTCCAGCATTATTTATTTATTTATTTATTACTACTACTAAACTATTTTCACAGCAAACTAGAAACCTAAAGAATTTATTGGATCAAAATCTTGAAGTGACACTTGTGTGAATCAGAGAAAAGTATTATGTAGCCATAGCTGGTACACCAATTTATCATAAGAATACGATGTCCAGAGACGTATGAACGTTGTGTCGAATGTCATTATTAGCTAATCTATGGCAGTCATTCTCCATTGTGCAAGGCTTATCAAGGTAAAGCTATGTAACCCAACACACCCCATCAGATCACCAGCCCGGTGTATCGGACACGCAGATACAAATAGCATGTCCCCAGCCCTACAATTAGTTCGGGCGCTGTTTCGATATGAAATACGGACGTGTGGATCAGCCAAGACGTGTTGTGGGCTATACAGACGGGCGTTACTCTAGATCTAGTTGTAGAAACTGATTTATAATAATAATAATAATGCTAGACAATCTACACAGCATCATCTAGCCCCAAGCTAAGCAGAGCTTGTGTTATGGGTACTAGATGACTGATACTTACACTTGCTGTGATGATGTTATACTTAATACAATACATAGATATTTTTTATTATACATATAAAATACCCAGAACACCCGGAATAAATATTTGCAGATCGTACAAACATTTATCCCAAAGCGGGAATTGAACCCGCAACCTCCTGCGACGCAGGTGGAAATTCGCCCGCCGCGCCACATCGGTCGTCAAAAAATAGATTAAAATTAAGAATTAAGAGTAGATTTGAAAAATAGATACAGCCTCATGACTTCAATTTCTAGACATAGATAGCTCCTCAAATTTCCTTATTTCAAGTGGTGATGACTCGAAATTATATGAGGATATCTAAAGAAGGTGATCAAAAGTACGATCAAATATTACAAACGACGTCACACGTTTTGGCACATACCCACATATTGCTCAATTTAATTTCTCACTCCTCAACTGCGCAAAAGCTTGGGAGAATCTGTATTCCATACTTACAGACTAGACTTACCTACAAACTGATTTGGGTTGGATTTTTTTCAGGTGACAGTTACTGCTGATATTTGTTGAGACCGGGCCAAAAGTTTCCGACTTAGGATGTAGCGATATCTAAAGTTAGGATATCTTCTTTATGTGTTCTCCGACTCCAGTAGAATTCGTATTTTGTAAGCAGTACTTGTTTAGTGGAAATCGCTCGTGTGCAAGAAACTAGCAATAGTTTCCACCCTATAACATATGCCAAATCCATGGTTCAACCATTTTGCATTCGCCTGCCGACTCCCTTTTAGATGACGTCAATATGCAAGCTTCTAACAACCAAACAAAGGTCTTACATCCAATCACTTAATCAGACAATTTAAACCTTTGATAGAAGGTGCTAGGGTTTGTAGTTGATTGGAGGCAAATAATTCATAATCTATTCAAAAATATCATCGTAGCATTCAATGTCAGACTGTAGAGCAATGAAATATAGTAGTGCCTTCATTGAATCTGTGATAAATTGATACGTACAGGGGTAAGTCGGTTATTGAATAACAAGTGTGGCATGTCGCGCGTCATTTGGCCGCTTTGTCGCGCTGTGAGTGGGATGCTTTATGATCGATACTTAATTGGAATTTGTGATTGCGTCTGCAATTGTTTTGAACTGACGGCTTGCATGATGTGTTTCTGTTGTATCGTTTAGAGCTCGCTTATGGGGCCAACTTTTGAGTTGTTGGATGACGTCATATCTCTGGTGAAAACGGATCACTTCTACAGGTTTTGACGTAATTTTCCCGGTATTATGTCAAATGCTTCAAGGCTCCTTTGGAAAGGAAAATAAAATTAGAAGGAAATCTGAATAAAAGCGAAGAAAATAATTTTATTGTAAATACAATGGTACATAGTAAAGTTACAAACAAAATGCAACGTAAAATATAAAAGTAGATAGATAATTAGGCAAACAAACTATCGAACTCACAATTACCCCTCAGGTGGACTATCTGCTTGTGTCATGAACAAGTCAAATAAAAAAAACCTCTATAACAAAGTCAAAAGTCAAAATCATGCATAAATGCTTTTTTGACTTTCACTTTAATGGAAACTGATATCAGAATCCAAAAACTCCTCAACCCTATAAGCTCCGTTTTGATTGTAATTAATTGAAAAGGTTGTCCAAAGTGTATTCTCAAAGCCTATACTAGGTATTTTAGCAGTGCAATCCAAACAGCACAGATGCACCAGTGATTGTAGGGGTGTAAGTTATCTGCAGGCGTGTGTGCCGGCCACCGATACGTTTTGTCGTCTCGCAGCCTGGGTACGCTCTCGGACGCGGTACACCAGATCCAGGAACCGTGGATAAGGTAGTTCTGTATTCAAAAAAAAAACAAATTGAATTGAATTAGCCCATAATAGGATCAACTTTTTCTATACATGATATCTACTCATACAGACCAGAAGGATAGTTTTTGTCATTAGTTTAAAGAATACCATGTACAGTCAGCTGCACTATAATGTATACAATTCGTAACTTTCAAAATGGTTTCACAGCGGTGGTGCTAAAAATATTTACATGACAATTATTCAAAATATAAGTGAGTTATTCAACTAATTTTAGGCTTTTTATTTTTGAGGTGTAAGAGCTCCTTGTTGTGCTGTAATACCGTTGTGAAAGTTACGAATTGTATACATTCTAGTGCAGCTGACTGTACATAGAATCGTAGACGCGTTCAAGCCCACTATTTACCTGCATGATAATATAAGCTAGCACTAATTTCATGAATAAATGTCGTATCAGAAGACCAAGGAATCGAACAAAAAGATGAGCAGTAAATACTGCTACAAACACAGCAGATACAGTACATTCAGTATATTAGTCGTAGTAGTTACATAGACATAGGCTACATCAGTCAGATAAGAGTTAGTCAGATCAATCTACGGCCAACCGTTAGTTGATCGCTACCGCAGTGTTGGTGTTTAGAACTCTAAAACTCTTGTTTATACTAAACACCGACACTGTGGGTCACCAATCTGCTTGCTAGGAGTGGTAAGTATTTTTTGAAAGCTTTGAGCACAAGTGCCTTCTCCAAACTGGTATCTCTGCTCCCACCATCCGTGTGGCTACCCGAAATTTAGATGTCACAAGTGTAGCTTTCGCTTACCTAATGTGCGCAGGCACTAGTTGTTTGTTAGTGCCGCACTGCCTGTGGTACAAGATTGAAGATAGCCCGCGATTTAAACGGTCTTCCGTGTGCACACAGCCTAATGGCCGCGTAAATCTTCCTAGAACGTATTTGTAATTTGCGTATTCATCATCAGTGACTGTTGGACAGATAAATTTGGCTTTGTGATTCTAGGTTGCTGGATTCTAATGATGGATTATGCTGTAAGGTTTTTTTCGACGACCGATGTGGCGCGGCGGGCGAATGTCCGCCTGCGACGCAGGAGGTTGCGGGTTCGATTCCCGCCTTGTAATAAATGCTTGTACAATCTGCAAATATTTATTCCGGGTGTTCTGGGTATTTTCTATGTATAATAAAAAAAAATATCTATGTATGTAATGTATTGTAGACTTTTTCACTACATTTCTTTTTCAATTTACCTATTGTGTTCCATAGCTGGGATAAAGAGTATTTCATTACATTGTAGAGTTATATAATTAAAAAGTGTGAGTGTGAGTATTTCATTACATTGTAGAGTTATATAATTAAAAAGTGTGAGTATGGCTTTGAAAGCGTTTTTGATTACTCCTTTAGGTATAATTTTCCGGCAGAACTCATTCAAATCTAATACTTTTATAAGAATAGTACTAATACCAATAAGAAAATGAGCAAATTTTATTGGAAAAACTATAAAAGATTTATATTCATTGAAATCGGTGTAGTTCGTTCAGGAATTTTTAATCAAACTCTGAAAGCCATCAAACAGCCACAAATTAAACAATTGGAACTTTCAATATCTGTCATAACCCTAAAAAGCGGTCGACGGGTCACAACGACGTCTAATAGGATTGACAAGATTCCCCACGACCAATAAAAGATGGGGGATAAAACTATAAGGAGGAAATATGTCGAGGAGGATCGCCTTCGCCATATCCGTGACCATTCGGTGAAACCCCAAATGTCATACCAATGAATTCATGTCCACAGTTTTTTTGCACGGTTTATCGCGCATCTTTATTACGGTCGGCCATTTTCGGCCAACGATGTTCCGGTATATATTTTTATAGGGTATTCGAGGGGTTGACGCACAAAATACCGGTTTCACGAATAATTTGTTTATGACATTCATATTGGTTTCCAGATCGCATTCTTTCATAAAACGTTCATTTGATAGGACGTTTGCAACGTGCTTGACTTTTATTGCAGTTTTCATTTGATAGGTGAAAGTTTCCCTGGAGGTTCTTTCATTTTATAGGTACCTAAACTAAAATAGTCTGTGGTACAGTTGCCAACATTTATTATTGAAATTAGAAATTTATTGATATACACACATTACAGTCACATACAATAAAATATTAATCATTGCTTACTTAATAATATTATTTTATCTCACTCAATAATAATAATCTTTATTTGACTTTTTTTTTTAAAACAAGATCAATGCAAAGAAATGTCAAATTGCTCGATACAAATAAAATGTGTGCTTTTTCGTTTACCCGTCACAGCTTAGGCTTGTCTTATACGCTTTAGGTAGTGTGTTCGATCCCCACCGAGAGCAAATATTTGTGTGATGAACGTAGGTGTTTGTTCTGTTTCTGGTTGTTTTTAAGTATATATTTACAAAATAAGAAGTGTATAAGTGTTCTATCTTGTTTACATAGTAAAAACTTTGCTTTCTTTGTGGATAGAGGGCGTTGTGAGAATGTTTGTAAATTTTTTATCAGTTCTGTTTGCAGAATAAAAAAAGTCTATCCAAAACCCATCAAAAGTGATATTGCGATATCTCCCCGTCGCAAAAAATTACATAATTATGACACTACAAGAAAGAGGGACATCAAACACTCCAATAAGACAAAAGGCTGGAATACAGAGGAGGGTATTAAGAGGGAATGTTTAGGGTGCACTCAATACGGCTCGCAAGATATCCATTAGGTATTATTGAAAATTTTAATATCACAATGGTGGTTTTTTATAAAGCACGATACGATAGAAAATATGTTTGTATACAACTTATCGTGGAGGGTTATTCCCGTTGAGTCACACCTTTCAGTCACACTGTGACACAATGGGACGAAAAAGTTTCGTTGAGTTACAGTGTTACTCAACGGGAATTTTTTATTCCCATTCAGTTACACTGATACCGAGAGTGTGACACAATGGGAAGAAAACGTTCCCGTTGAGTAACACTGTAACTCAACGATGAAGTGTAGGACGTCCTCCTACCAGTTGGACTGACGACATTGTTAGGACCGCGGGAAGACGATTTATGGCAAGGGCTCAGAATCGTTCTTCCTGGAAACGTGTGGGGAATGCCTATGTCCAGCAGTGGACTTCTATAGGCTGATGATGATGATGGTGATGATGATACAACTTATTGATAGAACATAGAGATGACCTATCTGATGTTGAGTGGTAACCATTATTAATATTTATAGCTTTTTTAAGATACTAGTGGAACGCGCGCGACTTTGTCTGCATAAAGTTACCTATTTTCATAACTTCAGCCCTCGCTGTATCCGTTTATTGATTAAATTTCGAAAACTTCCTGCCTAAGAACTTTACGACTAATCTTCCTACTTTTTGCGATTATTCCAACTGCTCATAGTTTTCTCGATATCGCTCCAGATTTGATCAATATTTCTTAAAAACATTTAAACTGTCGTGCAATTTTTTTTCTGCCTGCCTCGCAGTGACTTCTATTTTACTGATGTTTTTATATTGAATGCTTATTTTTGTAACGCATTTTGTGTTCCTGTAATTTTTAGCGTGTAAGTTTCAAGTTGTGAACCATATATGATAAAAAAATATACATAAATTATATTATGTTCTACATAACGACACTTATTATTAGAGTAGACACGCGTGCCATTTCCTACTTTTCAGAAATTCCTTTTAGTCCAGTCATCTTAGTCAAAATTAGGTAATTAGGTTAACTTACTAAGATAATAAATAAAAATAAATAATACTGGACAATCCACACAGCATCATCTAGCCCCAAGCTAAGCAGAGCTTGTGTTATGGGTAGGTACTAGATGATTGATATACCTAATACAATATATTACATACATAGATATTTTTTATTATACATAGAAAATACCCAGAACACCTGGAATAAATATTTGCAGATCGTACAAACATTTATCCCAAGGCGGGAATCGAACCCGCAACCCCTGCGTCGCAGGCGGACATTCGCCCGCCGCGCCACAGCGGTCGTCAGTAAGATGACTGGACTATTGTTTACACGCGTCAACCGTCTAAAACTTCAAGTCTGTACGACCGGTGGTTTAGGTTGTGCGTTGATGGTCCGTTGTCTATTATATGTTAGTCATACCCATAGAATAAGAAACTAATAGAAGACATGATAAAATAGCAACCAATTACACAAAATTTGTACTATTTTCACTTACGATATTGAAATGGTACAAGAAAGAGATGCATACAAACTCTTAATCCGTCTTTTGAACAGATATCACTAACATTTATGAATATTACGTAGTATTCTGTGATGTTAGTGTTGTAACTATGTCGACTTCGATATCGATAAATAAAGTATGTCTGTAGGGCTAACTACCAACTCTTAGAAACGATGAACGAAGTTTCGTATTATCGATTTCAGTTACACTGCAGCCAAATGCTTAGTTATTATTAATTAAAACAATAAAGAAAAAATAAACGAGCCATTCGATGTCGGTCAGTAACAAAAGCACTTCACTGTGAGTCGGGCGCTCTCTGCAAACTTAACATATGTACGTCGGCCATGGCTACTGTAAAACTAAGTATTTAGCGAATGAATCGGGTAGAGGCAAGCTCGAAATGAACCTCGTTGCGATGAACTTTCCACAGCAAGGGTGAGCATAAAGCAGCTCGTCTCCAGACTGCTCAAATTAAAACACTTAGCATTCTAGCAGTTATTTCAAAAAAACTAGCACAACAGTTTGGCTAGGCGACTGGTAAAAATCTTAACTTACAATGAAGATCAAGTGATTGATAGTGCAAACCTGCACCACCTGGTCCTACTATCGTAATGTTTTTATTCGTGCGTTATATATACTGTTGGTATTGCAGATGGCTTTAGCCGCCGATATTTTACTTGATCATTAGGTTAAAATGAATATGTTGTGAAATGATTGGAACAGACGTGAATGACTTTGTTCGGTGTCCAATTATCGCTTCTTTGTATTAGTTGTAACCATACATTTTTCATCTTTTCTTCTTTGGGAAATCTAAGACCATGATTATGGGTGGTAAATCATCGACATTTTTACTCATCGATACAATTTACTACATCACTATGATTAAATTATTTTGTTTGTAATTATCGTATGAAAACTTAATAAAACAGGTGGAAATGTATGTGAAAACTGGAGTCAACATAATTTACAAAGATATTCTGAGCATTTGGTTCTATAAATAACACAAATTTTCCAGTAAAACTCACAAATGGAAAGATAGCGACACATCCTCATTTTCGCATCGTTTTCTACTTGAATCACAATCTTCAACTACACATGGCACTTTATACACACATTACGCTCCTTTTTTTGCATATATTACGTTGTTTTTGAGTGATCTAATGCATTATTTTCAAATATATTATAAAAAATACAATAAATCGTCCGGGAACTTTCACAGAAATGTCAACGCGACATTATTATGATAGTTCTTACCTATCTGAAAGCAATAAGGTCGTTCATGAGTTTTTAATTTACAAGTATGATATTTTTCGAAAAGTGTAAAATGGCACTTCCGTCATTTCAAACGATGGACAATGTACTGAATAACTCTAAAAGTTGAATTAATGAATTTATATGCGCTATTTTCTTACATCTTGACGTTGTCGTAAGCGAAAAGAGCATAAACTAGTGTATTAGGTTGCTATTATAGCTGCATTTCTACCGCTTTTAGTCCATATTCTTTGGTCATACCACGCAAAACATCATGTTTGACATTATTCATTCTTCTGTCAGGTGTTGGCTACAGTTGGTCGAATGCATTAAAAAGGTTTTAATACATAAAAACTCTTTTCAAACTATCACTGTCTATCCTCAATCTATCGCTATACCTTTAATCCATTTTTTGTTGCAGTAAATCCCAATCTCTATGCTTTTCAGATCTTTTATTATAAACTGAATTTGGCATCCAGCTGTGATCTAAGCCCAAAATCGAAACGTTTGATAGTGTGAGATGTGAGACAAATTATAGAGATCCGTACAGGGTTTTTTTAAAATTAGATGATTGAATTGAATGGTACAGCACCGATTGCTTAGTGGTATTGACCCCGCTTTCTAATCCTTAGGTCGTGGGTTCAAATCCGATCGTGCACCAATGGGTTTTCCGTTTGAAAAATGTATGTATGAATACTAGCTGGTTTCCTCACGATACCCTAGGAAGGAATACCCTTCACTGTTTGAGAGCTGGCATTGAGCACACAGACTTTTCGATTGAAAAACTCATTAGTGCACGACCGGATTCAAATCCACAAACTAATGATCAGAAAGTGGCATTACTCCCACAAGACCACTCCACCATCGGTATGTCATCGTGACCAATAATTAAAAAAGTCAAAAATAAAATGGTAACAAATTTTTTACAGTATACGGAACACCTACCAAACAAACAAATCATCACCCTGCACGATGAAAATAGAAAAAAACTGGCTTTTGCGATTCGACCTGTTCAACCGCTGTCAGGGCTTGTCAATCAGTGGTTCGCGCCACGCCTGCCGCCATGTTTGATAGCCCTGACCTTTTATTATTTCACTTATTTTTGTTATACGTTATTGTTTTCGTATTAATTAACTTTCACGGTACCTTCAGAATTGAGTGGTTAAGGTTAAACAAATCGGTACGTTGTCCATACAAACGCTGTAAGTGTTTAATGTCTACTATTTATTAACGTGCGTCCGAAGTTAAGTTTGATACTGAATTATCTTGCCATTATCTAGGTACGTTACCCTATATGCTACAGTAAAATCAGATTACCTTAAAAGTTACAAGCGTTACAAAATTTAGTGCTAAATCTTTCGACGCTTGTAACTTTCAAGGTAATCTGATTTTACTGTAGCATATAGGGTAACGTACCTAGATAATGGCAAGATAATTCAGTATCAAACTTAACTTCGGACGCACGTTAATAAATAGTAGACATTAAACACTTACAGCGTTTGTATGGACAGCGTACCGACTTGTTTAACTGATGTTTAATTGACTTGACTTGTTTAATTGAAATGATTTTTATTAGAAATAAATACTCACTTTTATCTGAGAAAACGCTATCTAAGCAAAGTTTGTACTATGGGGAACCAGATTTGGTTTTTATACGATTGCTCATGGAACTAGCATATTATATAAAAGCAACTGATGTTAAGTGGTTACTATTACCTGTAACAAAGCATTACTTCGCAGGTCATATTTGTTAAGAACGTGCGCTAACGATGCACTGCTCTGTAAATTGTTAAAATAAAAATATAGTATTCACATGTTATTGATAATGTGTCATGTGTATGAATATATTTATATTTTCTATTTTTATATTTGAATGCTACGAATTGGTGCAACTGACTGTACCTATATCAAAACTTAAAAACAAAAAAAATATTTATATTTAGTACACAGATTTAAAACACAAGATAAACATAGATTTTAAGGAAAGTTTTTAAAAAAAATATTGTATTTTTTATCAAATAATGAAGCTTTTATAAAAAAATAGGCCACCAAAAGTGAAACATTGGCATGATATGGGTCCGTGACTGACACACCGATATTTAAACATATATATAATTATAGATTATTAAATCATCAATCAAAATGGTTAGTTATGCATGCATTAGATCTGTAATTGTTGGTTATCCTATTGATTAATTTTCCTAATCAACGGAGCGTTTATGTTTTTGTTAGAGTTTATGACCTAATAAATCATAGTTTGCTGATTTTTTTACTATTAGAGAATGTTTTTTTAAACCTAAAATAAACGACCTAGATGTTTTGTGTATAGATTGGTCAAATTTGGCCAAAGATAAGTGGAGGCTTTTGTCCATTTGTGGGAAAGAATAGTTTGAACTTAGTGACTTAGGAACATATAATAGTAGCCTCAATAATAAAGATTCTTAAATGGTGACCGCGAACCGGAAGAGGAAGGATAGGAAGTACTGCTACCCAATGGACTGACGACATTGTTAGGATCGCGTGAAGTCAATGGATGGAAAGGGCTCAAAATAGTTTTTTCTGGAAACGTATGGGGAAGGCCTATACCCAGTAGTGGACCTAAATGCACTGTTCATGATGATGATGATGAACAGTAGCCTTCTTTTGTTAAACGACCGATGTGGCGCGGCGGGCGAATGTCCGCCTGCGATGCAGGAGGTTGCGGGTTCGATTCCCGCCTTGGGATAAATATTTGTACGATCTGCAAATATTTATTTCGGGTGTTCTGGGTGTTTTCTATGTATAATAAAAAATATCTATATATGTAATGTGTTGTATTAAGTATATCAGTCATCTGATACCCATAACACAAGCTCTGCTTAGCTTGGGGCTGGATGATGCTGTGTGGATTGTCCAGCATTATTTATTATTATTATTCTGATAGTTCAAGTAAATCAAAATAAACCCAAAGGCAAGTCAACTTTCCGTAAATGTTTTACTGTTTTGGGCAAGGGTACACCGCAGTCAAGAATCCAAAAAACTTTCCAATCCACCTATTGATGCAGTGTCAATAGCTTATTATTACACTTTGTAGAGTTCAAAATTGCGTAAAAAACAGACAGGTATATTTGATAATAGGTTGATAAGCCATACTTTTGAGAGTATATTTTGAGTACCTATAAGCACGAGTTGTGTAGTGTAGTCCTTTCTTATCGAAAATATAGACAACATTTGTTTTGTGATTACTGATGAAACAAGCAAATAGACCACCTGGTGCTAAGTGGTAACCATCATATATAACAAAGCATTGCCTTCCAGATGACGATCGTTACAGCGTCATATAGGTATTTCTAGTTTATGTAGGTACCAATGCTGTCTAACCAATGAATTGTCATGTATGTTATTTTCATATAAACTTCATTTCAAATTTCATTTTTTTTATCGCTATGTACGTGCCTTATAATGCACTACTCTGCGTCCATGATACTGAGACATACAGGTGTTAAGTCTCATGTGTCTGTAATTTCACCGGCACTCTTCAAACTCAAATACAGCAAGCTACTTGGCGGCAAAAATTGCGCAATATTGAAAAAAAGTGGTGTTTGGTACTGAGAGGATTAATATGATCAGTGAAGTGTGGATGACGGAGGTATGGGAAGATTGGCAGTGATATCTTGAGACACAAATAACTTCAACGCTACACTTGACAACCTCAAATACTGTTTTGTCAACTTTTTCTGAGTTGACGATAATTGAAAAAAGATAACACGTTACATACATTTATCCAAATTCACAAAAGCCTGCCAGTAAATTTTATCTTTAAAGTATTGTTAAAACTGCACAATATTTGTATTTGACCGTAAATCTACTTAAAAAAATAAACTTAAACATTACCTACTAATTTAAGGCGCCAGTTCTACGTGATAGTACCTAATTAGAAGAACAACAACATCCAAAAAACTTGCGAACATAAAAGGGTTAAATTATTTTCAAACCAACTCAAATCACATTTAAAACTAATCCCTTGATCGGCATTATAATAATAACTTAAAAAGTAACAACAGACAAGCAGAGAATCGCCATTTTAATTATAAATACCCGACACATCAAACCGATACAGCAAATCGAAAAATCAAAATCCTAAAGTGTAATATCAAACTGAACTTATAATTGGTTGCTGCTCAACCTGTCAATCCGTAGATATCTTTCGCTTAAATGAAAAAACTTTACACCCAAAAATGTACCATAAAAGGGTAGATACAAAGTTGAAAGTAGATTAACGAAGGGTATGATTTAAGGCGCGTACAATAGCATACAATATTTATAAGACACGGTTGTATCAAACCGAAGAGCCGTCTTCCAGACCGATGACGTTTGACGTATATTCTGACATCCCCTTTACTTGGTACAAGATATGCTATAGCAGCGTTTTATAGCAATATCTTTGAAAAAGAAGCTGAAGTGTTATAAGGCAGGTCAAACTCGTAGAACTAATAGTTGTAAATATAAGTTTTCTAATGGCAGTCGAACCAGTAGACGAAGCGTATAATGACCTCCCACTCAATACTTCGACGACATTGTAAAGATCGCAGAATGTCGTAGATAAAGAAAGCTGAAAGTTGTTCTTCCTGGAAATGACCTCCCAAGTCTATCAGGAAGTTGAAGTATCAATAAGCAGGCAATATAGCTCATAGAACCTACTATAGGAGACAAAGGTTCTCGAATGGCAATCATGAACCGAACAAAGTACAAATTACAAATCAAAGTCAACAGGTAATTCAGTGATATCACAAAGATCATTTTGAAATATTTTAAATCTAGGTGAATCTAGGACCCTAATCTCTATGCCCTAGTGCCCTAGTGGGGACGCCCCAAGCTTTGTCCCCAGTGGGATTTGTTTTTCGGCCTCACGACCAAGCCTAGCTTGTTCGTTCTAACTTAGTTTAAATAGTTTTTGTGTATGATCCTCTTCGCAAAGATGATTTAAATCTGATGCTAATAGAGTCGGTTGACTCTGCGCAAAGACCCTGGTTTTGGGTCAGCTAATTGTAGTTTTACTTGAAAACTGCAAACATTTCTTTAACTTGGGCCATACAAAGAGAGTATCGCAACTCGATGGGCAAATAAAACATGAAATATCCAACCAACTTTGAATAACTTAGAGCCAATATGGGGAATTGTTTTACATACTTATTAATAAACTTTTAATATTATAATGAGTAACATTTTGATACGCTCGAACTGAGGTCAAATATTATCAATTTCAAATTTCGATCCTGTCAATCCTCAAATGGTATTCTTCGAAACTGACATACAAGACAGGCCCAACTTAACAATCAAATTTTAGTTTCAATCTCGTCTCAGTTCTAAAAGAATATGAGAATTAGGATTCTGAAGATGGTTCATATTTTTGTTAGAAGCGGCATATTTACCATGATTTTGAGTTTGGTTGTCTCCCGATATTTCGGTCACAGTTCATAGTAGTAATCATTCCATATCTGACAAACATTTTGATCAAAATACTGATAGTTTAAAAATTTATATCACGCAACTTACGGCTATTGAAAGTTTTAGAAATTATTACCAAACAAACTACAAGTATAGAAATAACTTCACAACTTTAAATTCACAGAAAATAGGCCATCAAAGCTATTTGTACTAATTAGTACCGACTCAAAAGTCTTTGAGGATGAATTTGGTTAGTTAGACATACATCAAAATATTAGGTACATTTTGATTAGGCTTATACCTATATTTTGCAGTACCTACTCACAACAGCAGGACAGGACAACAAGTTATCTTCTTCCACTCATTTTTATCTGGCAGCAAGTTTAAGACTGACCTAAAGTCAAGGAAACCGTAGCGATACCACGTTTCGTTTTTGGTTGAACTAAGGTTTTGCCAGATACTCCCTGTTACTGCCAAACTAAGTAATAGTAATACACTTAATCGAAACCAAACAAACTATAAACCAAAATCGAACAAAGAGCAATAAAATAGTCGACATTACAGATCTCTCGTTTTATTTCCAAAACACAATAATTCTGAAGCCATAAATGATAGGGCTATTAAAAATCAATAAGAACAAGTGACCAATAAGTCTGTGGCCAGTTGCGTTCGAAAAACCAAAGCAAAGTGGCTATGGACTTTAGAGCCGATATTTGCGTTCGGTAGCATCAGAGCAAAAAGTATGCACATAATTGTTGGTATTGAATCGTTTAATGTACTGGCGAGAAGAAAACTGCTTATAAAATATATTTTTTAACAAACAAAACATACAGGTAGGGTCAAAATCGTAGTAAAAAAACTCTACGAATGATGTATTGCACTCTAACGTATTTACAAATAATGGGCACCTGACTGTAACGTTAAAGTGTAAGGCCAAGCAGATGAAAAAAAAACTATCACCTACTTATATTAAGATTGGTAAAATCCTGGCTTAAAAGAAAAAGGGGAAACTGTACATAAACTTTATTATAAATATGGATCTTACCTAGTCACTACCTACCTACTTTACGTCCAGCACAAGGCTTTTAAGCGAAAATTTGATGATTCGGAGTTGAAACCTAGAGATTACCAGTCGTGCTGTGTAAAATAAGATATTATGTGTATTTTATCAGCTATCTGGTTTTCTTAGCACTAGCTTTGCTTAGTTTGGGGCTAGAAGATATATAAACAAAGTAAGTATCCGCAAATGCTAACTATAATTAAGTTAGTTGGTTAGTTGAATAATGAAGTTATAAGTAGACATTTAATTTTTGCATGCTGGGCTTCCTAGCGAAATGTGTGGGCCTAATAAGCTAGTTATATAAGTTCTCCATGTACCACATTTCAAGCAAATAAATAAAAAAAAATAAAAAATAAAAATTATGTATAAAAAAATACTACACACTTGATGAGTATTTTAATGATCAAGTTTTACCAATTAATAAAAACATACCTGACCAAAGAATTATACTGAAATTTATCTCCTAAACTGGTTCAACTGGAGTTTAGGTTTGTATGCAAGCGTTTTGCTAGTATTATTAAAGATGTAATATTTATAAGTTTGTAGTTCGCGTGAAGATATTTTCACATAGTATTCAAACCCTGCTGGATTTCTTTACGAGTTGGATTTCAGGGACATCTGCTAGTTCTTTCAGCTAGTGGTATAAAAAATAAATCGCCAAGAGTATGTATGACTTTAGTACGCGACAGTACGCAAAGCGGTAGGCAAATGAGTTGTGCGCATGCCGATACCTGTGCGGTAGATACCTTATTTTCATATTTGTCCACTCTACATTGTTTTGAGCATCAGGTATAGGGTTGTTTGAGAACATTTTGCAATTTCGCAGATTAGTAGTATTTTTCATTCCACACATCCATTCCAATATTTGCATCTCCGTTGTATATTACCCTTTTTTCATCCGTCCCTTTGGTGACCCAACATTTTAAATCCATACAAAACGATAGTGCTTTGGATCGTTGTTCCTGTGACCTGGTACCATTTCATCCATCCTGCATTTATTCTGCTCGTTACATCCCGGTCAATCTCACCATCATTCCGTACCACCATTATTCGTTAGAAAAATCTATTGGTACACGACCAGATTCGAAACCACGACCTTAGGATCGGAAGGCGGAGTTGATTCTACTAGAAAACCGGTGGTGCTAAGTGGTAATCTTATAACAAAGCATTACAGATCTTGCTCGTTGGGAATATTTCCTACGTACTTCTCTGCGTCCATAAACCAGAGGCATATAGGTTTTAAGCCTCAATATGCCTATAATTTCTTACCGTTACACAGCAAGACTGTTTGGCGGTAGGAATAAAAAAACCGGCCAAGTACGAGTCAGACTCGCGAACGAAGGGCTCCGTACCATCTTACTAAAGGGGCTCTCAATAGCAAACGTGATTTTTTTGGCCGTTTTTGTTATAAATAATGGCCGATTTTTGCCGATGGCCCACCTGATGT
Source organism: Electrophaes corylata (assembly GCA_947095575.1). Lineage (NCBI taxonomy): Eukaryota > Metazoa > Arthropoda > Insecta > Lepidoptera > Geometridae > Electrophaes > Electrophaes corylata. Next base: position 9,014,982 of record OX352720.1, read on the forward strand.
TAAGTAACCACTTGCATAGCTTATAACAAAGCAATCCTTTACAGGTCACGTTTGTTATAGATACGTCCCCTACAATACAATGCCCTGCGTCCATCAACCTAAGGCATGCAGGTGTTAAGCCTAATATGCCTATTATTTTACCAGCACCCTTCAAACCGGAACACAGCTAGCTGCTTGGCAATAGAAACAGGCATTGTAGTAGTATTTCCCCGGACTAGCCCTTCACTAAGAGCTCTACTACTTCTAAAACTATATCTCTGAAACTTTAAAAACATCATCGACAACCATAAACGTTTGACGTGTATACGTTTGTTGTTCATATTTTTATCCATTGGATTGTCCCATAAGCATGGTATTCAAATTAGGCAGCCATTGTGCAGGAGCCATGTAAATATCCTTCGGCGGCCGATGTTCCGCGGAGATGTAAGGGGCATTCCAGAATGTTCGATAAACTTCATGTTTAGATTATAGAATTCTAAGAACTATAGTAGAGATATTAGAATAGAAATTGATCTAAATTTCCTTTATTATCATCAGCCTGTAAAAGCACAGTCCACTGATAGACAAGTCTCCCTTAAACATCTCTAAGGAGAACTACCTGGAGCTTTTTCCATCCACCGACTTCCCGAGACAAATAACACAATGCTGGACAATCCACACAGCATCATCTAGCCCCAAGCTAAGCAGAGCTTGTGTTATAGGTACTAGATGACTGATATACTTAATACGATACATTACATACATACATATATTTTTTATTATACATAGAAAATACCCAAAACACCCGGAATCAAGTCAAGTCAAGTCAAGTCAAAAATCATTTATTCAGTAATATCCGCAGGGATCATCTTGAAACGTCTTAAATCTAGGTGAATCTAAGCGCCAGTTCCTCGCGACCAAGCCTAGAAGAACCGGCAAGAAACTTACGGCTTGGTTCCTACCGTTTTTTTGTATGATCCTTTTACAAAGTAATAATAATGTAAATAATGAAACTCCAGTGTGGTGCCAATCTAAATAAATATTTGCATATCGTAAAAACATTTATTTCAAGGCGGGAATCGAACCCGCAACTTCCAGTGTCGCAGTCGGACATTTGCCCGCCGCGCCGCATCGGTCGCCACAGATATTAGCAATAGATATTGACAATGTCGTTGGTTCATAGGGTGAGAGGGCGTCCTACGCTTAGTCTTCCGGTTTATGAACGCCATTCAAGTTTGTGATTTTTATAATAATTATTTCGCCCCCGACTGAGACCTTAGGATCATTTTTTTATACAATTTGCTGATGGAACAAGCATATGGCCCACCTGATGTTAAGTGGTTACCATCGCCTATAACAGACATAGGCATGGTGCTAGAACTACTATTTTTGAGAGTTATTTCTGATAACCATACTGCGTTATCGACAGCCGTGACGGCCAGTTGGTAGTAGGTAACTCTGCCTTCTGCGCTGTAGATTGTGGGTTCGATCCTCACCGAAGACATACATTTGTGTGATGAACACACATGTTTATTCTGTGTCTGGATGTTATTTTGGATTCTATGTAGGTATGCAATAACAAAACGAAAAATATTTAAGTATTCTATCAGTTATCTGGTTCTCATAATACAAGTTTTACTTAATTTAAGGGTAACTTAAACCCCCGCTGTACCCGTTTAGGGGTTGAATTTCGGGAATTCCTTTCTTAGTACACCTCTACGCACCAAAACAAACATACCCTGAAAGTCTCTACGACCAGTGGTTTAAGCTGTGCGTTGCCTATACTTCAGTCAGTCAATCAGTCAGACAAAGATTCTAATAATTGGTATAGATTATTATTTATTCTCGCAATTTCCGATCTACACTCGCCTTTATAACTTCTTGAATAATTATCCTATTAAGTATGGCTACGATAGCTCTATTTGTGCGCCGGGAAAATATCTTTGTTTTTTGATGGAGATAATATTTCCGTTCTCTACGTTTAGTTTAACTGCTGGGTAGGAGTAGGCAGGAGGTTTATCGCAAGAAATGAGCCTCTAATTGGGAAAATTCACTTCTATCTACCTGTTTACTAATTTACATGACCGAAAATACTTCTGTACACAGAAGTATTTTCGGTCTGACTTCTGTGGTAGTTTGTAACAAATTAAGTAGAACTTTTATGAAGGACTCGTTCAGATAAGAACCAAATGCCTATTACTGCCAAGCAGTTTGCTGTGTTCTGATTAAAGGGTGTGGGTGTCGTTGAAATCACAGGTACGCGAGGCTTAACACCTGTAAGCCTCAGGTTGATGAACACAAAGTAGTTAATAGTAGAGCACGCTCCCAAAGAACGTGGCTTGCGAGGCAATACTTTGTTCTGCTTGTTCCATCAGTAAATCATAAAAAAAAAATACTTTTGTTAATTTTTTTAAGATATCTTGTTTGTTTTGGTTACTCTATCAATAAAAACTATGAAATAAAATATGTGTCATTTAGAAATGTAGTTGAGATGAGAATCAATTATCCACCAAGACACTGACAGATACATGGTTTTATGTTGTTTAAGAATCTAGTTCTAAAATAAACATAAATATTTGTACACAACATCAACTAGCCATAAACTAAATAGCTTGTACTATGGGAACCAGGTGACTGATAAAATACTTACCTATATATGTTTTTTTGTACATACATAGGTACATAGAATTCAATATACAGAACAAAAATCTATGTTCATCACAGAAATGTTTGTTGTCGGTGGGGATCAAACCCACTACCTACAGCACAAAAGGCAGGGCTACTACGAATTGAGCTGTGATGGTTGTCAAAATAATACAGTCGGTAGGTAGGTACCTTAATACTAGTATCTTACTGCATCAAAGTTGATACTGGGTCGGGAAAAATTAAAAACTTTCCTTTCAAGAACTTCCATAACACCCTCTGCGGCGAATGTTTGAAACAATACGAAAAAAACCCTCAAAAAACTTATTTAAAACCCTTGAGCAAGACAACTCCTTCCCGAAAAAAATAACAAACTCCCAAAAGCGTACGAAAATATTTCAGATATTTAACAAATGCTAACCACTAACGACGTCGCTTAATATTTGTAAATATGAAATAAAAAATACGCTTTTGTCGGAGGCGGGCGCTGGTAACTTTTTTTTAAACACTGCGGTCCGTTTGTAAGGTAGCATGGAAAAATGCGCGCTCGGCCACGGAAAACTTTTTGCGGTAAGAAAAGGTTGCTTTGTACCACTGTTTGCGTATTTTATGAAAAAATTCTGGTATCTGGCGAATCGACGCTTTGATGTGCGTATCGGTGACAAAGGTACGGTATTTGGACGAAAATGGGGCACAAGGCTATGAATACAAGTACCATACCTAATTTCAAATATACAACCCTAATGACACTCCGTTTTATAATTATGACTGTATCACTCTTTATTTATACCTTTTTATTGACCTCAATCAAACACCGCAAATATCAAGTTTATCAGTTTAGTGTAACAGTGTATCGCAATCCAGTGATCTCAAACGGTAAAGAAAAACGTTAGTAAACATCGTGAGATAACGTTAGTAGCGGTTAGCATAGAAGCGGCAATGGGCTTGCAACCTGTCACGTATAGATTACTTACACACACTGCTGGAGAAGTACTACCGGTTAAGATAACAGCTCAACATCAAGTGGACCATCTATTTATCTCATGACTTTTCTCATTAAACAACATGGTGTAAGATTGTATGTTTTCTAAAATCAAGTTCACATTTAAAATTATCTCACAGAGAATCGACTAGTTACAAACCTCATGTTATCCTAATTGTCAAAACATTGGAATAGTATTTGTGACAACCTGCACCATGGGAATATGTCAGTGCAAGCACGTGTCGACATGTACCACTTGTCGCCAACAGGTGGTGCTGGTACAGAGGCGTGTTTGTATGTGTTTAGTAAGCTCAGAGTTCATTCAAGTTACTCGCAAGCAACGCTTCACCCCTGCTTTACCTTGGTAACTGTCCCCACTTTATCCTTTTAGAGGTTGAATTTGTTTTTTTTTTCTTAGTATAAACGAGGTTGTGCTTTGTTTATATATCAGTGGATCAGGATAAAGATTCTTATTAGTGGTATAGGTAAATGAAATTTTGTTAGTTTCTATTTTTTTATGCTGCTGCTGGTGGATCAAGTATATGACCCACCTGATGTTAAGTTGTAACCGTCATCTATAACAAAGCAATTACCTTGTAGGTCACGCAGGGTAGGTACGCACCCTACGATAAACTACCCTGCGATCACCAACCTGAGGATTACTGATGTTATCCTCATGTGCCTGTAATTTCACAGGCACCCACATCCTTCAAACTGGAACACAGCAATGCGAGCATCACTGTTTAAAGAAAGAAAGAAAGAAAAGCTTTTTATTGACCAAAAACATTAACAACTATTTACCTACTTAAATACCTGTTTACATCCGTAGGTAAACTTAAAACTAGCAGCACGTAGGTACCTAGGTACCACCCACGTACCTACTCTGCTACACAAGAATAAAGTAGAAAAAATAAAAATAAAAAACAAAAGGTAGGTAGAGGCTGTTTGGCGGCAGAAATAGGTACGGTGGTAGTACTTCCCCGGACAAGCCCTTTCACCAAAAGCTCCACTTCTACTTGTTTGTTTGTTAAAGTCTACTGACAAACCCGTAATTGAAACACAGTATTTCTACTGGCACAAGTTACTAGCTCGTGTGAAGTGATCTAGAGACATCATAGAACTCTCTTTGGGAATACCTAGATCAGAAATGCAAGTTTGTTGAAGTGCTCTTTGATTTGCCGCCGCTAATGTGTCCACAGTTGCAGCTAAGTGTATTGGTTTGAGTTTAACTTGGTCTTTGGTAAGGAGATTTGATGAGGTGGAACTTTGAAAGATCAAAATGTGTTTTGTAAAGGAACTTTGTAAGGAGTTAATATAGAATTGTTTTTAGCGGTATCTGGGGTATTTTTGTAGTCTCTGAGCTGGTATAGTTGATTACATGACATTTTACAATGACAAATGTCATTACAAGGTTAGTTTAGATATTACAACCGAATTTGTTTTTTTTTTCATCGTTAGAAGTAACATGTTTTTTCCACTAGACTGGTGTACCTCGGACTTCATTTGAATTTTTTATCTAATGTTACTTTTTAGTTCTGTATCGTACTAACAGTGTTTCACTGCGCGGCAACCAGGCAATATTCTGCAGTTGAGGTATAAACGCCGCGCAATGTAATTCAAATGTTAATACATATTTTATGGCAATGCAGTTACTTTGAACTTTTGACTTTAGACGTAAAACCCTTTATTTTGGAAAACACTAGAATAAAAAGCCGTAAAAAATTCCAATAACGTCATTACTGATATTTTTTTTTATGAGTAGTTCATTATGAGTCCTGTAATTTTTATAGTTAGTAAAATAGATTAGCGCTTTTTTCAAGTCCAGTTTTTTTGTGGTGTCATAGTAATTACATACACGGGATTTAAATAACCATGAAACGAATAATAAATCTAAAATAAACCATGGCTTAAAACAAATCGTTATTCTAATGATATTCATTCTTTACAATCAAGACGAATCCAACCCATCGAATTTGAAAAGCTCAATATTAACGAGACCACCAATTATTTCATTAATACGATCACTCCTAAGTTTAAAATCACTGCTTTTAGTTAGCAGCTCGCTTAGACCCTCATTTCAATGACTTTTTTTCAACTTTATGTAATTGAAATAAAGGTGATATTCCAATGGCTGGATGTGAGTTTGAAAGATGTTGTCACAGCTAATGATCATTTAATAACAGGCGTTTTTTCACTTTTTCGATTCGGTCATCTGCCTCGGCTGTATCGCTTCAGGCATTTCTTCAAATCACAGAGTAGACTGGTGATCCGGGATCTCTCCACAGTTTACCAATATTCAAACGAGAAGTTAGTTTAACCATCGGTTTCATTGCAAGTGGATAAAACTGCGATGACTAGAAAGTTTTACTTTATACTGATTCAGGTTCCATTTTGCGTTTCTTGACCCTTTTTAGGGTTCCGTAGCCAAATGGCAAAAAACGGAACCTTATGGATTCGTCATGTCTATCTGTCTGTCTGTCCGTATGCCACAGCCACTTTTTTATTACTGGACAGTTACTTTTTGTTTCTTTTTATTTAAAAATATAAGTAAACCAATACCAATAATTTATGTCGTGAAATGTCTTACTACAGAAGTGAACCTGCGAATCACACGTCTAAGTCAAAAAGCATTTTAGTAATATAATTTTGCATTATCCTACAGCCAGGTTAGCCAGTTTCTCGCAATTAATCCTAGGAGAATAGGCAAGAAACTTACAAATTGGTATTTAAAAAAAATACTGTCATTAATTTGTGTGGTCCTTGAACTTGCCTTGGTAATTTCTAGCAGAATGCAAACGATGAAACTCCAGTGTGGTGCCAATCTAACTACGTGGGCGAGAAACGCAAAAGCGAGACAGAAAACATGTAAGGACAACCGACTCAGTGAAACACTCTTCATCTCATCACAAAACTAGTCAAGATCGTAAACATTACAAAAACTACAGGATACATAGACTACCTCATTTTGTGCAACCGGTTAAAAACTGGTAGCAAATCCGATAATGCTTTGTACAAAGTTGCTGTCGTTTACCGCAGCGAAAAACCCATTTTGCCGCTCGATATACCCGCCGTATCAAGATGAGAGCAATTAAAGGTTGGAATGATGGGGATGAAAGAATCTGGGGATGCGGCAATCCACACAGAGCCTTTATTTTTTAGAAATAATTACTATAAGTCTGGCAAAATCTGCTTTCTTTTATAAGTTTGGGTATTCCTCTACAGGTCGTATTTTACAACCTATCTGGATGAAACTCCAGGGTTTCATCCATCGCGACATCACACGGTTTTGCAACCGCTTCTTGGTCATAATGTAAATGTTTAACTAGTAGTTCTCTAGACCTTGCTAAAAGAGCACATACTTCTATTGGCAGTTTTGAGGCTATTCTACTTATCACGCTGAAGATCTTTACCAATTTTCGAAGTAAAACTTCTTTACGCACGCTTGTCTTGGGAAGTAAGCCGGTGATTGCGTGACGGAAGCGTTACGAAAAGTGTGATCGGGTGAGGCGAACGAAAATTGAGAGGGATATATTAGTTAGTGAAGATAAAAAGAGAGTTACGTTTCGTATATTGAGAGAGGTGCGGGCACACATTTTTTCTCTCTTTCTCTCTTAGCCAGTTACATTTCGTACCTATATTATTGAAGTTTTACTTCAGTCGTGTGGTCTAAAGTCGGTTTGTTTATTCTCTTTATTTTATATTCAAGGGAAAATCTATTCAGTTCAGCCAAAACTAACGCCGATTTAAATCTTCCCACATCTCCGCCCAAAACTGAATTGCGCATAGCGTTTTTACGGCGTTCGGCGGAACCGTATGACTAGACGAGTCGCACCATTAATCTTCAAGTTTCAGATGTGAGCAGGACGATAAAAATTACGTTTGAACCGCCGAGCCGTGGCACAGAACGTAATCGGTGGCGTAAATTTGGAATTTTTTGAAAAGTTTTTATCAGGTTATGGATCATTTCTCCTTCCTTCGAAGGATGCGAATATTTTTGAGCGTGAATTTTATTTTTAGTAAAAATTTACTTTAAAGGTGTAGCTGGATCCTGGAACGGGTGATGCGTCAAAACTTAACGGATCCTGAAAATATTTTATGTACGAGTTTGGTTTTTCATTTCGAATAAAAAAAATATACAAAACTAGATTTCTATAGTTCCATATATAAATTTAAAAAGTTTTATTAATGAAAAATTCATAAAACACACCTGTGGATCCACGGATGAAGATTACTACTACACTATATCAGTATCTTTAAAGTCTTCTAATGCCTTTATACTTGTATCAATAAAGATATAAACAAGGAAGAAACCGCTTTCAGAAAAAGTTAGGGCATGGTGACGCAGTCTCCTACTGTCTTATTCTTTCAGCAAAGTGGTTTACAAATCAAACGCTAACCACCACCACCTTATAAAACCAGTATTGATAGCTTCATAAATAAATAAGTTGGTCAAAAATTACAACACAAAAAAACAATAGTGCAAATTATGTTTTCCGTTTGTTCTTGATCCAATAAACTAATAAATAATGATTTGTGGATATTTTTACACGGCATCATCAAGCTCAATTAGAATTCCCTTTTTTAAAAACTGGGTTAAAAATACCTACTATTTCTCGCATACTTGCATTTGTCTCCGTCAAAAGAAGCGTATCGAGACGGCAAAATATCAGCATCTGCGCCAAAAATCGATTAAAAAACTGCTACGGCAATTAAAAATGGTATTTTTCGGTGAATAAAAAATAGGGTGCGTGACGCCTGCGGGCTTATCACGGAGGCATCGAGTGCATATCTAAGTAATTATAGCTTGAAAACAAATGATTGAAAGGTCTTCGCTTAGCTCAGAGTAGGGTGAAGACTTTGGTATAATAATAAAAAAAACATAACATCACGATTTAATCCTTCCTGACGGTGAAAATATATTCTTTTTCCAAATCTAATCAAATAATTTATTGTGAACATTGCACATGCGCTGCTATAATTGTTCCAACATTTTGCGCAAGGCAGATTTTATCCATGTTATTCTAAAAGAACCATAGACACGAATGAAGATGAAATACCATCCAGCTCTTAACTCCACAAATGTACTATGGTAACAGATAACATCTTGAGCAAGTTTTGTCCATTTTAAATATTTCGTTTGGCAATTTCATCAAGAAAGACATAACTTAACTTAAACTTCGTATTTGTTAGCGAGTGTACAAATACCGTGAGATTTTTATGAATAACAGAAGTTAGATATATAACAAATTTTGTTACGGCCGAGGAAACAGAAAATTGACAATCGATGAAGCGGAACGATTGCTATCTCTGTCCATCGTGAGAGCGTTGACGCGCGTGATTGAAGAGCGAGAGGAACAGGTATAGATTTAAAAGAAAGATCAGCCCCGCCCACTCGATCGATCTGATAAGGAACACGTTTGTGCGCGGGCGCAACTGAAGTCTACCATTACCTCGAGAAGATCAAACACGAGTCATTTAATATAATTTGATGTTGAAATTATCCTGTAATAAACTACTTGTTCAGGGTAATAAATATAAAAATATTTGTGGACATTTTTACACAACATCATCTAACCATAACCTAAGCATAGCTTGCACTATGGGAACCAGATGATTAATTTATTTGGTAAATACATACTTACTTAGAATTCAATATAACACCCAGACACAGAACAAACATCTATGTTTATCGCATAAAATTTTACATTATTATTAATCTGTAAAAAGAATCATACAAAAAAACATTAGGAACCAAGACGTATGTTTCTTGGCGCTTAGCTTTAAGACGTTTCAAGATGACCCCTGTGGATGTTTCTGAAAAATGCTTTTTGACTTTGACTTTGACTTTGAGTAAACTTTTTCAGGCTTATATTGAAAAGTAACTTTTTTACTCTTTTTAAAATACATACTAGGCTCATTGGCTCTGAGCAAGGCGATGGTAGACCCCTCAGGTAGTTTATTCAGATTTGAATCTCGTCGTGTTTCGATGTGCCTCGTGTACCGAGTTTTGTATTAAAATTATCTTTATTACCCCATCCGTGGGAGCACTAAATCTTTATTTTAAATGTTTATTACGAATGACTCATTTGTTCACGTTTTTGAAAATATTTTATACAGGGTGTCACATTTGGGGTTTAAGTAACACTTGTATCCATCCATAGCTTCACTCACTATTAACAGCCTGTAGAAGTCTTCTGCTGGACATAAGCCTTTTTTATTCGTTTCCGCGAATCCATGCATATTCCATATAGCAGTTGGGCTCTCTGTGAAGGTTTCATTCCTAGAAGTACTACCACCATGCCTATTTCTATCGCCAAGCAATATTGCTGTTTCGATTTGAAGGGTTCGGGTTCCGGTTAAATACTGGTGTATGCGGCCTCTCACCTGTATGTCTTAGATGATGGACGTAGGATAGTGCATGCATGTTCCAAGCACGCGTGTCTTGCAAGACAATGCTGGTGATGGTTACTAGATATCCATACGCCTTTTCCTTTAGCAACTTGTATAAAATAACACGATACCGGTTACCGATTTGTCTATTATTTTTATTCTTCAACCTATTTGAACTTAATATTGAGTAATGGTAAACATTTTAAAGCCTGCCATTCCTTTCACCAAGACATATGCGAAGATATAGAAGGTGTGTTATAGAAGATATCCTTACTCATCCAACTCCTTCACGCAACTTTAACCTTAAGTTCATCTCATAATAAAAGTGTTCTGCCCATTTTTCTGTGGTCAGTCTTTCGTCGCTTGTGGCCTTCACTATCAGTTTAGTAATAGGAAATGTTTATAGCTCGGGAACACCCTGTATAAGACGTGAGCTAAGGTCAAGTGTGGTCGTTGACGTACCCGATGACATGTTTCTGAGAGATGGTTGCAATAACACGAGAGAAGATTGAAGCAAATGTTAATTTTCTGAGGACACAAAACAGTCTGATATTTAAACGGCCTAAAAAAGAGATTCTGTGCTCGAATGTGTATTTTGTAATTAATAATTGCATAATTATTGTGATAAGAATCATTATATTATTATTATTATTATTATTTACTATTCAATTATTATCTATTAATAATTATAATTAAACGATTATAATTAGACGATGGGCTTGCAATCGTATAATGATGAAGTAGTTTCATCAATAACTGGATTGCAGTGCTTGAAATTATTATTATTTTTGTAATACTCAAACTAATACTAACATAGAATAAGTTTTGACTATCTAACATAATATGGACCTAAAATACATTTTTGTGTTTTCTGAAATAAATGAATTTTAATTTAATTTAATTTGTAATTTTATAATATGTTCGTTATTTCTTAGATGTAAAATATTTGAGTAAAATAATGTGCGTTAATGTTGTAAATAAACTCAACATATCTTATAAAATCTATCAAAAAATAAGAAATATTATATCTTCATTATTAGTGACATCATAGCTAGTGAGAACTTGCTATGATGTCGTTACGTAAAAAAATCAACAATCTATTTCTAATCAGTTTCTATGAATTTGTAATATTATAACAATAAGATTTATCCAAACAAATTGCAAATATTTATAAATTTTGCTGAGTTTATCACTACTCAACAACAGATGTCGCTACCCGTCCCTAAATCACCAACACTCTTGCGCATCCTGACTGCCTTCGCTTGTAAGACTACACATTACCAGAGTAAATAGACCTCCAATACTAGTTAGCTCCTTGAATGTTTTGTTTAAGAAAGAGGTCAGATGATTTTGGTTGCCAATAATTCGATTTTAATAGGCACGTTTCTTTGATACATGACGATTTATGAGTAAAAATTACTTTTATAACGAATGATTGCCAGTTCGATGATGGTCGTGGGCATTATTATTAGTTATAATCTGTTATACGATTGATGAGATCCCACATTGTAGATGGTTAGTGTGCCTTTGAGGTGAAATCGTTTCTGAAGGATGAATTGGACTTGTCAAGTCAAAATTGATAATTTACAGCTGTTTTCTGGCTTTTAAACACAAAAGCGTAATCAGAAGCCAAATTCTAATAGTATTTTTCGAGTTGAGACGAGTCTAAAACAAGAATGAAATTACAGGCACAAACACCTGCATGCCTTAGGTTGATGGACGCAGAGTAGTGCATCGTAGGTGACGTTCCTAACGAGCGTGACCTACGAGGCAATGCTTTGCTATAGGTGATGGTAGCCACTTAACATGAGGTGGTTTGTTTTATCAGCAAGTTGTATAAAAAATGTCTGAAATTTTGTTCTGAAATTGCTTTGCTTAATTTGGGGCTAGATGGCGTTGTGTCAAATGTATGTCAGTATTTTATTTATTTACTTACTACAGTAATCAAAAACCTCCATAAGATAGTTGATGTCCACGATCTCCACGAATCGTCCTAATTTGTCCAACTCTCAGGATAACCCTTACTTAACCAGTTATGTATGATCACCATTATAGCAATGATCGTGTCACGAAATCGATTTTACTTTGAACTATTAAAATTGAATTTAAGGGCATTGAACTTGCTTTTACTGTTTTGTGAGTAGCTCAACAAGAAATGAGATCTTAGGATATTTTTTAAACTGCGTTGGCTTAGTGGTAGTTAGTTTTATATTATTACTAGCGGCCGCTCGGAGCTTCGCCCGCGTAGCAGTTTTTTCTCGTTCCCATTATTTTTTCGGGATAAAAAGTCTATATGTTAATCCAAGTTACAATCTATATCTGTTCCAGTTTCATCCAAATCGGTCCCTTCGTTAGAGCGTGAAAAAGTAACAAACATCCATCCATCCATCCATACTTTCAAACTTTCGCGTTTATAATATTAGTAGGATTTACGTTCGAAATTTACAAAAATACAAATACTAAAAGTAGAAAACTCTTTATAGTCTTCTTGAGGACTTAAGATATCCTTTTTAGACCAACATCCTCAAAGAATCAAAGAAGAAATCTGAGAGGACATCTACTGGGGATTAATCGTGAGGCTGTTTCATTTATTTTTCTTGATGACGCAGACTGGACACACGCTCAGGTTTTTCATCTTATATCTTACGTCAGAAATGTTACAGTTTTATTTATTACAAAAACATGTTTTTAAGGCGAGATCTGTCATAGAATTGGCGTAGGATTTTATTATCTAATAATATAGTAATTCATCGGAAGATCCAGTTTCAAAATGATTTACATATACATTAGAAATAAGGATAATACAGACTTATACGCAAAACTTAAAATATTGTAGCCTTAAATAATATAAAATTTCGTTGTAACCTTACTTGTTAAAAACTCTGTGTAATCTTGAAGTAGTTGCAATTTATCTTTTTTAATGACAAAACATTTCAAATTAGATCAAAAGAGACAACTATGTAACTAAATCCCGCTTGCACAACAATCTGCTTTAATTTTAACTAGCTAAATACGTTTACTAAGATAAACATGTTTAGCGTAAACGTAATAGCGATTCAATTAACCTTTAAATAACTACCTGAATACATTTAGGAGCTCGCCGAATATATTTGGTGATTATTGTGCAATACCTATAAAAAACCGGTCAAGTGCAAGTCGGACTCGCGGACGAACGGTTTCGTACTATTATCTACAGTAAAAATGGCAAAAAAATAACGTTTGTTGTATGAGAGCACTCTTAAATATTTATTTCATTCTGTTTTTAGTATATTATAGCGGCAACAGAAATACATCATCTGTGAAAATTTCAACTCTCTAATTGTTACGGTTCATGAGATACAGCCTAGTGACAAACAGATAGACAGACAGCGGAGTCTTAGTAATAGGATCCCGTTTTACCCTTTGATTACGGAACCCTAAAAAGATGACGTAAACTTCGTACCTTCAAAATCTCAAACACAAATAAAGTCCTACACAAGTGTAAGCCCTTGATTACAAGCAAAATCTGCCCACAAAAAACAGGAAAGGGTTACAGACCAATTTCCTCCTTCTTGTGGGTCTTTTGTACCCCTAATGGTCTCATATTATCATACAATGATCCTCAAATTGATCTTTCGTCGTGTTATCTTCAAATGTATTGGTCATTTGCATACACACTGCTTCACTTGTTAATTTAGTTGGATGTAGTTTGGAAATGTGTTCAGGTTTATCTGATAACTTAGTTAATTGTTCACAGCCTACTCCAAAGCTCTCAGTAAGGTCGTGAGTTTGATTCCGGTTGTATACCAATGGTTTTTCCATTAAAACAAACTATGTACGCAATGTCAGAGCTTTCAAACGGTGAAGGAACACATCGGGAGGAAACCCGTAGCTTAGTTAGTTTCACGTGTATTGACTATGAACTGTGAGGATGGTGTAGGCACGGGGCAGGCCATCTAAAAAACATATCCCAGGCACTACAACGTCTCGTTGCCTCGCAAATCATGTCCATTAAAAAAAAGTACCACGCGGGCGAAGCTGCGAGCGGCCGCTAGTATAAAATATTCCTTTAGCTTACATCAAGAGATTGTCAAAATATTATGTTATTGGTATTTTTTATCTAAGTTCGAGTTAGATTTTTTGGGCGATTTTTATATTAATCTATTGGAATATGAATTGGACAAACAAACCTACTTTTAAGCCAGCTCTGTCTGACTCATTCATAGACCTCAATGACCATTAAAACTAGTGATAAAATTTTAACATCCTAATTCCAGATCCAATACGTTTTAAAACACTGATGATTGACTTCCTCTAGCGTGGGCTGCGTCTAGTGATGTGTTGTTAAAGGTATCGATATTTTTTTCCAAGTCTTAGTTCATTCTCTATCATAGAGGAAGTAGCTTCTAAGTTCAATTTGAAATAAGTTTCTCTATTGCCTGAATTCATTTTTCTTTACACTACACGCTATTATATATTTATTGGAAAATTCGTTACGTAGTCTACCTACTGCTACCGAATCAACACGAATTATAACAATCTTTGCATGACTGACAAACAGAAAACGCACAGCATTTTTTTTTTTTTTTTTATACAACTTGTTGATGGAACAAGCAGATGGCCCACCTGATGTTAAGTGGTTACCATCACCTATAACAAAGCATTGCCTCGTAGGTTACGCTCGTTAGGAGCGTCACCGACGATGCACAACTCTGCGTCCATCAACCTGAGGCATACAGATGTTAAGCCTCATGTGCCTGTAATTACACCGGCACCCACACCCTTCAAACCGGAACACAGCAAGCCACTTGGAGGCAGAAATAGGCATGGTGGTAGTACTGCCCCGGACGAGCCCTTCACAAAGAGCTCTACTACTACTAAAGTATTAAATAAGTATAAAGTATTAATATATAATTCATATTAAAATATTGATTAGTTAGTTAGTTAGTTAATGCTGGACAATCCACACAGCATCATCTAGCCCCAAGCTAAGCAGAGCTTGTGTTATGGGTACTAGATGACTGATATACTTAATACAATACTATATTACATACATAGATATGTTTTATTATACATAGAAAATACCCAGAACACCCGGAATAAATATTTGCAGATCGTACAAACATTTATCCCAAGGCGGGAATCGAACCCGCAACCTCTGCATCGCAGGCGGACATTCGCCCGCCGCGCCACATCGGTCGGTGATTGTTATTAATAAAGTAAGTACATGAGTCTATTTTCTATTCAACATCGATATCGATGATCAAACTATCGACACCGTACAGAACCATCTATTGTTTTACTTACTCGGCTCATCCCTACGGTGTCATAGGATTAAATTAACATGATTAGATTGTTCTTAATGCGTGTGAGACACGGCGTCGATCGTAATTAGTGAGTCACGATTGGGTCACGAGCTTCTGTTCAGGCATTGTTATTGTAAATTGTAACAAATGAGTATGGGATTAATAACATCCAGAGACCACGTGATCAGTCGTTTATGACAACGAAGTATGAATATAATTGTAGTATGTTACAAATTTCATTCGCGTTGTCATTGAAAACGAAACACTAGTAAGACTACTTTACTACTCTTGTAGCAAATGCTTAGATGGAATTTTTCGCGCTCACTTAAAATAAACACAACTGTATTGTCCAAGTACTGTCGACAAAAAATGCCTAATGGGGGTAGTCACGTCTAGGCTTGGTCGCGAGGAACTGGCTAAGCGCCAGTTCCTCGCGACCAAGCCTAGATTCACCTAGATTTAAGACGTTTCAAGATGATCCCTGCGGATATTACTGAATAAATGATTTTTGACTTTGACTTTGACTTTGACTTTGACTAAATACACAAATTACGTTTGTCACATATTTTGCAGTAGTTGGTATTTTATTCGTGTCAGTTTGCAAGCCTGTTGCTACTCCTAGAATTCTAAGTGGTTTCCTCACGATGTTTTTCTTCACCGTTTGAGAGTACTGACCGCATTTCCACTGGTAATCAATTTAGAAAAGTCCATTTCAAATTTTACTTAAACGAATTTTAACATGTTCAACACTATTGGCATTATTGTGGTTTTTCTTCGGAGTAATCGGTGACACGCACATTGACTTGAGAGCCTCCTTTAAAAAAACCCTTGGTTCTTTTATATTTCAAACTTTCTTTATTCAAGTACTATCTTCATATTAATTATTATTCTTATTTATATTAGTAAATCTTAATAATTTATTATCCTATTCAAACTAAACTTAAATATAGAGCTAAATAGCGTACACAATTAATTACAATTAAACAATCATATCACTGCATATATCAAAACTTATTAATAAAGGGACATGTCATGATTATTGTGGCCACAATAATGATATTCAGTTGACGAATGTTATTAATAACGAACGGATTATGAATAGTTCCTCTGTGGAAGTGGGATGGTGACGGATTGTGACTGGAACACAAACAGTAAGATGACTTTGTATGGATAAAATATAGTATAAGTTAAAGGTTCAGATAATTCATATAGCACTGGATACTAAGAGTAAGGCTAAGAGTAAGTTATTTATTGTAAAACTGTGTACAAAAGATCTTAAAACTAGGTACATAGGTATAACCCACTAATTTCAACAGTCTACCCATTTCGGGCGTATAATTAGGTACTTAAGTAGTATAAAACCGCTGATAATCGATATTTGAAAAAACTTGCTAAGTAAAATTTGAAGCACGAATATCTATCAATATTCCTGCTTATTATACTTAAAACAGATATAATAAAAAAATATAAAAACACACGAAAACATTACATTCAAAGGAGAAACAAAGACACAATCATAAAAATAATAATGCTGGATAATTCACACAGCATCATCCAGCCCCAAGCTAAGCAGAGCTATGTTATGGGTACTAGAATGACTGTTACACTAAATACAATACGTTTACATACTTAGATATATTTCATTATACATAGAAAATACCCAGAACACCCAAAATAAATATTTGCAGATTGTACAAACTGTAAAGTATTTAAGTAAAAGTTGATGATTTGTCTGACTATTTAAAGTACTGTGTTTGAGGCATTATAAGAAAACTCTTAAAGGATTAGATCCGGCGACAGTCCACAAAGGTGTCTCACGTCTACACGCATTGATTTATGATTTGATGCGAATAAAGCAGCTCAACTCTTTGTGGGATTAAGAGTCATGGTGTATTGAACTATGGGAATCAAAGATTAGGAACAATACATGCCACAGCTAAGTGAGAATGATGTATTTATTTCATCTATACTAGAATTATAAAGAGGAAAGTTATGATTGTTTGTTTGCATTTAATAGGCTCTGAAACTATTGGACCAATTTTAAAACTTCTTTTATAATTTTAGTAAAAAAATCAACTGACTAAAACAGTATTAGTAGTAGTAGTAGAGCTTTTAGAGAACTTGTCCGGGAAAGTACTACCTATATGCTTATTTCTGCCGCTAAGTAATAATAATAATATAATAATAATGCTGGACAATCCACACAGCATCATCTAGCCCCAAGCTAAGCAGAGCTTGTGTTATGGGTACTAGATGACTGATATACTTAATACAATACATTACATAATATAGATATTTTTTTATTATACATAGAAAACACCCAGAACACTCGGAATAAATATTTGCAGATCGTACAAACATTTATCCCAAGGCGGGAATCGAACCCGCAACCTCTTGCGTCGCAAGCGGACATTTGCCCGCTGCGCCACATCGGTCGTCTAGTAGCTTGCTGTGTTCTGGTTTGAAGGGTGTGGGTGCACGTGTAGTTGCAGGCCTAACACGGGTATCCCTCAGGTTGATGGACGCAGAGTATTGCATTGTAGGGCACGTCTCTAACGAACGTGACCTGCGAGACTGCTTTGTTAAAGGTGATGGTAGCCACTTAACATCAGGTGGGACATCTGCATATTCATCAGCAAGTTAAATAAAAAAAACTGAAATGAATAAATCTGCATATGAAATAAGATAAAGTACCAATATAATGCCGACCACACATCACTGAAAACTCACACAAGCCTGTTGCAAGTGGGTACATTGTTAACTGGATCACAATGGGTCTTGTATTTGTAGTTGCAAAGTGTCAGATAAAAATATCGCAGATAAAAGTTGATTTAAAAGCTCGGTATAGTGTTGTGGACTACTTAATAAACAAATATTAGCATGCATTTGATAAAAGGCTATTTAGACCTAAACTAAGTACTGACAGCCGTCACAGCTCAGTTGGTAGATAGAAAATACTTTATGTTCACCACAATTTAAGGATAAACCACAATAAAGACTTATAATAATGCTACATACACTGGGCAGTCTTATTGCTTAACAACGATCTCTGCCAGACAACCGTTGGATGGAATTGGAGGCATTGGAACGGAGGCATTGGAGGCTGTATTTTTCACTACGAGAACTGCAGATACATTATTATGGAATAATAATTCGATTATTAATATTTCTATCTATATTTATACTTTGCCAATGCTCTCAAACGGTGAAAGAAAACATCGTGAGGAAGCCAGTTAGTATTCTAGCAGCGGCGATGGGCTTGCAACCTGTCATGTAAGGAATACCAACTACTGCAAAATGTGGGTACGTATCAAATGTACTATCTAGACATACCTTTGACTACCCTCTTTAGACATCCTGAAAGAATTTCGATTAGGTTCTTGGTACTAAGAGATTGGAGGGGATATCTACTGAGCTTGTGAATAAAAGCTGTAAAGGTATAAGTTTCTTTCTTTCATTCAGTTTGAAAAAATTCACTGCTCAACCCTTTCTAGGAAGAACAATTGTAAGCCTTCTTCCTGTATCTTCTTCAATTTAACAGGATGAGATTCAACTTCTCCAATAATTTAGGCACTTTGTTAATAATTTTCCAGGATTGCTTATCAAGAGTTCTTTTGGCCCAAATATTGTTTAAAGATACGCCCACTGTTATTGGAGACCCGTCTTTGTTGTACCAACAGCATCTGCCCTAGATAAACGACAATCGCGTGTCAGTGGAAAAACGCTCCTACATCGCTATGAAAGGAGACTGGGTAGCTAAA
Organism: Electrophaes corylata; assembly: GCA_947095575.1. Taxonomy (NCBI): domain Eukaryota; kingdom Metazoa; phylum Arthropoda; class Insecta; order Lepidoptera; family Geometridae; genus Electrophaes; species Electrophaes corylata. The sequence goes on from OX352720.1 coordinate 9,034,022, forward strand.
GTAAAGAAAAAGAGTTTTATGACTATAAGTGGCTAATTCTGAAGTTATCCTTCTTATAATTATGGAATTTGTCATGGCGTAAATGAGAAAACTTTTATATATTTGAAACTTTTAAAGATAAATGTATTTAGGGTTATATTTGTTTCATTGTGTGTATCTACAACAACTCACAGATTTTTTAATCTATCCGCGCATTAGTAATACATCATAATGAATACAAACGGTAATCATCATCTTTTAGTTTATCTATGGTTTTTTGGTATTATGCAAAAAAACAGTAGGAATCTAGTTGTACACTTATTGTCTGTTTTGCTAGACTTTGTTGTGAGAAACTGGCACATACTTTTAAAACGTTTCTGAGTGTTCTTTATGATGCAACTGCATACATAATTTTTTTGACTTTGACTTTTCAATTCGTTTGCTCAATCGCAAACTTTCTTCTGTGGTCAATGTCTAGGGGGCTGAGGTTTGGCCCACATTGTTGTATGAGTTGTATGACATGATTTATCACGTGAATTTAAAGAATCAAATTAATTAGAATTTTGAAATGGATGAAAGGATGGCACTGACTCTCTGTTCAATAATTTATTACTCGTATTATTTCAAGATTTACAATTCAAAAGAAATGGTTTGTTTTTTTTCATATTTCTTGTTTCATTTAAACTTTCAAGAAATTTACCGATTCAATAGAAAAATATGTAAATTTGACGTATTTTTTTAATTAAAATATATAGGTTGGTATATTTTAATTTATAAAATACACTAAATTACGCGCCTTTTTTCTAGCAAAGTGTATTTATCTATTAAATTTCATATAAATAGGCCTAGCCTTAATTACGTGAATAACTGTTAGTATCAAAAGTAAATTATTGATTGGACAAAGTTTGGAAAGTGGTTTAAAAATTAAAAATAGTTTCTTCTCTAAAAATCTTTTTTCTAAAAAAACCAGAACACCGTTGATTTAGTGGGAGAGACCCCGCCTTCTGATCCTAAGGTAGTGGGTTCCAATCTGGTCGTGCACCAATGGATTATTTTATCGAATGTATGTCGGCAATGCCGATTCTCTCAAATGGTGAAACCAGTTAGTATTCTAGCAGCTGCTATGGGCTTGCAACCTGTCACGTACCTACGAAACACAAACTACTGCAAAATGTGGGTATGTACTAAATGTAACCTCGTACCTCTAACTACCCCTATTAGAGATCCTTAAACAATCTCGAATGTACTGTGCCTGAGTATTACAAACGTAAAGCTATTTCTATTTGATATAAAACCCAGACTAACCAAACTCTTTAGCCTTTCATATAAACTTACATTTTTACTACACAAAAAACAAACATAAAATAATACGAAACAATTCAATTTAATTTAACCCGTTGTCGTCCATGTCGCGACACAACCCCAATTTCAGTATTTTTACGATGTTCCTGTCAAATTGTGCCATCATTCGATGCCAGCCAATCTAACTTTGTCGAGGAAACGTTTAGTACTTAACACGAGTTGCTAGTAAAGTTGTATAAAATGGAAACTGTTCAAAGTTCCAGTAAAAAATACCTAAGTTGGTTGCAGTTAAACCAACATATTTGAAGTAGCTATTAACAATTGATTAATACCCAAACTTTGTATAAATATAATTTATAATGCTTTTTCGTATTTTTCATTGCATGCCCTATAAATACAGTAGCCCTTAAAAAAACTTGATGCCTGTCATTATAATACTGTATACTTTGTTGGCAACATATAAATAAAGAAATATTCAATATTCGTTGGTAATAATAATAATATTAATAATGCTGGACAATCCAAATAGCATCATCTAGCCCCAAGCTAAGCAGAGCTTGTGTTATGATTACCACGTGATAAATCACGTGACGAGGTAAATTTGCTAATGAATCTATGCTATTTATAAAACACTAATTTCACAACGGCAATGATGCGAGTGTTTCCACAAATAGTATGTATCGTAACTTAAGCAATGACCAAGATTGCTTCAAAGCTAACAAACATCACTGAAAGTTCGTTAATTCTCTGGCTAAAAACCGTGCAGAACAGAGCTCTCGTGTTGGAGGTCTCTGGAAGTAAGAAACATGGTAGGTACTATTAGAAATGCCTTGTTTTATTTTACTAACTGTAACATAGTAATAACATAAAATTTGTTATGAAATATCAGTTGGACTGAAAATGGTTCATAAGAAAACTAATATTTTAGTATGAGCTGAAAAAAATACTAAATCATATCCAACACAAAAATTTGGTAAAATGTTTATGTAGTCTACTGTACTAAAATATATAATAGTAGCTTTTAAATTGTCATCATCATTATCATCATTTACCTGCCCTTATCCCACGTTACGTAGGGTCGACACATCAGGATTTTTCCCTCCATTTCCCTTTATCATCCGTCATCTCTGTAGTCACTCCTTTCTTACCCATACCATCTCTCACACAATCCATACATTTTTTTTTATACAATTTGCTGACGGAACAAGCATATGGTACCACTTGATGTTAAGTGGTTACCATAGCCTATTTAAGCATTGCCTTGTAGGTCACGTTAGTTAGGAACATGCCCTACAATACACTGCTCTGCGTCCATCAACCTGAGGCATACAGGTGTTAAGCCTCATGTGCTTGTAATTAAAAAATTTTAAAAATTATATTAGATTTAAAAAAATCGCAAATTGTTAATCAACTTATGTCACTGACTGTACCTCTCATCTCATATTTATACTTTGTTATTCTTATCTTCGAGATACAATCAAAACTTTCGGTTCGTCTCAATCCAACTTTTTTAAATGTTACCCTCCCCCACCAAATGTCATATTTCTTCCCCCACCCTCAGGGAGGGGTAATAATTCCGTTTTTCTATCGTTTTTGTTATAAATTCGTAAGGTATTATTGTGCTCGTGAAAAAGTTTGATTGGTTGTAGAAATAAACGGGAATTTGATGTTATAGTAATGTTTGGCTTCACAAAGAACTAATTTAGAGAAATAGGTTTGTACCACATAAAGTTGGTACTAAAGCATAATGAATTGTAAATGTTTTATTAAGAAAGTACTAAGTATAAAATAAATCAAAACTTAATACATCTTAGGGTAGTAGTAGTAGAGCCTTTAGTGAAGGGCTCGTACGGGGAAGTACTACCATCATGCCTATTTCTGTCGCCAAGCAGCTTGCTATGTTCCGGTTTGAAGGGTGTGGGTGCCGGTGGCTTAACATCTATATGCCTTAGGTTGATGAACGCAGAGTAGTGCATTGTAGGACACGTTAACGAGCGTGAGTTGCTAGGAAATGCTTTGTTATAAGTAATGATAACCATTTAACGCTTAAAGCTTGTAGTATTGGAGCCAACTAATAAAAAATTACTTGTTTACTTTGTTTGGGGCTATATGGCACTGTGTGAAAGGTCTGATAATTTTTTGTTTTTTTTTTATATTCTTTGCTAGATGTAATTTTACCTGATGCATAGATAGAGCTCAAAATAGTTTTTCTGGAATTACATTATTTAAAAAAAAATCGTAAGACAAGCGTTGTAAAATTACAAAACAAAATAGTAAGTTGAATTCCACTTTGTAATGACAAAGTCATGATTTATATCAATAAACAGTAAACCAGACTTACCACTTCAAAAGAATCACCTTTTATTATCTATCTAAGTAAAATAAGAATGCTTGTCCTGACTGACTGACAATAAATCGAAGTCAAAAATAATTTTTGACTTTGATTTTTGGCGACCGACGTGGCGCGTCGGACTAATAATAAAAGTATCTATGCATGTAATGTATTGTACCTATTAAGTATATCAGTCATCTAGTACCCATAGCACAAGCTCTGCTTAGCTTGGGGCTAGATGATGTTGTGTGAATTGTCCAGCATTGTTATTATTATTATAATAAGCCGGAACCACCAAAAGGGTAGGTTAAGGGTATACAATAAATAATTTCTAATATTTAACCGTTACAGCAGGGTGTTAAGTTTGAGTAAAAATTGCTTTACCAAACAAAGTCACGTGGAATTTTACTAGTGTATGCATGAAAGCGCGACGTAACTTTGCTTTTAATGCTGTTTAAAAATAAATTGCAAAATACAAATTACCGAATCCAACATCAATATTGCATTCAGGTAATAATCGTCAGTTTGTAGCCTAAATGACCTTACGAGTGGGTCTCAATTCATCAACGACTAGCGATTTATTAGGTAAATGTTTGTGGTTATTTTACACAATACATAGCTATAGTTTTTTTTATGTGAACTTGTTAATGAAATTAGCAGATGGCCCACCTGATGTTAAGTGGTTACCATTACCTATAACAGAACATTGCTTCGCAGGTCACGCTCATTATAAACGTGCCCTTACGATGCACTACTCTGCATCCATTAACCTGAGGCATACTGGTGTTAAGCCTCATGTGCCTGTAATTACATTATAGTAGTAAGGTTTTATTTGCAATGTTCGTTTGTGTAGTTCTATATACCTAGCCTATTTTTGCCGCTATGCAGCGCAGCGCATTTTGGTTTGAAGGGTGTCGATCCCAGTGAAATTACACATAACGCTTAACACCTGTATACCTCAGGTTGATGAACCCAGGACATTGCTATACTGTGCTACTACTATGCGGCTATACTATATGCATAGCATAATGTTTTTGACAGTATAATAAACCAGCCACTTTGGTATTGAAGGCAAAGTAAAAACAAATTCAACATTTGTAACACACGTAACATAACAGTACGTATGGTACTGATATTCGAGTTACACTGCGCGGCAACAAGGCAACACTCCGTAGTTGCATAATCAGCAGCGCGCAAGCTATTTAACTTACGCCTTTTTATTGATTTTTTTGTTAGTTTTTGTTTTATCTGTTTTGTGCTTACTGAAACTACCTACTCTATTATTTGGATGTTTTTTTCCTGTATGTGTATGTGTGTCAAATAAACGTATATTCTATTCTATTTTATTCTATTCGTTTTTTTTTTCAAGTTAGAGCCTCTCTATTGAAGTATTCACCTTTCTAAACGTTTAGTGCAAAATCATTAACTCGCTTCCGCTCATCACTTGAAACCCTCTATAAAGGTAATGTCTCCTGTGAATTATAATTATTGCCTGTTTAATGTATGTCTTCTTCGGTTAAGCATTGGGTGTCCCTATTTTTAGTTGTCAAACGGCTCTTACGAATGGCCGACCCGCTGGGACGTTATTGGAAAAAAATATATTATTCTCGTGGTGTTGTGTCTCGATGGCTTTTCAATTTTTGTTAGTATTTATGACGACTTTTGTTATTGCTGAGTGTTATTTTATTATATTTAAGAGCTTTTTTTTTGTAACAAACGTTCGTAGCGTATATTTTCATTGTTTTCTTGGAAAATTTGGGCACTAATCTTTAAATCTCGTAATTTTTTTTTTAAATACATAACTCTTACTCTTAGCTAGTTTTTTTAACATGTTTAAGTTCGTTAGAATAATCTAAAGAAATCAATAAATAGTTTCTAATAAACGTAAAAAATAAACAAAACAAACTGCCAGTGTCAAATTGACACGTTTGAATTTGAAATTGGAATTCGATTGACGGGCAATTATGGCCGAATGCACCGTCCGCGTTCAACCAGAAAAAAATATTCAAAAATATCGGCAAACCTTATTTTTACACCTTTCAAAATGCTAATAAGACTTTAACCTAATGTAATACAGGCTATATTGGCTTAAAAAGTTACAAAGTTGTTGAAATTGTGTTGGTTTGATGAGAATCGAGCCAGTAGCAATACCCATTGAATCGGAAAGATCGAATCTTTAAAACATTCCGACTAAACAAGCAACAAATGCTTAGGACAAACAAAAACAACGGTTATTGGTTTAAAAAGATAAGGAAAGCTATTTTAAGAGTGATAAACGGTGTGAGTGTAAGGAACACTGGTGGTCTAGTGGAAGCGTTCCCGCGTTCTGATCATGAGGTCTTGAGTTTGAATCTAGTCGTGCACCAATGGATTTTTCTGATCAAAAAATGTATGCGCCACGCCGAAAGGTGAAAGAAAATATCGTGAGGAAAACAGTTAGTAGTATAACAGCGGCGATAAGCTTGCAACCTGTCACGTATGGAATACTTACCTCTGACGTACATCTGACCTCCCTACTATCGACAAGAGATTTGAGAGGATGTGTACCATGCCTGGGAATTAAAAGTCGAGAGATTTACAAAACAAAGGTTTTTACCATAAAATGACAATAACCTTATTATTTCCCGTACAAAACTCAAAACCACGCTCGTGCTTGATCTAAGTACGTGACGACCACATCAAGACATCCTATCACACTTTACCATCAGGTGAACCACAGATACGAGCACAGTTAGTACCATAGGATAGTACGAAACCGACCACAGAATAACCAGCAGTTAGTAAACAGAGGCTGTAGATTAGCAACGAGTTAGTAATAATAAGGTTCGTTCACTTCTGAGAATGTTGACCTTAGAGGAAGATTGGTAGCGGGTGTCAATATTGTTTTCGAGGAAAGGGTTTTATGGGGTGCGGTAGATAATATAGAAACAACCTATTATTTCAAACATGGCCGCTTTATTTGCTCTGGGAATGAAATTACTGCACGGTTCCTTATTAATAGGAACCATTTTGAAATGATCAGGTTTCTCACAAAAAACACATTAAAATTATGGCTTCTACACTACTTGTTGATTGAACAAGGAGGATGATTCACTTGATGTTAAACGGTTACCACTATTTATATAAAGACATACCAGAAATAACTATAAATACAAAACATTACATGCATAGATATTTTTATTATACATAGAAAATACCTAGAACACCCGGAATAAATATTTGCAGATTGTGCATTTATTCCAAGGGAGGAATCGAACCCGTAACCTCCTGCGTCGCAGGCGGACATTCGCCCGCCAAGCCACGTCGATCGTCCAAAAATATTTATTTACTAAGTAGCGTGTTTTTCGCTAGTTATGTTATAAATCCTGTGTCCATTTACTATCCTAGCAAACTAGTCGTGTATGTTTATAATCAAGAAACATATCAAAACTTAATCAATTCAGAAAGTGCATAATACACAGAAACGAATAGTGGACAATACATAGACAAGACACTACGTCCATAGACCACAGAGATGGAACAAAGATATGCTTGTCTGTGGAACCGACTTAGTTTTATTATTACATTATTATTATTATTGTTTTGTTTGTTGGATCATACACCAAAACGGTAGGAACCAAGCTGTTAGTTTCTTGCCAGTTCTTTTAGGCTTGGTCGCGAGGAACTGGCGCTTAGATTCACCTAGATTTAAGACGTTTCAAGATGATCCCTGCGGATTTTACTGAATAAATACTTTTTGACTTTGACTTTGACTTAGAGGCCCAATTCTCGTAACAAAATATCGTGAAATTCAAGTTTCAATCGCGTCAATTTCCAAATGGTATTCTTTGAATCTGACATTTCAGACAGGCTCAATTTTGACAGTAAAGTACTGAAAACTCAAAACCAAATGAAAATCTATACTTGAAACACAAACCGATGCACAAAAATAAATATGAAACCGGCCAAGTGCGAGTCGGACTCGAAGAAGAAATGCGAACACACATTTTTTTTTCTTATTCTCTCATAGCTAGTTACGTTTTGTACAGTAAAGAAGTTTTTTTGTATTTCCGTATGTTATTTCGATGGTTTTAATAAGTCTACATTTTATGATTATTATGCGTATCAATAGTTTTTGGAGTTTTACATTAAAAAAAAACAAACCTTTTTCTTTATAATAATAGTATTATTATTATTATTAGCGTTATAGTGTTATAAAGTTTGTTTGTCACTTCCATAGACTCATACTTCAGTTACAATATTAATATGTAACTTCTCCGCGGATCTCTAGCGTGGGCGTTTCTCGGAAATTGCAAGCAAAGTCGCGCGCAAGCAATAACTCTTCTCACGAATCACATATATCTTCTTAAACTATGGATTGATAAAGTGAATGAAGAAAGTGATTAAAAGTTTTGTTAATACCTACCTAGCTTATAATGTAGCCTATGGATATTTCTATTCGAAAAGTTTATGTGAAACGGTGAAGGAAAACATCATTAGAAACTAGAGCTTAGTCAGATCCACACGTGTCGATCATGTAACTTTGTGTGCAATGATAATTCTCTCAAATGGTGAAGAAAAACACCGAGAGGAGACCCATGGCTTAGTCAGTTTTGACCATACCTTTCCTGGGGTTAGGCCGTCTAAGCTGTAAAGATGGTATAGATGCTGGGCATACCTACAGCGCCGTAATAATAGGGGTATGAGTTTTAACTGCAGTAATAGAGCTTTTAGTGAAGGGTTCATCCGACGAAGTACTACCATCATGCCTATTTCTGACGTCAAACAGCTGTGTTCCGGTTTGCAGGGAGTGAGTGCCAGTGAAATTACAAGCACATGAGGCTTAACACCAGTATGCATAGCAGTATATTGTAGGGCACGTTCCTAACTAACGTGACCTACGATGTACTGATATGCGTCATCTCTACTGGCATACTAACTGGTTTCCTTAATAATATGATACAGAAACCAGATACAGCACAAGTCTTCATCTAATTTCTTCTAACATTCTCAAAGGATCTAGGCAGGAACGAGGACAGACATTGAAAAGGATATTTACCATGCCTATGTATAATAGTTTTCTTTATTATACAAATAACACAACTATACAAAATACAGCAGATTCAAAACTATTAAGTAGGTACATTTTATAATAACATTAAGTATCGATCGTACTCTAAAGCCTAAGGAATAAATTAGTAACTTATTACAGAAATTAAGCAATAAAACAACCTGTAAGGTCGTATAATCTATTAACACTCAAACCGGTGGCTTGGGTCCAAACGACCGCGTATAGATTTTAAATTTATAACCATTTATCGGAAACAAAACTGTTGCTTTCCCCATCAAAAGATTTTGAGCTCTGTTGACATAAACACAAGGCTGTTTCTTAATTTTATTGGTGCAAACGTAAAATTGTCCAGAAAACTAAATTGACATTTTTTATGCCATTTTAAAATACACTTTACTTTGATTTTCAACTTTATTTGAACCTCTAGAAAGATTATAAAACCTTTTAAGATTGTGTTCAGTTGGTAAAAAAATACTCAGGTATTCCTTACGCGTGGAGGGTCCGCAATAAATAAATATCCACACAGTTTGACAAATGAGTGAACACTATCTTTGTGTTGCGGCACTTATGAAACAGTACTTGGAACTTGTATCATTTTGTAGTCGTTTAAGCGTATTTTTTTGAAAAACAAAATTTACTATTATAAAACGGGTACAAACATATGAGCAAGAAGGGTTAACAAAGTAAATAACTTGAAATTGAAGTATGATGTAAAATTGAGACTTGATTTTGAAATGAGTAGGTAACTTACAGTTTTTTTTTCTAAAATAATTGTAGAAATAGTTTCTCATGTTATTTTTACATAGTATAAAATGAAGTCACTTCAGTTGTCTGTTGTATCTTTTAAACTACTAAATGGATTTTAATGCAGTTTTCAGGAATAGATATAGCAATTCAAAAGAAAGGTTTATACCTATGTATAAAACATACTTATTATAGTACAGAAAAACCGAAAAATTATAAGATTTGTACCACCCAACGAAGTGGGCACGGGTCAGCAAGTTATAAAATAAAATAAAAAGAGCTTTATTTTCTTATGCACTATTTACATGCTTATATTATTTAAATTATTGTAGGAAATAAATTTACTAAAATAACTTTTAATCTATATTAATATTATAAAGAGGAAAGATTTGACTGTTTGTTTATTTGTTTATTGTACGAAGTAGTACTAGCTCAAGATTCTTTGAGGATATCTAAAGGGGAAGTCAGAGGTACGTCCATACATTGTATAAGCCCACATTTTGCAGTAGTTAGTATCTCAGACGTGTTAGGTTGCCAGCACATCACCGCTGCTAGAATACTAACTGGTTTCTACACGATTTCCTTCACCGTTTGAGAACACGTAAAGCACCAAAAAGTACCAAAAGTACTATTTACAGAAACCAGATAGGTAAAAATATCAATCCTATTTTCATTCAATAGCAATAACACTTTTAACCCTTTATTTAAAGCGATAGAATCAAAACATCGAAATAAAAAACCTAACAAACAGAAGAACCACGAACAGAATTCATATTAGTCGATTAATATATTCTGAGAAGAAAGAATAAGATATAAATTTTATTAAAATACCCCATAATGTATTATCGGAGATCTAAAGTGTGGTCGTGAACATTGTTTTAGATTTAAAGATTCCATTTTCGTGATGTTTTGTCTCGCTCGATGTTTGACTGCTCACGGATATGTTAGGCTTCATTTTACTAATAAACCTACTGAAATGACAGGTACATGAGGCTTAACACCTGTATGCCTCAGGTTGATAATCGCAGAGCAGTGTATGTAGGCCAAGTTCTTGACCTGCGATGTAATGCTTTGTTATAGGCGATGGCACTTAGCATCGGGTGGGCAATAAGTTTGTTCCATCAAAATTACATTAAAAGAAAACTAGCGGTTCTGTGAGAACAGTAGACTTTCTTATAACCATGTAATAATATATTTCCCCCAATCAAAAATCGCGATCGACTAAAAAATTTTAATTTTAATAAATCAAGGAACTTGTGCTAATTTTCGGCAAAATTGGTTTGGCCTCAGGCGGCCTATAATCATATCCTATCACTCGGTATTATAAAAAATGACCACTTTACAATTAAACTAGTTAGTAAGAAAACTTTTGAAACAATAGTACATTATAGGATTCGACAAAATGTAAGCAAAACTCAAAAGGATTAAAACCAAAAAATATCCAATCAGAACTTCAGTAGCCAAAGCCAATGCAATCACAATCACGATTAGTGAATTGCGTACAATAATGAAAATAATGACAACAGACAGACCACACCGCATTCGATTACTAGGACTATCTAATTATATACCGGGATGCGGCAAGAAGATTGCCCCAACGCCAAAATCACTGTAATTGCGCTACTGGTCTTACTCATTCCGATGGCGTCATCGCCTTCCCTTTCACACTTATCTGAAACCATATTACCATCTCTATCTAGACGTAGGTTTACCTTCTCTAAATCCTCGACGATAATCACGTAAGAATTTACATTGAAAACTCAAAAATGTATTCTTGTACTGGTACCGAAGGTTCGTTTTCAGTTGTAGAAAACCAAGACTAGAGATAAAAGTTTACAGTAGTGCATTATTGCAAAAATGTAATCTTGTAAACTAACGTATTGCAATTTATAAAATCAATCAATTTACAGTAGTATTGAAATCAGATAAACTATACTTCTTCACAATATTATAGAATAGAAGATAAGTATTAGATTACCTCATTAGACATACATCATAGAAAATGTATTATACATATTAGCTTCGATCAATGATACCCTTAGATGACGGGTCACATACAAAACCATAGCTAAAAGCTGTCTGCGTGAATATATACTTAGACATTTGTTTATAAGCGAAGTGAGAAAAAAATGATAAATAGGTACTTTAAAGTTCAACCTAATTACAATCATGTCACCTAGTAAATAAAGTCACTAATGGTCAAAACAAAATAAGAGCTCACTTGAGAAGTGAGCTCTTTTGACGACGTTTGACGTTTGACGTGAGACGGATTTTTGTGCTGACCCTATATCTAGGGGTATGATTGATCGAAGAATATTAGTATAGAAGTATAGATGATGGATATGAATATTGGTCGTGACGATTTCTTTCTCTATTACTTCTCTTGAATACTGTTGGAGGCAACCAAGGAAATACTTCAGGAAGTAAGTAGCAGCATCTTTTGACTAATTTCGACACAAAGCGTGATGACTATGGCGACATGACTATGCCGTGATGACTATGCCGTGATGATTATCTCCAGAAGTAATCTTGTTTAAACTGAAGGCGAGACTAGGATATCCGTCATTAATAATACTTACTAAAACATTCTCATAATGGTTTGAAATAACTTTTACAAAAATAACAGCAAAATTGCAGTGAATGTAAAAAAATAGCCAACTTCACTTTAAATCCACCTGAATGGTCATTGGTCGGCATCAAAGGTGCCGACATCGATTGCCGACGCGATCGTAATTACATCGTTATAGAGTCATTCGATTCGTCTTGAGAATCGATTTTATAGTGGCAAAGACTGTTTATTGGTTTAGCTTCTTGCTTATTTTCATTTAATCGTCTATCGACTTATTTTGCGTAGAATTTACAATGTCTATAAATAAATACTGACGTAAATTATAACTCTTATTGGTATAAATAAGTGTTTTTATTGTTTTAAAAGAGCTGTGGATTTTGTTAAACATTAAATAAAATAAGTAAACTTCACTCAATATCATCATAAACTAAGCAAAACTTGTACTAAAGAAACCAGATAGAATTTGTTGAAAAAGTTGAAAAGTTGTCCTTCAAGGAAATGTTATTATGTGAAACTGTATCTTCATTAAATAATTTTATTATAAATAATCAACATTATATACAATAATAATTATTATTATGTGTAACTGTAATATTTTGTTATTGATTCACAAATCGACCTCTATAGTCACTTACTTCTCTCTAGCCTCAAAGTTTTGCTGTAAGAAAACTCTTTTGAATTTTTCCTATGTAATTTTATGTGTGCAATAAAGAATTAAGCAATAAATTATTTCAAATACTTCCATTATAATAATGAGGTCCAACAAACAACTGTTTACCAAACAGTAGCAAACAAAGCAGTGGGTGTAACTATTGCGGCGAATAGATGGCGCTAGTCGGTCTAATCTACAAATTAAAGAGTGCGTGTGGCGCCGGCGCAGCTGTGTTATTCTGGATGGTCGGGCGATACTAGTAATTTAATTTTTCGGGGTAGGCAGAGCCAGAACAGTGGCAAATGCTGTTGCAGGCCCGTGATTACCAACCAACCGTTTAGTAGTAGTAATAGAGCTCTTTGTGAAGGGCCAGTCCGGGGCAGTACTACCAGCATGCCTATTTCTGCCGCCGCCAAGCAGCTTGCTGTGTTCCGGTTTGAAGAGTGTGGGTGTGTTTATGGTGATGTTAACACTTTAATATCAGGTGGACCATCAGTAACTAAAATAAAAAAATACAGTTCATTTAAATTGGTTTGGCTCCGACGCAAAATCCAATCAAGATCACCCAGTTGCTCAGAATAAGGCTTTTCCCGGAGATTGAACTTTTATGGCTACCGGCTGCGTTATTATGGCAATTGCAGACAATATTGATTTTACCGGCTCGAGTCAAACAAAATGAATTCTTTATTATCATGTTTACGGCGGTTGATTGATATCTGCCCGATTGCATTATCCTGGGATTCTTAGCAGTCACTCAAACTCACTCGGTTTTATTGGCACCACACTGGAGTTTTATTATTTGCATTGCTATTTGCTTAACGACCGATGCAGGAGGTTGCGGGTGTTCGATTCCCGCCTTGGGATTAATGTTTGTACGATCTGCAAATATTTATTCCGGGTGTTCTGGGTATTTTCTATAATAAAAATATGTATTGTATTAAGTATATCAGTCATCTAGTACTCATAACACAAGTTTAGAAAGGACTTCTTGAAATTCAACCCCCAAAGGAGTAAGGGTTGAAGTTTGTATGAAAATAATTAACGCGATGAAGTGCAGCGTTTCACTTGTTAGTCAATAAAAAAATATTTAAACCCAACCCATAGTGTGACTAAAACAAACTAGAAGCACAAAAAAAGAAAAAATCTATGTTTAATAATCTATGGTTATATAATATCTAGGAATTAAACCACACACGTGGTTAAAAACCAAACACTCAAAATATCAAAAGAAATTCACGAGAATTTATCAAAGACAGACATGCATTGGTAACAGACATACAAACAGAATCGCATTACGCTAGTATTAGTAACGATTCCAGGTAGTGTCTACCGATATAATTTATTGTATTTCCTTACTTTCCTACTTATTTGGTATACGAGAATGTATTTCTCGGTCACTGTATCTCTAGATGAATAATTCATCTAGACATTCATTGATGATTGATTTTTCATTGATGATGATGAATTTCTAGCAGAAATACTGTAATCCCGAGGCACCGTGGATATTTTCTTAGATTTCTTAATCATCATCATCATCATGATCACCAGCACTGGTGGTTTAGTGGGAGTAATCCTGCCTTCTGATCCTTAGGATCGAATTCAGCCAATTAATTTTTTTATACGAAAAATTTATGCGCGCAAATTTAAACGCGCTCTTAAACGGTGAAGGAAAACATCTAAGAGCGGCGACGCTCTTACACGGAATACTCAAATGTGGGTATGTGCCGAATGTTATTGAACAAACCTCTGACTAGCCATTTTAGACACCCTCAAAGTATTCTGAGTTGGTATCCTAAGTAGACCTAAGAGATCCAAGTACGATGTCTTCCATGTCTGGAGATTAACAGTCGTGAGGCTGTTTCTGTTTCATCATCATGATCATCAACAGCCTGTAGAAGTCCACTGCTGAATGTCAACAACTGCTGAAGCCTTCTCCCATACATTTCCAGGACGACCAATTTTGAGCCCTTAAGGTTGGTGCATAAAATAAAAGGGTGTCCTACGCTTCGTTCTCAGGTTCATGGTCGCCATTCAAGAACCTTTATTCCACAGCGGTTGTCGATTTTACGAATTATAAGGCCAGCCCATTGTCACTTCAACTTGCTGATTCTGAGAGCTATGTCGGTATTTTCTTCCCTATATCAGTTGTCACCTCAATGCTCACTTCTTTGTTTTTCATATCATCTTTCACAGCAGTCAATCGGAACTTTCCTTGGTTTACTGTTACTTCTGTAGTCCACCCAAAACTCCAGGCTTACAATTTGCACCTGCCATCAATTTCAACAAAATAATGTGACCTTTGTCAAAGAATAAAAAAAGATTTGACAATCCACTTGTATCAATCGATATTGACCTACGATTTATACTCCCACGATATTTTACGGTATCAATAGCAGTGTCAACCTTTTTCAAAATGTTTTGTAAAAAACTCATTGTGCTTGAGCTTTTGTGTTCGGGATTTCGTTTTAAGAGGATTACGAAGGGATTGGCTCTTATTAATGTTTATTTGAGAGGAAATCTTCGATACCGTTGCTGGGGTTTTGTTGCGTAGTCTTTAGTTCCGAAGTTTTTCAAGTTATCACTTACAAGTGTGTATAGTAGGTAAAGACCATGCTGGCGTCAGCTTAGAATAGGACCATTCATTACCTACCTACTTCTTGTGGATATCGTAAGAAAATGCACCAAAATTAGGTTTAAAGACATTTATTCTCACACAAAATTAAACATTTCTTTTATAATGAGCTACATCGCGTGATTCAAGATATTTTGGGTATAGATACACATGTTAGTTTGTAGACAGCATTTCTATAAATGTATACCAATTATAATAATCTTTGTCCTGACTGACTGACTGGGATATAGAAAACGCACAACCTACACCACTGGTCATTAGAGACTTGATATTTTCAGAGTATATTTGTCTTGGTGCGTAGAGATGTATTATGAATGAAATTTCTGGGGCTTGAAGTTTGTATGAAAATAGCTTCACGCGGAGAAAGTCGCGCACGTTTCGATAGTAACTAAATAAATATTTGTGGACATTTTTAAACAACATCATCTAGACCCAAATTCAGCATAGCTTGTACTATTGAAACCAGATGACTGATAGAATACTTATATGCTTTTTGTAAATACATACTTAGAATACAAATACATACATACACCATAAATCTGATTTATAATTTTAAAAGTGTTTGTAAACTAAATAGCAGGATCTGGAGATCTTAAATATATTTACCTACCATCTAATATCTGTAACACCTAGATTCACAAACAATATATGATTTGATTTGATTTGACAATATAATACCCAGAAACAGAACAAATATATATGTTCATCACATAAATGCTTTGCTTTCGGTGGGGATCGAACTCACAACCTTCAGCGCATAAGGCTACTAAGAACTGAGCCATGACGGCTGTTCTATTCAAAACATTCAATACCAACTGAGCTGATCTAAAGCTGAAAAAAGTTGGAAATCATTGAAAGGGCTTAAAAATATGAAATTCTAAAATGTCCCCAGGAAACCAATCCATTGTACATCCATTCTTACCATTAAACCGATGAAACACTTGCAAACCAATTCGGTACAAACCTATAGAACGATTTTATTCATCAACCAACTTACTACATTTACATCTTAGCTTAAAAGCAATCTTAAACCCAACTGAATAAAGTTCAGAGTTATCTGAACTGTTCATTGATAACGACTCGTCAAAGTTTGTCATTGAAAAGATTGTAAAGGCGGATTGGTTCCTGACTAACTTACCTCATCTCTCATCCTAATCTCTATTTCTATGCTGGTAAAGTTGAAATCTGATTGCACATCTGTATAAATAGAATGGTGGAGAGAAACAGTGTCGTATCCCTAGCATTTCTTTATCAATCAAGTAGACAGACAAAAAACGTCTGCACATCGAACTGAGAGTCACTTACATTAATGACGTGGCAGGCTGGAGCACATCATCAGGAAAAGCGTCACAGACAAAGCAAAAGATGGAACAAAATCTACATAATTTCATATTTGACGACCGATGTGGCGCAGCAGGCGAATGTCCGTCTGCGACGCAGAAGGTTGCGGGTTCGATTACCGCCTTGGGATAAATGATTGTACGATCTGTTTATATTTATTCCAAGTGTTTTGGGTGTTTTCTATGTATAATAAAAAATATGTATGTATGTAATGTATTGTATTAAGTATATCAGTCATCTAGTACCCATAACACAAGCTCTGCTTAGCTTGGGGCTAGATGATGCTGTGTGGATTGTCCAGTATTATTATTATTTCTAAAGCTATAATAAAACTTTAGAAATCAAAAAGTCTGCACATCAAAGATATTTTTCTGCAATCTGATTTGTCAGCAAAACCAAAACAAATGAATAGAAGAGAAAAAATATTACAAGTAGGGATAATTAAAAGTTTTCTAGATTGACAACTGCTAAAACCAACTGGTATTAAATAGGCCTAAAAGGAAGGCTGCGTTCAAAAATAGCTGTGTAAATAAAAATACTCAATTTAATTGCATGTCAATTAACTTGAACCATCGTGATAATTTCCTGCCAATGATAGCCACTCATTCGTCTCTAAATATTTGACATTTAAAGTTGACAATACTCAAGTTTTTGCAATGAATTCATTGAATTTCCGTCATTTAATTTATAATTATTAGCACAGATGCTTAATAAATTTTTTTAACTACTGCTTGTAGAACAAGCATATGTCCCACCTGATGTTAAGTGGTAACTATCACCTATAAGAAAGCATTGCCTTGTAGGTTACGCGCGTTAAGTACGTGTTCTACGAAGCACTGCTTCCACCACCACTCCTCCACTTCCACTCACCAACCTGAGGAATACTGGTGTTATGCCTCATATGCCTATAATTTTACCAAAACACAACAACGCAGCTTGGTAGCAGAAACAAATATGGGGTAGTTCCTGGACAAGCTTTTCACTCACATCTCATTTACAACTACTAAATATAGTGTGAGTACTACTACTACTAAACTAACTCCCAATAGTGGCTGTCTACATCCAGAAGTAGAACTATTTATGCTGAAGTAGTGACCTGACAGCATCAAGTACAGCTTTTCACAAATGCCCTTATTTCCGGGAGGCTGGTAGTGCATGTATTAACTACATCTTTCCTGTGGATTAGGCCGGCTAGGCTTAAAAAAATGGTATTTATAGTTTCTCAGCAAACTTTCTGCATCTAAAATTTTGCAGTCAAAGTCTACAAATCCAGGGATCACTTAAAATTAACTTAAAGCTAGATAACTCAGATGCCAGTTCCTCGCAATAAAGTCTAGAAAAACCGGCAAGAAACTTACAGCTTGGTTTTTAAAGGTAGGTAATATATAACCTATGCCCCATCTGTTTCTTTCTCTATACCAATCGTCATTTGTACTACCTATTAGCCGGGTGGATCATTTGCCGATTGTTTTGCGATGAGCTAACTGTGGGGCGAGAAAAAGGTATTGTTTCTTGTTTTTGCTACATCAACTATATGAGTTTTTACTAGCACTTGAAACTGAAAAGGAAAGTTCCAATACGGCTAGATAATCATACATTTGTAGCCCAAACTAAGCAAAACTTGTACGTTGAAACCAGAGAACTGGTATAGTACTTATTTTCTTTTGAAACATACTTAGCCTATAACAAACAGACACAGAACAAACATTTATGTTCATCGCGCAAATGTTTGTTCTCGGTGGGGATCGAACCCAAAACCTACAACGCAAAAAGCAGAACTACTGCTAACTGAGGTTCAATTCTAGTAACGAAATATCGTCAAATTCAAGTTTCGTTCGTATTAATCTCCAATGACATTCTTTAAAACATACATTTCAGACAGGCTCAATGTTAGCAATCCGATTTTTGTTTCAATCTTGTTTCAGCTCAAAAACATTACGAGAAATAAGCTTGTGACCTGTGAGGGCTGTGAGTAATAATAACCATCCATGGTTCCCTAGAAGTTCATTGGTAGTCTCAGCATGGAATAGAATCCGTGCATCACCTCCCCTGGGATTGATGAGACAATGAAAGAAACGCACCAGAATATGCAGCATCTCCCAAGTACCATCAATACTGCAGTCACCAATCCACGTACCAAGCGTGAAGACTATAGCAAACTCTTTAGATATGGAGGAGGCATATATCTTCTTCCTACCAAATAATTCTTACCTTAACCTTCTTAGGGTCTTCTAGGTTTGGTTGCTAGGATCTGGCGCCTAGACGCATTGAAGTTTAAGACAATTCAAAATGTATGTTGATTTAATGGGATTGTTGTTTAATGCTGACTTTGACTGTGCTTCTTTGCAGTGTTTTCCTTCACCGTTTGAGAGCATCGTGCATTTAAAAGATAATCTATATTTCCCATTGGCTTTGTCCTTGATCGTTGGACATTGATCACGAGCATCAGATCGCATTCAAGCCGCGACTAATCCTGTCATCTGGCCGGGAATCGAACCCGCTATTGTTTCGTCAGTGACAGATATCTCAATACGATGCTTTATGGGAGCCAATCAGTATTGTCAGCTTTGACTTGGATTGGAATTGAATGGATACATTTGAGGGGAGAATGGGTAAAGTGGTACTATTTAAAAAATTGGAAATTTGTTATTTATATTTAATATTAAGAGTTTATTTATATTAAGAGTTATTAACTACTTACTATCATTTTTCTCTCTCTCTTATGTGGTTTACAAAAAAAACTTAATTTAAATAGACTAAAATCAGGTACAGTAAAACCCTTAAAAATAAAAAATGGATGCTATGTTTCGCTGAAGAGAGTTACGAAATAGTTACTTTTGATACCTACACTACATAAAACTTGTGTTGTAAGTATATTACGAATCAGCAAAAGATTTTAGACTTTAGGAAGATTTTAGGTAGGTACTCGCAGATGGTTCACCTGGATGTTGTATTATGAGTCTTACGTTCGTAATCTGAGGCATACAAATGTTAAGCATCATATAACTGTTACTTCATCAGCACCCACACCCTTCAAACCGAAGCACAGCAATAATTATAGTAGAAAGAAGCATGGTGGTAGTATTTCCCCAGACGGACTGTTACAAAGAACCCTACTACTACAAAGCAAAAGTCAAATTAGCCCATCCTCCCCGATCCATCCTAAACCTCCACCTACTTATACGGCCAGAACACAATAGAAGCAGCGATATTTTATTGTCAATGTTAAATAAGTCATTATTTTGATTGAACGACGTGTATCGTGTATTTTTTGTCGGTCCAAACTCGTTCAAAATCGATTGATGTGGACGACACACCTTATAAAGACATCATTTTAAAACAACCTTCCATCAATCACATAGAGTTCAGAATTGCACTTGTATTGTATAAGCTTTTTCCTAATATTGAGATATGGGCGTTCAAAATTGCATAGAAACTTAGATACAAATTATGCGATGTTCGGTATTTGAGTTTTGACGTGAAATATTAAACGCATTTGTATTTGTCAATGGAAGAGGATGGGGCGAATTGGGGTTTCCGAATTTTGATTTTCGACCAGTTGGTACCCTGCGAGAAACAGCAAGAGGAACTAATACTGAAGAGCTCGTCCGGGGAAGTACTATCAGCCTCTTTGTGCTGCTATAAGCAGGGTTGTTGTTTAAAGAGTTTGGGTGACGATAATTTTATAGCCACGTTAGGTTCAACTATTGTAGGCTTGGTCGCGGGGGACTGGCGCTTAGATTCACCTACAATTAAGACGTTTGAAAATGATTTTAGCGGATATTACTGAATAAATGCTTTTTGACTTTGACTGTGTGTGTATGCCTCAGATTGACTGACACAGGGCAAGTGAATCGTAAGGCACGTTCTTCAAGGATATTACCTTTGAAGTAATGTCTCATTAGATTTCATCTACTTGTTCACCAGCTAGTTGTATAAAAAAATAACACTCTTTTAGATAGTCTCAAAGAATCTTGAGTTTGTACTACTGTACTAAAAAATTTGAGGAGATATCTAACGTGATTGGAAATAAAAGTTGTAAGGCTATTTCTGTTTTATTTGAAGATAGATAGATAGATTGAAAATTCTTTATTGCACAACTGAAAATTAAAGAACATAGGCGAACTTGATGCTACATAGCATTATCTACCAGCTAACCTTTGGGTAGTAGGAGTAACATTTATAGGGGGTAGTGCGCATTTATTTACTGTTAAAACTAAGTAATAGATAAAAAAATATCAATCAGTAGACAAGGAGCTGATAAAAATCCTAGAAAAGGTCCTAAATAATAGATGAAAACATTAATCAGTAGGCTGAATAAAAAATTAAACTAAACTATTATATCTGTAGATAAAGACAAAGTCAAAAACCATTTATTAATTGAAATCCAAAAGATCATTTAAAGCTAGTTGAATCTAGGCGCCATTTTCACAAAGCCGAGAAAAACAAAAATCTATTCTAAGAGCAATATAATTATTATAGCTTAATAATAATATTATGCAGGTAACTCGAACCGAACCGGGGCAAGTCCGTTTGTAAACTATAAAAGGGTCATAAGCTGTCAGCAGCACATTCCATCAGGATTATTCATCAGAACCGGTAGCAAAATAAAAGTATCGATTCTGACACCATAATATCGATAATTCGTTGCGATCGAATGAAATCTTTTGATAAATGAATCTCTGCGGACCGGACGTTCTAAAAAACTTTATAATAAAAAGTAGCTACTGTCTGCTTGGACTATTAATCAATGCTTTTGTGAATCGACGAAGATATTTTGAACTATACCTACTGTATATCATTGTGGTTATTTTTCATACCTGTAGGGCTAAGATATCCAACGCAACTAAATTTTTCGTAATCTTATGCAAAATAGATATCTCTTTTATATTTGACTGATCTCACAGCTGAGTTAGCAGTAGTTCTACGTCTTGTGCTGTAGGTTTTGGGTTCAGTCCCCTCCCAGGACAAACATTTGTGTGATGAACATACTCGTAGATATTTGTTATATGTCTGGGTGTTACAGACGGACACACAGACAGACAGACAGCGAAGTTTTAGTAATAGGGTCCCGTTTTACCTTTTGGGTACGGAACCCTAAAAAAACTACATGCTAGGTCTCTGTATATAAAATCTTACAAATAAAAATGACAGACAGTCTACCTTAAATTAGCAAAGTTTTACACCGATTTCCGAATTTCCACAACCATTTGACGTAAATGACTAATTGAATACGTCTCAGACGGAGAGATTCATTGCAGTTAAACTTAATGTAAATTTCTTGAATTAGACATCGACTTGACAGTACCATTAATTTTTCCATTCATAATATTGACTCATGGTTCCTAGCTTATACTAATTTTACACTGAATAACAAAAACAAAGTTTGGTTTAAACGATGAACCGTAAAATATAACATATCGCGTTTGTGTGTTTGTATCTCAGCTTAAAAAGAAACGAAAATAGCATGACGACTTTGATCCCTAAGCACGGTTGATATTCAAAGTCAAAGTCAAATGTCAAATTCATTGGCTCTTTTGAGCTCTTTACCCAAAAAAACATCAACTGGATAACTCTGAGCTATGTAGGTGACCTTGGTTCATGGTCCTTGATTTTAGCTAATAATATATAGGTTTTACTGCCTACTATAAAAAGTTTTTATTTTTTTCCAAGATACGAAGAAAATACCACCCTTGTCACCACCATATTAGGGGTAAAACATCAAGACAAGAGAACCAGTTGGGCAAAGCTATAGCAATCATTATTAGCAATTTACCCGACAGTGCATCCATCTATTGATTTATTGCAGTCAATCTTATTTATTCGCCTTACGGTATTATTTATGTCGTATGTAAGAGGGATTTCAGGAATTGAGTTTTGAAAATGCAGAATTTATTAGCTGTTTCTGAATATTCTACTTGGTATATTAAGCCTGGTATTTTTCAACGTGACCAAAAAAACGGATTTGCTATATTGGTATACATATTCACAGTGCGATGTTTAGTTTTAGTATCGCCAGTAATCCTAACAATAATCCTTAGAATAAAACTCCTTTTTTTTATACAACTTGCTGATGGAAAAAGCAGATGGCCCATCTGGTTACCATGAACAAAGCAGTGCCTTAGAAACACATGGATTACATGGAAATATGTGAAATTACAGGCACATGAGGCTTAACACCTGTATGCCTCAGGTTGGTGGACCCTGAGTAGTGCATCGTAGGTGACGTTCCTAACGAGCGTGACCTACGATGCACTACTCAGTGTCCTCACATATTTCCATGTTTGAGGCGATAGGGAATGCCCAAGAAGTACTAGGACAGGAACAAAGCCGTAAGTTTTCTACCTGTTCTAGGCTTGGCCGTGCGGAACTTGTGCCTAGATTCACATAGCTTTAAAACAATTCTAAGTGATTTTTATGACACCATGGTATAAATACCTTTTGGCTTTTTTGTACTAAACACAAATATAGCGGTTACTAATCCACCTGGCTAGCGTGGTGACTGTGAAATACGAACGCTTGTATCCAACAGTGGGTTATTAAGCTGATGATGATGTGACGAGTTGTATATGGGGTTCACCTTCAGTGGTCATATTCTCTGACTTGATGTAACGGTTTTAGACAAGAGTAACAAAAGTAACCTCTCAATATCCAGATATCCAGAGGTTTGTTCCATTAACTCATCTCATAAGTTTCTGACAAGGTACTACTTATAATTTTTTTTAAATGTGAATTGTTGTTAAGCCAAGCAGATGGCCCACCTGGTGTTAAGTGGTTACCATTACCTTTTACAAAACTTTACCTCATAGGTCTAGCTCATAATAAACGTGCCCTTACGATGCATTACTCTGCGTTCATCAACCTGAGACATACAGATGATAAGCCTCGTGTGCCTGTAATTACACCGGTACTTACACCCTTCAAACCGGGACACAGCAAGCTGCTTGGCCGCAGAAATTGGCATATTGGTAGTACTTCCCTGGACGAGCCCTTCACTAAGAGCTCTACTGCAACTAAAAACACATCCAAGTTACTAACAAATCGGCCACCTTAATGTCATTTGGGTCGATGACATTTGGTGACCGTTCTAAGCTTTGAAGAAGCTTTCCCAATAAGCGATGCCCGTCATTTAAAACCTGCTCAGATGCAGAATGCTATATAGCTACTTGTATACGAGCTTATATTAAACGTTTGTTCAGTGTTTCAGTCGTGTGGTCTAAAGCACACTCGTTTTTATTATAAGTTATCACCCTGCTTAAGGTTAAACAAGTCGGTACGTTGTCCATACAAACACTGTAAGCGTTTAATGTCTACTATTTATTAACGTGCGTCCGAAGTTAAGTTTGATACTGAATTATCTTGCCGTTATCTAGGCTCATTACCCTATATTCTACGATAAAATCAGATTACCTTGAAAGTTACAAGCGTTACAAGATTTAGTACTAAATCTTTCGACGCTCTAGGTACGGACCTAGTTAAACGTGTTTGTATAGGACCGTCATATGACGTTAGCTGTTTTTAAGCAATACAAGGGTAAACTAAAGAGGTATCACGTGTCGATGCGGCTTCTTATAAATGAGTGGCGAGGAGCCGTCGAACGCTGTTCGATCCCGAAGATTATCTATCAAGTGGACAGTATCGCGGGCGTTCGATCTCGCGCGCCGTGTGCCATCCTACAGGATGATGCTAAAGTGAGTTTGAAACATTCTTTAAAAAAAGTAAGCATAGACTACATTTTTTTTATTATTGAAGTAATACTTCTTATGCGACTTCCAACCAGGTTGCGTTAAACGTTTAATACTACCATGGAGGGGTATGAAAGCACTGTTCTTTCCCTCTTTCTCTCATAGCCCGTTACGTTTCGTATATTAGAGAAGTTTTACTTCAATCGTGTGGTCTAAAGCACGTTAGTTTTTTTTTAATAATGCTGGACAACATTAATCTCACACAACATCATCTAGCCCCAAGCTAAGCAGAGCTTGTGTTATGGGTACTAGATGACTGATACACTTAATACAATACATTACATGCTTAGATCCGGAATAAATATTTGCAGATCGTACAAACATTTATCCCAAGGCGGAAATCGAACCCGCAACCTCCTGCGTCGCAGGCAGACATTCGCCCGCCGCGCCACATCGGTCGTCATATAGCACGCCGTACGCATTATAACTCGGCTCAACTTGCGAGTAGGTCTTTGAGTAATCAAACACGCTGCGATTATACATTTTTGATAATTAAATTTAATCACATTTTCTATAAAAAATATATTTTGCACGTTTTATACACAGCGTACAGATTTTTTCTTATTATCTTTATGAAAAAATCTGTACGCTGTACGCAGTGCAACGCGCTGTATGCCAGGCTGTATGGCATCACTAACAGAAACCATCCTGTAGATCCTAAGCCAGTGGCTACACAAATCAGCTTTATACCGATCTATCTATACCCAATAGGTAATCTTGATCGGATAGGCGAGACTAATCATTTTTATCTCTCTCGGAAGTACAACATTGATAGATCGGATTGGAGAACAATATTACTCACTGGCCGTGTTCTGTGCCCGTAATTGGTCTTTAGAGTGTTTGTTTACTTTTAAATATTTGATCCTATCGTTGACATTAGGAAGGCGAAGCGTAGGAGGCCCTTCCACCCTATGCATCGAAGATATTGCAAGGAATAATGGGAAATGGGAAATAAAAACTGGCCAAGTGCGAGTCGGACTTGCACACGAAGGGTTCCGTACCATTATTATACCAAAAAAATCACGTTTATTGTATGAAAGCGCCCTTCAATATTTAGTTTACTCTGTTATCACGGTTCATGAGATACAGCCTGATAACAGACGGACAGACAGACAGCGAGTTCAGAAAGGGTATTTGGGGGCGAAACCCTAAAAAAGGAAAAAATTAATTCAAAACTTTAATCTTCTTTGATATCTTAGTATTTTTGGGATATTATATCTTAGAAATGACAGCAGAATAATTATGATTTAAGTGCTAAGTAACTACGTGGGGTTCTTTGAGGATATCTATGGATGGTCCATAAATTACATTGACGACCAATGTGGCGCAGCGGGCGAACGTCCGCCTGTGACGCAGAAGGTAGCGGGTTCGGTTCCCGCTTTGGGATAAATATTTGTACGATTTGCAAATACTTATTGCGGGTGTTCTGGGTATTTTCTATGCATAATAAAAATACCTATGCATGTAATGTGTTGTATTAAGTATATCAGTCATCTAGTATCCATAACACAATTTTATTTACGTGATAGTTATCAAGCTCATCGCCGCTGCTAGAATACTAACATATTTACTGCCTGTATGTTGTATTAAGGCCACAATAAACATTTTGTGATATTAATAATATTTGCAACATTGTGATACAAATTGACGATTGAACGTGACATGTCGAGAGCAATCGACAACCACCCACGTGATTTGACAAACATTTATGTAGGTACAACCGCGGGCAAAATCACTTCGCATAGTCTATAATAATTTCTTAATAATTATATTTTTATTATATTTATCTTTTATGTTAGCACGCCAACCTTTTTTCAGTTACCTTTAATGTTGAGAGGTAGAAAATGCTCATAGCATTAAGCCCGCTTTTTGTACGCTCGTTTCCTATAATTGTGCAATAAAGTGTTAAATAATTAAAGAAGTTAAATATAATATATATTTAAAGTTTTATATGAGAAAGTGCACAGACTTTCATAATATAATACTTATTCAAACCAAGCCACCCATGCAACTGAGTCCAAGTAAGACGTAAGCTAAATAAAAGCTCTAAAACCTTAAAAGCAGTTCTCCACAATGCTACCTGAGTCATAAATAATAATTAGCAGCGATCCAACCCTTCAGCGGGTGCCGATTGGTAATCCATCGACCGCGGCCCATTCACGGACGATCGGCCTTTAACTCCAGAGCCATATTTTATTGATGACAATGTGGAACTAAAATGACGCCTACCTATCTATTCAACAATTTTATACGACTTGGTGATGGATCTAGCAGATAGCCCACCTAAAGTTAAGTGGTCACCATCACATATAACAAAACATTGTCTCGTAGACCACGACCCTAAGAAACGTGCCCTACTCATACTGCACATACTACACTGCTCTGCGTTCACCAACCTGAGGCATACAGTAATCAGACACATGTAACAGTAATTTCATTGGCACCCACACTCTCCAAACCGGAACATAGCAAGATGCTTTGTGGCAGAAATTGGCATGGTGATACTACTTCCCCGGAAGAGCTCACTTAGAAGATATTGAAAGCTCTACTACTACTACTTTTTAAACACACTTATGTTAACTGTGACTTCACCATGACGATCGATGTGGCGCGGCAGGTGAATGTCCGCCTGCGACGCAGGAGGTTGCGGGTTCGATTCTCGCCTTGGAATAAATGTTTGTAGGATCTGCAAATATTTATTCCGAGTGTTCTGGGTGTTTTCTATGTATACTAAAAAATATCTATATTTATGTAATGTATTGTATTAAGTATATCAGTCATCTAGTACCCATAACACAAGCTCTGCTTAGCTTGGGGCTAGATGATGCTGTGTGGATTGTCCAGCATTATTATTATTATTATTACCTTAAAATAAATTAAAACAGAACAAAAAGCGTCATTTTACACATTTCTATTGATGTATTATTATTTTCCTTTTTATTAGTGCAACACTTTTGCAAGCGACAGTACGTGGGAGGTGGCTATTATTGTCATAATATTCTTTGAAAATAACTGATTTGATTTAGATAACGCTAAGAAAGATGAATCATCGTTGGTTTTATTTACTACTTATATTCGCTTTTTAGTAGGTATCTACCCAGTATTACCTGGTGGTCTAAAAAGGACCCACACACGTTACAACACCATCAAGCCCCAAACTAAGCAAAGCTTGTACTGTGGGAATCAAACAAATTATCAATAAAATAAATAAATGAAAAAAACTTATAATAAAGACAAACTATTATAATAATAATAATTCATTTATTTGATTCAATGTCGTTAAAATACAATATAATACCCAGACACAGAACAAATATCGATGTATATTTATTGCAAAAATATTTGTTCTTAGTGAGGATTGAACCCACAACCTACAGCGCAATACGCGGACGCATACTGGTGTTAAGCCTGATGTGCCTGTTATGAAATAGAACAACATCGCTTGGCAGCAGAAACAGACATAGTTGTATTACTTCTCCGGGCGTACCCTACAAAGAGCCCCACTCCTTAAACTTTAGCACTAACTATATTTATTAAACAGGTTATGATGACTGCTTTAGGATAGGTTCATAATAAATTAGTTAAATTATTGGCCAATTAGACAACATGGGTGGTAAGATCAAAGACGGGCGTAATGACGTTCTCTTTGAGGCTAAGTTGGATTCACACTACTCCCGCTTGGCGCAAAGTCATCCACTTAAAATTGAACCCTATTGGTATACCAACTGAGTTGAATTTATTTACCTCAGTGTCCGTGCTTGTGTCGACAGTTGACGGTTTACAAAACCAATTTCAGCTTTACTTTTGTACAAATAAAGTTTAAAATTAGACGGGTCCGTAGCATGAATCCAACTTTAACAACGTTATACATTAATATGACACTTAGTTATAAATTTAGTGAATCTGCTATTAGGGATTTTGAAGGTCGATGTCATCATCATCATTACTAGTCTATAAAAGTCCTACAAAGGCCTCCCTCATACGTTTCCAGGAAGAACGATTCTGAGCCCTTTCCATCCATCGACTTCCCGCAATCCGAACAATATCTTGGGTCCAGTCAGTCCATTGGTAGACTAGTGGAAGCGACCCCTGATCTAAGGTCATGGGTTCAAAACCTGTCGTGCACCAGTGGATTTTGTATTCGAAAATGCATGTGCGTAATATGCAAATGTGTATATGCTATCAAACAGTAAAGGAAAATATCGTAAGGCCACCATTTAGTTCACATGGACTTGCAACATGTGTCTATGTGTCAGTTAAATATAATACTTGGACGTACCTCTGACTACTCTCTTTAGACTTCCTCCAAGCCCTCAAATACATCATCCGTAAAGTCCGTAAAATTGTATCTAGTCCTAACATCTGACAATGTTAAACCTACTTACATAATAAGGCAATAAACATACTGAATACTGAAGTCCGTGAATTAAAGTCGTGAGACTGTTTTGCAGTAAGACGAATCCAACCACAAGCAATCCAACACTAAAGATTATATGATAAGTCCAATAGCACGGAGTCCGTTTATCCCATGTCTTAATTTGTGCATGCCGGTGTTGGCCGATAATATAAATAATGTAACAATAATGTTGTAAAACAATGAGTGTGTACAACTTTATACCTGACAGCCGTACTGCAAGTCGTGGGTAGTTATAAGAATAGACTAGAACTGCCAGAAAATATAAAACAACACCATCTAGGGTAGATTAGACTAACTAAGCTGGTAGAATGGTATAAGTGATGGGCAAGCCTATTCTTTCCAAAGTTTTGCCCCAGATTCTAGAGATGTGGTGATCCTGACTTATCAAGACTCCATAACCTACCTTTTACGGATGTCATTAATGTTTAAGGGAATACCTACATTACACACAATGACAGCCGTCACAGCTCAGTTTGTAGTAGCCCTGCCTGCCTGTGCTGTAGGTGGTGGGTTCGATCCCCACCGAGAACAAACATTTTGTGTGATGAACATAGATGTTTGTTCTGTGTCTGGGTGTTGTATGGTATTCTATGTATGTATTTACAAAAAAAAGTACATAATTATTCTATCAGTCATCTGATTCCCATGGTACAAGCTATGCTTAGTTTGGCGCTAGATGATGTTGTGTAAAAATGTCCTGACATATTGATTCATTTGTGACGACCGATGTGGCGCGGCGGGCGAATGTCCGCTTGCGACGCAAGAGGTTGCGGGTTCGATTCCCGCCTTGGGATAAATGTTTGTACGATCTGCAAATATTTATTGCGGGTGTTCTGGGTGTTTTCTATGTATAACAAAAAATATCTATATATGTAATGCATTGTATTAAGTATATCAGTCATCTAGTACCCATAACACAAGCTCTGCTTAGCTTGGGGCTAGATGATGCTGTGTTGATTGTCCAGCATCATTATTATTATTATTATTTATTTTATTATTTACTTATGTCTATTAGTTTATAAGTCTATGGCTACGCGCAGCGGCGACTTTGACACTAACAGAAAAATCTAAAATCGTAAAGCACCCGCGCGGCGCGGTATCGAGTTGCAATTGCTGTGCGCATGCTTATGCCTCTCCTGGTGTGCTCGCACCTGTCTTTGGAAAATTGTAGCTCTTACAACAGATTTATCTATAAATAAATACTTAAATTTGAAAAAACGCCATCTAGTAAACGAGCTCAAATTTAAAGTCAATTCAAGTCAAAAGGCTTTTTTTATACAATTTGCTTATGGATTGGTGTTATTACAGGCACACAAGGATTAACACCTGTATGCCTCATGTTGATGAACGTAGAGCAGTGTATGGTAGATTACGTTCCTAAAGAACGTGATCTTCAAGGCAATGCTTTGTTATAGGCGATGGTAACCACTTAACATCAGATAGCTCTGCTTGTTCCATCAGCATTTTGCATAAAAAAAAACTTTACGCAGGTGTCGTAAATACTTTAAAATAACAATTCTCACTGCAACTCTCTTCAAAGCAGTTTATTGCATCTGAATACAATTTTTCGTGTGATAATCTAGCGTTTATCATACGACGCATGCAGTGATTTGTATCTGGAAGATGAAAGCCGCCCGTCTGTTGTGGCTCTGCTTAGAATTTTAATTTCAAATCTATTAGCCTTTGTTTCAAGATAACTTTGGGTAAGTTACATTGCGCGTCTACGCCGAATCACTTTACAGTCGAGATATCGTTACCCTGCAATGTAACATGAATCTCTGTCTTATTATATCTGAGAGCAAACAAGAGTATGTTAGAACGAAAGCGCTAACAAAATTATATTAGCGGTCACCCAATTTTTAGGGCTCCGTACTCAAAGGTTAATACGAATCCCTATTACTATATAAGAGTCCGCTGTTTGCCCGTCCTGTCACCAGGCTGTATCTCATGACCCGTGATAGTTAGAGAGTTGAAATTTTGGGGGCTGTGTAACGTAATGTTTTTGCCGTTTTTACTATAGATAACGGTACAGGTTGTCTGGTAGAGATCGCTGTTTAGCGATAAGACCGCCCATTGTACCTATACTAGTCTTAAGTTTTTTATGTTATGGTGTGCAATAAAGTATTTTCTATCTATTTCTATCTATCTACAGGACTTTTCGTGCGTGAGTCCGACTCGCACTTGGCCAGTTTTTTTGCAAACTTCACCACGCTTTAACTGAGCTGTGACTACAATTTTAATTAAAAAATTCTATAGTAACACATGATAATATTCCCGAGTTATTGGTATCTTCTCCGCACATTAATATATCAGAGCATCGAAAACATAAACCAAGGAGCAACCTGATCCTGAGGTCTCCAGGAGCTGAGTAAGACATAAATATAGGAGTTATGAGTTTAAACGAACGGACAGACGCGACGGTGTTCGTACACATGAGTTTTATTGTCTGTACGTGTTAAAATATCGTATGGCGGTACTTGGTTCCGAGAAATCGATATTTGAATAACTTGATTTAGATGTTGGAGAGTTGGTGGAGTTATGATTTTGTTTTATAAAACTTTGTAAATTTAATTTAGAGATACCTTAATCATTTATAGTGAATTCCCTAGCACCAGACAGAAAAAACTAAACTACGAATATCAAATTAAAGTTTCAATCGTGTCAATCTCCGAATGGCAATATCTCCATCGAAATCAACCGAATCCTTTAGAAACTCACATTTTAGGTAAGCTCGATTTTGTCAATCGACTTCTAGTTTCACTCTCGTCCCAACTCATAAAAATTACGAGGATTGTCTCTCAGATTAGATACAGAACTCTTAAACTGGAAGTTGCTACCACAACCCAGATTGAAGAGTGTGGTTGAAGGGTGTGGGTGCCGGTGTAATTACAGGCACATGAGGCTTAACACTTGTATGCCTCAGGTTGATGGACGCAGAGCAGTGTATTGTGGGTTACATTCCTAAAGAACGTGACCTTCAAGGCAATGCTTTGTTATAGGCGATGGTAACCACTTAACATAAGGTGGGCCATATGCTTGTTTCATCAGCACATTGTATAAAAAAAAACCCAAATGTAACATACCCAAAAGTATAGGGAATACCAGTTTGTTCAAAGCGTCATATCAGGTCGTCAAACCGTCTCGCTTCACCACATAAAAAGTGACTCACTAATTGTATCATTCTCATAATAATATCATAATATTTAGGTATCAACGCGGTCACGAACCCATATTTTACTGGACACAAATTCTTGCTACCGAGACGACGAAACGACCATAACTTCTTTGAAAAGATAAACTGAGAGCCAATTATGGTACAGAAGCGGCGTTTCCAAAAATCTCCTATAAAATGTAGCTTTTATCAACAATCACACTAACTTACGTGCTTGATGTAATCATACTGATTAACAAACTTAGCTTCTATATTTTTTTATCTAATTTGAAATATATATCCTTATTTTCACCTACGGAGAGTTTAAATTGTAATGTGAATAGAATTACAGGCGAAAAGGTCTGTGTAAGTTATAGTCTAAATTTGTTAGTCACGAGTACACAGACGGTCGTATTGTAAGTTAACACGCTGTTAGTATGATAGTTTCTTGTTAACCAAATGCTTGAAACTACTGATATTTTATAGAAAATCAATTAGTTTACGAATGATGAAGTGGCCTCAAATCTTTTTAATGTAGGCATCAGCTTCTATGAGTAGTGGGTACGAATCAAAATCAACGAATCAATTTCACAAAGAAATTAAAATTAATCTTTGTTCCTCGTTTGGATATAACATTATATTTTATTTTGTCAAAATAACAAAAAAAAAGTATTTAAATATTTTATCAGTCATCTAGTTTGCAAACCAGATACATTATTATGATTAGTTTGGGGCTAGGTGTATGCGATACTGCGCACTGGCACCGATGGTACTGAATAAATTATTTTTGACTATGACTGACTTATGTAGGTGTTCCGTGAAATGTATACAAGTACCTAATTATTTAAAATTGAAAATTAGTACTTATACTTGGAATTTGTTTTGAATTGCAGCACTAATTTTTAGTTTTTGTATTGGTCTACTCCCCAAGTTGTATACCCTGTGACACTGCGGGACAGGTTTGTAACCATTCCACATTCTAGATGGTAAAGTGGTTGCTGTCTGACGTGCTACAAGCTTTTCGCGCTAGTTTATCGAAAATCGACTGACGTTTTTCGAAAATTAATACAAAAACAAAAGAAAACGACGGCCAAATTTCCCCAAACAAAAAAGAGAGTATTCAAGCCATCATTAACTTGAAATTCGCTTTTTTTGTGAACGCAGGAAAACAATTCGGTACGCCATTGAAAAGAGCTGAAATATGAGCGGAATCGTTCGTTGGGAAGAAAGCTTTCAAAATAATGCCGTGAAAAGAATGGCGAAGACAAAAGGGCAATTGAAGGCGAAAATAATGAAGAACAAACAATTAACACACGACAGAGCTCTGCGTTGGCGGTGTAGACCAGGAGCTCGTCCCAAAAATACACTTTACCAAATTAGTTCATTGATATACAGAAAAAAGAAACAGGAATAACCTCACTACTTTTATTCTCAGGCTCTGTAAATATCCTATAGGCAGTCAGAGTTCTATCCTATTATAGTTACCAACATAGCTCTCAGAATCAGCTAGCTGAAGAGGCAATGGGAGGATCGTATAGCTTGTAGGACCAACAACCGACCAAGCATTGGACGCCCTCCTATCCGATGGACTGACGACTTTATTAGTGTAGCGGAGAGTCGATGGATGGAAAGGGCCCAATAAAGTTTTTCCTGTAAACGTATGAGGGAGGCCTATATATCTAAAGTTGGAGTCGTTTTTTTTAACTAAAATGTCTAATAAGTCTGAGTCTGTTGCCATCTCTTTTAATTGACATGAAAGTGATTGAGACAATAGATTTTATGGAGCCATGACAAAGTGTCAGGGGTTATGAAGAATATAATTATATTATGCGTTTTTTCCAACATCACTTTACAATTCGCAATCTTAGCAAAACACTGTTTAGCTCTCTGTCTAAATTTGGCTTGGAAAAAACCTATGTATTGTTACAGCTTTTCCTTTAACATAAAGGGTTAAATCACAGTAAATACTACGACCAGTAGCAACACTTGAAATGTTTTTTTTGTGAGACTATTGTGTGAAAGTTTTAAGAATTCCTTATTATTTTTGAAAAATGTGGGTTGCGCCAAATGTAATATCTGGACGTACCTCTGACTACTTTCTTTAGATATCCTCGATGGATCTCGTTGGATGGAGTAGGTTCTTGGTACTAAGAGATCGGAGGGGCTATCTACTGTACTTGGGGATGAAATTCTTGATGATATTTATTTACTTATTTATTTAATAGTTTATCAAATACGATGTGAAATAAATATTTCGTCTTTTTTTTGTATTAGATTTGATTAGATTAGATTTATGAAAACTTTAACCAGGCTTCAACTCCAGGGGTAATCACCCCTGGGTAATGGGGTGTCGCTGGAAGACGGTACAACTGTACATTATGACTAATATATTGTACAAAAGTTTGTTTTTTTCTCGATATAAATGTCCAGTTTATTCGTAGTAGATCTCCTGATTATGACCTTTAGGGTTGACTACAAGCTTACAGTTGTTTCTACATACTTATTGTATCATGTATACTGTGCTTTAAGCCACCCTTAGAAAAAATCCAACCCAAATGGGGAAGAATTCCTACGTTTGTTTGGGCATTTACTTTTTGTAATTTTTTTCAAATGTTTTATAATTGTTTACTCTTTGATCGGACGGACGAATTATTCAAAAGTTTTTATGAAATAAAAAATTTTAATTATTCGTATTGTTGCTTTGTTTTTAATTTGTTATTTGTTTTGACTATTGTACAGTGTTTAAAAGTATTTTGTACTTTAGCAGTCATCACATTGTATCGTGTATAAAAGTTTTCCTAACTTAGTCTAGATAACAGATATAGATATAAAAGTTATTTATTGTCTATGGAAATTTATGGAAACTATATGAAATTGTGTTAAGGTTAGCATGTAGTATCACTAGTCCAGCCTAATGCATATAAATATCTTTATTTTTATATGTAATAACAATAACTCTTTTGTAAATTTTAACCAAAATATCTATATTAATTTCTATTTGTGTAAAGTTTAAGGTTTATTACGTTAGGATTTTACGACCGATGTGGCGTGGCGGGCGAATGTCCGCCTGCGACGCAGAAGGTTGCAGGTTCGATTCCCGCCTTGGGATAAATGTTTGTACGATCTGCAAATATTTTATTCCAGGTTTCTGGGTATTTTCTATGCATAATAAAAAATATCGATGTATGTATTGTATTAAGTATATCAGTCATCTTAGTACCCATAACACAAGCTCCTGCTTAGCTTGGAGCTAGATGATGCTGTGTGGATTGTCCAGCATTATAGCTATTGTTATTAAAATATATGCGTGTCTAATGATTTTATCATTATTTTGTACGAAAATGATATTAATTGAAAAGCTGTGAAGTGAAAATCAAGCAACTTCTCTCGTATCGAAAATCCAAAATGTCTCTTCCTTTGACACAACATCAATAGCTAGGCAAACAATCGCAAAGCCACTTCAGCCGACGGGACACTTGAGGACCCTCGCCAAAGGGTTGTTACAGTCTGGTCTCCGACTTTTCAAACAGTTGATTTGTAGAATTTTCCAATTGGCACGAGAGGGTGCAGTTACGTGTGATGACAACCTATTGCTATTGCTATCAGCTGGTTACTTGCAACACACGGAAATTTATAGGCTGTAGTTTTAGGGTTCCATACCTAAAGGGTAAAACGGGTCCCTATTGCTAAGACTCCGCTTTCTGTTTGTCTGTCTGTCCGTCTGTCACCAGGCTGTATCTCATTAACCGTGGTAGTTAAAGAGTTGAAATTTTTCACAGATGATGTATTTCTGTTGCCGCTATAATAACAAATACTAAATAACAGAATAAAATGAATATTTAAAGGAAAAGATTGCGGAACCCTACGTGCGCGAGTCCAACTCGCACTTGGCCGATTTTATGTTATTCCATATGAAAAAGGAAATTAAATAGAGCCCAATATGATCAACTTACTTATCAACTTTAATGGAAACTGCGCAAAAATAGCTTGATCGTCATAGTTCAGTAGTAGTAAAACTCGTATAGGCTTCCCCCAAACGTTTTCAGGAATAACCATATTGAACCATTTCCATCCATCGACTTCCCGTGATCCTAACAATATCGTCAATCCATCGGATAGAAGGACGTTCTACGCTTTGTTTTCCGGTTCGTGTAGTAAAAGTATAATCGATAGTAACACGTAATATCCTCCGCCTGTGATCGTGACAAAGGTTTGTTTTTACTTCCATCATTGCGAGGGTCTGGATGGTCCTCCATCCACTCGAACCTCTCCGAACTCACCTGATCGACTCGAGGACTTTGATATCTGACAGTTGTCAAGAATGCGATTGTTGGAAAATATTGGAAAACATTTTGAGTGAAGTTTTTATGAAAGCAAATTAAATCAATTGTATGCAAAAAAGCTGTGTAAAGTGTCTTGATAGTGTTTTTCAACATCACCAATGTATTTCAATTCAATTATTGAATCTTAAATTGAATAGATAGCCGCCTTACTAAAAATAATTTTACCATGAAATGTGTGAAATTCCCCCAAAAGAGGAATTAACTGGAGTCAAAAATAAAACATCAGAAAACCCAGTAGTCACTGAGTCTGTAAAAATTTGATCCCGAGTAATCTTAATGGTTTGTTTTTAATACTAATTACCAACAACTGAGGATATTGGGTTTGATTGGAGTACCGTTCACAAAACAAATATTAAGTTTCTTTTTTATCCAATCACTTTTTTGACATATTTATTAAAAACTTACTTCTAAAATAAATTTTACTTTATGCTATTTTAAAAATAAATGGAATAAAATACTAATTTTATGAATGCATAAGAAAGGGCAGTAGTGAGTGTATTACAGTAAAGGTACATAATGTCAGTAGTGAGATAGTCACTTGTAACTGTGATGTATATAATGAATCATCATCATCATTATGCTTACATGGTTTCCATTGTACACACTTTGCTTAATTTAGAATTATTGAGTGTGGTGCACAATTACCATATTTAAAACAGGTTGCATGTTTTCTGCATCATGTCTAAAAAATTTTTTATTGTGAGTTCAAAATTAGAACAAAATACTTGTTATGCGATCTGTACTAATTTAGATTAGCCCTATTCTGTTTTGTTTTTTTGGCAATTTTTCCAAATGCCAAATGCGGTCTCAAGGGAGCTACTTATAACGAGGTACACCAGACCTTACCAATCAGTTTTATAAAGATCGTTTATTTTTTGACTTGCTTTGGGCTGACTGGCTTTGAAGTTCTTAGAAGCTGTTAATCCACTGTCACAACGGAAGCTTAAGACTGGTTATCCGTGTACAGTTTGATATCTTCTCAGATAATAAGAAGAGAAAAGAGAGGCACAATGAAGCTAAACTGTTTGTATGCCTCAAACACGCTTAAAATCAGGTGGGCTTAGACCATCAGATAGTTTTTTTTACAACTTGATTACCATCCCTTATAACAAAGTATTGCCTCGTAGGTCGTGTTCGTTAGGAACATGCCTTACGATGCACTGCCCTGCGTCCATCAACCTGAGGCATACAGGTGTTAAGCCTTATGTGCCTGTAATTTCACCGGCACCCACACCATTGTATCTTAGTTTCTTCTTTTTGACAAAGCCCTTATACAGCTTCTACTAAATATGTAATTATTATATTATTATGTTGCACATTATGTAGTTAAACTGACGTAACTAAGTGTTCTGCAAAGTCCCTA
Source organism: Electrophaes corylata (assembly GCA_947095575.1). Classification (NCBI taxonomy): domain Eukaryota; kingdom Metazoa; phylum Arthropoda; class Insecta; order Lepidoptera; family Geometridae; genus Electrophaes; species Electrophaes corylata. The sequence goes on from OX352720.1 coordinate 9,071,642, forward strand.
CAGTGAATAAATGAATTGAATTGAAATTGAATTCAAACCGGAAAACAGCATGCTGCTTTGCGGCAGAAATAGTTTATTAAAAAGTTTAAAAAACCTTGTGTTTGAAAAAATCTAAAAACTCTTTAAAATCCAATATCAGTTGTCTTGTCAGGGAAATAATTTAAAATGGTTTTAATGTTCGAACGAAACGTTTTTGTTTATTACCGGCGATTTCTAGCACCAGCACCAGTGGATTACAACCTGCCACGTATAGAATATTAACTAACTGTCAAATGCTATCAAAAATTTGGATACGTATTCATCTTCAGAGAATCTTGAGTCAGTATTACTAAGATATCTGGGGTATGTCTACCGTGCCTCTAGATTAAGGTCTTAAAGTTATTTTTTATTCTTTCTGTCTTTTTCCCTTTTGCCATTATATAATTGGTAAGGATCTTTGAATTTGATAAAAATAGCATCCTTTTTGTAAGTAACTGTACATTACTATATTGAAATTAGTACCAAATAAAATGTCGAAAATGCAGAAATAAACAAACAAACATAAATCGGAGCCAATTTCGAGACGTTTCGATCTGTGTGCTTCTGCCAAAATCAATTAGACCCTTGTAATCATGAGAATGCAAGCCAACTTCAGTTTCAAACATAAACTGCATCGGAAAACGATTCTTATAAACATAAGTATAAGAGCGTAATAAAATTCTGTAAATGCAACGTAAAATTTGTAATGAATAATCGTAGGATGTACACAGTCGTTTTGGATTACCGAAAATTGCTACCAAACGAAAATACCAACACACAATCATTACTACTTTTTTAGTTTTCGATATGGAAAAAAAGTTAAGAGATTACTTATACGATGCGATGACCGCGGCGGCGACATCAAAAGACTTTCTGGCGAGATTTACTGTCTCTTTCTCACTCCACAAGACTGAGAATCGAGAGAGGGATGGGTAGATGATGTTGACGATAAAAAATGCCCTTTAAGCTTGGTATGAAGATATGCAGTTCCAGTGATGTGATCCCAAGTTTTGTTTCGCGAAATGCGAATGCACCGGGAATAAAATCACTGGTTATCATAAGTCGGGATAAATGAATAAGCTAGACGGGTTCTTAGAACTGTACTGAATACCAATCTATCTTAATCCACACAACATCAGCTAGCTCCAAGCTAAGCAGAGCTTGTGTTATAGGTACTATAATGACTGATATACTAATTATAATACATTACATGCATAGATATTTTTTATTATGCATAGAAAATACCCAGAATACCCGAAATAAATATTGGCAGATTGTACAAACATTTACCCCAAGGCGGGAATAGAGCCTGCAACCTAGCCACACCGGCCACCACATCGGCCGCATTGGTCGTCATAATTATTATAGATCTTGCATGTTATTTACTTCTAAGACTTAAGAAGTTTCTATTCCAAGAGAAACAAGTCTACTAGTATACTATTCCACGCAAAGGAAGTTTCTTAAATTATTCTATCATTTAAACAAACGATGTAATTTTTGGAACACTAACTAACTAACGCTAAATTTAAAATATGGACGTCTGACTACATCCTACAGCAAAAAATCACGATTATTGTATTGGAGCACCTTTAAATATTTATTTGATTCTGTTTTTTAATATTTGTTGTTATAGCGGCAACAGGTATACATCATCTGTGAAAATTTCAACTATCTCACTATCACGGTTCATGAGATACAGCCTGGTGACAGACGGACAGACAGAAAGATAAATAGGCAGCGGAGTCTTAGTAATGGGGTCCCGTTTTGCTTTTTAGGTATGAAACCCTAAAAAAACAGGAAGACTCGACACAAAAACAGAAACACCAAGTGCCTCCAGAAACAGGTGACTGGCTAAAGATAATGAAAGTAGTGAAAGAGTTCCCCCATTGCCTAACGAAGGCCGAGGAATTAATTAGGGCCGAAGATCGAGATTTATGCTTTCATTTTTAAGCTCAATGTCTCCAAGAACCCCTACTATTATAACTCGATTGTGGACGAATGTGTTTTAACAAATGTTTGGCTCAAAGATAGCTTTAAATCATTTTATAAGCAGACCCGTCCGATTTTCTAGCGGCCCGTCCCGATTTTGCATGGATCCCGAATTTTTTTGAAAAAATAATATAGCCTTTATCGCCCGGGTATAGTGTAACTTCCCAACGGTAAAAGAATTTTTCAAATCAGTCCACTACTTTCGGAGCCTATTCATGATTCAAATCTGCGACATGTAGCTGGCAACACTGGATGAAAAGGGCCGAAGACCGGACTCAGTTGCGCGTCTTGGAAAGACCATATCCTATGATGAAAATGACACCTTTACGCGCCAAGACAAAATATACCCTGAAAATATCAAGTCTCTGCGACCTATGGTTTAGGCTGTGCGTTGTCTATATGTCAGCTAGTCAGTCAGGACAAAGATTCTTATAATTGTGAAAAATAGTGGTTACGAATCTGTCAAATTTACAGGTCTGTCAAATTTTGACTTCTACTAATAAGTGGCAATTTAATACTATTGTGTCTAACTAGAAGTGATGTAGTAAATCTAACCTTGGATATCCTAATACGCTTGGCTTTGTGGTCCCCATTTGAGAACCTTTATTCCCAGTACTTGTCAGTTCTACAAGTTACATTTTTTTTTATACAACTTGTTGATGGAACAAGCAGATGGCCCACCTGATGTTAAGTGGTTACCATCACCTATAACAAAGCATTGCCTCGTAGGTTACGCTCGTTAGGAGCGTCACGACGATGCACAACTCTGCGTCCATCAACCTGAGGCATACAGATGTTAAGCCTCATGTGCCTGTTACACATTACAAGCAATTACATCCTGATCATTGTAACTTTCAATTTTCTGGTTCTGTCAGCTACAAAACAAGAAGTGAAAATAATAAAGAAGTTACAAAAAACGAGGCAAGAATCAAATCGAGTTCTAAAACCAATGGTAACTCGTAGATGGACCCTGATTAAAAGTTTTCCTGTAAAACCTTTTTATATTCAAAGGGATAAGTCGAGGAGGAATTTGCGTTACTTTGTCATTGACGGGGTGTGCTTTCAGACTTACATTCTATCTCTCACTTTATTAATGCTATTATTTTAAAGTTAAAATTAAATTGAACTGAAATTGGTTTACGACTGTTTTGGTAGAATTATAGTATTCTAAAAAGATTTGCTAGTAATAACTAAGAACTAACTACATAACTCCTATTAATTACTGTAACGACTGATGTGGCGCGGCGGGCAAATATCCGCCTGCGACGCAGGAGGCTGCGGATTCGATTCCCGCCTTGGAATAAATGTTTGTACGATTACTCGGAATTTTCTATATACAATAAAAAATAACTAACGTATGAAATGTATTGTATTAACTATATCAGTCATCTAGTACCCATAACACAAGCTCTGCTTGGGGCTAGATGATTTTGTGTGGATTGTCTAGCATTATTATTATTATTATTAGTGTTAGAACTCTGTAAGGTATGTGTGGCACTAAGGCCTTCCTGAGTTCTTCTGAGTTTTCTATCCTATAGGTAGTCGCTTCTTATTTCATCAATGGAAGATAACAGAGTTATATTTCATGCCGGGCTCACAACAATGCAGAATATATGGAGAAAAATAAATGAATTGAAATTGAAAATCAATTGAATTCACTTTTTTTGCTTTTTACTGTAAAACTGACAAATTTTACTAATTTTTTTATATCTTAATTGTTATGTTGTGTGTGGTGGCTGGAACCGCGGTCCAGTACCTAGCGATCACAGTTAACGGAAGCCTCATTAACGCTGATATTTCTGATGATGATGATCTACTTAAGCAGCTACTCGTACCTAGGTGTAAGTAAAATGTTTATCAACTTTACTACAATTGATTTCTACCTTTGAAGTTAGGCGCCTGCTTTTTACCGCTCTTTTTGTAACTCTGTTGTTGTCGATACACTTATTTAATTTCTACCGAACGGATCATCGCACTTTATAAAAACTTAATCCAAATCACACTTGGGAATCGAGATAAAATTACCCCAGCGATCCAGTGGTAGCTATTTGATGCGGTGCGATACAATATTTGTTTAAAGCGCTACTTGAAGAGTTTGCTGAAGTATTTTACTCTTTCTGTTGTCATATAGGTATCTAATTATCTAATCTACATACACTGTGGAACATTTTTCTCGTTCTATTCTGTAGGAGGGCGCTGTCATTGTTACTCAATTTTTAACTTTTGCAGTTGCCAAGGTTTTTCATATGCTTTTTGCCAAAAATTTGTTTCAATTCCAATAAATACGTTTGAATTTGAATTTGCTTGGTGGTCCGGGCCACAAAAACACCTACAATTTTCATTGGAAGAAGTATTGTCACCTTTTTAGAACTATTTTTAGCTATGACTAAATAAATGCCCTACGATTTCTTTTGATAGACTTTGTTTCAGTACTTTTTAGGGCGAGCTATCAGGAAAAAGGTAGATCAGGTAAAGGTATGTCTTAGCATGTTTTCTTGTCTATTGTCTTGCATTTAGGTAGATTGGCACCACACTGGAGCTTCATTATTTACATTAAAATTATTTTGTAACATAATCATACAAAACACGGTAAGAACCAAGCCGTAAGTTTCTTGCCGGTTCTTCTAGGCTTGGTCCCGAGGAACTGGCGCTTAGATTCACTTAGATTTAAGACGTTTCAAGATGACCCCTGCAGATTACTGAATAAATGCTTTTTGTCTTTAACTTTGATGGATACCGCCATTTTTGTGTGTATCTCCATTTGACCAAAACAGTCTAACGTCATAAAAAAATTTTGTATATTAATTTATCGTGAAAATTTCACGATACATCGTGTTTGTCGAAAGATGGACTACAATCCTAAAACTCATCGATGGGAACCTTTCAAATCAAAACTACGATTCATCGAACTTTTTGTACAATTTTTAATAGAAAACCATCTATACTTCGACAAAATTAAATTCTGCTCCATCTCGCAAGTATTTCACTAAAAAAACCTTACTACAGTGTCTTAAGAGTCAATTTCGAACCACCATTCTTGCTTAGTAGAAACTTTAAAGCCGGCGATGTATGGTGAGACTTTAGTTTGCAAGAACCATTTTGAATTCTTGTACCTATATTTTAAGCTGCGTTTTTGCTTGGTGAAGTTTTTGTAAGATTTGGTCAACAATCGATGACCAGTGCTTTGAAATTGATTTCAATCATTCAGACAGTAGGTGGCAGCTGTATTACGAATAGTATGATAGTGCGTATTCGAAATAATATAATCACAATATTACGAGTACATTTACGAAAAAAAAATTAAAACAGACATACTTCAAGAGTAGCCTCACGATTTTAATTTCGAGGCACGGTAGATATCCCATCACGTCTCATCTCTAATTCCTACCAAGTAAAGAGCTAGAATACTAACTGGTTTCCTAACGATATTTTCCTTTACATTTGGAAGCTTTTGCGCAATACCAATTGCGCAAATTTTTCGGTATGTATAATAAAAACGGCAAAAAAAATACGTTTGTTGTATGAGAGCCCCCTTAAATATTTATTTTATTCTGTTTTTTAGTAGTTGTTACAGCGGCCACAGAAATACATCTGTGATCTGTGAAAATTTCAACTCCCTAACTATGACGGTTCATAAGATACAGCATAGTGACAGACAGACAGACAAACAGCAAAGCCTTAGTAATAGGGTCCCGGTTACGAAACCCAAAAAATATCTCTGTTCTTTTGTTATTCAGAAGGACAGCCGTCACAGCTCAGTTGGTAGTTGCTGTGCCTTCTGCGCTGTAGGTGGTGGGTTCGATCTCCACCGAAAACAAACAATTGTGTGATACACGTACCTATAATGAAAGAAAAACATAGAAGTATCAGCCATCTGGTTCCAATAGTACAAGCTATGCTTAATTTGAGGCCAAATGACGTTGTGTAAAACTGTCCACAAATATTTTTATTCACAGTAATTTGTTTTCCGTGACTCTTACGCCGAATGTAACTTTGGGGAAAATTCTGAGGTATGGTATTCCTTTAGCTTTTTGTACCGTGCCGATAATAGTGCAGGCATGCCATCAATCAAGTCGATGTCTGGTCACCGCCGAAACCTGCATGCCGTCTCATTACGCAGGTGATCGGAAGTCCTGGATTCCGGGCTGCCCGTGGCCTGATCAGTAATTATCCCTGACAGTGTAAAGCTGTAGAATTGACCGAAGACTAAATTGCCTGTGACTGTGAGTAAAGAATTTTTAGACCGAGAACCGACCGGCCAACATTGACGACCGATGTGGCACCGTGGGCGAATATCCGCCTGCGACGTAGGAGGTTGCGGGTTCGATTACTGTCTTGGGATAAATGTTTGTACGTTCTGCAAATATTTCCGGGTATGTATGTAATGTATTGTATTAGGTATATCAGTCATCTAGTACCTACAACACTATAGATAATGGTACGGAACCCTTCGTGCGCGAGTCCGACTCGCACTTGGCCGGTTTTTTTATGATCCATTTACAAATTAATAATAATGTAAATAATTTAGCTCCATTGACGACCGATGTGGCGCGGCGGGCGAATGTCCGCCTGCGACGCAGGAGGTTGCGGGTTCGATTCCCGCCTCAGGATAAATGTTTGTACGATCTGCAAATATTCCGGGTGTTCTGGGTATTTTCTATGTATAATAAAAAATATGTATGCATGTAATTTATTGTATTAAGTATATCAGTCATCTAGTACCCATAACACAAGCTCTGCTTAGCTTGGGGCTAGATGATGCTGTGTGAATTGTCCAGCATTATTATTATTTATTATTATTATTGTGGTGTCAATCTAACTTAACCAGTCGAGCGCGTTGACAACTCTGTATATATATAACTCTTTATTTTGTTAACTATTTTGGATCAATGGTTATTCAACTAATTGAAAGACTAATTAGTAATTACTGACTGTATAAATATCACCAATTCTCTCATATCCGGGAAGTTATATGTTATATTTTTTGTAATGTTTTCAGAGCAGCGTTGGCTTAGTGACCCTGTCTTGTGATCTCCACTAAGGTCGTCGGTTCAAATTCGGTCGAGCACAAACAGATTTTTCTATAGAAAAAATGTTTGTGTAATGCTAATGCTCTCAAACGGTGATGGAAAACATCGTGAGGAAACTAGTTAATATTCTGGTAGTGACGACTCGCTTGCAACCAGTCACAAGTGGAATACCAACTACTGCAAAAGGTATGTATGTACCAAATGTAGTATTTGGACTTACCTCTGACTACCTTCTTGAGTATGTACTTGGCAGTATGTGATTTGAGCGGATATCTACCGTGCCTGGGGAAGTCTTGGAGCTATTTCTAATTAAGCTTAATCTATCGTAGCAGTACTCGTTTTGACAGATTCGCAAATGATATGGTATCGTTACACACTCGTGCTATAGGTACTGATAAATTCTTCGTCTTGGTATGAGTAATGCAACTGTCGTATTTAATTAAGAACCATGATTATTGAAACATAGTTTAATAGGATTTCGATAATTAAAAGTAATTATTCCCTGTCTATGAGTTTTATAGCGGCATTGAGTTTGCAACTTTTTGTCAAAATCCTACTAATATTATAAATGCGAATATTTGGATGGATGGATGGATGGATGGATGTCTGTTCCTATTTCACGCTCTAATCAGTGGACCGATTTGGATGAAATTTGGAATAAATATAGATTGTAATCTGGAATAAGACATAGGCTAATTTTTATCCTTTTTTTTATTTTATTTTTTATTTTTTTTGACGACCGATGTGGCGCGGCGGGCTAATGTCCGCCTACGACGCAGAGGTTGCGGGTTTGATTCCCGCCTTGGGATAAATGTTTGTACGATCTGCAAATATTTATTCTGGGTGTTTTGGGTATTTTCTATGTATAATAAAAAATATCTATGTATGAAGGTAATATAATATTGTATTAAGTATATCAGTCATCTAGTACCCATAACACAAGCTCTGCTTAGCTTGGGGCTAGATGATGCTGTGTGGATCGTCCGGCATTATTTATTTATTTATTTATTTATTTTATCCTGAAAAAATAACGGGAATGGGAAAAAACGGCCACGCGGGCGAAGCTGTGAGTGGCCTCTAGTAAAATATATATTTGTTTGACAAAAACACGTGTAAAATCTATGCATATCTGTCCACTACTCATAAGAATATTTGTCCTGACTGACTGACTGACATATAGACAACGCACAGCCTAAACCACTGGTCGTTGAGACTTGAAATTTCCAGGGTGTAATTTCCTTGATGGATAAGGGTATTCCTTGGGGGTCGAAGTTACAAATACGTATATAGAAAAAAAAAAAAACCCGAAGTGCCCTTTCCCCCACGGACCTAGAGTCTTGTTAAACTTAATCATATTTAACTTGGTAAACGTGATTAGCTAAATAAAATCAGATTATTGTGCAAGCGTAACAATACTCTCGCTGACTCTCCCAGTCTATTTTTGCCAAAAAAAGGATCAGGCACAATAATCAGAGCCAGTAATTCATAACTGCGGGTAGACGGAATGATTTAAGGTACGCGCACACGTCGCATTGTACGCGCCGCCCACGGTAGCGGCCCACCACCACTAGATCGGCCCGCCCGGCGATCTCCGACCAGCGACGTTAGTATGGATACGGCTTTCATCGAATTCAAAACGACATCTTAAAATAAAATTTTAACAAAAAAACCGACTTTGATTTCTCATGGATGCCATTGTAAAAACTAAACCAAATTGAAAAATTGAAATTGAACCACATGGAAAGCACCACCTTTTAAATAAAAAAAGAATCATCAAAATCGGTTCACCCAGTCGAAAGTTCTGAGGTAACAAACTCGAGTTGAGAACCTTTTCGATGTAGGTTAAAAAAATCTGTGTAATTGTATTTTTTAATATTTATTACTAATAATAAAGAATTTTCTTAATTGTTTTATATACCTATAACTGAGTTCAGACTTGTAAAAACCGATTTGTAATATTTTTTATCTACTGGACTACTGTAAAGGAATTGGATGTAATATTTTGGTACAGCTTTGCTAAGTTTGAGTCTAGATGTCGCTGTATAGAATGTCTGCCAATCGCATTTGATTTATCAACATAAATGTACGATATTTTATTAAAGTCCAGCACCAACTGCGATAAGTTTTTAAATCGCTATTTAATTTTAATCTCGTGCGACTTAGTTTATTACAAACTAGTTTCATACAAACTTTTACACCCTTGCACTATAGTTGGGGTTAAATTTTGAAAATCCTTTTCTTAGTACGCCTTTTCACACCATGACCAATATAGGTACCCTGAGAATTTTAAGTTTCTACGACCAACGGCTTAGACTTCGGTAGTATATTAACAGTTAATCACTCAAAACCAATTTTCTTATAATGTTTATGGTTTAAAAGTTCTTCTCCACACTTAGTTAGCAGCAGTTGATATCAACATAGAATAAGTAAAGTAGAAGTAACAAATAAGGCAATCCATTCAAGCATTGTATGAAAACATTTTAAATAATAATTGAATCGATTCCGAAGCATGCGACTGATTAATATGCGCGGGGCTTATGATAATATGGAGGGTCAAGTGTGTGTATCATTTTATTATAGTGTTCTGTACAAAATACAGCAAAGCTTTAATTTTTTGTATGCAAAAGTTGCAAACCTAAAAGTATTGAGAAGGTGAAGAAGGTATCCTATTCTGAGTCAGTATAACCACGATCGTTCAAACAAAATTTCAACCTTATACTGAAGGCACTTCATACTTACAAAAGCACTTACAAAATATAACAATTAATCATTCATTCATTTATTTATTTGACAATCGATGTGGCGCGGCGGACGAATGTCTGCCTGGGACGCAGGAGGTTGCGGGTTTGATTCCCGCCTTGGGATAAATGTTTGTACGATCTACAAATATTTATTCTGGGTATTCTGTGTATTCCATCCATCCATCCATCACTTACAAACATTCGCGTTTATAATATTAGTAGGATGTAATATAGTATTGTGTTAAGTATATAAGTCATCAAGTACCCAAAACACAAGCTCTGCTTAGCTTGGGGCTAAATGATGCTGTGTGAATTGTCCAGCATTGTTCATTTTATTCATTTATCTAAAAAGTCAAATGACTAATTTGATTTGTGCACACGGAACCCTAATATAGGGTGAGTTATGTCTGTCTCTGAACCGATATTTATTTATTCGGTTTTAAGTAGGTGTAATTCTTTTCGAGGCTTTAAAGCTTTAGTTTCCTTGGAAACGACTTCCGTCATATTATGGCCGTGATTATAATTAACTTCTACGGGGTAAGTTTGATGGTGAAACATCTCAAGGGATAATTCAATCATAATTGTTTTTATGTAGTTTTCACGTATGGGTAATTCGAGAACTCTGCAGCTTATTTTGCAGGATATTTTGTGTTTCTAATTTTATATGACTAGCTGATGAAATAAGTAGATGGCCTACCTGATGTTAAGAGGTTACCATCACTTATAACAAAGCATTGCTTTGCAGGTCACCTTTGATGTGTCTTCTTCTTCTAAATAAAAAAACGTTTTTAATCGGTTAATAATGGACAGAGGTAACATGTAAGATACCAAAATAACAACCAAATTGAGAACCTTCTCTTTTTATTGTCGATTTCAAAATCTCAACTCATAACTTACTACTAAAAAATTCGGCGTAACCTTGAAATAAATAAAATAAATGAAAAAATGAATAAATGAAATGAAAATTAATGAAATGAAATAGCTACACCGTGTTTTGTCTCTTTCGTTCTAATTTGAAACTTCCTGCCAATGCAAAAGACAAAACACTGTGTAACTATTTCAACGTTATTCTGAGCTTATTCGCAGAGTTAAAAACAATAACTAAAAAACGTGGTTTTTAAGTACAACCTTTCTTTACAAAAAAGTTGTCGATAATAAAATTATGGACTATTCAATAACTTGAATCCATAAATCCATAATACCTTATCCGCTCATTCCTACAACCTACAATGTTCTATTCATATTCCAGTATCGAAAGCGCAATAAATTCACGGCACAGCTAAACCTGTCAATGTGAATGATTATAAGAACTTTCGAGATTTATCACGTGACATGTTTTAATGACTCCACGATTGTAGATAAGGTATCGGTCATAGATTTGGAAGGTTAAGAAGGGTATTTTGTCATTGTACAATGTTTAAACTGTCTAAACATCCTCAAAGAATTTCGCGTGAGTACTTTGCCGAATATTCTGCAGTTATAGTTCATCTTCATTTAATAGTTTACTATCTCATTGTACACTTATAAACATACTTTTATTCTTTGGTTTTTCAAAAAACTACTTTATTATTTAAATGGCAACACTGTCAACCAAAAATTAATAAAACTAGCAAACCTTTCAAAAACAGTTGCAAAATCGACTCCTTAGATAATTTTAACTATGACATATGATGACTAGTTTATAAGTAAAATAAATTATAAGTACATTATGTTAGAAATATCATAAACTTGAAACTACATACATTTAGGCAACGTTTTCCAATAGGCAAAGAATCTGACCCATCTGAAATATCCACATCTTTGACAATAAACTCGGCAGGTGTACCTCGTTGGCAATTATGTTAATTCGATTAAAAATCGATTATCCACATATCGATTAATTTGTTTGACGGCTGTTTGTAGGGCACCTTGTTACTGATATACTGCCTTTCTTTCACAGAACATAGATAATGTAGAATCTATTTGTTGGTGTCCGTTGGGTTTTCTATTACCATTTGCATAAGTAGAGAATGACGTTGATAAAACAACTAAGTAAAATACTTGCTTGGTTAAATAGATGTATCTTAACAGGTTCACTTTTTGTCTAAAGGTATTGAGTTTAAATGATGAGTTTTCAAAATGATCCCTGCGGATATTACTGAATAAATGATGTTTGACTTTGACTTTGAATACTTTTTCTTAGTGAGTGCGCTACTTCTCGAAGAATCTCTAAGCCATGTTGTTGTGGAAATGTTTACGATGTGTTAGTGAGTGAAAAAAGTGGTCTTCTTGATATAATTGAATACGTTTTAGTTTGTATTCTTGCTGCTAAGACTAAGCTTGATTTGTTTACTTGTTTTATATTCAAATAGTGTATATTAAGTGCCTATTGGATCAAAGCAGGTGCATCTTAGGGCATGCTTTTAAGGAGTGTGACACGCAAGACACTGCTTTGTATAAGGTTACCAATTATCATCAGGTAGCAGTAGAGCTCTTAGTGAAGGGCTTTTCCAGGGAAGTAATAATAATAAATAATAAACCAAAAACCATGTGGGCCATCTGCTTGGTCCATCATGACGTGGTGAATAAACAACTGGCCAAGTACGAGTCGGTCTCGCGCACGAAACTAACTAACTAAGACGGTTCATGAGATACAGCCTGGTGTCAGACGGACAGACAGACAGACAGATAGCGGAGTCTTAGTAATAGGGTCCCGTTTTACCATTAAGGTTCCGTACGGGTGTACGGAACCCTAAAGGCAGTTGACCACTGCCAAAGCCCATTTATTTCATTCAACATTTGTAAAATATCAACCCGGAACTAAATCGATAAATACACGAGTTAAGAAAATTGCATATTTAATTACCTACTTACGCTCCTGATATGTATCACCATTATGTTTTCCAAAAGCGGAATATACGACAGTATCAGAAATCTGTTTGCAAGTGCAAAGTGACTACTGTTTTAAAGCGTTTTATTAAGCTTTTAAATGCCTTAAATATTAAGCGAATCGGTGCAAGATTGCATCTGGTTCAATGTTAAGGTGTTGTTTATTGGTGAAACCAAATTTTCAATTTAGATGGCCAATTTTGGCCAACTTTGTATGGACAGAGAAAAAAACTTTCACATATCCTTCTTTTAGTTTGTTAACCCATCTTCTATTTGGTTCTAGAGTCAAACTCAAAGAGGTATTTATTTATTAAAATCTTAAAGATCATAAAGTCACTTAGACTTGATGATCCAGTTCCTTGCGACAAGTCTAGAACAGGCCAGAAACTTAAGACTTGGTTTCTACCGTTTGTATGTGATTATTTTTTACAGAATATTGTAACATATAGCTTCAGTGTGGTGAAATATAACGTTTGCGAGGCTCAGAGATCACGAGAAAGACCCTTAAACTTAATATGGCACTGAAACCTCACTGAATTCAATCAGCACAGAACTGGAATTGGTGTGATAAGGGAATACCTATCTATATCCAGGGGTGGGTAAACGTAGACTGATGATAGATACTCTCAATTTGACTCTTTATCAGCCTTAGTGAGTTCACGCTGGATATGAACCTGAGGATGCCCAGTTAATCTCAGATTCGGGAGGAGGGCAGCCAGATTGGTGATAGTGGTGTTGGTGGGTTCCCTTAGTCCACTCTTACGACCACCTCATCACCGTAACGTATACGGTGATGAGGAGTCCTTGCCGGGATCACCACGGGCACTCAAACCGTTAGTCAAAAGTCAAAAGTCAAAAGTCAAAAAGCATTTATTAAGTAAAATCCGCAGGGATAATCTTGAAACGTCTTAAATCTAAGTGAATCTAAGCGCCAGTTCCTCGCAACCAAGCCTAGAAGAACCGGCAAGAAACTTACGGCTTGGTTCCTACTGTTTTTTGTATGATCCAACAAAAAAATAATAATGTAAATAATGAAGCTCCAGTGTGGTGCCGATCAAACTGAATGCAAGACAGAAAACATGCTCCTATAGCAGTTGTGTAACTATGGCTTTCTTTCCTCAGAATAGCTTAAACTAACTTTACTGAACTGTTCTATCACTAGCTTCACTCTAATGTCAAAGTGCAACAAAAAGAAGCACATGTAAGGTAAACATTGCATAGAATCACAGCGACAGTAAAGCTCGAGTCAGCGCACACGACAAATCCAGCACCATAATTCACAACTTGCAACTGCCTAATTTATCAGCACAGCATAAATTTATGCTCAACATTTCTCGCCTCGCAATCGGACAACATTTAGCTTTTTATCGACTGTTTGATTTAGTGCGCGCGCGCAGGCCAATCCCTCAAGTCGATATGTGCGCGATCGGGGGAGTTACTCTGTTGCATCGCTTTTGGTGCAATTTAAAATTGCTTAAAACTATCATTTGTATGATCATCTTTAACTACAGTCTCCTTTCTTAGTACACCTCTAGTTCTTAGTTCAGGTTGCAAGGCAATACTTTGTTATAGCCTATAGTAACCACTTAACATCAGGTGAGCCACATGCTTGTTCCATTAGCAAATTGTATTAAAAAAAAGAAAAACCCTCTAAGCTCTAATACAAATATACCCTGAGGTTGATGAACACAGAGCAGTGCAGTGTTCTTCACGAACGTGACTTACAAGGAAATACTTTCTTATAGGTGATGGTAACCACTTAACATCAGGTGGGCCACATGCTTGTTCCATTAGCAAATTCTATAAAAAAAGGAAAAAAAACCAAGTCTTTACGACCAGTGTTTTAGACTGTGCGTTGTCATGTCAATCAGTCAAGGCAAAAGTTTTTATAATTGTTATAAATATAGATAGTAAACCAATAACTTCACTAAATACAGACTCATCATCGTTTTCCTGGGGGGTAGCTTTCATCGCATTATGGTTTTCTATATCTTTTCCATGTCAACGTTAACAAAGTGACGCCAGATGGTGATCACAGTCATAAAGATTTTTAACACTTACTGATGGATCTGACGGCCCACTTGATGTTGAGTATACCATCACCGATAGTAAAACATTATCTCGTAGGATTGATCAGCGTCGATCAACCTTGAGCCAAATTTAAAAAAGTTAGAGTAAGTTTAAAGAACCTATATCTAGGGATGTAACTATGTACAAAGAACCAGTAAAAAGTTTTTCAGTTGCGGTTCAAGAATACTCCTGCGCTTATGTCCCCAGCACGTAGGTGTAGCAGAAAACACTAAAATTATGGCCGTATATTGGAACGTCGTGTCGCGACTTTGTTTATTTGTCCGTCTGTCCGTTGGTCGCGCGTATTGGCAATTAATCTTGTACTACGCCAGATCTACTGTACACGATTCTCGGCTTACATTGAATTGTGGGCCGTTGTTGTGCATTCTTAATGTATTGACAAAATGGACGAAATCTTAGTTATTGCCAATAAATAAATAATGCTGGACAATCCACACAGCATCATCTAGCCCCAAGCTAAGCAGAGCTTGTGTTATGGGTACTAGATGACTGATATACTTAATAGAATACTATATTACATACATAGATATTTTTTTTATTATGCATAGAAAATACCCAGATCACCCGGAACACGCAGGTAAGTAGGTAGTAGTAGCAGTTCTTCACGATGTTTTCCATCACCGTTTGAGAGGCTTGCTTGCATTGTTTTTTGTACGTGTTTACATTAAAAAGAAGTAAGTACTATAATATCAAGCTATATATATAGTTTGGGGTTAAACGGCGTCATGTCAAACATGTGTGCCAGTATATCTTACTAATATTATAATAGCAAAAATTTGTAAGTATGGGTGGATGGATGGAAAAAAAATAAAATAAAAATAACTTGGATTAACATATAGGCTACTTTTTATCTCAAAAAAATAACGGGAACGGGAAAAAAACTGTCATGCGGGCGAAGCTGCCGCTAGTCAGTAGGTAATAATTTGATTTTGACAGTGATTACATACAAATTTAAGAAAAACTATGCACATAAAATCTAAAACATCATTTTAAATCACCATAAAAACGAGTTCATCTCGTAACATAAAATAACAACCTTTGACCTTTGCAAGACAAAGACAGTCGATGAGAATTGTATCACCAATTCTACATCTACTCACCCAATTAAAACTAGACACTCTTGATAGCTGTACCAGCCACAAGCATCTTGATAACTCATACATTACTCACCAGAGGCATGCGAGTATCATATCACTTACAATTTGGCACGAGACACTTCCTCTAACAATCCGAATCACTTACCTCTTTTAGAGGTTACCTAGATTATACTCTCGGACAGACAGACTTGTAATGATATGGTTTAAAGATGTTCTGCTCAGATGAAACTGGATTAATAACAGTAATAATGCTGGACAATCCACACAGCATCATCTAGCTCCAAGCTAAGCAGAGCTTGTGTTATGGGTACTAGATGACTGATACACTTAATACATTGCATACATAGATATTTTTTATTTTTTAAAATACCCAGAACACCCAGAATAAATATTTGCAGATCGTACAAACATTTATCCTGAGGCGGGAATCGAACCCGCAACCTTCTGCGTCGCAGGTAGAC
This sequence comes from Electrophaes corylata, assembly GCA_947095575.1. NCBI lineage: Eukaryota > Metazoa > Arthropoda > Insecta > Lepidoptera > Geometridae > Electrophaes > Electrophaes corylata. The sequence continues at coordinate 9,087,937 of OX352720.1, forward strand.
ATTCGCTCACCGCGCCACATCGGTCATCAAATTTGGCAGAAGTAAAGGGCTCGTCCGGAGAAGTTCTACTAGGTACCAAGTCTATTTCTGCTACTAAGCAGCGTTGCTGTGTTTTGGCTTGGTGTGAGCCGGTGAAATTACAGACACATGAGGCTTAACACCTGCATGTCTTAAGTTGATGGACGCAAGATAGTACTTGCGAGGCCATGCGGTGTAATACGTAATGGTTACTACTTAACATCAGACGGGCCATTTGCGTATATCATCAGCAAATTGTATAAGTGTAATTGTAAGTTTCTTACCGGTTCTTCTAGGCTTGGTCGCGAGGAAATGGCGCTTAGATGCACCTAGATTTAAGACGTTTCAAGATGATCCCTGCGGATATTACTGAATAATTTATTTTTGACTTCGTCTATAAAAAGGTAAATTAGTCCAAGGTTTTTGTTGGACTCTAGCACCTACTGAAATGGTCAACCTCTATGTTTTTTGATTTGGCTTATTAATTAGTCTTCTGTCACTGTAGATTATAAAAACAGCGGCTACAGCAATAAAATTGTAGTGTTTCAACTGAGTCCCATTGACTCACTGCATAGTATTTTTGTCGTCTTTCTACTTTACTAATTAGTCTTACAGGGACTATGAGGATAATACCCTTAACCTTGGTTGGTCTATGTGCATGTTGGATCCTGCAACAAGGGTCCATATATCAGTTTCTGGTATTCTGTTTCTAGTAGCGCTAATGCTTATAAAATCACAGTAATGTTAGGTGTAAGTGTTAATTGGAAGGTTAAATTACTATTTACCACTAGGTAGCTTGCTTGGTAGTTACCGTCACCTACAACAGTTAGGTCCCGTTTGTTAGGAATATGCCATATGATGCTCTGCGTCCGTCAACCTGAGACATACCTGTTTGCCTCATGTTAAGCCTCATGTGCCTATAATTTCATATTAAAAACACAGCAATTAGCAGATTAGATTGGTAACTACGAGATGGCCCCGTCAGCTGTTTGGTAGTTCATAGTTCATAAAGGGGTTCTTTTTCCGTGTCCCGCAGTACACAGATAAGCAGCAAATACCAGCCAGCAATAAAATTGATTGCGAACAAACACAGCATCCTGCGCCCACGTACACTCAGTTTCAAATTCATCGCCCGATTGAGCAACTTTTATTCGAAGATAATCCACTTCCATACGCAATCATTCTCCTGTCGGACGAGTTAAGCGGCTATCTGTTTAAATGAGAACCGGTTTTTTTGCGATTTCTATAATTACTACCTATTGGTTACTACTACTATTATTACTACTACTCTAGTCCTGTCCGTGTCTACCATTATGTATTGGTAAAAGATAGCAACAGTTTAGGCATTAATTATCTTTTGACAAGTTTAAAAAAAAAGAAAAGAAAAAAATAGTATCACGACTTAATCCCCAAGCACGGTAGACATCCTCTCCGGTCTCTTAGTACCAAGTAGGTACCTTATCGAGATTCTTCAAGGATGTCTAAGGGGGGTAGCCAGAGGTAGGTGAAGGATTCAGGAAAACAATCGTGGATTTCAGCGATAGTAAAAGATTTATTCAGGGAGCGCAACGACATGTAGTACAGAGTAGCACGGTTCGCCATAGAGAGAGATGCAAGATGTTTTTGACACAACAAGTTACTACTGTCATGGATGACAGTGACATTTAAATAGTCCTGATAGATTCTATTGCGTTTATATAATCCAACACTGGCCCTTAAACCAATAGCAATCATACACTTGTTTATTAGGTACCTACATATATCAATCTACAGACAATGTTTTTGTTTTATTTACTTACCTAATCCTGAATATAAAAAATATTCCTAGGCACTACAAATTACCTTTAGAACAGTTAACATTTTCTAACATTACCTACTTATCTAGATAGTTAGGTATCAATTTACTTTTTATACAACAATTGATACATAAACTTATCATGTTTTTCTTTACATAATGGCTTTGTAAGTAGGTCTGCTACCATATCATTAGTGCATAAATATTGTACATCAACTTTTCCATTACAAACATTTTCCCTTATAAAGTGGTGTCTTATATCTATGTGTTTCGTTCTTGCATGAAACATTGAATTTTTACATAGTTTTTGTGCAGATTGATTATCATTATAAATGACAACCTGAAACGTTTTGTCCAGTATTTCTTTCATGAATTTGCGAAGAAACAAAGCCTCTTTACAAGTATCAGTGAGGGACATGTATTCTGCTTCTGTGCTGGAAAGAGCTACAGTCTTTTGTTTCCTACTCTCCCAAGAGACAATAGATTTCCCCAATCTGAACACAAAACCTGTATACGAGCGGCGATCCAACTCGTTCCTACCCCAGTCAGAATCAGCAAATGCAGCAATCTCCAGTCCACCTTTCTGAAAAGTTAAACAACAACTTTTAGTACCTTTAAGATACCGAAGTACTCTTTTTGCTGATTTCCAATGAATTTCAGTGTAATTATCATTGAATTGACTCAGGTAGCTTATTGCATGAGCAATATCTGGCCGTGACCCTATAGCAATATACATGAGTGACCCTATCAAGCCCCTATAATCATGGTTACTGCTGCAGCCCTGGGATTCTTTTGATTTAGTTAACGTCACACCTGTTTCCATTGGTGTGGCAGAAGGTTTACAATCTTCCATTTTATATTTTCGTAAAATCCTGTCTATGTAGTCAGATTGATCAAGTGTGATCATATCTTTATGTTTACGGATTTTCATACCCAATACATACCTAGCGGGCCCTAAATCTGTAATCTCAAATTCATTCTTGAGTTTCTCCTTTATTTTCTCCTTTTCTGTTGAATCAGGCATAGAAAACAGTAAAATATCGTCTACATACAATGCTATTATCATTAATGCACCATTATTCGACTTATGGTAGACACAGGGTTCTGATGAGCATTTAGTGAACATTAGTTTTTCACATAAAACTTTATTAATTTTCTCATACCATGCTTTCGAAGCCTGTTTCAAACCATAAATCGCCTTATGTAGTTTATAGACTTTATTTTCTTTACCCTTCACATTAAATGCCTCTGGTTGCTCCATGTACACCGTTTCTTCAAGATCTCCATTCAGAAACGCCGTCTTTACGTCGAGATGATCTATATCCATACCATATTCGGCCGCTATCGCTAGTAGGACGCGAATACTGGAGTACCTCACGACAGGAGAGAAAGTCTCATTGTAGTCAATGCCTTCCTTCTGGGTGAAGCCTTTCGCTACTAATCGAGCCTTGTACTTCAGTGTGACTCCATTGATCATTTTTCTCTTGAACACCCATTTGCATTTTACAGGCTTGTGACCTATGACTCTGTCACAAAGAGACCAGCATTTATTTGTCATAAATGATTTATACTCATCTTCCATTGCCTTTGTCCACTCATTAGCTTCTGGACTGCTCAGTGCTTCGTGTACAGTCTGTGGCTCGACTGCATTTCCATGTTCTTCACTGACAAGGTTCGCTGACATCCCTTGGAAGCTGTTACAGTCTTCAAATTCTGAAGTATCACAGGAACTTTCCTCTTCCATTGATCCATCTGGAACGTATGTTTCATCCGCAGCATCATTTGTATCATAACTTTCCTCTCCACTCTCAGAATCATTTACAACAATTGGACTCAATTGTTGTGCTTTCTGATTAAATCTATGACTACGTGAACTCATATTTACTCTAGTGTCATCAGAGCTTTCTTGGGTTGATGATTCTGTTAGTGCAGTAGGATGACAATCATCATTCACATCACCAATAAGTGGTGATGAAACTTCATCATTTTGGTTATCATCATGTGACACTAAATTTTTTATGAATTTATTTTCTAAAAAAGTTACATTTCGTGCCTTGATACATTCTGCTGGATAATCAGGGTTAATCAGTCTGTAGCCCTTGGTTTCTTGGCAATAGCCTACAAATATATATGGCTTGGCCTTAGGATCTAACTTTGTTCGATTCTGTTTATGAGCATAGGCTATACACCCAAAAGTACGCAAGTGAGATATGGTTACCTTTTCATTTGTCCATTTCTCCTCTGGAGTGTAGCCTCTAACAGCAATGGTAGGTGAGCGGTTTTTGAGATACGCCGCGGTGTTGACAGCTTCTGCCCAATACTTATTTTCCAGGCCTGCCTCTCTCAACATGCACCGGGTCTTCTCCATTAAACTTCTGTTTGCTCGTTCAGCAACTCCATTTTGCTGGGGCGAATGAGGCACCGTTGTCTCATGCCGAATGCCATGCTGCTTCATAAAGTTCTGGAATGATATATTCACATATTCACCACCATTGTCGCTCCTAATTACTTTTAATTTCTTATTAGTTTGGTTTTCGACAAATGCTTTCCATTCCTTAAATTTTTCAAAGACCTCACTCTTTTGTTTCAGAAAGTAAACAAAAGTCTTTCTACTGTAATCATCTATGAATGTTAAAAAATATTTTAATCCACTCATAGAACTGCTAGGCATAGGTCCACACACATCTGAATGTACCAGCTGCAGTACCTCTGTAGCTCTGTGAAATGTCTTTTTGGGAAAAGGTAATCGTGTTTGTTTTCCCTCAATGCATGCAATACACTTCTGGTAAGTAGTATTATCATAAGAGATACCCTCTACCATACCTTGTTTAAGTAGTTCCATACTCCTGTGATTGAGGTGTCCGAGACGACGATGCCAAACATCCTGTGTGGCCGCCTCACTCCTCTGTGATGCCATCATAACAAAGGCTGGTTCACTTTGCATACCTGACTCCTTTGCTGCATCATCAGTTCTCAGCGAGCTTGACTCTGAAACTTCACTAGAAACATTCCCTACCAGATTACATGTCACTGACTTGACTGTGTCTAACTGATAAACCCCATTACACAAAGTGGCAGTAGCCACAAATATGTTTTTATCATAAACCTTACAGCCATTAGAACAAAACACCACTTTATAACCCTTCTTTACCATAGCACTGACAGATAACAAATTGGTAGTTAAATTAGGTACATAATGAACATCACTAATTGTCTTTACATTTTGATCCTTCATTTGTACTCGAACTGACCCCTGTCCTGCTGTATAAAGTTTCTCACCGTTGGCCGTACTCACTTCTAGTTGTCTTTTACTACTAAAATCACACATAACGCTTCTGTCACGACACATGTGCTCTGTAGCACCACTGTCTATGTACCATGACCCGCTGTTGATATTCACCGAGAGAGCTATCAGAAGAGCCTTGGATCCATCAGTTTTCTCCGGCTGTCCAGTCTTCTTTTTGCTGAACTTCGGGCAATTCTTGATGAAATGTCCAGTCTGCTTGCATTTGAAGCACCGAGGCTGCTTCTTTACTATCAATGCAGTAGCACTCTCCGCTGTATCATTTCTTCTTAGATTTTCTTGTAGCAGTTTACCTTTAACAAATTCGCTAGATAGCTTCGTACTTGTGTTCTCGATTGCCATGATGAAAGGATCGTAGTCCGCTGTAAGACCGCTCAACATTAAGACAGCAACAAAATCGTCTTCTAGGGGTGACCCGATCTCAGTGAGTTGCTGAGATAACTCGGTGATTTTGTTCACGTAACGCTCCATGTTCTCGCTCTCACTTAACTTTGTTCCGAAAAGTGATCTAAGCAATCCTAGTCTACGACACAATCCTTTGTCTTCGTAGGCCTTTTGGAGGTTGTCCCATGCCTCTTTGGCAGTCTTCGCATTTCTGATGTGTGGAATCGCTGCCGGACTCACCGTAAGTGCAATCTTCGCATGCGCCTTCTGACTCTTCTTAGAATCAGCCGTATCATCTACGACACACTCCCACAAATCCTCGTGGATGAGTATCATTTTCATCATGAATTTCCACGACGTATAATTGTCAATCCCTCGAAGCTTATCTATTCCAAGGAAGTTCGAAGATGATATTGACGTGGTTCCTGAAGCCATTTCCGTTGAGGTTGAAGAACGTCGCGTGTTTGTTGTAACCTCTGTTCCGCCGACAACTCAACAAAGTGAAAAAGTACCAAATTATGTAGAATTTTCCAAAATTTCTATTCCCGTATTTCCTTTGGTTAACCTTGGGTCCCATAACCTGAAGGATTCAGGAAAACAATCGTGGATTTCAGCGATAGTAAAAGATTTATTCAGGGAGCGCAACGACATGTAGTACAGAGTAGCACGGTTCGCCATAGAGAGAGATGCAAGATGTTTTTGACACAACAAGTTACTACTGTCATGGATGACAGTGACATTTAAATAGTCCTGATAGATTCTATTGCGTTTATATAATCCAACAGTAGGTACGTCTAAATAGTACATTTGGTACATACCCACATTTTGCAGTAGTTAGTGTTCCATACGTGACAGGTTGCAAGGACATCGCCACTGCTAACCACTGAAATTACAGGCACATGAGGCTTAACACCTGTGTGCCTCAGGTTGATGGACGCAGAGCAGTGTATTGTAGGGCACGTTCCAAGCTGACGTGACCTACAAGGTAATGTTTTGTTATAGGCGATGATAACCCCTTAGCATCAGGTGGGACATATGCTTGCTCCTTCAGCATATTGTATAAAAAAAACTGCTAGAATACTAACTGATTTCCTCACGATGTTTTCCTTCACTGTTTGAGAGTACAGGCATTGCGCGCATATTTTTACTTTAAGGTACTTTGAGCCATCTGGTTCAAATATATGGAAAAAATGTAGTAATTCAGCGTGACAGACGAGATCTCAAAACACCTCCGCCCGTGTATCAATACTCGGTTATCAAAGATCAACTATAAACCGAAACTCATTGATTTATTTGAGAAATTGTTGCAATACTCAAACTAACTCCTGCCATATCTACATCCAGCTACAGTTCAGTTTTCTTTGATGCTGTTGGTAGACTTTTTGTTGAGGATAAGAAAGCTGATTGAGGTTTTATTGGGGTGTGCTTAGGTTTATTTTTGCGTGGCAATGAATAAGATGACATGCCACCAAAGACGTATACGCCAGTTGAGAGTGATTTATCCCCGATACGGCGTATTAAAAGTTTTGTTTCGTTTTTAAAATGTAAAAATCTGTTATTTATGGTCCCAAAATCGAAAGGTCCGATTAAATTATGTCCGATACTATTGAGATTTATGGCGTTAAGATGTTTTGTTGCTTCCTATTTGTCCGTATTAGGGTTTTTTTGTTTTGGTTTTGACTTAGCGGTAACTGTAGTGGTTTAAAAAAAAAAAACACGACTATCTCCAAACTATGCCTTCTCAGATCTCTTAGTACCAAGTCTTTCAAGATTTTTCGAGGATATCTAAGGGGAGTAGTCAGAGGTATGTCCAAATATTACACTTGGTACATACCCACATATTTCAGTAGTTGGTTTTCCATATGTGACAGTTTGCAAGCCCATCGCCACTACTAGAATACTAACTGGTTTTCTCACGATGTTTCTCTTCACCGTTTGAGAGTTCCGTTTTTTTTCACAATTTTTTCACAAGATAATAATAATAATAATAAAATTAAGTGTAAGGCCTAACCAGCTTCGTGAGGTATTGGACAATCACTAAAAGGAAAGTATTCTTTTCAAAATAATATAACTTAGAGTTTTGACGACCGATGTGGCGCGGCGGGCAAATGTCCGCCTGCGACGCAGAGGTTGCGGGTTCGATTCCCGCCTTGGGATAAATGTTTGTACGATCTGCAAATATTTATTTCGGGTGTTCTGGGTATTTTCTATGTATAATAAAAAATATCTATGTATGTAATATAATATTTAAGTATATCAGTCATCTAGTACCCATAACACAAGCTCTGCTTAGCTTGGGCTAGATGATGCTGTGTGGATTGTCCAGCATTATTATTATTATTAATTCAACTAAGTGGAGCTTAGACAAGCCAAATGACCAACACTTAAAATCATTAGCTTTAAGAAGTCCATAGCTGACCAACGGCCTTTCTACCTAAACCAAAGCCAGACAAAAATGTTACTAACATCATTGGTCTATCGGATGGTGGGTATCCTATGCTTCGTCTTTGCCTTGATCATTCGCTCATAAAAACTTAACGTTGCAGACGTTTACACAAATATTCATATCAATGATGTCAATTAACCTAATACCCAGAAGCCAATACGAGTAACGCGATGCGCCCGCGCAGCCAACAAAGCAAACAAGTGGCGGCTGCGAGCTTGATTACACACATTCGGTGCACGGCCGATGCCTTAATTAGAACTGGGAGTAGGGATGGGAACGGAGTATTGATTGTTGGTTATCGATGTTTTTACCACTAGTGTTACGATTTTATTATTTATAGTGCTTTGAGGTTATCAAAATTGTTGTGTTCTTTAGTAACTATTCATATTAATTATTATGATATGCAAAAGTTCTGAGGTCTGTCCGTATTTTGTTACATTCCCACGATATGCGTAAAATTAGAATGCAATTTATGAGAGGGTAACAAAAGGTAATTTTGATATTTTATTTATAAATATTTACCTCAAAATCATCAACCTGTAAAAGTCCTCTGCTGAACAAAGGCCTCCCTTATACGTTTCCAAGAAAAACTATTTTGAACCTTTTCATCCACCGGCTTCCCGTGATCTTAGCACTATCGTCGATCTAACGGGAAGTTTGCCATTTGATACTTTCAACCAACTTTCCACCATGCTTGGCAGGTAGATTGATGACTGCAGTATTGGTGTTATGTACCTACTCAGAAAAAACTGCTACCTGTTTCTAAGTATGTTAGAAATAAATATACGCGGTGGTAGCAATTTCCTGAACTCTAACTCAAAGAGCTACTATCATCGATATCGATAATTTATCTTACCCATACCCCATCACTAAAGAGTTAATAGCTGTAACACCAGAGTCATTGAATATGGTCGTAATCGTAATTATTTTTAATTAATAATCAACACGCCATTAGGACGTGAACGTAATAAGGATGTGCCAGTCGATGTCCCTTCGACAATTTACATTTGTTTATGTGTTAGTACATCGGCTTCATTGGTCATCTTCCTCATCATTGATGAAATATATTTCGTTTAGTTGCGCCGTTTATTTACGAAAGGATATCCTAAATACAAAAGGTCTAAAAGGTATGTGTTATAATAATAATAATGATGCTGGACAATCTACACAGCATCATCTAGCCCCAAGCTAAGCAGAGCTTGTGTTATGGGTACCTATAATAGATGACTGATATACTTAATACCTACAATGCATTACATGTAATTGATATGCTTAATACAACCCAACACAAATTGCAAAATGCTTTGTACATTACATGGGTAGATATTTTTTAATATGCATAGAAAACACCCAGAACACCCGGAATAAATATTTTCAGATCGTCCAAACATTTATTCCAAGGCGGGAATCGAACCCGCAACCTCCTGCGTCGCAGGTGGACATTCGTCCGCCGCGCCACATCGGTCGTACACATATACACATATAGTTAAGCGAGGTCTATTGTTTGTACAGAACCACTAGTTTATGTTTTTAGGGTTCTTTAGCCAAATGGCAAAAAACTAATGAACTACTAATATACGAATGAAACTTGGTAAGTAGATGTATTCTGTCCGCATTAAGATTTTCACACAAAAATAGAAAAAAAACTCTTAAATTTTTATTTTGTTCTTTTTATTTCTTAGTATTTGTTGTTTTAGCGGCAGCAGAAATACATCATCTGTGAAAATTTCAACTCTCTTACTATCACGGTTCATGAGATGCAGTCTGGTGATAGACGGACAGACAGACAGGCAGCAGAGTCTTAGTAATAGGGTCCTGTTTTATTCTTTGGGTACGGAAGCCAAAAAAAGGAAGTAATTCTTGAGTGAAAAAAGTCCTTAACATATTAAACTAAGAATATTTCTTAAATTATCGCATTATACCAACACAAAGTCTTATTTAGAGGTCTGCGAGGTCTCAACGTGCAGTAAAAGGCAATAAATACGATAAATGTTAGTATATGTCTGTCCGATCGTTTGTAACGATATAACGACCGATAACAACGATAACGATAAATATAACGATGTGATTTGATAGTGGCGGTATCTTTCGTTACATAGTATAAAATGAAGTCGCTTCCGCTGTCTGTTCGCTTAGATCTTTTAAACTACTCTACGGATTTTAATGCAGTTTTCAGCAATAGATAGAGTGATTCATACCAAAGTTATAATAAAACCTCTGCTGCTCTGAAACCTTAAATATCTACTACTTATTTTATACTTTATGTAGCTGTAAGTTTTCCTAAAATTGTAAAAATACATAAAAATAAAATAAAAATATTATTTATCATCTTTTGTATTATTTTTATTGAGACCCCTACAACTATTATTTTTAATATTAAGTAATAATGAGTTAACTTTATTATTATTATAACTCTTTAATACAAAAATAAAGATAACAGTATCCGTATATTTTATTTTATTTGAAACCAAAAATGAAGCTTTAACTCGAAAACCTTGATTTAAACTCGTAATAACCGTAAAACAAAATCAATACAATAAGAGTAATCACGACCTAGGTATAGTATAGGTCAGATTTTACGTAAGCAAACTTTAATTATTATAATCAAGGTTTTCATACAAAATTCTACTTTCACTGCTTCCTTCGAAGAGATAGATTTCAAGAATTATTTTCTAAGTAAAATATTATTAAAAACGTTCAGGGTATGTTTGTCGTGATGCCTAAAGGATCTGCAAAAATATATACACGTTATGATCTTCTGAACTTACCCGTGAGGAACTGGCGCTTAGTTCTACTTAGCTGACGTTTCAAAATAATCCCTGCTATTCAAAATATATAGGGTAGGCGCATAAAACCCGTCTCAGTACTATAAACATAAAAAACTAATAAATTTGTACATAAAACCTATATACTATCTGTAGCTAGGTTCTTATTACTCTGAGGTTTTTAAACGATAACTTACTTTGAGAAACTTTTATGAATCGATAGACTCGTAAAATCGATATAAAAATCGATAAAGAACAGCGCGCGGCCGTAAAAACGATTTAATGCACCTGTTTATGACCAAAATGATATGTTTTAAGCATCCGACGAATGATAGAAATATGTTTTTTTATGTTTCTCTTTTTACTTTAGCACCGGTGGTCTAGTGGGAGAACCCCGCATTCTGATCCTAAGATCGTGGGTTCAAATCTGGTTGAACAATAATGTGCGTAATACCAGTTCTCTCAAACGGTGATGGAAAACATTTACTCGCACTATTGCCACTGTTGGAATACTAACTGATTTTCTTACGATGTTTTTCTTCACCACTGATCTGTAAGTTTTCAAAATCCTTTTTAGTTTCCTTACATGCCATCGTAGACCTTAAAATTGGGTCTCATAATTTGCAAACAAATACTCCTTTGTTTATGCAAATAAAAGTCACTGAGATAAGATGGGCATAAATCGAAACCCTTGCGCACATAAATTGTAGCCCAGACTACCCCAGAATGGGGGTAAACCGACCCCCATTGGGGGCTATTGTGCCAATACTGTATCTTAATCGGACAAATGCAAATATTGTGGCAATCATAAATTTCAGCTAGCATTATGAAGTTAAGTACTTTACCTAAGCGGCGATAGGCTTGCAACCTGTCACGTATGGAATACCAACTACTCAAAGAATCTCGATTAGGTTATTGGTACTAAAAAACCTGAGGGAATATCTACCGTGCCTCAGGATTGAAGTCGTTGAACTTTTTCCTATGAAAGTTTACACTAAAGAAGTAGATATTGAGTAGTGGTAGAACTCTTTGTGAAGAGCTCGTCCGAGGAAGTACTACCATTATGCCTATTTCTGCCACTAAGAAGCTAGATGAGGCCTGGATTGAAAAGTGTGGGTGCCGCCTTAATTATAGGCAAAATCAGAACAAAAATAAGTTTACTTAAAATTTAGAAAAGAAAATAACAAAGTTAAACTGTTGAATAAATTCTCATCAACAAAAAAACAACAACAAATTTCAATTTACAACAAATTACCTCGATAACGCATTGAAAAAGCGTACTTTAGTAAAGTATTATTAAAACTGCGAATAAAACATAATTAATGGCCGATAAAAATATCTCGAAGACAAACATATTTATGAAATTAAAAACACGTCCCGTAAAATTATATGAGTGTTCGGGATTTATAAATATTGAGTTTTGGCTGGCCTTTCGATAAAATGTGACTCTTATAATACTCAAGGTAATGTATACTCAAATTATTTATAAACATGACGATTATGTAGGTTCAAAGGCCTATAGTATATTATGCTAACATCTTCTAGAGCAGAACCGGTAGCTAACCTGTACCAGCTGTATTTCAGTGTTGATAAACATTGACTCTGTCTATTGAGTGTCCAAAACAAGCAATTCCATTACAATCTTAGCATATGGTCCGATGTAAATACGTCTCCAAAAAACCCTTTAACGGCCCAGACGCTACCCTACAACATAAATAAAGGGGGTTGATATTTATCGCGGCGTGTTTATTACTACGAAAATTATACCCCTAATGAGTTCCCGAATTCTACCCTAAGAGTCGACAGAAAATCCTATCGGCTATTAACAGTCAAGGAGTGGTGATATACCGCCGCGGTGCCAAACTTTCACGCCGCAGAAGCCTTATGTTAATGCCTTGTAATGGTTCATTGTGTTTTTGTTATTTAGATGTTGTTCTAAGCTCCTAGTACCAACATTTTGGATAGAAACGGGATATTTACTATGATTTTTGAGATTGATTGTTTCCCGATATTTTGACACAGATGCGTGTGACAGACTATAGTTGAGAATGTCAATGTCAAAAGGACATTCTCAACTATAATCTGTCACATTCTAAAACATGCTCTTGGGTTGCCATGATAATATACTTTTGACATTGACATTCTCAACTATAATCTGTCACGTGCGCCATGATAACATCAAACAATCAAACTAAAAGTCATGGTAAATATCCCGTTTCTAGCCAAAATATTGATCGAAACCATGATAGTTAAAAAAAACTCCTAGCACCAGTTTTTGTAAATAAAAAATAGATGCCGGTTACATTTTACGCCCTGTGGAGGATAAAGTATGTAAGTCACATGAAATTGGAAGACCTTCCAAAGAGTGATCTTGCGGTCGGAGTTATAGAAACTAACAAACGATATTCGGAAACATTTCTTATTATCAATATCCCTGTAAACATTATAAGCGTGACTCAGGATAGTTCTTATGTAGCTTGCTAGGTGGTACTACATCATCTAGACCCAAACTAATCTTTAATCCACGCACGCCCGATTACTTAAATGCAACTTAAATGTTATCACGTCTTAAGTAGGTACGATTTTTTGACAGTTCGCATTGAAAGTCTGTCAAAAGTTCGTCACTTAATACGTAATTAAATTTAGGTTGCGTTTGAATATTTGACCGTTAGTGATTCTGGCGATTTGATTAAATAACGTTATGACATTAAATATTGTAACCAACATACTTATACACTTATTTATTCACTCTCACAACACTCCAAACTCACTCGAACAGAAAACAAACATCTTCGTTCATCACACATTTGTCCACAGCGAGGATCGAACCCAAATAAATGGTTAAATTTATGACGTTTATGTCGTTATCTTTGATTAACAATACTACAAATAGCGCTTCAGTCATCCGCTCGTGGCTTTAAATCTTAAACTTCACAGCCACTTTTTGCTGCTTTTTTTTCATTGTTTCACGCCCGTACAGTTATTTTCTTTCAGTTCATTGATTTTTATAATTTTGTTTATATTGCTACTCACACGTTGAGCAATGTAACAATCTATGCCTGTAAAGCCATAGTAGATTAATGTTCATAAAACTTACTTCGGGCATACGTTGCTTATGACGTATAGATAAAAAGTGCCACTTATTAGCAGAGATTACCGTGCAATATCGTATTATATAGTTTATCAAAGATAGAAGTCATATTTTGGTTCATTGATATTTTACAGCTGATTATGTACCGATTGATCTTAATAAGATCTCAGGCGGATTCTAGGATCTAAGTCTTTAAGTACAGATATTTCTGCGCAAAATGTGAAAATTATCCCAAAACACTTGAGTGCCAGCAAAGACAATAATTTCAAGTTGGGGCAACTTGAAATTTAACACTTAATTTTAATTACTTAAGCCTATCGATCCAAAATTCCAAAGAGTAATTATGTAAACCCTTTTGGCACTAAATTTCCACCGTAGCGCAATAAAACGTGTTCGAATATGTAACGTTTAATGCCATTGTCTACTAAAGCGTTTTTGTAAAAAGCTTTCGCGATTTGCGGTGTCGACGTTTTGTGTATATTTCACATAATTAAATAAATAAATAACATCACGACTTTAATCCCCAAGCCCGGTTGATATCCTTTCAGATATCTTGGTACAAAGTACCTACTCGAGATTCTTCGAGGATGTCTAGACCTTAGACGTAGTCAGAGGTACGTCCATATATTAAATGTTGTGCATACCCACTTAGAAATAAATAATTATAAATGGATAAAGTATTGTTTAACCTAGCTTTAAGCTTTTTTTGTACATAGTTTTTACAGGAAATTTAATTTAATTTCAGTTTTCATTTCATTAATATGTATACTCACTGCTTGATAAATATCTTCAGGTTTTACCACTACAAGACTCATTCTCTGTTGTACTACTAACACTGAAAATATTGTCAAACTAGTACCTAGCATCTTTGTGCATAAAATGGCATCTTCATAGATATATGCACGAATGTAATGTCAATGTTAGGTTTGGGGTTGAATTTTGGAAATTCTTTTCTCAACCAACACAAACCTACTCAGAAAATGTCAAATCTCTTTCGTCAGTCAGTCAGGACAATGATTTTTATAATTGGTATGGATTGGTTTAGTAGACAAAGGCCTTTAGCGACCCATTGATGAGAGGGTCAATAACTGTACCAACAGTTTTCAGATGCCTTAAGTAATTTAACTTTAGCGATATGTTGCGTAGTGAGTAACTAGCTAACTGAGGCGTAAAGCGTTTGATTCCTGCGGCGGGTCAATTTTTACGCTATGCTTTGTTTGGTACTAAAAACTTTGATAAATAACTTTTGACCGATAAAAACGAAATACTAAAGTTGCCTGTCTATATTTCTATATTGCGTTCAACTCGCTAGTTTGGATTGGCACCACACTGGAGCTTCAAATTATATTAGGTACTATGTAAAAAGGGTCACACAAAAAAACAGACCAAGTGTGAGTCGCGTACGTTTTTATTGTAGATTCATTATAATACACTAGCAGCGTGTCCCGGCTTTGTACGGGGCTTAGTAAGGATCCCTAATTTTATTAAAAATATAATACTAGCCCCGTATAGTGTAGCTTCCGAACTGTGAAAGAATTTTTCAAATCGGTCTCTTTGCTTCGGAGCCTATTCCATGCAAACAAACAAATAAACAATGAAATCTGTTCTCTTTATAATACATATTAGTATAGATATAGATAACGCCCAGACACTGAACAAAAATCTCATCACACAAATATTTGTTCTAGTTGAAAATCGAACTCACTACTAACTCAGCTGTGACGGCAGTAAAGGTTTTTTTTATTAGCTTGTTTACATAATCAAACATGGTCTCATTTGTCGAACACTCCAAAACCAGTACCACTTCCAATCATTAGGCCATTTCGATTCAATCTCATTCCAGCACCATCGTAATTCAGTCACTATCATCTCAAATCAATTACCTGTAGTAGGCCTGTGTTACTCATGCTCAGTTTTACTTGAAAATAGCTCTTATTCCTTAAGGTTTAGACTCAAAATACCTTGACCTGTAGTAGCTTCAATGCTAGTGAACACCATGAATAGAGGCACGATTGAAAATGTTGCCTCTGACGCTGTATAAATTATCTATACTTCTATACTACATATAATATTGTAAAGAGAAAAGATTTGATTGTTTTTTTGTTTTTGGAGCCTATTCAAGGCTCCAAAACTACTGGACCGATTTGAAAAATTCTTTCACCGTAGGGAAGCCACACTTTTTCTGGGTGACATGGGCTATATTATAATTAAAAAATATTAAGGTTCCTTACTATAACCCGTGCGAATCTGGGACGGGCTGCTTGCTAGTCTACAATAAAGGCCTGCCACTTTTGCTAACATGGCGATACCAAAAATTCATATCGTTCTATCAACTTATCGCTTATGCTTAGCTTACTAGCGAAACGCGTGTGACTTCGTCTGCATAAAGCTATTTTTTTAGAGGCAAAAAAATTACGTTTGTTATGTGAGAGCCCCCTTAAACATTTATTTTAGTCTGTTTTTTAGTATTGTTTGTTAAAGCGGCAGCAGAAATATATCATCTGTGAAAATTTCAACTCTCTAACAACCACGGTTATTGAACAGACAGATAGACAGACAGGCAGCGGAGTCTTAGTAATAGGGTCCTTTTTTACCATTTGGGTACGGAGCCCTAAAAATCAGGTTAAGTTCCATAGCCTGGTGGACTTTCAGAAAGGTGTTTAACTTAGTCAAATGTTATGCTACTACTATTTATGCTGTGACCAAAGCAATAACACCTTATTAATGTCTTTTTATATTCAGCGGCGAGACGCGGGTACGCTTTCTGGGAACGGGTGGTACGTGCATCGGTTTTACCGATTTTATCAAATATCGAAACGAGTTAAGTTTTTTCACTAAAACCATTAAAAATCTCGTCGTCGATTTCGGAGAACAATAAAATTTTATGTCTCTATCTGTGATCGTGTGATCGCCGATTAAAATTGTTCGATATATTTAGTGGATTATGTTATTTGGTAGCTCGTTGTGCGACTTTGAGCTTGTGTACGAGACCAATAGTTAGCGACCACGTTGGTTGTAATATATTTTACAGTGAAAATCAAAGTCAAAGTCAAAAATAAATAATTCAGTAATATCCGCAGGGATCATCTTAAAACGTCTTAAATCTAGGTAATTAAAACAATTTAGTAGAAGTAGTAGTAGTAGTAAAGCTCTTTGTGATAGGCTTGTCCGGGGAAGTACTACCACCATGCCTATTTCTGCCGCCAAGCATCTTGCTGTGTTCCTGTTTGAAAGGTGTGGGTGCCGGTGTTATTACAGACACTTGAGGCTTAACACCGTATGCCTCAGGTTGATAGACGTTGAGCAGTGTATCATAGGGCACGTTCATCGAGCGTAACCTACAGTGCAATACTTTCGATCGTCTCATGTAATGCAAAGGTTTCTGGTAAGAGCAACGTCAGGTTGAATACCTGTTTTCTCATATTCATCTAAAAAACTAATAATTTTCATATTTAAATATTTTTTTGTAATTATTAATTAATAAAATATATAAACATTTTGTATTCATATAAAGTCATATGGTATAGTATAGTCATATCCTGACTAATATTATAAACGCGAAAGTTTGTATGTACGGATGTTTGTTATTCTTTCACGCAAAAACTTCTGAATGGATTTTAATCAAACTTTACAATAATATAGCTTATACATCAGAATAACACATAGATTCTAATTTATAAAGATATTGTGTGAATTGTTCAAAATATAATGATACCTATTATTATGTGTCACGAACTTTATTTATTTAAATTTTCATCGAATTCTATACAGCATAACTGATCTATAAAATAAAATAAAAATAAAATAAATAAAATATATATTTATGACAATAATTTGAACTTACAGTGTAATATAAACACATCGCAAACAAAGTCACGGTTAACCAACTAGTTTTATACAGGCTGCATTAATTTCCAGTTAATGCAGCTATCGAAATAAAATATCACAGTGTCAGCTAATTAAAGAAATAAAATATACAATTTAACATGCCATTTGGTAGCAATAGTGTGAAGAAGCAAATTCCTATGCAAATCGAAAGACTATAACAGTTAAAGGAATAATTTATATTGGTGCAGAAACACTGTATCCAAAATAATAATTTCTTTAAGAAAAAAAGAAAGGGATAAGAAGGTACATATTTCCTCAGATCTCATAATACCAAGGACCTACTTGAGGTTCTTCAACGATGTCTAAGGGGTGTAGCCGATCACAATAGGCCATATGGATGCAGTGATACCAAAGGAGCAAAATGCCGGACAATCCACACAGCATCATCTAGCCCCAAGCTAAGCAGAGCTTGTGTTATAGGTACTAGATGACTGATATACTTAATACAATACAATACATGCATAGATATTTTTTATTATGCATAGAAAATACCTAGATCACCCGAAATAAATATTTGCAGATCGTACAAACATTTATCTCAAGGCGGGAATCGAACCTGCAACCTTCTATTTCCACCACCTGTCAAGTTAGAAGCAGTAAAGCTCTTAGTGAAGGGCTCATCCGGGGAAGTACTACCACCATGCCTATTTCTGCCGCCAAGCAGCTTGCTGTGTTCCGGTTTGAAGGGTGTGGGTGCCGGTGTAATTACAGGCACATGAGGCTTAACACCTGTATACCTCAGGTTGATGGACGCAGAGCAGTGTATTGTAAGACACATTCCCAACTAACGTGATCTACAAGGCAATGCTTTGTTATAGGCTATGGTAATCACTTAACATCAGGTGGGCCGTATGCTCGTTCCATCAGCAAATTGTATAAAAAAAAGTTCTGTTAAAAAGATTGTCAATCTCGCATACAAAATCAGACTCATGCGTTCTCACATATTTTACAAAACTATGATTTTCGCATAATGTCTCTTTAAATTGGTTTGATGTATTCTTAGCACTAGTTTTGTATCGACTCGTGTGAGACTTCATTGCACAAGAATATTTACCTGTCGAACTAGACTAAGAAAAGCAAAAAAAAATAATTTGCAGTACGTTTATAGTAGCGGTTATGGACTTACAAATTGTTATAAATGAAATACAACTACTGCGAGTGACCCCGCCTTCTTGTTTTAAGGTTGTAGGTTCAAATCCGGTTGTGTACCAATGGATTTTTCCGTTCGAAAATGGAATACTAACTACTGCGAAATGTGGGTATTTTCCAAATGTACCTACTATCTAGACATACCTCTGACTACCCCCTTAGACATCCTCGAAGAATCTCGAATAGATACTTTGTACTAAAAGTTCAGAGGGGATATCAACCGTGCTTGGGGATTACAGTCGTTCCTATTTCTTTTCTTTTTCTTTCTTAAAACTGAATAAGTAATTGCAGGGTATTTAACACACAAAAAGTTTTTATTTTTTATTTTTTTTTAATAAGGACAATCCACACAGCATCATCTAGCCCCAAGCTAAGCAGAGCTTGTGTTATGGGTACTAGATGACTGATATACTTAATACAATACATTACATATATAGATATTTTTTATTATACATAGAAAACACCCAGAACACCCGGAACAAATATTTGCTAATAGATCGTACAAACATTTATCCCTAGGCGGGAATCGAACCCGCAACCTCTAGCGTCGCAAGCGGACATTCGCCCGCCGCGCCACATCGGTCGTCAATGTGTATGTAATAATGTCATGTGTAACGAAATTACTAGTAAAGCATTAAGCATAAAGCTAAGGCTGTGTCATCGTCGACAACCAATTTAACAGTAGGTAACAGTCAACGCGATACGTGGTTCTTATCTACCGCGGCATCTTGAAAGTGTACACTGTACGAGGTACAGGTGAGTGGACAAGTCTTTTATCTACTAATCTGTTTAAAACAGAATTCTATGAAATACCCAGTTCTAATATAATACATATTATATAATAATTGATGATATAAACGCCTTCTAGCCTCAAATTAACCAAAACTGGTAAAGAACCTGATAGCTGATGAAATCCGTATATACTTTTTTTGTAAATAAATACTTAAAATTAACTTTTTAAATTATCATGGTTTTGATCAATATTTTGGATAGAAACGGGATATTTACCATGATTTTTGAGTTTGATTGTTTCCCGATATTTCGGCACAGTTGCATGCGCTATGATCACGGGTCGAACTAAAGTCTGGCAAGTGGGTTTAATGGTAAATATCCCGTTGTATAATATTTTATCCAAAATATTTACTTAAAATTAATATAACACCCAGATACAGATACGCTTGAGTTCATCACATAAACGTTTGTCTTCGGTGGAGATGAAACCCACAACCTACAACGTGGAAGGCAGGGCTACCAACTTAGCTGTGAGGTATGTTAATGTCCTACGAGCGTCTGCTAGTAAGATATAAAGATGATAGAATACAAGTATTCTATCAGTCTTCTTTTTTAAATGCATACTTAGAATATCATTCAACATCCAGATACAGAACAAACATCTACGATCATCACACATATGTTTGTTTTCGATGAGGAGTGAACCTACCACCTATAGCGCAGAAGGTAAGGTTACTACTAACTAAACTACGTGACCAGTCATACTTTGTTTAAAACTACTTTCAGGACAGCCAATAATATTTTACCATGTATATAATTACAGTGAAAATAACTCACAAATTTTCTTCGAAAATAAAACACGATGACTCATCTACTAATAATAATAAGTTCAAAACATTCAAAACACTTCTCCACACCTCTGTACATGACAACTCGTCACATCACAACTCAAAGTTTCCAAGAAACGGCAATAATTTTTGTAAAAATCTCGGCCTTAGGTATCAAATATGAATATCACAGTGATATATGAAAAAAGCCGGTGCCCATAAAGGCTTAACGTTGACATTTTGACAGATCCGCCATTTTACTGCCCGTAAAAATTTATCGGCCATCTTGATTGCTTTAATTGACACCTATGGGTAAGACAAGTAGATAATTGTATGATCTTGTTTACTAGTCTAAAGGTTGACCGTGCTGAAAACATACTTCGAAATTTTGTATTTTTTTAAAAAGAAATAATAAAATCACTTCTTCCCAAGCATGGTAGATATTTACCTCAGATATCTTTAGTACCAATTACTTACTCGTGATTTTACGTGGGTTTTTAAACGGGTTATAAGTACGCTTAGAAAATATTTGGTACATACATTTACAGTAATCGGTTCCATACGTGACAGGTTGCAAGCCTATCGCTGCTGTTAGAATACTAACTGGTTTCCTCACGATGAGGAAACCAGTTCTTCCTTTACCGTTTGTTACCACTGGCATTACTACATACATTTTTCACATGCGCCCGTAGGATCAAAAGGCGGGGTCACTTCCACGGTGCTATTTTTAATAGAAAAACATAACAAATACAAAAATTACAAAACCTAGCCACGTAATTGTCCTAACAAATATCCAGATTGTCAATCAGTACTCACAACACACTACCACGTAAGTGTTGAAAGAAGGAAGCGAAGGGAAACAATTGTACTCTACTTTAATCTAGCAATTTTGTATCTTAATACCAACAAAATAAAAATACAATTCACGGAGCAGTTCTGCAATACAGTTGCACAAACATTGGTCACATTATTTAATATAGTTTTATTAAAGAATGTGTTCAGAGGAGCGAAGCTATCTTGAAACTAATCGTCGCCTGTACTGATTGTAGCTTTCTGTAATTATTTCGAGCTGGCTACCTTCTTGGTTTAGGAGTTGCTGGATGTGACACCATAGGAGCTATAGAATCTTGTAAGTAGTAGTAGAGCTCTTTGTGAAAGAGTTTGTCCGGGGAAGTACTATTACCGTACCTATTTCTGCCGCCAAGCAGTGATGCACGCCTTGCTGTGTTCCGGTTTAAGGGGTATAAGGTGCTGGTGAAATTACAGGCACGTGAGGCTTAATACCAGTATGTTTTAGGTTGGTGAACGCTAGTAGTGCTTCATAGGGCACGTACTTGACGTGCGTGACCTACCAGGCAATGCTTTGTTATAGGTGATGATTTCCACTTAACATAAGGTGGGTCGTTTGCTTGTTCCACCAACTGTAGCACAAAAAAAAACAGTTTTCATTGAACCTGGCCCAATTTTCGTAACAGAATATCGACAAATTCAAGTTCCGATCGTGTAAATCTGCAAATGCTATTAAAAATGTTAACATTCTGTATTTTGGAATGACACTGAAGTTACACATACCAAACGTGTTGACTATGGCAAACCCTTCTAAATACAAAAGAGGTTTATGTCTAGCAGTATATTTAAGCTGATGGCGTGACGAGACTTTCTACTTATTTTGGTGAAAACTTGTGTTAAGGATATTGTGATTATTGCATCTTTTTATAAAGAGTTAAGAATGCACGAATTTAGTAATTTAAAGCTAAATTAACTGAAAACCAAAGAAAAAGATTTTAAGTCACGTCTATATCCCACATTGTTACGCAGTATTTTAAATGCGCATTAAAGGTACTGACAGACGTGCTCATTACTAGCACGAAAGCATGCTTTTATTGAGCAAGTGCTCATTAGTAGCACGTGTGTAATGTAATGAGCATGCTTATTTAGAGCGTGCTCGAAAATCAAACGTCGTTTGACCATGCATGCTACCTGAGGCGCGGGTAGGGGGGGCGTGATCCGAGCACGTCTGAACATCCGTACGTTTGCTTTGAGCATGCCTATTTAGGAGACAAGCATGCTTATTTCTGGCAAATTTGAACAGTTTGCAGAGCATGCTAATTTTAAGCAAGCTTATTAGCATGCTTTTTTTGAGCACGTCTGTCAGTACCTTAACATAAGACAATTAATTAGTCTCAAATGTGTGCTAAAGGGAGGTTTTTTATCCTTGCATGCCTCATCCAGTGAGGTCCTATCCTTGAGCCACTATTTCATTACGGTAATCGTAATTTTTACGTAATGCCTGCAAGCGTGATAGTATCGTCGTGATTGCGACTACAGACTGATTGCTAAACGCTGTGGCTTTACTTACCCACGCTCCTGGACCCGCCTGAAATGATCTATCAAGCCATTAAGAAACCCTAGATTGAAGGATCATTTTGTGGTGGCTTGGCAAATAAATTATGATTAATCAAACTTTGCTAGCAAGTTTGATGTTTTTATGTGCGAGTCAACAAAATCTAATTTCAATAAGTTTATAGTCTTATTATAAATATGTTTTGTTTTATGTGGTTGTGTAGATTTATATGTGTAGAAATATATGTAGAGTATTTTCTTGATATAAATGAATAATTACCATAGTATTCATTATTATAATTTTTCAAACAGACTTAATTAATTAAACGGACGACCGATGTGGCGCGGCGGGCGATTGTCCGCCTGCGGCGGAGAAGGTTGCGGGTTCGATTCCCGCCTTGGGATAAATGTTTGTACGAACTGCAAATATTTATTCCGGGTGTTCTGGGTATTTTCTATGTATAATAAAAAATATCTATGTATGTAATATGGTATTGATATTAAGTATATCAGTCATCTAGTACCCATAACACAAGCTCTGCATGCTTAGCTTGGGGCTAGATGATGCTGTGTGGTTTGTCCAGCATTATTATTATTATAATTATTACAAAAGGAGCAAACTTTTTCAGGACGTATTATTAGTAGGTACATTTCTTCACACCAAGATAAGTTTTATCTTTATTTGATCAGTGATTTTAGCTGTGGGTTTGTAATATGTCAGTCAGTCAATCCGGACAGAAAAAAACTATATTCATCTATAAAAACTTCATGAATCTTTGACTGACATATAGACAACACACCGCCTAAACCACTGGTCGTAAAGACTTGAAATTTTCAGGGTATTATTGTACGTCCTCTACGTACTGACTCCGTGTACTAAGAAATACATTTCTGAAATTCAACCCCTAAACGGATACAACGGAGGTTGAAGTTTGTATGAAAATAACTTTTCACGGATGAAATCACTCGCACTTCTCTATAACTTTTATAACAACTGA
The DNA here is from genome assembly GCA_947095575.1 of Electrophaes corylata. NCBI lineage: Eukaryota > Metazoa > Arthropoda > Insecta > Lepidoptera > Geometridae > Electrophaes > Electrophaes corylata. The sequence continues at coordinate 9,111,677 of OX352720.1, forward strand.
ATAGATTAGAAAAATAGCCGAAGGAGAAAGGTAGCTACCGGCGCGTCTTAAGTTTCCTTATCTTGTAAGACCATTGAAATCATGTTCTAAATAAAGCTTGTCCAATCACCAACAGATGTCGCTACTCGTCTATAATTGCTGCGTTTACGCATGGCTACTCCGATCTGGCGTAGGGGTAGATACAATCTAAACGACTATACATATCGACGGTGAGTATCTGTACAGCCAATTCCGGAATTTCAAATGTAATTAAAAATTTAAGTTTACGCGCCGTTAGGTCGTGGCGACGTGGTCAGTTGCTTTATCGAAGGTTTACTTTCGAAAATATTATAAATTATTGGTCTTTTTAATCTCTCTAAGTACCATAAACCAGTAACTAACTATTGGTAGAGAGCGATGCTGAGAGTTTCACGAGATAGAATCAGAAATGAGGAAATCCGTAGAGATATAATAATAATAATGCTGGACAATCCACACAGCATCATCTAGCTAGCCCCAAGCTGTACCCGATGGACGAACGATATAAACTTTACTGAGATGTTTGCAAATGCCTGTATTGATAAAATTGCGTTATTCTACCGTGACGTGAAGAGACGAGAGTCAGTCAACGCGGTGGAAGAAGGCAGGTGTCTGGCTAAATGGGTCACTAGCTGAATGGGCAAGGTCTTCAGGCTGATCATGATAAAGTATGAAGTTGCTATTCCAATATTTCACCATAAAACTCAACCAATTTTACTCATTTTATGTGCAACACTTTAAATATAACTCCAATAAAACTGTCATAAGTAAAGGTACACCGAAGGTTGACGCTTATTATTTTGCAATCCATTGTCAAAGTACCTACAATAAAATTGAGCAGGCTTACCAACCTTACGAAAGAAGGAGACATGATAGCTATTGTTTGGGGCTTTAAGTAGTTGATGCAATCAGTAATTTACTTAAAGCAATAAATGATTTATGTATCAAAGCAGTTCACATTAATTTGGGCTTACTTTTCAAATCATTGTTACAATACATAACATAATTCGAGCGGGTTCGGACGCGAAAATATATGCGCGAAAGCCGCGCGGTTGGCCGTCGATACTATGATACTACACAGTTACCGCAAAGCCTGAAGACGAAAGTCTATAATCAGTGTTTGTTACCAGTGATGACTTATGGAACTGAGACGTAGTCGCTAAATATTGCTCTCATACAAAAACTCAAAGTCGCACAACGGGCTATGGAGATGATGCTGGAAGTTTCACTGCGAGATAGAATCAAAAATGAGGAAATCCGTAGAAAAACCAAGGTCACCGACATTACTCTCAGAATCAGCAAGTTGAAATGGCAGTGGGCAGGCAATATAGCTCATAGAACCGACAACCGCTGAGAAATAAAGGTTTTCGAATGGCGACCACGAACTGGAAGACGAAGCGTAGGACGTCCTCCTACCCGAGGGACTGACGGCATAGTTAGGACCGCGGGAAGTCGATGGATGGAAAGGGCTCAAAATAGTTTTTTCTGGAAACGTATGGGGAAGGCCTATGTCCAGCAGTGGACTTGTAGAGGCTGATGATGATGATGATACAAAAGGAGAGAAGGACACGTCACTCAATTCATCACTAACCCTATCATCAGTATACTGTGAGGTGAACCGTGACTTGTGTGTAGTACGAGTCGAATCGGGTCAGATGTGGTATTTATACTTACTAATATAATAAAGAGAAAAGATTTGTTTTTTGTTTGTTTGCATTGAATAGGCTCCGAAACTACTACTGATATGTATAATTCTTCACCGTCAGGTAGCTACACTATCTCCCGGGTGACAGAACCGACAGCCGCTGGAGAATAAAGGTTCTCGAATAGCGACCCGAACTGGAAGACAAAGTGTAGGGCGCTATCCCACCCGATGAACCGACAATATCGCTACATTCATGGAAAAGGATCAAACTCGTTCTACCTGGAAACGTACAGAGAACTTCAAAAAGTTAGAAATGATAATGATGGTTTACAACAAAGCTATATTCTATTTTCATGAAGTAACGGTAAGTATATCGCTTGATCTATAAGCTACTAGCGGCTGCTCGCCCGCGTGGCAGTTTTTTCCCGTTCCCGTTATTTTTTCGGAATAAAAAGTAGCTTTTATGTTAATCCAGGGTGCAATCTGTAAATACTATAAATTTCATCTAAATCGGTCTTCTGGTTAGACTGTGAAAGAGTAACAAACATCCATCCATCCATCCATACTTACAAACTTTCGCGTTTATAATATTAGTAGGATATATACATTATATTTTCTATTTCTATTTCTATATTTCTGTTAGAACATAGATGATTTGACACATCTACATTTTAGCGGTTATGAAATGATTTGAATAGTGCTGTGGTTAGCCACGGTTCGGTAGTCTCCGATAATTGTCCAACTGATTGAGCGGGGCCGATGTGTGGGCCATAATGTGAGAGATTTAGAACACACGGCCTTATAGGATGGGGAACAAAGTTAGACTGGCACACTGGAGCTTCATTATTTACATTGTTGGACGACCGATGTGGCGCAGCGGGCAATTGTCCGCCTGCGACGCAGAGGTTGCGGGTTCGATTCCCGCCTTGGGATAAATGTTTGTTTGATGTTGGGATGATCGTTTGTTTGTTTATTCCGAGTGTTCTGGGTATTTTCTATGTACAGTCAGCTGCATTAGAATGTATACAGTTCGTAACTTTCAAAACGGAATCAAAACCCTATAGTAAACTTCTAAACAGTAAAAACTCAAAAATAGGGAAAGTAGCTGATAAGTTCACTTGTTTTTTGAGTTTTTGCACTGTAAATATTAATTGTAACGCTTTAAAACCATTCTGTAAGTTACGAACTGTATACATTCTAGTGCAGCTGACTGTACCTATAATAAAAAATATCTATGTATGTATATTAAATATGAGTTGTATTAACCCAGTAATGCCCGAATTATTTTTTTTCTGGTTTTCGTTGTTTTAGTTGTTGAATATTGTTTAATGAGGGGTTTTTTAATATGTCATATTAATATAATTTCTATAAATATATTAGAAGTTAGAAAAAAACCACGTGTCCAAGTGGACACGCTAAGCGTTTACAATAGCAAAAAAACCAAAACAACTAGTTTGATCAACCTACCTAGTACAAGGTGATAAATAAATAAAAAAATACTACTGAACAGTTTTTATTGTTTTTCATGGTAGGTATATAACAAAGCAGGGAAAGCAGGGTTATGCACAAACCCCATCGCACTTCATATGAATCAAAAAACAAACTCCAAAAAACTTTTTGGTTTGCAGTTCGGTCCAACGCATCTCTTTCTTTTGTTGCATTTCTGGACATAATGGTTCATGCCATCGAAGCGCCCTGCATTGGCCAGTCTGGAAGAAGCGCTGGGTCTTCCTGTAATAATAATGTAGTCATTCATCATCAATAAAAAGTTCAAACAAATCGACGGAAGACTATTGTCACCAGCGTTGTCATTTTCGATCTCTGGGAATGGTCCCAAAAATGTTCAACCCATGTTCTCATTCTTCTACCACAAAGATCAAAGAGACCACAAGAGTCAAAACAACGAGTAGAGTCCGGAGTTTGGTTTTTATGACGTACCTCGGCATCAGCTTCTAACTGTCGAGGATTCAAATTCTCGGCTCTCTCCACTATCTTCATCACCAAAATCCTTATATGTCAAAATTGCTGGATCGGGAGGGGCAACGTAAATATATTCCGGTATCAGAAATTAAATATCGAGAACTTCATTCATGGTGCAACTTCCCCTAAACTGGTCGAAAGTGAAGCATCTGAAAGTAATATATCTCCTTTGAAATGCTATGCCTAAAGCTTAGCGTGGTCATATGGCCACGGTAAGTTTAGTGTAAGATGCAACACACTAAATCAAAGTAATGTGGTATTTTATAATTATGTAGAGATGAATCAATAATACTTTTGTTATTTCGCATGAAAATAAGTTGGATAAACACAAAAATTACAAAATAATACCACTTACCCTCCTCTCTGGTCCATTTTTTCACAACTTCTTATATTCGCGCCAAAGAAATGAAAATATCTCCGTCACAAAACTTTGGTCATGTATGACAGTAACATTTGTCAAAACTTTGACATTTGATAGTACGCCGTGAACAGTTAAAAGTAAAAATATATTACAGTATTACCACAATAACGATTTTATTTTACCCTTATTTGTGTGGCCATTTGGCCACGCTAGGCATTACTGGGTTAAGTATATCAGTCATCTAGTACCCATAAAATAAGCTCTGCTTAGCTTGGGGCTAGATGATGTTGTGTAGATTGTCCAGCATTATTTATTTATATATTTATGTTTGTTAGTTTTTATAGTGCTTTCCTGCTTATATCATCCCAAAAAGTATTTCCTCGAGTGGGATTTGAACCCACGACCTTCTCCTTGATACGCAATAAATAAATAAATAAATTAGGTAAATTTAAACTTAGTTATTTCCGTATCCAAAATTACATTATTATAACCAAGGTTGGGGGTATTTTTTTAAGTAAAAAATACTTATGTGTAGCTCCAGTGTGTATAAAAATTTTAGTGGGCTTTTAAACTTTATAGCAGTGTGTCTCAAATGGCCCTTTCTAACCACTGGAGCGTATCCCAACATTGTATTAAAATTCCACTGTATTTTGAACCATTCGATGGACATTTGTATTCATTCAATACACATCGGATGTATGTGGCAACACTACGTATTTTGACGATTTAATTGAATTTCAATAGAACATTTTGTACAAACAAAGAGTACGCCTTGAATATCACTCCTACGCTTCCCATACTTCCATATTATTATTATACTCTGTGGGTACTTTGTACTAAGGGATCTAAAGAGATATCTGCCGTGAAGTTGTGATGCTATTTCATGATGTAACTTGTTATAAAAATAAATGTAAAATATTTGTAGTAAAGAATATTTAACTTACGGGTTTGTTGTATACATCTACGATACAACATGGCTATGTATGTATACTTACTATTGGAAGTATAATGCGGTATCTACAACACAAGTCCAGAACTTAGTGTAGATACTGCAATACAGTAACACTTGCACACAAGCGACCATACCACTGCGTAGAATAACAATTTTGAACAATATGTAGCTTGAATTTTTGAATAAAGATTTATTATTATTATTATTTATTATTAATGCTACTCCAAAATGTGGGTAAATTCTAAATGTAATATTTTGTCATAAATTTGACAGCTCACTAAGACATCCGCAAAAAATCTCGAGTAGGTACTCGGTACTAAAAGATCTGAGGGGATATCTACCGGTTAAGGAATTAAAGTAATCATAATAAAAATGCTGGACAATCCACATAGCATCATCTAGTCCCAAGCTAAGCAGAGCTTATGTTATGGGTACTAGATGACTGATATATCTACATACATAGATATTTTTTGTTATACATAGAAAATACCCAAAACACCCAGAATAAATATTTGCAGATCGCACAAACATTTATCCCAAGGCAGGAATCGAACTCGCAACCTCCTGCATCGCAGACGGACATTCACCAGCCGTGCCATATCGGTCGTCAAAAGCTATTGTATTTATTTTATTTTATCCCTAAAACTTGGTTACACAGCAGTGTAACTTTAACCCGTTGTCGTTTCATACCGTTCCTATTGTAACGACAGGAAGGCAGACGTCTAATTTGACGTTTGACATAATTCTAGCCGCCATTATTCTTTGACAATCGCTATTTGACATAATTTCTCTTTTCTTAATGTAGGCTTGCGACTTTTGTTGTATAGCATTGATTTTCGATTGTTCGTAGAATAATGTAAATACCACCAGTACTTTCTATAACAAGTACGTATTAAAGTACCGTAAGTTTGCTGCCTGTTCTAGGCTTGGTTGCATAGCATCTAGATTCATCTAGATAAGGGATAGGGAAAGGTCGTGGGTTCAAATCCCACTCGAGGAAATAATTTTTGGGATGATATAAAAAAAAACTTTGTGATTTCCTTAAGTGCAGGTAAGCACTATAAAAACTAATAAACTAGATTCATCTAGATAAGACTAGACTTGTCTAAGACTATTTTTAGGGATTTCTTTGATTCTATGTAATACGTGGATTTTGACTTTCATTCTTTGACTTTGACTCAATAGAAATAGAGAATATCTCTCATCTATAATCTATAATTCATCATTATTATATTATAATTAAAAAAATACTGTCGTAAATTTGCTACTATTTAGCCCCATTATACATAGAAAATACTCAAAACACCTGGAATAAATTTGAAGATCGTACAGTCATTTATCTCAAAGCGGGAATCAAACCGGACATTCGCCCGCCGCGCAACATCGGTCATAAAAATAGTATAGATTTTTATTTTTAAAAATCAGTTTTTTTAGCTCAAAACGGATTAACAAGACAAACTCACTGAAGTAACGAATAATTACAATCATGTAATCTGAGAACGCGTCTGAAGACTAGACGAGCTAGGAAACCCCAAATTGCTTGCCAAAATCCACATAATCACTTAGTAAAACCTCAAGGGATTTTCCATCTTATAGCTTAGAGGTTAAGACCTATGAATTTGGAAGCGAGTACTTACACATTTTGTCTATTTAGGCGTGTAATACACGATACCTCATTGCGTGAGTGTGTGGTCCTGTCAAAAAGTTCATCATCTTTATCATCATCAGCCCAAATATGTCCACGGGTGGCTTTCTGTTTTTTGAAGTAATACTTCTTATGCGACTTCCAACAAGGTTGCGTTAAACGTTGAACACTAGGTCTGAAGAGGGTCTGAAAGCACTGTTCTTTCTCTCTTTCTCTCACAGCCAGTTATGTTCGTAGGTATATTAAAAAAGTTTAACTTTAGTCGTGTGGTCTACCAGCACACTTGTTTTTTTTATACAACTTGCTGATAGAACTAAGTCAGCTCGCACGTTAGGAACGTAACCGATGCACTGCTCAGCTTCCATCAACCTGAGAAATACAGGTGTTAAGCCTCATGTGCCTGTAATGTCAGCGGCACCTACACACTTCGAACCGAAACACAGCAATGCGAGCATCACTGCTTGGCGGCAGAAATAGGTACAGTGGTAGTACGCACGTTAACTTATTTTGTTTTTTAATTTCCATGATATCCTATTAATACTATAAATGCGAATGTTTGGATGGATGGATGTTTGTTCCTCTTTCACGCTCTAACCAGTAGACCGATTTGGATAAAATTTGAAACAAATATAGATTGTAACCTGGAATAGGACATAGGCTACTTTTTATCCCGAAAAAATAACGGGAATTAGAAAAACTGTCACGCGGGCGAAGCTGCGAGTGGCCTTTATTTCATATGTTCATCTATATTAATTATGTTTATCGGTAATTTAGGCTAAAAACTAAGGTAAATATAGTTAGCTTTTAATATAGATCAACATATCAGTGATGTTCCTTCTCCGCCGTAGCATTTTCTTGTGTAAGCCACCTGACTGAGTCAGAAGAATTGTAAATTTGCTAGTTCCTTTTGCAATATCAATTGAAGTGTTCACACGGCCCGTGACGCACACCATTGACCACATACCTGATAGTGTTGTCTCAGGTTAACCTATTAGCACTAAGTGGATTACTATTAAGCCCGTGAAGTAGGTAATTGAATTAGGTGTAGTATACGCTGTGGCTTACCGAGAGAACATGTTTAATCGTTATAAACATGAGACATCAGGTCTAATATTAAACGATAAACGAAGTTTCGTATTGTCGTTTTGAGTACACTACGCGGCATGTCAGGTATTGACAACTTGAATGTGGAACAGCTACCAAGTAGCCCTGAAATGTATTACAATACGACAGTTTGAAACTTTCTTTATCGTTTCTAAGAGTAGACCTGCTGGTTTCAAAATATTTAGTGAACAGAAACCGCTTTATGTTTTTAAACCCCAGACACAGCTAGAGGTCAAATACTCGTATTGTTTTAGCTGATACGAGATTTAAAAACCGGCCAAGTGTGGGTTGGACTCGCGCACGAAGGCTTCCATACCATTATCTGTAGTAAAGATGGCAAAAAACACGTTTGTTGTATGAGAGCCCCTTTTATTCTGTTTTTTAGTATTTGTTATTATAGCGGCAACAGAAAAAAAATCTGTGAAAATTTCAACTCTCTATCACGGTTCATGAGATACAGCCAGGTGATAGACGGACAGACAGACAGACAGACAGTGGATTTTTAGTAATAGGGTCCCGTTTTGCCCTTTGGGTACGGAACCCGTAAAATTAGCTGAAATATCAGTTTCAAAGATCAGACTTGAATTTGACAACATTTCGTTAGGAAAGTTAAACCTGATCTCTTAGGGCCTACCAAGTTGTACCAGATTAGGATTATTGAAGGATATCTAAACGGGAAATCAGAGATAGTTCTATATACGAGTATTACATCTGGCACATACGTGATAACATTCCATACGTGACAGGTTTTAAGCCCATCGCCGCTGTTAGAATACTAACTGGATATCTGACGATGATTTCATTAACCGTTTTGACTCATTGGCATATTTTTTTACAAATCACAATCAGACTTTTACTTCAGGGCTGTATAATAATTCAGTAAAGATCAAATGAATAATTTTCTAATAGAATATTTGATACAGATTAACTTGAGAATGGTGATACACCTGTGTATCTTTTTATTTTATCGCCTTTGTTTTGATAATAAACTTAGTAAATTATAGTAGTTTAAATCAACACAAGAAAGAAGCTAAATATAATAAAGTAATTAAAAAAAGAATTGATGGTGTGAACCAACCGACTAATGGACATAACTATTCTATAAAACTGCCAAATGTTATAAAAAGGTTACGTAAATTTAGAAATTATTGCTAAAGTATATAATTAATATTTTATTTCCAACTTAAACAACATAGAAATAAAGGTCATTATGTTATAATGTATGTTTGTTTAACAGCCAAACATGTCGGTCGATTAAAGACAATTTAACGCTGTTATAAGATTTAAAAGAGCGATAAAAGTGGAAAGTTCATGGAATATGGTAAAAAGATGTTTATCAATAAATTAATTGAATATAAAGTTACAAGATGACTCAGAATCTCAAACAAGCTGCAACAACTTTACTCTGCATTACTGCATTATTCATCACAACGCACGAGATGTTTAAAAACACATTTATAAAAGATAGCTTTACGACCTTATTCTCCAGACACGATCGAACGACAAAACCTATCGTAGAAAAATCCAAATCACACTACGTAGCAACCAAGCAACCTTACTCAGTTGAGTTACCAATAACTTTTTGCGCGCGAGTGAGACTCACACTTAGCCGGTTTTGTAAGACTAATATTATACCATAGGTTTTAACATCAAACCAATTTTATAATATCTCAAAGTTGTGCACCGATTGGGATTTCAACCCAAAAACCCTACCCTATAAAGCGATGCGCCCAAACACCTGCACCATTGAAGTAAAACTTCTGTGTCCTTGTGTTTGAGTAAACACTATAAAAAACGAATTAAATATGAAATGAATTGATTTATTACGTAAAATATAAATATATCATTAATATGTATCAGATTATGTATAATTTTATCATTAAACATCACGTCACCCCTTTGATAGGACTACTACTATTTATTACACCATAAACATTTGATACCAGTTTTTGAAAACTATGTCATGATTCGATGATACGATTTTTATTTCTATCAGTGAACTTCCTCAAACTGTTGATGATACAAAATCACCTATCAATCAAAATCTTAGTCATTAGCTACATCCTCTCTTTAGTAAAACCACTGTGGTTTCCTTATATCATACACGTCAAAAATCAGTTTCTGGTCGGTTGGGCACTGTAACAACTACAATTGTGTGGTGGCAAATGAGGAGGAAAGTCAGGGTCACGGAAACAACATGAACGGCCAGATTTAAAGCACAATTTGTAGCATGATCTGCAAATATTTAGTTTATCAGTTTTGTATATCTTGTTTCCCACCCGCGATACATTGTCTATTCAGAATTGTCGTATAGCTTTTGTTGCAATGAGAGTCTAGTTGCAACTGTCAAACATGACAGATTGGCCATAACATATCCTTTAATATGTATGTTAAATATGTTTAAATATGGATGTTTGTTACTCTTTCACACAAAAACGACTAAATGGGTTTTAATTAAACTTTACAATAGCATTGCTTATACAGAATAACACATAGGCTATAATTTATAACGATATTGGGTGAATTATTTAACTTACCATTTTGTATATGAATCATATTAAAAAAAAAATTGCATCCAAACCGTAATTTTTTTTATATATCATTAATAGACTGTCTTTGCTTGTTCTTCAAGGCTTTAGGGATTTTTTTTATGCTACTGCTGGTGAAACAAGCATATAACCCACATGATGTTAAGTGGTAATCATCACCTATAACAAGGCATGGCCTTGTAGGTCAAACACGTTAGGTATATGCCTTACGATGCACTACCCTGCGTCCACCAACCAGAGACATGCTGGAACTGACGCCTGCATTTATTTAGTTTATGACTGTTCTGTGATATAAGTGAACAAATGGGTTTTGACCAAAACCACACTCTTCAAACTGAAATATATATACGCGGGCAAAAAAAGCGTTTGCACTTCATGCACTATAGTAGTACTATCCCGGACAAGCGTCAAAAATATTGTAAAACATTGCATTCATTTGTACATCATTATCGGCAACACAAAAATATTTCTATAATATAAACGCAAATTCGATCGGAGGGAGTCACGCGCCGTCGGCGATGGTATAAAGTATGATGGTAAAAATGTCGGCGTCGACGGGAATGCTTTCCTTCCTGTCTACTCCTTTTGTGGAGAGGACACGCTGATATTTGATGGCCCACTTAGTGGTGTTGCTAATGGCACTTCGATGTATTCTGCTTTTATTGCCAGTGTCTCCAAAACTTTTATATTATTGCTAGTCAGCTTCTTGCTTATCCATAGCCACATTATTTTGTGAGAAAAAGTTTTTAAATTAATTCAATCTTCTTGCCAATCTATGTAGTTTTCATCTGTTCTTAATGTATGCCGGATTGAGTTTTATATGATTGCCATATTGTATAAATCATCTTCCTATCAATAAATATCATGTACAATAGTATGTAAAGTGTATTATGTAATTAGATTGACATTGTTATTCAAGGCTCTCCAGAAATAATATACTGGAGAAGTCTAGTAACACTGTCATGCAATCAATAAAAAACGGTAGCGTAGAGCAAATCGAGTATCAAGTCTTCAAAAGCACACGGTCCAATGGTTTCAAGCGACATGCCACCACGAATGAAGCTATTCTAACCAGCTGTAGACCCCAATACATTATTTTATGACCCACGGCTGGTTGACCATGTAAATGGTAATGGCTTGAATCAATCAATCCCTCACCTTACGGCCTAATGGTCCATGACCATGGTTTTGGTTAGTTAGTCTGAGTGAGGAGTGACGGGTGACGGGCGACGGACCAGCCAACCGTGATGTGTTAGAATCAATAATGTGAGACTGTAGTAGCTCTTAGTAAAGGGCTCGTCCGGGGAAGTACTACCGCCATGCCTGTTTCTGTCGCCAAGCAGTTTGCTGTGTTCCGGTTTGAAGGGTGTAGTTGCCGATGAAATTACAGGCACATGAGACTCAACACCTGTATGCCTCAGGTTAGTTCTTAACGTTTGCCTTCGTATGCCTGCCTTGTCAATGTTTATCTTTAGAGTGTGGTACCTAAATCCCGATCCTATCTAAAAACTGTTTCTGGTATAGCAAGAAGGCGTATTATGGGTATCGTCTAGTAGATACTTTACTATTTAAAGCAAACAGTGTGCTGTCTGATTCTTCTAGGTTCTGTCACCACATAACAAACTTATCAATTCAATGCTCTTTCAAATTTCAATGAAGGTTTTTATGAAACTGATGTTGTCATTGGCAATTGTCTTGCGAATCATTATTTCTCAATATTACAGAACAATCTCAGACAATAAGTGATCCTTATCGACATCCGGCAATTACCAATTATAAGAAACATTGGAATATAAACTATTATAAAACCAACAGCCATCCTAAGAGGAGGTAACACTGGAGAAGGCTTTCATGTTCAAGTTGAGAGGGTCAATTCTGGGTTAACTTACTCCATCTAAGGTGTAAGAAACACATGCACCCAGTAAACTGGACCATGAGTGACTAGTAAGAAACTTCCGTTGCTAAATAACCATTTAAAAAATACTTTCAAACTGAAACATGCTGCGCTACTTGGCGGCTAGAAAAGGTATAGCAGTACTTTTTTGGACGAGTCCTTCCCTAAGAACTACTACTGAATCTTTAAGCCAAAACGTTTCAAGGAAGCTCAAAAACGAAGTCCAGTGCCACTTCCTCCAAGTCACCCACAATTAAACAGAAATCGTGACAAGCACACATGACACAACGAAATTACTTGCATTACTGATGACATTAGGGATCAACCGAGTGTGGTGACAGATCTCAGGCGCAGATAATATTGTCTATGGAGTGCTCTGCACGAATAGGGTCGCCATTATACTGTTAGCATTGAAAGGAAACTTGATGGAAAATTACTGAGAAGAAATAGAAGTTCCAATATTCAACTGTTTTTTGTATAATAACAGAAAAAAAATTGTATCGAAACAAATCCGACACATCAGAATCGGTTGCAGGAGATTTAAAAAGACAAACTATTACCATCTTTTACTCATGAGTAATAAGATACAGTGACAGGGATTTATGAAAAAGATGGAGAAAGCATTAGCTGAAAAAACAATAGGGTCAGTACCAAAACGCTATATTATTCAATTGATAAAAAATCTCATATTTATTTTGCAAATTTTAAAGTTTTTTGTATTATACATTCATCAATATTGCTTCTCCATCGTTGGTTATTTTGTGCACTGCTCGAATTAACGAAGCGAAGACGTAGGTACGAGTATGTGTACCTATCTTGATATTACCTGGATGATGAGTAGCCCATACCATTTGTTCAACTCGAGTTAAAAAATATTATTATGGATTGTGATAAATGCTTATTTTTAACTACCATTGTCGTGATAATTATTTTCTTAACAAAGCTTATCTTAGTATCAATATATAAACAAGATTTGTCTGTAAAACAATTGAGTGACATATTTGTAGGATTGTAAAAAATGAAAATTAAACTTGACATCGAGGCTAAAAAATGATTTATATAAGCAGAGCCCGAAGAAATGACGTATAATGTTGAAAAATTGTGGTTATGCACGCTGAATGTGGGAGCTCAACAAACCCGGTTTACGCTAATTCCAAATTACTTTTATTTGATTTTATTTGGTTTCAATGCTTTTGATAAACACACACACTTCATGCCTATATAAGCCGCAAGTTAATGGACGATACGAGGCAATGCGTCGTAAAATTTGCGAGACAATATTTTTTATAGGCTCATCTGCTTGTTATGTTAATAAGCTCTATAAGAAAAAGAAATCATTCGCGCAACGCAACGATTCATATGAAAATCTTTAAGATGATGGTAGTGAAATAACAATCGAGTTTAACCAAGTGTAAGAAAAAAAACTGTTCTACAGATGTATGAGAGGCTTAACACCAGTATGCCTCAGGTTAATGTCAAAGTCAAAGTCAAAAATCATTTATTCAGTAATATCCGCAGGGATCATCTTGAAACGTCTTAAATCTAGGTGAATCTAAGCGCCAGTTCCTCGCGACCAAGCCTAGAAGAACCGGCAAGAAACTTACGGCTTGGTTCCTACCGTTTTTTTGTATGATCCTTTTACAAAGTAATAATAATGTAAATAATGAAACTCCAGTGTGGTGCCAATCTAAAACGGTGATTGCAAGACAAAAAAGCAAAGACAAAAAAATGGACGCAGAGTAGTGCATCTTAGGACACGTATCTAACGTGCGTGACCTACAAGGCAATGCTTTGTTATGCTTATTCCACCAGCAGTAGCATTAAAAAAACTTAAAAAACACTTACCGCTAATGATGATGATGCTATTAATTAGAATCGAGTATTAATGGTAAGGGTAATGGAGTGCCTCAAGGCGTCTCCACAATGGTCTTAACCACGTCTAATCAGGAAGCGATGTTATCCGTTTGTGCAGTGCCTCTTGCCTGTGACGCAGCGTGGAAATGCCTTTACATGGTTTTATGTAAGGTTATGTGCAAATTGGAGTATTTAAGGGGATGGAGAATAGTTTCGAGTTTGTCTAACCTTATTGGGAAATTAGTTTTGATTAGATTTATTTAAAATTACGTCTATTTACAAAGGTTTCAAAACACCTGTGTAGAATATTGATGATCTATACCAATTATAAGATATAACTTTTTAAACTATCATGGTTTTGATCAATATTTTGGATAGAAACGGGATATTTACCATGATTTTTGAGTTTGATTGTTTCCCGATATTTCGGCACAGTTGCATGCGCCATGATCACGGGTCGAACTGAAGTCTGTGGCAAGTGGGTCTAATGTTATTGGCAGACATAACGGTCTACCCTCTTCCGCACTCGTACTCGTAGAGGGTAGACCGTTATGTCTGCCAATAACATTAGACCCACTTGCCACAGACTTCAGTTCGACCCGTGATCATGGCGCATGCAACTGTGCCGAAATATCGGGAAACAATCAAACTCAAAAATCATGGTAAATATCCCGTTTCTATCCAAAATATCAATTATAAGATTTTTTAACCTGACTGACTGAGTGGGATATTCAACGCACAGCCTAAACCACTGGTCGTAGAGACTTGAAAACTTTCAGAGTATATTCGTTTTAGTGCGTAGAGGTGAACTAAGTAAGGAATTCAACCTCTAAACGTGTACAGTGGGGGTTGAAATTTGTATGAAAATATCTTTACGCGGACGAAGTCGCGCGCGTTCCGTTAATGCGTAAATAATTATGGCAGTCAAAGTGAAAAGTCAAACAACATTTATTTAGTAATATCCGCAAGAACGATCTTAAAACTTAATAACGTTATTTTTTATGTTATTATCTACTAACCTATTTATCGGGACTGTGTTATTTTATATTCTATCCATATCAATACTTTTCATGAATTCTTAGCTTTTATGATTCAGAATGAAGCTAACTATTAAAGTCCATTAAACCTAAATACGAAGCGCACGCAGCATGGCATTGGAAAGCCAATGTACAGTCGAACTCATGAATAACTACTCATGACCTAATTGACGACCGATGTGGCGCGGCGGGAGTATGTCCGCCTGCAACACAGGAGGTTACGGGTTCGATTCCCGCTTTGAGATAAATGTTTGTACGATCTGCAAATATCTATTCCAGCTTTTGTGGGAGTTTTCTATGCATAATAAAAAATATCTGCACATGTAATGCCCTTCGATGCACTGCTCAGCGTCCATCAACTTGAGGCTTACAGGTGTAAGCCTCATGTGGCCTTAATTTCAGATTAATAGACGCATAATTTGAATTCATCGTAGGAAACGTTTCTAACGTATTTGGTAAAGGTTTGTTATGATTGATATCTAGTCATATTGCTTCTTTCATCAGTAGGTAAGTGTTATTAAAGGGTTCACTAGTAGGTACCCTAAAGAAGTCTACATATGCCTCCCCATCCAGGACGGATAATTTGGGCCCACTCTATCTAAATTTCGACGTTCCGTAGAATAATTGGGTCTTACACTTTGTCTATCGATTCTTAGTTGTCATTCTAGAATTTTGGTTTCTTAGACTGTAATTTAATTTGTTTCCAAGTAAATAGCCGTCTTTCGACTAAGGCCCAATTTTCAAAACAAAATATCTCCAAATTTAAGTGTTGGTGGTGGCATCTAAATGGCATTCTTTTAACCTGACATTTTCAGACAGGCCCAAATTTGACAATCAAATTCTTGTTTCAATCTCATCTAAGCTCAAAAAAACTCCCGAGAATTGTGTGCCAGACTGCAATGATGTGCGTAGACTGTACGCACTCTCACGCATGCTTATCTTGATATCAGCAGGCTTCGCTTCACACATACATTGTCACTAATTAAACAGGCCAAGATCATTGACTTGACTTAGCTGATGTTGAGCTCGATTGGTATCAACGTAAAATATCGTGGAACGAAAGATAAGCGGTATTCTATGGTTGAGAGAGATATTAGACATAGGTTAGGTATAGATTACTCCTGAGGCCTCGTTTTTTGGAGCTGAAACGAGATTGAAGCTAGAAATTGGTTGACAAAATTGGACCTGTCTGAAATGTTAGTTTCGAAGAATACTAACTACTACTCGAAACTTGAATTTTATGATATTTTGTTACGCTCTGGGCCTATGCAAGAACCGTCGTAGTAGAATAATTGCTTTTGGATTTTGGCCATGTCAAAGCTCAAATCAAAAAGCATTTCTTCAGGAATATTCAGATATTACTAAGAATTGTTTTAATGTTTGGTAAACCTCGCGACCAAACATAGAAGAACGGGTGTGATAATTTACTTAATAAGGTGAAAGCAAGACATAAAACAAACAAATGGTGTCTTTCAGCTATTCTGGTGACAGATTTTGTTATAATTTTAAGGATTTTCTCTGACAAATATAAAACAACTGCAGGAAATTCTCAAGTTCTTTTTTTTCAAAGAAATTTTTGATTGATAACCATCCAATAAATTTTCCACAAATATAGTGCCAACTTTAAAAAATCCAACAAATTTTAAAAGTCTTACTAAACGCCTCAAAGTCTTCTAAAACCGGAACAAAAATAATGTAGCTATTTACAGCAAAATCTTTAAATAACAAAGCAAGAAGCGATAAAGATTTAAACTGTTTGTATAGTAAAACATTAACCGTAAAGACTTCGATGTTATGTATCGTAGAGTTAGCAAGAACAATGGTCGGAAACAGGCGCTGGCGCGTCGGTGCGTGTGCAAGATCAATCAGAGCCTAGACGATCGTACTTGGATCTAGTTATTTGCTTACGGGGAATATTGAAATGTGAAAAACCCGTAACTACATGTAGAAGTTGTTTTATAAAAGATATTTGATCGAGACAGTGAAGCATTGTAAATATCCTAGTCAACTCGGGTGATTTTGTTTTGTATGTATGTTTGTTTGAGCAAGCAAGTCAAGCAACTTGTTGTGTTCCAGTTTGAAGGGTGTGAGTGCTGGTAAAATTACAGGTACGTAAGATTTAACACCTGGTACGCCTCAGGTTGATGGACGCTGAGCAGTGCATCGTAGGGCACGTGATCTGCGAAGCAATACTTAGTCATAGGTAATGGTAACCATATAACATCAGGTGGGTTATCTGCTTGTCCCATCAGCAAGTTCCATCAGCAAGTTGCATGTTTTAAGAAAATGTCTTTCTAAACGTTGATCAAATGTGTATGAAATTCGGTAGGTCTATTATGTTGTTGTTGAGAATTTTATATTATACTAAAAATTATTCCTTCCTATGAGTGGAATATGAACCCACAACCCTTCCCCTACGGGGAAAATTTTTTGGATAATATTAAATCTTTGCGATTTCCTTAAGTCCTTAAGTTTCATTGACATTTTAGAACCTTTAAAATAAATCTCCTATAATTCCGATCATAAATTGTTCCTCGCATAAACATACTAACACCTAGCCTTGTGAATGGATTCCAGAAAGCCAAAAGACGTAAATATAACGCAATTCCGAATATCTACCCGCCATTCGTCAAGTAGACCGGTCTTATGTCAAGACTACCGGCATGGAGATTTATAAGATATGTGTAAACAGTTGTTATTTTAACAAGACGTACATTAGCTGGGATTGAGAGATGTGGATCTTTGGAGGAATAAATGTTGCTTAGAACTGAAACTACTTAGTGTGTCTATTTGTGCCGCCCATTGTACTTTGTTAACCTGGTCTGTTTTTAACAAACTTTCCTTGTGTACAATAAAGTGTTATCTATCTATCTTTGTGGTATAGTTAACAATAGTAAGTTTTTTTTAAATCAAAGTTAACAAAGAAATTCATTGAAATTTAAAGGATCACTTCGAATAGTCTTAAGTGAAGCTCTTAGCTAAGTGAATCAAGGCGCCAGTTTCTCCTGACCTGGCCTTTGACCTTTTTTTTTTTTTATGCCATTGCAGGCAGACGAGCAGACGGGCTACCTGATGGAAAGTGGTCACCGTCGCCCATGGACACCTGCAACACCAGAGGCGATGCCGATGTGATGGTAACCACTTAATATTAAGCAAGTCATCTGCTTGCTCCATCAGTTATTCTTTTAAAAATAAAAAGATCTTTGCTTCGCCGTCTTTATAGGAGGCATAGAAACGCACTAAAGAACTTGCATTAGCAGCAGCATTTTTTGAGGACTATGTGCGGTCTACAACCCACCTGTTAAATGTAGTGATAACAGCTCAATATGTGCACACAGAATGGGAGTTTCATTTCTATAGCAATACAACTACCTAATTTATCGTTTTGGTAACGGGTATTTCGATAAGTTGTGACACATCACTGATATATTGCTGGAGAGCTTTACGTAATTTGCGATTTCAGATTAATTTTACGTTTCGGTGATTCGATTTTCGAAATCTGGATCAATTTATTTGCGTACACTATTTATGAGGCACATATCTACTGCCAAGTTGGAGGAGTAGTCTCAAATTTGTAGTCCAGTGGTTAGACAGTCCCTCTACCAGGAGTCTAGTCTAGTGGAGTCTAGAAAAAGACCTTCTCGTTAATGCAGTAAAAGTTGAATAAGGAAATATATGAGGAGATGACCAAACCTCATATATATAGGGGGTACTTATGTCCAGTAGTGAATGAGTTTAATGTACAAAAGAAATCTTAAGCTTGACAAATAGTTTCAGTTTGAAAAAAGTACCTGCGATAAATAGTGTAAAACGAGCAACATGATGTCTGCGTGATGCTATTCATATACTTCATAGACTTCAATCCCCGCTGTACCCGTTTAGGGGTTGAATTTTGAGAATCTTTCTTAGTACACCTCTATGCATACAAAGATAAATATACCCTGAATAATTCAAGTCTCTACGATCAGTGATTTAGGCTGTGCCCTGTCTATGTCAGTCAATCAGACAGTCAGGTTATAAATTTTTATATGCATATATCGGTTAGAAAAACTTACAACTTTAGCTTTCCTATATTGTAGTTTAAATTATTTCATAGTTTAGGTAAGGCTGGCATAACCATCGTGGACTTTGTAGCTTAGAACAAACTACCAGTTATTATTGAATGTAATATTACTAATCTTGGGCCTAGCATTCCTTCTATGTCTCAATTAAAATCATAGGAGGAAATTAGCGAAGCACGAACATAACATATAACCTCCGGTGTACCGCACATCTTTCTTCGTCTCCGCCGAATGGGCTATAATTCCTAGGTTTTTGTGGAACCCTAAATCATGCAGCGGGATATATTTGTCTGTGTAATGAGGGTCAGTGAACTGAAAGATTGTATGCTAGTGTCGCCTTAAAATATAGGACAGTAGTAGTACTTACGTTTCTGGTTATTTGTACGCATTAGTGTTATTTCGATTTAGGGTTTTCACGTTATAATTTTTTTTTATCTTATATAATCGAAATGTATCTAGACCAATTATAAGAATCTTTATCCTGACTGACTGATTGACTGACTGACTGACTAGACATACTGGCTGATATACACAACGCACAGCCTAAAGCGCTGGTTAAAGAGACTTAAAATTTCCAAAGTATATTCATTTTAATACGTAGGTGTACTAAGATAGGTATTCCTGTAATTCAACCCCTAAACAGGTACAGCGAGGTTTGAGTATCATCATCATCAACACCATCAGCCTGTAGAAGTCCACAGCTGGACATAGACCTCCCTCATACGTTTCCAGGAAGAACGATTCTGAGCCTTTTCGATCCATCGACTTCCCACGATCCTAATAATGTCTTCTAAATGTCTGGCTGGTATGCGCTTTCTTTAGTAAAAAAAACGTTTAGATATATGACAAACATACAAATTATTAAAATTACAAAGAAAAAAACTGCCTAGTTATTCATCGCGAAAGGAAATCAAGAATCGTTTAAAACTACATCACATTGATTTCACCATAAGCTACTTGAAATGAATGCTTAGATAAAAACAACAAAAAACTTATTGTCACCTATTCAGGAACAATCGAGTGACTTCTGTGATTACCAACCTTACTATACCATCGTTTTGACTCCTGCTTTACGATTTTTAACCTTATTTTCATCTACTAAAAGCTTATGCTCTGTAAAATCAAGAGCTGAAACACATTTGCTATAGCATCAAGCTTTTGCCAAGTCATTATCAACTCTAATATCATCACAAAAAGCATGGTTTACAATAAAATTCATAAATTTTCTAAAAAAAGAACACATATAAATATTGCAGTTCAGAAATTTAAATATCAACTTTATACTTCTGGTTTAAGGGCTAAAAACTTTATTTGTACAGAAAAATGGGTATTTTAGTAATTCTTGTAGGTGATAATGATGTCATGGTACGTAGGTATGGTCGTATTAAAATGACATTACTTTACAAACAGTTATGTTGATAATTTGTATCTAAGTTTATAATATTCAGATTTGTTTGTGTAGTGCCGAACCAACCGGAGCACTGTATTTTTACTTGGAGAAAAAAATACAAATGTTAAGAGTGCAACTGGTTATAGCAACAGTCGTGTCTTTAACTATCTATACCAATATTAGGAATCTTTGTCTTGACTGACTGACATATAGACAACGTACAGCCGAAACCTTCTAGGCTTGGTCTCGAGAAACTGGCGCTTAGATTCACCTAGATTTAAGACGTTTCAAGATGATCCTTGCGGATATTACTGAATAAATGATTTTTGACTTTGACTTTGACTTTGAAACCATTGATCGTAGAGACTCGACATTTTCAGGGTCGTATTCGTCTCAGTGTATAGAGGTGTACTAAGTATGGAATCTCTAAAATTAAACTCCTGAACAGCGTTGTTTTTTATAAGATTTATTAAGGTTTAAGCAGATGGTCCTCCCTATGTTAAGTGGTAACCGTCAACTATAACAACACATTGGCTCCCGGGTCATGCACGTTACAAACGTGTCCTACAACGCACAACCAAGAATCCGTTTACCATCAGGCGGCATACAGGTATTAAGCCTCAGGTGCCTATAAATGCCTCTAGAATTGCATATGTCCATGGGAGACGGTGACTATTTAACATCAGGTAGCCCGTCCTGCTCGTCTGTCAGTGTTAGAATAAAAAATAATAATAATCATTACTCCATTTGCTATAGTTTTTCATCTCGTTGTGGAACCTCATGTATAACCGACTTTTTCATAATTATTTATCACGTCTGTTCTTTAACAAAATGTAAAGTAATATTTGAACCCAAATATATGCAAACAATAAAATTACCTACCCAATTCCATGCAAATCAATAAAAGTTCGCAAACTATGCTCAAACAAACATACGTGTAACGCTATTCGTCTAAATTGATTAAGAAATCTTCGCGCGAACTCGTTCGTTCAAAAATTCAGTGACTCCAAATCACCAAGATAGGTCTCATCGCAAATAGACGTCCGAATGGACGCTGGCCGTCATATAAATATAGAGTATCAATGATGCATCAACTATGTAACGCTTATTGCTGCGGCTCAAATGAATCGTGCCAGCTCTGTGCATTACCATCAGTAACTGTCTGTCAGTCACGATGTATGACGGTGTCGATACTTAGAGACTGTATAGCATGCTAGTAGGAAACTCATGGCTTCGTTCGTGGTAACTCTACTTCGAGTCTACTGAACACAGGCCTTCTCTATACGTTTTCAGGAAGAACGATTTTGAGCCCTTTCCATCCATCTACTTCTCACGAATCAACAATATCGTCAGTTCCTAGGGCAGGAGAGTGTCCAACACTTCATCTTTCGGTTCGTGGTCGCCAGTCGAAAACCTTTTTACCGAGTGGTTACTGGTTCTACGGCATTGCTACTTCAACTTACTAATTCTTAGAGCTACAATTAAATAAATCAGTAGTTAAGTAAGCAAAAACGACACTGGTCAGTTGGAAGAGCTTTCCAAGTCAATTGTTGGAGGAGTAACCTTAGCAGATGGGGGATGATTGCTGAAAACTCAGGCCCCATCTGAAAAGCGTCGCTTCACATTGGTCTCCGATGTGAAGCGGCATTATGCTGAGATGGGACCATTTCAACCCATGTCCACGTAGGGAGACTTGGCACAGTGTAGTACCGTACCGCCTACCCAACCTCCATTAGAATAATTCTTGTTTTTTTTTTTGCAATAAGTGTTTGTAGGTGGTGGGATAGGTTTTAGATTATGTACTGGGGTGTCTTTATGTGTGTGTGTATGTTTATTGAATAAATACTTATTCTATTCTATTCTATTCTAAACCAATACGCAGTGCTAGTGTGATGGTTAGGTGCAGCAAATGCCACATATGCTTGCGTGTTCATTGCGCCTCATCGTCGTACAGTTAGTAATCTCATGACCTACTCAGACAAACATGGCCAAAGTTGCTTTATAATATTACAATACTATACAGCTAAACACCCACTCACTGACACACTCACTCACTGACTGACATGCTCGATTTCATAGAAGGAGTAGAGTTGGGTATGGAACATGTTCTAGGTTTGTGTTCCTATTCTAGAGTTGACCCAAGGAAAATTATTGGCGATTAGAAAAAACAAAATGGCGGCCGCGTCGATTTGCAAAATCGCAAACCTTGACCGATTTCGTTCGTTCAAACGTTGAATCCGGATAAAAAGTAGGAATAATTTACAAAAAATTTGAAAAAAAAATGAAAAAACAAAATGGCGTCGTTTTATGTAGGTTTGAAATTTTTCACTTTTGGACCCCTCCTTTGGCGAATTACTTTGTTCTACAGACTTGCTATAGTGGCAACACTGATTATGCAGAAAGTTGCCGTACATGGCTGGCATTTCAGGAAAATTATGACTTTTCAAAAAACAAGATGGCGGAAGCTGTGGCGGCCATTTTGAAAACTGGTGCTTTTTTTTACACTTTTCAAAACGATTTACATTTGATCTATTTGTGATGTATGGGTCGGTTGCGTGTTTTGATGAGGAGTGTTGCCTGGTTCAGAAAAACTCCCCATTTTAAGGGTAATTTCCCAGATTTTCCCCAAAAACGTGAAAAGTAGAAGGAGCTACATTTTGAATGGAGATTTGTCATAGCTGGCAAGACTTTGTCGGCCCACGTGACGTTTGACTATTTTCATTCCCCTTAGCTGGCAACCCCACGAACCATGGGTGCTCTAATTTTGAGGACCCCTCTCGACTTTGGTGATCGACTTTGTTCTACGAATGTCGAGGTATGTCAACCGTTCCACCACCGTCAGGGTGCTTGGATCCTGGACTCTTAATGTCAGTTTTGACATTTCAAAAATCCAAGATGGCGTCGGGTGTGGCGGCCATTTTGAAAAAAGTTGGGTTTTTGCCAAATTTCAACTTGAAAAAGGAACCTGCTGGCAACCCCCGACTTGATTGAGGTCTATGGACCGATTGCTCAACTCGACTGGGGGTGTTGCCTGGTGGAGAAATCTCCCCACTTTTAGGGTAATTTTCCCGACTTTTGACTGATTTGGTGATTTTAGGGCGTTTTACGACTTTTTTTGGGAACCTTGACCTGTCAAAGTGTCCAGAGAGCCTCGCGAGCTGCGTGCAGCGAGCGCAGCACCCAAAAAATTACCCCATTTTTCGGGAGATTTTCTCAACTCTGACCATTTTGTAATTTTAAAGCGTTTTCGAACTGGATGTGGACTTTGAAGGCATTTTACGACTTGAATATGTTGCCTGCTCATAAAATTTCCTCATTTTTAGGGTAATTTACCCAATTTTCAACCTATTTGGGTCTTTTAAGGCATTTTTCTACTTTTTTGGGGATTGGGATTTTAAAAGTCCAGCAACAAAAACCGACGCGAGTTGCTTGCAACTCGCGCACCACGCGACCTCTAGTTATAATACTATACAGCTAAACACCCACTGACACACTCACTCACTGACATGCTCGATTTCATAGAAGGAGTAGAGTTGGGTATGGAACATGTTTTAGGTTTGTGTTCCTACTCTAGAGTTGACCCAAGGAAAATTATTGGCGATCAGAAAAAACAAGATGGCGGCCGCGTCGTTTTGCAAAATCGCAAACCTTGACCGATTTCGTTCGTTCAAACGTTGAATCTGGATAAAAAGTAGGAAAATTTTAAAAAATTTTTGAAAAAAAAATGAAAAAACAAAATGGCGTCGTTTTATGTAGGTTTGAAATTTTTCACTTTTGGACCCCTCCTTTGGCGAATTACTTTGTTCTACAGACTTGCTAAGGTGGCAACACTGCTTATGCAGAAAGTTGCCGTACATGGCTGGTATTTTAGGAAAATTATGACATTTCAAAAAAACAAGATGGCGGAAGTTGTGGCGGCCATTTTGAAAACTGGTGTTTTTTTTTACACTTTTCAAAACGATTTTTTAGCAAGTTGGAAACATTTCATCGATTTGCGATGTATGGGTCGGTTGCGTGTTTCGATGAGGAGTGTTGCCTGGTTCAGAAAAACTCCCCATTTTTAGGGTAATTTCCCAGATTTTCCCCAAAAACATGAAAAGTAGAAGGAGCTACATTTTGAATGGAGATTTGTCATAGCTGGCAAGACTTTGTCGGCCCACGTGACGTTTGACTATTTTCATTCCCCTTAGCTGGCAACCCCACGAACCATGGGTGCTTTAATTTTGAGGACCCCTCTCGACTTTGGTGATGGACTTTGTTCTACGAATGTCGAGGTATGTCGACCGTTCCACCACCGTCAGGGAGCTTGGATCCTGGGCTCAAAATGTCAGTTTTGACATTTCAAAAATCCAAGATGGCGTCGGGTGTGGCGGCCATTTTGAAAAAAAGTTGGGTTATTGCCAATTTTCAACTTGAAAAAGGAGCCTGCTGGCAACCCCCGACTTGATTGAGGTCTATGGACCGATTACTCAACTTGATTGGGGGTGTTGCCTGGCGGAAAAATCTCCCCATTTTTAGGGTAATTTTTCCGACTTTTGACTGATTTGGTGATTTTAGGGCGTTTTACGACTTTTTTGGGAACCTTGACCTGTCAAAGTGTTGGGAGAGCCTCGCGAGCTGCGTGCAGCGAGCGCAGCACCCAAAAAATTACCCCATTTTTAGGGAGATTTTCCCGACTCAGCCTATATTGGAATTTTAAGGCGTTTTCAAACTGAATGTGGACTTTGAAGGCATTGTACGACCTGAATATGTTGCGTGCTCATAAAATTTCCCCATTTTTAGGGTAATTTACCCAATTTTCCACCTATTTGGTGATTTTAAGGCATTTTTCGACTTTTTTAGGAACCTTGACCCTGTCAAAGTGTCCAGAGAGCCTCGCGAGCTGCGTGCAGCGAGCGCAGCACCCAGAAAATTACCCCATTTTTAGGGAGATTTTCCCAACTCGGCCTGTTTTGGAATTTTAAGGCGTTTTCAAACTGGATGTGGACTTTGAAGGCATTTCACGACTTGAATATGTTGCCTGCTCATAAATTTTTCCCCATTGTTAGGGTAATTTACCCAATTTTCAACCTATTTGGGTCTTTTAAGGCATTTTTCTACTTCTTTGGGGATTGGGATTTTAAAATTCCAGCAACAAAAACCGACGCGAGTTGCTTGCAACTCGCGCACCACGCAACCTCTAGTTATAATACTATACAGCTAAACACCCACTGACTGATAATCGAGAACGGTATTAAGGCGTACAGATAGGTATGGAACATGTTCTAGGTTTATGTTAAGGCCCACGTGTAGGTAAGAGGAAAATTATTGGCGTTCAGAAAAAACAAGATGGCGGCCGCGTCGTTTTGCAAAATCGCAAACCTTGACCGATTTCGTTCGTTCAAACATTGAATCTGGATAAAAAGTAGGAAAAATTTACAAAAATTTTGAAAAAAAAACGAAAAAACAAAATGGCGTCGTTTTATGTAGGTTTGAAATTTTTCAGTTTTGGACCCCTCCTTTGGCGAATTACTTTGTTCTACAGACTTGCTAAGAAGGCAACACTGCTTACGCAGAAAGTTGCCGTACATGGCTGGCATTTCAGGAAAATTATGACATTTCAAAAAAACAAGATGGCGGAAGCTGTGGCGGCCATTTTGAAAACTGGTGTTTTTTTTACACTTTTCAAAACGATTTTTTAGCAAGTTGGAAACATTTGATCGATTAGCGTTGTATGGGTCGGTTGCGTCTTTTAAGGAGGAGTGTTGCCTGGTTCAGAAAAACTCCCCATTTTTAGGGTAGTTTCCCAGATTTTCCCCAAAAACATGAAAAGTAGAAGGAGCTACATTTTGAATGGAGATTTGTCATAGCTGGCAAGACTTTGTCGGCCCACGTGACGTTTGACTATTTTCATTCCCCTTAGCTGGCAACCCCACGAACCATGGGTGCTCTAATTTTGAGGACCCCTCTCGACTTTGGTGATCGACTTTGTTCTACGAATGTCGAGGTATGTCGACCGTTCCACCACCGTCAGGGTGCTTGGATCCTGGACTTTTAATGTCAGTTTTGACATTTCAAAAATCCAAGATGGCGTCGGGTGAGGCGGCCATTTTGAAAAAAGTTGGGTTTTTGCCAAATTTCAACTTGAAAAAGGAACCTGCTGGAGACCCCCGACTTGATTGAGGTCTATAGACCGATTGCTCAACTTGACTGAGGGTGTTGCCTGGCGGAGAAATCTCCCCACTTTTAGGGTAATTTTCCCGACTTTTGACTGATTTAGTGATTTTAGGGCGTTTTTCGACTTTTTTGGGAACCTTGACCTGTCAAAGTGTTGGGAGAGCCTCGCGAGCTGCGTGCAGCGAGCGCAGCACCCAAAAAATTACCCCATTTTTGGGGAGATTTTACCGACTCGGCCTGTTTTGGAATTTTAAGGCGTTTTCAAACTGGATATGGACTTTGAAGGCATTTCACGACTAGAATATGTTGCCTGCTCATGAAATTTTCCCCATTTTTAGGGTAATTTACCCAATTTTCAACCTATTTGGGTCTTTTAAGGCATTTTTCTACTTTTTTGGGGGTTGGGATTTTTTAAAGTCCAAAACAATAACCCACGCGAGTTGCTTGCAACTCGCGCACCACGCAACCTCTAGTTATAATACTATACAGCTAAACACCCACTCACTGACTCACTCACTGACATGCCCGATTTCCAAGAAGGAGTAGAGTTGGGTATGGATAATGTTCTAAGTAAATGCTCCTACTCTAGAGTTGACCCAAGGAAAATTATTGGCGATCTGAAAAAACAAGATGGCGGCCGCGTCGATTTGCAAAATCGCAAACCTTGACCGATTTCGTTCGTTCAAACGTTGAATCTGGATAAAAAGTAGGAAAAATTTACAAAAATTTTGAAAAAAAAATGAAAAAACAAAATGGCGTCGTTTTATGTAGGTTTGAAATTTTTCACTTTTGGACCCCTCCTTTGGCGAATTACTTTGTTCTACAGACTTGCTATGGTGGCAACACTGATTATGCAAAAAGTTGCCGTACATGGCTGGCATTTCAGGAAAATTCCAACATTTCAAAAAAAACAAGATGGCGGAAGCTGTGGCGGCCATTTTGAAAACTGGTGTTTTTTTTACACTTTTCAAAACGATTTTTTAGCAAGTTGGAAACATTTGATCGATTTGCGATGTATGGGTCGGTTGCGTGTTTCGATAAGGAGTGTTGCCTGGTTCAGAAAAACTCCCCATTTTTAGGGTAATTTCCCAGATTTTCCCCAAAAACATGAAAAGTAGAAGGAGCTACATTTTGAATAGAGATTTGTCATAGCTGGCAAGACTTTGTCGGCCCACGTGACGTTTGACTATTTTCATTTCCCTTAGCTGGCAACCCCACGAACCATGGGTGCTCTAATTTTGAGGACCCCTCTCGACTTTGGTGATCGACTTTGTTCTACGAATGTCGAGGTATGTCGACCGTTCCACCACCGTCAGGGTGCTTGGATCCTGTACTCTTAATGTCAGTTTTGACATTTCAAAAATCCAAGATGGCGTCGGGTGTGGCGGCCATTTTGAAAAAAGTTGGGTTTTTACCAATTTTCAACTTGAAAAAGAAGCCTGCTGGCAACCCCCGACTTGATTGAGGTCTATGGACCGATTGCTCAACTTGACTGGGGGTGTTGCCTGGCGGAGAAATTTCCCCACTTTTTGGGTAATTTTCCCGACTTTTGACTGATTTGGTGATTTTAGGGCGTTTTACGACTTTTTTGGGAACCTTGACCTGTCAAAGTGTTGGGAGAGCCTCGCGAGCTGCGTGCAGCGAGCGCAACACCCAAAAAATTACCCCATTTTTCGGGAGATTTTACCGACTCAGCCTGTTTTGGAACTTTAAGGCGTTTTTAAACTGGATGTGGACTGTGAAGGCATTTTACGACTAGAATATGTTGCCTGCTCATAAAATTTTCCCCATTTTTAGGGTAATTTACCCAACTTTTGACTGATTTGGTGATTTTAAGGCATTTTTCGACTTTTTTGGAACCTTGACCCTGTCAGTGTCCAGAGAGCCTCGCGAGCTGCGTGCAGCGAGCGCAGCACCCAGAAAATTACCCCATTTTTCGGGAGATTTTCCTAACTCGGACTATTTTGGAACTTTAAAGCATTTTCAAACTGGATGTGGACATTGAAGTCATTTTATAACCTGAATATGTTGCCTGCTCATAAAATTTTCCCATTTTTAGGGTAATTTACCCAATTTTCCACCTATTTGGGTCTTTTAAGGCGTTTTTCAACATTTTTGGGGGTTGGGATTTTTACAAGTCCAGCACAAAACGCCCGCGAGTTGCTTGCAACTCGCGCACCACGCAACCTCTAGTTATAATACTATACAGCTAAACACCCACTCACTCACTGACATGCCCGATTTCGTAGAAGGAGTAGAGTTGGGTATGGAACATGTTCTAGGTTTGTGTTCCTATTCTAGAGTTGACCCAAGGAAAATTATTGGCGATCAGAAAAAACAAGATGGCGGCCGCGTCGATTTGCAAAATCGCAAACCTTGACCGATTTCGTTCGTTCAAACGTTGAATCCGGATAAAAAGTAGGAAAATTTTAAAAAATTTTTGAAAAAAAAATGAAAAAACAAAATGGCGTCGTTTTATGTAGGTTTGAAATTTTTCACTTTTGGACCCCTCCTTTGGCGAATTACTTTGTTCTACAGACTTGCTGAGGTGGCAACACTGCTTATGCAGAAAGTTGCCGTACATGGCTGGCATTTCAGGAAAATTATGACATTTCAAAAAACAAGATGGCGGTGGCTGTGGCGGCCATTTTGAAAACTGGTGCTTTTTTTTACACTTTTCAAAACGATTTTTCAGCAAGTTGGAAACATTTGATCGATAAGCGTTGTATGGGTCGGTTGCGTGTTTCAAGGAGGAGTGTTGCCTGGCTTAGAAAAACTCCCTATTTTTAGGGTATTTTCCCAGATTTTCCCCAAAAACATGAAAAGTAGAAGGAGCTACATTTTGAATGGAAATTTGTCATAGCTGGCAAGACTTTGTCGGCCCACATCACGTTTGACCAATTTCATTCCCATTAGCTGGCAACCCCACGAACCATGGGTGCTTTAATTTTGAGGACCCCTCTCGACTTTGGTGATCGACTTTGTTCTACGAATGTCGAGGTATGTCGACCGTTCCACCACCGTCAGGGTGCTTGGATCCTGGACTCCTAATGTCAGTTTTGACATTTCAAAAATCCAAGATGGCGTCGGGTGTGGCGGCCATTTTGAAAAAAGTTGGGTTTTTGCCAATTTTCAACTTGAAAAAGGAGCCTGCTGGCAACCCCCGACTTGATTGAGGTCTATGAACCGATTGCTCAACTTGACTGGGGGTGTTGCCTGGCGGAGAAATCTCCCCACTTTTAGGGTAATTTTCCCGACTTTTGACTGATTTGGTGATTTTAAGGCATTTTTCGACTTTTTTGGGAACCTTGACCTGTCAAAGTGATGGGAAAGCCTCGCGAGCTGCGTGCAGCGAGCGCAGCACCCAAAAAATTACCCCACTTTTAGGGAGATTCTCCCGACTCGGACTGTTTTGGAATTTTATGGCGTTTTTAAACTGGATGTGGACTGTGAAGGCATTTTACGACTAGAATATGTTGCCTGCTCATAAAATTTTCCCCATTTTTAGGGTAATTTACCCAACTTTTGACTGATTTGGTGATTTTAAGGCATTTTTCGACTTTTTTAGGAACCTTGACCCTGTCAAAGTGTCCAGAGAGCCTCGCGAGCTGCGTGCAGCGAGCGCAGCACCCAGAAAATTACCCCATTTTTCGGGAGATTTTCCTAACTCGGACTATTTTGGAACTTTAAAGCATTTTCAAACTGGATGTGGACATTGAAGTCATTTTATGACCTGAATATGTTGCCTGCTCATAAAATTTTCCCATTTTTAGGGTAATTTACCCAATTTTCCACCTATTTGGGTCTTTTAAGGCGTTTTTCAACTTTTTTGGGGGTTGGGATTTTTACAAGTCCAGCACAAAACGCCCGCGAGTTGCTTGCAACTCGCGCACCACGCAACCTCTAGTTATTACAATACTATACAGCTAAACACCCACTCACTGACTCACTCACTCACTGACATGCCCGATTTCGTAGAAGGAGTAGAGTTGGGTATGGAACATGTTCTAGGTTTGTGTTCCTACTCTAGAGTTGACCCAAGGAAAATTATTGGCGATTAGAAAAAACAAGATGGCGGCCGCGTCGATTTGCAAAATCGCAAACCTTGACCGATTTCGTTCGTTCAAACGTTGAATCTGGATAAAAAGTAGGAAAAATTTACAAAAATTTCAAAAAAAAAATGAAAAAACAAAATGGCGTCGTTTTATGTAGGTTTGAAATTTTTCACTTTTGGACCCCTCCTTTGGCGAATTACTTTGTTCTACAGACTTGCTATAGTGGCAACACTGATTATGCAGAAAGTTGCCGTACATGGCTGGCATTTCAGGAAAATTATGACTTTTCAAAAAACAAGATGGCGGAAGCTGTGGCGGCCATTTTGAAAACTGGTGCTTTTTTTTACACTTTTCAAAACGATTTTTTAGCAAGTTGGAAACATTTGATCGATTAGCGTTGTATGGGTCGGTTGCGTGTTTCGATAAGGAGTGTTGCCTGGTTTAGAAAAACTCCCCATTTTTAGGGTAATTTCCCAGATTTTCTCCAAAAACATGAAAAGTAGAAGGAGCTACATTTTGAATGGAAATTTATCATAGCTGGCAAGACTTTGTCGGCCCACATCACGTTTGACCAATTTCATTCCCATTAGCTGGCAACCCCACGAACCATGGGTGCTTTAATTTTGAGGACCCCTCTTGACTTTGGTGATGGACTTTGTTCTACGAATGTCGAGGTATGTCGACCGTTCCACCACCGTCAGGGAGCTTGGATCCTGGGCTCAAAATGTCAGTTTTGACATTTCAAAAATCCAAGATGGCGTCGGGTGTGGCGGCCATTTTGAAAAAAAGTTGGGTTTTTGCCAATTTTCAACTTGAAAAAGGAGCCTGCTGGCAACCCCCGACTTGATTGAGGTCTATGGACCGATTACTCAACTTGATTGGGGGTGTTGCCTGGCGGAAAAATCTCCCCACTTTTAGGGTAATTTTCTCGACTTTTGATTGATTTAGTGATTTTAGGGCGTTTTACGACTTTTTTGGGAACCTTGACCTGTCAAAATGTTGGGAGAGCCTCGCGAGCTGCGTGCAGCGAGCGCAGCACCCAAAAAATTACCCCATTTTTAGGGAGATTTTCCCGACTCGGACTGTTTTGGAATTTTAAGGCGTTTTCTAACTGGATGTGGACTTTGAAAGCATTTCACGACTTGAATATGTTGCCTGCTCATGAAATTTTTCCCATTTGTAGGGTAATTTACCTGACTTTTGATTGATTTGGTGATTTTAGGGCGTTTTACGACTTTTTTGAGAACCTTGACCTGTCAAAGTGTTGGGAGAGCCTCGCGAGCTGCGTGCAGCGAGCGCAGCACCCAAAAAATTACCCCATTTTTAGGGAGATTTTTCCGACTCTGACTGTTTTGGAATTTTAAGGCGTTTTCAAACTGGATGTGGACTTTGAAGGCATTTTACGACTTGAATATGTTGCCTGCTCATGAAATTTTCCCCATTTGTAGGGTAATTTACCTGACTTTTGATTGATTTGGTGATTTTAGGGCGTTTTACGACTTTTTTGGGGGTTGGGATTTTTAGAAGTCCAGCTACAAAAACCCACGCGAGTTGCTTGCAACTCGCGCACCACGCAACCTCTAGTTAGTATAGATGAAGATAAAACAACGTTATGAAAGAAGCTATATATTGGAAGATATTTCTCCTCATTTTACGATAGCGCGAAGATGGACGGACAAAATAGACGCCTACCAAAAAAACTGGTCCACATAGCCCATATCAGAAACGATTGGTGAGAAGAAACAGACGCCTTTGCCCTGCAGTGGGACACTACAGGCTTTTAATGATAATAATAAATAAATCAGTCAGTCAGTAAGTATGGCAGAAAGGCAATAGTTAGAAAGACATAATTTATTACAGGATGGGCGTATCTTCGATGGATTAATAGAAGACATTTCTGATTTCTCTTGAATGAAGTAAGATCTGGCACAAGCTCAACCCAGCTACATAAAAGAGTTCATAAAACGATTTTTTAAATATCTACCACTATCACACTGGTGTATTTACCATCAGTCTTAAACTGTTGCTTACAATAAAACAACAAGATCAAATTTTCAAAAAAAAATATTTAGTTGTTGATAGAAATTCGATTAGTTAGTCGCTGAAGGAAGGAAAAAAATAGGAATTTCACACATCACCGGCTAAAACAAAGTAACCAAAAAAGAACCATAGTGGTTGTATGACATACAAACAACAAATTTATCAGATTGTTGTCTATAAATATTTCTGTAAATCTGTATAGATATAACTTGAATTTCTAATAATGATAGATTCGGTAGCATAATATAAAATGAATTTAATTTTTTTACAGTCATTGAAAATAGTTCCTAAAATTTAATCATTCAGCGCGGACGAAGTCGCAAGAGTTCTACTAGCGAGCTATACTTTGTTTATTCGTTTGGTATAGTACAGTATAGTAGGTATAGTGCACTATGTATTGCACACTATGATTTGTAAGGGGACAGGTGTAGACGCAAATACACTGCGTTCGGTTTCGCCATCTCAATTGGCATTTGTCTGTGGCTGTCAAACTTTGATGTACCAACATCGATAAGACTTCAAAAATGTAACAAACGTGGTTTTTTTGCCGTTTTTATTATAGATGGTACGAAACCTTTCGTGCGCAAGTCCGACTCGTACTTGGCCGGTTTTTATTTGGTGTAGAGAAAACTAAACTTTTTAGCAGAACTAAGCATGTTTGTTCACACGTCAGTAATCTCAAATTGTTATTATCATCACACCATTTGTCAACTGGTAGGTATAGGTATGTCCATGTATAGAATAGAACCCCACCATCTCCTTCCGTGTAACAGACAATGAGGAAACGCACTTGGGGATGAGCAGTAGCATCACCTAGGTACTTACCAAAAACGCTGTAAGGAGGCTGAATGTATGAAAATATGAAATATAAAACCTCTTTCTTAATATACATTGAAAACTGCATCAAGACCTAAGGGCACTGAAAAAAAAACTTACCAAATTTGAAC
This sequence comes from Electrophaes corylata, assembly GCA_947095575.1. Lineage (NCBI taxonomy): Eukaryota > Metazoa > Arthropoda > Insecta > Lepidoptera > Geometridae > Electrophaes > Electrophaes corylata. Next base: position 9,145,365 of record OX352720.1, read on the forward strand.
CAAAAAAATGGGTAATTTTTTTCTATAACCATTTTCGATGAAAGTTTGAGAACCAGTGCGTCATAATTCCATTCCGTCAATAAATCTATGAAAATGTACGCGACGCTAATGTCGTTGGAATGCTTTCATGATCTGAACGAACCAGGGGTGGACTCTAGAATTAAGGATATATTCATAGAAATTTATACAAATTATAAAAATCTTTGTCCTGCCTGACTGATTTATTGATAATACACAACGCACAGCCTAAACCACTGGTCATAGAGACTTGAAATTTTCAGGGTGTATTTATCGCGGTGCGTAAAAGTATACTGAAAAAGAAATTTCCAAAATTCCACCACTAAACGAGTACCTAGCGAAGGTTGAAGTTTGTATAAAAATAACTTCACGTGGATGAAGTCACGCGCGTTTTGCTAGTAACTGAGTTAACAAAATAACTCTTTGGTTTTGATATGTTTTCCAACTTCATATTTTATGCTATTTACTAAATATGCGACCTGATAGTAAGTGTTTACCACTACCAATTATAATAATAATGCTGGACTTTTATATATTCCTGAATCCAGTCCCTGGACTCATAACTAACCGATCCGCGCGACATTTTGAATCGAAGCGTTACATCTGATCCAAAAATATCTACGCATCAATGTAAGACAGATTCATCATTCTGTATTTCCGTTACACATATACTTATTATATTTATTTTGTTTTATTATAGCTTTATTTATTTTATAACGGAAGTAATTTAGTATATACAAATATTTTACATCTAATATTTAACCTATCTACTTTATATCTACATATTTTATCATAACTTTTTCTACCTATAGTAAAAAGCGGGTCTTTACTATAGGTAGAAAACAGAATTTAAGTCACTGACCGCAGGAAGTGTACCCAAACGGCTGGCAACGTTACCTCTTTGGATAGCTAAACTTATTCTCTGTCCAAGATAAGCGCCAGCCCTTTGATCGCGAGTCTTATCCACCAGTCTCTTGGATAACTCTTTAAATAGAAGCCACTTATTATACTAATACTATAATCCACTTTTATTATATTAATACCGGTGGTCTAGTGGTAGTGACCCCGCCTTCTGATCCTAAGGTCGTGGGTTTCATGTATGTTATCATGTATGGAATACCACGTGCTGCAAAATGTGGGTTTATGCCAAACACAATATTTATCTTTTTACACCTTTAGATGTAACTCTTTGGACGTCCTTATTCCTTATTCCTGCCTGGCTAAGATGTGCAGCACGACCAAATTTTATCTTCTCGTTATCTCGTGCAAAATAGTGATATCTCTTTCTATCTTCCTGTGCTAACATAGCAGCGTCAAAAACCTATCTCGTTCTGTCAAAATGAAGACTAATGCTAATGTTTAGCTCATCTGTGTATCTTTTATCTATAATTTCTAAAATGTCCATCAATAGAAAATGTATCTCGTGTCAAGCGCGACACATCTCGCGTTGTTTAGCCCGGCTGGTGGCTATTCAAGAACCTTTATTCCCCAGCAGCTGTCGGTTCTACTTGCTAACCACGTATATTACTCGTAAAAAAATCAAGTACAGCAACCAACCAAATGAATACTCTTTAAAACTACAAGCCGAAGTTAAAAACATAAAATCTGCAGCGTATTCCTTCGAAGAAGTAAAATCGATGAAAAATTTAACAGGTCAGCTACAGCTAGGTACACTAAGATCTACGGCGGGGGAGGAGCCGGCCACAGAGGAGAATAACCAGAACGAAAGGTCCCACAGCATTTGGTTCTACCGACTTTATATTCCTTAGATAGTAGATTAGTCCATTGATAATAAAAAAAAAATATTGAATTTATTTGTTATTGAAACGACCAAACCCCACGTTTCATCAGTTTTCATAATCAATCACATAAAAATGACTAACATACCTACCTACTGACAAACATTTGACATAACGCTTTCTAGCCATAAGCTTGTGCCTACTATGGGAAACAGATTAGATAGAATACATACTTTTGTTTCTGTAAATTCAGACACAAAACAAACATGTATGTTCATCACGCAAATGTTTGTTTTGGTTTTGTTTTACGTACTACTGCGCAGCATGTAGAATAGAATAGAATAGAAATTTCAACATAAGACACACACACAAAGACACCCCAGCAGGTGCCTACACTTAAAAATACCCTAAAACACATATAGCTAAAACCTACCCTACCTAGCTGACAAAAACATAAAGAATTTAGAACCACTAACAACTGAGCTATGTTGGCTGTCGAACTGGACGTTCTGGCTCCGAGATATTCGACCTTAGTAGACGCTAAGCAGTTCACTGCAGGGCACATTTCTAGCGTGAGACGTTCTTTGTTATAGGCGATGGTGACCATTCATCATCAGGTGGGCCATTTGCTTGTTCCATCAACTAATAAAAAATAAAAAAACTTACGCATTGGTTCTTACTCTTTATTTAAATCTGTACCACCACAGTTTCTGTTATGAAAATGATGTTCATAACCTTGGTAGTTTCAAAGTTGTTGTACTGTGCAGTTTACCCTGTGGCGGGGTGTGAACCACCCCCTGTCGCCTGTATAGATTTTTCTTTTTACCCCCACTACGGACCGATATTAAAGAGTTTCTCTGAGCGATGCGCTATTTAGTTTCAGAATTTTAATTTAAAACTTTGTATATTGAACGTGCATTTTAAATGTAAAATTGAACGTTGAAAATAACTATTTCAATTTGAAAACTGTGCTGGTTGTGTGATACTGAGTTTGATATGAGTATATGCTGTAATTTTTTATGATTCTGTACCTAAAATTTATATTTATGAAATTACAATGAATATCTAAAAATTCTACTAATATTATAAACGCGAAAGTTTTAAAGTATGGTTGGATGGATAGATGGATGGATGGATGTTTGTTACTCTTTCACGCTCTAACTTGAACTGCTCTAACGATTTGGATGAAATTTGGAATAGGCATAGACTATAACTTAGATTAACACATAGGCTACTTTTTATCCCGAAAAAATAATGGGAACGGAATGAAAATTGTCACGTGGGCGAAGCTGCGAGTGGCCTCTAGTTCTTTCATATTTTGAACAATAACAAAGGTTTCGAAAAAAAATATCACGGTTTATGTTTGGCCAAAATCTGACCGAATCAAATGACATCCGAATATCATTATTATATTTCAAATATATTGAATACTTTAGTGACTAAATAAAACCGGAGTACTAAAGGACTCTTTTTGCAAAAAATAACTAAAGTTCCCTTCCAGTAATTAATTTTAGTAAAATTCGCGTAAAACCCGACATCATTAAAATCTAACGGCATCCAATACAGACGAATTTTGTAAAATATAAACCTAGAGTCATCTGGAGAGGATTTTTCGTGGTGCATCACTATTAAATATGAAATATTATATCGGAAGTACTACGTAGTGAGGAGACTGGATAAGTATCGATAGTTTTTTTTTTTTTTTTTTTTAGTGTCTTAAAGCTTTTAAATCTAATACTAACTATGGGATAGTATGCATGCTATCTACATCTATAGTAATTATAGGAGTCCCGACTGACTGACTGACTGACATATAGATATCGCATAGCCTAAACCTGTTGTAGTCCTGAAATTTTAGAGAATATTTTAGTTTTGGTGCGTAGAGCGTATTGCAGAGATTGAAGTTTAAATAAAAATTATAAACGATACTGTAAAAAACACAGCAAATTAACCTAAATAACCTTATTTTAGGATAGATAGAGACAGAAACATCGAAAAGTGCGCGCGGTCTGCTCTAGTGCAAACATTTCACTACAAAAACTATGGGCTTTTAACTTCTGCCATTTTGATTTTTGCCATGAATATTTGGTTCGGAGTGTAATTTCTTAAGTAAATTTTGAACATGGAAAAAATTTATCGATATCGATGATATTGATGTCAGCTCTACAGCAAGCCATGCTTCACCGGGATCGAGTGGGAGAGACGGGCCGTATATCGGCGCATATTCCGAGTGCACCGAACGTCGTACAGCGTATATAGAAGCCGGCTGGTTCTACACTGAGAGATTTTGGACCAGCTGGTACTTGCGCAATATTCTTTTATAACTTTCTGATGGAACAAGCATACTGGTGCCTCTTCAAACCGGAACACAGTAAGCTGCTTGATGGCAGAAATAGGCATGGTGGTAGTACTTCCCCGGACGAGTCTTTCAAAAAAAGCTCTACTACGACGCGAGAGCGTCTTCCGGTTCCGGAACCTGTATTCCCCAGCGTTGTCGGTTTTACGAACTATATTATGCCTATTGCCATTTCAACTTGCTGATTCTGAGAGCTATGTCGGTAACTTTGATTCTTCTACGGATTTCCTCATCTCTAAACCTAACCCAAGTAATATAACGACGGCCCCACCGAATAAACGTGTAAGAGCTCTTACCGTATTTTTTTTTTTTTTTATTTTTCGGTGTGTCGGCTTAAAATACACCTTCTAAATTTTTTTCAGATTTATTTTCTAATAAATTGCAAAAAAAACGCACTTCGAATGTTTATTCTACGGAAAATAAAAACACTAAACTCACACGAATATTGCACGAATGCGCCTTGCACACCGGCTACTCTTACACATTTAATGCAAACTTACTTTGGAATATTATTCGTCGGAAATTAAACAAAATACTGTAACTGTAAAGAGTTTTGCCGAATTTTAAATGTTGTCTCAGGTATGTAACTAAATTTATGATTTTATTCTTTGGTTCTAATGAATCCTCGTATCTGTAAAGATCTTTAGTATAACATTGAATTTATACCAAAATATGTATTGTTCATTTACTATTTAAAAATTAGGTTCAAAATGTGTAACTTTATGTTACACAAATTTTTTCGTAGTAAGTTTACCAATTTATCAAGTGAAGTTCAATGCTCCAGTCTGCCCGCGACCACGGCTATTGCAACATAGTCGAAACGTCGGGAAAATAAATAAAAAAGGTAATACGCGATAAATACCCGTGTGATATAAGTCTTCAATATGTGTTCCGATCGCGAAAGTTTAAAAAATAAAAAATACTAAGTGAAAAACTGTTTTTATTCCGTAAACGATGAGTGCAACTTATAGAAGAGCGCGAGAAGTGTCACAGGATCAAACTAGTCAAGCAGTGCATGCGTCGCTTTCGTTACCCAACACTCAGATTCATACGGTACGACAGGCTTTATGATCGTCTTGTATACTCTTGCCTTAATTTTAAAGGGCATACGCCGATCACATGTTGTACCTGAGACCTGTCACCATTTTATCCCGGTCAATTTCACCGTCGTTTTGGATTATTGAACCGAGGTACCGAAAATCGGAGTAGGCTGATAGGGAAACATCATCTATGGCAATAGGGGTGAAACTGGAGGGACCACCATAGTCGCAGAACAAGCGTTTCGTTTTTATTCTGCTGATCTTCAACCCGACACTCAAATTTCTCCTATTACCATTTTTCCAGCCTGTTTTGAAGTTCAAGTGCATATTCACCAACAAGAACAATGTCATCGGCGAACAGCATACACCAGGGTGCTCCTTCCTGTATGCCCGATGTTAGTGTCATTCAAAAACATAATAAATAAATAGGGGCTTACTGCCCGGTGCAAGCTTATAGCCACACTGAACTTGATGGCACCTTCCGACTGAACGTGTGTGCTGGCTCGACTATACATAGGTCGAACCAGCTGCTCATGCTTTCCAAGAGTTTTCTTCTTATTCAATGCCCACCATAGAACCTCCTATGATCGTACGCTTTATCAAGATCCACGGAAACCATAGTATGCAAGTTGTACATCACCCTTGTTCTTGAAGATATTGAACCAATGAACTGTTACACCATTCGTCCTTGAAGAATATAGCCAACCACTTCCATCCATCCGCTTTTATTAACTTTCACACTTCTGTTGGTATAACATTTCTTTTCCACTTTCCATACCCTGCACAGCAGTTCTTAGTTCATCCTCTTTTACTAATCTAATTGTAAAGTCATGTTACCTGGAGAGTGTTAAATATGAATATAGATGGATATGTTGGTCGAGGTAGACCAAAGAATAAATTGGTCATCTATGTGAAATATGACATGTATAAGAAAGGAGTGAGTACTTATAGATATGACGGCTGATGCAGGGCAGTGGAAGAAAAGAAAATGTTGTGCCGATCCCACATAAAGTGGGTTAAGAGCAGGAAGATGATGATGATGATGATGATGATGATGATGGTTATGAGAACGTTGATTATTACTAAGCAAAACAATATCGAGATTAATTGTTTGTTTTTTAAGAAATATTGCTGATTTATCATGTATTTAGTAAATTTTAATGTTTTTAGCAGATAATCAATGAGACTATCGACAAAATTTTTTTTTGTTCTATTTAATGCATTTTGTGTAGGTAGGTACTCGTAGGTACCTCTAAATATTAACCAAATGATATTTAATTAGGTATTGTATTAGTTAGTAGGTTAGTTATTTTTGTTGCCCTCATGGGTTGTAATTAATCTCAATTATTTATTTTCGGTAAGCATGCCTTACGAAACATAATAAAATAAAAAGTTGATCGAACAATATTGTAATACACTATTGCACTTCCGAAATGTTCCAATAGTTACAAGAACAACCGTGTAACTACCTAATACTAACATTGACAAATCCTAAAAGTCCATAGTACAAAAGGGCATTAATATGTTACACTTTTTGGTAATAACATATTTTCCCACGAATAATAATGTAAACATAGCATACACACAGCCGCCAAAGTTTTGTTACTAGAATAAACATTTAAAAGGGTTTTTTATTAATATATCGTTAATCATTAATATTAGCTTTTTCGTTTTTTTAACGATATATAGATAATTTTTTTTCCTTTAATTTGGCTATACATTGTGTTGACGTACATCTAACCAATAATGAGCTATATTTTTTTTTACGTTTTTTATTTTTCCTGTAAAGTTGCGATTTTCACTTTACACGTTTATTCGGTGGGGCCGTCGATAAGTGTTCAAAAGCAGTTTACTTTTTATACGTTCTTATAAAAAAATGTCGTATATTTAATTTTTGCTTATGTTCTCTCACTGTGTCTACGGAGCGAGCTACGTGCCCCGAACGAATCTCACTCGGCAATACTCCGATATAATAACAGAGCTCTTGAACACTGAAATATTATTTACTATGAGGAATATTATAACTGCCCTCGACTTCATTCATGCAGTTTTTAGGGTTCCATACCCAAAAAAATTACTAAGACTCCGCTGTCTGGCTGTCTGCCCGTCTGTCACCAAGCTGTATCTCGTGAACCGTGATAGTTAGAGAGTTGAAATTTTCACAGATGATGTATTTCTGTTGCCGTTATAACAACATACTAAAAAACAGAATAAAATAAATATTTTAGGGGGCTCTCATACAGTAAACGTGATTTTTTTGGGCTTTTTTTATAGATTATGCTACGGAACCCTTCGCGCGCGAGTCTGACTCGCACTTGGCTGGTTTTTTAATTATCACGTTATCATCATACTATACATACTAACCACAAAATGTGCGTACGTGCTGAATATAATATTTCAACGTGCCACTGCTCGAGGAAATAATATTTGGCATAATAATTATAAACTACTACTATAAAAACTAACACAAATTACTACTAAATAAATAAAAAAACTACTTACTAAACTGTGAGGAGTATTTTCTTTCTGTTCCTTTTCCTGCTTTATTTATTCCTACGCATAGGTTAATTAGATATTCCTTTGCAGAAACGTAAGGCGATCTATTTATACGGGCTGCAATATAAAAATGCGATCAAATAGGTACAATGCAGTCCGGCTATCTACTACCTACAGGAAGCGACGACGCGACGTTGGAAAAATATTTTTCCATTTTAAATAAGTGAACGGAAGAGCATATATATTTTCCGTTATCTGTTTGTTAAATATTAGCAGAACAGCGGTTAAATATAGCTGAGCAGGTAAGGTGTTGTATGTACCTACGCATTTACCACTATTGACAAGTTTTAATATTCCTAAAGCATTGACAAATTAATAATCTATAATAATATTATAGAGTGGGGATTGAACCCACAACCAACAGCGCATAAGGCAAAGCTACTACCGACTGAGCTGTGACAGCTCCTAATATCAACTGCCACAACTAAGTTTATAACAATGCCATTAACAAATTTTCTTAGAATATTGGAATTAGCAATTGGTTAGCGACCAAAAGTACAACACACTTGATGGTAAGAGGTATATTTCTGATATAACATAAGAATGAAACTAATTTGAAACTCATCTAGATATTTATATTGATACCTATCTGTTTAGCTTACGCAAACATGTTTTTGACCTGATTGTTCAGAAGAAAAATTACTACCTTGAATAATTTCTGGGTTGACGCAAAACAATTTCGGTGCTTTAACGCATACGTCAGAACGCAAATGACGTAAACGAGCGTGAATGTATTTTGAGCGTTACTTTGTCCACCTTAGTTGCTAAGATACTTTTGATAAAACGGCACTGAATGGTGGAATGGAATGCGTTTTTTCTCTATTAATAGGGAGAAAGAGTTTATGAGTGCTGTTTTTGTTTGTAAAAGTTTTTTTTTGTGTACAGATGGAGTGGAACATGGGTTTAATTGGGACCGGGCTAACAGAACTTACTAGAATGCGATGCAATCAACAACCCTCTAAAATTTAAGCAAGTATTAAAAATAATATAAAGGCAATAGAGCTCTTTGTGAAAGGGTTCGTCTGGGGTAGTACTACCACCATGCCTATTTCTGCCGTGTTCGGGATTGAAGGGTGTGAGTACCAGTGAAATTACAAATACACCCTGAAATTTTCAGGGTATATTCGTCTTGGTGCGTAGAGGTGTACTAAGAAAGGAATTCCCGAAACTCAACCCAAAACGGATACCTACAGCAGAAGTTGAATTTGTATGAAACTAATTTCACGCGGACAAAATCGCGCGCGATTGCTATTTAATGAATAATATCATAAAACAATTACTATAGAACCTATTTAGTTTGTTTTTTTGGCATGTACTTTTTATCTGTCCAAAGAGTTGGCCCAAAGAGTTCAAATAACCTACATTAACCCGATCGCTACAATACCTATCGCCCGTCGAAGGCTTGTCGAAGGCGGAACACATACTAACGTATCCAATAGAGCAAAACCGATCAACCAATCACGATGCACCATCGACTCTCGAAGCCAACCGACCAGTTTTTCCCGAGCTCCAATTCCCCACACGCCTCACCCCAGACCGCGTGAACAGCTTCCCAGTCCGCGAGGAGTGGGAGGCAAAGGTATTCTGGTGGGTTGGAAGTGTAAGGTTCGATATCCCATTGGCTATCGGTTTTCGTCACGTAGATTTTCACGGTTTTTTTCTGACTGGGAGTGACTACGATATTGGTAAATGATTGGTACGGGAAAAAGGTTTATTATGTACGGTTTTATGTGTTGAAATAACCGGTTCATTGGGTCTGAAATACTGTTAACTTAACTGGTTAACTTGTGGTTAACTTTTCTGTAGATTGGTTTTATGACCTTGAGACAGCAAGTTTAGTAACGCCTTGTACAAGCGGATGAGTACTTGATTTTGTATAAATAAAGAAAGAAAATAAGATCCTAGTTTTACCTCTATATTGGTAATGTCTTTCCTGTGGATTAGGCTGTTTAAACTGTAAAGATGGTATACCTAGGAGATAGGTAAGCCTATCATCAAAAATCCTGTCCTAAGTACAACTAAGTCATGTAAATAGGAGTATGAGGGAACAGCTTCAGCCGCTGCATAAAAAAATCTAACAACTGTAATCTCTAGTCACGATTGATAACCATTCAGATAAAAATTCAAGATTCTTTAAAATGTCTTTAAAGAGAAAGGAAGGCGATAATCAGAAATATGTCCCAACTAGAGGCCACTCGCAGCTTCGCCCGCGTGGCAGTTTTTTCCCGTTCCCGTTATTTTTTTTTTTTTTTTTTTTTTTTAATTTATTTGCGAGAAACATTTTATTTTTTCAGGATAAAAAGTAGCCTATGTCCTATTCTAGATTACAATCTATATTTATTCTAAATTTCATCAAAATCGGTCCACTGGTTAGAGCGTGAAACTGGTGGCAGGCACCCTTACTTATTAGTAGATCTTATTACAATAAAAAAAATAGAATAGAATAGAATAGAAAATTATCATTATTATTATTAATAGGATTTTTTTTTTTTTAAAGTCTGAACTATCTATACCAATTATAAGAATCTTTATCTTGACTGACTGGGATATAGACAACGCACAGCCTAGGCCACTGCTCGTAGAGACTTTAAATTTTCAGAGTATATTCGTCTTGGTGCATAGTGGTGTACTATGAAAGGAATTTCCGAAATTCAACCCCTAAACGCGTACAGCAGGGGGTTGAAGTTTGCATGAAAAAAATGTTCTTGGTATGATTGCCTTAACATGTTTTCTGTCTTGCAATCACCTTATAAAGTTAGATTGGTACCACACTGGAGCTTCATTATTTACATTATTATTATTTTGCAACAGGATCATACAAAAAAAACGGTAGGAACCAAGCTGTAAGTTTCTTGCCGGTTCTTTTAGGCTTGGTCGCGAGGAACTGGCGCTTAGATTCACATAGATTTAAGACGTTTCAAGATGATCCCTGCGGATATTACTAAATAAATGCTTTTTGACTTTGACTTTGACTTAGAAAAAAGCTTTACGCGTACGAAGTCACGTGAGTTTCGCTAGTAGGTACTAGTATAGGATCAAAATCCACCATTTTGAGATCAAAGTTTAACGATAAAAATCTAAAAAATCTCTGTGAAGTAATGTCATCTACCAGGGGGTAGATGACATTAGGCACCACCTAGGCACCCCTTCAGGACCGGGAACGTTAAAAAGCAATCTCCGTAATGGAATTTCAATTTTATTTCTGTGCAAAGTTAACTAGATATCCAACTAGATGCAATACCGTCAGGCGGGAGTGAAAATGTTACTGTAAATATTCCCCTGATTTAATACGTTAGCTAAATTGAGATTTATTTAAACTTGCATTGATTTACACCGTAACTATACTGTAGTGAGATATAATATAACGGTACTGAATGGCCTCACAACTCAGTAAGTAGTAGCTCTGCCTTTGGTGCTGTAGGTAGTGGGTTCGATCCTCACCGAGGCCAAACATTTGTGTGATAAACGAACATAGAGCTTCTTTTTTTTTATTTATTTATCTATCTTATTGTTCTCTGTCTGAGTGTTTTGTTGTTGTCTAAGTATGTTTATACAAAAAAACCGGCCAAGAGCGAATCAGATTATTAGTCATCAATCCAACGCCCTGTTCATTTTATACGCATCATCACTTAACATCAGGTGAGATTGTCGTCAAACGTTTACCTATAAACTGTAAAAAATAAAAAAAACGAGTGTGCTTAGACCACACGACTGAAGTAAAACTTCTTTAATTTACGAAACGTAACTGGCTATGAGAGAAAGAGAGAAATAACAGTGCTTGCATACCTCTTCCATGGTAGTGTTAAACGTTACGCAACCTTGTTAGAAGTCGCATTAGAAGTATTACTTCAAAAACTGTAGACAGTTTTTTTCAGAAGCAAAAATACATTTATAACGAAACAACTTTGTTTCATCACATAACACGTTCCTTGTACAATTCCCATGTACCAATCAAACTTTCGGTGTTACCTGCATTTATGAGATGAAAAAAAACACACTCGAAATAAAAACCTCTTTATTTAAAGATAAATGTAAATATGCCATGTGTCAAGTGTAATATTTGCATGTACCTCTTACGAACTCAATCTATCTATACCAATTATAAAAATCTTTGTCCTGACTGACTGACTGATTGAGATATAGACAACGCACAGCCTAAACCACTGGTCGTAGAGACTTGAAATTTTCAGAGTATATTCGTCTTGGTGCGTAGAAGTGTACTAAGAAATGAATTCTCCGAAATTCAACCCCTAAATGGATACAACGGGGGTTGAAGTTTGTATCAAAATTGCTTCGCGCGTTTTGCTAGTCTTATCTAATCATAAAACTATTTGTCCTGACTGTCTGATAAAACTTCAAACTGGAACACAGGTAGCCGAAATACCCTTTTACTAGTTTAGCTCTAAAGCGCAACTACTAAAATACTACTGCTTTTTCCATATTACATTCTTCTCCATCAAACATTTCCTCAAAACTCTTAAGCCTCACAAAGGCTAGTAAACACTTCTTCTGATACCACCTTCAGAACACGTTGCATTTAAACAAGTTTAAAATACTTTATGCATAGACATTATGAGAGCTTTCTGTACGGAGAAATTTCATCCAATGTGCGCTTTGAGCAGCGAAATGTGGATACGAACAGGTGAGATGTAATAATAATGCTGGACAATCCACACAGCGTCAAGCCCCAAGCTAAGCAGAGCTTGTGTTATGGGTACTAGATGACTGGTATACTTCATACAATACACTACATACATAAATATTTTTTATTGTACTATAATAATATTCGCAAATTAAATTGCTCAGCCTTGTTGCTATTATCCACCAAGGGCAAATATTTGTGAGGTAATAATAATATAATAATAAAATTAAAGCGTGAATGATTGCAAATATTTATTTATACATTACTTAGGTGCGCTTGAACAAGAAGCGATAGAAGACTATTTATTATTTATTTATCAACATACAAAAAAATGAATAATGAAATAAATTATCTGGTTTCCATTTTACAAGCTCTAGTTAGTGTTGTGATTTATCCACAAATATTTATTTATTTAAATCAGTCAACTTGATATTTTAAGGTACCTAATAAGTTTCATCCATAGTTTTCCTACTCCATGGATGTAAAATACCAGCCAGAGTCAGCCAATAGCGCCGGCCAATTTGAATATAGAACGCCCGCGAGGAATTTATAACGGACACACGAAACTTAAATGTTCGGCGGTTACCGAGAACTGCAGTGTTCAGTTAGATAGATTGCTACCTGACCTTTGAGAGCAGCGATATGTTTTACAAAATTTACATTAAATTAGTCAATACTAGTTATTACAGCTATGCTGGGAGTTTTATAACGTACTAGCTGCCGCTCGCAGCTTCGCCCGCGTGGCAGTTTTTTCCCGTTCCCGTTATTTTTTCGAGATAAAAAGTATATGTTAATCCAAGTTATAATCTGTGATTATTCTAAATTTCATTCAAATCGGTCCACTGGTTAGAGCGTGAAAGAGTAACAAACATCCATCCATCCATCCATCCATACCTACTTACAAACTTTCGCGTATATAATATTAGTAGGATTGGGATCAGAAGCAAGCTACTTACTGTGTTCGGATTTGAAGGGTGCCGGTGACATTACAGGCACATAAGGTTTTACACCTGTATGCCTCAGATTGATGGACGCAAAACAGTACATCGTAGGGCATGTTCTTAAAGAGCGCGAACGAGACAATGCTACTACTATAGATGATGGTAATGACTTATCATCATGTTTAGTAGTAAGAAAGAAAGAAAGAAGAAAGATACATTTATTTGACACATATTTTGCTCTCGGAACGGACAAAAAACAGGTGTATAAAGTATACCTACCTAGGTACAGTACGTACATAGTTACAAAGAAAAAGAAAAAAAAAACAGAAAGTAGGTAGCTTAGCAATTTCAGTAGAAGAACTTTAAGTGAAGGCTCCCCCGGGTAAGTACTACCACCATACCTATTTCCTGCCAAGCAGCTTGCTGTGTTCCGGTTTGAAGGGTGTGGGTGCCGAAGTTACAGGCACACGAGGCTTAACACCTGCATGCCTCAGATTGATAGACACAGAGCAGTGCATTGTAAGTCACAATTTTAATTGTTATAGGTGATGGTAACCATTTAACATCAGGTGGGCCATCCGTTTGTTCCATCAGCAATGACATTACAAAAAGTAAGACAGACTTTGGGGACTGCCGATAGAAGTGAAAACTAGGCCAAAAGGTACACATAAATACATAGTGGAAAGCGTTCAGTGACGATGACGCGAGTTCCATGATTTTTGTTCACCCAAAAAGTGCTCAAAGCCCCAAAAGAAGTTTTCACTTCAAAAAAAATGTGGGTCATCTGCTTGTTTCATCAACAAATATCAAAATATGTTCCAGGCACGCTAACGTTGCGTAAATAGGAGCATAAAGTTACCCCTGAAGCTGTATACAATAGATGCAAAACCATGTTTACAAACAGTTACTATACTATGAAAAAAGTTTAATTCTAACTGAAACCTGTATAGGGTTGAATTTTTAAAAGCCTTAGGGGTGAGTTTTTACTCATAACTCGTGCCAAATGTAATTACCTCTGACTATCCTCATTAAACTCTAAAAATCTTGTCTCTAAAAAATCTCAGTACCACACGGCACTAAAACACCTAGAGATAACTACCATGCCTAAGAAGTAAAGTCGTAAAGTTATTACTTTCCTTAGACATAGACAGAAATTTATTTGCTTCTTTAGCACACACATTACAAGGTTAAAGACTAAAAACAATAGACGTTTGAGACTGATAAGTACGTAGAAATAATCAACAATAAAAAACAAAAACTAATTAGAGAGATAGAACAAACATAGATAAATTTACTAATTAAACAAAGATATACTTTCTAAAACAAACCAGGAACCAAAACAAATAAGGTACCAAATTTAATCCACTAAAACCCAAATCGACTTCCATTAGACGTTATTGCCAGTAAATATGAAACTACCCTCCAAAGGTCCCAAACTAATATTAGTAGCGACCTAATAAGCGACTAAAACTAATAATGCAACAATAGACCAGATTGCACCAATACACTGCACCTGGTCCGGTACAGCTCTTGTCGCCCTGGGGACACCCCCTACCTACCCTCCTACCCCTTAAAGGGGAGAAGGTGGGGATCAAGCGGAGCTCGGAACGTGTCAACCGATTTTTTGTGTATTTAATATGTGCATGTTTTGAATTAGAATTTATTCTAGGTTTTTGTTTAAAGCTGCATTTAAATTTTCTTGGTTCAGAAAAGTTTAAATTTAGGTCATCATCATTAACAACCTGTCTGCTAGACATAGGCCTTGCCCATACAATTTTGATTCCTTTGCGACATCGCGCGTGATAAATTTAGGTATTTAGGCCAAATTTAGAATTTAAAAAGCTCTATAGAAGTTTAGTACGTAAAACTCATAAACACATTGTGTATTCTAGCAGCAGCGTAAGTATTGTGGGTATATACCAATACAACATCCTTTAGTACTGATTTGGATCAGCTGAAATATCTGTTGACCATTTGCAACGGTCTGCAGATAGCTCAACCGTTTTATGTGTATTTTGTTTATACCTTTTGTAAATATTTGTATTTTTGTAACACATTACCAACAAAAGCATTAGCAAAATCAAATGCAAAAGTCTACTCCTGGACATAAACGTTTCCTAAACATTACCTGGGAAAACAATTTTAAACCATCAAATTCATGCTACCACTTCGCTAAAGTTATATGTCACAAAAATATGTTTAATCACCAGTATTTATTAAAAATCATAATTGAAGTTTAATACATCTTCTTTAACCAATATCATGGCAATCATTACGTTCTCATGATTCCATTATCTCATAATCCAGCATCTTCGGTTGCCAACAATGTCGGATAAAAACTTAAAACCCCAGCAGTAGCTGGTTCATAAGGCATTTTTCCGAACACACACGTAGAGCTTCCCCCAACTCCCGATGGGGGGTGCTCGGTGATCTGGGCGCTCGATTGTGTAGAGTAGCCGAGGGAAAATAAATACAGAGACTTCGATTAAAAATTTATTTACACGAGAAAATTTTTAAAAAGAACCCATGAATTGACAAAACTTTCAGAATCGGCAAGTTAACGGCAATAAGTAGGAAATATAGCCCGTGAAAATAACAGCCGGGAATGATGTGTCAAATTTTATCTAGACAAATATACATTCTCGCATTAATAGATGTATACATCACATTTGAAATCTAGTCTCTGATCTTTCGTAGTGGCTGATTTGCGGAAACTACAACAGATTACGTTTTAAAATACCTACATCATCACCTTAATCGGCCACAAAAATAACTTTTCTCATTCAATTCTCTCTCTGGCTACTCGTCACAATACTTTCACAGACAATTGTGACAAGTAGTCACACAGAGTCATTAAGCATGAACCACATAAATAAAGAAACAAACCAGTTCACATCTTCTTTCCAAATAATGCTTATATAGCTTCAAAAAATGTTTATGCAAAACATCAGTATCTATACTGTAACTACTCTACATCCACTCTTTGCTTCTTCGTCTCGCCGATAGCCTGCGATGTGTGCGGCTTCGGAATGTTGAAAGACGCCCTGTGACGCCGAAGCCTTCCTGAAAATGTATGCCCCCCTTCCCCCACTAAAGGAGGGGGTACACCCACACACCCACCGGGAAAAAACCCGTCGACTGTACGTAATCGACACGAACCTTTCTCTGTGTGCGGTTCTGAAAGATTACTCCTATGTAGTGGCAATACATATCCGTGAACCGAAAGGTTTCGCCGATGTGTGTGTGTGCGGATGCCAGTAACGTTGTGTGCGTTTTATTGACATTTTTATACATGAAATTTTATGTGCGCGATTTAGATGTTTTTGTGTATACATTTATATGTGTGCGTGAATTATTTGCGGTTGCTTTCGATGTTCGTGGAATACTGAATGGGTGTAATTAATTCGTTTCAGATGAAACTGTTCGTTCTAAGGCTTTGCATGTATTCATCTGTATTAAATATGCTAGAATTTTACTCTTGCTAAAATTCTGAATTTTTGTAATATTTATGTACCGCTCTGAATAGGGATAAGGCTAAATCTAGACGCGTTCAACTCACGTTCTCAATGGCACAATGGTGGTCACTGGTAAGAAGGTAAGAAGCAGGCTGTGCTGATGTTAATAAGCATTGTAAAGAACTGATCGCCATCAAGCACGCTATGGACGCAGGCTGAACGCATTGGCGTACCCAGCACGGCTATAAAAAATTCAATCATTTTAGGTAATTCATGATTCCTGTCATAGGGAACTCATTGTCTGTTTTTCTGACCACTATTAATGTAGGTTTCTTTAAGGCAAGAGTGAATAGGTATCTTCTAGACCGTCATGACCATCTGGTGTGATTGAAGCCAAAGATTTTTTTTTGCTGGACATTTCACACAGCATCATCTAGCCCCAAGCTAAGCAGTGCTTGTGTCTGAGCTAGATGACTGTTACATACATACATATTATTTTTTATTATACTTAGAAAATACCTAGAACACCCGAAATAAATATTTGTAGATAGTACAAACATTTATCTTAAGGCGGGGATCAAACCCGCAACCTTCAGCGTCGCAGGCGGACTATCGTCTGCCGCGCCACATCGGACGTCGTCTATTGACGATAAAAAAAAGATAGATCGAATGTCGTGGTAGACTAAGAACCAGCCCAGCGTATTAACTTAAACTTAATAAGCGCTTATGCAGAATTGATGCTGATACTACATCTATTGTCAAACTTGTAGCTAAGTGGTATTTTTGTTTAAAGTATTATTTTTATGTAAAGGTTATAAAAGCAGAGAAAGACCAAAGAAAAGATGGATGGATTACGTGAAAGATGATATGAGTAAGAAAGGAGTGAACACTGAGATGACGACTGATAGAAGAGAGTGGAAGAAAAAAACTTCTTGTGCCGACCCCACTTAGTGTGGGATAAGGGCAGGAAGAAGCAAGAAGGTTTTCTTAAGAAATTTCTCTTAGATTTTTCTCAGCTTCTTCCCTTCACTGGTATAATGGCTTAAGTAAGATTACTATTTCTAATTTAATGAGTTTCTAGTTTGCTGTTAGCATTCATTAGTAATATCGTTGCAACGGAGCTCTGTAGAACCTTTAGCACTAGTTTTTAACTTTTTTTTAGCACAAAAATATTAAAAAAAAATATTGCCGCACAATTTTAATCCCCAAGCATGGTAGCTATCCTTACTCCATATCTACCTATTCAAGGACCAACTTAAAATTCTTCGAGGATGTCTAAGATGGTTAGTCAGAGGTAAGTCGAGATACTACATTTGGTATACTTTCCCACATTTTGCAGTAATTGGTATTTCAAACGTAGCAGGTAGCAAGCCCTTCGCCTCTGCTAGAATACTAATTCATATAATATTATAACAAAAAAATAGTTTTTAGGGTTCCGTACCCAAAGGAAAAAACGGGACCCTATTACTAAGACTCCTCTGCCTGTCTGTCTGCCTGTCCGTCTGTCCCCAGGCTGTATCTCATGAACCGTGATAGTTTTTCAAGTGCAGGCACCCACATTCTTCAAATCAGATAACAGTAACACTGTTTAGCAGTAGAAATAGGAATAATTAGGCTGTTGAATCAATTTTAACATCATGCCCATATATTACACTAACATTTTATAGTTTGTTTTTATAGCTACACCTAAAAAAGTGCCTTCCGAATTTGCATGGCTAATACGAATCAGCAGAGCTGCTTTTAATTCTATGCTACGATTTTCTGGACACGCTCACTAGCACACTATCACATACTAACATAGTGTACATTCACACTAACTTGCACTCAGATTTATTGCAGTACGCAAATGGACGGTATGAAATTTTATGAACAGAATAAGTAAAAGAATGGTGAGGTTTAATTAATGTTTGGTTTGGATTTGAAACTTTTGGGAGTAAATCAGTTTTATAAGCTAGTTAGGCTGTCCCCGAGCCACTGTACTGAGAAATGATTTTCTAAGGAAGGTTTCAATACCTAAAAAGGTGCAACGGAGACCGTAATTTATAAAAATTGTTTCATCATTATCATCAACGGACTTTAGAAGTGTGAATACATACGTTTCCAGACAGAACGATTTTGAGACTTTTTCATCCATTGATTTCTTGCGATCCTAACAATACCGTCAGTCCATCAGATATCAGTTAGGCAGGAAGACGTCCTCGGTAGGTTCGTCTGGTTTGGATGTGCCGTAATTCCCTGAGTGCTGTCCCATCCGAGTTGGATTCGTCGGCTGAACTCTTAATCGAAGTTAGACTCACCTAGTTGAACCGTCTGACCCGAATAAACACAAATAATGATTTCACGCAGACGTAATAATTCCTAAAATTCCTGTTAAAGTCAAAACATAAGTAAAATTAAAAGGATTTATTCAGTAATATTCAAGGATCATTTTGAATCGTCTTAAAGCTAGGTAAATCTAGGTCCTTCCTCGCGACCTCCAGTTTTGTTTCAGATTCGTCCAGTTAAGTTTTCAGGAAAAGTCTATATCCTGTAAATATCACAACCTGTATAACCTAACCTACAGGAACCTTACCAACTACTGTGTAGGTACAAAGCTACTGTAGTAGGTAGGTGTATGTATAAAGTAGACTAGTTCCCGAAGGATTAGCCGGGCTGAGCTCAAGCGCTACTTTTATTTCGTTTTATCTATCTCACAATATTCTGCAGTCTGCAGATAGTTTATTTTCAACTTGCATTTGAGATTCAAAAAAGATTAGTAATTTATTTTTATATTTAAAATATCTTGATAACATGAACGTATTAATAATTATCCCGTAGCCTGGGAGGTAGGTATTTTGTTAATTAACTTGTTTTCTTTTAGTGTTTATTCTTTGTAATGTGCCTATCTGTACCTATAGCCTTATTCCTTCTGCTTAGTGTGTATCAGTATTTATGCGTTAAATAAATAATGTATATTCTATTCTATTGTCTTTCCTGTTTTTTTTTTGACCTCGCTATGTTAAGATTTTGTGAAGCCTCTTAACATCAAGGACCACCTGATGGTAAGTGGCATCACAAATTTGTTTTTTCTATCAGCAAGTGATGGATAAAAATCTGTTTTTTTAATCGAACGTTTTCCAAACTTTGCAGTTTATGCTAGTTCTTCTAGGCTTGGTCGCGAGGACTTGGCGCTTAGATTCACCTACATTTAGGACGTTTCAATCCCTGCGGATATTACTGAATAAATGCTTTTTGACTTTGACTACGTTCGTATTCCAAAAGCAAGTGAGCTCTTGACAGATCTCAATAAAACCTTGAATCTCGATTCAGAGTAAAATTAATTCTAAAACTGACCTATTTACTTAACATAATTCCTACATTCGTCCAGCCAACCTCTCACTTCAAACTAACTCTCTCTTCCACACAAATCAATACGATTTTTTACTGTAATATATCTGAGTCCGCCATTACTATATTCTGTATAAATGGGTCGCTCCCCACCCCAACCCAAAGGGGGGGCATCATACATCTCGATTCCTAGTACGGCGGGGACATGATAATTGTAAATTCCTATGCTTTTTGCGCAGTAAGTGCTTACGTGTGAGACGACAGCGTTTACGGACAACTCCTTTTAGAATTACTCTGCATTTTGTCTTAACTGTTGTATTTATGTTAATGCTTGTGTATAAAAAACAATAGTAATAATAATACTGGACAATCCACAGAGCATCATCTAGCTCCAAGCTAAGCAGAGCTTGTGTTATGGGTACTAGATGACTGATATACTTAATACAATACTATATTACATACATAGATATTTTTTATTATACATAGAAAACACCCAGAACACCCGGAACAAATATTTGCAGATCGTACAAATATTTATCCCAAGGCGGGAATCGAACCCGCAACCTCCTGCGTCGCAGGCGGACAATCGCCCGCCGCGTCACATCGGTCGTCAATTTGTCGTCAACCACATTGTATTGTTTTTAATTGCCTACCTAATTATTTCCTTGCGTCATGATTTGTTGAATCTTTTTCCTTGAAAATGTCTCATTAACTAAGTAAATCTAAAAATATTTTATATTACACGACCCACCCTTTGGTATCAAATCTTTGTTATTTCTTTAAGCAGGTAAGCACTATAAAAACTAACAAATCTATCTTTCTATAAAACTATACTAGAAGAATAAATAATACAAATACATTTATTTACAAAGAAAATTATAGCTAATACAGGTATTTATAATTGGTATAAACAAAATAATAATAAAACAAAATAATAATAAACAAAATAATAATAACAGACCGTTGCAAATGATCTAAAGGTAGCTCAACTGATCCAGATCAGTGCTTATCGGAAGCCTTCCCAAAACACTGGCTGCATTGCCACGCTGAATGGCAATGCTGATTGGCTGTGCCAGATACTCACCAGCCTCGGGTCCACCAGCATAGATAATTGAAACTACGTATACTAACATTAACTTCAGTGAAATATTTCCAGAAACTTTGTATGACATCCCTGGATTCACATACAAGCTCAAGTACCCTGTGAAGTACTATCAAGGCTGCGTTCACCTGACACTCTGACTACGAGCATTTTGTACGAAGACACAAAGGTGCATGTTGGAAAATGACAATTTGCTTTAGACTTCAAAAATACTTAGTTAAAAACACTTCGTTTAGGTATTTTTGTATGTATTGTAAAATAATATGTTTGGAGTGCTGCAAAATTGAAAATCCGGCCAAGTGCGAGTCGGCCCTGCGTTCACCAACCTAAGGCATACTGGTCTTAAGCCTCATGTGCCTGCAACTTCACTGGCACTCACACCCTTCAAACCGGAACACAGCAATGCGAGCTTAACTGCTTGGCGGCAAAAATAGGTACGGTGGTAGTACTTCCCTGGACGAGCCCTTTCACAAAGACTTCTACCTACTGCTGTTTAAAAAATAATAATAGTTTAATGTATTGGCTAGGTGTAAAGATGGTAGATTGACAAAGCAGTGACCGAATGGTGGTCATGCGAAGGTCATAGATTTTTTGACGACCGATGTGGCGCGGTGGGCGATTATCCGCCTGCGACGCACGAGGTTGCGGGTTTGATTCCCGCCTTGGGATAAATATTTGTACGATCTGCAAATATTTATTCCGGGTGTTCTGGGTATTTTCTATGTATAATAAAAAAATATCTATGCATATGTATGTAATATAGTATTGTATTAATTAAATCAGTCATCTAGTACCCATAATACAAGCTCTGCTTAGCTTGGGGCTAGATGATGCTGTGTGGATTATCCAGCATTATTTATTTATACATCCTGAGTCAGACCACAGATGTTTAGATGACCTCGATGGATTTGACTGGAACAGAACTGGAAAGAGTGGCGTGCTAAAGAGGAAACCTATACTCAGCACTGGGTGAATGTGGGTAGATAAGTACTGATATAACAATTTCGTTATATCCACATCTCTTGTAGTTTAAGACCCAATGAAAATTAAGCGTTCTTCGAAATCTCAACTTTAATTATTACTTGCGCGTGACAATTAGACAAAGAGAATAAAGTGTAAGGGGATCAACACTACTTACGTTTGACATATTTTAGAGAACCCGTTCGCGCTTGCTATAATGAGTGTCATATTCGGTATGTACCGTTAGCAACACAGTCGGCTCTTTAAAATTGTTACAGAATACTAAAGTATGTTCAAAGTATTATTTCAAGTAAAACCCAAAAGTTTGTTCTTCTATACTGTAGTAAAACTGTAATAGTCGAAAACCCTGCATTAAAGATTTTTTTCTAATATCTTGCTAATAGTACCTACTTTAAAAAAATAGTAATAATAATAATGCTGGACACTTTAAGTAATACTTGGACGATAGTTTGTACATGCATCTCGAAAAATTACTGAATGAATATTGATGCGATTTACAGAAATACAAATTAGTTTATAGTCCAACTTACAACTTAGGATTGGGCTGTCATCTCTAAAGCGGGTATAGAAAGGGAATGAAGTTTGTATTAACCAATTAAAAAAACAACGCAGACGAAATTGCGAGCGGTTCAGCTAGTTGTAAATATATAACACTAAAGCTAAACAATACTTATAATATTTGTCAAAATAACTGACCCAAATAAAATAATTACTATACTAGCTGTAGTTGAGCTTTTAGTGAAGAGTTGGTCCGGAGAAGTACAACCATCATTACTGCTGCCACCAAGCAGCTTACTGAAAATAGTAATAAGATGAAACTATAGTAATAGTAGTCATACAAAAAACCTGATGAGAAGCACCCAAAAGATGGCACATTTGTGCTGACGCTACCCGAGACTACACGATACACCCGCCTTGGAGTAGCGACGTGTAAAATCTGCATTTCTTTGAGATGCACTTGTCCTCTCCCCCCTTCCCCCCTCGACGCCTCTTAGATAAAGAGGGCTCTACTTTCGCACGCTTTGAGAACGAGCTCCAGGTTTTGTTAGGAGGACTGGTGTAGTGTGATTGATGCAGTACAATCATTTGGCCTAGTTAGATCTGAAGAAGAGCCGGAATGCCTTATGGCGGCGGCAGTTCTTCGCGACTAAGCCTAGAAAGTAACGGCTTCGTTTCTACCGTTCTTTTGTGTGATTTTTACAAAATAATATAAAAGCACTGCTCTGTGTGTGTCCATTAACCTGTGGCATACATGTATTAAGCCTCATATGACTGTGATTTCACCGGCCTCCACCACACCTTTCAAGCGAGCGAAGCGTCTCAGTATCAACAAAACTATTTTTGCCCAATCTCGAGATCGGGCAACTCAAAATGCGTTTGTCTATCTGTTCTTGCCTACAAGTTGCATTTTTAACAGATTTTGACGAAAATTGGCACACATGTTCCTTGATCTTTATTTATTTTTTTAATTTAGCAAAAGAAGGGAAAAATGGGGAAGTTTCTTGTAGCATTATTTATCGACAGATTTATTCAAATTTGAGATAAAACTAAAGATTTCTAGACAAGATGTTGCGAAAAAAGTCCAACCCTCTCTGTTGGACTTTTTTGGAGAGGGGAAAAGAAAGGAAGTTTGCTGTAGACGGATTTCAATTTTGGGAAAAGGCAGTGTTGGTTATTGCATAGTTATAAGGGCTCGTGAGGTCTACTGTTCTCACAGAACCATTAGTATACTAATGTTCAAAAGATACTATATTGCTTTAAATGTGTTACTGCGTGTTGCTGAGCTGTGTCACGTACATCGCACGTATAGGAGTCGGTTGTTAGGTGTTTTGTTTTGTTCAGCGTATGATAGAGCGTCTGCAGGTTAGGGTGTCCTATTGTCCGCCTCATATATACAGCTGAATTGGTGACGCGAACAATACTCTACATCTTTCCGAGGATGCTTTAGTTAAAGTTATTGAGAATTTATTTGAAATTAGAAAAGCATTGGAATTACACTATGTTTACATTTAGGCATTATATTATGTATTTGTTGTCAAAGTCAAAAAGCATTTATTCAGTAATATCCGCAGGGATCATCTTGAAACGTCTTAAATCAAGGTGAATCTAAGCGCCAGTTCTGTCGTTCGTTCGTCGTCCGTTCAGTTGTATTTTTAGTAGTAGTAGAGCTCTTAGTAAACCATACTTATTTCTGTAGCCAAGCAGCGCAGCGTGTTTCGGTTTGTTTCGTTCTTCCTGGAAACGTGTGGGGGAGGCATATGCCCAGCAGTGGACTTGTACAGGCTGATGATGATGATGATATTAAATTAAATAAAAATTGGCCAAGTGCGAGTCGGACTCGCGCATGAAGGGTTCCGTACCATTATCTGTAATAAAAACGGCAAAAAATCACGTTTATTGTATGAGAGCCCCCTTTAATATTTATTTTTTTCTGTTTTTTAGTATTTGTTGTTATACCGGCAACAAAAATACATCATCTGTGAAAATTTCATCTAACTATCACAGTTCATGAGATACAGCCAGGTGACAGACGGACAGACAGACAGCGGAGTCTTAGTAATAGGGTCCCGTTTTACCCTTTGGGTACGGAATCCTAAAATCAATTGTAATCTTTTGGTTAAAATGACACCTATGGGCGACAAAATAGCACAGATAGAAGTATTTCTAACTCTAAAATAAATCTTATGACAAGATTTTTTTTCGTTTCAAATACTAATGCAAAAAAGAACAAGCGAAGGTGAAAAAGGGTTGAAGACCCAAGAAATTATGGATTACAAAATTTTCTTACATAATAGACACTTAAAATTACATAAAATACATGACAATACACTATGTCCTAGATATGCAATGTGTAGATAAAAATAACTGATGTATGTGTAACACAATAGCTATCATTATAAAGATGTAATGAATGTAATTTTTTTTTCTTTTGGTTGGTACTACTTCATCATAATTATCCTCATCAAACCATATAAGCCCCTACTGGACTTTTTTGATTTGATCTATTCTTCTTCGACTTGATTCTATGCTTAATGAACTTGAAACAATCATCATCCTCATCATTATTTGCCTCTTGATGTTCACTGCTGGATCTATGTCCAAAGACTATTTGCAGATTGTACAAACATTTATCCCAAGGCGGGAATCGAATCCGCAACCTCCTATGTCACATGCGGACATTCGCCCGCCGCGCCAGATCGATCGTCTATAATAATAATAATAATAATGCTGGACAGTCCACACAGCATCATCTAGCCCCAAGCTAAGCAGAGCTTGTGTTGTGGGTACTAGATGACTGATATACTTAATTCAATACATTACATATATAGTTTTTATAATACATAGAAAATACCCAGAACACCCGGAATAAATATTTGCAGATCGTACGAACATTTATCGCAAGGCGGGAACCCGCAACCCCCTGCGTCACAGGCGGACATTCGCCCGCCGCGCCACATCGGTCTATATATGTCTCTATATCTCTATAATGTACTTGAGGTTACCCATTTCAATCGCCAAGTAGTGATGCTGGGTCCCGCGCCATTGCAATTAGATGCGCCTCCAAAATATAACGTAACATTTCTGGGTGTTTCATTATTGTTCTCAGTCTCAATAGTTAGTTAGTAGCATTTATTACGGGGTGGGGGGTGAAGGGTGGGGGTGCAGGACGGTGCACTCGTACAATTTACAGCTTTTACGCTATTTTCAATTAAAACCCTAATGGCTCATGGCCCACCGATGCGCCGATTGTCTAATTGTACAAGTGTATAGAGTTAGGTGAGTGTGATCGTTGTAGTTTTTAGTGTGACAGAGATAAATTTAGGTGAAGACTTTGTCCTAGTCAAGAACAAACAGTTTAAAGTACTTAATTCGACGACCGATGTGGCGCGGCGGACGAATGTCTGCCTGCGACGCAGGAGGTTGCGGGTTCGATTCCCGCCTTGGGATAAATGTTTGCACGATCTGCAAATATTTATTCCAGGTGTTCTGGGTATTTTCTATGTATAATAAAAAATATCTATGTATGTAATGTATTGTATTAAGTATATCAGTCATCTAGTACCCATAACATAAGCTCTGCTTAGCTTGGGGCTAGATGACGCTGTGTGGATTGTCCAGCATTATTTATTTATTTATTTATTCTCAAAATAAATGTACAATATTAGCTTATTTTAGGTTGAAAGTGCTTGACAGCAATCATAAAGTGCTTTAGTACGTCGATACCTAGACCGTCTTGAAGAATACTTATTAGTAAATATTCTTAGTTTCTTTATGAATTAGATGAATCTAGGTGCTTGTTTACGTGTTACCGTCAGTTTTATTTCTACAGTGGTTATATACCCATACACGGCTGTTAACGCTGCCAGACTACTAAGTGATTGAACACTATTTATTACCTTTATTAATAAAGTGTGTTTGTATGGGTTCTGACCTCTAAAATAAAAATAATAGTAACACAATCTTTGGGGGCTGCCGATTGAAGTAAAAACTAGGCCAAAAAGTACACATATACACAGTATACATATAGCTCATGGAAAGCGTTTGGTGACGATGATGCGAGTTCTATGATTTAAATTCACCCAAAAAGTGCTCAACGCGCCTAAAGAAGTTTTCACTTCAACGAACTGATTTCATTGTTTGTATTTTTACAGGATATAATGATATACGCGATAATAGTGATTAATAGCAGTCATGATCCCGGCTTAGAACAGAACCCCTGCATCACCTCCATCATGCATCACCCACCTGATGTTAACTGTTTACCATGGGCTATGACAAAATATTGGCTTGTAGGTACACTCATTAGGAACGTGCCCTACAATGCATTAACCTGGCATATAGGTGTTAAGCCTCATGCACCTGTAATTTCGCCTAAGATAAGGTAAGGTTCTTGTTGCATCAGGAAGTTGTATCAAAAACGGAGGTATCAACATCTCCATAAACTCCATAACTCTGTACCACCCCTTCGAAAAACTTTCGTTTTAATCGTTTTACATTACGATCGTGTAACGCGCTAAGTTCCCTCATTGTTATTGGAACTCCGATCGGTACTTACTGATGCTTAATGAAAATTAGCGATTATTCGAGAACTTTACCGTCTGAGTTGTTGTTTGACAGATTGACTGAAACGAAGAAAATTCTACTAATATTATAAACGCGAAAGTTTGTAAGTATGCATGAATGGATGGATGTTTGTTACTCTTTCACGCTCTAACCAGTAAGCCGATTTGGATGAAATACGGAATAAATATAGATTATAACTTGGATTAACATATAAGTTACTTTTTATCCCAAAAAAATAACGGGAACGGGAAAAAAACTGCCACGCGGGCGAAACTGCAAGCGGCCGCTAGTGTTTAATCAATTTGTTTTTTTTTTTCAATTTTGTAGCGCGTAAGTTTTTTAGTAGTAGTAGGACTCTATGAAAGGGCGAGCCCATTAGTACCTATTTTTGCCGCCAAGCAGTGATACTCGCATTGCTGTGTTCCGGTCTGAAAGGTGTGGGTGCCGGCCGATGAAATTACAGGCACCACACTGGAGTTTCATTATTTACATTATTATTACTTTGTAAAAGCATCATACAAAAAAACGGTAGGAACCAAGCCGTAAGTTTCTTGCCGGTTCTTCTAGGCTTGGTCGCGAGGAACTGGCGCTTAGATTCACCTAGATTTAAGACGTTTCAGGATGATCCCTGCGGATATTACTGAATAAATGATTTTTGACTTTGACTTTGACTTTGACAGACACATGAGTAAGCCTCAGGTTGGTGAACGCAGAGTAGTGCATCGTAAGGCACGTACCTAACGTGCGTGACTTACAAGGTAATGCTTTGTTATAGGTGATGGTTACCATTTAACATCAGGTGTGTCATATGCTTGTTCAACCAGTTGTTGTTGTCAATACCCGCCCCGCAGTGTAACTCAAAATAACAACACGATACTTCGTGTATCGGATTAAAGAGTATACTCTGTATTAATGTGATTGTCTATTCCATACATGACAGGTTACAAGCCTTTCGCTGCTCGTGTGCTATCATAGACATAAAGTACCAAAAAAACGGTAGAAACATCGATCGCTTGATACCCTGTGTTAGTTAACAGAATGACCACTAATACACGTTAAAAAGAAATTATGTATATTAAATTCTCAACTGACTTTCTTATCAACTTTAAATATATTGATAGTGCGGTTTATGGTTTTGATACTTAAATAAATAACTAATTGTGGATATTTTTCGATTTCCGCCTCGGGATAAATGCTTGTACAATCTGCAAATATCTATTTCGGGTATTCTGGGTACTTTCTATGTTTAAAAAATATCTATGTATGTAATGTTTTGTATTAAGTATATCAGTCACATTGTACCCATAACACAAGCTCTGTTTAGCTTGGGGCTAGATGATGCTGTGTGGCTTGTTCAGTACCTATTATTATTATTATTTTTACACAACATCAAACATGATATTCTCCATGAAAAACAATATTAAACCCAAAACAATAAAATGCTTAATTCAAGAATATAATTGTTTTCCACTAAGAGACTGGACTTTTAACTTTTTTTTGACTTGATTTAAGAAGTTTTTTCTTTCCGTGTGAGTTGTAAGGCTAGTCAGTCAGTGTTCAGCCAATATATTTTCGCTGTTGTTTTTGTTAAAAGTATCAAAACACCTTGAATTAACTATATGACACGTTTATATCGCATGCAACTAACAATCTAATTACCGCCCTCGGGAATCGAACCTGCGATCGCAGGCCGATATGACCCGATTACGGTGCATTCGATCGAACAGAGCCATTTCTTTAGGGAGTTCTGTGCCCATTAGCATTAGTTTTAGCGCTATCGAATTATTAGTGAGCCAAAACTCTGAAACTGCAAAAAGGTCACCTCTCAACATCAAATGGATCGTTCTATTCATTTCGTCCTTAGCCTCATAACTTTTATTTTAAATAATAATAAATATTGGAAAAATTTACACAACGCCCTCTAACTCCAAACTAATGATATTAGCAAAGTATGTTAGATCTTGACTGGTAACAATTATCTTGTTATTATTGACTTGTCGTCGACCTTTAACGAGTTACATAATAAGGTCTACTCAGTTAGGAGTAGCTCTGTAGGTTGTGGGTTCGATTCCCACAAAGAACGAACATTGGTCTGTGTGTGTTACTGTATTTTTAGTATCTATTTACAAAAAAACGCACATAAGTATGCTATATTGTAGTCATGTCATTCCCATAGTACAAGCTATGCTTAGTTTGGGCCTCGCGCTTTTCATTTTGCAAGTCTTTTGTTTGGTATAATAAAGGGAAACCGGCCAAAGTACTTGCATGAGAAGCTTAACTTTTCTGCCCGTACTGTCCGTCTAGCTATACTTTTAATTTGTCCACGCCACCGAACGACCGCGTTTCGTGGCAGCTATCGGTATGCTGCCACGAAATGCTGGAATAATATACCTCCTCCCATAAGAAATAAAAGTACTATTTATTCTTTTAAAAGTTCCTATAAACAATATTTATTTAATATACAAAAATCTATTCCATAAGCGGTCGTTCCTATAGTTACTAGTTTAATTCACTAAGTTTTATTTTACGTTATTTTGTTATTTCTATAGTTTCATGTGATCTTAGTTTTGTTATTTTTAGTTCTTTGTTTTATTGTTTTATTTTTGTTTTTGTAGCTATAATATTAGTATTAGTAGGTAAATCTTTAGTTTTATATCAATAATAATAGTATTACGAGTATAATAATGGGACGCGTGTTGCAGATGTTGCTGCGCCCTACCTTTTGTCGGCACCACTGAAAACCAGCGCCATAAGAGCCATTGCGCTTTTTGGCATATGCTGAGTGGTTGCCTTTTTTCGCCACTTTCCTTTTAGTTTTATATCTACTTTGTGTTCTTTGTATTGTTTTGTGTGGTGTAAATAAATATTTTTTTCTATTAGATAATATTGTATAAAAATATCTAGAAAAAAATGTGGTTGCTGTTGTGTTTGTAACTTGTCAGTATTAATTATTAATTTGATCGACATTTGGTGATAGTTAGAAAGTTGTGCTAAGGGTCCATTCCCACCTGTCCCTTATCGTATTGTAGCACGATATTCTAATGACACGGGGTCAATCGTGAGGTCTATTTTATTAACCTCTGATGAAAAAGGGTGTTGGACGAAAAGGTCTCATGTTTTTTGTTTTTTATGCCTTAGGAGGCAGACGAGCGGACGGGCCACCTGATGGAAAATGATCACCGACACCCATGGACACCTCCAACACCAGAAGCGATGCTGATGCGCTGCCGAATCTTTCAGGAAAACATAAACCCGTTTCTTGAAGAACTTCATATTAAAACTATGCGGGAAGATCGAAGATGGAAGCTTATTCCACAACTTACTCGTGTGCGGTAAAAAACCGTAAAGAACGAGTAGTTGGTCATGTAAAGTTCCTAATCCAAACTTAAAACAAGCTATTTTCTATATATATATAAAAGAAAGTCGTGTTAGTTACTTCACTTATAACTCAAGAACGGCTGAACCGATTTAGCTGAAAATTGGCAGGGAGGTAGTTTAGAGCCAGGAGAAGGACATAGGATACTTTTTATCCCGAAAAAATAACGGGAACGGGAAAAAACTGCCACGCGGGCGAAGCTGCGGGCGGCCGCTAGTTATAAATACAAAATAAGTGTGCCTAGAGGCCTATACCCATAAGGGGCCATGACATAATGTAGTATAAATTTATTTATATATACAGTTTTTGTATGTCATGGAAATTAATAAAAGGCTTATTATTATTATATACGTCACTAACGAATGGACCTACAAGGCAGTACTTTGTTATAGGCGATGGTAACCACTTAACATCAGGTGGGTCATATGCTTGTTCCATCAGCAAATTGTATAAAAAAACCGCTGGATTAGAGTACAAGCCTCTTTTCTCAACTGAACATATCCCAGCTACAAAGGACGTTGTATTTCACATTATTATACGTTCCCATCAACTTTAAGACGTCGCAGTCCAATAACCTCATTAATTAGGGTGCCCAAATCCGTCAGTTATCTAACTAAAATAAATTATGTCTCAGTTAATTGATTCAGCCAATGGGGGAATGGGGGGAGCAGCGATGCGTCACCCTTATCGGCGCCGGGGCAGATGCTATTGAAGGTATCGAGGGTAACAGTAAATTATGCAAGATTTCTATCTTGACCAGAAGTTGACCAGGACATAACAGTAGAGGCACTAAAGTTGACCCTTGCGTAACACCTTGGTTTGTTTATAACTTAACGGTCGATTTGGTACCAAGAAAAAACGAGTGTGCTTTAGACCACACGACTGAAGTAAAACTTCTATATACGAAGCGTAACTGGCTATGAGAGAAAGAGAGAAAGAACAGTGCTTTCATATCCCCTCCATGGTAGTGTTAAACGTTTAACGCAACCTTGTTGGAAGTCGCATAAGAAGTATTATTTCAAAAAATGAATGGATCAATAAAAATTCTTTATTGTACACCTTACAAACTAGAGAAAAACAATAATAGTAAACAACAGAAGATTATGTACGATGGGCGGTCTTATCGCTAAAAAACGATCTCCTCCATATTATATTGCATTAATTTTGCGTAGAACCTAAATGGATTTGTAATTAATTTTCTGATTGACCGAGTTACTAAGTACAAGGATGTGCTTACTTTGCGGTAATTAAAGTTTTGCAATTTTTTTTATGAGAACAAGTGGCAAATTAGAAGCAGATCTCCGACCCATCTGATGTTAAGCGGTCACTGTCCAAAAAAAAAGTAAGGCAGTCTTTGAAGACTGCCGATAGAAGTGAAAAATAGGCCAAAAAAGTCGTATATTATTTATAAATACTATACATTATTTATATGTCTGGTTATTATTGTTATTTTAAACAATCGTGATATTTTCAAATCAGTTATCGTCTATAGAAAAGTAATTTCTTACGGTGTTTTCACCGCGAATACCAGTGATTCATCAACATAAAAAATCAAGTCATTGAATTTCAAATGGCTTAAACAGATTGCAATTCCGAAGCCTCTAATAAACCAACCAATCAAATACGTATTACACAATCGTTAAAATTTACAAAAACTTCCACTGAAATTGGTCAGTAATTAACAAAACAGAATTCGCCCAAGCTATTGACCTTATCCACTGTTATTGTTCCTCCGAATTTTTTCCTCAAACAAAGAATAATAGACTTTAGCACTTTCTCAATAAAGGTTGTTTATTGATCTACGATTGTGCGGCTGTCCTTGAGATTGATGCATGCTACTTTAGCCTTTACCTTGTTAAAATTAGAGTTCACTTCGTTTTTGGGTTCTGCTTCACCGATGTCCGTTACGGCTGCTCGAGCACCTGCTTGGTGGTCACCAATATGAATGTAATTACGGACACATGTAAAGGTGTGTTTTCTTAAGAAGTGACGTTCGTCATAAGACAGCCGTCAAATTGACCGCGATTTCTATGTCATACGTCTATCTACCTAATAGTCAAAAATCTATTCAGTCTCCAAGATCAGTTATTTCCTTTAAAAATGTGGTGTAAGATTTCAGCTACTGAAAATTTCATATTAAACTGTCATTACGATTTTCTAATAAGATTTAATGAAATGAAATTATTGTACGTATTGATTACTAAAGCAAGCACATTAACATTAATCCTACTAATATTATAAACGCGAAAGTTTGTAAGTATGGAAGGATTGATGGATGTTTGTAACTCTTTCACGCTCTTACCAGTGGACCGATTTGGAATAAATATAGATTGTAACCTGGATTAATATAGGCTACTTTTTATCCCGAAAAAAATAACGGGAACGGGAAAAAACTGCCACGCGGGCGAAGCTGCGAGCGGCCGCTAGTAATAAATAATATTGCTCAGTGGCGAGTATCTCGTTTCAACTGAACTTATAAGACAGCCAATAATAAAATTGACCGTGGTTTTGAAAAGTACGTATGTGTTACACTAACCTAAAATCAATTTAGTCACCAAGATCAGCCATTATCTCGATGATCGTTCAACTCAGAAAGTTGGGAAAGAGATCTAGGCTGGCGAACTTAATAATAATAACAATAATAAAATATAGCCTCTTTATTTCTTCTGACACTCTAGAATACATAAAAAACAAACATCATCTTGAAAATATAACACAAAAAAATATTTAAATATTTTTGTTTTTTTTTTAAAGCCCCTTGCGGGTAAAGGCCAAAGGCTAGTGAACTTACCAAATATTATTTACGATTATAGTTGCCAGAAATGTTACGGACACCGCATTTAGAAAGTCAAGGTTCAAGAAAGTCTGTGGTTTGGTCGAGGAAGCTCTGGCTACGGAACCCTGAGCAAGTATTGAGCCTTTTGTTGAGGACCCTTTGTTGACGAACCCAACAGTATCTATTGTGCTATCGTGAAAGAAATGAGACGTGTGCGGAACCGGTCATCAACACTTGTGCTAGTCTAATGGTTTTGTTACATCCTTCTATTCTGACTAATAGAAATGTGAGATCGATCTACTTAGTCGACGACCGATGTGGCGCGGCGGGCGATTATCCGCCTGCGACGCAGAAGGTTGCGGGTTCGATTCCCGCCTTGGGATAAATGTTTGTACAATCTGCAAATATTTATTCCGGGTATTCTGGGTTTTTTTTTTTTTTTTTTTTTTTTTAACATAAATAGACCATCCTTTGGCTTCAATCTCACCTGATGGTAAGTGACGATGAAGCCGACGATGAAGCAGAACGGTCTAGAAGACACCTATTCACTCTTGCCTTATTTTCTATGTATAATAAAAAATATCTATGTATGTAATATAGTATTGTATTAAGTATATCAGTCATCTAGTACCCATAACACAAGCTCTGCTTAGCTTGGGGCTAGATGATGCTGTGTGGATTGTCCAGCATTATTTATTTATTTACTAGTAGTTCTGTGAGAACAAAAGAATCGCTTATCTGTGTAGACTTTTGAGCAAAATAGGGATATAAGTTAAAGCGATTTCTCGCGATCCCCTTAATCCTAAGAGGTTAGCTTAAGCACTATTTATCTTTCAACAGGTCTTATTAGTAAAGCCATTAGAGTAACCTGGATACTAATAAACTCAACGTCACGTTAAAAAAGTTACACCGTATTTTGTCTTTTACATTAATATGAAGTTACAAATAAGAGCGAAAGAGATAAAAAACGGTATAACTCGAGGTTACGCCGAGTTTATTAATAGAAGGGTAAGTCTTAAGTCACTCGTAAATCATAAAATAATAAATGTTTTACCATGCCTTCTAGAACAAAACCACAAAATGTATTTCTATATTTATGCCTTAGGACTTTCAATTTAAACCTATGTTACCTAGTATCTCCCCATCTTGATGTGAAAGTAAAAATCGAACTTCAAAGGTCATCGATGCAATAAACTTGTCGTTGTGTTTCAAATAATACCTCTGTAGTTTATTACTCTTGTATTTTCTTGATCTAGTACTACCATTGTATCTAGAATCAACAGTAATGACTAAAATTTATCATAACATTTGTAAAAAAGAAAATGCTGCAGTGTATGGCAAAAAACATTTATATGGCCCTCTATACGGAGATTCTGGTTTCCAGCAGACACCGAAAATAAGTAAGTAGGTAATTATTTAGTTATATTTTGGTCTTTGTGTACGTAATTTGTAGTTTTTGGGTTTTTGATGCCTGAAATAAACATATTTTACTATTGTTACTAATCTCCAGGTATCCCCTCAGATCTTTTAGTACTTACTCTTAGAGTTCTACTACTAATATATTATAACTTAGAGCAGTTATACTATATTTAGTAGTAGAGCTCTTTGTGAAGGGCTCATCCGGAAAAGAACTACCACCATACGTCTTTGTGCCGCTCCAAGCAGCTTGCTATGTTCCGGCTTAAAGAGGTCCCGTCGAAATCACAGACGCATAAGTCTTAACACCTATAAGCCTCAGGTTGATGAACGTTGAGCAGTGCATCGTTTGATATGCTCTTCGAGGCAATGCCTTGCTATAGGTGACTGAAACTACAACATCAGATGAAAAAAAACGTAAGAAATAATAAGGGATCCAATTCACTACCCTGCAGGTTCGCGTGCCGGGTGATATTACAAACGTATCCCTTAAAAGATCGTGTTATTATGATCATATTAATAATATATTCTTTAAATTTTCATAAAAAGGGGGTAGCAATTATTGTTAAGTAGTGTTTTTTTGGAAGACGAATAGCATCAACTGGCGGTGTTGCATCATTGACAAACTCCTTTCGGACCGTTGCCAAAATGCTTATCAGCAAAGATAAGAAATCCGCATGACAATTACTCCAGAACATTAGTGATGTGTATGAACGAACGTACGGTAGTAATAAACGAGCCTTTGAGTGGAACGGTTGTTTGCTTTCATAGTTTATACCTACCTACCCACAGATATACCATTTGGCGACGAGGATGGGATTATACGTGCGTGCAGTTTGGTCATGTCGAAAATGACTACGTATTTAGGAAGTATTTCTCACCAAACATTTCAAACCTCTGGGTAATCAAATAAGCAAAAATAAAAGAATAACAATTATATCTCGGGCTCAATTCTTGTATCTTTTTTAAACAGAGACGAGATTTAAAAGAATTTGATTGTCATAATTGAACTGAAATAATAGTTTCAAAGAATACCATTTAGAGATTGTTGCGATCAAAATTTTAATTTGACGATATTTTTTACGAGTATTGACTCTTAGAATTAGCTACAATCACAAGTAAGTGAATAGTATCGAATCGGTGAGTAATCTTAGGTTTTTCTTGCATAAATACTCATAAGCCTGTTTCGTGATGCCACTTCAACTGATCATTCGTATTTGGCCCCCATAGACCGTCACTCTGCGCCCGCGCCTAACCAAATAAATCAACCACACATTCATCATTCGCCTGCATTTTTAATTAGTAAAAAACATATTCGGCCCGTACGCAGTGGTGCGTTTCAATCCATTTCCGATCTTAGTTTCTGACCTCTCTTTCCCACTTGTTATTATAGTATTATATTGCTGTCTCCGTCTAGTTTGGTAATTAGTTTCTCATGTACTGGAGTTTTGTTTAGAATGACATGTGGTTGGAACTTAATTGTGGTTTTAACATTATCTATTGATAGGATCGATTGAGACAACACTAACGTTCATTTTGTAATGCTTGAAGTTTTTGGTGAAGGGCTCATCCGGGGAAGTACTACTACTATGCCTGTTTCTGCCGTCAAGCAGGTTGTTGTGTTTTCGTGAAATTACCTACAGGTACATGAGGCTTATTAAGTAGGTATATTTGAGGCTGTAAGTCTCAAATATATGAACGCAGTTCATCGTAGGGCACATTCCTAACGAACGTGACCAGCCTGGCATTGCTTGGTTAATAGGTGATGGTTACCACTTAACATCAGACATCTGTTTGTCCAAAAAAGTTCAAGTCGCAAATAGTCAAGTCGCAACCTTAAACTAGGCTAAAATAAGTATTCAATATGTGTTCTGATCGCGAAAGTTTAAAAAATACTATTGTTTTATGTATTTGTTCTGATGTTTCTCTTTGTCTTTCATAAACTTTGTCAGTAATCTAATACTAACATAACTAATTTGTATGTTTACTGGACCAAAAATGTTGTCTTAATAAATAAATATATGATTATTATTATCTTTCAATACATTAAATAGGCGATGTAAAGGTCCAAGTCTATATGACGCCGAAAACTCTATAGCAACAATTGTCATCAAATGAGTCTTTACTCAACTCATAAAGACTTACTAATTTGAAGCCTCACGCCTGTAATCCTCAGGCATGATAGATATCCCCTTAGACCTCTTAATACCAATGACCTACTCGAGATTCTTTTAGGATGTCTAATGGGGGTAGTCAGAGGTACGTTCAAATGTCAGTCATCAATAAATCTTTAAAACATACAGACTTACTAAATTTAATATTCTTATAACATCAGACTTTATGACCATTATATTCCCAAAATATACTTTTTGCAATTTGAAGATAAAATATAATATTGTAAATAGATATTTCACGAAACTCCCGCTAAACATATTAAACAAACAAGCTTACTTCCCAACTATGAAACCATAAAAATTATGCAAAGTATCCAAGCCAGTAATGACGATGATTCAAATCCCAAAGTGCATCCTATCGTGAATCATAAATTTCCGAAAATAAACCCTAAATCACAATCATGCAAAAACCTTTCAAACGCCATCGAAAATTCAAATGAAGACCATAAAATCGGTCTTGACACAATACCTAAATGTATTCAAGAATAACACGCACAATGCTGGCTTATAACCTACGCCACTTACGCGCGGATTGGCTTTGGAACCATTAATGAGCTATTGAAAAATGATAGTAAAAATAATTCTCTCTTTAAAAATTATCATAAGCCATTTGGGGGTCGGAAGTTCCCATACTGCCAAATAGCTCCCCAAGCTGAAAGATACTCTAAATAGTACACACACGATATAATATATTTGAATATCACTTGAAGCTGATAAGTTTAAAAAGAGCATCTGATATTTTGCATCATCCTTCATTACCAAATCAGGTTATTTCAATTTTATACCTTATTTTCTTGGTAGAAAAGTTCAAAGTGTGAGGGTCAGTGAAGGAAGCGGGATGATTTCCTAACCCTTAAATGGCGTATGCAAATCTTGACATTGTCAGTTCGTTGCGCGTGCAGCGTAGGGTTGATTCAATAACGCGTTGACAGATGTTAGGATATTTGAAAAAACATCGTCTCGGATTTCAGAAAAATGTGTATTTTGCTGGGAAGTTAAAGTAGCAATTCTCATGAACCTTTTTCGCCATGTTGTTTTATTTTGGTTGAATTCGCGTGTTAGCCTACTTATTCAAAGTCAAAGCTAAAAGGTTATTATTCCATGGAATTTTAAGAACTTATGTCCTATGGAGGTTACCTACCATGCTAAGTGATTACAGCCATGATCTTATGTTATAGTTTCTTATGTCACGTACTACATCTATTCTAAGTTTCATCCAAATCAGTACAACTTTTTTACGATTATTTCTAGCGAGGGCTCGTCCGGAAAAGTACTACCGTTATACCTATTTCTGCCGCTAATCAGTTTACTATGTTCAGGTTTGAAGGGTATGGTTGCAGGTGAAATTATAGGCATTTGAGGCCTAACATCTGTAAGCCTCTAGTTGTTGATTGCTGAGGCACATTCCTAACGAGCATGACCTACGAGGTAATGCCTTACCACGGGCTATAGTAACTACTTAAGATCAGGTGGGCATGTGCTTGCTCCAGCAATTTAAATTAAAAAAACACTGTACTATTTATGACCCATAGCGACAAGCGTTTGTATATGCATGTAAATTATTAGTAGTGTTACTAAAGGCCTTCATAAAAAGTAGCGGTTACAACAGACAGACAGACAATCGATAAATATATATCGATGATCTAAAAACCGTTCGCAAGGAAAGCTATAATAATCTGCAATTATTAACGGACATTTACTTTCTTTAATTTGCCGGTTGGTTAAGTGTGGAGGCGGACTTTTTCCTTTCATACTAATATTCTTAGTATATCGACATACTTAAGTAGGTACGTTATTTAAATAATTATATTGCTTACAATAGGCTTTGTCACTATTTGTTATTATCTATTGGACTGCAATAAATATAAATATTTTGAGGTCATTTTTACACAACTTCATCTAGTCCCAAACTAAGCCAAATGCCTTATAGAATACTTAAATACGTTTTTTTTAATGCAATAAAAATTAAGATTAAGCATTGTTTATGTTTTAACTTGATTTATGTGTAGATTTAAGCAAATACTCACTATAGTTTTATTTAACATAAACTATTGCTGTCTCTCACTAATATGTCATTAAAAACAGTGACAGGATTATATTCAAGTTTTTATACAACGTTTATTGAGTAAGATATGTAATCTTTTTGAACTGTTAAATAGCTTGTTTTACTGTAATTTGTCCATTTTCAAGTTGGGGTTACTGTTTCACAACGAGTTTATATTGGACAGGTTTCTTTTAGTTGTCAAATAAAATAGTCCATTTCCATAGGTTGCTCCCGGCACCCAGTGCGAGATTGTCGGCAGGTGCGTTCACGCTTCATTAACCGCCTCTCCGCGAAGTCGGTTAACCAGCCGGCAGCCACGCATTGCGGCGCGGCTTGAAAGGCGAATGTCTCGCCCCAGCCATAGATTGGGGGCTACTACGCAATGCACCAGCCCCCACAAGATTCACTAGTAACTACGCAATGTATGTATAAGACCCTCTTCTTCTTTTCTTCATAAGTAATGTCATTTGTCATTCGACAGTCCATTTTGCCAATGTCAAGTAGATGAATGTCATGTTTTTACTCAAGTCGAGTCAGTAAAGAAAACTAAAATCGGCTGTCATTGGTTTAGTGCAAGTAAGCACTATAAAAACTAACAAACTATGAAAAATATGGTGTTTCTCTTCCTGTTTCTTAGGTTGGTGGACACAGGGTAGTGCATCGTAGGGCACGTCCCTAACGTGCGTGGCTTATACTTACTTGGCTTGTACTTTGTTATAGGTAATGGTTACTACTTAACATCAGGTGGGTCATATGCTTGTAACCAGTATAAAAAAAAACTATTACTTAACTGTAAGGTGTTATCTGAGCCCCAAGTCTGAGTTCTTTAGGTGTACAAGATTATCGTCGTGTCGTAATTTCGACTAGTAAAATAAGAGTTCTCCGTACGCTCGACAGGGGGCGCGTAAATCCATACAGAAATTACAGATATCACGATACTAACGTGTACATATTGAATACTTACATTACACGAATATTTATCGCGTGTTGTAACACGCGATAAATATTCGTGTTTTGTTTGTTTGTTTTACTGACTGACTAACAAATAGACAACGCACAGGTAAACCACTGTTCATAGAGATTAAAAATTTTCAGGGTATATTAATCTTGGTACATAGAGGTATTTTAAAAAAGGAATTCCCGAAAACTAGCCCCTAAATGGGTACAGTGGGGGTTCTGTGAACATAACTTCACATACACCTTTGTTGTTTCCATGACAAATAAAAAGGTCAATTCAAAATGCGAGACCGAAAAGAACAGATTATTTTTGCATCAATTACAATACAGCCGTCATGTCACTGGCAATTTTAGTAAACGGGTTACGGAATGTAGATTAATGATTCGAATTGTAACTAATCGATAGCGTGAATCGATTCCATCATCAATATGAATTATACGGCGAATTGCTAAGACATGCGTGTTTTGATAATGATCTGTCGATTATAAGAATAATCTAACTTACTCGGTATCGATATTTATTGCATATAAGAAAATCAGTGAAATCCCTATTGCTTAAACACTTTCTTATTTTTTGCGAGTTTTAAACAGTGCTTACATCACTTAGAACATAGCATTACTTCGCAAGTCACGCTTATTAGGAACGTGCCCTACGATGCACTGCTCTGCGTCCATCAACGTGAGGCATATTAATGTTAAGCCTCATATGCCTGTAACTTCACCGGCACCCTTCAAACCATATCACAGCAAGTTGCTTGGTAGCAGGAATAGGCATGGACGACCGGACTTCTCTGCTGGACATAAGCTTCAGGAATTTAGGCATAGGAATTTGGAGGGAGCCTATGCACAGCAGTAAATTTATTTAGGCTGATGATGTGACGACACGTAGTTGTGTACAGTTGTGGTTCAATTTATGTTATTTTAAATTTCAAATAGACGGGTTTGAAAAATCTGAAGATCCATTAGTAAGTGATAATAGGCTGAAATAATGATGATAATATCGGCTTTGGCGATCATAATCAGTTAAAAAAATATTCAAATTCAAAATATGAAATTGAATTCCGATCTATAAACAAAATTCGGATAACAAGATACAAATGCTGCCGAACCGACAGCACTCAATCCGGAAATTGTTAAAAGAAATGTACCGGAATACATATTCATGAAATTGGAACGTTCGAAAAAAACTCAAAGCACCCATCAATTAGAGTAACTCAATACGTTGTCACATTAAAATGACGAGCACTAATGGAATCCCGAATTTGAATTACAAATGTATGGATGGTATTGGATCGTACGGGCGGGAGAACCATTGAAAACCCGCAAGCCGAATCAGAATTCAATGGAGTTTGTTGTATTGCTTATTTTGATAACACTTTAAAGATAGTCAATGCAAAAGTCTCTGTTTCGTGACAGCGATGACTACGCAAATTGGGATTGAATCTGTCCCCTAAACAACAGTTTGTAACTAGTTCAGGAGTTGGTTTATTTTTTTGGTATGCCTGTAACTTCACCGGCATCCACGCTCTTCAAACCGGAACTAAGCAGGCTGCTTGGCGGCAGAAATATAGGCATGGTGGTTGTACTTGATCATCACTTACGTGTGTATCCGCCAAAAAACACACGCAGTAAGTACACAGCAGAAAATTCCCGCGAATCAAGACATACCTTTGGAGTTATTCGAGAAATTACAATGATTAATGGAATGAAACATAAATCTATCGAGCGGGTTCGATCAGACATGTCGATTCTTTGACCACGGCGCGTGAAGCGACGGTTTTTGCGCGTTTAATTACAACTATCATACGTTGTAGCATGCATTTGCACAAATTATGATTAATTGAACCGATATTGATGGCCTCTACAGGCCTTTGAAACCAGGAACTTCAGAAAGTGAGAACGGGTTAAAATGAGGAAAAAATACTTTTATAGCTTCTTATTATTTTAAATCATCACTCTCGTCTAAATTGAAAAAAAATATTAACAAAACCTCAATTCGTTCCAAAAATTTTTT
Source organism: Electrophaes corylata (assembly GCA_947095575.1). NCBI lineage: Eukaryota > Metazoa > Arthropoda > Insecta > Lepidoptera > Geometridae > Electrophaes > Electrophaes corylata. The sequence continues at coordinate 9,187,343 of OX352720.1, forward strand.
ATTTATTTCGTGTTCCTATTTACAAAACACAATGTACAAAGTGAAAAAAACTAACCTATATTTTTATCTTTGAGATATATTTAATTTAAAACCAAAATAATTAATTTAGTTTTTTCTAATTAGTTGTTTCTATAGACATCTTGAGTTGATACTACTTGGTACTAAGAGATCTGAAAGGATACTTACCGTGCCTGGAGATGAAAGTCATAACATAATGCTGTTTTTTTTCCTTTCTTTTTTATGAAAAGTTATATCCAGACGACTGGGCTAAACTAATGGGAAACAAATGCTTATAACCATGAGGCTATAAGCATTTTTTTCTTTAGCTGGATGAGATACACTACACATACTAATCGATAGTAGACAAGTTATATAGTCCATGGTGCTGTAGCCTTTGTTCTTTGTTATTTCTTGCGCCAATTAAGTGGCTCGGTTTAGCTACGCGCGATTTGTCACGGTGAAGCTTCTGACTTAATACTTTGTAACACTACTCAATCATCAGTTTTTTATTTGCTCAGTTTTTAGGTCTGTTTGACGTTCACAGATCACTTTGATCCAGTTGCATATTCACTATTATCTAGTTGAATAAAGTGATCGTTTTTAGTAGCATCATTGGCGATCGTAAGGTTTTGAAAAGTTATTTCTTTAAGATTTGATTCTAACAGTAGTTCACTGTAATCGGTATATTTATCACGCATTTTGATATTTCAGTAAAATGGCATGAAGAAGTCGGTAAATAGCACAGCGTTGACAAGTCAATAATTTGGATATTGTGAACGGAGTATTAATTATATTAAACTAGTGGAAAAGACCGCGACTTCGTCTGCGAGCTGCTTAACACAAACTTCAACCGCTGTATCTCCATTTGGGTTGAAATTCAGAAATTAATTTTTTAGTATTCCCTTTCGTACCAAGACCTACCCCTGAAATTTCATGTCTCTACGACTACTTTAGCCAACCGTTTGAGCTGTACGTTGTCTATATATCAGTACGTCAAGCAGAACAAAGATTCCTATAGTTGGTATAGAATATACGAGTAGAATATATTTAACCTAGTAGGTGTAAAAATATAATACAAGCAATACAAGTTGAATAAAGAATTTTAAATGTTCTTCAAGTCGTTACATAATGACTGTTGTTTTAAATCTAGCGCCCTCGGCAAGTCCAGAGATTGCAGTACTATACACAAACCCAACTCTTTTCTCGTCTCAACCCCTGTGACCCAACAGACCCTTAGTGGTATCGAACGCAAAGATTCGCCACGCTTTCATCATTTGTCATTTGCTAATGATCGGAACATCGTTGTTCAACCATGGTTTAACTGATACCCTTTAACAAATGACACGCAAATCTGATCCACCATTAGCGTCTAATAGTTGACGAGTTTAGTCGCGTGGATTTTTTTGGCGTATACCAAGGATCTATACTTGGTCCTTGATTCTATTGTAATGTTACTACTACCACGTCCATTTTTAAAAGGATTGACACGAGTTAGAATGAATTTAAAACCTAAGCAAATATATTGACGCCCCATGTGCCCAAGTCCAATAAAAAATTACTTTCAGACACTTGCGACATCTCTAAAATTGTTACGCAAAATCATTTCATACGTCAATGGCCGTGAATGATTTTAAATTAAGATTTATCACGAATCAAAGTACTAACAAAATCGCAACCAGTTTTTTATACAAAAAGTACACAATACAAATCACTGTATCGCCTCTTAATGATCTTGATGTCTGGAATGATTGTAAAGCAGGACACCATGATGTGATCCAGTGTGTTAGAAGGAGAAGACTGTAATGGTATCACCGGAAACGGTGTAATATATGGCGCATTGTTAGTAATGAGATCGGTTTGTGTGTTCGTTTGTCCGTGGGCGGACGCGAGTGTGTCCTCTCAAAATGGTGTTGCTTTTTCAATTATTTTTAACTAGTTATCCAGCGTGGTTTCACACTTCGTTCTGAGCTAACTGAACTGTTTATAATAACTCTCTAAAGAATACACCAGTCTTAATAAATTCATAGGTATTACATTATGTCTGCCTAACATTGTGCTAGTATCTACAAAAACAAATGTGCTTTTTTCTCAAGTGTTAGTTACTCAAAATGTTCAAAATGCTAATTTCAAAGCAAAGGTATTTCTCTTTTCATTAACTTCTTGTCATTTAAAAAGAAATCAGAAAACTTCAAGATTCCAAGCCCTAGGCGGGTCACTTCCACTAAACTATAAATGCTAAGAATATGTCATTGCACATCCAAATCATTTCTAAAAAAATACAAACTTACTTTAAATAAAAATGATATAACAAAAACCCAAATCACTAAATTGTGTTAATAATATCCATGAAACACTGACATCGACCACCATGTCTAACCCGGTGTCCTTACAATGCCAAATGAAATCAAACAACCCAACAATAAGGCTGGAGATCCCGTTCATATGCAAAATAGGGCTAAAATTTTTGACACAACCATAAAAGATGGATCGTATTATAAAAATAGATCCATTGAAGATCAAACAATGGATTCGATTTTTGTGTATTTTGAATTTCGATTTTTGTATAGCTAATAGCTTTTTGTATTATACTTTGTTTAGAAGAGAAATGGAGCGGTTTTGGCACGTCACTTAAATCATTGCATTAGGGTTAAAATGACTTTGAAAGTATTTACATTCTTCGAGATATTAAAAAAAAAGAAAAACAAGTCTATGTCTAGTATCTGAAGTCCAAAGATATTCACTAGTTGTTGGTAAACTATTCTTGTCAAAGTCAAAGTCAAAGTCAAAAGGCATTTATTCAGTGATATCCGCACGCATCTTGAAACGTCTTAAATCTAGGTGAATCTAAGCGCCAGTTCCTCGCGACCAAGCCTAGAAGAACCGGCAAGAAACTTACGGCTTGGTTCCTACCGTTTTTTTGTATGATCCTGTTACAAAATAATAATAATGTAAATAATGAAGCTCCAGTGTGGTGCCAATCTATCTGAATGCAAGACAGAAAACATGCTAAGGGAATCATACCAAGAACTTAATGTAATAGTTGAATCTAAAACGCTATCAATAAAGGAATTTATTTTCTTGTAGGCCCCAAGTAAATAGTAAGAATAAGTTTAGAAGAGAGCTGTCTCAATTTAAAATAAAAAGCTTTTGGGTTTTTTTTCTAGATAAATATCTCCTCAAACCTCTTAGGGCCTACCAGAGATTCTTTGAGGATGTGTAAAAAGGGTAGTCAGAGGTACGTCCAAACATTACTTTTGGCACATACCCACATTTTAGCTATTCCAAATCTAACAGCTTGCAAGCCCATCGAGCCTGCTAGAATACTAACTGGTTTCCACACCATGTTGTCTTGTATCATTCGAGAAGACTCAACCGACATGATATGATTAGATACAAAAGTCAAAAAGCATTTATTCAGTAACATCTTCTAGGCTTGGTCGCAAGGAACTGGCGCTTAGATTCACCTAGATTTAAGACGTTTCAAAATGATCCCTGCTGATTTTACTGAATAAATGCTTTTTGACTTTTGACTTTGATCATTTTGAAACGTCTACGTGAATAAAACGCAACGCAACGTAAAGCAACGACCTTCTGATCAGAAGGCGTGACCCCGCCTGAGTCATTACAGCACCAGTGCTCCTAAGTTTACATAAACCTTACAATAATACAGCAACATAATATAATGTCATATGCATTTGGCACACACTACGCATTTCATTACAACCCAGATGGAAAAACGTCTGGGTGATATTTTACAATTCAAAGCTTGCATTGACCTTGGCTTAGTATCAAGCTGTCTTGTATTTATGGTGTCTGTTGCCATTCTATACTGTCCACAAGACACTGTAAGTCTATGTAAATTCTACTTTTGTTTTATTTTATCACTAGATGTTTCGATTTTTTCAAATTCTTCATCAGTTACCACCTAGTAAAGTCTCTATTTTTGATTTCAAGCGCTTGTTTTCTGAAATCTTCACCGGCTTTGGCGCGTAGAATCTAACAGGGAAACTATGTCTGTAATGGTGGTCGTTGGTTCAAATCCAGTCGTGTACTAATGGATTTTTAAACTTTATGCGCGGAATACCAGTCAAACAGTGTAGGAAAACACCATAAAGAAACCAGTTAAAATTAGCAGCGGCGATTATACTTGCAATTTGTCACGTGTTGAATACCAGCAATAGAGATTTGAGGGGATATCGACCGTACCTAGAGATTATAGTCTTAAAAATTTTCTTTCATACCGTGCACCAATCATGATTATATAAATTTTACACTAGCGTAACTCGTGCGACTTAGTCCGCATGAAGCTATTTTTAAACAAACTTCAACCCCCGCTGTACCCGCTTAGGGGTTGAATTTCAGGAATTCCGTTCTTAGTACACCTCTACGCACCAGTACAAACATACCATGAAAGTTTCAGGTCTCTACGACCAGTGGTTTAGGCTGTGCGTTGTCTATATGTCAGTCAGTCAATCAGTCAGTCAGGACCAAGATTCTTGTAATTACTATAGACTCTATAGTACTCTATAGTATAGAGACAAAATCGTTTGCCTCAATTTTTTCGCCAGCTATCTTTCATCTCTGCTCCTTTGTTTGTATCAAATAAGACCAACCCTTTCGATAATGGTCCATCAGTATAGTCACCAGGGTATTTGAATAAAAAACGTTGCAAGGGGAGATATATAAAAGTTGTTCTTGCATAAGTAATTATAACAATTATTTTTTGATGGCTCATAAATTATTTTGGATATTTGTTGTTTGCAAAATGTAGTTTAAATATTAATGGAAATTAGAAAGAAAGTTTGGTTATGGTCAGGCTATACAAAAACCTTCCATCACTTTAAAAATTATAAAGTTTCAGTCTGATAGATCTAATAGCTCAGTTGGCAGTAAGCTTCTACGCTGTAGGTTGTGGGTTCGATCAATTAATTTCTAAAGTCACCAAACTGGGACTGTTATTTAGTTTTCCTATCAACAATAAAAAGTTGTTTTTTCCAACAGCGTGTCATACGAGTAAAATGCTTCCTGCGGTACACCTTGTCGTTTTTGTCGCGTGTTGACAACTCGCTTTCACGGACAAAAGCGAAAGTTCAACTATTTTAGGGTTTACTCAACAAATACCAGGTTCATTGTCAAATAACTTTCTTATTCGTTGAAAGGGAGAAAGGGGCTTAATTTGGCATCATCATTAAATGAAAACATGTTTTTCTATGACTTGTTGATGGGACAAGCAGATAAAAGAAGCAGTTCTAGGCTTGGTCGCAAGGAATTGGTGCTTAAACTCAACTAGCTTTAAGATGTTTCAAGATGATCTATGTTGGTAATTGAATATTCCTTTTAAGAGTTCGACTTTGCCCACCTGATCTTAAGTGGTTACAGAGCATGTCCTCGCAGGTTACGTTCTCGTTTATAACACACCCTACGATACACTGCTTTATATCAATCAACATAAAGCATAATTATGTTTAATGAAGTCAAAAAACATTTTATTCCAAAAAGTCAAAGTACCTAATCACTTTTATAAGTCTTCTAACTAGATGAATCTAGGTGCCAGTTCTTTGTGACCAAGCCTAGAAGAATAGGCAAGAAACTTACGGCTTGGTTCCTATCGTTTCATTGTGTGATCTCTTTTACAAAATCATGTTATATAAAGCAATTATTATTAACTAGCGGCCGCTCGCAGCTTTGCCCGCGTGGCAGTTTTTTTCCGTTCCCGTTATTTTTTCGGGATTTAAAGTAGCCTGTATGTTAATCTAAATTATAATCTATGTTTATTCCAAATTTCATCCAAATCGGTCGGCTGGTTAGAGCGTGAAAGAGTAATAAACATCCATCCATCCATACTTACAAACTTTCGCGTGTATCTACTTTTGTTCCTGACTATTGGTACAGTCAAGTCTGCTTCTTCCACTGCTAGTCAAATGACACAATCGAAGTATAATTAATCAGACACCCTCATACGTTTTTTACCGCACTCGTCACATCCTTCCATTGGAAATCCAGATGTCGTCATTCACATTCAAATCACGATATTATTATATTTAGATCACCCTTTTTTCTCGCAACAAAAAGGTGCCACCGTCTTCTGAAGTTGATCACAAAAAATACGATGATGTTTGAGAAGCTGTGGATTTGTATAGTGTCATCTTAAATGTACAATCGACTTTGTGTGCTGGTATGATTTGACATTGAATTTCATAGCGTGACTTACCAAGAGAATGCAATTGGCTCAAGTGAAATCAAAGAAAACTAAAGACTAAGGACTGTAACTTCCAATCGTAACTACTTCTACCACCAAGTAGTGAAACTTGCATTGTTGTGTTTCGGTTTGAAGGGTGTGGGTGCCGGTGATATAACAGACACATGGGGCTTAACACCAGTATACGTCAGGTTCACCCTTCAAACCGGAATACGGCAATCTGTTTAGCGGCAGAAATAGTCATGGTAGTACTTCTCTGGATGAAACTTTGAATGAAATTAGAATCTAAATAGTGATTGTTTGGTAAAATACAATACTCAGTTGCAAGTGCATTGTCGAGATGTAAAGTATAATGTGCACCGAAAACACTGCGCCCGCATCATCAAGTTTTAATTGTTGCACTGACGCCATGAGTGATGTAGACTTAGGAAAATACAGAAAGAACTATAAAAAAAACGAGTGTGCCTTAGACCTCACGACTGAAGTAAAACTTCTTTAATATACGAAATGTAACTGGCTATGAGAGAAAGAGAGAAAGAACAGTGCTTCCCTTTCATACCCCCTCCATGGTAGTGTTAAACGTTTAAAGTAACCTTGTTGGAAGTCACATAAGAAGTATTACTTCAAAAAGTTTTGGACCACACCGTTCGAAACGAAAATTTGAGTTACAAGTGCATGGGGTATAAAGTCAGGGCACGTCTTTGTCAGTTCTATTTCTTACCTAGATCTATGCTACACATTAACATCATCGAGACTTGGTCCAAGAATATAATAACGTTGATTAGTTAATGATTGTGGCTGAAACAATGACTCAGGTCAAATCCAGCGTATGAGGGTAACGCCTTTTTAAATTCATTTGATACTGTCGATGGGGAGCTTTTATTAAACATGCATTATCAATTCTAATTTCTAATCTTCGCAACGTATTGGGGCGATGCAACGATCGAGGTCTAGGTTTGATTCGGCATCGCATAGGTCATAATAAAAAAAAATTATAACTCCACGACTGTAATCTCTAGGCATGGTAGATATCGCCTTAGAGCTCTTTTTACCAAGTACCAACTTAAGATTATTTGAGGATGTCTAATGGAAGTAGTTATAGGAACGTCCAAATATTACATTCGGCACCTGCTCACATTTTGCAATAGTTGGTATGCTATACGTGACAGGTTATATGTTCCGTAGCTAGAACATTCCTTGCAATGTTTTCCTTCACTGTTTGAGTTTAGATAAACTTTTCGTATCGAAAAATCATAGACGAACTCATGGCCAAAAGTCGGAATCCATAAAACTAGACCACTGTTGTTGGACATAATGCATCTTAGTGAAGAGCTCGTCCGGGGAAGTACTACCACCATGCCTATTTCTGCCGCTAAGCAGCTTGCTGTGTTCCGGTTTGAAGGGTGTAGATGCCGGTGACATTACAGGGACATGAGACTTAACACCTGTATACCTCAGGTTGATGGACGCAGGGTAGTGCAGCGTAGGTCACGTCTACTGAGGACGTGCTCTCACTGCGTTTCATCTGCCTGTAATTGTACCATGTCATTAGACTACAACAAGGCAACTTGGCGGTAGAAATAGGTAAGGTACTTTAGGTAGTAGTACTTTCCCAGACAAACCTAAGGAGGAAAAGGTTGAAATGTGTGCCCTCCAATAAAAAGGAAAGATCTTCCACCGACCTTTGGCTCGGGGTCCTAAGACCTCCGTGTAACCTTCATAAGCATGATTCAGGATAGTTATTATTTAGCTCACTAGATGGCACTACAAAGTCAAAGTCAAAGTCAAAGTCAAAAATCATTTATTCAGTAATATCCGCAGGGATCATCTTGAAACGTCTTAAATCTAGGTGAATCTAAGCACCAGTTCCTCGCGACCAAGCCTAGAAGAACTACAAACCCTTTCACTAAGAACTCTACCACAACTTTTTGTTGAGTGAGATATATATTCAATAGCATTAGAAGTAGTAGTACCGGCTAATGGTGATGACAAAGAATACATTGATACAGAAAAATCATCTAAAAGAATACCATTGTTATGAATGTACAATTTCAGTTATGTCTATCGCGAATCGCAAAGTGTCGTAAACATCAGTGTACCACCAGGCTATATACGTAGAATAGGTACAACTTTGAACTTTATTGAAAGGAGATAAGAGTGTTGCGACGGTTAAGAAATGTTTGGCCTTGGTAGAAATATTCAACCCTTATGAAACCGCGATGTGCATTTCGATAATAGGTCGCAGAGTAGAATGTGTACAGAGACAGCTGGAATACTCTACGAGTCTACGCTACTGGTACTATATTTTTAGTCATTTTGTTCATGATCAGTGTCTGATATGATCCTGAAGCTCATATACTGCGCAATCGTGCAAAAGTACTCATACCTAGTATTTTTAGGCTGGTTTTGTAAATATGAAGGCTTATTTTTATTTACTGACATTTAATTGTGGCTGCATTAAATATTTTTGTCGCCGTCACTTTCATGTTAATGAAAAGAGATAGCAACAGATTTATCGGTCATATCATAGCGACTAAGATGATAAATTTATCTATCTATATAGTATATTCTATACTATTATCAATAAGACAATAAAAATAAATATGACCAAAATTATTATTAGTTACTGTATCCTTAATTCAACATTTACTCTACTTCAATAGATTTTTAGCTTAAAAATATTGATTTGATAACTAAATTGGCTACTATTAACTGCCGAGTTTATAAGTAGCAGGGTATCACTTCGCTGTTAACTTATTTTGTATATGTCTTTATATTATATTTTGTATAAACTGTTCCGTATTCCTCTATACCTACCCTACTCTGCACTGAGTATCGCGTTCTGAAAGATTCAAGATGTTTTGTTATGGATTATTGAGCGAACCCGTTTGCTCTTACCTCGAACAAAAAGTGGAACACATTTTAGTAAACTCAGGAGGTTGGAGGTTCATCTAAGTGCATAATAATAATAATGCTGGACAATCCACACAGCATCATCTAGCCCCAAGCTAAGCAAAGCTTGTGTTATGGGTACTAGATGACTGATATACTTAATACAATACATTACATATATAGGTATTTTTTATTATACATAGAAAATACCCAGAACACCCGGAATAAATATTTGCAGATCGTACAAACATTTATCCCAAGGCGGGAATCGAACCCGCAACCTCGCCCTCAGTTCAGTGTAATGGGAAAACGGTATTAACTACAGTAGTCGTTAGACTGTGTCACAGTTATCAACTTCTGCCTGTTTACATTAGGTACAATTGTTCCTTAATACACGAAGTACACGGTGCCTACGTTATTTTATTATATTCTTATCTATTATAATATATTAGAAGTAGTAGAGCTCTTTGTGAAAGAGCTCGTCCGGAGTAATACCACCACTATACCTATTTCTGTCGCAAAGTAGTAATGCTTGCATTACTGTGTTCCGGTTTGAAGGGTCTGGTAAAATTACAGACACATGAGGCTTAATACCAGTGTCTCAGGTTGGTGGACGTCGGGTAGTGCTTCGTAGGACTAGGCTATAGATGATAATTATTACTTAACATCAGGTGGGTCATATACTTTTTCCACCAGCAGTAACATAAAAAAAACTACATTATAATTGATATATTATGTAGATAAGAATATATTATAAGGGATTGAATAAATGACTAACTTTAATTCTTACAGAAGCCGTTGTATTCTGATCACTGTAAGATATTCAAATGTGTATAGCTAGCCAACTTACTAGTGGGTGTTTGTCTGTGCGTCTGTCTGCACGTGAACTATTGTCATCAGTTTTGTAAAAGGGCGATTGAAAAAACTGGTTTGGTGATACATCTGTTTTAAGGTGACGTTTTGACTCGGTGACTCACACATACAATGTATACTATAGAAACTACTCAGCTATTTGTCACTTGGTTGCGTGTGCTTAAGCAAAAATAAATATCTGTGGACATATACAATTTTATCTTGTCCCAAATTAAGCAAAGATAGCATGATTACCAACAGGTATACTCTTAGAAACGATAAACGAAGTTTCGTATTATCGTTTTGTAATACACTGCGGGGCAACTCGGTAGCCGTCAAAAGTTGCCGCTGCCTGACATGCCGCGTAGTGTAACTCAAAACAACAATGTGAATCTTCGTTTATCGTTTCTAAGAGTAGACCTGCAGATAACTGATATAAAACTAAAATACTTTTTTTATAAATACATAGGTTCTTGAAATATAATATAACACCCAGACTTTTTTTAGGTGACTCGCTGATGAGACAAGAAGATAGCTCACCTGATCTTAAGTGGTTACCATTACCTATACCAATTAATTGCCTTGCAGGTCACGCTCATTAACGTACCCTACGATGCACTACTCTACGTCCATCAACCGGACACATACTGGTGTTAAGCCTCATGTGCCTGTAATTACACCGGCACCCACACCCTTCAAACTGGAACACAGCACTGCTTGGCGGTAGAAATATGTACGGTGGTAGTATGCTACTATGGTTGCCAGAAAACTAATAAAAATTAGGTACTCTTTTTCTGTAAATACAACTTAGATTACAATATAATACCCAGATACAGAACAAACAATATGTACATCACACAAATGTTTGTCTTCAGTGGAGATTGAACCCACAGTCTAAAACACAGAAGGCAGAACTATTACCAACTGAGGTATACTCTCAAATGTTGATAGGTCGACCACTTTTCCACACAGTGTTTCATCGAATACAGTACTAATCAGTATAACCACAATAGTAATCCACTATTACAAACGGGACTATAAATAAACTACCCTGTACAGTTCGTATAATTAATAATAATAATAATAATAACGCGGACAATCCACACAGCATCATCTAGCCCCAAGCTAAGCAGAGCTTGTGTTATAGGTACTAGATGACTGATATACTTAATACAATGCATTACATACGTACATATTTTTATTATACATAGGAAATACCCAGAACACCCGAAACAAATATTTGCAGATCGTACAAACATTTATCCCAAGCCGGGAATCGAACCAGCAACCTCCTACGGCGCTGGCGGACATTCGCCCATCGCGCCACATCGGTCGTCAAATTCTATGTTATTACTGAGTAAGGATTTCCAATCAACTGAAAACAATCTGGTCTGATGCAATGTAAATTTTCTTTTATCCAAATTTCTTCGGAAAACTCCTTTTTTTCACGTTGATTAACTCTATTGAAGGCGAGAAAATCAACCCTTTCACTGCACGTTTTTATTTCGTAATCAAGTTGGAATTTTTCATAAGTCTGATAAAAAAGCTAATAAATCATTTGGAAATTAATAATTAATAACAGTTAGAAGCGACGGGCGGAATCGAAACGTAAATTCAAAGATATTTGCATAAGAAGGGATACTTTTACACTTTCTTTTTACTTTTTTAGAAATTCACTTACCGATTTCAATGCGAAAGGTAACGGTGGATAAGATAATAGTAGCTACATTCGTGTCACTTCTACAGCTTAAAATCTAGATTTAAGACTGCTAGACCAAGGCCTTTTACATATTTGTGGAGGTTTGCCGTAGCCGCAGTGCAAGATATTGATATTTGTAATTTAGATAAATTGATTTTTATCATAGAAACTTAACCTATACAAAACATTTGGTTTGCTGGCAGTAAAATTCTTAGATTTTTTTACGGATTTTCACTTTCTGGAACACTGATATACCTCTCATAACATTCTTTATGCATAATTGATAAGGATTATAAGGTATTTTATACATATTTGTTTTTTAATTACTTTTATCCTTTCTTAATTTGTTATATTTTCGTACCTTATGTCTTAAATTTTATATTTTCCTATATTTAATTGCTGTAATTGGTTTAAATTCATGTAAAATAAATAATAAGTACAAATACTTGGTTTTTTAATGGACATATCCACACTATTCCAATAATTTAACCCTTTGCTCGCGCGGGAGGATATCGAAAGGACAGAATGAACAGATGTTTTTAATATCTAAGACGCCCCTGCATCTAATGTTTACATTTTGCATTGTTATAAGAAATGGCGGTTATCCTGTCTGTTTGTTGATGGTAAAAAACACATTTTAAATGAGGTTGTAGTGAGTAAACAAATGCAAAGTTTAGACTATTATTTTTTCTATGCAACTTACTGACGGAACAATAAGATGGCCCAGTGGTTACCTCGTAGGTCACGCCCGTTAGGAACGTGCCCTACAATGCAGTGTTCAGCGTCCATTAACCTGAGGTGTTAAGCCATACAGGTGTTAAGCCTGTAATTACACCGGCACCCACATCTTTCAAACCGGAACACAGCAAGCTGCTTGGCGGCAGTAATAGGCATGGTACCTCTTTGGACAACTTATCTTATAATAGATAAACAATAAAACCTTGTGAAACTATAAAACTAAGAATGCATTAATCCAGCATTGCATAACAAACAACAATTGCTATTCAAATGTTACAAAAATATACTCGACTGTCGGTGAGGACAATTATGCGTTTAGGTTTGCGTGGTACAAGACGAATCCAACAATTTTAATGATATTTCATGTTTTTTTTATATTTTCGAACTTTTTTGTTTCACAGTCAAAGTCAAAAAGCATTTATTCAGTAATATCCGCAGGGATCATCTTGAAACGTCTTCAAACTAGATTAATCTAAGTGCCAGTTCCTCGCGACCAAGCCTAAAAGAAGCTAAGCAGAGCTTGTGTTATGGGTACTAAATGACTGATATGTTAAATAGAATACATTACATGCAAAGATATTTTTATTTTACATAAAAAATACCCAGAACACCCGGAATAAATATTTGCAGATCGTTCAAACATTTATCCCAAGACGGGAATCGAAACCGTAACCTCGCGTCGCAGGCGGATATTCGCCCGCCGCGCCACATCGGTCGTCAAATTGGTGTATCTACAGATAGCTACCCATTTTTTTGTACCATCGATTGTTCCGTCTGTTCGGGTCTGTTTGGGTCGGTTCGGGTCTGTTCGAGTCTGTTTAGATGTTATTAAAGCTCTCTCGTGTCGTGCATCTTATAACTTGAGTCGTACGTTGCGAAAACGCTGTGATATTGTTCGCACGATCACCGATTTTGTCACAGATAGCAGTTGGTAGAGCTCTGGTGGTCTAGTGGCAGCGATTCCACCTTCTGATCGAGTGGGTTCAAGTTGTGCACCAATGATTTTTTTTGAAGTAATTACTTCTAATGCGCCTTCCAACAAGGTTACGTTAAACGTTTAATACTTCCATGGAGGGAGTATGAAAGCTGTTCTTCCTCTCTTTTTCTCATAGCCAGTTTCGTATATTAAAGAAGTTTTACTTCAGTCGTGTGGTCTAAAGCTCACTCATTTTTTTCACACTAATGAACTGAAATAAACACTAAAATCTATTTTATTTCGACTCCTAAATCCAAGAACCTTTCATTTGCGAACCTTATACTATTTATGGTTCCCGTTTTACTTTCATTGAACGTATCACGAGAAAAGTAATGAAAATTGAGGAAAAGCGCTGAGGCCCGCCATCTAGCGGCGAGAGGAGGTAAACACTATAATTAACATGATGGGTAGAGTCATTTCATAGATAAATTCAGTTTTAGTTTGATTTAAATAATTATGTTATGCTTCAGCTTAGACTGAATTTTAATAATATAAATAAAAGTAATCGCCTATTATTTGTTTTTAATAATATTAAAACATTATAGTTATTAGTAACTAGCTGACCCGTGCCCACTTCGTTGGTTAAATATTTTTACTTTTCATTTTCAGGTTGGTAATATAACACTCACAAATAACGTTTATCTATTGGTAAAAGAATTTTCAAATTCGGTTCAGTAAATCCAGAGATTATCCCCTACAGCCTCCTAAACTGTATCTCTTTATAATATTGGTATACACTATAAAATAGTAAATACAGTAGTTTACTATCTGTTAAACAGATTGCATTTATTAACTAAGAAAATTGGTGTTGAAATAAGTAATTTTAAATAAAAACGGTTTAATAAATAGCTTAAAACATTATAATTCCAATCTGGTTCAGAAAGCTAGATAAATGTTTCTAAAAAAATATTTTCATACAAAGAAATGTATTAATGTTCTTAAAAGTTTATCGCGGCAACATAAAATATAATTTGTTAGTTTTTATAATGCTGACCTGAACTTAAGGAAATCGCATAGATTTATATAATATCCAAAATTATTTTTTTTATATTAGGGCACGGCCAAATCCCACCCGAGGGATTTTTTGGGATTATATAAAACACTAAATACGTTTGTTAGAATGTGAACGTTGGAATTGTCAACAGAAGTGACTACAGCGAGGATTTCTAACAAAGTACAAACACCTAGTAACCGAATTTCGGGTGGCGCGAAACAAAAACTGACCTACATCTGCGCCCTCGAGTTCAGCCACCCCTGCCGCCTGAGACGAACCCTACGCGTCTTACCCTATTACTTGCACCTTCGATTACTTTCAAGGTGACTATTGCATTTAAAACTATTGTTTTAAATCAATTTCATTTTAAATACAATTAAAATTTAATACAGAAAAATATGACTGGTTTCATCACGATGATTTCCTTCACCGTTTAAGAGTACTGGCATTGTCTATTATTTTTTGTGTAAGTAAATGAAAATTCATTAGTGCACGACCGGATTTGAATCCACGACCTTAGATGGATTTTACTCGCACTAGACCACCGGTGCAAGTAACAGTGTAAGATAATATTGATGTTTCAGGTAAAATTAAACCTATTGTAAATATAAGGTAGGGGGTTCAGTTGTAAGACAAATTGTCGATAGGTGTGCGTAAACAAATGGTTGATACAAAAAGTGGCCAAGAAATGGGCAGTCGATCGCGTCGCAAAAAAAGCGCATCCTATTATCGACTATAACAAAAGGACTTGTGCAGTGATACCTAAGTACACATCTCGATTCATCGTCTCGACTCGATCCGCCGAACCGATGCTATTGGCGCGCCCCACTGTCGCCGCGCGAGAGCGAGACGACGCGCGTAGTTTCGCCGAGGTTGGAGAAGGAGGGAGACGGTCATCTTAGCTACCGAGTGGCGTCCCACTGGGCGGGGCCGCGCTAAGGAGCGAGCCTCAGATGCGCGTAATGCTGGTGGGGCTCCGAGCGGCCACAGGATCGCACTGCAGTCGTGAGTCGCGAGCCACACGCGCGCTCGTGCCCGCCATCCCCCACGAGGATCACCTTACGTAATAATTATTAATCGGATCCAACCATCCGATAATCGATTGTGATTGTGAACTGTCAATAATTAAAATCGTAATTTTATTATTTTTTTAATTACGTTCTATTTCGAGTGAACTTGAGTTTTGTGTACATTGTGTTTTGTTTTGTTTTTGTACGGACTTGAATGATTCTTGTCGGGCGTTACTGACTGTTTGGTTTTATGATTTGTGACACTTTTGTTGCATTGTGTTCGTGACAAACATTCGTTCTGGAGACAGCCACCGTGACATTATTAACAGTAGTGTGTGGACATGTCTGAAAAGTTTTAAGTGATATATCAACGTTTGCCTGAGATTACAAGTAAGTAGATTGTAGTAAGATTTAGGTCTGTGATTTCCCAAAGTAAATACTCCTTGAATTTTCGAAATATATATAGAGCCAATCATGTCGAGTTATTTACATGAGATTATGTTACTTATAGAAACATATTAAGTTATAGAAGTTATATTTTTATTCAAAGATAGGAACACCAGGTGATGAACAAAGACATGACAGTAGTAAAATAATATAAAAATATTTATTTTACTTATTATTTATACTTTACAAAACCTGAACCTACTTTTCCATATTTAAATAAATACTTATCATAGAATCTGCCCAAGAAATCAAAAACGGCCTAAGTCGTAATTGATGATAACTGGGTAGTTACAATTTATTTAATATGTTTTGTAGAATAAACTTTTAAAAACTAAAAATTTATGGAAATGGTCGATCGATAGATTGAATCCATTAAATCCAATAAGAAGACTTTCTTGTTGGATTTACTGAGAAGATACTAAAATAGTGCAAGATAAAGTGGCCACGGTGAAATCTTTGCCGCCGCTCGCGTACTTTACCGTACATACCTAACTCAATTATAGGTGTTTCCACCCCAGTTTTGAGGTTCAGATTTATTAGTAGTTTTTGTAAATGTGTAGGTGTTTGTTTTAAAATAAATTAATAATTTTTATTTAATTATATACGTATTATTTTTATAATAATGATTGGAATCATTATAATCAATTTCTTTAATTTAGGTTTTGATAAAAATTTGTTAAAATTTGTTTAGTAGGTAATGTAATATTTTGTTATTGCATCAACAAACGAATTAGATTTTTAGACACAAATAATCGTATGCCAAAAAGGTAGGTATTTTAGAGTAGTAATGTTTGTGAGACAAAAAGAAAGAAAGAAATAACACATACCGTGAGAAAAACAAATCGGCAATAATATAATTTGCCGTATGATATTGCAATGTACTTATTTCTATAGATAATTTGAATAGTAAATTCCAATTATTGGTTTTTAATAACAGTTTTTTCTTGAAATATAAAAATATTGACAAATCATAAAAGTGCATAATCAGTGATATTTAAATTTACATATTTACTTCTTAACACGTTTGCTTATTTAAACGTCGATTGACACACGTATTTACATATTATTTACATCAAATTATTAATAATGACAGTGGAGTATAAATATGAATTAAATCATTCGCAAAATTGTATCAAAATCAAATATTGAAGGTATATTCTAGTTTTGTTTTCCACTGATTTGTTTTCATAATTTAATAATTACAACAGTAGTTCCGGGTAATTTGTATAGATGGCGTTATGTCGGGTCGTCGAACTCTGCCAAAACAAAACTGTTTAAAACGTTTTACTTTTTTGTAAAATTACTTTTAATTTATTTGTAAAAAATAGCTAACATTAGAATTATAAAGTTTCTTATAAGAATTAATAATTGTTATAATGAGAGCGTATTCTATACCAAATGTAATGAGTTTTAGTAGTAATATATTATAGTATAATCGGGCATAATTAATTAGTATGATATTCTAAAAAGTATTGATCATTTCCAAATTTAAATTTAAATGGATTGAACTGAAGTAAAAAATTATCTGGATCAATATTTGCTACCTATAAGCTAAAAAGGGATAAAGGTATGTTCTGGTCGTAGCATATAGAAATCTGAGATCTTGGCCTACCTCTTAAGGAAAAAGAGGGGGTTCTATAATAAATGAACTACATAAAGGTATAGTGGAACTACAGTACTTACATCTGTCTAGTTTTCTTATTTATTTTGAGCTAAGACGAGATTGGAATTAAGATTTTACTCAAAATTGAGCCTGTCTGATATGTCAGTTTTGGAGAATATAATATACAGATCGACACAATCAAAACTTAAATTAAAAGATATTTCATTACGAGAATAGGGCCTCTGTTTTAAAAAAAACCGGCCAAGTACGAGTCGGACTCGCGCACGAAGGGTTCCATACCTATAATAAAAACGACAAAAAAACACATTTGCTGTATGAGAGCCCCCTTAAATATTTATTTTATTCTGTTTTTTTAGTATTTGTTGGTATAGCGGCAACAGTAATACATCATCTGTGAAAATTTCAACTCGTTAACAACCAATGTTCTTGAGACACAACCTGGTGACAGACGGACAGACAGACAGACAGCGGAGTCTTAGTAATAAGGTTCCATTTTACCCTTTTGGTACGGAACCTTAACAAGAAAAGAAATACCTTTACTCCCCTTGAAATGATACATATCAGATCTTTTAGTACATACTCAAGCTTCCTTTAAGGGTCTAAGGGTCAGAAGTACATCTGAGTATTATTTTTTATACATACCCAACCTTTGCAGTACTCAATACGTGACAGGTAGCAAGCCCAGCACCGCTAGAATACTAATTAGGTTGTTTTTACACAATCCAACTAGAATTATAGAAACAGATTGTCTGCGTGTATCTATTATCCGTGAACTGAATTTCTATTGATTGTGTTATGAGAATTATGAGTTATATTGTTTAACAAATCAATAGATTAATCGATTGACATTAATCTCATAACGACATTAATACCTGTTTTTTTTTATATATATAGTAGTAATGAAACGCGTTGTCTTAATTCAATAATTAAATTCGTGTAAAGATAGTGTGGTGTTAGAATGAATCAATAAAGTAAATTTATGGCCAATGTCATTAGAAGAGAAAATATAGGTTCTATTGTTTACGGAAAAACTTAGTATTTGAAAAAAAATGTATTCACTTCTTTGGATTTTACCGAATGAATTTTATCGAGATTAGATTGATTGGATTGAAACAACACCAAAATTGCCGTAACGTTGAGTTTACGGTATCGATATTTAGGCAAAGAAACCATCGACCTTACGATTTTGTACACCGTGTTCTGTGCTGTGTACACAGCCGTCTTCTGATATTGATATTTCATTCCATCCAAAAGTTGTCTGAAAAAGATCATTTATAATTTCTGTAATGTAATTGGGCCAAATAACAAAAAGAAAATAGATATTGACGATGTGGCGTAGCTGGTGAATATCCGCCTGCGACGCAAGAGGTTGCGGGTTCAATTCCCGTCTTAGGATAAATGTTTGTACAATCTGCAAATATTTTTTCCGGATGTTCTGGTTATTTTCTATAATAAAAAAATATCTATGTAATGCATTGTATTCAGTATATCAGTCATCTAGTACCCATAACACAAGCTCTGCTTAGCTTGGGGCTAGATGATGCTGTGTGGATTGTCCAGCATTATTACATTAAAACATGGCCGTGCTATCCGAACCTCGTTACATTGTAAATGGCTAATAAATTAGTCACAACAGCAATAAGTATCTATGATGATGATATTCATGACCACATGTGCTTCATCGCTTGACTTCCGTCTAAAATATTATTGATACCAGGACTGATACTGAAATGAGTGTAAAAGGATGACTTCAGAAAATGTAAACGAATGTAGCTTATAATGTATTGTTTTTATATAGATAGATAGATAGATTATATATTAATTGTACACCATTAAAGTAGTGAAAAGTATATAAAATAACAACTTAAAAACTATAGGTACAATGGACGGTCTTATTGCTAAAAGCAATCTCTTCCAGACAGCCTTTGGATGGACAGAAAAATATTGTATAGGTAAGGACGGGGGCGTACAAAATATTAATATACTAAATAAGTACCTAATAATAATATAATAAACTACTAAATAATACCTAATAATAAAAATACCTATGTTATACTTATAGGTTTGCTTAATTTGGGGCTGAATGGTGCTGTGTGGATTTTTGCAATTTTAAGAGCAGGAAGATAATGATAATATACTAGCAAAAATGCGCGCGAATTAGTCCGCGAGAATTTAATTTTATATGTACAAACTTCAACCCCCGCTGTACCCGTTTAGGGGTTAGAATTTCTTTCTTAGTACCTCTATGCACCAAGACAAATATACCCTGAAAATTTCAAGCCTCAAGTGGTTTAGGCAATATCAATATTTATAATATAAGTTTATGATTGTTAGTAAATTTTGTATAGAAAATTCTATCTCGACCGGATTCAAACCCACGACTTAAGGATCAGAAGGCAGAGTCACTCGCACTATACCAACAGTGAACGTTTTTGTATTTTGACAGAAGTGCTTTTTTTACAACCTGTATATTTTATAGGAATAGTCAAAATTAAATGATATTAGCACATGTTTCAAGCTTATTGTGAAATAGATTATTAATTTAAAGTAGATTATTTTATTTTTAAAATCTAATTTTAAACCATCAGTTCTAATGCTCTCAAACGGTGAAGAAAAATATCGTTAAGAAATAGTATTCTAGTACCGATGTCACGTTATTGAATACCAACTGCAAAATGTGAGTATGTGAGAAATGTAATTTTTGGACATACCTCTGACTAGCCTCCTTAGACATTCTCAAAAATCTTGGTAGTTACTTAGTAGGCCAATAGGCCCTAAGAGGTTTGAGGGTATATCTACAGTACCTAGGGATTAAAGACATGAGACTGACTACCCCCATTCGATATCCTTGATATATTTTGAAAACTGATTCTAGCCTGAACTACTTGGTACTAAGAGATCTTAGTTGCTATTAACCGTGCCTGGAAATTACATGAAGATTTTTTTTCAGTTAAGATTTGTGACCTTTTGTGATATTATGACGACCGATGTAACGCGGCGAGCAATATTTGTACGATCTGTAAATATTTATTCCGGGTGTTCTGGGTACTTTCTATGTATAATAAAAAAAATCTATGTATGTAATGTATTGCACTAAGTATATCAGTCATCTAGTATACACAACACAAGCTCTGCTTAGTTTGGGGCTAGATGATGCTGTGTGGATTGTCCAGCATTATTATTATTATTATATTACCATCTAAGTACCAAGGCGTGTTCGCCAATTCCTCGTGACCAAGCCTAGAAAAACTTACGGCTTGGTTCTAACCGTTTTTTGTATGATCCTTTTACTAATAATAGTACTAGCTTCGTATAGCAAGACGTATAGTCAGCAGAAACAAGTAGTTAGGTATTATTAGGTACAGTTCGCAGATAAGGCGTGGGAGGTGGCTGTTAAAGGTGCTCCCATAATGTTCGATTAGTGACGTCATCGTTATATACAGGGTGTTTTGTGTTTGAAAGAAACAGCGTGGTATTAGAATTTAATGTGGAGATTGGCTGCCATCGTCCATAACCATCACAGATCAGTTGGTAGTAACTCTACCTTCTGCGCTGTACAATGTGGGTTTGATCCCCACCGAGAACAAATATTTGTATGATGAACACAGATGTTTTTTCTGTGTCTTATAATATATGTATATGTATTTACAAAAAAGGATTTAAGTATTTTGTCAGTTATTTGGTTCCCATAAATAAGCTTTACTTAGTTAAAGACTAGGTGGCGTTTTATTATATTATATATTTATCACACCTGAGGCCCAATTCACTTATTTTTTGAAGTTGATACAAAATTGAAACTAGAATTTAATTGTCAATTTAATTGTTACAAGAATTGAGCCTCTTATAAAAAGATGCAGTCTAAGTACATATAAATTGGACTACTCGTACTACTAGGGCATATATTACGCCATCTAGCGAGAGCTTCAAGAACTTAGCAAGTCAGACACAGACACCCTGTATACTGTTTACGTTAGTGCTATCTCGCAATGGTAAGACGATCCACCGGATGATGATCGATTATGTTGCTAATAATTATAATATTTATTGTGAGAACAAAGCTAGAGAAGTGTTTGGTCATTGGATCTTGGTTACCTACCATTTTGTTTAATCTTTATAACAGTAAGTATGTTAAGAGTATTTAGAATAATTATATTAACATTAGGTAAGAAATAATATAATATATTAGTTTTAAGTAGGTAGGTATAGTTAATAATAAATAAATAAATAATGCTGGACAATCCACACAGCATCATCTAGCCCCAAGCTAAGCAGAGCTTGTGTTATGGATACTAGATGACTGATATACTTAATACAACACACACATTACATAAATAGATATTTTTTATTATACATAGAGAACACCCAGAACCCCCGGAATAAATATTTGCAGATCGTACAAACATTTATTCCAAGACGGGAATCGAACCCGCAACCTCCTGCGTCGCAAGCGGACATTCGCCCGCCGCGCCACATCGGTCGTCAATAGTTAGTGTAGAAGAGAAAAAATTATTAGTACCTACTAAATACTTTTTATCTCATTTTCTGTAATTAGTAATAAGCTACCTAGTGTTAGATTGTCGTGCCCTACCAGGCTCATGTTGAAACTTATTTATGCCCTAAGATCCTCTGTACACAACATGAATGCAATAAATATATTTGATTTGATTTGATTCCATTAGAAAACAAAGAAAATATATCTTCACGACTTAAATCCCAAAGCACGGTAGATATCCCCTCCGATCTCGCAGTACCAAGTAGGTACCTACTCGAGATTCTTCGAGTGTCTAAGGAGGGTAGTCAGAGGTACGTCCAGATAGTACATTCAGTACGTACCCACATTTTGCTGTAGTTAGTATTCTATACCTGACAGGTTGCAAGCTCATCGCCGCTGACGGAATTAAGTACGAACACACAAATCTTTGCATTTTAACTAATACCTATAGTGTGATCAACTAATCGTCCTACTATTATAATTTGCTAAGTTAATAATTTAGCTGTTTTTTTCAATAAACAAACTCATTGAGAAATTATGGAAATAAAACACCATTAATAGATACATCGAGCCATAGTATTGTTTACTTTGGCAATATTTGATATACTACACTATAGGGTGTGGCCAAAGTCATAAGCGAAGCGATTTTAAAAAGAGTGAACGCTTGTGATTTTGCCCGCATGAAACTAATAAATAAAAATTTGACGAAGCTTTACAAAGTCCATGAAAAGTCAAAAGTCGTTTTCCAGATGAGCGCTTTTAACCTAAATCCTTATATTAGTTAGTACCTAGTAGTAGCAATTTTCATAATAAACTTAAACCTCTGCTGCAACTTTTTAGGGGTTTAATTTCACAAATTGCTTTCTTAGTACACCTCTACATACTAAATGAATATACTCTGCAAGTTTCAAGTCTCTACGACCAGCGGCTTAGGTTGTGCGTTCCTTACATGTCAGTCAGTCAGGACAAAGATTTTTATAATTGGTATATATAGATTGTGAATATGTGCGAATATACCTTGAGGAAAACCGTACGTATTGCAATCCCCAATAAATAAATAAATAATAATCACACGCGTCATCTCAGTGCGTATTTTTATACACATGAAAATTTATTTACATTGGAAAAAGTTTGTTATTACTTTCAGTGCAAGTGTAGCATACGTGTAGCATTTATATACGTTGCTATAATGTGTCGCTGCCGCTTATACACTCAGACCACACTTACTTCCTTGTAAATTTGCCGGTAACCAAATTGAACTTTACTAACCTTATTTTAAAGATCATTTTAGTTCATCATCACCGTGAGAAAAATGACGATCTTTCTCAATGTGACACTGATAGTAAACTAATGATTTGTGAAATGCGACGCTTTTTTTATGTCGTTCGTAAATATTTAGTTTTTTTCCAGCGAACCGTTAGGTCACGTGACTCTACGACACTTGATAGTTATCAACCGACCTCAAATAATTAGGTTCTCAATTCGTTTGATTTTTATACAATTTGCTGATGGATCAATCATATGGCTCACCTGATGTTCAGTGGTTACCATCGCCTATAACAAAGCATTACCTTGCAGGTCACGTTCCTACAATACACTGCTCTGCGTCTATCAACCTGAGACATACATGTGTTAAGCCTCATGTGCCTGTAATTTCACCAGCATCCTCACCTTCCTTTAAACACAGCAAGCTGCTTGGCGGGAGAAATAGGCATGGTGGTAGTACTTCCCCGGATGAGCCTTTCACTAAGAGCTCTACAGGTACCTACTACTAAAATTTGTGAATATCCCCACTACATTTGCTCCCGCTTTGAGATCAGTGTCGAGACTTATATCAATAATAATCTTTAATCCAACTACAATCGACCGAACTTCTCAGAAAGATTAAACAAACTTATTAAAAAAACGATTGAAAAATAAAACAATATCCATTGATCGCAGGCGGAGAACACATGTGCATAGACAGAGACAGAGCAATACGAGTGAGGAAGGCGGCTGTAGTTTTTTATTTTTTAGTACATCGATGGCACCGATTTCGCCACATGTTCGGTGCTTTGATGGTTATAAAATTGGTTAGTAGAGCTTCTGTGTAAATAAACAACCCTTGTTTGTTTTTGTTGGGAATGTATTAGTTTTTGACCAAAGAATTATTATAATAATAATGCTGGACAATCCACACAACATCATCTAGTCCCAAGCTAAGCAGAACTTGTGTTATGGGTACTAGATGACTGATATACTTAATACAATACATTACATACACACATATTTTTTTATTATGCATAGAAAATACCCAGAATAGCCGGAATAAATATTTGTAGACCGTACAAACATTAATCCCAAGGCGGGAATCGAACCCGAAGAATTAAAGTAATAATAATAAACGGTACACAGCATGCTGTTTAGCAACTGCAATAGGCATGGTGGTAGTACTTCCCCGTACAAGCTCTATACTAAGAGCTCTACTACTTCTAAAACTACTAAATGTTTTTATATAAATCTTTTATTAGTTATTTGGTTCCCAAAGTACAAGTTTTGCTTAGTTTGGGGCTAAAAAGAAACCCTTCCCCTTCCCTGTTATTACCCCCTCTGCTGTCTTCTTCAGTCTTCCGGTTCGTAGTCATCATTTGAGAAATTGTTTTTCTCATCGCTTAGTATAATACAGTACTGTGACATCCATTAAATCAAGACGATCTTTGCCAAATCTATTTACAACTTGAAAAGTATTTATTTATCTACTGAAGCGTGTCAACGAATATTGATTTAACCTATTGAAAGGTCTCGCATGGCTGTTTGAGTCTATTAGTACGTTCGACGTTTTATCTTGAAGACTGACAAGTTACCTTTTGAAGATAAGTAATATAATGTATTGCATTTCTCCAAGATAGTACAATAATGTGACACCCGTCACAGTTCAGTTCGTAGTAGCTACCTTCTGCGCTAAAGCAAACATTTGTGTAATGAACGTAAACATTTGTTCTGTGTTTGTGTGTTATACGAGTTCATGTATTCTCAAAAGGTATATTTTTGTAAAAAAAAAAGTATATAAACTTGTAAATTAGCTATCAGATATAGTAGTATAATTTAGTAGTTTATAGGTTACAAACAACTGAACGTCATACATCAAGATAAAACATACAAATCAGTCCATCAGTCACCTGATTAGTACAATCAGTATCAAAAGTAGTTGATGTATCATCTACTTCAGCCAAAGCTTGAAAAATTTTATGAGTTCTAAAGTGATACTGAGATCGTAAAGACGAGTGTACTTTAAATTTTGTTAATTAAAAAAAAATTGTTTTGATAATTAGATATTTAAAAGTTATATTTACATTTATGTATTTTTTTATTAAACTACTTGATTAATTAAAATACTACCAATTTACAACTTAATTACGATAACGAAAAAAAAACTGTATTATTAATTTTTTTATACAATTTGCTGATGGAACAAGCATATGGCTCACCTGATGTTAAGTGGTTACCATAGCCTATAACAAAGCATTGCCTTGTAGGTCACGTTAGTTAGGAACGTGCCCTATAATACGCTGCTGTACGACCATCGACCAGAGGCATACAGGTGTTAAGCCTCGTATGCCTGTAATCACACCGGCACTCACACCCTTCAAACCGGAACACAGCAAGCTGTTTGGCGGTAGAAATAGGCATGGTTCTGTTATTCTGATGTTTGCTATACTATTGTAAAGTTTCATTAAAATCCATTCAGTAGTTTTTGCATACATACAAACTTTCGCGTGTATAATATCTCGCAGCTTCACCCGCGTGGTAGTTTTTTCCCGTTCCCGTTATTTTTTCGGGATAAAAAGCTTATATATTAATCCAGGTTACAATCTATAATTATTTCAAATTTCGTCCAAATCGGTCTACTGGTTAGAGCGTGAAAGAGTAACAAACATCCATCCATCCATCCATGCATCCATAGCTACAAACTTTCGCGTTTATAATATTAGGATCTATCAATCAACGTTTGATGGTGACTGTACAGCAAGCATTGACGTACGAGTTGGCGCTGCAACCCACCGATTGCCCCATGATCTGCCCCGTTCAATCTCGAGCCACTAATTGCGATTGCATGCCGGCATATGTCATCCGACCTGCCAATGTCTTCGAACTGCGATCGGCTGCCAAACGGTGAAATGTCAGAGCGATACTTTGTTATTGGTACTTAGTAAACAATGAATAGGAGCCAATAAAATAAAAGAAGGAGAAAACTTTGGGATAATTTGAATATTCGTTTTTGTAGAATTAAATAGATTTAAAAAATGATCTGGAGATCTTAAATAGATTTACCTACCGTCTTATATCTGTACCTAAACACCTGGATTCACAAACAATAAATGATTTGATTTCATTTGATTAGAGGACCGGTGGTCTAGTAGTAGTGACCCCGCTATCAGTCGTGCACCAATGGATTTTTCGGTGAAGGAAAACATCGTGAGGAAACCAGTTAGTACTCTAGCAGCGGCGATGGTCTCGCAACCTGTTACGTATGGACTAACTATTGCAAAATGTTGGTATGTACCAAATGTACTATCTGGACTTACCTCTGACTACCCCCCTTAGACGTCCTCGAAGAATCTCGAGTAGGTACAAAGAGAACGGAGGAGATATCTACCAAAACACTAACAGACACTATTAGAATTTTCTTTTGTGCGTGTCAAACCGCTGAAAATTACTAGTGAAAGGAAAAAGTTTTTTTATTAAATATGACACCTGTCATATTGGCTTTCGACTGTCAAATTTGCCAATGTCAAGTATTAAAAATAAATAGATAAAAGTCGAGACGAGAAAAATAAAAATTGTGTTATGTCAGTACAGTTTTTGTATTTGAATTCTGTCAATGTCATATTATAATGTATAACATGACAGAACAATTCTACTTACTAAGAAATCAAGAAATATTTTTCGCAATGACGACTCCAAAAATAATAACTGTCATAAACATCTCTCATTGACACTCTCAGCTGGCCGAGGTACAGACAGTGACATAAAACAAAACGGTTTAACAATTACAAAGTACAGTTACAAAGAGACAATAAACTAATAAGAGTTTAATTCGATAGTGATATTTAATTTTTATTAAGACTAGCGAAACGCACGCGACTTTGTATGAAGTTATTTTCATACAAACTTCAACCCCCGTTATAGCCGCTTAGGGGTTGAATTTCAAGATTTTCTTTCTTAGTACACCTCTACGCACTACGATGATTATTATGATAGTACATTTCAACGAATTTGAACAAACTTAAAATGTATATATAGACCTAGAATTATTGATCAAGTTCAAGTTTATTGAACCCTTGTATGTTCTCTGTCTCGCTGTTAAATTGTATTATTAAAATGTATTTACAAAAAAAAGTAAGTTTATAAATATTCTATCAGTCATCTGGTTTCCATTGTACGTTAAGAACGAATGAATGAATGTTTTTTTATCGTACACCTTAGAAACTAACAATGAAAGA
The DNA here is from genome assembly GCA_947095575.1 of Electrophaes corylata. Taxonomy (NCBI): domain Eukaryota; kingdom Metazoa; phylum Arthropoda; class Insecta; order Lepidoptera; family Geometridae; genus Electrophaes; species Electrophaes corylata. The sequence continues at coordinate 9,214,749 of OX352720.1, forward strand.
AAACAATAATAAACAACTGCAGAGAATGTACAATGGGCGGTCTTATCGCTAAAAACGATCTCTTCCAGACAACCTTTGACTAAGCTATGCTTTAAGATGGTATCTAAAAAATATCCATAAAAGTTTGTATAACTTATTTTATTATTTTATATTAATTTATTGCTATGGAACAGCTGTTATTTAATGTATATCCTAGAAAATGTATTTAATCTAGATATGTTTATATAGTTTTATTGCTGATGATACCTACGACAATGACAAACGATCAGACATCATAATACAAATAAATATAGATGGATGCGAGAGATATGAGTTGATCTAACGAAGAACAGGTGACTGTATGAATGATGCTGAGGTATTTTCGGATGGTCTTTATTTTTGGAGGACATTCGATTCGGTAAATGCGATCTTACAGAACTAAGGGGAGAAGTGAGTGAATGAATTTATTCATTCATTTGACGTACAGACACAGAAAAACAGATGCATTATTTTTTGGTTAGTTAAGAGAGAAAATAGAAATAGATTCACGACTTTAAGCTCGCAGGCACGGTAGATATCGTCTTAAATCCTACTCAAAATTCTTTGAGGATGACTATGGGGTAGTCAGAGGTAAGTATAATATTACATTTGGTACATTTTGCAGTAGTTGGTATTCCATACGTGACAGGTTGCAAGCCCATCGCAACTTTATCTTACCATCGAATTTTAACTGTTTTCCTCACGATGTTTTCCTTTACCAATTTTACATTTTTGATAGAAAAACCCATAGGAACCCACGACCGGATTCAAAACTACAATCTTAGGATCAAAGCGGAGTCATTTCTACAAGACCTGGTATAATTAGACGTATAAGTATTTTGTAAAAAATAACATGTAAAAAAATTTTGTCTTAATGATTAGTCTGTTCTTTTAGGCTTAACTTTTTTTTGTTTTTTTTTATGTGACTTGTTAATGTAACCAGCAGATGGCCCACCTGATGTTAAGTGGTTACCATTATCTATAACAGAGTATTGTCTCGCAGGTCATGCTCATTATAAACGTGCCCTTACGATGCACTACTCTGCGTCCATCAACCTCACCCACACCCTTTAAACTGAAACACAGCAAGCTGCTTGGCGGCAAAAATAGGCATGGTGCTAGTACTAGCATATGTTGGTAGTACTACCCGGGACGAGCCCTCCACTAAGACCTTTATCTGCGTGAAACCGGAACCTAGATTTGCGTAGTTTTTAGAACTGTAAATTGTTTTTTTCATTCGACATTCCTTGTTTTATTTGTTGCTTGTACTAAAAATTAGAAGGATAGTAGCGTTGACTTTGAACTAAGAATACATCAGAGAAAGATCTCTGATCTCAAAAAAGTCGTGTGAAACAGTTTTTTAATAGAGTGACTCCAAATATCGACAGCTCCCGAAATACTCAGTCCCACGCGAGGGTGTAATGACATAGTGGCTCGGAACACTAGGGTGACGCTTATTTCTGTCATCTCCTATCATTGAACATCGTATTGATTTTGACAGTTGGAGAAAACACCACACTTTGACGGCATTGATGGTACAGGCAAATAGCCTAAGTAGTTGCCATCGCCAAAGTATTGCCTCGTAGGAACGTGCCCTACAATGTACTGCTCAGCGTTCAACAACACAGCAAGTTGCTTGGCGACAGAAATAGGTATGGTGGTATTTCCCACCACCATGCCTATTTTTGTGGTAAATGATTTATTACGAGAACCAAAACCAGAGAAAAATCTATTTGATTGAAAAGCATACATGCAAGGTATCTTGATTTGACAGAATGTCAACGATATATTTGTGACAGCACCGGTCGTAGTCGTAGGTTCGAATCCGGTCGTGTACCAATGCGGCGATGGGCTTGCAACCTGTCACGTAAGGAATACCAACTACTGCAAAATGTGGGTGAATCAAACGTAGTTATTGGACGTACCTCTGACTAACCTTCTAAGACAGCCTCGTAAATTCTCAAGTAGGTAGGTACTTGGTAAGTGATCGGAAGATACCTACCGTGATGGGGGATTAAAGTTGAAATCCTATTTTTTTTTTATTTATAGTCACCCTACGTTATAAGAAACAAAAAATATTTGTATGTCATATTCGTTTCCCGATGTCTTTTTGGCTCCCCTTTCTTGAAGATCAAATCTTGAGTAAATCAGGCGGAAACTTCTTTACCAATATCATAAACCAACTTTATTTCGTTTTTATTGTTGGGTAAAATGTTACTGCTGTTCTGAAAGATTTCTTGTGTTGTCTGATAATCTTGAGTGCAGGAATCTTTGTTAGATGTTTATTTTTTTGGAATCTGTGATTTTGGTATTAGTTGCATTCACTGTCGAAAGCATCGGTGGTCTAGTGGAATTACCTTCTAATTCTAAGGTCGTGGGTTCGAATCCGATCATGCACTAATAGAATTTTCAATTCAAAAAATGTATGTGTCCAATGCCAGTGCGCTGAAAAAGTAAAAGAAAATATTATGATGAAACCAGTTAGTATTTTAGGGGCGGCGATTGGCTTGTAGCCTATCACGTATGAAACACTAACAGTTGCAAAATATGGGTATGTACCAAAAGTACGTACCTCTGACTACTCCCTTAGACATCCTCATAGAATCTCCAGTAGGTACTTGGTGCTAAGAAATCGGAAGGAATATCTACCGTGCCTAAGAAGTACAGTCTTGATGCTATTTATTTTAATTATGACTGATATACTTAATACAATACATAACATACATATTTAACCCAACATACATATTTAACACTTATTCCAAGACGGGATCGAACTTGCAGCCTCCTGCGTCGCAGGTGGACATTCGCCCACCGCGCCACATCAGTCGTATTTATAGTCAATATTTATAGAGTAACTTTAATTTATAAGACTACATTCATTTTTAAAACAAACAGATATAAATCAAATAAGTTTAAGGGGTGAAGTGCATTATAACTCATTTGGGATTTCAAATAGTACAAGATGACATAATTATGCTTTTAAAAAAACATCGAGAGATGCAGTTGCTGGATGGTTGAAATAATATTTATAAAAATCATTATTCCTTATGTTATAAGTTATGTTGATAAATTGTCAGCCTTTCGGCCACACTTCCTTAGGTCAGTGATTTAAATTCTGTTTTGTACATAAAGACAGGACTTGCAGTTAGAAAACGGAGTTATTTTATGTGTTGGTAGTTTAAATATTAGATGATTTTTAAGAGGTGCAAAGTACCTATTTGTGCCAAACTTTCTCGCTTTCTGCTGGACAATCCACACAGCATCATCGAGCCCCAAGCTAAGCACAGCTTGTGTTATGGGTACTAGATGACTGATATACTTAATACAATACATTACATACATAGATATTTTTAAAATACCCAGAACACCCGGAATAAATATTTGCAGATCGTATAACATTTATTTTATTCCCAGTGCGGGAATCGAACCCACAACCTCCTACATCGCAGGCGAACAATCACCCGTAGTGACAATCGGTCGTAGAAAACAATATAAGTATAGTTAGCTAGTAAAATATTTAAATCTGTTGTTTGGCCTTGAAATGTTCGATGATCGTGAAGCTAATTTTAAGCATTTTAAAACTTGTTTAAGTTTACTTGTTAAACATTTCGTAATAAGTTATAATGTATTCAATAATACTTTGTTTTACCTATTAGTTATTGGGTTTATCTGGAATAAGAAACTTTCTAAGCTTAGGTATTTGAATTTCGTACCATCAATCTTTTTATACTAATTTAAAAAAAAAAAAATGTTCCGGGTATATATTTGTTTTGGTGCATAGTTGTATACTCATAAAGGAATTCTTGAAATTCAAACCATAAAGGGGGTACGAGTTTGTTTATAAAAAACCTTGCTAAATAAATCCACTTCAACTCCAGATGTAGATACGCACGTTACCACTTGTTGTTTACATGAATATCTACTCTTATTCATTTAAGAGTAGATATCAGGAAAATGCATCAAAACCCCGATCAGAACTGATCTCTAAAATAAGAAGAAAATGTCTCATTTTCACAAAATCGTGTCTCCAGTTATTAATAACTAATTGAACGTCAACATGTTAGTTAAACTAAAAATCACAATTTGACAAATAATATTTACAAAATGACTAGAATCAAAACATTTCAGTGAGTCCCATTTAAATAAATAAATTCTAAGGTGTATCTCTGTTTCTCACATCATACCGAACACGATCAAATTAGGTAATGCTAGTTTTCATCTCACTAGAACTACTTACGTGCAGTAAATACATACAGTAAGATACGTTATAAAGTCGATAACACCTAAGGACAGATGAAGATTGCGGCTTTATTTATATTTAGACAAATAACTTTAAAACACAACCGTTAGTTACTGAAGACAGTATATCATGCCATCACAATGAACACAAAGACAACAGTGACACAACATAAAGTCGTCAAGAACCGTGAACCACACCTGCCCTCATAAAACGCACGCACGCGATGTTCGATTCAATTGTATCGATAATCGGGCTTTTAATATCGAGTGACATCACCATAGCCGCTTTCGTGATAGTACCACGTTAGGCACTTATCGCTACTGAATTGAAATTGATCATTTCGTTAGTCGCTATTTGTTTGATAACGTTTGGGTCCGCTGTCCACTGAAGTATCGTGGTCATGACATGGTCATCGAATTGGCTATGTGTTTTTATATAAAAAAGCGTCTAGAATATCGTAAGTTTTTTATCTGCAATACTTTAAAATAAGGATAAGAAGGTGGAATGTTATTGCCTAGCAGTAGACACGAAAGGTTAGTAATAGTAATAGGGATAACTCAGCTCGTAAATATAGTTTACTATCTTAGATAAGTAATAATTAGGAAAGGTATCAAAAAACTTGTTATTCGTATGTCGTGTAGCAGTACGGTTCGGTAAACATAATCGTCAGTTATCATTTCAAAACGGAACCGATAACAGCCGACAACTCTAGAACACAACAAAAAGGCACTTAACGGATTCACAAACCACTCAATGCATCCGAAAACCCAAAAACAGCAAACAAAATCCATCAATCAAAGAACAGGCAATGAAATAATCGAATTTCAGAACGTCGAGTGCAGCTCAAAGAGCACAAACGAAGAACCACAACAGATTTGGCAAATTGGAACGAACAAAAAGAACCGAGTTTGACTAATATCTGGCACAGAGTTCCGTGTCGATACCGAACAAAAGGAGTAAGGAGAGACGAAAGAAAATCAAACGAACAATTCAACCGCTCGCGATTTCACTTGAAATACCGAATTGCGATCGCTGATTCACATCGATTCTGTTTGAGATTGCATGCCGTTGTAAATGCATAATTAGGTTAGAAAGAAAGCAAAACAGATCGATCGAAGGGAACTGAAAAGTTCTGTGTCACGAACTCCTTTTCGAATCACGATAGATTTTACTATCTATTGTTTTGCAACAACTTTTACTTTACCGTTATATTGGAAAACCATTGGAGATTGAACCCTATGCAAGTTGTTTGTAGGCGGTTAGTTTTCGATGCATTTTGTGCGGCACTAATATGTTTGAAAACTTTTTACGCGTGAGGGTGATCTTAGTTTCGTAATATTTACGACGATATAAAACTGTTTGCGGTGTTGTTCAGTGTTCGGATATTTTTAATGTTTGGATATTTTTGAAGCACCTGTCTTTTTTGTAACGATAGTCGTTAATGTTTATCGAAACTGCTTTATATTTTAGCGGGTATTTAAATCATGATAATGGCACGCGATCTGTTTCCAAGTAAAGAATGTGGATGACATTTTAAGCTGTCATTTATCAAATAGAAATAAAACCAAGCAATGTCTGTGCCTCTATGAATAAATTATAAATTATTTGAAATAATATTTTATCTAATGCTAGCTGACCCCGCGAACTTTATTCCGTATTATTTTATTTTTATTATTATTTATTATTCTTATTACTTATAATCCTATTCCGGATGAAGATAAATCACACAAAAATCATAAAAATTGATCCAGCCGTTCTTGAGTTATAAGAGGTGTAAGTAACTAACACGACTTTGTTTTATATATAAACATTTGTAAAATTGTAATTTTTGAAAAGTTTGTTATAACCGCTTAAATCTCATTTCTCAGTACGGTCATTTAATGAGGAATATTTTTATGCTACAAAAAACATAACAACACAAATCTACAATTTAAATCAACAACATGTAAAGTCGAACCGATTTGTTCATTATTATTCAAAAAGGACATTTTGAATTTGATGAAAAATAAAGTTGTTAAGGACCACGTTAATAAAGGGAGTCAACCGGCAGCCGACACGCGACGGTTACCTCAAGATCACAATCTAGTACCACCTTAAATTTACTATTGTCAAATACACACAAACTATTATTAACATCCTTATTTATATAGCCGTAAGGTTTATCATAAGATTAGAATCAAAGCTTCGGAACCAAGAGAAAGTTTGTCAACAAGTCGAGACGTTAAAATTTCGAACTGCCCTTAGTTTCGATTTACTGATATTTATTGATTTGATAGAACTGTAAAGTAGGAAAGTTATGATCCACAATTTGTGTTTGATAAAATCTTCTGCGGATTTCGGAACGACAGGTAGCTAATGTTGTTCTCGACCATAAAAAACTAGATAACTTTAAATTTATTTTAATAGGTAAAGGTAAACTGATTCAATAAAAATTTAGCCTTAAAGTAGAAACATCTAAAATAATAGATACGTTCAATGACAATGATAAAGTGCCTGCTATCAATAAAGACAGCGATAAAATAAATAATGAATATTGATAAAATAGGGTGTCTCATAATAAGGCTACAAACATTAATGTATCAATAGACTAATAAATAAAATACTGGCGTGGTTATCTACATCAAACCTCCCCTCTAATGAATATTAACCAATATCTAAATGCGTAAAAGTGACTAACATGAAGTGCTTGTATTTCAGTTTATGTCTTTGCTATGACTCATTGTTTGGACAAAATTACAATATCATCTTTTTATTTTTACAAATACGTACTAGTTTTTGAAAAGGCTTACACGTAGATTTTTCAGACTTATTCTTTTGAAATTAGTAAAGGCTTAAAGGAAAATAATCTAATGTACCTTTTGACCATGCGAACTAAAAACCTGGACATTTAGCGAGCAAATACTCCCTGTAGTAACAGATTCACAGAGAAAACAACCCTTTGCTTCTATTGTAGATTGTTTAAACAGCGTCAGGGGCAACTTTTTCACATAAACCCCTATTTATAAGATGCTGTAGTGCCTGGGACAGGGTTTTTAGATATAGTAGACTTGCTTGGCCAGCATCTACACCATCTTAGTCCTGAGAAAACCCGAGACTGAGTCAGTTTCTCATGCATTGACCAAGACTTGCTTGTGGATACAAAATAGATAGAAACAGCTGTCAAACCTAATACCATGCCTTCTGTGCAGCAAGGATTTGGAAAATGTGGCAATGGCAGTAACGCTTTTAAGTATTGGGTCTGCTATGTCAACGTGTTTGCTATTGTCAAGTGTTTGTTATAAACAAACGGACTTGTAATCTTGTCAAGTGCAAGATGGCATGGTGCACCCATACACCTTTGCGGAAACTTAGAACTAAGGTACTCCAGGATCTTGAGGATTTCCCTTTGAACGCGAAGACGGAATGGAAAATGAGGGCTGATCTAACAGTCTGCCTGTCAAAATACTAGCTTGTGTTGAGTGAGGCTAAAAGGATAATACCGGTACCCATACTGTTTGTCTATCAGAGCAATATGCAAGCGAATATGCAAACGAATAAAAACTAAAACACTGAAAATTGTTAGTCCAAATGTATCTCAGAGAATGTTGATTGAATTTGAATTCTGACATTGAATTTCATTATGATCAAGAAAATTAGCAAACTTATAGCAATTTTAAGTTCTTTTTGAGCAAAATAAGGATATAAAAAAATAATAATATTAAAAGAAATAGTATTTGAATAGAAGATTAGTGAGCTAACAATAGGTACTTAATGTAAGTTCAGATGGATTTAAGGACAAGAAAACTTTAAATAAGAACTTCCTAGCGCCAACACGAAAAAAACCCCTAAATCGATACAATCGATGCCGGCGATCAGGACCATAGCGTGACGTGTAATCCTGTTTGCATATCGGCGGGAGTCGGCACGAAACTCGGCACTTATCATGTTTATTGATTGACACGCCAGTAATTCACTGCTCCAGCCCTGATAGCCGATGGGCAAGGGAGAAAAGGTAGCGGAAACTAGTAATAGAACAAAGTATACAACCCCTTTGGCAAAATTATTAATTAATTTTTCCAGAAAAACAGTCGAAATCAAAGAATTTTCTTGCTTGATTAACTCAAAGTAAAAAAAAACTGGAGTTATCTTTGATATAACGAATGATTTGACTTTGAACGAAACGTACAGAAAATAGGACAAATATTTGAAATAAAATATACTAACCCGAACTGGCGTCTAATGTTTGTTATTGATAACAATATGTTGTAGGTACTTTTAACTTCTTAAGAACTATAATCAAGTAATCACCTGCATTCGCTAGCGTATGCAACTTAAAGCATTGAAATTTACTATTCAAGGAGCTTGGTTTTAGGCGGCAATAACTTAGTTTTTGCATGTTTTTGTAAATTGTATTTAGTGTTTCGGCCGCAACAAATCGTGCAGCAAACCCAATAAATTACATTTAATTTAGCACCTACTTGACCTGCAGACTGGGCAATTTAATTCAAAGTACTTAATTCTAACAGTATTTCAGTGAGGTTTGTCCCTTATCTGCAACGGCCTTTATTTGAGCACCGGTTTTAATACCAGTAACCCTATTTGTCCGCAAAGCTATAAGACCGAAAACAACTTCTTTGTCTTTCTTGTCCGTATCGCTATCGCACTATGCATCGACCGAAATTAGTTTCGACACGAAAACTGAAACAATAGAATCGATATCAACACCGTCTTTTTCTGTTTCAGACTTCCAAGCACGCGATTCGAAAAAACAATCGAACTGGCTAAAGAAAAAAGTTTAACTGGCTGAAAAGAACTGAACAAGAAATGTGGGGTTCAAATTTTGCAAGATTTCGAATGGTGCAAATTTGATGTGACGGTCAGTATGCGCGGGGCGTGAGTGGCGATCGGCCGGATGCACCCGACGGGCGCGGCTAGCCTGCCGGCACCGGAGGCGGAGGTGCAAGCTATGCACTCGATGGATTGGCTCTTCAAGAAAGAGAGAATATATCTGCTTGCACAGTTCTGGCAACAGGTAAGGATATTAAACAAGAATGCTCAATAGGTGACCTTGCTTAATATTGACATAATCTGGTTTAAGATGTATAATGATGAGACAAATTAATAGTAAATCTAAAAATAACAAAGAAAAATTTAAGGTTAAGAAGAATTATGTACATATTCTACAAAACAAAAAGTTTAAATCACATGCAACAAGGACCTTATTTGAATTAGTATATAAACGATATTGCAGTGTGCAAACAACAAACAAAATCAATTAATAGTTCCCATTATGAGTACAATTAACCTGTATCTAACCCACGGGGTCGATGGGACCGCGATCGGCCACAAAACAATTATATCTATTGTTTGAACAACTATTGTTTGGTATGATAATGTTGATCGACTCTGTCATTAATGTTTAGGACCAAAGATCAGAATTTGATGATACAATTGGTACCACTTTAGCATGCAGTTATTACCATAGCTTATGCACTATTAGCCTGTACGAATTATCTCGGTATTAGTCCAGAGAGAGGAACACGTCCTTATGCTTGGCTGCTACTTGGAGTTGACCACTTATGATTGAAAATTGGTCTTCTTTTTGGATTCTAATCATTCAAACCACGCATGATTACTACGGGTGGTTCCGCATATAATATAATGATCACTAATCAAGATATATTTTCACTATTTTGGCAGATTTTTAGCCTTATTTAGTTTAAGTATTGGTCATATTATAATTTACATCACTTTGTTCATCTGAATTTTTATTCTATGTCAAATCAGAGACAATAATTACTCTGTAATTCTGATAACATCTACCTAATCGTTATAAACACATTGTTCTTGGACCTCTGATCTGTATCAAACAAGGTCAGAGGATATTGCAATAGACCATAGATCAGAGCAGAGAGCAGCGCAGAAGGAAATACTTATACCATTCTTGTTTATTGCGTAACTCGTTCTATCAGTACTATAAAATTTCCAATCGTTTCAAAGCCTCGGGTACAAAAATTGCAGTCAAAACATAGAAAGAATTTTTGAAACGTCTTACAAAATAGATAAATCTAGACGCCAGTTCCTATATACCAGGTTTGACCAGTACACCTTTACGTACCAAAATGAATATACCCTGAAAATTTCAAGTCTCTGCGACCAGTGGCTTAGGCTGTGCGCTGTCTATATGTCAGTCAATCAGTCAGTCAGGACAAAGATTCTTATAATAGGTATTAGTAAAATCGATACTGGTCCCTTTTTATAACAATTTCTAAATTAGCTGTCAATTTGGGATTTGCCATGTTTTTAAATGTAATTTCAGTAAGCTCAGCCTCCTACGTTGAAGCCTATACAATCCTTAAACTGAACCGTTTCGTTTGGACAGATCCGATGACATAATTACGAGCCGTATCACGACTGTTTAAATAAAATATCAGCGAATCTGTCCAAAAGGAACGATTCAGTTTAGGTTTTTTTTTTTTTTTTTTTAATGCTGGACAGTCTACACAGCATCATCTAGCCCCAAATTAAGCAGAGCTTGTGTTATGGGTACTAGATGACTGATATACTTAATACAATACATTACATATATAGATATTTTTTATTATATATATAGAAAACACCCAGAACACCCGGAATAAATATTTGCAGATCGTACAAACATTTATCCCAAGGCGGGAATCGAACCCGCAACCTCTGCGTTGCAGGCGGACATTCGCCCGCCGCGCCACATCGGTGGCCAAATTGAACTGACTTGCAATAAAACTTGATGATACGGTCGCTGTACTCGATAGTGTTAGAAAGTATACCAAAGGGCACTGTGACAATAGCCATTGTAAATAGATGAGGAATAATCTACCAGCAGACATTATTAGATGATGCATTGGTCCTAGATTAGATTAGTACCTATTCTGACAAAGTATCTGCCAAAATAAATGTCAACCGTCACTACTCAAATAAATGCTAAGATGATATATTAGTATAAGCTGTAGAAGTCGTCACCATCATCAACAGCCTGTAGAAGTTCAATGCTGGACACTTGGGGTCCCTTACACGTTTCCAGGAAGAACGATTTTGAGCCATTTCCATCCATCAATCACGCGATCTCAACTACGTCAGTCCATCGGGTAAGAAGGCTGTTTCTATCATTTATCACATAATACACACACAAAAAATTATAAATTCCTATCTACCAGTTTACGTTATATTAGGTCGATTGCCCAATATATTATACCAATTATAGAAATCTTTGTCCTGTCTGACTGACTGACTGATATATATTATAGCCTCACAACTCACAGCTAAAGTCACTGGTCGTCGAGACTTCAGAGTATATTTGTCTTGATGTCTCCGTCCGAAATTCTGCCCCTATGCGGGGGTTGAAGTTTGTACAAAAATAACGTCACGCGAGCTTAATCGCGTGACTTTGCTAGAAATACATATTTTAATAAAAAAGTATCATTTAATAAATTCAATATGATAGCTGATAAATTAAAAGCTTTTCAACCATACACTATTATGCATTTTCTCTGAGACAACCTACAATGTATTGTTACAATTTAATTAAAAACAGGGAATTAGAGGTATTTTCATAAGACTGCTCACGAAAGTTGTAATCACTCTGATTTATGTAGGTTTTACTTCCTGCCGTGTTAGATAAAGCCCAAAAAGCGAACCTAAGCTGAAAACTATAAAATACACGAAAGTATCGAATCATGCAACGGAGATCGTAAAATAAAGCATGACAGCTAAGCTTGGTATTTACTAGACTAGTTGGCTGGTTCATCATTTATTTTTGAATTTTATCGCAGTTTTTTTTAGAAAAGCTTACTAGTAACACAAAGAAAAAAACATTGTATGAACAGAAATGCATGTATACTGCAGGCTATAAGGTAAATAGAGACAACAGTAATAGTAGTAGAGCTCTTTGTGAAGGGCTCGTCCAGGTAAGTTCTACCACCATATCTATTAGCATTCTTGCACTAAAATTTTTCAAAAAAATATTTATACGTCTTAACGGAAAGATCTCGTGAACTATGCTTTAGTGCTTAAAGCATAACAAGGTATGGAATTAAAACAAAACATCTTTTCTTCTAATCGATAAGTGCAATTCTAGGCACGGCATATGTAAATTTAGAAATGTAAATGCGGTTTTTAATCAATGTTTAGCTTAGTGGGCAGTTCAACAATACTATCAGAAGCATTCAAATGTAGTGTATCAGGAGAACGCATCGCTTCTCGGATGAATATTTATTTGGTTTGTTTATTATGTTCTATTGTTTGTAATTTGTCGCAAATTGTCGTGTATTGGAAATGGCTTTATCTTGTTTCTGCATTGTTGTAATAATTTGTTTTTACTTGACTATTTTTATTGAGAATATAGATATATTGTAATGTTACAGAAACTTACTTGTTTGAGATACCTTAAAATTTCTTAAAAAAATTAATAAAACAACATAAAAAATGCGAAGCCGTATCAATTTTGAGTTTGGTGTTTCTTTTTGATTTTTTTCTTTTGAACTGTTATTTTGTTGCCGGTTTTATAAGGCTCTGTTGCATGAAATTCCTTGAATTATTAAAAAAAACAATCCATAGCAATTTTTGGAAAATAGGGGGTAAAGGGGGAAGTTTACTGTAGCGTTATTGGTCGACGGATTTCAATAATATTTAAAAGGACTTCATTCTTCACAAGATGTTGCAAAAAAATCCTAAATGGGAGAGTGGAGGGGGGGAAAAGGTGAAATTTTTCTGTAGCTTTCAATTTGTCTGAAAATGCATACTTACTTATAGCAATCACACTACGCAGTTTTTTTTACATTCAAAAGACAAACCCGTAGACACCAGATTCGACTTTCTAGGACCAAGGGAACGCGAGAAATCGCTAAAATTTGTACTTTTAGTTTTCACAAATAAAAGTCTTCATAGGTAAGCGAGATGTATTGTTTTCACAGTACCACTAGTATAACAAAACTGCCTGCATTCTATATTCTACCAGTGATTTAAATTTTGTTTTCTACCTATAGTAACAACCCGCACTTTACTATAGGTATAAAAAGTTATGATAAAATATGTAGATATTATTATAAGGTAGATAGGTTATATATTAGATGTAAAATATTTGTATATGCTAAATTACTTCCGTTATAAAATAAATAAATATACATGTAGATGTAATATTAATTCTAGTCTGACAGTTAACATTCGTGTAGTTCATGTAGGCGCCATTATTTGATGTTAATACAGTACGTGTATGTCATCTACAATCGATGTGATTATTTGCATTACTCCTAATGTCATGTAATTGAGTGATGACAGTTGACAATGACAGTTGAACCTGTGTCGTAGATCATAGTGTATTATCTCGTATGTTCGATGGTTTAATCTTCATTAGATAAATACATAATGCATTTGATCTTAAGTAGAGATTTAGGTATCTTGTCAGATTTGTTTCAATTATTGTGTGGGATTTCAAAACCTGGGTACCTATCTACAATATCATTTATGAGACTGGTGATGGTATGGGCGCGACCCCTTCTGATCCTAAAGTCGTGGGTTCGAATCCAATAGGTCATGTACCATTGGGTTTTTTCGATTCAAAAAGTATGTGTGCAATGCCAGTGCTCTTATAAACGGTGAAGGAAAACATCATTAGGAAACCAGTTAGAATTCTAGCAGTGGCGTTGGCTTGGAACCTGTCACATACAAAATACTTGCAAATGTGGGAATGTGCTATAGTAAGTATATAGTTTAGTATTCCATTCATGACAGATTGCAAGCCAATCATCGCTGCTAGAATACTAACTGGTTTCCTCACATACATTTTTCGAACAGAAAAATCCAATATTGCCGGATTCGAACCTACGATTACATTAGATGACTGCAACCCACTAAGCCACTGGTGCAATAGCTGTTTCTTTGTTTCGTGTTGTATTTTCGCCGGTGACTTCAAAGCTCCCATTTTATGACTTTCTTGCTTATTCAATTAACAATTCAATCACAATTTTCTTCTCACATCCGCAAGCATTCTATATAATCAATCGTCATTCGCGGGGACAGTAAAACCAGGCACTATCAAAACTTATAAGTGGATTTTACTGAAGATCAGCTGGCAATGGAAAATGAGCTATAGGGTATTCTATCAAGATTCAATATAGAGCAAACTTATTTATAGTAGGATTTGTTTGTTTTGCAAAATGCAATTGAGCTGTTAAGTTTCAGTTTGCACCATAAAACTGGCGTCCATCTGTTGGTCATGGGTTCCAGCCTCACCGAGGACCAACATTAGTGTGATTTATTTATGTGTCTTGTTGCTGAAAAAATCGGATGGTCCACGTGATGTTAAGTGGTTATCTATAACAGAGCATTGCCTCGCAGGTTAAGCTCATTATAAACGAGAACTTGCGATGCATTATTCTGCGTCCATCAACCTGAGGCATACAGGTGGTAAACCTCGTGTGCCTGTAATTACACCGGCACCCACACCCTTCACAACAGAACACACTGCGCTGCTTAGCTCTTAGTGAAGGGCTCGTCCGGAGAAGTACTACCACCATGCTTATTTCTGCCGCCAAGCAGCTTGCTGTGTTCCGGTTTGAAGGGTGTCGGTGCTGGTGTAATATTACAGCCACATGAAGCTTAACACCTGTATGCCTCAAGTTGATGGACGCAGAGTGGTGTATTGTGGGTTACGTTCCCTACCTGACCTACAAGGCAACGCTTTGCTATAGATAAAAATAATAATAATGATGCTGGACAATACACACAGCATCCCCAAGCTAAGCAGAGCTTGTGTTATGGGTACTAGATAACTGCAATACATTACATACATACACATTTTTTATTATGCATTTCTATGCATAATAAAAAATGTATACCCAGAACACCCGGAATAAATATTTGTAGATCGTACAAACATTTATCCCAAGGCGGGAATCGGACCTGTAACCTCCAGTGCAGGCGGCCATTCGCCGCGCCACGTCAGTCGTCAAAATAAAAAAGTAGTGTGGTTTCCAAATGTGACTTGAAATAGTTCTTTCTGGAAACTTATGTTGGACTTATGGGGAGGCCTGTGTCTAGCAGTGGACAGGATGTTTTTGATGATGATGATGTAATAAATCGACTATTAGCCACCCATCCTGAGCAACTTTATAACTATATTTATCTACCACTGAAAGAGATCCTCGGTAATTAACATCTATAAAATCTCAACTGACCGATGCTACAAACGACATTTTATTGTTATTATAATTGAAAATGAATTCTGATCGCTGTCTTTAAAATGACGAATAAAATCAAAGATATTGGAATTACCTGTTTAAATTTAAAAATAAAAAATAACTTTGACTTTGACTTTGGTAGACATCCCATCAGATCTCTTAGTAGTTGTAGTAGAGCTCTTAGTGAAGGGCTCGTCCGGGGAAGTACTACAGCCATGCCTATTTCTGCCACCAAATAGCTTGTTGTGTTTCGATTTGAAGGGTGTGGGTGCCGGTGACATTACCTACAAGCACTTGAGGCTTAACACCTGTATGCCTCAGGTTGATGGACGCTGAGCAGTGTGTCGTAGGGCACGACCTACGAGGCAATGCTTTGTTATAGGCGATGGTAACCACTTAACATCAGGTGGGCCATCTGCTTGTTCCATCAGCAAAAAAACTCGAGATTTTTCGAGGATTTCTAAGTGTTTAGTCAGAGGTACGTTTATATATTACATTTGGTACTTACCCAGATTTTGCAGTAGTAGGTATTGAATACGTGACAAGTTGCAAGCCCATCGCTGCTGCCAGTATACTAACTGGTTTCCTCACGATGTTTTTCTTCACCAATTGAGAGTATTGGCATTGCTCACATAAATATTCATGATAGAAAAGTCCATTGCTGCACGACCGGATCTAGACCCACGACCTTAGGATCAGAAGGCAGGGTCACTCCCACTAGACCACTGATGCTGTTTAAATCCGTATTTAAAATTTGAAGAATCCGCTTTTATCGAATGTTTTTCTTGTATCAAAAATTTTATTAAAAGTTTGTCAAAACATGTTAAATTATAACTTGACACAAAACATAATAAAAAGACTATTGCCAAATTGAACCCAACCCGATTTCTCGGACGGTAGGATTTGAAAAAAGAACAGTTCTTTGTTAATTAGGGTAACCGCAAACATTTAGATTTCGACGCCATAATTAATCGAGTCGATTCATTCGATTGTATCGGAGCTCTCGAAAAAAGAGCATTTCCCTACGGATCAGAGGGAATGCGATCGGTTCCCACAGCCTTGATGACGAAGAATGTGCCGAAAGCAAAAAATGGCGTGCTTTCCCATGCCTATGTCAGTGGGTCGAAGGGCCGAAGGAACTAAAAAAGAAAATTTAGAAATCCATGCCTATTTCTGCCGCTAGCAACGCAGCGTGTTCCGGTTTGAAGGGTGTGGGTGCCGGTGAAATTTATTGTATACCTCAGGTTGATGGACACCTAGCAGAGTATCATAAGGCACGTTTTTAACAAACGTCACCTATGAGGAAATACTTTGCTATAGGTGATGGTAGCCATTTAACTTCAGGTAGGCCATCTGCTCGTTCCAACAGTAAGTTGTTTAAAAAAATCTATGACGAATGTATACGCATGCATGTTAAACTGACGTCTTTATACGTGTGACGTCATAGTGAAGACGGGTTTTAACGCAAAGTTATATCTTCGCCTTTATGAAGTATTGTTACAGACAATCAATTGTAATTTCAGAAATCTTTTTATTGCACCGCACAAAAGCAGGCCTCAAACTTTAACCTGTATTTAAAAATCGATTGCCAACCAAAAAATTGTCACTGACAAATGATTCGAACGCCTTGCGGTTGAAATTACGAATTCAAATCTTCGAATTTCGAACAAAAACCGCCATTAACCTTCGGTTGTTATCTTTTTTCGGCTGTCGATGATTTTGAAGCTAATCGTGTTTTTTGTCGATATCCGAGGCTAATCGATGTATCGAGCTCACTAATTCTATTTGTGCCACTCCTACTTTACTATAAGTGGGCGTGATCTATTGATAGTCTCGTTCTATCACGTAAAGTAGTTCATTATAATAAAAAATTCAAACTTTTTCTTTTGATTCTATTCTAGAGCGCACTGCAGTAGCGCGGAATCGCTTAAACCGCGAACCGTAAAGAATAAACTTCACGACGTCAATAATTTAATAATAAAAAAAAGAATCGATTGTGGTTAATGGCCGACCGCACGAATCATCTGTACAGTCAAATCATCAAGCGCTGATGGTTTTTTAATGATATTTTTCACAATCGGTCCGATCATTGATGGTTATTAGGTATAGGCAAGCCTCGAGACATGAATGTTAAGCCTTCGACAACTCGTAACGCAAGCTAATCTTAATCTTAACCCGGGTCACTAAGACCCATTATCCTGTGTAAATTATCCGTTATTACTAGTAATTTCTCAGTTGTAATGTAGCTCGGTGTTGTGGGAACCGTTTCTTTGGTAAAAGTTTAAGAGGAAATCTGCATTTTACTGTCTAAAGTAGACAACAATATTACTCATCTATCACATAGGTACTAGTAAAGTAATTTTCCTCCAGTTCTTCAGTGTTGACCTCCGCTGTACCTGTTTAGGGGCTAAATTTAGGGAAACCCTTTTATAATAAGCCAACACAGAAATAAAAACCTGCCAAGTGCAACTCAGACTCGCGCACGTAGGGTTCCGTACCATTATCTATAATAAAAACGCGATTGTTGTATGAGAACCCCCTTAAATATTTATTTTATTGTGTTTTTTAGTATTTGTTGTTATAACGGCAACAGAAATACATCATCTGTGAAAATTTCAACTCTAACTATCACGGTTCATGAGATACAGCTGACAAACAGACAGACAGACAGACAGACAGCGGAGTTTTAGTAATAGGGTCCCGTTTTACCCTTTGGGTACAGAATAAATAAATAAATAATGCTGGACAATCCACACAGCGTCATCTAGCCCCAAGCTAAGCACAACTTGTCTTATGGGTACTAGATGACTGATATACTTAATACAATACAATACATAGATATTTTTTATTATACATAGAAAATACCCAGAACACCTGGAATAAATATTTGCAGATCGTACAAACATTTATCCCAAGCCGGGAATCGAACCCGCAACCTCCTGCGTCGCAGGCGGACACTCGCCCGCCGCGCCACATCGGTCGTCGACCCTTAAAAGTACCTAAAGATCTCACTCGATGAAAACTTCTAAAGTAGGTTAAAAACAAGGCACGTGACTGGTCCCACAGGAAAAGCATACCACAGCAGTAGTTTGCTCATTAACATAATCTTAGCCGTTGCGAAGTGTTTTCGACGTTCTAATTTTCCACATTGCAAGCTCGATCGCCGGCTAAATGCACTTATTGTTTGTATAGTCGTCGGAATGGACCATGTGTGTGGAGAATGACCCTTGCTTATTAAAATACACTATTGGCGCAAAATATCGCTATTTAAGTTAATACATTCCACTACCACTTATTATCCCTTTATTTTTTAAGCTATTTTCTGGACGTGCTTTTCTCTACCTTTGAGAATCTTGAGTAGGTTGGTGCTAAGAGATCGGTGGGTTCCATACCCAAAGGGTAAAACGAGACCCTATTACTAAGACTCCGCTGTCTGTCTGTCTGTCTGTTTGTCTGTCCGTCTGTCACCAGGCTTTATCTCATGAACCGTGATAGATAGAGAGTTGAAATTTTCACAGATGAGGTTTTTCTGTTGCCGCTATAACATAAAAAAGGGTGACTCTCATACAAAAAACGTGTTTTTTGCCGTTTTTTACTATAGATAATAGTACGGAACCCTTTGTGCGCGAGTCCAACTCGCACTTGGCCGGTTTATTTTGTGCTACCCTTTTTAGT
Organism: Electrophaes corylata; assembly: GCA_947095575.1. NCBI lineage: Eukaryota > Metazoa > Arthropoda > Insecta > Lepidoptera > Geometridae > Electrophaes > Electrophaes corylata. Next base: position 9,233,874 of record OX352720.1, read on the forward strand.
ACAGGGTACACAGAAAATACAGGATTTAAATGTCTAGCAAGCTATTGTGAATCAAAAGTCTTTGAAACAAAGCTTATATTCACGGGAAATAAATACACAGACATAGGTATGAATGACCCATGCTTATTAAAGACCCATCGATTTGATTGGATTCGATTAGACTAATAAATTGATTGGTTTATGATCATCGAATTATTTGATTCAAATTTTACGCGTCTGATTATGTACATAATGGGTAATTTTCCTTTATGTTATAGACATTATTAATTGTGTCCGGTTAGATGGTGATAATAATCTTTGGTTTTGATCGTAAACTTATTGATTTGAGACACTAAAGTTTATAATTAGCAGTCGTTTTGAGATAAGGATTGTGTTTTTATACAATTTTCTCAAGGGCAAGTTCTTGGCACTGATATGGGTTGTGAAGGGGTTTATTGAATACCCCAGATAAAAATAAATGCAACAGAAAAATTATCTAATTCAGAAATCGTGTTTTAAAACAATAGTGTGCCTACCTATCGATATTTTCAATAATAGTAATAATATAGCATAACGACTGTGATTCCTAAGCACGGTAGATATCCCCTCTGATCTCTTAGTATAAAGTACCTACTCAAGATTCTTCAAAGTCAAAGTCAAAAGGCATTTATTCAGTAATATCCGCAGGGATCATCTTGAAACGTCTTAAATCTAGGTGAATCTAAGCGCCAGTTCCTCTCGATCTCCTCCTTCAAGGAAGTCTAAGGGGGGTAGTCATCTAGTACATACCAAAATTTTGCAGTAGTTAGTATTTCATGTGACAGGTTGCAAGCCCATCGCCGAAGAATACTAACTGGCTTCCTCACGATGTTTCCCTACACCGTTTGAGAGCACTGCGCACATAAATTTTTCGAATGGAAAAATCTATTGGTGCATTACCGGATTTGAACCTACAACCTTAAGATCAGAAGGCGAGAGTCACTACTAGATCACTGGTGCTCTTAATCGATATTTCCAATCGATACAAAATTCCAAAAGTGAGAGATTTACTGTCACATTATGTTAAACACCACTAAAAGGTTAATTAGGAACGACTAAGCCGAAAATAACCAATCGTAAAACTTTTATGTAAAGTGTCTTCAGATATCAAAAGCAATAAATATAATGTTTCGAGTAATATACAATGACTAGCAGTTATCCGTGACTTTGTCTGCGTGGCCTATGTTTTCAGTACCCATATTATATTCCAATAACTTTGGCCTGTTCCACTCTAATCCCACTAAACAAATCCATCACTGATGGATTTGTTTCCATATTTTGTTCCACTGTAATCCATCGATGGATTTGTGTTTGTACCCAAATATAGATATTGGTACGGAACCCTTCGTGTGCTAGTCCGAGTAGAAACTATTTAATAATTCATTTGACTTTGGTGACATTGTCAGTTGTGACAGACAGAAGCCCTAGAGAAAAGAAGAAGAAGAACGCAAACTGAACTGCGTGCAAGTACTTTAGGATATACGTTTATGTCAATCAGTCAGGACTTTGATTCTTAATATACATTTATTTACAAAGAAAATTATAGCTAACACAAGTATTTATAATTGGTATGTACAAAATACATGTGAAACAATTGAGCTATCTACAGACCGTTGCAAACGATCTAAAGGTAGCTCAACTGATCCAGATCAGTGCCAATCGGAAGCGTTCCCAAAACACTGGCTGCATTGCCACGCTGAATGGCAATGCTGATTCGCTGTGCCAGATACTCACCAGCTCTCGGGTCACGCGTCGCTTCGACCAGACGCCCCGAAAGAATTTTAAAAACCTGGAGGGCCTCGGTACCCCACGGACCTAGAGTCTTAATTATTAATATTAATATAGTTCTTAATATTAGATTTTAAAATGTAATTATCATAAAATTACTTAATATTGTCAAAGAGTGGTACAGATTGATGTGTGCTTTATGGCTTCCGGAGTCAGTAAAATTGATTAGACTACACTTTTATGACACGTATTAAATATCTGCACTCAGAGATAAAATATAATGAATGTTATTCTAAGACATGATTTTTATATTAAGTGTGGTTTCAGGACACTAATAGGTACTCTTATTGAATTCTTGAATATTTTTTTTTGATCATACTTCAAAAATAATAATAATAATATTGCTGGACAATCCACACAACATCATCTAGCCCCAAGCTAAAGAGCTTGTGTTATGGGTACTAGATGACTGATTTACTTAATACAATACATTACATACATAGATATTTTTTATTATACAAAGAAAATACCCAGAACACCCGGAATAAATATTTACAGATCATACAAACATTTATTCTAAAGCGGGAATCGAACCCGCAACCTCCTGCGTCGCAGGCGGACAATCACCCGTTGTGCCACATCGGTCATCAAAGTAAGTAAGTTACGCATTCATTTAAAACATAAATTAATAATTAAAAAAAAAACCTAAATAAGCCTGATAGTACTTCCCCGGATGAACCGTTCATTAACAGCTCTACTACTAACGTGTATGCAGAGAAAACTATAAAGTCTACAAGCTTCTATCAATCAGTATCAAACCCTATTGTCTATCACATGTCTTTCCGTTTGTTCTCTAGAGGCATGGCTTCTAGAGCTTTCGACCGAGATCCCTAGGGTCACACGGGTCACTCAAACCAATGCTCAGAAATGTCATCCTGCTTCAATGATTGTCATCGAAGCGGTTGCTGTATGTACCGTTGATAGAACAATCTAACAACACCTTTACATTACTTACACTTAACCTACTCAGTCAATCAATCAGTCATCTGGTTCCCATAGTAAGTTATGCTTAGTTTGGGACTGCTTAGATGATGTGTAATATCCATAAATATTTTTTATTATTTATTTACTAGTAATGTATTTTGGATACATCAAAAAGGTAATATTTACCATGTTCTTAAAATACTGCAAAAGTATGTGTTTGTTAAGAAAACAGGTGATAAAACAAGGCGATAGTATAATGTCAGATTTTGAACCCGTACCCTCCTAATCAAAATACAGCAAGTGGAATGCGTAGTGCAAGCTTCACTGCTTGGCGGCAGTAATAGGTACAAACAAACGAAAGCTAAGCTCTATCACAAAATGTTCTACTACCTAAGGAGATATTATTATGTAAAGCTGTCACAGAAAGTAGATAGATACATAATAATATTATCTAAGTAAGTATATTAAATTTCACACCTCTCAATGATGCGCTTTCTCTCACAAAAAGCTAATTAAAAGCACTCCAAGCCGTCAAGTGGATTAGCTCAAAAAATGGCGGCAGAACTAAACGCATCTGACAGGCGTGTACCTGTCACTTGCGTTTAGTTCCCTGCACGTTTTTGCTGACGGTACTTAGGGTATACCCATTGTTCTAGCGATAACCATCGTGGCTACTTGCACCGTACTATGTGTTCGCGCATTTTGTAACACCCTGTAGATACCGTAGTCACAGCGTATTGTGACTATTTTGGCTTGCTTTACAGTATCTTAAGCAGTGGACGCTATAGTAAGAAGACGAAAACTAAATTAAAATTTCAAATGATCAATGTTTACTAAGTCACGCAGTTTGAATCATTGATTTCTTAGTAACATGTTTAGAAAAGTGGACTGAAGTCGTAGAAGACAAACAAAATGGATCATCAAAGAGAAATAGGGAAAACAAAAACGTATTTCATAATACCATCGCCATTTTTCATTTGTCATTGACACGTCCCGCCAGCCGTTCAAAAATCGAAAACATTCAAACATTTCAAATTTAGAACGGTGTTCGAACTCTTTCAAAACGCGCGTGAATCGAAAACAGCGATTAGTTTTAGTAGACGTTCGAACTTTAAAAATATGTCGTTCGTTCGGTTTTAATTTTAACTGGGAATGTACGGGTATATTCGTTCTATTTCGTTTCCACTTTACGATGTTAGTCAGTTTAATGATTTTAAGCTGACCGTCAACCAAAGCGTCGCTGCTTTAGAAATCTTGCTGTTTTGCTTGCTGTACGTCTTGCAAAGAATAGTATATCATAATTGTATCGCTGTGTGGATAAATAAGGCATTAGAACGTCTGTTGCCCATCGCCTGTTGCAAAATGATTAAATAAAATAAAGTTGTATTCATCTAAAGTTCCAAACAGCCCACCGCTGCAGTGGACACTACGTTTGAATGATATTAGTTATGAAACACTCGAGATTGGAAATATGGAATTTATTTGCGCACTAAATCGCCCGCGCAGGCGTGGGCTATTACAAACTATTTATAAAATAAGTAATGTTATCGTTATAATACGGTGATTATCATATAAAATGGACTGTAGAATGATTGGATACAATAATTGTGCATACAATCACCACTTTTCACATCAATTCGATTTCCTATTACAGCTATGTGCTATATGACATGTCAAAGTCGAAATGTCTGTGAACTAGCCAATGATAAACTAGCTACAAGCCGTTCGTTCTCTATTCAAATCTTACAGTTGACAGTTTTAATACCGATCTTGATGACTTTGACACATTTCAAAACAGTTGGATTTGTTACTAAGACCTTTATATCTTCTAACTAAACTATTTAATTTGTTATTACTATGTTAACAAAGTCTTAGCTATGGTGGTCCTAGCTTAATAGGACCCCTTATCATCCCCCATGGAATAAGCCATGGGTAGCGTAACAAGCGGCAAACGGCAATAGCATTTCCTAAGAACTACACCGACTCTGCGGTCTGTCAAGTCTAGTGATTACGGCAAACCCCCCAAAAATGGAGGAGGCCTATGCCTAGCAGTGGACCTATTTAGGCAGATGGCGAAGGAAAACGATGCTAAAAAAAATATGAGCGAGAAAAAATTGTTTTTCATAAAAGACGCAAAATCTATAAAAAATGGCCGTTAACATTCCAGTTTAAAAAAACTGTTCGATTCGATTCCGAGTCGCATAAAAATGTCGCCTCTGAATTTTAGAAAAAAATATAATTAATCACGATCATTATTTATAACAATCAAAGCGGAATACAATGTCTGGGCGATGGTCAAAACATGTGTAACGCTATAAAAATAATAAAGCTGCATTCCGGAGAAAACAACGTGAAATGGAACGGTGTTGTAACAGTTCCACATTTGAATATCGAACGAAGAGCTTTTAAAATGTTTTTCAGTTCATAAAATACTATAGTATCACTCATTATACCTTATCTTATAATTTTAATTATTAATCTGGGCCAATACTAATAATGAAATATTTGGCGATTAAAACGAGAAAGACATAGACTTGAAGGCGGCGATACATTAGTTGAGTCTTAGTTACTTTTTTTATGCAAGTTTCTGATGGAACAAACAGAGGACCCACCTGATGTTACGTGGTTACTATCGCCTATAACAAAGTATTGCCTTGTAGGTCACGTTAGTTAGGAACGTGCCCTACAATACACTGCTTTGCGTCCATCAACTTGAGGCATACAGGTGTTAAGTCTCATGTGTTTAAGAGAAGAGTGAATAGGTATCATCTAGGTAAGCGTGCTACATCGTCAACCGTATTATCACTTAACATCAGGTGAGATTGTGGTCCTTTAACTGTAAACTGTAAAAAAAAACTAGAGTGCTTTAGACCACGCGACTGAAGTAAAACTTCTTTAATATACGAAACGTACCTATGGCTATGAGAGAAAGAGAGAAAGAACAGTGCTTTCATACCCCCTCCATGGTAGTGTTAAACGTTTAACGCAACCTTGTTGGAAGTCGCATAAGAAGTATTACTCCAAAAAGACAAAGAAAGGAAACCATTTTTATGGACTCTTAAAAAATATGTCAAGAACAAAGCAACTATGTAGGTAAGCTTCTTATTCGCTATGACAAACAATCATTACATTACACAAATGAGATAAAAGTGGAAAATGAGCTAAATATAATGAACAATGTTTTGTACCGTTGACACTCACCCACTTGGCACATGTTTTTGAAATAACACTTTCACTAACAAAAAACATTACTTTATTTAAAATTATTTGTGTTTACTTTTACGACTGTCGACTTATTTATTCCGACATTGAATGATTTTGCACCTGCACAACACGATGGTATTCAAAAACCTTACAACCCTGCAAATAAATATTATTAATATTTGAATGATTCAAAATAATAATAATTGTAAGATTTATAAAAAAAATTACATCACAGCATAATCCTGCAGCATGGTAATACGGTAGGTTTCAAGCCGATCGCCGCTGCTAGATACTAATCGGTTTCCTCGCGATGTTTTCCATCACCGTTTAAGAGCACTGGTATTGCGTAAGTACATACATTTTTCGACCAGAAAAATCCATTAGTGCACGACCGGAATAACCTTAGGACTAGGTTACTCCTACTAGACCACCGGTGCTCTAGATTTACGTAATTAAAATACTTGAACTCGATAAATACAATCAAATCGCTTGTGAACAAAGATTATTATGCTTAGGCCTACATTTAAGATAGATACATGCCCACTCTACCCTGATGCAGAGAGTTTTGCTACAGACTGTCAAATGAACTCATTTCATCTCGTTTTGTCTGTACTGACCAGCAATATCTCTTGCTTTGGCTTTTTTTGGTATCCTGAAATGTCAAATACGACTTTATTAAGAACGGTGAAACGGAAAAAAGAAAATGACATTTCTAATTTTAAAATCGGAACCCCTCGCGGTTCGATGGAGTTCGATTTCAAATTCGGAGTTTGAAATAGCCCGCGACAGCTGAGACTCGACACTGTTTTTTATTGCCTCAACAGTGTTTATGAGCACTTTATGAGTTTTTATAGATTTTATACTCTAATCCAATGAGTCGCATCTCGTGATCGGATCCGTTCTATATTTACTGGCTCTAAGCTGTTGGCGCGTTATTTACGAGTCGAATACACTGTCTCGACACTTCGATAGTGTAACGATGCGCTCGCACTACTTGAACAAATTTAATCTTGCTGTAAAAATTATAAAAATAAAGTTTTAACACCTGTCTCTAATACACATTTACATTAAAATAAAAGACGTCTACTCAAGATGGCTACTTTAGACACAAAAACTACTAAAAACCAACAGCTGCTTAAATTAGTTCATTTGAATATTCTCTTTTCAATTCAATCAATGGCTCAATCGATAAATAAGCGATATCCTTCCCAAACAAGGTCACTTATCGAATGAATCTATAATCGAAACTCGAATCTCATTCGGTATTCAAATTACCGATCGAGGTCCGTTGATCGCATTCATTGAAATGCACAGAAAAAACTATTTAAAAGAAGCTTCTGTTTGAATTAAGAACGGAAATCAACCGTCGCGGTCGCTTGTTCCAAGTGTGAATCGATTCGAAAGAAAGGATTATTTTTTATTTTTTTTCTGGTCGCGCGTATTGACATGTTGCGCGTTCGAAATGAGTCTATTGTCTTTGGTTTGACGTAAATGTGATTTGGAGCTTGAATTTACTCCGGTTACATAGAGCATAGTGGCGGCACAGTGGGAACCGACAACCGACCCTCCTTAGCCAAAAGGCGTCGACAAACTGGCGTGTGCCAAAGATACTTTTGTTTATTTTACCACAGAAAAATAATTTTAAAATAAATGTTATCTCTGTTTGACCATTTATAACAAGGTATTTCTTATAAGGTTACATATGGTGGTGATGATGACATAGATGATGTCTCACGTTGAGAGCGAACGGATAATGGGAAAAGTATAAAATTATATTTTATTGTTTACCGAGCACTTAAAATGGAGTCAAATTAGGGATTTTCGGCTTCCCATCACCAAGTCGTAAAATGGCAATAAAGTATTGATCACGGTCAAGTAAACTATTTTATGTTGCTTTTATTGTTATTTATAGAGGAATAAAATCGGTTTATTAATGTCATCGGTTCATAAGGACCGCAAGATTATGTGGATAATTAAAGTTTGTTTAGATTACCGGCGCTCCGGTGGGTCTCAAACCTGAGCCTATAGCTCCATGACTTTAATCTCTAGGTACGGTAGATATCCCCTCAAATCTCTTAGTAAGAAGTATTCACTCGAGATCCTTTTTGGTAATGTCTAACGGGTAGTCAGTGTTACGTCCAAATATTACATTTGGTACATACCAACATTTTGCAGTAGTTGCTGAATACCAACTGAATTGAATTGAATTGTTGGTGAAAACATACGTAACATGATGTTTTCCTTCACCGTTTGAGAGCATTTGCATTGAGCACATACATTTTTTGATAAAATAATGCATTGATGTACGACTGAATTCGAACCCACGACATGATCCTAAATCAGAAGGCGTGGTCACTCCCACTAGACCAGCAGTACTCTCTCCACCAGTGCATCGGTCACTAAATATATTCATATTATTGAGAACATAATAACATTTCATGTCAAATTCGCATATATTTTAATAACCCGTACGTTTACATCAAAACGAAAGTCGTATAAAAGAAGATCGTTCTATAAATTATTCTAGTTCAGTAATATTATTCTATGAAAACCTTTTTTCGTACAAGTTACTACTGGCCATATTCTTGAGATAAAAAAACGATTATATCACCGAACATAATCTTTGTATTCGATATATTTAAAATGTCACATCACTACGAAACGAACTAAAATACAATTGAACATTTACTAGCTATAAAATAATTCTAAGATCGTAAAGCAAAATTAATGTAACAGTTTTAATTTTATAGTGATGCCCGCATCTATGTATGGCACCATAATCCTTTATGGGATTACATAATCTGTGGTAAAGTACTGCTTATAGAGTACCTATGCTTCTCTCTGGTATACGCATATGTCAGATTATTTAAAAATTCCACAGAATTCGCAATAAACAACGAGTAATTTGAAAACTGCATTTAATTCATATTAAAAAGCTTATATTATTTACAACATTAACGCACATTATTTTACACAATTTATACAAAAGAATAATTATTAAAATTATTTGAAAAATACCTTTGATGTGTGTTTGTTTTAATGTAAACTTCTCATTGTTGCAGGTAAATTAAATTTAACAAAGGATTTTGTAAGTAAAATAACTTGATTGATTTTTCTAAGAAAACTCTACCGGTAGAAACCAAGTTAGTTTTGTGCCTGTTCTTGTGTCAAACAAATTATTGTTGTGCCTTGTCAAACAAGTTATTCTTGAAAACTGACTTTTCAGGCAGGACCAATTTTGACAATCAAATTCTGCTTCCAATCTCGTCTCCGCATTACCTCTAAAAGAGTAATTTGTCATTTTTTAATTTGACCACAAAGCTTTCTAAACGAGTTGAACTTGTGATGCCAAAGTTGGCAGACCTCTGTTGAACAAAAAGCTACCTGTCAACGAAAATCAATCGATAGAATCCACAAACAGACAACAGAAACTTTTTCCCCAACTTTGAACCTCCAGCTTTAGAACGAATTCAACAAAACGAGATCGAACGAGTGTCCCCAACTTTGTCGTTTGTTTCCCGCGTGAATCGTGAAAAATTAATTATTAATTTGCCATTGCTCTCCCTCCGAGACGTGTGTTTTGTCTATGCTCTTTTTTTATTTTTTTCGCAATTTATTTTTAACGCTCCAATGATGGCAAAGGTAATTTGTATCAATTGCGTTTTGTTTTCTTTTCTTTTTGACATCGGTCACTGGTTTGGCAGTTACTTAATTTGAATTAAAACTGGTCTCGTCATCTTCTATATAAATAAAAATGAATCACCGAAATGTATGTACGTGCACAACTTCCGAACGACTGCACCAAGTTAGATTTTTTTTTTGTGCTCGTTATTGTCAGGACAAGGTTTGTGTAAAAGAAGATAAAAAATATGGCGGTGCGAAGTATGCCAGGTCAGCTAGTTTTAAATAAATTTTGAATGGTTCTTTGAAATACCTCGACCACTGGTGGTGTAGTGGAAATGACCCCGCTTTCAGATCCTAAGGTTGTGGGTTTGAATACGGGTGTGCATCAATAGATTATTCAAGCAAAAAAATTGCTCTCAAACGGTGAAGGAAAACATCATGAGGGAACCAGTTAGTATTCTAGCTGCGGCGGTGGGCTTGTCTATCACGTATGGAATACCAACTACTACAAAATGTGCGTATGTGTTAATTATGTCAAAAACTCAAAGAACTTCTAGGTACTTGGTACTAAGAGATTTGAGGGGATATCTACCGTACCTAAGATTTAATGTGGTGAGGCTATTTCTTTTTCTTAATTTTTCTGAAGTTTATCTTATTTTTTTTACTTAATTGCTGATGAAACAAGCATATGGCCCACCTGAATCGAAATATCTGTATCGGAATATTGACTTCCGAAGTGCTAAAATGGTTGGTTAGTAACTTTCAGATGTTTTATTATTATGTGAGGGTAGGGGTGTTCGATATTGACAAGTTTTGACGTCCCTGTCGGCGCTAATCAATTTTACAATTGTGTGTTCTCCCTTCTATACAGCATGTTCTGATAGATTTACTTTTGATTCTTCAAACTTAAAAAAAAAAATGTTATTTTCGCTTCTACCCTCTTTTTAGATCTTTTTTTCACATTAGAGTAGAATCTTAGAAGAATCTAGAGTAAGTACTTTTTACTAAGAGATCGGGTATTCTGGGTATTTTCTAATGTAAAATAAAAAATATCGATGTATGTAATGTGTTATAAGTATATCAGTCATCGGTGCATAGCTTGGGGCTAGATGATGCTGTGTGGATTTTCTCTACTTCTTTATTCCATCTATACGATACCATTAATCTTTGTTTATCTGTGTTGTGTAAAACGCTTGGTATTTTAGATAGCTTAAAACAACACATTATTGTCAGTAGCACCCTGTTAAGAGATCACACACGCTGACTCAATAAAAACTTGGTTTCCCTTCCTTGCGTTACTCTTTAGATGTTTTTACAATTCCTCAGAGGATCGTGCGTGTCGTATGTACCTACTGATGTGTGTCGATTTTGTTTTCCTTTTGCGCAGTCTTTTGAAAGGTTTAAAATAGCACATACATGTAAAATTGTATTGTGATTGGTATTTGATCGTAATTTACTAGAGCACTGGTGGTTTAGTGGAAGGGACCCCACCTTCTGATCTATGGTCGTGGGTTTGAATCCGGTCGTGCACCATTAGAATTTTTTGTAGAAATAAATTGTGCGCAGTACCAGAGCTCTCAATCGGTGAAGTAAAACATTGTGAGAAATACCAACTACTGTAAAATGTGGGTATGTACCTACCAAATGTAACATTTAGACGTACCTCTGATTATAGGCATCCTCAAAGAAACTCCATTAGGTAATTGGTGGTAAGAGATTGAGGAAATATCTAGCGATTTTTTCTAATTTAATTTTCAAGCCTTAGGCTAAAATTTTGAGACTAAGCGTAACCTTGCGCTTGCAAATGTCAAATTTGGTAGCATTTTGACACACGAAAGCGTAAAATCACGCTGAGTTTTGGCTTAACGAGTGATCGCGCTAAGTAGGTCAAGATTAAGGCAAACGATTGTCATACTTACCTAATAATTTACATACCTAAAGGTTTGATTTGAGTTTGTATTTTTGTGTTATACTAAAAAGGTAAATCACGTTGAAATTGACGTCATCAATTTTTCCAATTTATTTATTTTCGATACATTTTCTTTGTCCACACTCGTGTTTTTGCAAACGTGACTAAACAAAAGAAAAGTTTTTATTGTTCTATAACTGTTGCTACAATCAAGTACGGGAAAGGAAAATCTTGAGGTAGTGGAATTTGTTAACTTGTACGAAGTGAAAAAGGTTCAATTTGTTCGAACTTGTAAACAATAAAGGTAATCGAACTTCCAACCGCAAGGATTCGAAACATCTTTCATTCGTTGTTTACAAGAAAGAAAGTTCCGGAGGGGAACACAGGTAAATGGTTAAAAGTATTTTTTCGCAAGCAGATCACGTTTGCCTTAAGTGAGACATCTTAGGACCCCTCCGGAACGATTTGAGCGGGAAAGAATTTGAACTTGAACGCATTATTGATTCCTGACAGTTGCGTTCGAAATTCAAATAAGGTTTGATTTGTTTTTAAAGTTCCGCCGTCAAGTTTTACTGTGATTTTGAATGTTGACAGTTTCACTACGCCCCGACAGACAATTTGGAGACGTTCCAATTTTAAATTGGAGTTTGATTTCAAGACGAACAAAGTATCTTGTTAAAGTATGTAACTTCTGGATCTGTATTGTTTACAGTTTTTGACCACACATGTTAATCTTTGTAGAATATTCAAACAGTGATTCTTCTTCTCAAGGTCTTCGTCCTGCATACAGTGCCCCCGTGTTCAATTGTACGCCTATTATCCGATAATGCTGATCAATCTGCCCTGATTGAATAATCATCGTTAGTCAATTGAGCTCGATTTAGCATCGCTTCGAACCCTGATGTGAGCCAGTTTAGTTTGAAGGATTGACTACTTCGGTAGAGTCTGATGAGAGTCTTAGAGTTTGGTGTCCATTACCTACCTCCACAATTTTACAATGTACTTAACTAAAAAAATCTAGTAAATGAATTTGAGTCTAGTTTTTTATTTTATAGATATTGTGTATTCAAAGTATGAGGTTCTTATCTAGAACTGCAGTCAAAAAACATGAAAAGTTGTTTCAAAGTAAAAACATTTGCAAACGAGACCACTTTACTACTATTAGTGGTTATAAAAATAGTTCGTAGTAAGGCGAGTTCGATAGATCGAAGTAAAGTCGACGATCCTGACATGCCAGTCTGTCGGCAACATCAAAGGGCCTGACGCGCAATTTTGACAATTAAAAGACTACGCATTGCGCACATTGTCTCTCAGACCCGCCGTGTCCTTGGCTGGAATCTCAACGTACCCTCTTTTTTCGCTGCAACCGGTTCGATTTACCGCGTACAATTTCTGACGCTTGTTTGTGTTGGTTTATAATTTTTCATTTCATTTGCAAACTTGTTTTATCTCTATACTCCCGTCTCTTTTCAATATATTTTAAGGAAAATAAAGAGAGATTTACAGACGCTGTCCGTCCTTGTTTCTCATTACATTTTACTGCAGCAAAGTAAACGGATTTATCCACCAATAGCATTCGAGATTTTCTAATCTCTGTAAAATTTTATGATCAGTGTTTTCATCAAATCGTGTACGCAATAAAAATCATCAATTCGTTGTATCTATGATATTATAGTAGAATCGTATCGTTTAGTTTTAAACCGTCGTAAATTTGAACTTTCGGTCGTAATATCGAATTTTTAATGTGAATTTTGGGTCGATACTTGGTGAGTGCCAACGGGCTACGAATAAGTCAACTTTTAATGGGTCGTAAAAATTTAGAACTATCGTAGGTGACTCTATTCTTTGGACATCGATTTTAAATGCAGCGGTTTTGGACTTCTCGAAAAAAGTATTAATTAAAAGATTTTAATCTTGGACTGTTTTTATGGGTCATTTAAACCATGAATACCTGTCAAAAAGGTATTCATTTTATCTACTTATTGATTTTTAATAAAGTAATTTGAACTCCCATCACCTTTTAAAAACATTATTATGCAGGTATAAAAGCGGTTGTCTGTAATAGTCTCGGTTATTTGAGTCCAGTGGCGTAAATATAGTAACAATATAGTCCTATTTTTTCGACTAAACTACTTCAATCACTTTGATATCTGTATGCTTTTAAATCTTTAGTATTCTACTAGAATTCTGTTACTAATAAACTATTCGTGTGTTTGGTCTTTTTCGATCCTTTTTGAAACTTCATTAAACTGTAAAAGACAAGTATTTTAAAATTACGCTATTCGCTATTTCCATAAGTAAGACTAAAAAAAATGCAGAGTTGATACTATATAAATGCCTGGATGTCTTATACAACAGGTAGAGTGGAATTGAGTTCAGTTGATACGGTCTTAGATTACCGGTGGGGCAGAGAGGACGTTACGTGATCGAAGCCCTACTTCCTCCGCGGGGTCAGGGTCGCGCGCCTTGCGAATGCGACCGCTTATCGATGTGATTGTACTTGTTAGTACGTGTGTACGCGAGTGTACTTGCGCGATGTTTCACTTGTTTGTTTGTTTAGGTGATGCACTTTTGTATGGCATTGTATGTTTAGTATCTTTGGAAAAGTGGAAACTAGGTTTATCTGAAACTCGTGATGCTCTTGAAACTTTTTGATACGACTCGTTGACACAAGCAGATAGCCCACTTGATGTTAAGTGGTAACCATCAGCTGTAACAAAGCATTGTCTCACAGAAATATACTCTATGATGCACTGCTCTTCGTCCATCAAAACATTTAATTTATAAGTAAACAAACTAGTAAGTCTCCAACGACATATACGTAGGTACAAAATTATAAATTTGCCGCGCCTGTCACTCCAAAAGCACGCGTATTAGCAAGCGAGAGAGCTCAGAATCAACTTTCAATCAACTGACATCTGCAATTATAAAAAGGTTGATCTGAAATCCGCCTTTTTGCTCGAATGCCGATTGCGACGTGATTTTCTCACGGGGACGATCACCGGAATAGAGTCAAAGGAATTAAGACGGATTCCTTTCGCGAATTAGCGAATCACCTGTCTAATTACGCGATACGGCTCGATTCAAAATCCGGAATCCAGAATTCGGTTTCTTGTTTTTGAATGGCAGACAGACCCTTAAATCAATCGACGCCTCGACACTGCAACCGCGCAACTCACAATTGCAAAAAAAACGGTAAAGAAACAGATTAGCATAACAAGTGACGAGAAGTGTTTGCGAATTGTCAATCTGACAAATTTACAACCGATCGCCGCGCAAAACACACAAAAGTGCCCTTTTCATGCAAATTTGTCTGAGGGATTCTTTTCCGAATTTTTTCTCCCCGGTGCGAAACTTCCGCCTATTTTCCCGCTCAACGCACATCCGGTAGGGGGCGCCGCTTCCGCTATCGGTTCTGTTCGGAAATCGGATGAGTTTCACCGACAGAGATACGTCTATTCTCAACCCCTCGCGCCATTGATTCCTTGTAAAGTACTCATCTTTTGTATAGAATACTTTTATTGACTGACTATAAATTTGCACCCACATTTTATTTGCATATAACAGCTTTTATATTGGCAACAAAGTCACTCGTTATTTTCCAATCACCGTCTTTAACTTACTTGTTTGGGTTAGGCTTGTTGTGTAGGACTTCACCTAGCTAACCACCATCTAAAATGACCAATACAGTGATCCTCCAGAATTCAATAAAATATACATTTCAATTTAAACTTATTTAATAAAGTGCAACCTGTCACGAACCTACTGAGAAATGTGGGTACGTACCAAATGTCTTCTCTTCTTTTTTTCTTTCTTTCTAAATGTAATATCTGGACGTACATCTGACTACCCCCCTTAGATATCCTTGAGGAACCTGGAGTAGGTACTAGATACGAGATCTGAAGGGATATTTACCGGATGAAAGTTGTGATGTCATTTTTTTTTATCTTGAATTTTTATCTTGAAGTTAAATTAGAAAAGTGGTAAAGTTGCACTTGTACGCTAAATAAATTAATATGCGAGTGATCCACTAGCATTTTTCTAAAGCGTAAATTACGAGTACCACTTGACTGGCCGGGATTGAGGTTATTGCGAGTCCCCTACGAGTTATATAGGTCAAGCTATACAACCACTGACACTTTTCTACACACTTGAATACTACACCACGCTTAAATAGTTAGTAAGTATGATCAAAACCTCGTGGCCAGTTCTACAGGTATGTTTGCATGAACTAGTTAACTCTGGCAGAGTAAATTTAAAAAGTTTAAAACACGATATGAAATAAATGAATATCGGCAACCAAAAACAAAACAATTACAACTAAAAAATGAGCAAAAATGAGGGAATAAGGTAATAAGCATAGTAAGTTTTCCTTTTTTTTTTGCCTTACGTATTCCGAAAGCTTACAAGTTTATTACTGGTCTAGATTAAGATGACGGCAAAAGGCATAAATTCGGCTATAGCTGAACGGTAGAGTGTGGACGGTGGACAGATACGATACTGCATGTACTCAATTTTAAGCTTTAAAACCGTAAAGATAACGTGCATACATGTCCTTGGTGTTCGGATCACCCTAGCTCACACTAACTATCGATAGGGCCTGACAATCTGTGGCCAGATTGCGGTCTTCTCAAGATCTCAATTTTGTGGTTTATCCCGGTTCGGCATTTGATTTGCAACGAATATATGACTCGAAATGGTATACCGTTTCTAATGCTTTGAATACATGGCTCGACCGTATTTCGATCGCTCCGAACGCTTTGTTTGCTCGATTAACTAATAATTAGTAATTTAGAAATTAATAAAAAAAATGCATCACTACTTTAATCCCCAAGCACGCTAGATATCCCCTCAGATCTCTAAGTGCCAAGTACTCGAGATTCTTGGAGGATGTCTAAGGGGGGTAGGTAGAGGTGTACCTCTGCCTACCCCCCTTACCACTGTTGTAACAGTGGGACGAAATAGGCAAGGGAAAAAAATCCACTTTCATGAATTTCTATTGAAAAGTAAACGTCTTCACGAAAATAGCATCACCACAGACGACCACATAGTTACTAGGTATCGACGCGACGAGCAGATGTCTTCAGTAACTGTCGGAGTTTGATTCTAGGCACCTGTTGTTTTCAAACTCTTCGATTACGACCCATTAGCGACTCGATATTTAATACTATTGACTTTAATGTTTACTACTTTGTATAAGTAGTATTAAAATTAGAAACACGTTAATCTACCTACCTATCTATAGCAGTCGATGTGCACCCAAGAATATTTAGCTTCCAAAACAATCAGAAATGTCAATTTTTATGATTTTTATGTTTTTGGATTTATCTTCGTCTACTAAAACCCGTGCGAAATCGAGGCGGGCAGCTAGTAAGTAATAAAATTGATGTCAATCAGTAAAAAAAAAACATCAGTCAGCTAGTTAATGATACAAAATAGCACGGGAGATATACCCTTCTATCTTTTAGTACCAAATACACAAAATTCTTTGAAGATGTCTAAGAGGGGTAGTCAGAGGTACGTCCAGTTGGTACATTTGGTACGTACCCACATTTTGCAGTATTAAGTATTTCATACGTGACAGGTTGTAAGCCCATCGCCGCTATAAAGCCATAGAACAGTAGACAAAGGTTCATTCAAACATAGCTTTAAATACTATAAATTAACTTATTCAACCCGCAAACGAAAACATTTTGAAAGTCCAATTAATACAAAAGTAACACCTTTCTGCAACTGACGTTGACCCTTTTATCCCCAATCAAATTTCAACTGAAGCTATACAGATATAGAGCGTAAATTAGATTGTAGATATTCCAGACACAAAGGGGCAAAAGGATACAACTGAACAATAAATACTTTTGGTGAGCCACAACTCAATAAATACTTCATAGTATCGGTTTGAGGGCGACTTGACCGGACGTCCGCCCTTCGATCTCTCGCCCTAAGGGACCAAGGGTAGTACATGTGTTTGAGTGTCTTTCTAATTTATAGTTTGAATTAACTTCAAATTAGGAAGTTACTTTTAGTTCTGCGAATGATTAATTATATACAGCTGCGTTTAATTTTTTTTTATATTAATTCGAAAAATAAATGTCCCTCTGACTACCCTTAGACATCCTCAAAGAATCTTGAGTTTTTGTCACTAAAAAATCCTGAGACTGAGGGACTGTTTTATTGCTGTTTGTATTAACTCAAATACACAGTATTTTTTATAAAAACAGATAAGCTTGATAAAATTAAAATTTTAAATGAAAAAGTTTATTGACAAAAATAGAAAGAATAACTTTGAACATTCTCAGCAAGCAAGCAGCAAGCATACAAAAAAAACCTACAACTAACTTTATGTCCATCACACAAATATCCTCAGTAGGGATCGAACCCACAATTAAGAGTGCTAAAGGCAGGCAGAGCTACTATCGAGCTGTGTGGCCTGACCAAAACTGATTAGTGCGAATTCGCACTAAATAGTTAAATATTAATTGCATGTAAAGACGGGTTAAGAGGTGTTTTATTGGGATAATCCGGGATAACACTAGTATCCTGTCACGGACCATCGCCTTAATTGGGGTCAATAGTTCCGTATCCGAACCTACTTTAACTTGTACTTTATTTATGATCTCGACTTGACCAGTGGATTATGCAGATTGGAAATTCATATTGTCCATTTTGGCTTTTAAAACACAGTCGTTGTCAACAGTTTACAAGTTTGTTGACAACAGTTTGAAAATTTGTTGACAATCATTTAAAAGTTTGGTGACAAGTTATTGCAATTACTTCAATTTTCGAATAGTTCAAAAAACTTACAAACATTTTTTTTACATACAATAAAGGCTAGGTATAATTTTAAATTTATAATAGTGTTGTGTAAAAAAAGTTTTAAAGAGTTTAAAAACTAAATCACGATAGATATCTCCTCAAATTTCTCAATATAATGTACATTATGGCACATAAAAACATAAATACTTAAATGTCGCTCAATATAAATATTTCAAAATAAATACTTATTAAAATAAGTATGAAAGACCTACGGATAAGTATCCATAAACACTCAATCAACTTTAAATCTGTGATAACTGTCAATATTAATATTAAGAGGGAAGTCGTTAAGCGATATAAGAGAGTCATATATAAAACTGCCAATAAAAATATAGTCTTAAGCCCGACATTCCATGTATTGATCTTAGACATCGATCGAGATACAAAAGAAAAATCTACTCTAAAATAATCCAAGGAAAACTCAACTCTAGCACCTTCGTTTTAGTGTTTATTGTGCAGTACTTGTTGAAGTTGACCTACAGCGGGATTTATGAACGCCAATTGGGACTCTATGCTTGTGTAGTTATGGTGTTTATTACAGTGGAGGTTGATAAACACGTGCAAACTGTTTACAAAAGGTTAGCGGATATCGCCTATTGATGTTATGACTGAATCAGACGATTGCCAATTATTGAGCTGACTGACATAGTTTCAATAAGATGCTTATAATGACATTTCTAATGTTTAGTTTTGTATCATTATCGGCTACTTTGTATGAAAAGTATCCAAGTGTTTATTTTCTGTTCTTACTAATCACAATGTATAACATTACTTGAATCTTTGTCTTAATTGACTACTGATATTCATCTTAGCTCAGTTTGACGTAACTCTGCCTTCTGCGCTGTAGGTTGCGGGTTCAATTCCCAGCGCGAAAAAACATTTGTATGATGAACGTGGGCGTTTGTTTTGTGCCCGGGTGTTATATTATATTTTCTATAGGTAGGTATGTTTTTTTTTTAATATTTAATGTACTAAAGTATTCTATCAGTTTTGACGTAGTGTCAGATGTAGCATCAGAATGAAAGATTTTCTTTGATAGAACTAGCACTTTGCGACCACGCGAAGAAAAAACCAACTGTTTCAAACATTTTAGCCGAAGTATTGAACTTTTGTATACATGTATTAAAACCTAGATAAGTATTTATTGCCACAGAATTGTTTTTTCAACAGAGCCATAGAAGTTTAATAATAATGTTAGTATCCAACTAATTACCAAAAACAGAATTGCTTACAACTCAAATAAAATGTTAATTATACAAACACACGATTGAGATGCCACATGCATCATATTTACATTTTCAGAAGTTATTTCAGTTATCCAAATAGTCGGGCTTATACAAATATCTATGAGAAAGATAACATAATAAAATTGAAAATTGACGACGAAAAATGTTTATTTCTGAGAAATGATTGTTTGCCATATGAGCGCCGAGGTTGACGATCTCTAGAAATGTAATCAATGTTTTTTATAATACTTTATTTGAAAGTAAAAAAAATTTGTGTTCGAAATTCGAAGGTTAATATTTTTTAAGTACTTTAAATGGCAATTTACATTTATTTTCATTCTACCAGCAATACTAAGTTCACCTCTAGGTACGGCCAAGCGAGCGATGTCATAAAACGATTTCCATATAATTCCAAGTAAATGATGTAGTTTAATATTATATTCTGCACACCTTACTCAGCTTAATATTTTCCAAGTTATGAAGGAGACAATGTAAATAATAGTGTTCAATTACACAAAGTACCAGGGCACCATAAACGTATAACAATTTTAATACACTTTATTTACTCATTATTGCTTGCTTGATAAGAAAGAATGCGCAGACATTCTGTGCAGAGCCGGTCTTCTCAAGACCTGCGCCGGTGAGAGAGACGCACATACGAAAAAAACTTAAGAGAGAAGGGGACACAAGCAACCCGATAACACGTCAATACATTCCTTGCAGCGCTGACATACGAATATGTATCCTATTACGTTGAGTTAGAGCCGAGTTTTGCTTGCTAGTATTAATGGAAAACCGATATGGCATCAATATGTTTTACGACGTCATGCCACGAGTGATTCAGAGTTCTAACATTACAGAAATAAGGCATAAATTGGTTTTTATAGAGTTTTTAAGAAGGCGTTCTCGATATCTTGAAAGATAGTGAGGGCGTTTGGAATCGATCGAAGACCGATACAACCGTTATTGGAGAATCACCTCTATTTGTGCTTAAAGAAGGTTTGAGATCACGAGGCGTGGTGTGCTGAGACACGCCCATGTCTTATATGGAAAAATGAGGAGTGACATTTTTTTATTTCTCTCGATCGCCCGCTATACTTGTGATAAGAATCGTATAATATTTTTATTGTATCTTCTGATAGAGTTATCTTTACGTGTCTTCAACTACTAGTAACAATTATTACCAAATTTATTCTTTATTTCAGGTACGCTAAGATGCTGTGTATATTTCAGGTAATTTCCTCTTATTTTTTAGCTTTTGTTAGTTGGAAGCATAATCATCAAATCGACTAGACATTCAGTCATCGAAAGTTTCAATAAAAATAATTTAATTTAAAAAGAGGTCACTAATAATGTTTCATTATTGCATGTTTTTATCTTAGATCGCTTTTTTATAAGAATCGCATAGCTTTAAACAATTCAAGCAATCCTGGTTGATAACGTAAGTTAAAAAAAATATATAGCAGTTCCGTTAATTCGTATTGAATTACTCATGGCTCTAACACAATTCCAATTTTAAAACAATTGGAACTTCATTCAAATAAGCAAATCCAATTCGAATAGGTTTAAAATAAATCAGAACAAATGAAGTGAAAAGAGGTCGATTAACGAATCAGACTTTTTTCTGAACACGTTCATTATGCGTTCGAATTTTAAAACAATACCGCCATTCTACTGGTCCATTTGAATATGGAATGTGATGGACAGTTCTAGAGGGCTCACTCCGTTTACGTTTTCAACTGTTTATTTTAAGGATTCATTTATTTTTGCAAATTGATTGACACGGATCGCCGGCAAAGTGTCTGTCAATATGACATTTTAACTGATACCTGCTGAAGTACCTGCTTCTGGTTTCGTATCTCCTTTTTTTACAAACCAAAAAGGTTCCTCGATTTTTTGTTGTGCTGACCACGAGTTACTTCTTTTTACAACTTGAAACATACGCTATTTTGTATAGATAGCGTATGTTTCATTAAGTACTGTTGTATGTTAGTGCCGGATTCATAACAAACTATCTGACACCAAAATAAAAGTGTGATATAGGGCCGAGGCAAGGCAGGACTATCGCTATCGGGCCATTTGTTCGTTCGCCTACGATCCGATAGGCTGGGCCAGGCTCGCCACGCTCGCCACAAAGAGCAATTTAGCCCCAACAGTGATTGATTCCACCGATACATCACTAAAGGCGTTTTTCTATGAAAAATTGCTATAATCGACTTAAAAACTCATTAGGGCCGAAGACAAAGAAATCTTCCGACCGCCATTCGTCTAATTTGAGTTTCTCGATCGAGACGAATTTCAGTCGTGATTACTGCTCCCTTTTTTGTGATATTAAAGTTGAGAATTTTGATTTCAGTCTTTGCCGGAACTATGATTCGTGCACGCTTTTTACTCCATCGTTTAAAGATCGAGATCATTTGGTTATGTTATGGTAGCACACACAAGCACATGTAGGTGCTACGTCACCGGCATCACATTCATTAGTGTTGACAGCACAGGAAATAGTAATAAAGCATGTACGCCGCATGAAAATCATAAACAAAAACTAATAATTAAAAAAAGTCCCGATTTGAATGCGGCTGTGCATTGACATCGAGGGGCGCCTTTTATAGTTCGATCAAAAATAGAATAAAAGAAAAATCTTTGTCGCCGTCACCCGAACAAGATAATTCTGAATATGGATCGTTGTATTTGAATAAGTGTTGCATTAATATTCTTTTGTGATAATTTGAATTCGGAACGCCTACACCCGGCCATTGTCTCGGGAGTTATTGGCTCATTAGGCAACATGTCGCTTTGTTCCGAACGATTTGAATTTTTGATTTTGAATCGAACGTAATTGATTTGTGATTCTTATTTGAACAACGAACTACTTGGAGACGCCAAACTTCTTAGAATATTTCCAATACAATTCCAATACTACTTAATAAAAATAATCAACCAACATGTTTTTAAAACAACGTTTTACGACAAGCACACACAATGGGCCATCCATTATCAAGCACACAGTTATGGGACATAATTCTGTCGACAAAAATATCTTCCATCTAACATTGACAGTTCAGCTTCCGTACTTACACTATCTTAAATCGGAACTTTTCGGAGCAGAACAACAAAGGCGCGAAACGATATATTTGAACAACATGAAAGCTCGCCCACGGACAGATGTTCGAATTACGTATGATAATATGTCGTGTAATCCTTCCGTTGGACCTCCACGACGCATAATCGATCGATTATAAATGCATCTCGATTGTATTTGGAACGTCAATTTTGACGTTTGTCTTAGTCACGTGTCAAGTGCAACAGCAGAGCGGCAAACGATTTATGCTAATGTGGTGCAACTCACAACTTTGCAATTTGAAATTAGAACGGTCTATAGACTATAAAGCTTATAAAAAATTTCAAAAAAATCAACAATATTTAAACTATTGCCATCTTTTATCAATGGGTAATGACTAACAGTGACAAAAGATATGGTATGAATATAGTGTAAATGGCAAGTTATATTTTTATTAAAAATGCAAGTTGACATTTGATTGAACCGCCGAACCAATATGAAACGTCACGAGCGAATGAATCCGAGCGACATTACCGGTAATCATGTTTTATGAGTTTTCGCACCAAATACGAGCACAATACACCCCCACTCTTTGCCACGTATACTTGTAAAAAGTCAAATTGAGATATATTCCGTTAACGCGTGTATTCATTATTGTTATTGCCGTTGAAGTTGCGTAATTTTATTTTATGTTACAACAAAAAAGCTGTTTAGATTTATTGGGAAAATAAAACAGTAGCAAAAAACTGTTTTTAGTAAGTATAATAATAAGCAAGCACGTAAAATAATATCGCATAAACGAATATTTTTTTCCATAAAAAGGGATGGAACAATCAAGATGAGCTACAGGTTCAGGATACAGTCCATAGGATGCTTACCGTGCCTAATTTTGATTCTGTTTTATAAATATTCATCATCATATCATTAAAGTACCTTCTCAGCATTCTAAGCAGTAATTTCTAACATGACAAAGCATCGATACTAACTCTGCCCACACAATTCATAGAACTCGATATTATTAGCTGCTATCGCAAAATATTCTGTCAATAACTAAATGTAACAGTTTTTTATCAATAGCAACATTGCGATATTTCGTTTGAATTTAGAATCATCACTGTTTCCGCTTCCGTTTCGATATTATTGACTCTGTTCAAATTAAGAACGCGTTCTAAATGATAGCAAGCAACCGATTATTTGTTGTATCTACAATATGATTTTAAATAAATGCTTACTGAACAGAGTAAAGACATTAAGTTGTTTCAAAACGGACCAATTGAGGAAGGAAAACAGCCATAAATTCGAAAAAAAAATCTGCACAGAAACTACTAAATTACCGATACACCTACCCTATTTAATCCCCGAAATGTACGGAGCAAGGAAAAATCTGATTAGCTTCGATGATATATCGCTGAATTCCTCGCTTTAGTGCCTTAATTTGAATATTAGACGCGTTATTGAAAAGAAAACTTTCTGAACGGCCCTCCGCGAGCTTTTAATGGTTATTGCTTCTTCCCTTGCTATCTGTTTCCGAACGAATATTGTTTACGGTTCAGGTGTTCCAAAATTAAAGTACTTATGGGTACCTTGTAAGATAAGTTTTATAATAACCATGTTATAAGTACACACTATGTAACTTAAAAACACCTAAGTCGGTTTAAATAAGTTCATACTTACAATAAATAGCGTTAGGTACAAGAAATTACCCTTGAATCGAATGTAAGTTTTAATTCTGGATTTGAATTCAATTCCAAATACAAACGCTGAGAAAGTAGAAATCATAAACAAGCAACGAACGGTGCCATATCGATCGCTGGCGTATCGCAACAGTCAAGTCTTAAATTGCGAATTTCGTGGTTCATTCAAAATTTACGAAGTCAAACAATATCGTTGTATGGAGGCAATTCCGATGCGCGGTTTAATCCCGCGGCGCGGCTTGGCGAACTCTCAATACACTTGAGCGCCATAAAAAATAATTTAAATTGCTCTTACAGTGTCTCGCTATCGCTTCGAACATTTGCATAGCAAAATAATGCAAAAATCTATGCGCAGAACGCACTGGATACGTTTCCATTGTCATACTGGGATTTATGGAGGCGTTTCTTGTGATAGTTGGTGTGGTGCCAACAAGTTTCAATATTGTTTTGTTGGAATTCTTGTTGAAAACTTCTATTGGATTTTATTCATACTTATGAGTAAAATGGCTATTTCTGGGAAATTAAAATTGTGAAATTATACGGGTCAAGCATAACCCATTTCTTGATTAGTTCAATCGTCCTGTTTTGGGTAATATAAACTTAAAAAATATAGACATTGACTCATAGCTCTGTTGCCCCAAACTAAGCTAAGCTTGTATTACTACTTCATAGTATATTTGTTTATTTTTCTTGTGCAAAATTATCATATCAATACTATTGATATCGATAAAAAGCAGAGGGAACGCGCACTGGCATTAGACGCGCGGGGCTAAGAAATTTTATGTTTTTTTTCTTGTTTTGAAATATGTGCGCCGTTACGTTATTTATTGCCTCCATAGAGGTTATATTTCGGGAAGTAATGAGGTTGCGTTCGGAAAGGGCAATTTAAATGTGCGTAGATTGAGTCGTTATAGGGTGAACTCATTGGTTACACTTTACTTGGAATTTTTTCCCCCTGAAAATGATTCCGAACGTTTTCCTCGTTCAATCATGCGTGGGACGATTAAATTGTGGCTTTAAAAGATCTGCGTGCAACGGAACGTGCCAATAAATTACGATCGTACGATGACGCGCAGTCGTTAAAATTAAGTGTAAAACAAAATTATGTATGGACAGACAAAGAAAATGCTTTCAGTAGCAGCAAATAAGAGACAAATTTTAAATAAAACATTTCAATACAAAGTTCTCATATGACTCACGGTATCAGTGAAAGTCTGCCAACAATTTGAAAACTTTTAGTTGGGTAAATAGTTTTTACCTGTTTGAAATTGGAATGTTTGCCAAGACGATTGATTCAATTGTGCAATAATACAAAATTTCTTTCACATCCCGAATGTTAACGTACGCCAAACGGAGCGTTGAAAATTTATCATATTTTCAAATATAAATGGACACGGTAGATAAAATATTAAATTCAGCATTCGGCCACAGACCAGCGGGCAGCCGACCGCTAGATTTCAAATCTGATAATGAGTTATAAAAACACGTTATTCATAATTTTATTTATATTAATTAAACATAGCAGTAAGTGTACCGTGTCGGGGTCGATGGACGTTTTCGTCGCGTAAATGAGACGGTTCCGCGTTTGAATATCGAACAATAAAAGTCAGTAACTTACTATTTTTCATCTTATTTATTTTTATAATGCTTATTTATTTTCTATAGATACCTATTTAATAAAATACGGAAATAATAACTCAAAATGACTCCATCTAATTCTAAATTCAAATTGCATTAATCCGGACAGTGATCACTGAGCTCATTCAGCAGCCAAAACAATATAATTTCTCATAAAACGAAACGTATACCATTCAAATGCGTACTGAACTTTATTGTACTAGTAATAAAGGTTTATTTTGAGAAACACTTTTAGGTATGATCGTAATGCTGATAATTAACTAAAAAGTATGTATTCACTAAAACATTTCCAAATTTTTTCGGAGTCAACGAATCGTGCATTGAATACGTGAGATCTTTTTAACGGCTTTTATTCATATTTTATTCCGTTATTTACAATCACTGTAAAATCTCAAATTAATCATAATGCTTGCGTTTCACTTAGTACCAGTGACCTCGAAAGAAATTACCAATTACATTCGACGAGTTTTATTCAGTTTTCAAAACTGCAACATTTGAGGTGCAGCAATTTCGTACAAAGTCTACGAAACTCTTAAGAAGCTTGTCTGCTTTAGAGAACAGTAAAAAAATATATCTTCACGGCACGGTAGATATCCCCTCAGATCTCTTAGTACCAAGTATACACATGGGATTCCTTGAAGATGTCTAAGAGGTGCCCCTCTCGTCAGCACAAATATGATATTTGGTACCTACATACTTTTTTATTGGTACCAACCTTTTCAGTAAGTAGTAAGTATTCCATACAAGTTGGTTGCAAGCCCATCGCCGCTGCTAGAATACTATCTGGTTTCCTAACAATGTTTTCCTTTAACGTTTCAGAGTACTGGCATTGCGTACATAAAATTTTTGATAGAAAATCCATGGGTTCACGACCGTTTCTTTAACTTTCATTTTAACTTTCATTAGACCACTGGTGCTTCAATAAGCAAAATTAATTATCAATATAATATTCCAAAACAAGTAATAAGTAGGTAAACTTTGTATAAACAGTTTATCAGTTAATTACTAACATGCGTTACTGAAATAGTTTATGTAAGTAGTCCCAATTAAAATGTCCTCCATTCAATACTTTACAAAATTGCCACTATTACCCACGGATGAATCATTTATTTTTCTATTTTTCACAACGGAAAGCGTTAAATTCGCTCTTCCTGTGTCGATTGTACGTAAATATATTTTAGACGACATAATTCTTGTTACCTCTGTTCCTGTAAATTTTCAGAGATAATTTATTGGTAAAGTCACCTTCACACGGTGAACTATCAAAACTGGTTGTAAGTAAAATATTCCTTGAGAAGTCGATCACTATTTAAATCCACGTGAAGAAGTTCAATCAAACGTAAAAATAATAAATCTGATCGACCCTCACGATGAGCTTTCTCACAAAAACCAGTTGCAGTAACTATCTGGTATTTTAATATGCAAATAATCGATCTCCCCAACCTTCGACCTACATGTAGGTCAATAAATTAAAAATAAAATTTAAAAAACCAGTTCGGAAACCATTCTATTTTAACCCCTTGATTGTTCTATGATTTATACTGGTTCAATCGCTCTGCATATTATTATATGCTAATGCGGACCTACATAAAAAAATAATTATTAAATTATACGCGAGGACGTTCGGCTGCTTAATATGCGAATAATAATTAGTGTTTCCTTATTTCCCTGAGCCGTTTTCTCACGAAAGGGGTTGATTGATCGAACAGTGTGCTAATTACGCGGTACCTATTTTGCATTTCAAGTTATTTCGCTGAAATCTTTACGTTTTACGTCCTAATTAAACTAGGTTGTATTAATAAATAATTTCCTAACTACACACATATTTTTGGTTCCAAAACTCACCGATTATGCAAAACAGTTTCAGGTAAAGGGACTAAAAAGTTTATTTATCAAGATTAAAAAAGCAAGCAAAGCTCTCAAGTCTATCATTTTTCTTGTGCCGATTATGTCAACGCACAAAGAGATCAATATTCAATACCAAAATATGCGCGATTAAAAAAACCCATTTCCGAATTCCGATATCCCTGACAATGAACTAAATATCAATTCTTCAAATGCAACATTGACATCTGGCATCTGACATCCGAGGGTTAAGATTCTAACCCTAATCCTTTGAACGCGTACAAAAGAGGCCATAAGATACGCATTACTTAAACCTGTTTTACCGATTGATAGGTCGATTCCGATATTAAAATGTGCGTGTACAAAGGCGTAAGATGCGTATTTGCATACGTTTTCTTTGCGTATGCTAATGCCCTGATACGATTTTTATAAGATAGTATGGGAACTGTTTGGGCTATGTATGGAAATGAGGAGATAAGGCGCGGATGCTCGCGTTTATCTGAGTTATTCAGTTGCTCGCGCGCTTTTGAAGTGTCAACGTCAACGACACAGCGCGAACTAATTAATTTAGCTTCGATTTTCAAACGTGAAAAATAACTTTTTGTTTTAAAAAACTTTTTCTTTTTTTTTATAGCTGTAAATAAAATTTAGTACCGGTCTAGTTTTTTGTATTTTTTATATACTTACTTTGAACTTTATGTTTTAAACTGTTAATTATTATTATTGTTGTTATTTAGTTTTCATAAAATCTGTGCTTATGAAAAAACAATATTGTGATAAGCTGAACAGCCTTTATGTTGAAATTATGAAAATAAGGAATTACTATCATGAGGTATGTTGGTTTTAATCTAATCTTCGCGGTTTTAATGTATGTAGGTGTAAAGTACCTGTATTTGCTTATAATTCGTTTCTATAGCTTATTGTTGTTTAGTTTTTATACCAGTTTGTCTTAAAAGAGGTTTATATCAATTATTCAATACTAGCCAAGTCAACATTTTATAAAAAAAATTGTGTCTCTTTAAACACAACAATCACCCCATCTTTTATCATCGATTGAACTTGTGTTTCAAAATCCTTTAAATACATTAGAGAGGCGTGTATTCTGATCACAAAGTTGAGATTTAACCCTGTTGAGAACTCCTGCTCAGTGCTAATGAAAAGAGAATCTATAATGGACGACACTCAGCGTTAAATTTACGAACTTACGATGTGGCATTTTAAATAAATTTTTAAAACATTAATAATAAAACTTACTAAGATACCACCCATTATTTATAGCGTACTTAAAATTACAATTACGCTTTTAGTACTACTTAAAATTGGCCTTATAAAACGCAGAAGAAACTGTCGTGTCCAACTAATTGTAACTATATAGGCATAGAAAATAAATACTAATAATCATAAAATTTCATATAAAAGTCGGATAGTAAAATGAAAGAACAATAAATAATTTGAAATGTTAATGCAATTTGTAGCAATGGCGATAGCATTCGATTAAAATGTCAGTAAGAAATTAGTGTTTCAGTTTTACGAGGAGATATAAAATGATGGTACATTAGAAAAGTAAATACTGCATAATTTTTAATAATTAGTTACTAATAACAAGTTACTAAACATTGTTTATTTTGATTATAACGAATCGGTCATTTTTCATATTTAATGAAAACAGATGAACGTTGAGGGTTACATTCTTTATTCAAATTTAAAAAAGTCAAGTTTACGAAAAAAAATACAAATTGTGATTATAACGTAACGGCCTTTTCTCAGATTAAAAACAGTTGATCGTTGAGGGTTAAATTCCTTATTCAAAATTTTTAAAAGTCAAGTTTCAGTTATGTACCAGTTCTTTTCGTTTGCACTGTAATTTTACGCACAGAAACACGTCTATTTTATGCTCCACTTTTCTCGACAATTAGGGCAGTTTTTCTCAATACCACATCAAAAGGCACGTAGCTTGCGGGTTCTCGTCCCCACATCTCCGGTAATTAAGAGAAGCGCAAATTAGCAAGACGACTCTGTGTTTTCTTTTATCTGACGCCATGCGGGCTTCTGGCTCCGATGATTTAACACTTGCTACTTAGCACTTTAAGGTTTTAACTAGTATTTTCATTTAATGTATACTGCTTTAGTGGATACTGCTTTGCTAAATACGAACGGATGAAAAATGTAACGTACGCGCAACTCGACTGAATACGGTTTTGACTGAATTTTTGGTCATTTGTGATAGGTGTTTGTTTTTTCTCGATTTATCCGTTTTGGTGCCGCTTTCCAGCACGTGATCCTTATAGGTCCCAGAAAACATCTTCTGCCAACGGTCCACGCATTAAAATTGATCAACACATAACGACGTTATCCACATAATGCCGACCCTCCTCAGCGGTCACTTCGACAGCGCCCGGCAACCTTTTCCAAATATCCTCCCACCCCTAATTTTCAACCCACTTTTTACGTCAATGTTTTTCTATAGAAACACCCCCGTAAGTGAATGATGGGGGATATCAAAACATCTCCCTTATCAAACGGACCCGTGTAGGGGTCCAAGTTTTTGGAAAAAGGATTAGCTATATAAGGCCTTTAAAATGTCTGATGTGGCTTAGACGTGACTCTGCGAAAAGTTCGACCCATAGGGGCTGTATTGTTTGAGCTTTAATCATAAATCTTTTGTATTGATAACATCTGAAATCATTGTCTATAAACTACAAAGTGAAAATCTCTATAATTAACTTAATTAAAAAAAATTATCTACGAAAAATTTATAGTTCAAGTCAACATATTTTCTGAAATCTTGTGACTTTTATTTCAAAATATTAAAAGAAGACCTTATCTTTCGACTAACTTTTCACCGGTACTTTTAAATATCCTCAATTCCACTTTACTCAAAATTGATTTAATTTTACTCGCCAAATATTAAACCAAAACAAACCATGCCCAAATCGCTCTCCTAATTATTCACTCCTTTCGTTCGTAAGTAAAAACCCGTAATGACCGGTCCGAAAATTTTCGCCACTCATATTAATTCCTTAATATTGATGTATAAGGGTGGGGGTGGGTAACGGGAGACATAAAACGTAGGAGATCGCTAATTCATCATAAGTTAAAGGGGTTTTTATGTACGGAACCTCGGACGCTTTGTACGGTGCGCAAAAAGGATCCGATATCACCCGAAAAACCTTCAAAGGGATGATATTAATTAACTTTAAAGGTTTTGTACACCTGTCTATATTTAGAGGAAATCTTGAACTCTAGATTCAAACTCGGTGCAAGTCATAAAAGGTAGCGTTGACAAAATCATTCGATAGTTGAACTGACTACTATGCCTAACTAATTATATTCGCAAAGAAAATATATCAATGAAAATACATAAATACGGATAAAAAATAGGTTGATGGACGCTGACTAGTGCATCATAGGGCGCATTCCTAACAAACGTGTTAATGCTTTATTATATACGATGATAACCACTTAACATCAGGTGGGTCATCTACTTGTTCCATCAGCAAGTTGTGTAAAAAATTGCTTCATGACTTAAACTCCAAAGGCACGGTTGATATTCATACCTTTTATTACTTAGTACTGACTTAAAATTTATTTGAGGCTGTCTAATGGGTTAGTCAAAAGGAAGTCCATATATTACACTTGGCACACACACTTATTTAGCAGTAGTTGGATTCCATACGTGACAGGTTTCAAGCCATAGGTACTAAGAGATTTGTGGGGATATAATGACAATAAATAGATAATATCTACCGTACAGGGAATTAAATCCATGCTGGATCTATTAACAACGATCGTATTTTCTCATCAGTTAAAATATTAACACAATAAGAGACGAAGTCAACTCAATAATTTCATGACACAAATTGTTTTAAAATTAAATGTTTTATAACAAGATCAATAGACTATAACCGAATTATATTCTGTTTGCGCTAAAAGGGGTAAGGATCGATTGGATTAAAAGTAAAGTTTTGAACGAAAATATAATTAATTCGGGATTTTGGAAGATCCGATGTCGATAGGTACCGGGTGTTACAACTCCTTGATAACTTTTAAATGATTTACAATCGCTTAGATGTACTTGTACTTAGCAAGTTTGGCACAACTACTCAATAATTTACTTAGTAAGTCTTGTTTAAATATAATAATAAGTTTCAAAACTGAGCTTTATTACATGAAAAATAAACTACTCAGCCGATTTACATAAAATCTAAGAGACAAAACTTAGAGTATACATTTAAATATTTTTGGAAAACTTAGAGTATTCAAAAAACTGGCGCTTAGATTCACCTAGATTTAAGATGATCTCTGCGGATTTTACTGAATAAATGCTAAGTTGTAGCCATTTGTAAATGACGGAGTTCTGAGGAAAAACATAAAATAAACAAAAAAACAACACAACTTGAACCTCTATACTGCAATCGCTAGTGGGAGTCACCCCGCCGAAAAATGTATAATATGCACTATGCCAGAGTGCTCTCAAACGGTGAAGAAAAACAACGTGAGAAAGTCAGATTTCTAGCAGGCGATGGGTTTGCAACCTATCACGTTGCATTCAACCTATATCACACTAGCGAAACGCGCGCGACTTTGTCCGCGTAAATCTATTTTTATACAATTTTCAACCCCCGCTGTACTTATTTGGGGTAGAATTTCAGGAATTCCTTTCTTAGTACACCTCTACGCACCAAGACAAATATACTCTAAAAATTTCAAGTCTCTACGACCTGTGGTTTAGGCTGTGTGTTGTCTATATTCCAGTCAGTCAGTCAGGACAAAGATTCTTATAATTGGTATAGATATAGATTTAGGCTGGTGACAATTATATCACATTTGAAATTGTGTTAGAGTTTATCCTTTTCTTTATACCCCAATTGTGCCCCAGGTTCGTATATGTACTTAGATAAAATGCCACACATCCCCTTAGAGTTAAATCAATTAAGGTCCGTTTTAAAATCGTCCTCTCAGTAAGGGGGTAGAAAAACTTCTAACGAATGTCCACGGAACCCTTTTTAATCAATTAATTACTCACCCCCGACACATTGTTCGAATTCATTGTTACTAAGTCTGTATTTAAACTAGCAAAGATTTTTCTAATGATCGAAAACTTGTGTAGGTAATATAGATTTTAAGCAAACATTTTAGATTTTAAACGAGAATGTAAACCAAAACTTTTTTATTGCTTGGAACATGCAGATAGCCCCACCTGATGTTAAGTTGCTACCATCACATATAAGAAAGCATTGCCTCGCAGGTAATACTTTCTTATATTTTGTAAGACATGAAAAACTGATAACTAAAAAATAAACAGAGTAGACAGTCAATTTTCAAGTTGGTACAATTTTTTAACTTTTCTTAATACTTAGAATACAAGTAAGTTAAGTAGAATACAATTCAGTTAGCATTTATGTACCCAACGCCAGTACTTACTCTCAAATGGTGAAGGAAAACATCGTGAGGGAACCAGTTAGTATTCCAGCAGCGGTGATGGGCTTGCAATCTGTCACGTATGGAGTATACTAGACCATTACCAAAATGTGTGCCAATTATACTATCTGGACGTACCTCTGACTACCTTTAGACGTCCTCGATGAATCTCTACTTGGTACTAAGAGACCGGAGAGGATATCTACCGTGTTTGGGGATTAAAGTCGTGATGATATTCCTTTTTCGACGACGACCGATGTGTCGCGGCGGGCGAATGTCCACTTGTGACGCAGGAGGTTGCGGGTTCGATTCCCGACTTGGGATAAATGTTTGTACGATCTGCAAATATTTATTCCGGGTGTTCTGGGTATTTTATATGTATAATAAAAATATTTATGTATGTAATGTATTGTATTAAGTATATCAGTCATCTAGTACCCATAACACAAGCTCTGCTTAGCTTGGGGCTAAATGATGCTGTGTGGATTGTCCAGCATTATTATTATTATTTTTCGGTTAGTATTTTTCTATAATACATCTATCATCTAAAACAATGTTTCAACTTGTAATGTATTCAACCGCTTGTTCAATTTGTCAACATCGATACAAGATATTTGAGTTCGTATTTCGAAATGCAAAAAGATAAGTGCGATCTATTCTGGTGAGTGCCGAGTGAGCGCGGCTCACCCATACGATCCCAATTAGAATCGAATCGCGGTTAAATGAGTTGCGAATCGATGACAACTCTCATCGTTTTTGTGGCTAGTGATGGGGTTAAATATACACCGGGATGCATTCCAATGTTAGGCCTGCAACACAAGCATGGATGTATCGATTGATTTAATTTAACAAAAATCTCAATGAAACGTTTTATCGAAATATCGAGATTGGTAACATAGAACTTAGGATGATAAATTTTACCTGAATTTGTTAGTTTTTATAGTACTACTAGTATATAGCACTTATTACATTATCCCAAAAAGATGGAACCACGATCGTTAAATATTAAAAACCTAACAAAGCTTATTTCACTTGGGTAGGTAGAACGCTCCGTAGTGCAGTTGGCTAACACATCCGGGGATGTACATAATATCAAGGGGAAGTTGGTGGATTCAAATCCCTCTCTAGAGGGATTTTTTTTGTCTGTCTGCCTGTCTGTCACTAGGCTGTATCTCATGAACCGTGATAGTTCGAGAGTTGAAATTTTCCCAGTAGATGTATTTCTGTTGCCGCTATAACAACAAATACTTAAAAATACTCATACAACAAACGTGTTTTTTTTTGTCGTTTTTACTATAAATAATGGTATGGAACCCTTCGTGCGCGGGTTCGACTAGCACTTGGCCTGTTTTTTAATCTTTTTAATCATTAGAAGGAATAAAATTATGTAAACATTTAATTTTACAACAAGACAGATAAAATTAAACATGCCAACATCAAAATTTACCAATTAGCAATAATTATAAATTAACGGATTGCCCGAAAAGTGTATCGCAAATACGCAAGTTTGCAACTTAACAGAACTTCGACAAACTTCGGAAAACTTCGGCAAAACTCGATGAGCTACAAATAGGCATCGGAATTAAGTTCCTGTCTTTCTGTGGGCCTTTTAATTATTTCTGTAACCCTTCAGGTGGGACTTTGATGGCCCCTCACAGTTTCACTTTTGATTTTGTTCGGAATTTGACTGATAGGCACTTATAAAAGTTTAAATTAAGTTTTCTGTAGAGGATCTTCGTTTCTTCTTTCCAATATTTTGATAAAAGTTTTTGCTTTTTGAAACTTTTATTGGTTTTATTGGAATGATAAAACCAAATATTCTTTTTTATTTAATTCCAAATTTTTTTGATAATATAATATAGCGTATGTCACCCGGGGATAGTGTAGCTTCCCAACGGTGAAAGAGTTTTTCAAATTGGTTCAGTAGTTTCGGAGCTATACAAATAAACAATTAAATCTTTCCTGTTTTATAATATTATTATAGACATAATAGACACGAATCTTAGGCGATTTTCAAGAAAAAAATATTTTAAATTCTGAACAAGCCCTAAGATAAATCCGAATTAACAATAGTCTACAATCTAATCGGGCAGCCGACATGAAAAAACGAACGCTACGATGGCAAGGATCCAACAGTCAGCCGACATTCATTCAGAATACATCCCTATAAATATCGACATGTCGATGTACGGATATCGACACGGATCATCGGGTTAATCTCTGCATCTGTTTGCACTGATCATCCATCGTACCTATAGTAGAAGTAATAGTTACTATTGTACTCAACTTTCTCAATGACGACTTGAAAACTCAGACCATGCAAGCGATATTGAACCTAAGATACAGTTAGAAGTAGATCATTTTTCTATTGATAATATTAGACCATTCATGATTTTTTTTAATTTGTATTTCTGACTTCAAGCGCTAGATTCTAATGTCAAGGGCAATAAAGCTCATTTTACAATGAAAGGTGACTAAAGCCGTTCATTGATCTGTAAGTATGCGTCTATTTGGCCCAGTTCGTTTTGCTATCAATCTTCTTAATGTTTTCCTTGTGTATTCGAAATAGATAAAATGGGCTTTAAAATTTTATGTGTGAAAATTTCAAAGAAATTATTATGTGGGACTTACGAGAGAACTAACAGGGTGATAAGAGAAATAGACCTAGAATAACAAGTTTAACATTCCTTAGAAATTGAATAATGATTAAAAAAAAAACACATTTGGGTCAAAATGACCACATAATCATCAATGGTAAAAGAGATCACGTGATTACCAAAAGGCACAGTTCATAAATTCAGCTAGTTAATTTTGCGCCTAATTCTCGATTTCCAACAATCTTAATCTCAGCAAAACCTATGATTACACCTTAAGCTTGCATTTAGACAATATTTAACTCAACTCATTTAGATCTGTATCGTTTCGCATGCATTGTTTCAGTACTGTTATACTTAGACTGGTTAGAAATTAGAGTTGATTTGCATTGTCTTGTTAGGTGCGCGGTGATAAAGTACTTTTGGACTATTTGTTTTAGTAAGAAGAGTCAAATTTAACCCTCTGCTAGAGGTTTTTACAAGAAGTTGAGGTCAAAATTATCACATAGATCTTCTTTAAAACGACTGATATTGTATCAAAGTGAATGGAGTTTTCAAAGCGGAATTGTTAGTATTTTTTTATTTACAATTTATAAGCAATCGTTTGACCGCAATCTCCCCTGATGTTAAGTGATGATGTGATCGATGTAGCACATTAACCTAGAAGATATCTATTCACTGTTCTCTTGACAACATCCAAAAATAGTAGTAATATATAAGGACCTTCTTTCACAACAAGAATTTAGGTAATTTAATAAGTACAAAAACGCTTATCAATCAATATTTAATAAGTAAATTTAATAAAACCATTAATTACTTGCACCCTACGCCAAAAGTATCTACCTACGTCGGCAAAGTTCGAAGCTCTTCGGCAATTTCCGTCACCTCTTAATTCGGGCTCAATAAAGGTTTATTGGGTTATTAGTGAAGCTTTTATCTTCTATCATGTGCACAATGAGCCTGGCTTTAGAGTGGTGCCATAGGGCATAGAACAAGAGACAGAATGTGACATTGATTAAAAAGCTGTAACAATGCCTACCGAATCGATAGCGTTATGTTCAAAAGTCCGATAACTATTTATTATACGATAATAGTTACAGATACCCAGAATATAGGAAAACTTAATCCATACCAATATCTTCTTTGTTTATTAATAAAAAATATAAAAAAAAGATGTGTGGCTATTAGTTACATTTTTAAGACAAAACCACTGATCATCGCGATGTGGCCATGAAATAGTTTGGAATCGGTAGATGGGCATTATATTATTTTTTATATCGCTTTATTGTTTATGCAAAACCTCAGATGGGTGGTTGGTCATACGCTAGTTTTATTTTAATAAAAAAATTGTGTTTATGTTATTTTTTTTTTTTTTTTTTTCATTTTTTTTTTTTCATTTTTTTTTTTTATTTAAAATCTTTTGACATCTATAAGTTATTTGTAAGTGACATTAGAAGTCATGGGATTAATCCCAATGCTTTCTCGAAACTTATAACAATAAAATAACAATCAAGAAAGTATCATCCTTACTCACAAAAACTTCAACGATTTTACAACAGAGGGCGTTTATACTTATTTATACAGATATACCTACATATTCGGTAATAAAATAAACAATACATTCGGTGCGGGTTTGTTTAAACTTTATGGCGTAACAAGCGAATAAAACGAAACTTTGCCGCCGATCGGAGGCCATACAATCTCAACTTCTGATTCTGCAATGAGTAGCTATGTTACAGATGCGATTCTCAGTAGTGTAGACCTAGACCTCATTACATCTGTGTTAGGTAAAAAAATAGGAAGTGATTACATTTATGTCGGTTTTCCAAGTTTCACATGATTAGTAAAGTAGTTTAGCAAATAATACAGTAAATTAAATGAATACTAAACACGGCTCTCGTTATAAAACACCTTAAGATACGTTTACATAACTTTTTTTATGACAAAGTTTTATACCGTAAAAAATATTATGAAACTTACGGCAAAATTCTCAGGCATCGAAAAGACTTTAATGATCAGTATTCAAGCATTAAGATCTAAAGTTTAGTATATTTGGCGCCTGTACAAGTAAAGTTGTTGTAATAAAGAAAGCGGATAGATTTGATAAACATGCAAGTTATACTATAACAAGATGGTGGATACATCTAGAGTATTTATAGCCTTATTTGCCTTTAAGCTTAAGTATGTAACAATACTCATCCTACCTTACAAATATTGTGACAAGTTGCCACAATTATTCTAAGATGAGTGAGTGAATGAGTGAGTTAAAGATGGTAGGCAAAATTATGATAACGTCCTATCTGTAAATACTGCAGGTGCTAACTTCGTTATTGACATACGCCCTCATGCTAACTCAATATTAGCATTAATACTATAAGTTTAAAATTTAGTTTCGTCTCTTCATGGATTTTGTCCCCTAGAGTCCCCTCTCTGTTTGAAATAAGTTTATCTGTGAGGTGGTTTATCGAAAAGTTAATTATTCGTAGAGTGAGTAGGTGTTATTAAGTCAGAGTGAGTACCGAGATGAGTTTAACTGTATGTTTAACATCTTTTTTCTGAATGTGGTGACTAGAGAGCTGGTGAGTCTAACTACACTGAGTTTTGGAATTCAGCATAACAATATACTATAAAAATTTACTAAAAAGAGTATTGTATTAAGTATATCAGTCATCTAGTACCCATAACACAAGCTCTGCTTAGCTTGGGGCTAGATGATGCTGTGTGGACTGTCCAGCATTATTTAAAAAAAAAAATTGAAAAAAAATACAGCAAGCAACTATGGGGTGCTTTTGTTTATTATTTATTTAGACAAGTGAAATATCTATAGTAAAAGACGAAGATCTTTTAGATAGATATTTTATTTAAATAGAAAAGATTTAAGAAAAGAAGATTTCAGAAGTATCCTGTTTTTGTTTATCAACATTTTGATTTTCATAACAGCATACTTCTGTAATTGGGTAATAATAGGTTGATTACTGAAAAACCTCCCCTATCAGTCTTTGAATCGCACAAAACTTACCAAAACGTAACATGGAAATTAGGGAACAACGAGAAAACTCAAATGTGGAGCGAGTCGCCGATCGGATTATCGCTACACGTATAAAAGACGAAATATCCCGAGTTCTTACCCCTTTTTACCACCCCAAGTAGGGTGGGAAGGGGGTAATAGCAGTACCACTCGGATTCATTAGTAAATTAGAGGCGGATGAGCCCAAAGTTGGGAAAATTCAATATCTAATAATGATCAACTCGGTACCTACCTGATCGAGAGTTTCAAAAGCAAATTTTCGTATTTGTCAATCGTACTTTGTTCGGAATTAGATTATTTAGTTTAGCGATTGGATGAAGTCGAAAATGTTTGACTACCTGGCTTTTCTGTTTCGTCCCGTTTTATACCAATAGTCCCATTTATATTTGCCCATACCTACCGACAGATATTTGCCTATTGGTGGTTGTGACCGCAGAAGTTTTGATAGAGGTTCTAACTACTTACCAAACATTTGAGGCATTTTTGGATTTAGTTAGAACCGTAATGTAGTTTAGATCTTTGATTCTGTTAACGTTTATATGGATATTTCAAAAGGCTTTACTGGCAACTTATTTGAATGAAAAGTTTCTAAATATGAGTAATTATGTCTTATCTATAGCGTTATCATTATTTTCTTTTCGACTTTCACTTGTGCGTAATACCGATTTATACATAACGTAATCGTTATTTTTCTGGTTTAAGAAGTGTTTCTGGAGGTTACAAAAGCAATTTCCTTAGCAGAATTTATCCAATAACGAGATTATATTATCAAATTACCAATTGGGAGGAATTAAAAACGTTTGCCTATCTCCTATCTCCGATAGAACACACAAGGTGGGCACTTAATCTCTCAATGTCAGTTTTAATTTGCTCAGAGCTCGAATTACTTCCAGGAGTTTTATTTTCGAACTTTATTTTGTAGACGTTAGAGGAAATATGTTTCGACAGATCACGTGAAAAATATGTTAAGCTCGTACTGAGTTTGTGAAAAAATATATTTCGGCACTGCGACTAGGACGGGTTGATAGATGAGTTGGGAATTAAGATTGAGATATTCAGTATATAAGATAGTACAGATTGAGATTTAAAATGAACGATCAAAAACGCTGAGAGAAGAAGGTATTAAACGGTAAATAAATATGATCAACATATACAAATAATAATAATAATAATGCTGGACAAAGCAGAGTTAACTACTAGATGACTGATGTAATTAATATAATACATTACATACACTATAGTTTCTCTCCAGCAGGCGAAACAGGTCAAAGAGGTTGCCAGACGCACAAAAAATGCCTGGAGAAGCTTCTGGTCAATGAAAGATCTGATGAAGGGCAAACTTCCACTATCCCTCAAACGAAAACTCATGGACGTACGCATTCTTCCTATCCTTACCTACGGTGCCCAAACTTGGTCTTTGACTCATCATCAGAAGCACGCACTTGGAGTATGCCAGCGAGCCATGGAGCGCAGTATCTTAGGAATAAAACTGTCAGACCGCATGCGGAACAGTATACTGCGCTCCAAAACACAAATTGCAGACGTTGGTCAGAAAGCCTCCAACTTAAAGTGGAACTGGGCTGGACACGCTTGCCGCATGTCAAGCGACTTGTGGGCAAAAACCACCACAGAGTGGATCCCACCCAACGCAACTCGACGACGTGGAAGGCCCAGGAAAAGATGGCGCGATGAGCTTGATGCCTATTTAAGATCTTGGCCTGGTAACAGCGTTAAATCGCGAAGAGTGGAAGGAGAGAGGGGAGGCCTTTGCCCTGCAGTGGGACAATAATGGCTGAAAAATAATAATAAATAAATTACATACATAGATATACATTTCAGAGCACCTGGAATAAATATTTGCAGATCGTACAAACATTTATCCTAAGGCGGGAATCGAACCCAACCTTCTGCGTCGCAGGCGGACATTTGCCCGTCGCACCACATCGATCGAAATAAAACATGGTCCTCGCTGAGTCGCAATAATATGTATCAAAATCTCCATTTATATGGATTTTTGAGTGCCAAAAACAATAGAAAATCTGTTGGGTCTTTACAGACCAAAATGTTTTTTTGACTAAGAAATTATTTTAGACAAAAAAGTAGTATTCGAACTTGTGTGTTTCCATCAGGTTACACTTCTAATTTCTGTCGTTTTAGTCATAAGTAATTATCTTATATTTTATTTACGGCTCATATAAACAATTGTTTTGATATTTTTCCGCCCTTTCTGTCGGTTTTAAACAATTTGTATTGTTCAGCAGACCGTTGTGGAATCCGTAAGCCGCAAACCGATTTCCTTCTAATGCTCTTAATTTTGGTGTCCTTTGATAGCCAAAATCGATATCGCATTTTCTGTCCAGGAACGTTTAGAAAGAAATAAATAAAAATATAGCCCAGTTCAAAAGGAGTCGAATTGTTGGTTACTTTGAAATGTTACTCATTTAGACAATAATTTTAGTCAAAATCTCGATTGTACAATAATCATAAGTATTTTTTCCGCCATTTTCTTTTACCGATTAACGGACCAAAAAACAAACGATGCTATTG
The DNA here is from genome assembly GCA_947095575.1 of Electrophaes corylata. Lineage (NCBI taxonomy): Eukaryota > Metazoa > Arthropoda > Insecta > Lepidoptera > Geometridae > Electrophaes > Electrophaes corylata. Next base: position 9,275,211 of record OX352720.1, read on the forward strand.
ACAAGCTGACCCTCCGGAAAAAACAAAACAGCCTCGCCCAAGGAGCCCTTTATCATATTTATTTTATTTCAATTCGGTACGAATTTAATCCTTTTCCATTAATTAGTGACCGCTCCTAATGCGGGGTCCGCGCGACCCTTTGTGAGTATGCGTTAATTTTTCTTCGACGGCGGCGGCAGGGTTAGATTGCTGTGGTACAAGTCACTTAGCAAAGCGTTTCGAAAAAAATCTTTATAAATAAAACTTTTTAGATTAATAGGTACCTAGTACTTTTAGTACGAAGGCAAAAAAAAAAACTATGTCCTGACAGACATAATCGCGCACCGCCTTAACCCACTGGCCGTTGAGACTTGAAATTTTCATCTTGGTATTAATTAATTAGTAATTAATTTTCAATCTTGGTTCGTGAGATGCACTAAGAAAGGAATTCCTGAAATTTAATCTCTAAAGGAGTACAGTGGGGGTTGAATTTTGTATGAAAATAACTCCACGCGGGCAAAGTTGCGCGTTTCACTTTTTGAAAACAGAAGTAGTGACTATGAGAACAAAATCAACTAGTTTTGGACAAACCAAAATGTAAATGAGGTTTTTGCTCAACCACCCGTTCACAACAACTCACATGTACTTATGTACTGAAGCACAATAATAATTACACTCAAATCATAACTGTTCAAAAATCGTAAAGCCGAAATTTTAATTAGAAATAATGTGAAACGACCAATTAATATGATACATGAGCACAATCTGATAACTTTTGAATTTCAATGAGATTATAAAAGACGTTAAAATGGTTTTACAACAATAAAGAAATTGTGAGAGTCTGCCTACACACGCGTTTTGGTTATTTTAATCAATTTGGTGTTACATTTCGAAAGTTATATCTAATTAGAGTAAAAACAGATACTTTCACGGTGATAAGCTCATGTGCTTTTGAAGATGTATGGAGTAATATTGATGGGCAATTCAGCCAACGCCATCTAGCTTTAAACTAATTAAAACTTTTACTATGAACCAAGTAAGTAATAAAAAACTCAAACACTATTTACAAAAAAGAAGTCCCATAATACAAGCTATAATTCGTTTGTAACTAGATTATGTTTATTTATTTATACATACGTACGATGTTGTAATAAATACCAAATTTAGAAAAAATGTACATTTATATTCATCACACAATATTCGTCACTTATTCATTGAAATCGTCTTAAAGCTAATCGACTCTAGGTACACAAGTTTTATGCGGCCAAGTCACGGAGAATAGACACGAGACATGCTTAAAAGAAAAGATGATTAAAGACCGTCACGTGGGCACCAGATCAAAATCACCCGTAACCTTGCTACCATACTTGCTGCCTACCACTTCCTCAGACATAGAGTGGTGCTCAACTGAAAAACACTGTCAGGTGAAGTCATCACTGTAACGTTTGTATATACATTCAAAAATAAACTCGATAACTGGATGCAAAGGAAGGTTATCTGAAAGACAATGCTTCATAGCATTAAGTTCACCTTTGTACTGTTACTTTTTTTTTGTGCAATAAAGTATTTTCTAACAATCAATCAATCAATCAACACCTAATAAAAAAAAATCAACACTATATGATAAAGACACATCAGCCATAGTATAAATCAATAAATAAGTAATACACAAGAACCCACGTTTAGCTCAGAAGACCTTTACTACGAACAGCTGTGAAGCCAGTCAACTATACACCTGTATACCTCAGGTTGATGAACGCAGAGCAGTGTATTGTAGGGCATTCCTAACTAACGTGAATTACAAGGCAATGCTTTGTTATAGGCTATGGTAACCACCTTAGTCAGCCTATTCCAATGACAGACAGTCAATGCTTGCAGAGCTATCTTAGCCATGGGTCCTCATCGATTGAGATCACTGACGCACATCCAAAGTTCAGAAGACGAGGTTGCTCTCACTAGACCTGTTACTAACCATCAAAATTTTATCACATAAAATGAATCAAAAATTTCCAAGCACGTTTGATGTTCACATCGTAAACGAGAAATCTTTTCAAAACACCATGAGCAATTTTTTTCGCGTAAAACATGATTAGTATATTTCGTCTTTCTGCGTAATCATTAGTCTCCGCAGAAGTCTTTCCCGATGAGCAAATGTTTGCATTGACTCACGATTGTAACACTGTGCCAATTTCGTACGTCTAGTCGAAAAACCACTTATTTATGTGTAACCTAATTTTATGAATGTTTGCATAACACATTCAGACTGAAAATTATGAGAAAAAAATACGTTTAGCCTCATGAGTTTAATGCAACGGCCCGGTAATGTCCACGTTAGTTCCACTAAGAACTTCAAGGTACTTCACAGTCTTTAAGGCTGTAAGAGTAAGAGTCATTTATTGTAAAACTGTGTACAAAAGATTTTAGAACTAGGTACATACATAGGTATAACCAACTAGTGTCAACAGCCTACTCATTTCGGGCATTGTCTTAGTGGATAGTCCAGAGAAGTACATCAGTACTCATATTGCAGTAGCTGATACGTACATGACGGGTTACAAGCTCAACAACGCTGTAATTCCACCAACTGGATTCAAACTGACAGAATACTTTTTTTGTCAATAATTACGTACGTAGACACTATAACACCCAGACACAGAACAAATATCTATATTTATCACCCAAGTGTTTGTTCTTGGTATGGATCGAACCTACAACCTACAGCGCAGAAAGCAGAGCTACTCTACCAACTGAATGTGCAAAGAACTTTAGCTTTTATAATTAAGTACTAGGTTCAACTTTAAGTATACCCTTACAGTCAGTAAGCAAAACAATGTATCGTGTTTAAGCATTACTTAAAATTTAAGATCACAATGCATAACTAACAAGCTCTCTTACAAGTACAGTAATTTCGCTATCAATAAAATCATAGCTTATAAGAATCTTTTCATACACTGTTTTACAACTAGAAAGGAAAAGAAAGCCGAAATTACTGGGTACTCATTAAACCCATTCAATTAGAAATATTTGGACGTGAGAACTATAACACGAAAATAATTTGGGATCGTTAAAAATAGTCGAATACTCTAAACGGTAAAAATATTTTCGTAATTACGAATTTTAAGTTTTGTGAAAGTGGGTTTTGAAAGTACCGACTTTAACGCGACATTATGAGATTATTATACTCTAGTGACGTCACTAGTGCTTGTTTTCATACAAACTTCAACCCCTATTGCACATGATTTAGGGGTTAAATAGCAAGTGTTTCTTGCTAAATACAGGGTGTATTAAGACGAAATAAGACTGCGAATAGTTTATACCCTGTGTGTTGTCTATAAGTCTATAAGTCAGTCAGGACAAAGATTTTGATTATTATTACTCCTAGACACAGAATTCGCTCAAATTTGTGGTGATTTGCTGGCCTATATATAGTTTTATGCACCTGCTGGTGGAACAAGCATATGGCTCACCTGATGTTAAGAGGTAACCAACACCTATAACAAATCATTGCTTTGTAGGTCACTCACGATAGGTACGTGCTCTACGATGCACTACCCCGCACCCACCAACCTGAGGCTTACTAGTATTAAGCCTCATGTGCCTGTAATTTTACCGACACCTACACTCTTCATACCGGAACACAGCAATGCGAGCATCACTGTTTGGCGGCAGAAATAGGTACGGTGGTAGTACTTCCCGGATGAGCCCTTTCACAAAGAGCTACTACTACTATATCTGTAGGTCTGGTAGAGTGGTTGCAGCAGTATTGATATTTGAAAGAAAGAAAAAAAGAAAAAGATTTTATTTATTACGACACAGTATAAGAAAGGGACACACATGAACGTTTTATAAATAGAATATAAATAATACTAGAAATAATAACCTATACACATATTAACATGACATTTGATACTCAGGAGATGCTACTGAGTACATCCTGGTGTCTTTAGAATGATAAATAAAAAACACTATGCATAAACACTAAACCGTAAAAGAAAATACAGTTATAACATGACAAGAAAAGTACTATGGGCGGCATTATCACTGCCAATTCTCATAAAATCTCAAGCAATATATCTCCCAAAGTATCAAGAATCATATCAGTTTTCAAATCGATGGCTAGTTTCTGTATTCTTTGTTTCTCTCACACTTAACCAATTCTAAAGCAAATAAAATTCACAAGTACTCGCTCAATTAAAACATTAGATTCGTATTTCCGAAACAGAGCTTTTATCTATAGGAGCCATCACAATCTGTTTGTGCAATAGATTAAAGCCTTGGTTCCCGAAATAGCAGCGACCGCTTAATGACGAACGTAATATAACCTAGAAATCTGACAGCCTAACGAATGTTAATTTGTTTCAAAATTCTCTTCATATAAATTCGATACATTCGATAACGCACTAATTACTATACAAAAATAATGTAAAATGTCCACAAATATTCTTTAATATAATTATATTATAATCGTTGACAATTAGACCACGTGACGTTACAATAGCTATTACATCAAATTAAATGCCAATGAAATAAATCAGGTATTTTTTGTAATTTCAAATTCATCTAAATGGATTGAACAGTAGCAATCGATGAACAACAAAACTTGCATAGTAAATTTTTTTGTCATTTTATAAAAGATCAAATGAATACGGCCGTAATACAATAATCGCCGCTTTTACTAAAACATTTGCTTAAATTTAAAGTAATTTTAGTAATTGTTACTTATTTCGGCTCTCACGTCTGCAATTAGAGTAACGGGAGAGAGGGTAATGATTCATTGAATGATTATAAGAATCAGGCTTCGGATCTACCGGAAGTTGTTACTAAACAATGACAGTTTTGCGCGCTTTCTACTCGTTCTATCATCAGCCATAGTAAAAACTATTCAAGTTAGACGCTAGATACGTTAGCTACAAAGCTTGTCAAAGTCAAAGTCAAAAGATATTTATACAATGGAATCGTAAGAAACGTCTTAAAACTAGGTGAATCTCGGTGCCAATTCCTTGCGACAAAGCTTAGAAGGAGATATATTCTTAAAAACGAACGTAAGTGTCGTTTTGAGGTATCCATTCCAAAATCAAAATTCGACAATACGAAACTTCTCTTATCGTTTCTACAAATCTATACCAATTATAAGAATCTTTACTCTGACCGACTGACTGACTGACACAAAAAACGCACTGTATAAACCACATGTTGTGTTGCATGACAATAACTTCGCGCGGACAAAGTCGCGCGCGTTTCACTGGTAGCTTATAATATCTTGGTTTTAGGGTAATAGCTAATTGTGTGCATTTGTATATTATTTACAAAATGAGATTCCTTATTTCCAATTGATCAATTTGAATGAGAAAACAGAAATTAATACAAGTTTTTCGTTTGAAAGCTCACGAAACGTCGCTATTGTCTTCAAATCGAATCCAATTTGTTTAGGCCCTATTTGATTTCATCCAGTTATTGTTCTGTTTTAAGTTATATATAAATATTCTTTTACAGATTTTTAATTAATAATAATAATAATTATAATGCTGGACAATCCACACAGCATCACCTAGCCTGCCCAGCCTAAACACCCAAGCTAAGCAGAGCTTGTGTTATGGGTACTAGATGACTGATATACTTAATATAATACATTACATACATAGATATTTTTTATTATACATAGAAAATACCCAGAACACCCAGAATAAATATTTGCAGATCGTACAAACATTTATCCCAAGGCGGGAATCGAACCCGCTACCTCCTGCGTCGCAGGCGGACATTCGCCCGCCGCGCCACATTGGTCGTCCTTATCAAAACCTTAAGTGTATTGTATACTATTACTACTGCTGCTGTATAAAATATCGTATCAGATTGTGGTAGACTTTCTGAAAGTGTATTTGTCTAAGTTCGTGGAATCTAACAAAGTACATACTAAGATAAAAACTTCTAGTAACCCCTAGAGTTAAAATTTGTATGAGAAATCATGATGAGATGATTCAAAAAATCGATTTATATCAATTATAAAAAAAATTGTCCCGACCAACTGACTTACACAATGCACAGACTAAACTTTGAAGTTTCCAGGGTGTATTTAATAATAATAATAATGCTGGACAGTCCACACAGCATCATCTAGCCCCAAGCTAAGCTGAGCTTGTGTTATGGGTACTAGATGACTGACATACTTAATACAATACATTACGTATATAGATATTTTTTATTATTCATAGAACACCCAGAACACCCGGAATAAATATTTGCAGATCGTACAAACATTTATCTCAAGGCGGGAATCGAACCCGCAACCTCTTGCGTCGCAAGCGGACATTCGCCTGCCGCGCCACATCGTTTGTTGTATTTGTTTTGGTGCATAGACTGTACAAAGAAAAGATATCTTGAAATTCAGACCCTAAGCTCCTTTACTTTATATTTTCTTCAATGTAAGAGAAATGTAGCACTTAGCAATAAAGAATACTAAAAGCAAATGTCTTCTCCTTAAATAGAAACGTGTTATTAATAATTTATGTGAAAAAATTTAGTTAGCGTCACTGTAATATTATTAAAGTACATTTTTTATAAATTATATCTGCAAATTTATAAAAAAATGTTTTTCAATTTACTAGTTATAAGCCAAAAGGTCGTGGGATGTAACCTCAGTAAAAATTTGTCATCTACCGATTACGTAAGGAAGACTATGATTGCCATAGACAATTGAGCGAGATTGATCACCACATTGTCTATGAGTCAGAAGACAGTTTTTAGAACAGCCTTGGTTATTGTTGATCCCAATAGTTTTGATATTATTGACACATTTGATTCGTAATAATAAAGTAACAATCGAACAAGTTTAAACACGAGACTGTAATCTCCAGTCATAATAATCAGGCTTAGATGTTTTGGTACTTAAAATTATTGAGTGCCATTAGAAAAAAAAAGGAAAATAATTAGCTTCATTTTAATCTTCAAGCACGGTAGATATCCCTTCAAAATGATTCTTTTTTCATTGAATTTGACGAATCTTAACAAATTTAGATACCGTGAAAAACATCAATCGAGACTACACCATGAAGAGATTATCAGATAAGTTATTTTTAAGTATCTTTCAGATGATCTGAGACTTTCAAAGCTCTATTATCTTCGGAATTCACTAATGAGTCATTAGTTCTGAGAAACGCGTGCGCGTAGAGGATGCATGCGCTCACGCATCACGCATCTCTGCGCGGGCGCAGGCGTAGATACGATCGGCTAAAGGCGATGCTAGATCTGTTATTTTGACTGACGCCTTTGCTATATTTTTTTCTCAACCCTCTCCAAAGTTTGTACCCAACGCATCCCTGTTCTCCAGCAAATTCCTTTTTTTTTATTTTACCATTTTATTTTATTAGCATGGCCTTTGGTGTTTAGCATTATTTAATTGGTTTTGCAATATGTTAAACAAGTTCAAACTCGAAAGTTCTCAAAAATACATTTATTGCCATCACGAGGTAAGAAGGTACAAATTTCTCTTAGGTACAGTGATAAAATCTCCTCAGGCACAACAACAGGAATTAATTACTTTTATCAAAGAACCAGGAAAAAAACTCAAAGCTAAGTAAATCTAAGTACCAATTCTTCGCAACCAAGGCAATACAAGAATAGCCCTTACTTTTACTTAACCCTTACTTTTATAGCACGATTGCAAACTATTGAAAACTTCACCAAGATTGCCATTGCTATCGTGATTTGTATGAAGACGCCTAATCTATTGTTCGGTTTATTCAGACTGAACTCACGGTACACATCGTTAGGCAAACAAACGATCAAGCTTACGGTAACCAGGCAACCTTACAGCTTGATGTCAACTTATAAGCACATATTATTACAGTATTTAAACATTTCTTTGTTTAAAATCCCTTTCGTTTTAATCGCTGATCTATTCGTTTCGATGATCGCTGATCTACAACGCAACGTGGCTGGGTGCGTGTGAGCGGTGCCTAATCGCTCACATTGTCTACGCATCTACAATAGGCTACTGACTACTTAGTTGCGATCTTCTATCTGGATTAATAGCGGTTTCTAATTATTATTGTTTACATTCACCGAGTTCTGATTCTGAGTCTCCGGGTTCAAAGATTTTATATATTTTTAAGGAAATTCTAGTGTAAAGTTTTTTTTATACAAACTATATACTTCAACCGTCTACTGCTTGACATGCTGATGGGACAAGCAAATGGCCCAACTGATTTTAATTGGTTACCATCGCCTATAGTAAAGCATTCTCTCGCGGGTCCACGTTGGAATATGGAAACCATATAACTGATAGAATACTTAATTCAATTGAATTCAAAGTCAAATTCAAAGACAAAATATCCGCAGGGATCATCTTGAAACGTTTTAAAGCTAGGTAAATCTGAGTGCCAGTTCCTCGCAACCAAGCTTAGAAGAACAGGCAACAAATTTAAGGTTTGGTTCCTACCGTTTTATTTGTATGATCAATTGAATAAGTAGGTTTTATTTCCACAATTATTCAACAAGCAATAAAGGATGTTTCAACCATTGATTAAGCATCGCGCCATCGCGATTTCTATAGTTTTAATCTAATTATCAGTTCCCATAGCGAGGCTTTGTCTCACTTCCTCTGCATTCACCACGCGCGGTCATTTGGAGGGTAATCACAGATCGGCGGATGTGATCATTGCTATTGGCTCAAATGACTTTTTTTGTAGGTAACTGAAGGGTTTGGGAAACTATTTATTTGCTTATCCGGCTTTGGCCAGGAAAACTCAAATTGCGTCAGTGGTAAAACGGCAAAACTAAATAGTTTCACCTTCAGATTTCTTAATGCCAAATAACAGATCGTGATTCTGTAGATGTTTAGGTAGTCAGAGGTACGTCCAATTAGTAAATGGAACATACCGCATTTGCAGTAGTTGGTATTTGTAACAGGTTGCAAGCTCATCCTCGCTAAGTTAAGCGCGTCAAAAATCTGGGACTGAAATTATTTCTTCCTGTCAGTCCTGTTTTTGATATAGGAACTGTTCTAGTAATATCAAAAGAAACTGATACGTTTGTCTTTTATGAAGTAAAAAGACAACTGCGGATATTAAATTTTATTACTAATGAGAAAACAAAACTAGTTATAAAATAGTGCATGGCTACCACTACTTTCCTAGAAACTGTTGGTATAATTCAACTTACCTAACCCACTTCTCTTGTTGTTATAGCGAGCCACACTGGCCGAGAAAGAAGTGAGCACACTCAAGGAACAGCTGGCTACCACCAGCCCAACGCCACTGCAGGCGACTGTGCCGCCGAAAAACAATGGCGCACACTTAGACATCCGCGATCAAGCCACCGAAACTCGGATAGACTTGTACACGGATATCAAGGTAAAAACATTTAGAGAAAACCTCACACAACCCAAAAATGTACATAAGTTTATGTGATACTTATGCCGCAAGTGTTATTTATAAGCTAGTCAAAATAAATGTACAAGAGATGTTTATTTTTGTGCATCAATTAAAAAATATCTCAATATTTGACAAACAGGTGGTTATAGATTGTCTTCACAATCGGAAGGCCTCTCAAAGACAAACGCTATTTGGAGCTCTTTCCATCCACCAACTTCTTTCAACCGTTACAAACCTTTACAGTCAAAGTCAAAGTGAAATTCTAAAGGTATTCCACGGGATTAAAAAATCAATTAAAATCATTATAAACCTAAGCCAGTTCCTCGCGGCCAAACCTAGAAGACAAACTCCACGCTTTATTCAAAATCAGACCAAGCGTTGTCATTATTACGGAATTCACTTGAATGTCATAGAAGGGTAATATTTCCTTTTTTATAGGAGGAGAAAGGAGATATTGATGAGGACAAGATGGACCTGGCGAGTGGCAGGAGTAACTCATGCCGAAGCAGTCCCGTGCAGACGAGTGGATTGGAGAACGAACTCGCCGCGAAAGAGAAAGAGGTGAGTCTTTTGAAATGTGTACACACGTGTTCTGTAGTGTAAAGCTGCTGATATATGCTCAGATTACCGCTCAACATCAGCTCATCTATTGTTCAATTGATCGCATAAAATATGAAAAGATTTAAAACTTAGTCTAAATATTGTATCAAACAAAATAATTCTTTCAAAATCAGCCCACAATCATAAAAATCGGTGAACTTACTTAAAAAATATAACAGAATAATATAGAAAACCTCGAAAAAGGAGAAAGTCCTGTTTTAAAGTGAATTAAAATTAAAAAACAACAGTGATGCAAGACGGCTTACTCGTCAGTAGTTGCTGAAAGCGCATAGCCTTTGGCACTGGTTTTCAGTGAAGCCATAGAGATTCATACGAGTATAAGAAGCCGGAACTGACATAAGTCCCTTACTTGTGACTGAGGTCACAAGAAATTGATAAAAACGCTACTTGAAAAGTCAACGTCAAAAGACATTTATTTAGTGATATCCACACCTCTAGTCAATGTCATGAAGAGAACTTTCACCTCTTTTTTGGTCGCATTTATCTACAGATTTTGACGAAAATTGGCACACAACTTTTGGTCAGTCGCAACTTTGATTGGCGAAAAATAGACGGAAAAGGTGGGAAGTTGGCCATAGCGTTATTTATAGACGGATTTCAATTTTGAGAAAATAAAAATGTGTCGGTAATTACATAGTTGTAAGGGTTAGTGAGGTCTAATGTTCTCACAGAACCTCTATATTCATTGATTCACCAACTTTACTGACAGTGAATATCGTCGGAAAGTTATAGGTGGGTCTAGGTGGCAGTTCCTGACAACCAAGCCTCGTGACCTATCTGAATATAAATCCCCGACAAAGTCATTCATAACTACAGTTATATCAGAGGTCAGTCGGTTAACTGGGTAAAGGATGCAGCAGCCTTGCATATCGTATCGAATGTAACATACGATCAATAAATCAATTACGTGTGCCCCCGCACTGGCCAATTGGATTTGACAGGCTAGATCTAGTGTTGTGTTGTGTATCGATAGATTTAGACAGTTTCGAGTCTTCCTAATGTATCTTATATTCCTAACCAGTCCAATGTTCAAAAATACTTTTCTAAAGCTCTTAATCTTTATCTTCTGGAATAGGAATCCTCGTTCAAACGCTTTGCTCGTCTTCTTATTCAGGAATTCAATACTAAGTACCACTGCAAACTAAGAAAATAATACCCTGAATATTTCAAGTCTCTACGACCATCAGCTTAGGTTGTGCACTGGTTGTAAGACAGACAGTCAGAACGAAGACTGTTATAGTAATTACTAGCGGCCGCTCGCAGCTTCACCCGCGTGGCAGTATTTTTCCCGTTCCTGTTATTTTTTCGATATAAAAAGTAGCCTATATGGTAATCCAAGTTATAATCTATGTTTATTCCAGATTTCATCCAAATCGGTTTGCTGGTTAGAGCGTGAAAGAGTAACAAACATCCATCCATCCATCCATCCATCCATACCTACTTACAAACTTCCGCGTTTATAATATTAGTAGGATAATACATAAATTTGGTAGCGGCCAACTGTAGTCTCAGAGTTTTAGGATGCTATAAAGTCTTTCAGGATAAACTGCCCCTCATAACACGGAAAGAATATGGAATAATAGATTATTTATCGATAACCCGTTATCGCTACCGATCGGAAAGCCCATCCCTAGTGCGGGGAAACAGGATACGTTCAATGGGATGATTGATCGGCGAACGGTAATCCAGCTAAATAAATATCTTTACGAGTTGATGATACACCACTATTGTTTATGAGCAATTGAGTAAAGGGTTTTGAAGATACAGTCATGGTCTAGAATAATTATTACTATTATTTATATTATTAGCCCATAGTGCCGGTATAGTAACAGGCGCATGAGACTGCACAGTAGTATACCTAAGTTGAAGTGAAGGGTTTGTCTGAAGAAGTACTAACACCATGCTACCTAATATAAATACTTGTATTAGCTATAATTTTCTTTGTAAATAAATAAATTATAATACATTACATGCATAAATATTTTTTATTATAAATAAATAAATAAATAAATAATGCTGGACAATTCACACAGCATCATCTAGCCCCAAGCTAAGCAGAGCTTGTGTTATGGGTACTAGATGACTGATATACTTAATATAATACATTACATAAATAGATATTTTTTATTATACATAGAAAACACCCAGAACACCCGAAATAAATATTTGCAGATCGTACAAACATTTACCCCAAGGCGGGAATCGAACCCGCAACGTCCTGCGTCGTAGGCGGACATTCACATCGCCAACAGCGTTGTGTGTCCACATCCGGCAATCGCTGAATTTACACCCTTAGCTCTCTCAATGTCATTTGACTACCTATGTATATACCTACTCGATTGTATAGAGGCAATAAATAATCTTTGAAGTGAAAACTTCTTTAGGCGCGTTGAGCACTTTTTGGGTGAACAAAAATCGTCACCGAACGCTTTCCATGAGCTATGTATACTGAGTATATAGGTGTACTTTTTGGCCTAGTTTCCACTTCTATCGGCCGTCCACATAGACTACTTTTTTTTAATTTATTTATTTATTTTATTAGGTACCAAAATATCTGAAGTAGTAGTAACTGTAGTAAGCCTTGAGCGTATTTAGTTTTCATTTTATTTGTCATAAAACACGATGCCAATGCTAAATTCATCTTAAAACTAAAAATATTTTATATAATAGATTAGTTGGAGTGATCTTAAATGAGAAGCACCTTGTCTTAAATAAAAATAACTAAAACAAAGTTCTTCAACACATAAACTGAAGGTTATCAAAATCGATTAGTAGTGATATTTGTATAATATCTCAAAAGGTGAACCGAATGGAATGAGACACTAGTTATTAGCAGCCTTTGAGTATAAATCTATAGTAAAGCGGCCAAAAGCTAATGCTCATGTTTAAAAATGTTATGTAAAAGCTCATGTTTTTATCTGATATTAAAATATTTGCCTTGGTTTATACAAATATTGAAGGCTCTTCGTGATGTCTTAAGCCTAAATAACTTTACAGCTGGACATAGGACTACTCAGAAGATACTGCTAGCCTGGAAGAAATCGCTTTCAGTGATAAGGCCGCCTATTGTATTTTATTCGTTTACGCCTAGATGTATAATGTATCCTTGTGTACAATAAAGTGTTATCTATCTATCTATCTATTTCCTTATCATCGCTTAGTTGTCCTTAATGACTCCATGGGAGGTAATATACAAGTTCTATTATAAGCCAGGATCACCACGGTTACAAGTCATAGCTACCAATAATCTACGCCATGAAAAGAACCAGTGTTCTAAAAAAAAAATTTTTAACTTTTTTGCTGACTGCACCAAGGCGATAGTCAAGCAAACGACCGATTAGTACTTCGGTGAACTTCTTTAAAACACTTTTAAAATTCACGATTTTCAATCTTAATTAGCATTGGCAAGCAATCACAGTACATGCTAATCCCAATTAGTGTTGTGCCAAGACAAACGTCAGCATCCTGACACAAAGACACGACTTTAAGTAGAAAAACTTGTATGAAGGTGGATGTCTAAATTGACTTCTGATGTTTGACAAACATTGAAAAAAAAATAGTTTAAAGTCGAAAATTTAGTTCTGGGATATTTCAAACCCACCATCATCATCCACATCCTTATTTTAGCCTCTGCCTTCATTAAAAGAGTCAAGTCTGAGTTTTTGTGTTATGCGAGCCCGTATCGTGAGTGGTTTTTTATGGATTTACAATAAATAACTATTAGGCTTTCGAGCGTGCTGAGAGCAGTCGTAACTCCATGCAAACACTAAAAAACAGAAAACCGAAATAGTCTCATGACTGTAATCCTCAGTCACTGTAGATATCTCCGAGATCTCTAAAGGTAGTACCGACTCAAGATTCTTAAAGGACATACATACCTAACGTGTGTGACTTTCAAGGCAATGCTTTGTTATAGGTGATGGTTACCACTTAACATCAGGTGTGCCATATGCTTGTTCCACCAGAAGTAGCATGAAACAAAACAACCGACACTTAAAAAAAAACCATGACTTATTTGAAAAGGCCATAAGTATTTTAGAAAGAATCATAATACTGTGAAGTAATAACTATAATCTTAAGTGAGAATGACGCCCCCAATCAATCAATATTATCGATACTTCAATTAAAATCATCGATACGGTCAATTGCGCGGGCGCAGCTCTAATTGAGAGCGATGGGATGATGCAGCATCAAGCCTGTTAGTACTATTACTCCTAAACTATTACTGAAAGTTCACCAAAACTAAAACGGAACGTTTGACTATTACAATGACTTCTATTTCACACGTTTTCATGCACTTACTGATTTTACTGAAAACATTTGTACTGTAGTTTTGTTGTACGGTAAAAAATGACCAAAGTATCCAATAATGCAGGTGCTATTGAGGTATATCAAAAGATGGTGTAACGATCTGAATTTTCATCCATAGTCAAAGATCGGGAGAAGGGTAATCTTTTGCGAAATAGGACGATTTGAGGACTAAGTAAATAGTTTAAGCAACAATCATATTATAATCATATTACAAATGCATGTTGCATTTGTATAGATAATGATTAGCGGCGATGGGCTTACAACCTGTCTCGTATGGAATACCAACTACTGGAGAATATAGGTATGTGCTAAATGCTATATCTGGACGTACCTCTGACTATCCTTCTTAGATATCCTCGAAGAATCTCTTGGTAGTAGGTACTTGGTACTAAGAGTTCTAAGGGGATATCTACCATGCTTGGGGATTAAAGTTGCGATGCTGTTTTTTTTATTATGATAGAAATATTTGATTAAGCTTAAATTGAGACCTAAAAGTACATTAAGTTTCTCATAACCAATGGTTAAAGTGCCCGGTCGTTTATGGGTGAACATGGCTCTGTTTGTCCGATTGTCATAACTACTAAACAACGCCTACACTATCCTGGTGTGAGGTTGGCTGGATTTGTAGGTACAATCATTTGATATCGTCAGGCCACTTTATCAACTACATTGATTAAAACTATTTATTGATACCTATTTAAGCATTAAAGAGCGGTACTAAACAGAAAAATAGAAATACCATCACGACTTTAGTCTCCAAGCATGGTAGATATCCCCTCCAAAGTCTCAGTACCTACTCGAGATTATTCGCTGATGTCTAAGGGGGTAGTCAGGAACGTCCAGATAATACATTTGGTATACCCACATTTTGCAGTAATTAGTATTTCATACGTGACAGGTTGCCAGCCCATCGCCACTGTTAGAATACTAACTGGTTTCCTCAAGATGTTTTCCTTCACGCTTGAAAGCACTGGCATTGCGTACATACATTTTTTGTATGGCAAAATCCATTGGTGTTCGAACGGATTTGAACCCAACGACCTTAGGAACAGAAGGCAGCGCGTCTCTTCCACTAGACCACAGGTGCTCGCTGTGAAGCTGTACTGATTTTTGTGTAGAAGGATCATACCATACATGACAACGGTAGAAACAAAGTTCTTCTAGAATTGGTCTTCTAAGCACATAGCTCTAAGACGTAAAGCGGTTCTGGAGTTTTTATTTGACTTGCTGATATAACATGCTAATGGTCCACCTAATGTTATTACCAAACACCTACAAAAAAGCATTCGTTACGTTAAGTTAGCCACGTTCGTTAAGGACGTGCCCTACAATAGATTGCTCTTCGTCCATCATCCAATGTCCTTCAGTAGATCTATGGTAATGACTAAACTTGTTAGCTTTATAGCTCATACCAAGATTATAATCACACTCCATGTGTGAAGTATTCTCAGCTTCGAACGACGAAGACGTATTTAATTCACTTTTCTTAACTTCGGCATAGCTGTACTACTTTCAAACACGTAAACATATGAGTGAGTTGTAACTGTGTTTGCAACCAATTGGCAACCAAAAAAATACATCAAAAAACATTTCGGGCATTGAAAAGGCTCAGTGCAAATAAAAAGCCAAAAGAAATTCCATTTGAAGAGTTCTCGACATCAAAACACCAGTCAAAATATTTGAAAGACTGCAGATAACAAGTGCGCTTTTATGCACCCATTCAAGTCGAAATCATTAGTCCATTGAATCACCGAATTCCGAGAGAATACGGAACTCTAAAAAGCTGCTTTTAACTTTGCACTGGACTATTTCAATGCGGAATAATAATTAAATTGAATACTGCAGATTCTGGAATTGTTAAAGGCAGATTTTCGTACATTTTAATTATTGCAAACGGGTCTCTTTGTGTTGGACTGCAGTCTAAATGTAATTGGATTTGAAATCTGTAGACTACAATTCACCAGCACGGATATTTGTAACCATTAGTAGGTACTATACTATGCATAAAACCCCAGCTACGATCAATTTTCAAGCTTATCCATGTCTGGTGTCACATAATCAAATAATTTTTCTATTTACCTATCAGTATCTCTTGTATACCTTTCTGGTGAAATATGAAAACTGTAGTTTCAGAAGTTACGAGGTTGTAAAAAACCTTTCAGAGTGACGTAGGTGCTGGAGTTAGACACGACAATGTAGCCAAAAATATTCACACAAGTTATTTTCTACTGAGCAAAAATAGACAAAGTTAAAAATACAAAATACACAGAACGGAATACCAAGCTACCCAACAGTGTCGAAACTCCATTCAGTAGAATATATAAAAGCTGTTATTTAGCGTAACGAATGCCTTTGTCGAATTCCTTGACTACCTTCAAGATATTTTGATGCACAATGCTGGTTTTCTCAGGTCTACAGCCTTACAATAAGAAATACAACGGCAATGTAAAATCGGCATAGGGAAAGCTTCGCCGTAAACAATTCGATAAAGGTCGAATGGAGAACTTTCGATGGCAAACCGCTTTTTATGCAAATTTTAACTATCGAGGTGGAACTTCGATTGTTGCTTCGACTTGAAAAGCCGAGGGTTTTCTGACGCTTCGCCAAGTTTTCAAAGTGGCTTGGAATAGTGTGATTTGGTTTTGAAGTTCTCTATACTTGCCTAGATATCTATTTAGCACGCAAGTTTGCTTGTTTATTATGGTCTCCACATTGCTATCAGTGTATAAGTCCACGGCTGGACATAGGCCTTCCCATAGTTGGAGTCATCACGCTTGGCAGTCTTATTGATGATCTACACTCACATTTTTTGTAACCCTAAAATGGAATGTAGCAAGTGTCTGAAACTTTAAGCGTTTTCATTACAGTTCACAATAAATATATGGAGCCTTCAGTAATGAATGCTCTTTCTTGTTTTATTTTTCGATGGTACTTTCAACTGAACAGATACTTAAATAACCTGATAGGCTGTATCTTCTTCTTCTTTTTCTTTCTTTCTTGGCACTGCCACTAGCAAGATTGACTGGCGAAGGACAGAATGGTTTGACAGTGAAAGAAGAAAATGTAGAATTAGTATTTTGCTAGGATTTTCTATGCAAAAGTTCTTTATAAAAAAGTAACAGAATCTCTTTAGATCGATAACAGTTTTGTGCAAAATTTTCGTTTCGAAAAGAAAAGCACAGAACCTCTTCATTATCGACAATCACCGTTTTTTTAAACAAAAGCTTAACCCTAGAGTGGTCGCGTGGATTACATATGTAATCCAGACCTACTAATTTGTGAAATTCTTAAAAACGGCCAGCGTAAATTATGCGCGCTTCTAGGTACTTTAAGTTGAATAGTTGACAAACACGCTAAGGGCTGCGCAAGCGCTGGTCGCCTGCGGTTGTATCACAGGGGGGCCGCAAAGTCGGTGGATTACAACTGTACGCCGCGCGACCAACTACGTAAGTATTTTGAACGTAATAATATAGTATTTTTTTTGTTTTATCGTTAATTATTGGTTACAAATGTAGCTGTGTGATTGTTGGTAAGCGCTATAATTGTTAGACACTAAAAAATATTTTCTTTTTTTGAGAATAACTATATTATATTAATTTACTATATTATTATGAATAATCGGGAGACTGCACAGATTGAGGCGTGGCTGGCTGAAGATGATAGCGAAAATGTTACTTACAAAGGTTGTTTGAGTTCAAATGCTGAAGAAGATCATTTAGAAGAGCAAGAACATTTATCGGAATCCGAACAAGCCAAAAAGCCAGAAATAATTACCTTCCTACTATAATCGAACAAAAAATGGCGTTGACCTAGTGGACAAGATGCTCCTTCTAGGATACGTCCAGAAACTCATGAAGATGGCCCCTCACTGTATTTTTTGACTTGCTCAAGCTTAGCGCACTAAACGCATTGTGCATTTATACCGCAAACAAAAATTATGAGGGTATTCGCCGACGTGACTTCCTCATTGACCTTTCTCTGGCTTGGATGAAACCTTTTGCTCAACGAAGATTGGACAATAAATGACCAAGAAGTTTAGTATTTAAAATAAGACTTTCTTGGCATTGCCCAGGTGGAAACCACAGCAACAACGTCAGCGCAGACACCAACTCCCTCCATAGGTCGCTGCCACGACTGCGGAAGATGCCGCAATATAAGCACTAGAAAACTGTGCAACACGTGTAAAAAGTTTATTTGTGGCGATCATTCCAGGATTGTATGTCTGTCGTGTTTAGAAAACATTAATTAGAATTTAGTATTTTTGATTAGAATTTTTGTGATCTCAATAATACCAAACTATGTGATTTTATGTGCCATTTTAGAGGTTTTTTTGTTTTGTGGATTTTTTTATACTCAGAGGTTGTTTAATTTGTTTTTGTTGATTATTGTTAATTAAACAATACTTTAATAATACTATTACAGTAAGAATTAAACATACTTGAAGCTCAAATGTTTTTTTATTTGAATTTATAAATGGCATACAATAGTAATCCACGCGACCAATCAGGTTAGATTTTAGTACGCGACCACTGTAGGGTTAAAGCCTTAGCAATTCTAAAGAAAAGAACTTGACCACAAAAGGGTAAACATCAAAAACTCCACTGATTTACCAATCCTTGACAAATTCGCTCAAAAGAAACAATTTTTCTCCAATGAAAAGTTATTAACCCTATTGAAGGGACAAACTTGTTCAATGGCTCGCCCTTACCATTTTTTCTCCGCAATTTTAATTAAGTTACCGAAAGGGTGAAGTTAGATGTTATTTCTTTTTGATGACATTCGATAAACGAATCGGATTTCTGAAAGTTTTTTGATTAGGGCTTCAGAGAATTGGGTTTTGATTCGAAAGTAATTTTTCATTCAACTTTTCTTTTATTTTCTCGGCCCTTGATCTTTGGAGTTCTATACTTGAAACAATTAATATTGAGTTGGATTTAAATAAAAATGTAAACACTCAAGAAACATTTACACAGTAATATCTAAAGATTGTCTTGAATCATCTTAAACCTAGATGAATTTAGGCGCCAGTCCCTCTGTTGCCTTAGACGGATTAATAACTTAAGATGTAGTTTCTATTTTAACTTTTATAGTGTTGTTTTTAGGTATTTTATTATCTTTCCTAATGAAAGAAACCGAAATGTAATATTAGAAGTTCTGAACGTCATACACCTGCCATTTGTAATTACTCGCTCGCTCGTTCGCTACAAACAGACACCTGAATTCTAAATGTAAACAGAACATAAATCCCACGCCGAGACGTCATAAAAATACCAAAAACATTCATTTAGTATCGGAACGGGTGCTACTATTTAATTTCAAAAAGCAATAATAGTCCAACATAAATCATAAAATTCTTTCTTTTTACTGCACTAAGCTCACTTTCATCTTGCGCACATAGATGGCGCTGCACTAAAACCAAACTGTAAATTATACTTTAATGTCACTCGAGCGCAAGACATGAAAGAGTGATGACGCTATTTTTGTATATTCCAAAACGAAAACACTCGAAATTAGTTTATGACGTCTGTCTGTCGTTCGATTTATTTTAATTTTGTTATTTTTGGGGGACGCTCGCACGTTTCTCTTATTAAGTCTCTCGGACGTCGTAAACTAGTGGTTCGACAGTGAATTATATTCGGGCGGACTTGAGTAATGATGTAGAGGAAGAATATGCTCTAATTTAGAACGTATTGACATTAATCGATGATAATGGTGCAGTGGCAGAGCTCGATGATAAATCCTGTTTGCAACTGGACCGTCTTATTGTCACTTGCACGGTGTCGGTAGTCCGATAATTTATTTAGGTATAACGATGCCAAAACACATTAGTGTGACGTCGTAAGACGGCAATATACCCATCGATTGATTTACAATCGAAGATTTTGTAGCCCGTGACGATCTAAATAGAACTTCGGGCAGCAAAAAGGTCAAAGATATCAAAATTTATTGGCAAGCAAAATAAGATTCTACTACCCGTGATTTAGAATATAATTTAGATGAAACTTATTGTTGAGCTTTGGGTTTCAAAACCGAAACAAACCAATATTAGTAGTATAAACCAGCGTTGTGGATTCATTTGTAGATTGAAGTGAACCGACCGCCCCGCCAGACATCACGACCTTTACACGTAGATTTCCAACGCAGTCAATCAAAGAGAAAGCCCAAATGAGAAATATGTCGACAAGAGAAGCAATCAGATGCCCCATCAAACCTAACCTATCATCTTGTCAGAAATCGGCACGCACGATAATTTGATAACAAAAAAGAAGCTAGAGCAGCATTAGGAAAAAGGACAAAAATAAACTTTAAGTACACAGCGGTAAGGCGTCCGAGATCGACGCAATTACGGACGAAACACGCGAACCGACATGAAAGCAAATGTCAAACTCACATATTTATTTCCAAGTATTGAATGTTGGGGGCTCGGGGCTTCTCGGAAGACGCGGCGTAAACATCATCGTGTCGATGATGAAAGCGATCTGCTCCTCTGTACACGCAGCTGATTAGTCTAATTTTATCCCCAAAAAAATATTAAAGTTGTTTTGTGGGTACTGTGACAAACATGGCGTGACTCCGTGACGTAACGTCGATAATGACGAAGCGTCCGGCCACCCGCCCGATCGGATGCTGAGCCCTGTTAGTCGGAGATGTTTCTTTAATAACCTCATAATTAAGTAAAACGAAGACTTCGCTCGTCGAATTCGTCTCGGTTTATTTATACGCGACGCGCGTCGATATTCAGTCAGAAGCCAACTTGATAGATTCATAGCAGCCGACATCAAAGACGCAACATTAATCATAACACACATCAATCGCCGGTGAAACAGTTCTGTTTTTATTGTAAATCAGTATTAAAAAGCGACAGTATAAGCACATGAATCAAACATGCGCCTCGAGACGTCGACGTATGCGATAAATTCGTGAAATGTAAATAAAAAGAATAGCGGCCCAATCGGACCACCCTGCGGTACACCTGTTGAGTCTATTAGCGTTTCCCTCGAGACGGATATTAGAACACAGAAAGCAGATAGGATCAGAGCAGTACGTGGTTTTGTTTAAGAGTAACGTGTCATATATCAGGGTACGCGATGCGTGCAGAAAAATCGTGGCGATCACTTCAGTAGAAGCCGTCGAGTCGCGATAGCGCATCAAACGAATGGCTCTCCACGCAAATTATGCGTGGAATACTCTTTTAAATTGCCGTAGGTGCGCCAAACTAATAATAGAACTATATTTTCTGAATTATGTATGAGTGTTTGTACAAGTCTGGCTTCCATCGCTTTACGATCACAGTTACATATTTAATGTTCGATGTTTATCAACATTTCTTTCTTATGCAGGTTTTAGTGGCGCGATAAATTATTTATCATCAAAGACTTGCTTATTTTCGAACTTTTGTTTCTCTTTACCGACGTCATTGGCGCTTCTAAGCAAACTGTGGATTCTTTTATCATACTGTTTAATGTATTATCGGATCATAATTTCAAAGATACCGTTTGTTTAGTTGATAACAGTTTCGACAGAGAACCACAACCCAATAAAAGTACGTGTTACATATATAATGATATCATTGTAAACAATTGTGTACTTACCTACTTAGTCACAGCATTTGGTTTAGTGACTGACTCACAAGGAAACACTAAATCTAGAAAAACGAAACTTATTGGTTTAGGTGGTTGACAACCTTGAAAGGTTTGTAACATGTTTCAAGGTCCTCTTTGAAATCTGTTTGTAATTTGGAAGTAAACTGAGAGAATATCTTATAATAAATACTTAAATTAAATAAAAGCTCTTTGTGTACTAAGTGTTTCGTTAATAAGATACATCTGTTTCAACTATATTTTCGGTCTTTGAATGTCATATTAAGGAAAAGCGAAGATATTTGGTTTCATTGTGTTTCTTTTATTGACGCTCGAACATTGCCTTGGAGTATTTAAAGACGAATGAATCAAATTGAATACATACATACTTGTATATTATGTACAGAGATGTGTCATAATTTACCAAGAACAAAAATTAAGTTAATCATCTGCATTGGAATGTTGTCAGAACAATATTATTTGAACAAGATAATTGTGCCGACGTCATATTCAACTATGATTAAAAAGTAAGATAAAATATATTGTCAGCTGCCTTAGATACTGATATAGAATCTGATAACCTACTTGCAGCTTCACACGTTCATATGAAGGTCTTTGTGTCTTGAAATCATGTAAAACAGGATGATGATGATGTCTTCCTGGCTGATTTTGGCTACGGCAACATTGAAACTGCTTTGGCCTTCGGTGTGCTCTGAGGCCCAATCCTCCTCGTATTTTTTAGCTGAGATGTTTGTCAAACTTGGGCTTTTTTTATGCTACTGCTGCTGAAACAAGCACATCGCCCACCTGATGTTAAGTGATAATTAATACCTAAAACAAAGCATTGCCTTGTAGGTCACGCACGTTAGTTACGCGCCCTACGATGCACTACCCTGCGTCCACCAACCTGAGGCATACAGGTGTTAAGCTTCATATGTCTGTAATTTCACCGGCACCCACACCCTTCAAACCGGAACACCGATTGGCGACAGAAATAGGTACTTCCCTGGATGAGCTTTAGACTTCTCCGTTCTAGCCAGTTTTCTGCCAGAGAGTCCCAACGAAAAGGATGAATCAGGCACTTTTCATAACGAACGTGACCTACGAAGCATTGCTTTGAGTGATGGTAACCACTAAGAATAAGAATAATAATAAGAATATCGTTATTGCATAACTATGTAGTACATAAAGGTGTTAAAAAACTAAAACAAAGAATTGCTTTGTTACAGTTACTTAAAACAGTTACTTAACTTGTTCTATGGGCATATTATAAAAAAAATACAATTATTATTATTATATTATGTTACTAGCTTTACCCGCGGCTTCGCTCGCATTGAATCTTTCGTATTTTTTATTTCATAAAAAGTATTCTATGTTACGAGTACTTCTAATATCTCCAAGAATATGTGTTCAAAGTGTTCATTCAAGTTGTGTAACAAACAAACTTACATCCACATTTATAATATTAGTATGATATTTGCAATACTACATTTAAAAAGTGTGATCAGTGATAGATGAAGAAACAAGTCATCAAGCCGGAATATTGTAGAATATTAATAGCAACTTTGATCAGTAATGTTTTATGTATGTGTAATTAGTTCGATCTCGCCTCGCTCTGGAGTCATCAATATTAATTAGAAATTACAATACATTACTTGTTACTTTACTCGGTCGAGAGGATGATTGGTTTTAAATTTAATTGTAGGGAAGCTTCTGTTTAATTAGATTACTAAATGAAAAAAAATATCTTTGTTATTTTTCTTTATTATATCTTATTGTAAAGATCGTAAGGCAGAGACAGTTATAATTGTTTCCGGAAATGTATATAAAAAACCTATTTAGCAGAGGATTTCTTCATGCTGGTGATAATAACAACTATAATTTTACTCTCTTTAAAAAGATTAAGTTCAACTCTGACAATAGTAATACAAGCAACTGCAAATTATTGGAAATCTATTGCTAATGAGACTTAGGTATTTAATTTTTTCTAAATAAAGTAAAATTATGGTCGTCGTATTTGAGATGAAATACCAAGAATCGACAGTAAATACAATCAACAAACCCCAAATTGATGAAACGGAAGCGAACACGTAGATAGTGTACTACAATTACTTAGAATTCGATACAATACGCTCCTTAATGGTTGTATGTAAGAACAGATAGGGCTCTATTCCTATAATATGTCACAAATCATCACACAAAGTTTATAATGAATTGACATTCACCACACGTGTTTCTCGGTAAACGCCGACATGTGGTTCCGACGGTTACAAACTAAAATGAACCCTATTGGTATGCATTGAGACTCCAACTGGTAATATTGCGCAAAGTTTTGATCGATACTATTGAAAATTGATTCGTATATGATTCTAATAAGATTCAGAATCAAGTAAAGTCTATAAGCACCGTGGTTTATCGTATAAGAGTAGTTTATTTACTCGATTGTTATTAGGTTATTACTTTTGGAGATAATTGCAATGTAGTCTAATTAGTTTTTATAACTCAAAGAAAACTTTTTATTGTTCTTCTGATAATACTGATTATCTGACCGATTCAATATTGTATTTATTTCTTACGATTTCATGCCAGTATGTAATTTACTCACAAAGTAATGATCTTTTATGAATTCAATTTAGAGAGTATTTTATTTGTTAAATATATTTTATGTAAACATCTGAATTATACTTTAAAATTTTACATAAAAACTGGTTTAAAAATATTTAAATAGCTACCTCAGAGAATTCTTCCTCAACTCAAAATGCAATTACGAAGTGTCCAAACCACTCCTGACTATTGTCTTCATTGAAATTAATGCAAGAATCAATCAATTTAAACTTTCCATCCCCTCTTTCACCCCCCTTTATTCCCCTCGGTGGGAGACAATAGAAAAATGGATATTAATATTCTAAAAAACAACGTTGCGAAACAATAGGTGTTGTTAATTCATTCATTAAGGATTCATGGGGTGTTCACCCCGAACGGGAGCGGCGTAAATTAGTTTTGTTTCAGATGAACTTATTATCGATAGTTGAAAATCTCATATTAAAATACTTATTAAGGAAAACTGAAAACTTGATAACATGTTTCTAAAGTAATGATTCAAGAAACAATGTATTAAAGTAGAAATATTTCGATTAAGACAAAAAGTTATATTATTTGAAGTTAGAAAAATTTTGAGAATATTTTTCTATAAAATAAGTGTGGTTGAGAATGATTTGACTGAAAATAATAAATACGTAATATAAATCAAATCTGTAACAATAGACCACGAGACAAAGCAGTCAATAATTTGAATACAGCGAATGACAAAAATTGACCACGTGTCCATAGGGTCCGAACCAGTTAAACCAGTTCCTAATAAAAACTATTCAATCGAATTCAGTACAGTCCACCACTAAATCAAAGTTATCCCCAGTCACCCGCAGGCTACTTTCATCTTTATACACTACTTATAAGGCTTGTAATTCTATGTCAGATTTGCTGAATATTGATAAATTTGTAGATGCTGTGTATTCCCATTCATAAGCGATCTATACAAATGACCAGCTGCTGATCGGACCAGATCTATTGATAAGTTTTTTATTCTTATATCGAACTTATTTTATACATTTTTAGGGTTCCGTATCCAAAGTGTAAAACGGGACCCTATTACTAAAACTCCACTGTCTATCTGTCTGCCTGTTCGCCTGTCGCTAGACTGAATTGTTCCACTCTGCCCCACCAAGGCGCCCCAATAGTGGGGCAGAGTCCACAGCCTTCAATGTATTTCATAAACCATGATAATTAGAGTTTAAATTTTCACAGATTATGTATTTCTACTGCCGCTTTAACAACAACTATAAAAAAATATATATTTTTTTTTTATGGAGGCTCTCGTACAACAAACGTGATTTTTTTTTTATTATTATAGATAATAATACGGAACCCTTCGTGTGCGAGGCTGGCTCGCACTTGGCTGGTTTTTTTAATAAAACTACATAAATAATTTTGCACATATATAAAACTGCATTACCATGCAGGTCACAAGTCCTTGGTAAAACGGAACCCTTTTTACCTTTTGAATACGGAACCCTAAAAATTAACAGACAAAACAAAGATTGTTTTCAAAAGCGCCACAGAATTTTTACTTGCTTATTGTAACTAATCTAATTCCCCTGTACATCTATCTACCCACATAGACCTATAGGCGTATTTTTCTCAAGGGGCCAGGTATCGGGGCCCGAATTACAATAACAAAGCTTCGAATTACACCGAATATTAAAAACGGTCCGTTTGTTTCGCGCCAAAAAATTAATATTAACGATATCTTCAACACAATGAAGTGTTGAAAAAAATGAAATAATAATTTATGCAAGAGATTTCTTTGACGCCTTTGTTTGGGGCGATAGTACACGATGCGGGCGAGCGGGAACTAATTTATTGAAAACTTGAGTTTTAACGAAAAATTTCATCAATGAAACTGCTATTAGAAATATTTTGTTAGTACTGTTTAGTTAAATAAAAAACGAGTGTGCTTTAGACCCACACGACAGAAGTAAAACTTAGTATTTATGTTAATATACGAAACGTAACTGGCTATGAGAGAAAGAGAGAAAGAACAGTGCTTTCATACCCCCTCCATGGTAGTGTTAAACGCTTAACGTAACCATGTTGGATTTTTATTTTTTTAAATTAAACGCATACAATAAAATTATCATTACTCTAACAATATTATTATTATCTATGTCGGGAACCCCTCTTTGGGAAAAAAACCTTCTTACAGTACAGTTTAGCTACAGTATTAATAAGTTATCATCATCATCAGTCTAGGTATGTCAACTACTCACAGCCTCCTACAAAAAAGCTCCTTGTAACAAGTTCACTTATATCAGACAGTTGTTGTAGGCAGTGTTAACTCGCTCAACATCAGATGAGCCAACATGCGACGTTCTTTCATTAAACAAATACACAAAAACCGGCCAAGTGTGAGTCAGACTCGCGCACAAAGGGTTCCGTATCACATTCTATAGTAAAAACAGCAAAAAAATCACGTTTGTTGTAGGAAAGCCCCTTTCAATATTTATTTTATTCTGTTTTTAGTATTTGTTGTTATAGCGGCAACAGAAATACATCATCTGTGAAAATTTTAACTCTCTAAGTATCACGGTTCATGAGATAGGTACAGCCTGGTAAAAGACAGACAGACAGACAGCGGAGTCTTAGTAATAGGGTCCTATTTTACCCTTTGGGTACGAAACCCTAAAAATATCTACAAATAATTATTTATTCTTAACGTCCATTAATGTTAATATTTTTTTTAAGTACCTGGGTATTTTAACGCTTAGGTTTCCATAACGAGATATGTATAGTTTATTTATAAAAACCTACAATTAAAGGTCAGACGCTTCGTCAAATACAGACATTCGTACAAAAGACACGCATACCTAAAAAAAATATTTATAAGTGTTTTGAACTGCAATGCACACGAATGAACCATTATACGTATAAAATAGAGCTAAAACCTACCACCATACCTATTTCTGCCACCTAGCAGCGCTGCGTGTTTCGATTTGAAGGATGTGTCTTGGTGACATTACTTGCATCTGTATACCTCAGGTTGTACGGGGCAATGCACCGAAGATCACAAAAAAGAGCCTGTAAAAATCCATGATATTTAGGAAAAACAGTCAAAGTAACAAAGCATTTATTCAGGAATATCCGCAGGGATCTTTATATTACCGTCGTTCCATCAGTTGCCTAACTAACATGTAACACTAGATTCTTCATTGAAAAAAAAAGCATCTGTCTCATTCTAACCTGGGCTAGGGTATATACCTTTTAATCCTAATTTATTGTGGTTTGAACTCACTTAGTCAAGATTTAGATCTTGGACCAATAGCTAACAGACAGATAACAGTTCACATCACATCATCAGCTTACACTACTACAATCTATGGTATCTACTATGTATACTATGGTATGATTCTGTCTTGCAATCACCTTATTAAGTTAGATTGGCACCCTACTGGAGTTTCATTATTTACATTATTATTACTTTGTAAACGGATCATACAAAAAAACGGTAGGAACCCAGCCGTAAGTTTTTTGCGGTTCTTGCGGATTCGAACCCACGACCTCAGGATCAGAAAGCAGGGCCCATTCCACTATACCACTGGTGCTCAAAAGAAAGATGATGTAACAAATCGGCAATCATCAAACACGTGGACAGATAAGCAAATCAATAATTATATCCGAATTCAGTCAACGGCCTGTTTTTTCCTTATCTGGGGTCACCATTGGGTGTTTCTGTACAATTTTGTTTAGTTGAGCGAACTCAAATTATCTTTGGTCACACGCGAACACAGTGGCTATCAAGGTTTATGTAAGTTTGTCTGTTGAAAAGATCTACGACAGTTAATCAGCTCACGAAATCATACCTAAGAATAAATTTTGATAGGTGACATGACATCATGATTTTTGTTGGACATTCAAATGTTAGAAGTAGCATGAACTATACCTAATGATTAGGTTAGGTTAGTGACTCACGCAGTTGAACTATAATCGCAATTTAATATGAGTGAAGATAATAATATAAATACAAAAATATAACAATTAGGTAAACAAAACACGGTCGTATTTATTTAGAAGTCTTAAGTAAATGAAGACTTATTTAATGAGAAGCCGAAAACTTTTTGCACAAACAGTACTGAGTAAAATTTGAGAATAACAAAATTGCCAATCGATTTCGACCTCACGTTCAACATAATAAATTAGATAAAGAGTTTTATTAAACAATTGTTTTGGTTAAAAATTGTAATGATTTTTGACATATCTAAGCTGACGCTCGCGGCGATAGTCAACATCCGCTATTTAGCGATAGTGTAGTGATTCTAACGTGGGTTGGAGTATCAATAGGATTGACACAAACAGGTCAGTCTGTCCTTACGCTTTACCTAAACTTTTTTCCATAAATTTAGGTACCTACTTAGGTATATAAACCGTTTGCAACGCTCTACAGATAGCTGAACTGTTTCGTATATTTTTAGTATATTTTGTAAATGTACTATAGTACTCACAGAGTTATAGAGAATAGATCATTGCTTTGAGTTTTTTTCTCAGGGGCCCAATTCTCGTCAAATTCAAGTTTTAATTGCCGGTGAAACTATACTTAGTATGTTGCATGTTGATGGACGCAGAGCAGTGCATCGTAGGACACGCTCCTAACGAGCGTGGCCTTTGGGGCAATGGTTTGGTTATAGGTGATGGTAACCGCTAACATCAGGCGGGCCGTCTGCTTCTTTCCTAAACCATCCTTTCACAAAGAGTCCTGTTTCTACTAAGCGTCCAATACTATCACTATTCGTACAATATCTTGCGAGTAATAAATCATTGACAAATAGCAAATAGTTAATCCTTGTCTATCTAAATTCAAATACATCCATCCACGACATCCATCAATAAAACTAAACAGTGAACCATAGCTAGTCCCACTTCCGAGCTAATTCCTACTGTCATAAATTGTCGCATTAATTTAACGACAATGCATTAGATAGCTCCTTACTATCCTACAACTATTCCGATAGATTGGTCACAAGCGTCTTAGTAATTAATGATCTTATCGTCTACTGCATCCAATCAGAATGGAACTCTATCTCGTTTGTATACAGTTTCAATTTCTCTAATACTGAGCGGTGTTGAAGCTCTTCCGATGGTGAGTGAAGTTTCAAGGACGGTAGCAGTCCTCCAATCGAATGTCAATCTTATTAATTAATAGTCAAAGTCTGTTATCAAATGTCCGTTTTGGGAGACATTAAGCAAATTGCCTAATGTCTTAAGGACGAAGGAAATGTTTTGTTTCTGTGTAGTGTACTATTCGATTGTGCTTTGTTTATTGTTGTTGTATTAATTGAATTTGAATATCGACCCGCATTTGCGCCTGAATCTATAAATGTAGTTTTGTACAAAATGGTGTGATATAACTCTGTTTAAGATCGTTTTGTAATCCAGCAAACCATTTTATCAGCTGAATTTAATTTTGCGTTCATATTTTCAACCAATTTTTGACTTCTTTTAAATGTTATCTATGGCAATTTTAAGAATCTTTGTCCTGACTGGCTGACTGACATATATACGAGGCACAGCCTAAACCACTATTCGTAGAGACTTGAAATTTTCAGGGTATATTTGTCTTGGTGCGTAGAGGTTTACTAAGAAATGAATTCCTAAAATTTTATCCCTAAACGCGTACAACAGGGGTTGAAGTTTGTATAAAATAACGTCACGCGGACTTTGCCCGCGTTTCGCTAGTTTATTATAAGTGTATCAGAAATAGAATTCTCCTGTATATTTTACGTTGCAATTGTAGAATTATCATCAATTTGCGATTTTGAGTTCAAAGCGACGTCAGTCCACCGTGCTGTTTGCCGTACCGTGGATAATGGGTTCGATTCTGATGCAATTTTCTATAATACACCAATTATGTATTATTTATCATCTGTATTTTCATTGATGTTATTGAGTCACGCTTGGCTTATTTTTGTACTGGATCTTCTTTCACGGCGATGGGCTTGCAACCTGTCACGTATGGAATACGAGTAGGTACATAGTACTTAAAGATCTGAGAGGATATCTACCGCGCCTGAGGATTAAAGTCGTGAAGCTATTTGAGGATAGATCCAATAGTCCTTTACTGTGTACAATATTTTGTCCCATCGGCAATCGTGTGTACTTACATCTGTGTATTTTGGTTCATAGAAAAATTGTCTATATTGATAGGTACCTTTACTACCCGATAGTTTTTTGTTTGTTTTTGTTAGTTTGTTACATCTGTTATTGTGACTATGATGGTTCTTCTCCTTTATTCTAATTTTCTTCTATCAGCTGTCTCACCAAAGGTTTCATTTTGTTTTGTTGTTTATCTAAATTGAACTGAAAGGCATTTGTCCCCAACAAAAGGAGTTCCCCTTCCGATAATTGAGAAGAAAATCCTTTTAATAACCTTCGATTATTTATTTAAGACTTTCGCCACCTGAGGCTTTGCGGTGATGACAAAAAATCAGACTAATTATTTTACTTTAACGTGCTCAACTTAAAATCAACTCTATATCGTTATGTATTGGGTTTGAATTTACTCGTGTTTTTGTAAGCTTGTTGAGAGGAGGTAGGAATTTGTGGATACAGGCGATTAAGCTGTGGTTTTCTTTTAGGGTGATTTGTTTCTTTTGTCTGACCTCTACGTGGGTCAGTGGAAATTGTTTCTTTTTATTAGCGCTAATAGTCTTAACGTCATAATCCTTTTCAAATACAGTTTAGTGAGCGAAATCGTGAAAGGAAATTATCAGAAATTACAGCAAGAAAACTCCCCGTGAATAACAAGATTGAAACTTACTGAAGAAATCTCAATTATTTTGTGTAACTTTATACTTCCTAAGATATGTATAAACACATGTTTAGGTATGTTTTGTATCTTCAACAAACGTATCACGAACTTTCACACAACCGCTACCCGAGGGGAGGTTCGCCCAAACCGATACACAATTAAAGAGCAAAACAAGGAGACTAAGTACTAATGCTAAGACGAATGTTGCGGAAAATCGAAGCCACCCCTCTCTCCCCAGTCTACGGGGACGGCTGATTTACGATTTGTACAGCCCCGAACGGGTTTTTGTTTTTTAATTTTATTTTTTAATGGCGGAGTAAGTTTTTGTGTTTTTAAAGATGGCTTTCTTTGATAAGTAATTAAAATGTATTGCATAAACTTTCCTTTCTTTGAGTTTGGTTGATGCTGCGTTGATTTATTCATGTTTTTTGCTTATTTTTAAATCATACTTTCTGATGTCTTATCTACACTTGGATAAAAATTTTAATAATCCCATTAGTAACTTTTTCTACTGTGTTTAGAACATCTTCATTGGCCTACAACATCTATTACAGATGATTTAGGTCACAGAGCACCTAGAAGGCACTGAACACTTTTGTTCATGGCTAAAAAGACCTAAACGAAGGACCGGGGATGTTACTGAGTTTTCGGCGCGTTGGTGACGCTTAGCCCTTTTCTGCGCTAGATGGTCAAACCAGGTGCTATCGTGAGCGGTAACTCCAAGCATTACGTTTTTCAGCCTCACTCTCCCAATTGGAATTATCAATTTTAAAAGTTCTCATGTCAAGAACAACCCTATGAGTATATCTTGCCATCTTGACGAACAGTGGCAACCCTGCGCCTTTTCTCTAATTGATAATTCTTCCCGTACCCCAGTCTTGGAATAATACAATTAATTCCTTATGCCAACCTACTTATAATACCCTATTGAGGGCCCTGTACATGATGCCGATTTATGTGATACTTATAATTCCCTGTAAGATCCTGACTGGCGTCTGTTTCCCTTGTATTTGAAGGATCATAAAAAACAATTGGTTTGTATTTCTTGTCCAATTCATTACTTATGTCTTAATACTAAAAATGTATCCTTTTTTTATACGACTTGCTGATGGAATAAAGAAAGCCCACTTGATGTTAAGAAGTTACCATCTAAACAAAGCATTGCCTTGCAAGTCATGTTCGTTTAGGAAAGTGTCCTAGTGTCTGCGTCCATCAACCTGAGGCATACAGATGTTAATGCCACATGTACCTGTTATAGGCATGGTAGTAGATCCCCGGACAAGCCTCACTAAGATCTCTACTAACCACTTAATCTAGTCTATTAATCATCATCAAATTAATTTACACAACGACATTTCAAAGGTCAAGGGAAATACGTTTTTATCCAGCAGTGTACTTCTTCTAGATGTTGGTGATAGTTCTGATTAGCTATATAAATCTTACAATATCGACATCATCTTTATATTAATTTGTAAAATGATTATACAAAAAACGGTAGGAACTGAACCGTTAGTTTATTGTTTGTTCTTGTAAGCTTATGGGGGTAGTCATATCAAACATTCTCAAAGAATCTTGACACTTATCTACCGAGACCGGTGACTTAAGGTTGTGAAGCTATGTAATTTTTATTTCTTCTGAATGCTTCTGAATCGATTTTAACTTTGACACAAAGTTCATATTCATTTTTGAATACAACAATTCTGAACCATGCTGCGTATTTACTTGTTTAAATGTTAGGTAAAGTGTGCGTTCCCCACAGAATTTTGTATGTGTCGTATTCACCCTTTCTTGATACTCGAGTCGTTAGTAATTGCTTTCCCAATCCTAGCAGTATCTTTTGTTATCTACTCAACGCCTCAACAAAAACATGTAACGACGGCTTTGTCGGTCGGTCGCTATACGTATGTTGAGTTGTTAGTCTACAGTTGATCTTCTGTATAGAAATGCGGTCTAAGACAAATGGTATTAAAATATACAAGACTGCTGTAAAATGTATATCTATACTAGACGACCGATGTGGCGTGGTGGGGGATTGTCCGCCTGCGACGCAGGAGGTTGCGGGTTCGATTCCCGCCTTGGGATAAATGTTTGTACGATCTGCAAATATTTATTCCGGGTGTTCTGGGTATTTTCTATGTGTAATAAAAAATATCTATGTATTTAATATAGTATTGTATTAAGTATATCAGTCATCTAGTACCCATAACACAAGCTCTGCTTAGCTTGGAACTAGATGATGCTGTGTGGATTGTCCAGCATTATTTATTAATTTATTATACTACTTATACGAAGCGAAAGCGTAAGAAAGACGAAGCGTAGGACGTCCTCCTACCCGATGGACTGACGACATTGTTAGAACCGCTGGAAGTCGATGGATGAAAAAGGCTCAGAATCGTTCTTCTTGAAAATGTATGGGGGAGGCCTATGTCCAGCAGTGGACTACTACAAGCTGATGATGATGATGATGACTACTTATAACAATATACTTTCTTATATTATATTTCTTGTCTCTGACGCTTCTCTAAATCATCTTTCGTAGATGAAAGGGCCAATGATGATGATGTCTTGACTGACTGATATACAACTTACAGACAGGAAGCAAATTTGAAATTTTCAGTGTGTATCTTGGTGTGTACCTACTAAGAAGGTAACTCCTGAAATTCAACCCCTTAATAAGTGCAGCGGGGGTTGAAGTTTGTATGAAAATAACTTAACGCGGACAAAATTGCACGTGTTTCGCTAGATATTGCTTATAGAACCGGTGACTTGAGACAGTGACATGTCCTTCGAGACAGATTTTGTCCAATTCTAGAGCCCATATTAGATGATAAAATAATAAAGTATTATTTAATTGTATCAGGCTTCATGTAACATGACAAACAGACATGAGTCTTTAAAGGATAGAGGTAACTACTCAACATCAGGTACAAGTTTTATATCGTCTCTATGTATAGTATTTTAAAGTTGTAGGTAATATCTTAAATATTATTAATAACATTATCTAAACTTATGTCATGACCTTGGTAATCGGGAGTGGTGCTATCGTATAATTAAATTAACTGAATGTTTCTATTTAAGTTGTATCGATTGATTTGAAATTTTCTCGAATTTATCGATATTTACTTTAACAAAGTTTTACGCGATCTTGAAACAAATCGATAAAACTATAGTCTATATCGATAGATGTTGTTAAACATTATCTGTCAATACATCCATGCTTGAGCCACAATATATATTATTTTATCGATAGTTGATGTCAAACATTACCTGTCAATACTTCCATGCTTGGGCAGCAGTAACGTCCAAATTAGTGCTTACCTATAAATCTTAGTCGGCAATAGCAACAATCGTCTCAAACATCGAGACATCGATCGATTTGTAAAGCTTAAAATCGGTTACATTTATTCAATAATTCGGTTTAATAAATTGTCTCTCCCTCACCCCCCGTCTCGGCTTTCCAGATGGTTTGATCCGCCTAGCGTTTAAATATGGCGGCTGATTCTCAATAGCATTTAAATACAGATGAAATACAGTGAACTCAATACTTATCAATGTACATTTTTGTTTCAGGTAAATGAACTGAATTTATGAAGATCACGGTGATACATTCACAATAAATTGAAAGTCGCCGTATCTTGGTAAGCTCTGCCTTCTGTTCTGTAGGTTTTGGGTTCGATCTCAACCGAGGACAAACGTTTGTGATGATCACAGATGTTTGTTGCCTGTAAAAATACTGTAGCAAGTACAAATACTGATATATATCAGACACAGTCAAAGCCAAATTGAATTTATTTAGTAATATCCGCATGATCATCTTAAAACGTCTTATATCTAAGTGTAAACTTGTATCAGCAAGTTGTGTAATAAGAAGCAATCTGTGGCTTTACAGGCTTGAAGGCGTGAAAGCCTGGATTTTCATTGGTTTACTACGCCCCCGTTTTCCAGAACTAGTATTCTAAAACTTCAATAACTGTAATTTATATTCGGCAGCTAGTTCTAGTCCATCTTAAGACTTCAAAGACACAAATATATCGATACATTTATTTTGAAATATCAGACACCATTAACCAAAGTGACAAGAAAACAATTGAAGTTCTGATTTCAAACACTAATGGTTGATATTTGTCAATATTCGAACGGTTTAGATACCGGCCATTAGGTTAATCTTCAAACGTCAAATGATTAGAACGAATCGCGTGACTGTAAAAAGGTTCCATTTTTAAAGAGGTTTTATCGACTGTTGACTGATAAGGAGCAACACTAGCAGTAGACTGTCTTACTGCTCTTTTTAAATTATTTGAAAATGGAATGTTTTGTCCAAGTCTAGTAAAAAACTTATCAATCGAAATTATAAAATAGAATACATCAGATTGTTGTGCAAGGCCCGCTTGCATCTGGTGTAATTTTATTTAGCTAATCATGTTAACCAAGATAAAAATGTTTAGCGTAATAGCGTCTTATCTTTCCTTGAGCTAGATGTTTAACGTAATAAGCTTCCTAAATGCATTTAGGGGCTCGCTAAATACATTTAGTGATCGTTGTGCAAGTGGGCCTCACTGGTAGTAAACATTTATTACACTGCGCAGTAACGAGGCAACATTCCAAAGATAAGTTATCGATGTCGAACAATGTAAATCAAATATCAACACAAATCGTTTACACAATAAATGACATATTATTTATGCTAGGTCAAATCTTATCCTAAAATCTCTTAAAAATGTCAAAAAAAGATAGATGTGTTTCAGAATTTTATCTTGGCACATACCTACTTTTCGTAGTAGTTGTATAGGTATGTGATAGTTGGTAAGCCTATCGCCGCTGCTGGAATACCATCTGGTTTTCCGTTGACGCTTAGATATCAATAAAAATTACCCTAAAATGACAAGTCCCTTCCAAAAGTAATAAAAACGCAGTAAAATTCAATCGTCGCAAAACGCAAGATCAATAACGTCTGAAATAACGATAAAGAAGTGAACGGGTTATTAATTTCTTTTCGCTCTAAATAGTAATTATTGTTTATTTTTAACGGCAGAAAAATGCAGATAGGTCGTTTTAACGTTTTCTTTTATTGTCAATTTATGGTTCGGAAACTGAAAATGACTTGAGATACGATCCAATACTGGCTTAATGATCTGCCATTTTCGGAAAGAAACAAACCCTTAATACTTTTCGTCTTTATTTGTTTTTATAATTCATTTTAGAATTTTGACTATGCTGGCTAAAATGGTGATCAAAAGGCTGAGGCTGAGATGATTGGTTCAATTCTTGCCATTTTAATAGTAGTAAAAGCTCTTTATAAAATAGTTCGTCAGAAGAAGTCACCTATTTCTATCTCTGAGCGGTGATACGAATTGGAAATAAAGAACTCTTATAGGCAAAGTATTAATATTTATCTATCTTGAGGTATATCCTCACTAAGTTGGATTGGCTCCATACTGAAACTTAATTTAATATTATTTTGTAAAAAACACACAAAAAAGAGTAGGAATAAAGCCATAAGTTTCTTTCCTGTTTCTCTAAGTTTGGTAGCAAGGAACTGGCGCCTAGATTCACCTAGATTTAAGATAGTTTGAAGCGTCCTTAAAGATTTCAATAGATTAATTAAAAAAACCATTCGTTGGACCGTTCATTCGTCACTGTATCTTATAAAAATATTACCAAGATAATTATGACGGTTGGTATGACTTGGTGATTCACCAAGTTTTTAAAAAGAAATACCGTAACCCTTCGCAGCTTCCGTCTTACGTCATCTCATAACTGGAATATCGATTCCTCGTTATTCGGTGACTGTCATTAATAATTTTAATTAATTAACGTGTGGGGTGCGTTTATAGATGCTTCCTATTGTCGTTGTATTAGATGATTTATGCGAGGCGTCTTTTGATTATTTAGTACCTACTGTGTATCGGTGAGACGGGTCATTGATTTTTGATGACTGTTCGAATTGGTAGAATGATCTAACCCACAGAATTTTAAGGTTACACGATAACTTATTTGTGTCAAAGTAATAATTTATTTATTTATTTACTTCTATCGTTTTAAAAAGAAAAGCTAAAGATTTGATTGTCATTTCAAATTCCAAACAGGAGGCGGTTCTATATTTGACAGTAAGTTTTTTTTATGGTGTTCAGTTTACCGATTTCTTTATCAATTATAGATCGATTTTAAAAACACTTTTTTGAAGTCTCTTGAAATAGTCCCATCGAAATGCCATCAAAATCAGTTCATTAGTTTGGTTGTTAATTTAAGTAACCTGAAAAAAACATCCAAAATAATTTCATACAAGTAGAAGTTAAAGTAGATTTTGCAAGTTTTTTTAACTGAATTACTTTGTTTTATTATATTGTATTTCATAAGCTCCGATACTAAACCTCGTTGTTTTTTCCACCACCTCTAATGTTAAATTCCTCACATCAACCCACATTTGATTAATTATACACATTTATAAGTAAAATTTGCTCCGATTCTAACATAGGGGTAGAAGAAAGGGTTAGTTTGGCGTCGTTTCTATGTGTGTGTGTCATTAATATTTATTTTGCATACTAAGTTATTGTGTTACGACCAGGATTGATCGTGCCTTCAAAATGCTTCATAACGATCGTTGTTACTCGTAGCTAAATGTGTTTTATTTTAATAAATAGAAGCTGCTGTTAGATACGAATGCACGCGACCAAGTTTATACTCAAAAAACTGCAGTAAAAATTAACCATTCAACATAAGTACACCACAAAATATACAGCAACAAAACTAGATAACAATCACTAATTGTAAGCCCAAAAGCGAGACGTTAAACGCGAAAATTTGAGTGTGAAAACTACAGACGATTTCGTGTCAAATACAACACGGCCAGACACGCGATTGACTTAGGCCCTTCTTTACACCCACTGGGTCTGTTCTACACAGTTCAAAATAGTACTGTTCCATGCTCGTTCATGCGCCCTCGAAAAAGTTTAAATGTTATCGTGGCCTGCCATTTTGAATCCACTAAATAATCAGACGGATTGCATGTCCTTAGCTAATAAAAGTGCAGTATCATTGTTTCGCTTTTCGGTTATTAACGGTTTTCGGTTTTGCGAATCAAACACCTTTGCCGTAAAGGGTGTAATAATATGTTTTAAATTGCAATAAAAAACGTTACATATTATTTCTTTGTCATAAAAGTTTTGTTAAATACGTTGGAAATTTTTCCTTTTACGTATAATGCGAAAAATTACTTTATAATTGCTTGATTTTTGTTATACTTTTACAGTTTTCTCCTTACCATTCTCAGAAGCGTCAAGTTTGGGATTGTTTGGAAATTTTCGCTCGCTTTATATAAAATATTCTTTAATTACCTGCGTCACTTAAAAACATTTCAATGTAATGAGTTTTAATGCACTGAAATACGAATCAAAGTTGCTGTGTGTAAAAAACTAACCTATATTGAACATATTGACACTGAAATATCTAGTTCTAATATGAACTATCTTTATTATACTCAACATTCTTTGAGGTTGTCTAAACAGGGTAGTCAGAGGTACGTCTAAATACTACATTTGACACATACACACATATGGTAATAGCTGGTATTCCATACGCAAGCCCATCGCCGCTGCTAGAATACTAACTGGTTTCTATACCATGTTTTTCATCTCCGTATGAATACGTATTTTAAAAATGCCATCTT
The DNA here is from genome assembly GCA_947095575.1 of Electrophaes corylata. NCBI lineage: Eukaryota > Metazoa > Arthropoda > Insecta > Lepidoptera > Geometridae > Electrophaes > Electrophaes corylata. The sequence goes on from OX352720.1 coordinate 9,314,097, forward strand.
CAGTTTTTGCTCACAAACCAGTCCTTGAAACTCCTGTCGTAGACTTTCTACATACGCAACTGTATCGTCTGCGACCCTTTTGCAATATTTTATAGCTACCCCTTTGATTCGCCCCTTGATTTGGATCAATCGATTGTATTTTGTCCACCCTCATTATTTACCAATGTAGCAATACCTACTTAGCTATTGCGAACATAAAATCATCACATACTCAATACGTGCGTGCTATTTTCATACAAACTTCAATCCCTGCTGTACTCGTTTAGGGGTTGAATTTCGGGAATTCCTTTCTTAGTATACCTCTACGTATCACAACGATCATACCCTGAAAATTGCAAGCCTGCGACCAGTGGCTTGAAGTCAGTCAGTCATTCAGGACAAAGATTCATAAAATTTGTATACTTATATAAGCTTTCTGGTTGCTGCAATGAAAAGTTTATTTCATACTTTTTCTTAGCATGATTATAAAAAATAAATTCTATAAAAAATCTTACAGATAGCAAAAACAACTAAAACCCAAGGGTGTAGTTTTAATTACATATTATATCTAATATAATGTACAATTCGTGTTAGGGTGGGTCCTCTTGGGACTAAAATTTGAGAAGGGGGGTTCAAAAATCAACTTCGACCCCATCGAATCTTCTTCGTGTGAGTGAAGGGGTGACAATCAGGGGGTAATTTTAATCCAGTATTGATTTGGTATAGATTATTGGCGATACATGATAGTTATAAAATGGTTACACCCCTTTTTTCCACAAAGAAATAATGCCGTTTTGTATATTGTACATAATAATAAAAGACCCTGCAATTGTTGGAAGGAGTTTGTCCCAAATGCTGCTCAGAAACAAAGGTAGCTTAAATTTAGTTCATTGGATCAACATAAAGCTCTGAATCTAACATACTCTTTGACCGGAGCAGGGTTTTCCTTAAGAAAAATCATTTTTAAAATTGCTAAAATGGCTGTGATCTGTCTTGAAAGATATCACTAGATTTTTTTGTAAATACATACTTACAATGCAACACCTAGACAGAAAACAAAAGTTTATTAAACAAATGTTTGTCCTCAGTGGGGATCGAACCCACAGCCTACAGCACATAAGGCACAGCTACTACTAACTGAGCTTTGAGACCAGTTATAATTTAAGCACCAGTTCCAAAACCAGTGTGGTGAAAGGTTTTGACCCAAATTTGTAACCAGGATCGTAACACCAATAGCATTCCCAAGATACTAGTCGCCATTAAAATTAAAAACAAAACCGTTCAACCACAAAAAATTATAAAAACCAAAACATTTCTGGCACGCAATACCTCAAACGATCGAATATCTACATACAAACAGTCGCCGGTCCGTCTGTTACCCTGCAGAATTAACCCTTTCGATAAAGCAAGGTGAACAACCCTGGTTAAAAAGGGACCTCCTTAGCCAAGCATCAAGCTACAAGCTGAGAGCGATTTTTACAACGCCGTTTACATGAGGAGAATTTTTGCGGTTATAGAATGAGAGAATCTCACTACTCGTACGTGTTGTTTATTATTATTATTATTATTAGTAACACGCATAAAAACAATTGGCACAGGACAAGTTTAAAGCATACAGATGCTTCAAAATAATAAAACAATAAAAAAAAATCAAAAAATAAAATAATATATTATGATAAATAATCATAATGTATTTGTAAATGTGGTATTTATTCGTTCTTTTCTTATCACTTAAGCCTCACCTTATCCGAAGGGCGACATGACGGTGTATCAAATATTCCTATACAATATTTTTCATTAGAACGTTCATCTAAATTATTGGAAACGTTCCAAGATCCTGTTTTATTAGTTTTGACAAATCAGATTTCTACAGAAATCGCTATCACTAATTAGCTTAGATTTATTGCATTCTTTAAATAAAATACATTCGAAATATTTAAAAAAATGTTGGAGTTAAAATCTTGAAAATACAATGGAAATAAATAAAAAAGTAAAATCAAATAATTATCGTCCAATCAGAATGAAGCGTGCAGCTCTGAATGACAGTGACAACTTATTAATGAAATCTGACGTCTCTCGTGGCGCCCTCTGCGTCTCAGATATGAATGTCAATCAAACACAGTCAGACAGGCAAATGGTTATTATTATTTGATCAGTTTATATATATAAAAGAAAGTCGAGTTAGTTACACCACTTGTACTCAAGAACGGCTGGACCAATTTTCATGATGTTTTTGGATTTATCTTCATCCGGAATAAAATAATAAGTAAAAAAAAAAATAATGCGAAACGAAGTTTGTGGGGTCAACTAGTAATTAAAAATATCCAGTTATTATAATCGAAGCACCTCAATATTTTAATTTCTGAAATTTCAGTTATTTTAAAATACTTATTTCAATAAATAATAATATATACAAAAGTTTTTTAGCTTTTTGAAAAAAATTTGCAAAAAAGATACATATTCGAAGACATCGTTCATGACTTGGATTGGCATAGATTACTTTTAATCCGGGTACCGAGCGAAACCGTACACAGACGCTAGTATTTCCTAATAAAAATCGCACATTCGTAAACAATACAAACAATAAACGTCTGCTTATGATAGCCGGATAAAGCATTAATTCTGAACGAAAAATAAATTCATAACAAAACGAAGAAACCTTACATATTTCTATCTATTCATTTATCTTTTGCGTTCTACTGAAAAACCTAATTATTTTACGCATTTTCAATTTATTAATTCGTTTGTTGTATATGATATTTTCTCATCATCATCAGTATAAAGAAGTTTGCTGTTTGCCATTACTCACATTTATTTCCAGGAAGATTTTGGATTATTCCTGCTCGTCCCCATATTTCGTCTCCAGGTGCGTTTGTCCCCATTTTTTATGCCCACTTGTCCCCTCAAGTAAAACGTTGGTGTACGCAGGGTAGTGCATCGTAAGGCACGTGCGTGACCTCCAAGGCAATGCTTAGTTATAAGTGATGGTTACCACTTCACATCAGGTGGGCCATATGCTTGTTCCACCAGCAGTAGCAAAAAAAAAATGTATTGAATGTCCATCTACAGATTTCCCGCAATCTCAACAATATCGCCGGTCCATCCGATAAAAATACAAATAAATTTAAGATATGGTGAAAATAATACCCTTTTCGCAAAGCATGAGTCTGGTGAAGATAGATACGAGCCCTAATCAAAGAAGCTGTATTATTCATATCTACAAAATATCATAAAACAACACGAGGGGGACACAGGGGGATGCATCAAAGATATCGGACAGAAGGGTTGAGTTTGATTGAATATCTGTTATTAAGACCCTCCACGCACACATACAAATATTAAATAATACCAATATAAATATGCATGAGTTTAAAATTTGTATTTACGATTGTAGATGTGTGTGTGGGTGTGTGGGGTGTGTAAGATCGATAGCTCTTAAGAAATCTGATTTGAAATGGAATTGCGTGTCTAATAAGTTTTACTTTACGCTCGTCTAATAAGTGTAATTTGTATGCCTCAGGTTGATGGACGCAGAGTAATGCATTATAGGACACGTTCCTAACTATCGTGACCTACAAAGCAATCCTTTTTTGTAGGTGATAGTAACCACATAACATCAGCAATCACATAAAAAAATAATTTGTAAAAATAAACTAAGAGCAGTGCTGGTTCTAGCAACTTTGCTCTCCAATCCAAAGATAGCAAGTTCGAATCCCGTCATGTACCTATGAATATTCCTAAAGACCTTACAACATTAATTTTTCCGTAGAAAAACAAACGCGGGTTAAAACCAGGCAGAAATCGACCTCAATCAAGCCCCATAGAACGTTACAATATATCATAAAGGAACCACAATTAAACCCTCAAACACGGATCGAGCCAAAACAAAAGGCGTCCAGACAAAATAAAAAGGAGAAACATTATAATGCATCAGTGAATCGTAGAATTCATATCATATAACCGTACAGGGTGTCTGGACCAGCGGAAAGTTGGTAAGAGTAATGGTAAAGTAGACTGTAATACTCGTTGGTGATAAGAAAAAGAATCCAACTCCGACAAAGGAATCCAACTCAGTCAGTTGATGGAAGAGGTTTCTGGAAACTGGAAAGTGGACAACATCAGTCTTATCATAAATGATGATGATTACGAATTGATTTTGTATCTAAAAGAAATCCAAATTATTATTTCTTGCCAGCTTTACAACTCAAAACCTAAGATTTTAAGTAAAATAGACTTAAAAAACATGAAACGTTTTAAAAGATAATTATTTTTGGACCCCTTGCTAAAAATAAACCACCCTGTATAATATCACATGTACGTGTGTAAATCTTGCGGGCAGCAGTGTGCGACCGTCTGGACCTCTGTTTATGTGTAGATATTTAAAATTATTCCCTTTGATTCGAATGATAATTTTGTTGGCAATCCGCTCAGAGTTTGTACCGTCAGGCCGAAACGATACAATCTCGATTTACATCAAAAGACGTATCACTAGTCACTGGGTAATGATCGATAAATATCTTTTAAGTTTAACACTAAAGAATATTCAAATAAGTACCAATAATCTCAATAATAAGGTTTTTTTTAGTTATCTGTAAATTAAGATCTATTTTTCGATGGACAAAGTTAGCAACATTCAGGGCGACCTACAAAACTTAGTTGGTAACCAGAACTAGCAATGCCTATACAAAATTGTTCACCTGTAAATATGCAAATTTCATTATTCTGATTTGAAATTGGAATGTAAAAGGCTTCAAAAAGTTTGAAATTGGAACCAAACTATGCCAATACGCGTTCAAAAACGTATGACACACGAAGTGGTATAGGCAAACTTTTTCAGCGCTCGTTTCGTTCAGAAAGTTGTGCAGCTTTGTTTGAACAATCATTCGCTGTATTGTAAGGATGCGATGCGACGAACCGCGATCTCCACTCATCCTTTTGCCGACGCTACGTTGATTTCCGAAGCTTTGAATCAAACTTTTAAGCAGCGTTTTGACGTCGAGTATTGCATTCCCGCGTGTTTATTTTCATATTTGTTTAGAACTAGTCTCGCAGTTTAGATTAAAACGGATTTGATTTCAATCTTAGTTTGCGTTTTTGAACGATTTTTATTGTAAAATGTAGCACTACGATCAAGCCAATAACACTAGTTTATTTCAATTGTAACTCACCCCACACAGTCGCCCCTTTGAGAAAAAATAATAAATTATTTTAGTTAGTATGCAAATAAGCACGGACCGATTTTAAGCTACACCCCATTGGAGTCGTGCAGTTTTTTTTAAATATCTGATCTTTATGGGTCGGAAGAATGCTTCTAGCAATTTTAATGTTTAATTTGGTTCAATGTTTTAGCAGTGAGCTGTGGGTTGCATGATGTCATGTCGTTGAATCGATGCGATGGCTGCCCAAAGCATGACACTTGGTGACCCTTCAACTTTAATCTAGATCTCGTTTGTGTGGGACAGCCATTATATAATTCGTAGGGTAGAATTTCTCATCGATTTTAATGTTATGCGCGCATCCCGTCTCGATGTGTTATTTGTTTTTTATGTAAATATCTGCGATCTCTTATTCAGGCGAGTGCCGACCATTTTAGTGTTCTTTTTCCTTTTCAGATATTTAGACGTTTGGATATTTTAATAATGGGTTTTCGAGTGTTGCATATTCATTATATTTTATTTTTGTGGAATTGCACCGCTGTCGTTTTAATGAGGGTATTCTTAGATACTATTGGCAGACTGCCAATACTTCTATAACTATTCGCGGAATGAAAAACTTACTGCAATTATGTTTCAGGTCGTTTTGAATGATGCTAATAGCGATCGCTACCCGTCATACGACCGACACTAATAAACTCGTATCTCACTTTCAAAAGGTTAACGATATTATTAAACGTACATGGATACCTGTCGATATCTTCTTCGTACCCTCAAAATTAATACAGCCCTGAGCTACGGCAAAAATCATTATATTTTATAGCGGAGCCAAAATAAATGACGCTTATACGGCACCGGGAAAGTTTATATTCAAATTTCACTCAGTCCGTCGGTCCGGCATCTCCGAGGATCAATTTACATATTTTCACAGGTTTCCACGATTACATTTAATGTTGGATATGTGCCGTTAGCATTTACTTTCTGATGTACCATCTCTTATAGACGTGACTTACGAAAAAGGTGTTTACGCCTTTTTGAGCTTGAGAAGCTAACGAATCGTTTAGCTTTTGTTGACGTAACCGACACTTGCGTCTTTTTCCGTTCCGTGCGTCATTGTTCTTTGATAAACTTAAGCGTTTTCTAATTACACGTGTGTTCTCGAACAATGAAAACTTCAATTAATTCTCATTCAAATTTAAATAACCAAAAGCTTTTGCGAACTGTTTGTAGCCACACAACCCTCAAATGAGTTCTTAGAAACGTAACATGTCAAAAATAATATAACGCGACGAATTCAATTAAAATAATGACTAACGTTTTGCGAACAACTTTGTTGGTTTATGGTATTGGTTTCCACCTTACGCCACACCGCACAAACACAGACGTAAAACTGGAAATATCTCATCAAAAACAAAAGGCAAACCGCAGAAACTACTCCCGTAACAGCCAAAATCAATTCCCAGACGCGAATTAAGAGCATTAATAATACAAAATTTGATTATCCCATAAAAGATTCGGCCCATAAAACTCATAGTAGTAGTGTGCGTTCCGAATGTACGAATTAGGAACCCTTTTGATCGTCTCCCCCTGCCCACCCGTTTCTGCCATTCATTTTCATAATAAAATCGTAACAAACGGCACAGGTAACAAAATATGGAGAGAGTATCAGGATTTATGCGAACGCAATGTTATTTATGCGGTAACTTGAGATTTGGGTTGATGATAGGTTTGGCGCCGTAAGGACTTGTAATTGATGGCTTCAATATTGAGAAAAATATTATGTCTAATATTATTTCAATGTTTGCTCCCGTTTCTTATACATTTTAATGTTTATTTTTTAATAGTTCTTAAGGCGTATTACCGTAAACGTATACGTCTTAAAATAGTTACTTAATAAATTGTCTTCTCCTCCCCTTTGAGCCGAGGTGGGGCCCAATCAATCTGTCTGTGGGAGATACAGCCTCTAAAATCTAACTATTGTTCACGAATAGGGAAATTTCCATTTGGATTTATTCATTTGTTCAACCATTGTCGGAGAATTACAATAAATGTTTTGATACATGTTGAAATAACTGTTTTAATCATTCTTATTGGATTTTAATTTGATTATACCACAGACCAAGCTTATTTTTGTAATGTTGTCTGTTTTAGACGATTAAAAATTTTAACCATTTGAAATTAGATTTCGGAATCGGAACGATTCAATTCACGTAGAAACCGAAAAGCCGCTATTGTAATAAATTTAACGACAAATTCCGATAAGAATCGTGCACAGAACGCAATTTTCATAGATATAGCTCAATTAACAATTGGTTTCAATCGTGAAGACATTCTGGATAATAAAGTGCCACCCCACGCACCCCGGGGGTGGCTCCAGGCAATCTTATTTCTGTTTGTAATATTGTGGTGTCAATTTCGCATATTGAAGTGTGAGCACGAATATGGAAGCCATTGTTCGAATCTATATTGTCTATGAATTTGAATTGTTCCGTTCCTATCCGTTAAATGGGATGTTCTGAATTCAAATCTTGTATTTTCAAATCTTCTCGCATCCTTTTATTGCGTTCAATGTTTTCGTAATCATTTTAAACACGCACAGATGCTTACACGAAATGGTAACAATGTTAGCTAATCAACACTCAATCAAATATTCTAATTGTAATCCATTGTCCAAAAAGCGAGCGAAAGCAAACAATTCAATAAACAAACATGTAAATAAAAATGCCAATAATGAGTGTGAACAAAAAATCGATGGGCCATTGTGGTAAAAGAATTACACAAAATCCAATTGTGGTTCCGTCAACGAGCTGCATAATGAAAAAACTCACCCCACGGGCATTAGTATCAATTCATCAATACTCAGGCGTGATCAATGATCAATAAAAAATACCCTATTTTTTTCGTCCCCTCATTCAATAGATTATCGGCGATCGGAACCGTAAGTTGTTTTGATTGAACCCTGATTTTATAGAGTTGTCTATTGAATTACAGACTATCGAATTTATAAGCATCTGTATTGATCTGTGGCTTTATAGAATCGATTTAATTTTGTTTTGTAATTGGAACGAATTGAATTTGAAAAGGAATATTGTGCTCGTTGAATTCAAAATATCTATAGAAGTGTACAGTGACAATATTCGCTCTTAGAGTAATTATTTTGATACTAAGTACATAACATTAAGGAAATCGAACTTTTCATTATCCAATTTCAACTAAAGTTACTGACATCTTCAACGCTTTGAGAAGTAGCAAGTGCTAATGCGTCTTCAAGAAAGTCGTATCTCCAATAACAGATCCAGTTCGCAAACTCACTTCATTATTGTCGCTCCGTGTATGTACGTACCTATTTAATTACTCTCGGCAAATACAATGACGAAATCGATGTATACTTATAAGAAAGGGGGGAAGATACGATCGTATGTTTTCGGATTAATTCGTTCGTAAAATCGTCTCCTCCGATAAGAATGGCAACTCCGTACTAATTGAATCTACAATTGCCGGGATGTCTGATTTCATTATGTCTGTGTGTGTGAGGGGTGCGCGTGTGAGTGCCCCCTTGAAAGTTTGGCCAAAAATTTCGGCAATATCGACTGCGTAGTTATTTTTCGTAGACAACTCTAGAGAGTTCTATCATGCATGGTTTATGAGCAATATTTTTACGTATCAAGTATAACGTAAGCGGCTACGAAATTATGAGATTTCTCTTCACCCAACGCGGGTTCTGTTTATATCAACGAGTTTAGCTACAAATATAGTAGTGGAGAGCTCTTTATGAAAGGGCTCGTCCAGGTGCGTACCTACTACCACCGTACTTATTTCTACCGCCAAGCAGTGTTACTCGCATTGCTGTGTTTTAGGAGTGTGGGTGCTGGTGACATTACAGGAACATGAGGCTTAACACCTGTATGTACAGTATCAGGTCGGTAGACGCCGGGTAGTCCATTGTAGGGCACGTACCTGGTGTGCTTGACCTGCTGGGCATTGCTATTATAGGTGATGGTTACCACTTAGCATCAGGTAGGCCCTATGTTTGCTCCATCAGTAGTAGCATAAACAAAATAAAATATATATTTTTTATCTATCTCATGGAATCATGTACTTTGGGCTAGACGTGTAAAAATGTCCCAAATATTTATTTAGTTTATTTTGTTTATTCTTTTAACAAAATAATAATACATGAAGCTCTATAGTATGGCGCTAATCTGACTTAGGTGTATTGAAATATTCAACCAAGTTTGTACCCTTCAAAATAAGCGTCTGTCTGAAACGTGAATTGTTTCAAAATAATGGTATTTATATGCTACATTGGTTTCATGGGAAATCACTCTTTGAATCGTCCATAACGGCTGAATCTTCGCGTATTTCTACCAATCCCGGAAGGGCGTATAAGCCACTTACGCCCAGTCCTTTACACCGTTGTATTTCCACGTGTCGATATTACTTAAGCCCGTATTGAAATTCGGGTGGAGGGTGGCGGAATATTAAACATTCACATTTATTAGTTTGTCCTCGTATTTGGTATTCTACATTCTAAACTGAGTAGTGTTCAATGGGAATCTTCAGAAAGTGTGTTAACAAGTTCGGGAGAGGAAATCGACTTCGCTAATAGGCTAGTTAGAACTTTATTGCTAAGTGTATAAGGGGAAGTTTTGATTGAAATAATAATCATTTTCACGGATAAAACACTGAACTGATTTCGATTTTATCTGGCACAGACAGCTTGTATTTTCGTTGGACATAAAGTACCTACCTACTTCATTTTGTAGAATAATATATACCTAAATGAAAGGGAACTCACGACGACAAAGTCAAAGGCAATAGTTAAGAGTAACTCAGGGTAGTAATATATTTTATTTTATTTTTTATTTATTTATATGATGTAATTTAAAAAAAAGTGACCAAATACGAGTCGGAGCCCCCAAAAATACATATTTTATTCTGTTTTTAGTATTCGTTGTTATAGCGGCAACAGAAATACATCATCTGTGAAAATTTCAACTCTCTATCTATCACAGTTCATGAGAAACAGCCTGGTGACAGACGGACAGACAGACAGACAGCAGTCTTAGTAATGCGGTTTTACCCTTTGGGTACGGAACCCTAAAAATCACGACTATAATTCCCAGGCACAGTCATAAGTCATAAGTCATTTGAATTTGAAATTACTGTTCTTATAAACAAACATACATTGGTTTCCAATGAAACCCTTAAAGCACTCCACATCAAGTGCCCCCAATAAGCAAAAAAAGGCAGCCATATTTCAGAGCCCGCTCATTTCCCGCCAAACTCAAAGGCTTCAATATCCAAGTGTAATCGATGGCTCTCTGAAAAAAAAATCAAAAGATTCACATCGTGTGATCTCTAGAGATAACAAGAGGCTGTCATAGATTATAACAGTACTAATGTACAGACGTGTCACTCTGTCAATGACTTTGCATTGAATTTATGCCACACAAGCAACCATTTTTTATACTACTTGAGGATGGAACAAGCATATAGCCCACTTCTTGGTTACTATAATCTATAACACAGCATTGTCTCACAGGTCACGCCTGTTAGAAAGCACGGCTCTGCGTCCATCAACCTGGGGTATATTGGTGTCAAATGTCATGTAAATTTCACCGACATCCAGACCCTCCGAACCGGAGCATGCTGCGTCGCCTCGCGGCTGCAATAGTCATGGTGGTCGTCTCTGGACGAGCCCTTCACTAAAAGCTCTACTACTACTAATACTACTGCTTCTTGTAATAAATATTGAAAAAACTGGTCAAGTACGAGTCGGAATCGCATTTTTCGGAAACTCTCTAACCATCACGGTTCATGATATACAGTCTGGTGACAGACGGACAGACAGACAGATAGCGGACTCTTAGTAATAGGGTCCCGTTTTACCCTTGGGGTACGGAACACTAAAATATGGACAGAATGGCCATTTAGTGCCTTTTCGAGATCCATTCTTATGGCAGACTAAGTATTCAATAACTGTTTACGAACAATATTGAACCAAATATTTGCGTGGTAAAGTTCATTTTGCAATGAAAGGTTTGATGTAGTGACAGGAGTCTCCAAAGGGGATGTACAAAGGCATCTATCGGAAGGAAAACGAAAGGGTAATGCGGGCTAAGACGCGCATCGGCACACACGGCCTAATCACAGCCCCTCTCTCCCCTCGACTTTTGCATATTGCCCAAATTGCTCGCCCTGTGACTCTTGCCGACTGTTTTTAGTTCGATGTGGACTTCAAAGTAGGTACAAACAGAGCGAACAAACAAAAAATAGTGTTTTTAGGGTTTCACACCCAAAGGGTCAAACGGGACCCTATTACTAAGACTCCGCTGTTTGTCTGTCTGCCTGTCACCAGGCTGTATCTCATGAACTGTGGTAGAGAGTTGAAATTTTCACAGATGATGTATGTCTGTTTCCGCTATAACAACAAATATTAAAAAACAGAATAAAATGATTTTTTCGCCGTTTTTATTACAGATAATGGTACGGAACCCTTTGTAAATATTTGTACGATCTGCAAATATTTATTCCGGGTGTTCTGGGTATTTTCTATGTATAATAAAAAAATTCTATGTATGTAATGTATTGTATTAAGTGTATCAGTTATCTAGTATCCATAACACAAGCTCTGCTTAGCTTGGGGCTAGATGATGATGTGTGGATTGTCCAGCATTATTATTATAACTATACAAAAAGTTATATGAATTCAAATATGAAACCTTTATACGCGCCAGATCTCCTTAGCCCAGTCTCTTCTAAAATTGATTTACGATTTGCAACCTTATTCCATTACGTTAAGGGCATCGTTATTTTTTAGAGGTTGTACCGTCGTCATAGAAAGGGGTGACATTTGAGGGATGCTCTGAGGATTTCTTAATTGTGAGCGTGTATTGATTTTTTAATGTGTCTCCTTATGTGGGGTGGTAATTAGGATCTAGGGGTGGAACTGTCACTTTGTGCAAAAAGAGCTTTCTATCGACTTCATCATCATCATTCTCGATATGTGTAATGCAGGACCAAGAACTTTTCTATTTAAAAGATTTGATGGGAATCCTCGACCACGGTAGGTATATATTTACAAGCGGCCGCTCAACCGCGTGGAAGTTTTTTCCCGTTCCCGTTATTTTTTCAGGATAAAAAGTATCCTATATGTTAATACAAGTTATAATTTATGTTTATTCCAAATTTCATCCAAATCGGTCAACTGGTTAGAGCGTGAAAGAGTAACAAACATCCATTCATCCATCCATACTTACAAACTTTCGCGTTTATAATATTAAAGTAGGATTTAAATCCTTATCGAAATGAAATGAAATGAAATTCCAATCCATCCATTCATCCATGAATTGAATTCGATTCCATCTCTACGCTTTATACCTTATCTAGTTAAATTATAATAATTGCATCAACATTTAATAACCACGTTTCATTACAAGCTTACCTTCTCCTAAAGGAATTGCTTCTAGAAATTACTAACCCACTTAATAAAAACATGGAGTCTCGTAATTAATGTCAATTTTATTTATAATTGCGCAGTGCTTGCAAAAACTAGTAAGCACTATGAGCTGCGTAGGCAATTTAAATATTTCCAGCAAACCTAGCATAGCATCTGTGCGTAGATAGTCTTTGACTGCATTCCGTTTCGCAATTGACATATTAACAGAGCGAATAGAATTCTTAGCAAATGAGGCTTAAAATACTGTTGCTTTCAACAATAAACCCAATATTTTTTTTTAAACAACTTTTTTCATCATTTTATGGTATATCTTGACGACCGATGTGGCGCGGCGCGGGCGAATGTCCACCTGCGATGCAGGAGGTTGCGGGTTTGATTCCCGCCTCAGGATAAATGTTTGTATGATCTGCAAATAATAAATAATCAGGGTGTTCTGGGTATTTTCTATGTATAATAAAAAACACTTATGTATGTAAGTATTGTATTAAGTATATCAGTCATCTAGTACCCATAACACAAGCTCTGCTTAGCTTGGGGCTAGATGATGCTGTGTGGATTATTATTCTTGTTTAACAAATATACGTCTACCAACCTGAGGCATACAGGTGTAAAGCCTCATGTGCCTGTCATGTCACCGGCACCCACACCCTTCGAACCGGAACACAGCAACGCGAGTGTCACTGCTTGGCGGCAGAAATAGGTACGATGGTAGTACTTCCCCGGACGAGCCCTTCACAAAGAGCTCTACTACTACTAAAAAAATTAAAGTACCGAGGCCCGAAGTATAACTCAAAACGACAACACGACACTGCCTATCGTTTTCAAGGCTAGACTTACACTGATTATGTCAGTATCGAAGGGTATAATTACGTGTTAAGTCATATAATGCAATGGTAAGTACAATGAGTTGCAATACAATGCGCGTAGGAGACTTATCTCGAGTGATTTCATGATTTGCACTTCCTCTATTGCCTGTAATAAGGCACTTGCAGACATTTACTGACAGACATAAAGGTATTTTAGTAATTACAGGTCATTGTAAGCGAAATTAGGGATTGTAGTTCGCTAAATCATATTATCGTCATTAGTTTAGGTGGTGGGTTCGATTCCCATCGAGAACAAACATTTGTCGAATGAAAATAGTTTTTTTTATTTGACTTGTTGATGGAACTAGCAGATGTCCCCACCTGATGTTGAGCGTCTCCTACTCTGCGTCCATCAACCTGAGGCATACAAGTGCTAAGCCTCATGTGCCTGTAACTGTGACTAGGTGTTAATGTATTTACAAAAAAATGTATATAAGTATCGTTCCCATAGCACAAGCTTGCTTAGTTTGGGGCTAGAGTGTCCTCTGCTCGACATTAGTATCTTCCATACTTGGGAGGTTTGCCCTTGATACCGTATGCCGTGAGTACTCGTTACAACTTCTTGTATAACCTGTGGTTTTAGATTTGAGTTTATAGGTACTTGACAAGGAACTAAAAAATCTAAAAAGGTTTGATGCGGCTTGCTTACTATCTGAACTAAAACTGTTGGGTGTATTAAATAAGGGTATAAAACCTTACCCTTCTGTCGTATCTTGTTAGTAGATTATACATCTCCGTTCGATTCCCCTTCTTCCATGCTATTTGCACAAGTCCTTAATGTTTTATTTCGTTTGTTTGTACAGTCTAATTAGAAAATTCTACTGATGATGTTAAATCATCGCTTTTTGTGTCTTTACGTCTTTGTTTGAATTCGTTCTATTTGTGTTGCACAATATGGCCACCTACCTGTTTTGTAATGCCAACTTAATAACACCAACTTTTTTAAGTACAAAACAGTACAATACAGAAAACTTGATAAAATTGTATGTATTTAAATTAAACCTCACCGTGCGTGGTGGTCCTTTGAAATGTATGGTCAAAGATATGTCAAAATAATTATGCAATAAGGAGTCATTCTATATTTAGTGTGATTCAAACTAGTGCCAACGTAACAAACTCAACTTGATTCAGATGTCAACGCAACAATTCCAAAAATAGCAGCATCTTGCTTTCCGTTATAAAATGACGAGTCTATTCCATCAGTTGGCGCCGGCTTAATATCGTCAATCTCCGGCATTTGACGAATGTTACTGAACCATTTCCTACTTGCTCTTCCCTCACCTCTCCCCTTTACGGGAAGTCATCGGTTTACGCGCGAATAGTCATTTTATGACTTATTTTATTTCGTCTGTAGAATTTCCCGCGAACGAATTTAGAACGTTTGAATTTGAAAAATACCAACATTAAAAACATAATTTGGAACTAAAATTAGTTTAAATTTGGAAGTTTTTAGATTTAACACCTAAACGGTAATAAGTTTGATGAAACAAATAAAACGAGGTAGACATCAGAATTACAGTAATTACCTTGTATGCAAGGGGCAGGCAAGGCCGTACAACTTTTTGCTTTAACACTAACCATAGTGCTGAAAAACTAGTCTCAAAAAAGTGATATTTACTATGCAAACCTTCCTAGTCTTCCTGCCTAGTTATTTTAACCTGAATTGTAAATCTGAAAAAGTATTTTGCATAAAGCGATTCTAACTCTGATATGCAAATTTTCTTTTTCACTTTTTGCAAGACCAATTCCCGTCCATAGACTGCTTTTAATTGCACCACCGAAACGATATTTTATTGTCTTCGGTATGCGCTTTTTTCCGCCCCCGCTTCGTGAGGCATTACTCAAAATTATCTAGTTTTGATATCTCCATGATGTATGCCTTCTAACAACGTGAAAGAAATTGGTAGCTAGATATTTTCTTTTAAATTGCGTTATGCTTCTTTTAATCGGGAATAATGTCTGCAATGTGATTGGTAGCGTGCAGAATTACGGTTGGTAGTGTGAAAATTTGAATTATGAATATAATTAATGTCATACTTTAGCCTTTTTTGGAATAATTGAATTGAGTTGGCACCACTGCCAAATTGCTAGTTTGAACTCTCACATCCATGCTTTAAAGAAAATATTAATAAAACACTCAATTTTATTAAGTATCACCTACCTAAAATATATATAATTACTAGTACAATATTCTCGATAATCACAATTGCCAACATGCAGATACCAACAAATCAAAACACAAAACAGTTGCCAATAGGAATCGTGCAGCGGAAAACTTAGTTTTCCATTTGGTTTTATAACAGGAACCATAGACAGGCTATAAATGAGCTTCGGAACTTATAATTGCTTCATTCCGTGGTTGGAACCTGCTTGTCTGCTAACGTATCGACTTCGAAATGACAAATTGAAGTTTTGCCTTTATTTCCTTCTCTACCTACATTAATATAATCTCTATGACGTCAACTGTTTTGAGTTTATGTCGTTCATATTGGCTGAATACCAAAAAAAGGAGGTTTTTATGTCAAATGTTTTGTTTTACTAAAGTAGTCGTTACATTGATTCTTTTGATTTATTTGAGTTTTTAGTAATACAGTTGCTTTGTAAAGGGCTCGTCCAGGGAACCTACCTACCACCATACCTATTTCTGCTGTCACTGTGTTTCAGTTTGAGTGGTATGGGTGCCGGTGAAGTTACAGGCACATGAGACTTAACACTTTAATATCTCAGGTTGATAAACGCAGAGCGGCGCGTGAGCTGATGCTTTATTTATAAGTGGTGGCTACCACTTAGCATTAGGTGGGCCATCTACATGTTTGATCATAAAAAGTTAATTTACGCTATTTTTTGTTTAACCATTTGATTACAATCGTTTAAAAACAATAAATGCATACACACGGAGTCTCGCCGTTTGATAAAAAACTCCTTTAGATTTCAACACAAAAACGTTTTAATAGTAAAATCTATTTGTATTTAATTCGACTCGGAAAATGTATTCTAAAAGCACCTGCCAACACATAAAGGCAATAATCAAAATCATGTCAGTTCGTGATCGCCATTTATCCGACACATCAAAAGTGCATAGACAAGTTTCACCACTTTTTGCCTTCCCGTTTCAATGTCAACTGTTTGCACGTAAAAAACTGCCAAACAATTCTCAACCTTATTCCGTTGCGGTTAAAAACAATATAATTTAGCCGGCACTATTAATTTTTACCATTTTGCGGCGCATTTTCGATTGGACACGTGATTGATGATCTCGGCGTGTATTGTCAATCAAAATCGTTCTGTAAAAGCATTTTGTGAATATTTATGACATGTCGCGATTTTAAAATAATAGTATCATTTTCATTTTAATCCGGCAGACGTCATAATTCAGTTGAAAAGTACTGAAAACTGCAGATTTAGCCTTTCAATCATGCACGTCATTTATCATTTTGGGTTGAAAGACGTCATCAGACTAGGAACCGCAATAGATGCCGTCAAAAAGAAAAAGTTGAAACTTCCCGAAGCTTTCACGAGCGTCTTTTTATTCGTAGGTTGGTACTGTCGTTTGAATTTCGAACGAAAAATTCCCTCTTAAAATTGAGCGGGTAATAATGGCCGGCGATCCTGTCCGTCTGACCTCATGTTTGGCCAGTTTGACAGATCGCCGACATGAATCCTACTTTTTGACGGCAAAATGGCGTATTATGCATTTTTTATTCGTCCAGTTGTCTTTCACCACTTCTTTTGTGATTGAGTTCTGTACGACTGCCGATGCATTGTCAAAGAGGGAATTGCCTCGTTTCCGTTTCTTTATTTTGAGTTTTATATTGCCATTGATGGCTTTTCTCGTGTATTGTTTTCGGTTTTCGTTTCATAACCTCTGAAACGGTAGGGAAGTTAATTTTTCTCAGTTGTCAGCACTGTATTGTCCATGGCCGGAGAGGCATAGAACAATATACGTGTGTTCAAATAAAAACAGCTGAATTTTTTAATGAAGGTCTGGAATACAGTCTGCAACACAAGTCATTTAGTTTCCTTTTATTTCAGGTTACATATTGCCTGGGAACTTGTGGTACTTTTTAAACTTAACACACAATATCACTCAAGCATTCAATGAAACCTTGTACAGTTACAGATAAAAAAAATTAAATCAATCGCAGACCTCTACGAAGCGTAGCAGCGTAGCACCGCGTAGCACTATCTACGCCACTATTACCAATATTCATTGATTTTTCTTTGTAGTAGTTTTACTTGTAGTAGTAAATCTGCCCTCTGATTAGATGATGCAAAAGCAAAAACCAACATAAAAGTGAAACAAACAGTGTTTGTATCGGATAGTGGTGACACCGCGAATTTATAGCATCGACCTGCTATCTGGAGGAAACAGAAAGAATGCAGACAGTTTACCTTTGTCAAGTTGTTATTGCAAACCACACGCGCTGTAATTCTTAAATTCTAGGAATAGTTGCTTATGTTATAACGATAAAGCGATTCAAAACCTTCAGCGATAAGACCTCCTATTATTTGTAGGTGGAATACACTGTGTTTTTTTTATTAGTAGTAGTAATGTATTTTTTTCACAATTTTAATGTATTTTTCATAGTAAGGACTATCTTATCTGATAAGTAAATAAATAAATATTTGTGGACATTTCACACAACACCATCTAGCCCCAAACTAATCATAGATACTTTGGGAACCAGTTGACTGATAGAATACTTATGTACATTTTTTTTTGTATACATACTTATAATACGATATAACACCCAGACTGAGAACAAACATCTAACTACTCAAATAAGATAAGATAAGGTTTGTCCTCGGTAGGGATCGAACCCACAGCGTATAGCACAGAAGGCAACGCTACTACTAACTGAGCTGTGAGACTAATCAGGAAAATATTATCATGGTTAAAAAAGTGGCATTTTTTCGTAATTACTATTAAATATAGTCTGGTTTAAAAATAATATGAGGTATAACTTTTTAAACTATCATGGTTTTGATCAATATTTTGGATAGAAACGGGATATTTACCATGATTTTTGAGTTTGATTGTTTCCCGATATTTCAGCACAGTTGCATGCGCCATGATCACGGGTCCCGTGACCCGTGATCATGGCGCATGCAACTGTGTGTGTGTGTGTAATATGAGGTATTTCACTAATAAAACAAAGAAAAAGTAGAGTAGTAGTAGAGCTCTCTGTGAAAGGGCTCGACCAGTTTGTAGTGCACATGACGATTAACACCTATTTGCCTCAGACGCAGTGCATTGTAGGGCATGTTCCTAATTAACGTGACCTGCAAGCCAATGCTTTGTCATAGACGATGATTACCATTTAACATCCAGTGGGCTGTCTAAATTATTTCAAGCCGAGTTTTTTAAATAAATCTTATTGATTTGATCCTTTTTAACCTCCTTTTTATGAAGGTACAAACAAGTCCATAGTTATTTAAAGTATTTGTCGACATTCTCATAACAGTAGAACATGGTACACTTGCCATAAAAAGTATTAGGCGAAACGAATTCTCCCGTTGGACCACGAGTAATTATTGTCTTAATTCTGTTCTGCCCTGACCGCTATTAGGGTAGTTGTTTAATTCATAAGCTGAAGCGGGTTACGCGTTCCTGTCAACAGACTTCTGCCGAGACAATTTCTATCTAACTTTTTAAACTATCATGGTTTTGATCAATATTTTGGATAGAAACGGGATATTTACCATGATTTTTGAGTTTGATTGTTTCCCGATATTACGGCACAGTTGCATGCGCCATGATCACGGGTCGAACCGACTCGATCATGAGCCGATGATGAGTTCGACCCGTGATCATGGCGCATGCAACTGTGCGAAATATCGGGAAACAATCAAACTCAAAAATCATGGTAAATATCCCGTTTCTATCCAAAATAATTTCTATCTACCTAAAATTTAAAGTCAAAGAGCATCCATATTCACAGTTTTGATTGTAATTTCGCCAGTTCTGGCATTTTGTGAATCATAGCATAGACATGGGTTGAACGATCCGCTATGTTGACTCTCAAATGACAAATTACGCTCAAAACCTACTTCAGTATACTAAAAATTGGTGTCATAGTACTTGTGTCTACAAAGATTTTATCGTAGATACATGTACCTGGTATTTTTTCTTTTCTGACAGTTATCAGCACAACATACACAAGAATAACACACCCCGTACCCTTACCCCTTAATCAGGGTTCTATTCCATGCCGAGGCCACTATGACCAGTATCATCTATCACACAGGTTCTAATAAAAACAGGTGGAACAAGCAGATGACCACCTGATGTTAAGTTATTTTTTCGGGATAAAAAGCCTATATGTTAATCCAGGTTTCAATCTATATTTATTCCAAATTTCATCCAAGTTGGTCTACTAGTTAGAGCGTGAAAGAGTAACAAACATCCATCCATCCATCCATCCATTCATTCATTCATACTTACAAACTTTCGCGTTTATAATATTAGTAGGATATACGCAGGGATCATCTTGAAACGTCTTAAAGCTAGGTGAATCTAAGTACTACTTCCTCGCGATTGAACCGCGCAAGAACAGGCAAGAAATCTACGGCTTGGTTCCTACAGTTTTTTGTATCAATCCTATAACAAACTAATAATAATGAATATCTAGTGTGGTGCAAATTTCATCCGCTTCCACTTCGTCCCACAGGCCAAGGGTTCCTCCTGAAGGGTTAAGGGGTCACCCTCGACAATTACCTACAATCATTACTATGGACAATTATGTTTTCGACCACGTCACACTCCAAGCTTTTTATTGAAGTCGACACACCGCATTTTTAGTTAAATTACACCTTTTTGGACCTCTTGGCCCTCAGTCCACCCTCCGTGACGATTACTGAATGTTATTTCCTTTTAAAATACCCCTTTTAGTTGAGATGAGATTTGGCTAATGAAGTCGCTTACTGTTGTTTGATCGTTGTTGTATTATTTGAGTGGAGCTTTTTAGTAAAAAACAAGAGCTTATAATTATATTACCTGAGTCTTTATAACGAACATAAAATAATTATATTATGAAATCAACCTATCTTAAAAGTTTTTTTTTATAAATTTACAATTTTCGTATAGAATAAAGTCAAAAGTCAAAGCCAAAAAGCATTTATTCAGTAATATCCGCAGAGATCATCTTAAAACGTCTTAGATCTAGGTGGATCTAAGCGCCAGTTCCTCGCGACCAAGCCTAGAAGAACCAGCAAGAATCTTACGGCGTGGTTCCTACCGGGTATTTGCATGATCCTTTTACAAAATAATAATAATGTAAATAATTAAGCTCCAGTGTGGTGCCAATCTAACTAAATAAGGTGGATTGCAAGACAGAAAACATGTTAAGGCAATAGAAATAATGATATGCTATGAGGACTTAATGCTAATAACTTTGTCTACCAGTTATCCTGGACGTTTAAAAACATGTAAAACTCTAACTTACATCATCATCATCAACAGTCTGTAGAAGTGCACTGCTAGACATAGGCTCATATTATTATAAGTAAAAGATTATTTACATATTTTTTTAATCAACCTATTGTGTCCCACTGCTGGGAAAAGGTCTCCCCTAAAATTTTCCACCTTTCTCGATCTTTAGCGACTTCCCACCAATCCAAATTATTTACATAATAAACCGAAAAGAGTTTGAAAGTTAATCTGCATTAATCTTTTTATCCCATTATTTCTTAGATAAGTACTTTAATAACGTTCAATAAAAAAACCATAAAGGCTGTGAAAAACATATTTAATGATACAGCATTAACTGACAAACACTGAAGGTCACATAATAACTACAATATTTACCAAAGAATTACTTTATATTAGATATAAAAGACATCGATGTCAAGGTGTTAACGTAACAAGCAATTGTAAACCTTAATTGTACCACACTAAAGTCGAACTTGTTCCTTTATTAGTCTAAGGCTATGATCGTTATATAAATTTACAAAGACCTGCCTTGAACATATCAAAAATCAAAGATCTAGTGATTGTGACGTCAGCACATAAAAAACTGAATATAATAGAATGAACAAACTTATCATTCAGTTCAAAGTCAAACTAAATAGGTACTTAATAGACGGTAAATATAATTGAATTAATGAATATGATACGCAATATGTATTCATAAAAACCAATTTAAAATCCTACTTATATAAAACCCTGGTAATATATTAAAACACTTAATTGTTAGGGTTCTGTACCTAAAGGGTAAAACGGGACCCTATTACTAAGACTCCGTTTTCTGTCTGTCTGTCCGTCTATCGCCAGGCTGTAATCTCATGAACCGTGATAGTTAGAGAGTTGAAATTTTCACACCACTATAACAACAAATACTAAAAAACAGAATAAAATAAATAAAATGAATGAAAAAGACCGAAAACGAGAAACGAGAAAATGTTAGCAATTTTATTTACCCTGGTATCAATATTTATATATACCCAAGAATACTCTTAACTACACACACCAGTATCTGTTTTGCTTTCTTTTAATTTCTTTGCCGTATTGTAAATATAAAATGTTAGTAGAACCACTTTCTTCCGCAGGAGGGCGTTGATGTTTGTGACTCAGTTCTTTAACTTCTACAAATGTCATCTTCTAATGTACTATGTTTGTGTTCCTAATAAAGCATTATTATTATATTATACAAAAATGTACACTAATATTATATTTTTTAGTATACAATAAATATAATAATAAAAACTTATAACAATTAGGTCGCATGAAATCTTTATAAGATTGTATCAAACAATAAAATAAATCCAGCCGCAGAACGTATAAAAACAGCGATAAATTCAAAGTAGGTAAGTTTGCTCAAGTATTATATCGTTAATTAGGAATCTCAAACGTCTGATTTATAAATATTTATTTTGCATTTTAAGATAGTGTCGTCTGTATGACATCTAGGCTAAGATTGATTTTACAATGAGTCGTGACACTGTTTTGATATTTTTGTGCTTGTTCTTTGAAGGGTTGCCAAAACAATATTTCTATGCATTTCGTACGATAACTTTGGCTTTTTAATTCGTTTTTGACGTACAGGTGCATAATTATCTGTCATTAGTGACAGTTTTCAATGTCACTAAAATATTTTTAGGTGCAATATTAACGTAGTACAATACCCCATAAAGCGCGTTAATATTAAGGTTACCACTCAACATCAGGTGGGTATCTGCTTGTTCAGTCACTCTTTCCTGACGCCTAGATTAACTTAGCTTTAATGCGCGGTCCATTATAAACTACGAGCATTCGTTAGAAATACTTCGAGCTGTTGCCTGTCAAATACTGAGTGTATTTGACAGGCCTAATGTAAATGTCTCATTGCCCAATGTTAACTGTCCCTGAAGGCGCTACCAATAGACGCTTGTAAAATATTAAAACTGGGAATAAATTATTTTTAAGATTACAATGATTGAACCAATATTAAGTTTGACAACATAGATTATTGTATAATTAAAAGAATACTATACTATACCATTGATAGGCCGCACAACTTAGTTACAAATAGGTTTGCCTTCTGCGTTTTAGGTTCAATCTCCACCGAGGACAAACAATAATATGTTCATCGCACAAATGTGCGATGAACATAGGTGTTTGTTTTTCTGTCTTGTGTATGTGTTATATAATATTTACAAAACAGAAACGTATATAACTATTATACCAGTTATCTGGTACCTACTGAGCTAAGCTTAGTTTGGGGCTAGATGATGCTGTGTAAAAAATATCCACTAGAATATATTTATTTACTGTAAGTAAATCATTAGAAAGATAACTTTAGTTAAATCCAAAATAGCACTATAAAAAAACCAATTGAATTTACAATCATGTCTATAAACAGTCGGTAATTTACAACTCACGTTTCCGTCCGCAATTGACGATCTATTCATAAAATCAGTACATAATAACTAACTATCTGATGCTCTTGCAAATTCATCCTTGTTTCGATAGTCGTAGGGTGGATGCGATTGTTTTGATTGTAATGGAGAGCTCCCAGCCTGTTATTTGTCGACCTTCGGAAGATATCAATTGTTGGTGCATCAAGGTGGCGGGAGGCACTCGACTGTGAAGATAGGTATCGCTTCAAGATAGATAGGACGGAAATCACGGGGCCTGCGTGAGTGAGACACATGGATTCGCATGACTGCTCTCTTCAACTTCTTAGCGTACCATATACATTTATTTAAATCTGACTGGAATATAGACAACGCACAGCCTAAACCACTGACTAGTCTTGGTCGCGAGGAACTGGCGCTTAGATTCACCTAGATTTAAGACGTTTCAAGATGATCCCTGCGGATATTACTGAATAAATGCTTTTTGACTTTGACTTTGACTTTGGTCGTAGAGACTTGACATTTTCAGGTTGTATTGATCTTGGTGCGTAAAAGTGTACAAAGAAAGGAATTCCCGAAACTCAACTCCTAACCGAGTGCAGCGGGGGTAGAAGTTTGTATAAAAACCACTTCACGTGAGTGTAGTCGAAAATATTCATCAACAGACTGTAGAAGTTCACTGCTGGGCATAGGCCTTTCTCATACGTTTCCAGGAAGAACAATTTTGAGCCCTTTCCATCCACTAACTTCCCACAATTCCATCAATGTCGTCAGTACATCGGGTACAGCGGTCTTTCGCTTTATCTTCTGGTTTGTGATCGCCATTCGAGAACCTTTATTTCCCAGCGGTTTTCGGTTCAGACGTCCCATGTCTGAAGCTTTGTGGTCATCATTTGAGAACCTATACTTTCCAGTGTTTGTCGGTTCTATGAGCTATACGGCATACCCATTGCCATTTCAGCTTACTAGTTCAACAAGTTATGTCAATGACCTTGGTCCTTTTTGGCTTTCCACATTTCTGATTATATCTCGTAGCGAAACTGTTTTTAACCAGTTCAAGTTTTTATTTTACCATAACCTTGTTTCTTTATCTCGTTCTAACAGTTCTTTATCTCCTTCTAACAGCCGTTTCCATCTTTCCAGATCGCCCAACTAGTAGAAGACGTAAGGCGGTTACAAGCATCGCTTTCAGCGCTGCAGGAAGCACATTCTCAGCAGCTACAGCGGCTGGAAGAACGGCTGGATGAGAAGAAGCAGCACATAGCAAGACTAGAGGCCCGGCTTGATGGACAGCGGGATTACGACGATGTGAAACGGGAGATCAAGTAAGTGGAAGCAATACTAACTCGTAAGACGTAGCCTGAGCATTGGTTTGTAGTAAAAAATGTTATAACAACTAAACTTGAGCAAAGAAAAAGATAGCTAAAGAGATGTCAATACTTTCAAGTAATAAAAAAAATTTTAATATCTTTTTAGATCTTTTTGTATGCCCTCAAGACTTTTTTAAGAAAATTGGCAAGTACAATATCGTACAAATTTTCTTAATAAAAAAATGCACAATACCAAAAGCCCAATTCTTGTAACAACATATCATCGAATTCAAGTTTCGATCATATATAGTTTAAAAAGTTACAACTACGAAGTGTTTGAAAAGACATTTATTTCCAGTCTGACCTGCGGGTACACAAGATGTAACTACCTACACAACAATTTCTAGAGCAAAAGTTCTAATAATCCTTACAATATGCGTTCCTCAAAGTACTAAACGCATAAAAATCAAGCGTGCGTTAATAAACTTGATAACGCGTGTGTCAGGTCGTTCACCTTTAGATTACTGTGTTTGCAATGTACTGTTTGTGCACTTGGGTAACGCATGATGCATGGCCTCTCGGTGAAGGCTGCAAGTATACCTTAGTCTCATCGACGTACACACGGGCGGTTTATTTAACCCTTGGTTATAATAGAAATACGATGTGTAAAGTATTGTTTTTATCATCATCAGCCGATGTAATGCCTTCTTCTAACACTAAACCACTGATATTAGATGTGTTCCATGCTACACATCAAGGTATTTAAAAAGTTTACATCTCACGAAAAATCCTACTATAGTTCAAAATAGTTTTTTATATAAGCTCACGATGATGCTGCCCCTAGTAATTCTATAAGAAAAAAAGAAAGAAAAGCTATTACTGACCCAAACCTACCTATTTACATACGTGTACCTTCCGAGTTATTCAGTTTTATGAACTTATCATGTATATATGAGGATTTTAGCAACCGACGTAAATAAAATAGTAAACTGCAACGCAAAATTATCAATCACGTGATGGATTGTCTTAGAATTTTAGAATTGACAGTTCCTAAAAGATACATTATTTTCTTTGATAGCGTCGGTTCGAATGTAGCTATAACGAAGCTTTAAGAATAGTAAAGTCAAAGTTAGTCACTTGGATGAATCACAAAGTGTCTATTGACTTACTTATCTACTAATAAACATGTTTATAAACTTTCCACAGCATATAAGCTTTATTTATCAAACAATAAAGGAACCTGTGCCAACAGAAGAATAATAAATAGTTGTACCAACATAAGAACAAGAAATACTTAATAATCCTAGTTGGGTAATGTCATCATTGTGGGTATAGTTTGTTTGCTGACCCTACCTTTGACTGATAACGTGGCGCCGTGGTGCAACCTGTTATTATACATTATACAAACTAGTCATATGTATACCCATATAACTAGTAAGTATATATCACTTGGCTATACTTTGTATACCTTAAATATCTGATTACCTGCGTATTTTGTAACTGATATGTTTTTTTGGAGATATATCAAAGAGAAACGATTTTGTCGCGTACAATCTAATTAAATCTTTTTCCCAAACAAAATTTAAGTACATTTATTTAAAACAATGAACAGAGGAATGGCAACAGTTAATAAGAAATACGCACGAAGAAATAAATATGGAGAAGCAGGATAAGACAGGATGATAACATGCATACTTCATTTCATCACCAAAACATACAGAGTATTTAAAAAAGGCCACTTTAAACTGCGTCACAGCACTTTCTCCAGAAAATCTTCATCCCAAAGTAACACACCACAAACAACTTGTTCGAACCGTCAAAAGAATCCCTCGGGATGCGGCGTCTAAACACAACAACACAGAATACAGGATAGTTCCTGTAATTAAAGAACAACTGAGAAAACAGAGCTAAGTGTGTGTCGCAGTCGTAAAGCCCACCCTTAGACATTGATAACTTTATGAACTTGTCATGATTCCGAAATAGGCGGACAGTCTCTTTGAACTAACTTACATCCGTATTCGTATCTCATTCGATGGACCGACAACAGGTCACAAAATAGTAAGGGGTTTATACTTATTCAAGTCTAGCGGCCTGTCCCGGCTTCGCACGGGTTTTAGTAAGGATTCCTAATTTTTTTGAAATATAATACAGCCTATGTCACCCGGGGATAGTGTAGCTTCCCAACGGTGTAAGAATTTTTCAAAGCCTTCCAATAGTTTCAGAGCCTATTCAATGCAAACAAACAATCAAATCCTTCCTCTTTTATTAGTATAAATAGTAAAGACTAATCAAGCTATTGTTTGAATCTATTTATGCAAACCTCAACCTCCGTAGCAGGAATGTAAGAATTATTTTCTAATATATCTAATTCTAATTCACTAATATAAATAACCCTGAAAATTTCAAGTCCCTACGACCAACGGTTTTGGTAGTGCATTGTGTTAACATCAGTGATCAAATTCTCATAACAAAATATCGTCACATTCAAGTCTCTATTCAAAATATTTTATCATATTATTTTCCACACATTCTTAACTAAAAGCAAGGCAAAGAAAATCATAATAAACCTAATTTGGTGAAGTAATCGCCTGATATGAAATACCAGGAGACCGTTAAACGGGCCAGGATAATTGATTTTGCCTCTCCTTATCTCAGGATGTTGACAAATGGCTTCCGCAATGATTACCAAAATCCGACACGTGGGAAAATGCATTGGATTACCGAAGACTAGGAAACCCAGTTTCGAGTTTAGATTGTATTTCCAGGCAGTGATATCGTTTAAGCTATGTATTTTCTTTTTGTCTAGCCTTACAGCTTATTTGGCTTTGCTTTCTGCATTGCAGGTGGTTTGATCCCCACCGAGGATAAACATTTTCTGTCTGGGTGTTTTATTGTATTCTAAGTATGTATTTACAAATAAGGTCCCTAATGTTCAATCATCTGGTTCCCGTAGTCAAGATTTGCATACTTTGTGTAAAATGTAAACAAATATAATAAACTAGCGGCCGCCCGCAGCTTCGCCCGCGTGGCAGTTTTTTCCCGTTCCCGTTATTTTTTTCGGGATAAAAAGTATTCTATGTCCTTCTCCTGGCTCTAAACTACCTCCCTGCCAATTTTCAGCTAAATCGGTTCAGCCGTTCTTGAGTTATAAGTGAAGTAACTAACACGACTTTCTTTTATATATATATAGAAGATTATTATCAAATGCATGTTTTATGTTCGTCGAAAAATCCGAATTGTTTTACCATTCAAAACTTAACATCTCTACGAAGGAGGTCCCAAATATAATTTTTTTGACCTTTTTTCGTTTCCTAATCGGAACCACTTGTGTCACAACGCCCGACCCATAAAATCTAGCATCTACCTGCTAAATGATTTGAGATATGGAATTTAGCGGCCGACCACCGTGTTTGGACTAGTTATTGGTTTTTAAATCGCTCCCTGAGAACCTGAGGGATGACTTTTTTGGGAGTGGGAAAACAAATACGAGCATCGACGGATGTGGATGAATCGTTTTTAGATAAACAGTATTTTGGTATAGTTTTAATTGATAATGCAAAGAATGATATTACTCTGATAAAAAAAGTAAAGGAATATCGAAAAAATATATAAAAATCTTTATCCTTATAGGCTGAAGGAAATATAGACAACGCATAGCCAAAAGTGAGACTTGACATTTTCAGGGTATAATTTGTCTTTGTGCATAAAAGTGAACTAAAAAAGGAATTCCTGAAAATGTACCCCTGAAGGGGTATATAGGGGTTGAAGTTTGAATGAAAACATCTTTACGTGGACTAAGTTTCATTAGAAACTAGCAAAGATGGGAATAACCCAGTATTTCTAAGTTCTAAAACACTACTAATAAACTCGGCGTAACCGAAATAGCTACAGTATTTTGTCTCTTTCAATCTAGTTTAAGTCTTCCTGTCAATTCAAAAGACGGTGTAACAATTTTAACGGAATGAATAGTAGTATTTCTTAGTAGTAGTAGAATTTTTTTTCATTCACACAAAGCCTTCTAGCCCTAAACAAAGCAAAGCATGTACTATGGGAACCAAATAGCTGATAGAATACTTATATACTTTTTTTTTTGTAAATACATACTTAGAATACATATCACACCCAGACACAAAACAAACAATATGTTCATCACACAAATGTTTGGTTTCGGTGGGAATCGAACTCACCACCTACAGCGCAGAAGGCAGGTCAACTACGACCTGAGCTGTGAGGGCTGTCAAAATTTCCCTATAACATCCTGTTTCTGTGGTGTTTTTGTGGCCAGTACAAAATCTATATCAATTTATTGCACGAGCAATTTACTTGAAGGTTCAAACATACTTAAAATCATAATAAATGTTTGTTTGAATGTAACAACTAAATTAACATACAAGCAAAATGTGCAATGCCCCAAGCCAATGTGTTCTAAGCTGTTAATGTGTTATTTTTACCAATACGGATACCAATGGCGGCATCTTTGATCTCATCAAAGGTTTGTTTCAAAGACGCCGACGACATAAACTCGAGTTGTGACAGTAAACACCTATTTTGGTAATAGTTAATGGTAATCGATATATTTTAGTGGAGGATATGGCAGAGAAGTACTTACTGTTGCGTCAAAGGACCATTTTGGTCATAAAACAACAAATTATCTATTATTTCAATTTTCTACTATAACTTTTATTTATAAAGAAAATTACAGCTAATTCAAGTTCCTATTTATAATTGGCATGCACAAAAAACATATGATACAGTGGAGCTATCTACAGACCCTTGCAAATATCTAAAGATAGCTCAAAGCTCAACTGACCCAAATCAGATCGGAAGCATCCAAAAAGAAAAACAAAATTATCTGTTTGTACCATCGGAAAAAAAAATCACATCTAAGCTTTGTCTAAATAGCTTGTAGGAAATAAAAACTATAGTATCAACGATACCTATCGTATAGGTAAAACACGATGTTTCCACCAAATACAAGAATACCCTGTCAATAGCCCATAAATCTCTGCAAGGCCATAAAAACGCAACAATTGTCAAAATATGACACATTATCGACACACACGACAGAAAACGGAAAATAGAAAAATCGTATTTCAATTATTGTTCCCGGCACGCAACACACTTGTTCTGTTCCCATCGGACGCTGGAGGGGAGTCTTTAGGAAACCAACTTCTCTAAAATGTATCCTTCGTTAAATGCCGGCCGTAATATAGTGTCTTCTAGACTTGGTCGCGAGGAAATGGCGTTGATTCACCTAGCTTTCAAGAAAGAAAAGCTTTTTATTGAAATATACCTAATAATACATAGTTATTATTACCTAGCGGCCGCTCGCAGCTTCGCCCGCGTGGCAGCTTTTTCCGTTATTTTTTCAGGATAAAAAGTCGATGTGTTAATCCAAGTTATAATGTATGTTTATTCCAAATTTCATCCAAATCGGTCTACTGGTTAGAGCGTGAAAGAGTAACAAACATCCATCCATACTTACAAACTTTCGCGTTTATAATATTAGTAAAATTTCAACTAAACTTAAAACTACCTACGTTTGATAAAGCAAGCACGTGGACAGGTACCTACTTACATACTCAGCATGCAGTGGGGTCAATAAGGTCCCTGGTTTAGTATCTGTCGCACGGTGTGGGACACAGTGCAACAGTTAATTTTAGATACGAGTATATCTGCCTAATACGGAAAAAACGTTATGGCTTGCGCTATAAAGTAAATTATATTAACTGCCGTTATCAAAATGAGGATGATTATTGATATGCGACCATCAAAGTGATGTCACTGTTTCTTAGCAAGCTAAATCTTTAGATCCTTTAATACTCTCATTCATGTAGGGTGAACTAATCTTCTCTGTACCACTGGTTCTTTCTTGGTCACCTAAAAAAAGTAACTCAAATAAATAAATATTTGTAGTCATTTTTACACAACATCATCAAACTAAATATAGTATGTACTTTAGGAACCAGATGGCTGATAGAATACTTGTATAATTTTTTTCAAGAATATACATACTTAGAATACAATATAACACTCAGATAAAGAACAAACATCTATATTCATCACACAAATGTTAATCCTTGGTGTGAGTTCCTGAAAAAAATCTGAATAAAATAAATATTTAAGAGGGCTCTCATACAACAAACGTGATTTTTTGCCGTTTTTATTATAGATGGTACCTGGATAGATGGAACCCTTCGTGCACGAGTCCGACTCGCACTTGGCCATTTTCTATTTTTTAATTAAGGAACATTAAATAGAAACCAAAACAATATAATTATTTTCTAAAACCTCCTTTTGAGTTGGTGTAATGTAGTGTTAGTGCAAGCAAGTGCCACTTACATATAAGATCACAACAACAGAGTGTCTTTGCCTTAAATAGAGACAGTAAGAAACGTGTTATTAGACACATTCTTAGAATAATAATTTATACTAGCAATTTAAGTCAACGTAAAATTACTAATTAGTCTACATTGTGGCTAGATTGTAATATTAGAGTGTCGGCTGTACAAAGCTCAACTGATAATTTTTTCTAAGTTCTTATTTGATATTTATCTTTAGAACAAATACAATACCTACGTACCAATAAGTCTTTCTCTCTCAATAGGCATATGTATCCAAGTTGGCCCATTTCCACAAGATACAATATCTATAGGATAAGTAATCCTGTAATACCTTCATAAACAGTCGACGCACCTGTAGCGGTTTATTGGTTATTTATTCCGGTTCTCAAGTCAGGATTAAGTTATAGCCAGCCTCCGAAGATTAAAGCTTAATGGGGGCTCGGATTGATTTCTGAACGAACCAACTCCCTCCTCCTTTCTGAACGAAACCCTCTACTAAGCAGTTTGCAATCAATATTTTGAATGAAACTGATTCTATTTTCAAATTGATTCGACACTGGTTTGTAAATAAAAGAAACAAGAAGAGTAAACTAATAGTATCACGAGTAGGGCTTACCCAAGGCACGTAGGTATCACCTCAGATCTCTAAGTGCCAAGTACCTACTTTATTATCGAAGAATCTTTTTTTTTATAATGCCTAATGGGGGTGGTCAGAGGTACGTCCAAATGCAAAATTTTAGTACATATCCAAATTTTTCAGTTGTTAGTATTCCTACGTGACAGGTTGCAAGCCCATAGCTACAGCTAGATACTAACCGGTTTCCTCATGATGTTTTCCACCCTTTGAAAGCACTGGCATTGCGCACATTCATTTTTTGATAAAAAAACCCATTGGTACACGATGGGATTCGAACCAACGGCCTTAGGTCAATCCTATTAGATCACCGGTGCTCTGAAATGAATATAACATGAATAATTAAAAAAGTTTCTCGTGTGGTAATGCATTGAACACACACACGTGAAGCAATATTTCAAGATGTCTCTAAGCACCTGTTTAAAAATGATTAGATAAGAAACAAATACAGCCAGGTATGGCGTCCCTAAGAACCTCAATTTCTCCCTTATCTTGGATAATTAATTCGAAATTTTATCATTCGTTTACCGAAAAAATTCTCGATGCAACGTTGAAGAAATCCAAATAGAGAATCAAGTTATCTTGTTTAATTAACGTGTAAGCAAACACTGCTTTCCATAATATACACCCTATAGGTACATTACTAGCGTCGCGGACACCTGTCTCCATTTGCTTAGGTCTATTTGACTTACATTTAACGAAAGTTTAGTCTCACGTCGTACACAAATTATTAACTAATTTACGTTCGGCCTAAGTTTTTTGTTGTATGTTTACTGTCATTTCTAAGAAATGTTAAGTAAATAGCTGACTTTGTTTGAAGTTTGAAGCATGTAGGATTGAGGCGTGACTGACCGATCGATCCGATTGGTCAGTTCCGATGGGCGGAGCGCTGTTATCGACAATCGGTTGATAACCGATAGTGATGTCATCGCATTACAATAGAATACGATATCTAGAATAGAATAGAATATTTATTTATTGCCAAACAGATTCAGATTTGCATTGTTCACAAGATTAAACTTCTAGTAATTTTTCGATGATAAAATGCTAATTATTCGCCTGAAACGGATCTCGTATCTTCTCAATCTTCGGACAATTGTGAGAAATCATTTGGTTACGTAATACCTATCTACAGCTTCCACCGTGAGCTCTTACAGCACGGTTGCAAACTGTCAAAAGCGACGCCAAAATTGCCGTTACTATCTTGCTTGACAGATAGCATTATTTGCAATCTGTTTGTACTAAGTAATCCGGATTTGTACGTACCCTCGTATCTTTTGCTTGAGTCTGTTTGAGCCAGTTTGGACTGAGCTCACGGTAGGTACAGATAATTAGGTAAACAAACTATCGATATTTGAATTTTAGTAGTAGTAGATATCTCGGTAAAGGGTTTGTCCGGGAAGTACTATCACCATGTCTATTTCTGCCATTAAACAGCTAGCTGTGTTGTGGTTTGAAGGGTGTGGGTTCTGGTGAAATTACAAGCAAGACTAACACCTATATGCCTCAGGTTGAGGGATGCTGAGCAGTGCATCGTAGGGCACTCTTCTAACGAGCGTGACCACTTAACATGAGGTGCTAATCATCTGCTTGTTTCATTAGCAAGTTTTTAAAAAAAATTGTGCGAACAATTACCCGTCAAAGTCAAAAAGCATTAATTCAGTAATATCAGCAGGGATCATCTTGAAACGTTTTAAATCTAGGTGAATGTAAGCGCCAGTTCCTCGCGACCAAGCCTAGAAGAACCGGTAAGAAATATACGGCATGGTTCCTACCGTTTTTTGTATGATCCTTTTACAGGATCCTCAGGTGTGTGTAGCCACGTTCAAAGGTTAGCAATTCTGTTTCAAAAGGCATTGAAAAGTATTCCAGTTAACATCAGTCCCTAGATATATGAAGGCAATATTTTAATTGTCATTCCAATACCGCGAGGAACTCGAAAGGAATTCATAATTTGGCAATCAATACAAAGCATCCTTTCTAACCCCATAGAAATATGTCTTTGAAATGCTCTCTTTAAGGGTGAAACCCCCTCTTAATTTGAAACGGAACGGCGTCAATCAAAATTTGACTAGAATAATTTATAGCTACTTCGACGCGAAATTTGATCAATTTTCATGACTACTTCAGTTTCAGATGAACAAGTCAAGAATACTTGAGTTTAAATTGAACTGAAAATACGTTTTATTATATTGACTGTCGTGATCTATCCTCATACATACATAAATATCCACAAATATTAACAAAAACCCTGTCTTGTCTATTTTAATACAAACTTCACTCTCTCTGCACTCCTCTAAAGCCTGAATTTCAGGAATTCCTTTTCAAGTAATACTTCTAATGCGACTTCCAACAAGGGGGGTATGAAAGCACTGTTTTTTCTCTCTTTCTCTCATAGCCAGTTACGTTTCGTATATTAAAGAAATTTTACTTCAGTCGTGTGGTCTAAAGCACATTCGTTTTTTTTTAGTATCTGAAAATATCAAGTCTCTACTACGTCAGTGGCTTAGGCTGTGCGTTGTCTATATGTCAGTCAGTCAGGACAAAGTATAATAATTTAAATTCGAGAGACTGACTGTCCGATCATCCTACCAACAACGTTATAGTACTATTTATTTGTCTTTATATTAATATAGAATTTTATAGATTTTAGATAGGTTTCTTTCAAGGTAAACACATACGTGAAACTTTCCAAGCTCAAAAGTGTTCTTAATGAAACGCATACATTTTAACCGTTAAATTAATTCAAAAACAAGCCAACATTAGGGGGACGCACATCGGTTACAGAGTTTGGCTGATAAAATATTCAGTGTGTTACATACCTTAAACTGAAGGCTTTTGGCCGAAGACAAAGATGCTTTTAAGCTTTCGCTTAGAACAGGGAAAGGTGTGGAGAATGCGATTTTTTTCAATAAACTAAACTTTTTTTAGGTTTGGGTAAACCCATGTATTTATATTTTATGTAAAATCTAAGAAGTATATAATATTCATGCTAAACTATTATCTCTTTTTACAAGCCACCCGGCTAGTGTCGATGAAAACGGGGTTTCCTATCCAAGGAAAACGATAAACGACGTTTCGTATTGTCGTTTGAGTTACACTGCACGGCATGCAAGGCAGCTACAATGTGGCTGTGGAACTGCTACTGAGTTACCCCTCAGTGTATCTCAAAACGAGAACACACTTAACTGAATTTATCGATTACTGTTTTTAATTTATAGTAATTTGGAAAAAAACATGTTGCATTCAATTTTAGACTCTTGGTAAGTATTTTGGTTTTTGGACGGAAACAACTTTGTAAAATTCTTTTAGAAATAGTCGACTCCATTCTCTTGTTCTAGCATCTCCTATTAAAACTCTTGCTATCATGTCGTTTCACCCACTTCCGAAGTAAGCGCAAAATATAACTATGTCACTAAGTCTAAGTGGGGTGTTTATAATGTATCACTTTTAAAACGGACTAAAATATTAAAAGAAAACGATCATTCAGTTAGGAACTTACCTTGGAAAACATTTTAGTGAAAATTCAGGAAGTTTTAGACGAAAATTACCCGAGTATTCTTCTTTATAAAGTTTTTAAAAATAAACCGAAAAAATTTGTTGACCAAAAGTCTTGACTATTCAGAGATAAACCTTTCTAGTAATGCTACAGTATTATCACAGAGAAGAGCACTAGTGGACTAGTGGTAGCGACCCTGCCTTCTGATCCTGAGATCGTTCGAATCCAGTCGTGCGCCATTTGGATACAGACCATCCGCTCTTTAAAAATTACATCAATGTCATAGACAAAAAAAGTTATAATAACAATTTTTTGTCCTAGTTTCACCATAATACATACATAAGTCTTACATAT
Source organism: Electrophaes corylata (assembly GCA_947095575.1). Classification (NCBI taxonomy): domain Eukaryota; kingdom Metazoa; phylum Arthropoda; class Insecta; order Lepidoptera; family Geometridae; genus Electrophaes; species Electrophaes corylata. Next base: position 9,349,532 of record OX352720.1, read on the forward strand.
ATGTCAATATCATCGATCAAGGCTTCGTCTGTCATTAAGATTGAGCTTAAAACGCTGAAAAGTAAAACTATACGAGTATCTAATTGCTAATAAGCACCAATTCTCACCAATCTCCCTAGAAACCTCTAATTTTCACACCTGCAGTTAAAATCGATGTCACCGGCTCCTGCAGTTAAAATCGATGTCACCGGCTAAATTATCAGCGCTCAGGGAGCTACAGGGAACAGGTATTCCCTGAAACAATAGTAGCTTATTGTGAAATGGCTACGTCTGTACAGGGGTGGCCTATTGGTGGTTAAATGGTTTTAAAATGAACAAAGTGGATAGATTCCAGTTTTGGAATCAATTAACCTGTCACTCACGGCACGGTAGATATCCCCCTAGATCTCTTCGTTTTTCGTATAGAAATATGAAAGTACTTATATAGCTTTATTGGTACTTAATGCTGAAACAAAAAACTTTGCAATAAAAACATTCAAAAATGTCTCATTTTTTAAATTTTTGAGAAGTTGCAACCTATCTTTAAGTGGAAACCGAAGTAAAATCCGTTTAGTATGTATTTTCCAAGATTAGCCTGTATAAGTTAAATGAAATTACTAAATGCTAGCGAAACGCACGCGACTTCGCCCGCGAGAAGTTTTTTTATACAAACTTTAACCCCTGCTGTACCCGTTTAGGGGTTGAATTTCAAAAATTCCTTTCTAAATATGCCTTGACGCACCAAAACGGAATATACCCTGAAAACTTCAAGTCTACGACCAGTGGCTTAGGCTGTGCGTTGTCTATATGTCAGTCAGTCAATCACTCAGGACAAAAATAGCAAAAAAATCGTAAATTGACTTTAAGTGAAAACCGTAGTAAAACCCGTTCAGTAGGTACTTTCCAAGATAAAAGTATTTTCAAGTCTGTTTAAATTGAAATAATACTGGCTAAGTAATAATTTAATACATAAAGCAACTTGATCCGTCCCTAACTAATCCCCATTAGGTTACAATAGCACAATCAAACCTCATATAGAATTCAAATTATCGCCTCCGCGCGAGTCGATTAATTGGCTACATATTAAATCGTAATTAAGGTGCTACCCTATTGTTCGAGGTGCGAAAATCTTATGCTTCGGGGTGAAACGACTGATCTCACTACCAGTCTGCCGATCAATCGAATATTTTAATGTGAAATGTTTGATCTATCGCCCGATTTCGATGATAATTTGAACGTGTCGAGCAAAATATCTAAGTTTAGGTGAATTAAGTAACAATACCGATTATTTGCGTTTTAGTTTGATTACAAATCGATACAATACAGCAATTGTTTACTAAGTATAGTAAATTTTAAAAGCATTTATTAGTAATAATTAAGCATAGCTTGTACTATGTGAACTAGATGACTGATAAAATAATAATATACGTTTATGTTGTAAATTCATACGTAGAATACAATATAACACCCAGACAGAGAACAAACATCTATGTTCATCACACTAATGTTTGTCCTTGGTGGGGATGGAACCCATAGCCTACAGCACAGAAGGCAGAGCTACTACTAACTGTGCAGCTGAAAAGCAGCAGGATTTTTCGAGTGTTAACTTTGTCTTAGGGTAGTTGATACCTTCATTTTATAATTAGGAAGGCCTTGTTCCAAAATGTAGAGTTTATTATTCCATTCAATAAATACACCATCAATGAGAACATAAAATAGCATTATCAGTAGCGCCTTATCGCCCCAAGGTGCCCCCAAGCCTTACCTGAAGGGACCGATCTCAATAAATTTATGAAAGGAATATTGCCAATAAGGGCACAGTATATCCTATTAATTAAAATATCTTAATTAATTCACCTGAAACGGTTTTAATCAATTCACTTGCTCAATTTATGACGGTCTATCGGACCGGCCTGAGGTACATTACGGCTTTCTTTTGATTATGTGACAGTTTTGGGTAATCTAATGAGCTATTATGACATGCTATTATAATTAAGATACACTCTATAAATATAAACTCAAAGCCTATTTTCTTGGCATATGCTTTGTTGTCACAATGTTGAATTACTTTTTCTAATAGGCTGCCGAAAACCAACCTACTTAGTTTTTTTTAAATTGTGTTCATAATCAAATTGGTTTTTGAGTTTATTTACTCATTGATTTCGACTTTTGTAATTCCATTTAAAATTAAGCGGTTTTGTTTGTTGCAGCATGCTCCGCTCCCTGGACCTGGGTCCGAGCGAGCGCATTGAGCGGATCGAGCGGAACGAACGGCTCGAGCGAAGTGAGCGGCTTGAACGAAACGAGCGTATCGAGCGGCTCGAGCGAATCGAGCGTAAGCCCGAGCGCTCGCCGAGCGTGGCGCCTGTGCGCGACGAGCGGTGCTCCGTAGAGCGCGAGCGAAGCGCTGAGAGAAGAGAGCCAGGTATGTCTGCAATTAGCTATAACGTCACTAAATATAGGCAGATTAGTTGAAGGGTATGATAAACCAAGCTATACATCGGAGAAGAACTATAAAAAAAAATGTTTTTGAATAAAATATTGAGATTGAATATCGCATAAAATAATTGGGACAAGCGTTATCTTAAAATCTAAATGATAACTTTGCAGGTGACACTGTATCTGAAAATACACCAACACTCTCACAGCTCTTGATATGCTCGTAAAACTGTCATACATGATTCCGACCTTTAAAAACTGGGTTTACCTTTTAGAGATGACACGAGGACTGACCTTCAGGTCGCTTCCTCCACTAAAAGCAGGAAACTCTTCAAAGCCGCGCTAAATTGTACCTCAGATAGCTATCGGAGATTTATAGTAAGACCGAAACATTACGACCTTACAAGAATGTTTATGTTAATCGTGAGATAAGTACATTGATAAGTTTATATAAATTGATATTGCAACATATAAAAAGTCATGAGCCGGGGTTAAAACTAGCATCAAATCCAGTGATACAAAAGTTAATTTCATTGTAGGTATTATTCATTGCATTAATTATGTTGTAGAATAGTATTTAGATATAAATTTTAATCCAGGTTATCCCAAAGGTTCAGCTCAAAACCCACCGTCATAGTCCGTAGCTAGTGATGTTCGCTTCCTTTCCTCTAACGTGGTTCCCATCACTAGCCCGCGGCATGCGGGTCACGGTCGACTTAGAATTCGGAGCATGAGAGAACAAAGACGCCGCGCGATTAAAAATTCGTACGCATTCGTGAGCCGTTCGCTTGCGTATCCTCCCCTCCCCTCCTCGCGTCCCCTGACCGTGCTCTCACCGCAGGTCCCGAGGAGTGGCCGAGCACGCCACCACTCAACAACAACACGACACATCACAACAACAACGGGCCTACACCGCTGCCGTTGCCGCCTCCGAGCCCCTTCCGCTTCGACGACCACCGACCTTACCGCTTCGCCGACGACATGGGCCCACTGCCACCCGGTGCGCTTGTCGGCCGACTGGGCGACTCCCTCATCCCTAAGGGCGATCCCATGGAAGCGAGGCTCCAAGAAATGCTCAGATATAACATGGACAAATACGCGAACAGCAACCTAGACACACTTCATATCAGTCGGAGAGTCAGAGAATTATTGTCCGTCCATAATATTGGACAGAGATTGTTCGCCAAGTATGTCCTGGGACTGTCACAGGGGACGGTATCAGAGTTACTGTCAAAGCCGAAGCCCTGGGACAAGCTGACGGAGAAGGGAAGGGATTCCTACAGGAAGATGCACGCGTGGGCTTGCGACGAGGCCGCGGTGATGCTACTCAAGTCTCTGATCCCCAAAAAAGGTAACTTCACATACATTCAGCTTTTAAGTTCTGCTTTCGGCAATATTTGGTAGTATTCCGGTATGCACATCCGCAGAGAAAGATAAACTCCGCGCAGCTTAGATGAATACTGGATCTAAAACCTAGTTCGCACCATCGAGTAAAATGTCCACACTCGTTTTAAACTCGGCCGATCACACAAAGCTTTTTAGTCTTCTCGGTCTAATACACTAATCTTTTAGGAGCGTCTACCGCTAATCTCCCAGCATACTGCACCATTTCGTTAATAAATTCTTCTACAAAACAAGGTATTCGCTCAGCATGTCTTAGTACCATCAATTACCCTTTGGCGCAATCTTCCGAACGGTTGCGCCAGCATCCACCTGACAATAGCGGCCATCAATCAACAAGATAGCGATAGCACCATTAAACTATTAACAAAAGATGTTTACCGATCAGGGGAAGCATTGGTTTCTGACGTTGAATCACTAGATCCGGTGGTTTACAAGGTTAGAAACTAATGCTCGCACAGTACGCTTCACGTAGCAGATTTCATCTAACAGAAAAGCTAGCTGTAGTGACTCCGCACTTATTTTGTTTTAACACACTTTATTTTTGTTTTATCCCGACCTTGCCCTTCCGTTCCTATCCTCGCGTGCGGCGACACATTCTACGCTACCTTTCTGAAGGCGTCACACTTACAGTTTGCTTTCGACTGTACTGCTAGATTACTGCAGTTTAAAAGCCTTAAACCTTCGCCGAATATTGTTTTTCCTATTTGTGTTTTTGTTTACGATATTACTTATATGCAAACTCGCAGTTTACTTAGGTTCCTCATGCTGTTTTAAACATAGAAAAGAATATGAAGGTACTCGACCAAGTTGAAGATCTTTAAAAAAAGAACATTCCTATTTCAAAACAAATTTAAATTTGATATTAAAAAATGACACTATCAATATTGTGTTCTATTTGACAGTGGCAGTTGCGCCGGGTGTTATCATCGTGTGTTTTAGTCGTGTTGAGATAAAGTCCATCGGTCGGAATACAATGGGAAGGCAGCGGACACGCTAGCAAGTAGCATTTGAATCTGATTGCTGTATTACATGTTCCGAATGCAATCGCAACAAAATTATTACACACAATATCAGAAACAACTCCCAATAGGGTGACGAGTTTTATAATTATATTTGTGAAGTGAACATAAATACATGGTACATACCTACATACTATACTTTACCATAACAGTTCGTCAGTCAGTCAAAGTGTATTTGTTGCATGAAATACGTGTTGAAAAGATGTCAATTATTAGCTATATACAAAATAATAGTAATAATAATGCACAATCCACACAACATCATCTAGCCCCAAGCTAAGCAGAGCTTGTGTTATGGGTACTAGATGACTGACATACTTAATACAATACATTACATACATACATATTTTTTATTATGCATAGAAAACACCCAGAACTCCCGGAATAAATATTTACAGATCGTACAAACATTTATGCCAAGGCGGGAATCGAACCCGCAGCCTGCTGCGTCGCAGGCGGACATTCACCCGTCGCGCCACATCAGTCGTCGAATATGTTCAATATGTTGGGTGAAAAGTATGATGAAGCTTTGAGATAGCGACATACCTTTATTTTTTCTATTTTGCTATAACTAATAGAAGTTATACGCTGAGTTGTTTACATAATGATCTTACGATATAATCAGGTACTTGCAATCAGCGGTTGTCACAGCGATACGTAAAACAAACCCTTGCCCGGAAAATTCGGCAGAATTAAAAAGACCGTTGTCATTGTAAGGCTGTGCACACATTAGCGACAATGCACTACGTATAAATCTGAAAGACAAAAGCGCGGGCATTAGCCTTTGTCCCATCGATAGGGATGAGCTCAAATAGATTGAATTTCAGATAATACTGCGGGGTTCACTTTCTTTCTTATTTTCGGAGAATAATACGTGTTTTGGTCGTGTAATTTTGTTTCCGGGACTTTTCATGATTGGAACATCGAATCTTTCAGCAAATGTAACAGTTATAATGCTCATAGAATGTTATTTATTTATGAATAGGCTTGGTGTCTTTGATCCCTACCGAGAACAAACATTTGTGTAATGAATAGATGAAAATTCCGTATTCTACACCCTACGAACTAGAGAGAAAAAACAATAGTAGTAATCAACGGCAGATAATGTACAATGTGCGGTCTTATCGCTAAAAAGCGATCTCTTTCAGGCAACGTTTGGATGGAGAGAATTTAAAAATAAGAAGGTCGGCTGGGGTGTAAATGAAAATAAGAATAAGTAATAAAAATAAGAACTTAAGCACACATACATAAAAATATTTACATAATGAACACAGATGTTTGGTTTTGTGTATGTATTTACAATAAAAAAATCTTACAATCTACAATCTTAGTTTGGGGATAGGTTTCATTGTCAAATGTCATTATCATCATTATCATCATCATTCTGTAATAGTCTACTGCTGGACATAGGCCTCCCCCATACGTTTCCAAGAAAAACGATTCTGAGTCTTTTCCATCCATCGACTTCCCGCGGAACAATGTCGTCAGTCCATCGAGTAGGATGTCCTACGCTTCGTCTTCCGGTTCGTGGTCGCCTTTCGAGAACCTTTACTTCCAGCAGTTGTCGGTTCTACGAGCTATATGGCCTGCCCATTGCCACTTCAACCTGCTGATTCAAAAATATACAATACAAATACAAAATACAAAATTTATTTATTACCTAAAAGAATTACAAAGTTTAATAATTGCTAGTGGTCCCCGCACTAGGACGAGCCTGTATCGCGGGAGGCCAGAGTACCATCACGATTTCGAGGGAATATCTTAATACAATACTTAATATAATAACTTAATATAAAATATTATTTGTCAATTATATTTATTTATTTTGTTTGTTATATGTGTGTTAATTATATATTTTCAAATATATAATAGTAATAAACAGCATAGTTATCATAAACGTTCAGAGACGGCCTCATCCGTAATAAGTGGTAATGGTAGTATGTAGCAAGATGGTCACGCTACGCGTGGGAATACCAGCCCACTGTCCGTTTCACTTATTCCTGGATCCGTATTAATAGCTCGATTCGTAGAAATAGATTTTAAGAGTACAGAAATAAAACCTCTTTTAAACAAAAACGAAAACTCAATAAGAACTTTTTACAAATAGCATCACGACTTAATAGTACGGTAGCTATCCCCAAAGATCTCATAGTACCAACCACGTACCTCGAGATTCTTCGAGGATGTCTAAGGGGGTAGTTAGAGGTACGTCCAGATATTACATTTAGTGCATAGCATGCAACCTTTAAGGTAGGTAGGTACTTCAAATTGGCAAACTAGACTTTTTTTCATTTGTAATAGACTGTCCTTTGGCAATAATCTTGTCTGGTGGTGAGTGACAAACCTGTGGGTAGTGTGTTCGATTCTGACCTAGGATTAACTGTGGTTTTTCTTTCTTAGTACACCTCTACGCACCTTAATGAATATACTCTGAAAATTACAAGTCTCTACGACCAGTGGTTTAGGCTGTGCGTTGTCTATATTCCAGTCAGTCAGGACAAAGATTCTTATAATTGGTATAGATATAGATTAACACAGAAGTAATTCAGTTTTACTTAATTTAGGGCTCGCAAAAAGTAGAAACGCGATGACTTGCGATATAATGCTTTGTTACCGCTCAACATAAAGTGGACCATATGCTTGTTTTATCTACAGCTAAAAACCAACCAACTAATTCCAAGTCTAAAGTCCGACTTCACGCAAGCACAACTGTGATACTTTAATTATGCAACTTACTTAAACGCTTAGCATAGATATAACACAAATAGAAGAAAAAAGAAAAACCGTTTTCGCAACACCATTTATAAACACAACGCGTCAACACCCTGTACAATAATTTGCATGTATATGTCACGTGAGAATGTCGATAGAACAATCAGTTTCGCAACGATAGACGGACAGGCATTACGTATGTTTGTATGTGTATCGTGGGAACTGGGAAATTGTGGAAATCGCCATTTTAAATGACATGCCACGATTTGTTTGTATGGGACTGGCGTATCGGCCATGTAATCATGCGTGCCACGCAAGCAGACAAGTTTCGTAACACTCGCTTGGAGTTTTTTCGTAATTATTTATGAACCAAGACATTCACGTTATAATCATCATCAGTTTGAAGTTCACTGTTGGATATAGGCTATACTTTTTCTATAAAGAACCTTTTATCACCAAATTAATATTTATTAAAAATACTTAGTTTTATTACAAACTATGGTACTGAAGCTATATTATTCACATTATGTTTAATTACGAAAAGGATCATTGACAAAACAGTAGGAACCAAGCCGATCTTACCTGTTCTAGGCTTGGTGACGAGGAACTAGCGCCTATATTCACCTAGCTGTAAGACGATTCTAAATGATTCCTGGGCCCTGAATAAATGCTTTATGACTCGACTTTGACTTTAAAACATTGAATTTTAATCAGAATAAAAAATATAAACCATTGGATAAGCAAGATTAATAGTGCGTTGGAAATCGTTCAGTAACTTCAAAGATCATAAAACGCCAGCTTGATAATAATCATTGTTCATAACCCGTCACACCATCACATTATCGGTGGCTCATTAAACAATTATTTATAAACAATCCACGCACACGCTGCAGATAAAAACAATAGAATCAATTACAGTGTGTTACCGCCCTTACAATTTGTTATAGCTACTCGGCAAGCAAGTAGCAAAAAAACGGTATTTCATTACAGTAGGCGGGTTCGCCTATCAAGTGTGTAAGCATTTAACTCGTTATTATAATCAAACATCGAAGCGTGAAAATATTGTTATTCATCTCGTTGAAAAAAAAAAGAAATGACTTCAACCTTTTTACTGAATTTTTAAATCGTTGTGTTTGAATATGGAATATAATAAAATATTATAAAACCTATTTGCGCGTCAAATAGTGATGCGCCAAGTATTTACCGATTTTCTGGCGGTAAATAACGATGCGAAAGCGAGATGCCAGAAATAAATCGCTAAACTATGATCGTTCATCTTGATTTTTTCACGGCTGCTAAGCTTCGATGTAAATTAACCGACTTATAATTTACTCATGTAATCCTCAAGTCCAATTAAGTGTTGTTGCCGAGTTATAATGATTGCTCTTATAACCGGCAACACGCTTCACTGGTGAAATGTGCGACCAATCTTGTGTTTATTCGTTCACTTGACAACCCGATTCAGTTTAATTTTAACCAGATAATTACATATCAACTAACAAAAGCCCTTGCTGAAATTCTTAAATTACTTATCTGTAGTACTAACTTAGAACACGGGTGGTCTAGTATTGTTAGTAGGTACACAGAAAAATACAAATAACTTAGATAATTAAGAAAGACATTCGGACTAGATTCGGACTTTATAAAGAGGCTGTTGTCACTGGATCACTAACTGGGCAACAGGTATGAGATATAGGCCTGTTTTTTTAATAGTACAAACTCTTTTTTGATGCTAAAAACTGAACTGAACTGGTTTTATAGAAAACTAAAGAAAAAACTAAATTTCAAAAATAGAAGAACACTGATAGCGTTCGAAAACTCGCTCTGAACGTCGAGTGGCCGCCAATATTTGGACAAAGTTCGCCTCTCAAAGCGTTTGAACTGTAGCGTGAAAATCTATTTTCAATGGGCCACTATCGCCCAGGACACTCGCAAAGGGTTTATGTCCAAAGTTAACCGCACTCGATGCTTCGAAACTCCTCTTGTAGCGGCTCTTAGTTTAATGCTAAGCAAATTTTAATATTCAATTGTGCTTTTGCACGCTCCGGATTAGTTTGGCGATGTGAGCTCGTGTGGAGTGCAGGCTTTTGGTTTAGATGTCTGGGACAACTTTCCTAAACAACAACTACACTTTGAGTAAATATACATTGGAATACCATCCAACGCAACCTACCTACTTACTATGTATAAATCATCGCATCGCTGCCTATTTTTGTTATTTGCCTGAAAAATTGTGTGTGTAAAGAGTTTTTACTTTTTTTTATATACTCGTAGCAGACAGACTATAGATACCTCTTTAATGATTACCACTACGAAAACACGCACACAGTTTAGAAACTAAAAAATAAACAACACGGTACAATGGGCGGTTTTATCGCTAGCAGCTATGTCTACCAGGCAACCGTTGGATGGACAGAACTGATCAAAAAGAGAGTAGAGGTAGAAGCTAGACACCAGAAACCGTTTTGATAGTCCAGTAAAAATAACATAAAAAAAAATATGGATTGTCCAGCATTATTTTTTTTTTTTTATCAGAACCAGCTAAGGATTTTTAAATTGTATTCAAACAGCATTCTTTATCAATAAGTAACTGGAGGTAGCATATCCTTTGCTCCTAGCAAAACCCTGTTACAAGTCTCAATATGACACGTTTGCTGTAGAAAATATGTCATATTTGACACTTGCAACAATAATTTTATTACAACCTTACACAATCACCCCTCTGGTCACGTTCGATACTCTAGCGGGGTCTGTCAAAAGCGTTTAAAACTCTCTATAGTATAGTTGGCAAGTGTATTAACTGTCGCTAATGCTGGTGACTGTGGGTATACATCGAACGTTGGCCGGCAAACTTGGCCATTAGTTTTCAGTTCCTGAATGCTCGGGCAACACAAATGGAATAATACAAGTAGAGCGTTGGATTTTATTTAACTTGAAGTATTTCAGTAGAGCACCTCTTCTGAATGGTCATGGGTTCGAATCCGGTTGCGCCAAATGCGCGAATTTTTTTATCCGCAAAAATTTATACATGCCACACAAACACACCTTTAAATGAGAAAGGAAAACATCGTCGAAAGAAACCAGTTAGTTTTCTAGCAGTGGCAAAGAGCTTGCAACCTGTCACGTATGGAATACCAACTACAACAAATGTGGTATATGCCAAATGTAATTCGGACGTAGGTACCTGTGACTACCCCTATTAGACATCGTCAAAGAACCTTGAGCGGATACTTGGTACTAAGAGAAGGGAGAGATCTGATATCAACCGTGCCTGGAAATGTCTTTTAAGTAGTTTTTTTCCTTAGTTTTCGTTTGCTACATTTGTTACATGTCTCTCATTTATGTATTTTTACCATTTTAGTTTTAGAATACACCGATTTTTTTGGCTAACAAAAGTTCAATAACTGTTTTTTATACATATTACAAAACAATATTAGTTTGACGTTTTGTACCCTCGTTAGAGCAGGGGTTGAAAATAGTCGAACTAATACACATAAATCACAAAGTGTCTAACATATTCGCTGATACCAAATCACTTAATAATCACCTCCACGATATACCAATACGTAGTTAAAGGAATAAATATTTGTGGACACTTTTACACAACCTGTTCAGCCAATTTATTCAGGCAACAGAATCTTTGGTTCAATAGTATTTCATTTTAACATATTCTTGTCTGTCCTTTGTAAAATCAAAAGATGCCTTATTATCGTGGTTGAACTGCAAACGCCATCTACCGACAAATGGCGCAATATAAACTCTGGGGTTCTCCTCGACGGTTATGTGTAAACACAGCGTAGTTTTCCGAGATTCCATTATGGAACGAATCTTGTAGAACCTGAAATTACCGCGAACCAGACTTTTAATTTACGACGCAATTATCGCTAAAGCATTATTACAAAGGACACTTTCAGCAAAAAATACGCACCGTCCACTTAGAAAGCACCTTTGAAAAACTAAATACCCGTTTAAAGAGCGTTTAAGTAGAAGTAATTTGAAAAAGTGTGCGGAAAAAGTTGGGTGTGCAAGCAACAATGTACACATAGCGTTGTATCTGTTGTCACTCGCCATCTGTTGGCGAGTAGCGAACGCGCTAGCGGAGAGGTCAAGAATTATTTCGCAAAGAATGCCTGTCGCGCCGCGGTCGCTTTGACGGCTTCCGACGAAGCAATCAGCCCTGGTTACTGGCATATTTACGATTATAATACCGTGTCTCATTATATACTTTATGATTTTATACCTCGCTGGATAATAATGGCTAAGTAATTGTCGCGTAAACGACTTGAAGCGGCTCTATCCCACTTCTGTGTCGGACCATAGATAATCTTACACTGTCTACTTTTTTTTACTATTTTATTATTCTTTTCTCATTTCTCTCAACCCTACAGTATGTATATCTACTTTTAACGCTTTTGCATTCATTAGTAGAGTTTTCCGCGTATTTTCTTTCTTAGTAGGTTAGTTAGGGTTGTAATTAAATCCCATCCAAGTGGAAAGCTGCTAAGTCACAATTAGAAGTTGTAAATAGTCTACATTTGCATGTAAAACATTAAAAAAGTTTTTAAATCCAGAAATACAAAGATTTCCTAACAAAACTCAAAACCTTTTGCTCTTAGAAAAAAAAATTGTACTTATTTACTATTGACTTTCAAACGATAAATATTAAAATGTAACGCTACAGAAATCGCTATATACTTATGAAAATATTAACTTATTTATAATGTATTGGCCTTTTGCCATTCTCAACTTTCCCGAAAGATTCCTAGACAGCAAAGGTCGAACCAGCCCTGAGATTTAAACTTTATTATCGCCCGACGTTGAAATAGCAAGCAGTTGTAAACGTAACAACATTATTGCAACATTCAGTAGAAGAGTAACCTGATTGTTATAATTCACTGTCTTATCTTAGCTATTTTAAATCTAAATGTGTTAAGGACTATGTGTTGAAGTGCTGAATTAAAATGCGCGCAAAATTGATATTGACATTTCAAATGGTGGCGATAAAAGTAATTTATATCCAGTGGTATTGTCTAATAATTTCTAAACATCATAAAGACGTTTAATACAGAAACCATCGACATAATTCGTTAGGGACCAAAAAAAGGGCATTCCCGTACGTCAACCGACGGCCGATCCCGGGTAATTATTTTAATGAAGCAGCGGTCGCCCGCTCGTAAACACATCGTTGCATCAACGCCCACGATGCGAATATTTCGATTTGGTAGCGAATTCGATTGAAATATCGCTACAGAACTCAATATTTGGCGCACATAGTGCTTTTGTTCGGTCAGCTTTGACGTACAGTACTCGGTTTATGAATCTTTGTTACCGAGATGGACTGCCGGCCTAATTCAAGTCCGTTTTTGGAACCATTCCATAATTGAAACATTTCAATCTTCTATGATAAGTACCTACAATACTACTCGATCGGTTTCGATTTATGAAACAGTAAACTCTCACACTGAAGAATAATTGACCAAGCGAGCGAAACATCTCACTTTCAAGACAAGCCGAAAATGCTTTTGTTCGTCTGTTTGCGTGCTTTTGCCTACAGGTCGCATTTTTAACCAATTTTGACGAAAATTGGCACACAAGTTACTTGATTTATTTATTTTTTTTAGTCAACCTTGATTTATAGGGGAGGGGAAATAGAAAGTAAAAGGAGGGAAGATTGCTGAAGTGTTATTTATCAACAGATTACAATCAAATTTGAGAGGCACACTCAAGGCTTTGTTCTACACAAGATGTGTGCAAAAATTTCCAAAACAGGAGACAGGATGGGATAGAAGGATTTATTTTTTTATTTTTAATACCAATGTGTCTACGCAGTCTTCTCCGTCTTCACGAGACAAATCCGTAGACACTATATTCGACCTCCTAAGACCAAGGAAACGTGAGTAATATTTACTAGCTCAAAAGTCTACGCTATCAAGGTCTACTGTTCTCACAGCACCACTAGTTATGACGATATCGCGGTGGCGTTTCGTGTGCAGAGTGAACTATTTTGCAGCACAATAACGAGTCATTCATAGCCTCGCATTAATCCTTACTAATTATGCAAGACAAGGAGCAAAGATGTAAAATGCCCGGTCACAAATTGCGTCCAAACTGACAGGTTAAACAACCCATCTTGCCGGACAGATCTGTGATATATACCTTCAGTCGCGGTCGCGAAGGAAACACATGTAATTAATTACAGAGAATAATACGTCAGGATGCACTTAATTTCCTATTAAACTGTACTGAAAATTTTGAACTAAGCTACACTGCTTTGTCTCATTCACTTTACAATACAAATTTTATTTATTCTTCTTTTTCTTTTGTTCATAATGCCAGCTCATCGTTATAATAATAATAATAAATAAACTTTATTGAGAACATAACGTATTAGTAATACAAAAGATAGAATTAAAGTACAAAAGGATTTGTCCAACAATCGGCGGACTTATCGCGGGTAGCGATTTCTTCTAGACAACCGTTATTCTAAACTAACCTAAGCTCATAAGTAATGTTTTGCATCAGCGACTGCGAAGATGAGTAGAATTGGACAAATAATTTCGCCAGTGAATAATCTTAATAGTTTTTAATCTAGTCAGTACCTACAATAAGTAAAGTCGAGCGTCTAGTCTGACGACCGATGTGGCGCGGCGGGCGATTGTCCGCCTGCGACGCAGGAGGTTGCGGGTTCGATTCCCGCCTTGGGATAAATGTTTGTACGATCTGCAAATATTTATTCCGGGTGTTCTGGGTATTTTCTATGTATAATAAAAAATATCTATGTATGTAATATAGTATTGTATTAAATATATCAGTCATCTAGTACCCATACCACAAGCTCTGCTTAGCTTGGGGCTAGATGATGCTGTGTGGATTGTCCAGCATTATTTATTTTATATTTATTAGTCTTGAAAAGGATTGATTTGCTCTTCAAAACTTCAAGGAAACATTTGCGTTTAAACCAGGATGCCATAATACACTTTTATTATAATTGCTCACCCCTTGCGCTAAGGCCACAAGTAATTGGTTGAAATGTCACCGAAATTACACAACAAAACTTAAAATAACACTAGAAAATTAAAAAGACAAAAGCTATGTTTCTTCCAAAGATGAAAGAATTTAATACCAATTTTATTTGAATTCTCTTTAATCAGATATTCTTGACGCCGTCAATATGACAGTTGACGTGTTTTAACTGCAATATTACGCACTAACGGCGTTCGCACACGAGTCGTTTGCGTGTTCAATGGTTATCAATCGTTGTAGTAATCAATAAAACAACCGTGCACAAATCAATGCATTCTACCCGCCATGCCTATCGTAGTGTTTGTGAAACATTACTGCTTTTGACACGATACGAAACAACCATACTTTTTATTTATTTATTTTTTAGGCAACGCCAACAGTACAACATAATATACATTTTTTTTAATACAACTACAATAACTATACTCTTTAAAATGTGTACCAATTACAGGCTTGCACAACATTTACTTTGAGGTAAAGTATAACTAAAATCTTGCGTAAAGAAAAAAAAAGAAATAGCATTACGATTTTAATCTCAGACACGGTACCAGACTAGTGACTACTAAGTACCTACTCGAGATTCTTCGAGGATATCTAAAGGGGTAGTCAGAGGTACGTCCAGATAGTACATTAGGTATATACCCACATTAGCAGTAGTTGGTATTCCATACGTGAAAGGTTGCAAGCCTATCGCCGCTGCTAGAATACTAACTGGTTTTCTCACTATGTCTTTTTTCACCATTTGACAGCACTGGCATTGCGCACATAATTTTTTTTAAACGGAAAAATCCATTGGTGCTTGACCGGATTTGAACCCACGGTTATGGGATCAGAAGGCAGGGTCACTCCACCTAGTCCACCGGTGCTCTCTTACCTCAGAAAAATAACAAAAACCCCATGAAAAACGAATATAAAAATCTGCTCTGCTTGCGTCTATTCTAGTTTTTCCACGGCAAAAATTGTCAAGTATTTTTCGGAAAGTCGCAAACTAAGACCCTAAAATTAGCGCTGACGCAGAGCCCAGACGATCGGCGCGCCTAACTACGTTACACAGTTACCGGTTAGCGGGAATTCGGTTATTTCGTTAAAAAACTTTGCTATGCTATCGTTAAAAGTTACGTTTAAGCTCCCGTGGGGCAGCCGTCGCGTCGGAGCTTCCTTGCGTAACATAGCTTTACACATTATAAACCAATGGTACTAACTTTTTGCATGCCTGTTTAGCATATATCAATAGTTTTACACTTATAACGCTAGCTTTCTTATACTTTCTAACTGTCTTAATACTCAATCGAAGAAATTCAGCGCATTGAGTAGATTTATCAAGATTTATTGAGCATGGTTCGAAGGATTAATAAAAAGTAATGATTTATACTCAAACGTTTCTCGTTAATTGGCTATAACAATGTACACCGACTCATTATACTCATTATAGAAATAAAACATACAACATCTCTCCAGATACCTAGTAACATTAATTTTGGTTTGAAATGTAGCATCCACGAACTCCCAAAATTGATTATTGAATCTAGTTAAAAAGTACTGACGCGCATGACCTCGTTTCCGCATAAGAGGAATGCTAAATTCGTGAAAAAAATAGGTAGACTTTATAATAAATATGTATGATGTAGGTAAGCAGAACTAAAGAAGTTCAATTCAAAAGTTTTACATCAACATGATGATAAGTTTTTTCATAGATTGGCAACAATTTTAGTTTTATTACAAAAACGCTTTTGATATCAAATAAAATGTGTGTAAAATCCCACTCTTGTCATAATCGTTTCCTAAACTAATAAAGGTTGATCTCGTTGCGTAAATCATTAAGCGTTTTATTGACGAAGATCCGATTTATTTTCATATTCATAGAGCACTGGTGGTCTAGTGGGAATCAGCCTGCCTTCTAACCCTAAGGTTGTGGGTTCGAATTCGTTCGTGTACCAATGTTCTCAACGAATTCAAGGAATACATCGCGAGGAAACCGATTGTAGTCTCGCAGCAGCGATAGGCTCGCAACCTGTCACGTATGGTATACTAAGTACTGCAAAATATGGGTATCTGGCAAATGAAATATTTGGACGTACCTCTGATTATCCCTTCTAGACATCCTTTAAGAAACTAAAGTTAGTACTGCTTGGTACTAAGAGATCTGAGTGGATATCAAGCCTGGGGAATAAGTCCAAAGTCACTAACTGGTTTGAAAGAATACATTCATTACGATTCATTGTACCTATGTTTGTCTCGAGAAAGTAGTCAATTTACCTCAATTTGTATCCGAGAGGGCCTCACTTCGAAATTACTAGTTAGTTCATAGGAGCATTCGGCTCCTCTCGTGTGGAATCAATTGTGGTCGCTGGCCTCACCGCAGATTGCCAACCGACACGCGATCCCGATCACTGCCTACACGCGACGTCGAACAAAAGAAACTTTGCCGATCGAAAAATGTATCATTACACCGCTTTACGTCTTCATTCCAAAGAAAAACCGATTCGGGAAACGCAAGGGAGCGATCTTTCATCGCCAAATCGTTTTGAAGTTCCCGTCATGTGCCACACCAATGTACATTCCATTGTTGCAGCACTTAGCACCCAATTTCGACCAGTTTATGCAACTATTTCTTTCGCATATAATTAACAATTCAAATGCAGTAGTTTTTCCAGTAGTGTGCAACACTTTCGAGCGGCACTGACGTCCGCTGCTGTCGGCGACTCGAATGCAAATGAGGATCGATCGCGCGAGTGACGTATAGAGCGCGCACTTCTCACCCCTTTCTTGCGACTACCCGCCAACTTGATTTACAATCCCGGATACGCATTCCCCGTTCGAATCCAACCTATACGCTTAAATTACTAGAGGTTTTTTACTATGTCACAGTGACACTATAATTTAGGGCACCGCCCCTTTACTTTTCAAAGCTTCTGAATATTCATACGACTAGCAATCAATAACGGTCACAAAGAAAATAGTTTTCGCGTGCACGCACGCGATATAATGTCGCATAAACAAATAATTTCTTCGTTTTTATTGTTATCCTTGAATTATGTTATTGCCACTCGAATTTACACATTCCCCATTCCCTCCCCGTGTAAGGCGCGAGGAGGGGCCGACGGTCGTCGGTCACTCAGAAACGATCAAACTCCGTCCGATAAATTTTAAACTTCCGTGACCGGACGACGTTAATTGAGCACCGCGTTTTTTAAAAATATCCATCAAAAATGCACATCGTAATAGCCACAATAAAAACTGATATCGTTACATAGTTTATAGGCGTCCAGATAAGAAATGAGAAACACGAAAAAATATTATTTGAATGTCGAAGGCAGCCATGTCATTACTAAGACGTGTGCACAAAATGGCGGCATGCGTCGACGCATGTGGAAATAACCTCAGTTTTTGGCGAATATTTCGAAGCACGTCGCGGTAATTGTCCGCATGCCGTTTACAGAATAACAAAACGACTGGAGAAGATCAAAAGCATTAATAGACATGTGTTGTAATTTATCGACGACCTGTCTGTGACGGATAGATCTATACATACAAATGACCATTATCTGCGTGTGATATCATTATCGCTACTTTTTGCGAGGCGGCTTCGTTTGTGAGATCGACAGAAGATAGAATTAGCTGCTCATTTTTATGACTTTACATTTTTGACATACTAATGAGGTTTGTAGTTTTATCCTGTCGACAAAACAAACTATTTTTTGGTACACCGACCCACCTGCCTGGCCTCAAGTGACGCGGTATACATTCTAATTTGTACTTATCGGCTTGATATTACTGTTTTGAATGATTTTAACATAAAAATCGGGTTTTTGTCCATGACAATCATTATCGATTCAAGTACCTAAGTACTACCTCAGTTGAATGAGTCAGTAAGCTGGAAAACGGTTAGATCAGATTTAGTTTAAAAGAGTTTCTATCCTCATTCAGTGTGGAAGGTACCTAAGTAGGACACTACCGTGTTTCTTGAGACATTAATTTCTTAAACTGTGGTGTATAAAACGACCTACCAATTTATAAAAGCTAGTAAGTAACTTTGTCAAAACTTTACTGGCTATCACAAATAACATTTGGTCAATTAAATCTCAAATCACGTTTTGTTTATTGTTCAAATCATTAAAAATAAAATAATGTGTACAAGCGTGATTATGATCTTGACCACTTTGATATTTATTTGTATCACGTTTTCTTTGTCATAGTCGTCAACTCGAAAATTTATCGTTTCATAAAAACTGGTCATGATAATAATTGTTTTAAACTTTGAACCAGGGCACAGAAAAAGTTGTAGTCAACATACTGCTAAAGTAAAGTATTATTTTGAAAGTTTCTATTTGTATAATCAAAGTAGGTACGTAACTCATTTGGATGTGAAACGCAGAAACCTCAAGGCGACTGTGTCACAACAGTTGCTAAACACTCGCCTGAATTCAATCCTAAAAGTTTAATCCACTTTAATACCGAACTCACTTTACGTTCCAATAAAATGCGAATTCGAGAAACAACTGTGTCACTAATCATTATTTTTATCGTTTAATGAATCAAGAAATACTTTACATTGATATCAAAATAACTAAAGATTCACTCATCAAGGAATCAGCGGTGCATATTGTTGGTTTAAAATAAAATTTAAGCACGCAATTAAGTCTTTGTGATCCTGGGAAATTAATACGTTTACTCAAGAACGATCCGTTTTTGGAGTCGTTAAAATACCGCAAACAAAATAATACATTTTGAGGAGAACTGCTTGATGACCGATTTGAGCACCTGAATCAACGTAGGTAGCCTACGACGACCTGGCGCCGCGCACCCAATTACTTTTATTATTTCATGACAAAATAACAACTACTCGACATTTTATGATTTTACGTGAATTTAATATGAAAATTTCTTTGAACTCGAAATAATACTGGTGCAATTATTATGTGCCAGGGCGAGTATCCGAACATTAAGAGCGCTTTATTCTATATGCATCTCGACGCGAACGTCTAAAACTAATTATGCATCTTAATTAAACTAATTTCGTGCGTATATCACCATCTAAATAGTGTGGTTTCATTGTGCGTCTCGAGACAATATGTTGACAGGACGAATGCCCGCAATATGGCGGAGTTCGCGTAACTCCGCTTGTTTATAGCTGCGCGGGCGCCGTTTTAGGATTACTGACTTAGGCGATGAGTGCACGATCCCATTCAGCCGATTATCTTTAAAGCGCTATTCATTGCGGTGCACCGCTTAAATGAGTCGCCTAATTTCAATTGTACCAAATATAACTTTCGTATTTATTACTTGGCAAGAGCTGATGTCGCTACAGCGGATACACATATACCTAGTAGGCGCACCAGTAACAATTTAGCAGCAATTAAAATATCTCTTGCGTGCATACCTACCTACTATTAAGAACTATAGGAATCATAAAACGTTAGTGTTCCAGGAAATTAGACCGTCGCTGTAATGTGCGTTGCCAGAACCGTCCCAACGCTGGATAAACATAACTGTACCTTTGATTAATTTTGTCATTATATAATAACGTTTATCTTTGTCATCATAAACATAGAACCTAGCAACAGCACAGTCCTTACACAGTTTATTTTGATCTTTACAGTTGGTTCTAAGGACGGTAGCATTGGACCGGGAGGATTCGGAAGGTCTGATGGCGAGGGGGACGACCGACTGGCGCATATTCTCAATGAGGCTTCGCATATGATGAAGACTCCCACGGGACCTCAACACAACGACGATTCTAGAAGCAACGAAGACTCTAGCTCGCCTAGAACGCAGTGTCAATCACCCTTTTCCAAGGTAACAATGTTTAATAAATGCAAAATTGGTCATATTCAACGCTAAAGTTTTGAATAATATGCCAATGATTAAATTTTGTTGTCTGAATTTTGGTATTCCGTTTTTAGTCTGCCACATTGGCCAGTGAGATTTTTAAAAATATAAACAATGCTTAGACGTGGGTTTATTTGTTTTCAGGACTCGAGCCAAAACAGGAGACTAAAGAAGTACGAAAACGATGACATTCCTCAGGAGAAAGTGGTTCGCATCTACCAGGAGGAGCTGGCCAAGATCATGACCAGGCGGGTGGAAGATATCCGCCACAACCGAGAAGGTTTCCCTGGGTAAGTATCTATCCCTAATTGAGTCAGTATTGATTTTTATCATAGTTTTTTTTTAATATTATTAGGTACCTACTAATCTCAAAAGCGTCGGTCTGTCTGCTACATTTTCATGTCACTTTAGGAAAATATTTTAAAAACAAAGACTACGTGAAGGAAGTCGCGGGAAACCTATCGATCTTTACTTAGCAGTTTAGTTTCTTTTTATAGAATTCAATATAGCTTTGCCATGTCTATGTAGGTGTTATATTGTATTCTAACTACCTATGTATTTGCAAAAAAAAAGTTTAAGTATTCTATTAGTCATCTTGTTCCAATTGTACAAGCTATGCTTAGTTTGGGGTTAGATGATGTTGTGTAAAAATGTCCACAAATAATTTATTTATGTCTTTCTGTCCGTCTACCTGTCTGATTTATTTATATTGAAAAATCTTAATGGTTTTGAGAGCAGTAAACTAGAGCTAACGAATAGTATGTTTCCCCCTTTTTTCAGCGGTGGTATGCCCCCACACATGGAGAGGCCGCCCGAAGACATCCGTATGGCTTTGGAAGCGTACCACAGAGAACTCGCCAAGATCCAGCCAGGCGGCAACATTCCCAACCTCCACAACCTGCCAGGGATGCCTCCTTTCCCCAACCTCCTCGCCTTCCAGCAGCAGGCGATGCAACAAGCCCAGAACCAGCATATCAACGGCTCTGGCGCGGTCCAAGATCTCTCACTTCCCAAGGACAAAAACGCCAAAATGAATGGAATGACTGATAGTGATAAGGATAGATCGATGGACGCCGAGGAGGCGATCCGGCATGCGGGGAGCGCGTTCTCCCTCGTGCGACCCAAGCTGGAGCCAGGCCAGCAGTCCACCGGCTCGTCTGCGTCCAGCCCTCTAGGTAACGCTATATTACCGCCAGCAATCACCCCTAATGAGGACTTCAATAGCTCTGCAGCCGCGAGCCCGCTGCAACGGATGGCGTCCATCACCAACAGTCTCATATCACAACCGAGCAACCCTCCTCACCACACGCCAGCGCAGAGGTCAATGAAGGCGGTGTTGCCGCCGATCACGCAGCAGCAATTTGATCTCTTTAATAACTTGAACACCGAAGACATCGTTCGGAGGGTCAAGGAAGCTCTGAGCCAGTATTCTATCAGCCAGAGGCTTTTTGGAGAGTCAGTTCTAGGACTCTCGCAAGGGTCGGTCAGTGACCTGCTCGCGCGACCGAAGCCATGGCACATGCTCACGCAGAAGGGCCGAGAACCCTTCATCAGAATGAAAATGTTCTTGGAAGACGACAACGCGGTTCACAAGCTAGTCGCATCACAGTACAAAATTGCGCCGGAGAAACTGATGAGGACTGGGAATTACAGCGGAGCACCGAGTAAGTTGAATTGTTTTCTCAAATACCTTCAACACAGATACGTCAGGCCACTGCACTGCAAACTTCTCCCTTATAAATATCAAACTGCACATATTCTCTCCATTATCAATTTAAAATATTTTACTTCTTAATTATTTACCAAATTTTCTTTTTGTTACAGTATGTCCGCCAATGAACAAGCCGATGCCTCCAACGCAAAAGATGATCTCAGACGCCACTTCGCTTCTCAGCAAGATGCAACACGAGCAACTCCTTGGTCCCGGTCACCTGGGCCACTTGGGCCACCAGCCTCCTCCACTACTACTCACACCACCAGGTTTCCCCCCGCACCATGCAGTGACCTTACCCCCTCAGCATCATGATAACAACAACAAGGAAAGGAAGCCTCAGCCGCCTCAGCCACACCACCAACCTCCAATAATGCGTAGTCTCCATCAACACATATCTCCGAGTGTCTACGAGATGGCTGCTCTTACGCAAGACCTGGATACGCAAACAATTACAACCAAAATCAAAGAGGCTTTACTTGCGAATAACATTGGTCAGAAAATCTTTGGGGAAGCCGTCCTCGGACTTTCACAAGGGTCGGTGAGCGAACTGCTCTCCAAGCCTAAACCCTGGCACATGTTGAGCATCAAGGGTAGAGAACCGTTCATCCGAATGCAGCTTTGGCTGAGCGATGCACACAACATCGATCGCCTTCAAGCTTTGAAGAACGAAAGACGAGAAGCTAACAAGCGACGGCGCTCCAGCGGACCAGGTCAAGACAATTCCTCAGATACGTCGTCCAACGACACGTCAGAGTTCTACCACTCCAGCTCACCTGGCCCCACTGCTGGGGCTCCCTGCGCTAAGAAACAAAGAGTGCTATTTTCTGAGGAACAAAAAGAAGCGTTGAGACTGGCGTTCGCCTTAGACCCTTACCCCAACATGCCGACGATAGAATTCCTCGCTTCGGAGCTAGGGCTATCGACGCGAACGATAACCAACTGGTTCCATAACCACAGGATGCGGTTAAAGCAGCAAGCGCCACACGGCTTGCCAGCCGAGCCTCCCGCCCGCGACCAGTCCTCGGCCCCCTTCGACCCTGTGCAGTTCCGTCTCCTCCTCAACCAGAGATTGCTGGAACTGCAAAAGGAAAGGATGGGCCTAGCGGGAGTACCTCTCCCGTACCCTCCATACTTCGCGGCGAATTCCAACCTCGCCGCGTTGATCGGCCGAGGACTG
Organism: Electrophaes corylata; assembly: GCA_947095575.1. NCBI lineage: Eukaryota > Metazoa > Arthropoda > Insecta > Lepidoptera > Geometridae > Electrophaes > Electrophaes corylata. Next base: position 9,372,828 of record OX352720.1, read on the forward strand.
ATCCCCCCCGAAGAAGTGACCAAAGACCAGAGCGGCGGCCTGGACCTATCGATGCCGCTGAAGCGAGAGCCCGACGGCGAGGATTACGAAGATGACGACGTCGAAAGTAACCTCGGGTCCGAGGATTCGTTAGATGATGAGTCAAAGACTGAGCCTAAGGCGGCGTCGACGCCGCAGGGCCGCTCCAGCAGACGGAAACCCGCCGCGCCACAGTGGGTCAACCCCGACTGGCAAGAGGACAAGCCTCGGAACCCGGACGAGGTGATCATCAACGGCGTCTGTGTGATGCGGAGCGACGACTACCGACGCGAGGCCGAGGAGACGGTGCGCATCGAGCCGTCGCCGGTGCCGCGGGAGAGCTCCCCCCCCGCGCCGCACACGCCCCTCACTCCCCTGACGCCTCTCACCCCGCGGCCGTCGCACACGCCCGATGACGTCATCCCCGAGGACAAGATCAAGTCCGAGACGGATGACGACCGGTGGGATTACTAGTGATGAACTCATAGCTAGAGTGATACGGTTGAAACGGGTCCGAATGTTCGAAAAGTGAGTTTCGTGTCACAGTCGGACTTTTAGCGGGACATTGCCGCCGCGTACCGTGCCTACGACTGTGCGACATTCAGTGCAAATATTAGTAGATAATGTGTTATTTTAATTCGATGTAAGGCCAAAGACTTTGTAAATAACCTCTGTTAGCTTCTCGTGATATGCCAGGCATAAGTCCCGAGGGACGAGAAAACTTAAGATACAAAAATATGCATTTTGCTTTAATTTTTAGACCCGTACCCTGGTAAGGTACAAAAATCTGAGTATTCTAAGTTATAGCCTCTTTATATAATTTTATCTGTAAATAAATATACCAAATATGTGTCGAAAATTGCCTGTCAACCACGACTCTGTACATACGTAGGGTAGGTAGTTCCAACTTGTAAGATATTCTTTAGATTATTAGGGGTAGAAATTTTCAATTATTTGTTTGTGAAAAAGTAAAAGTGCAATCAGATGTAAAATTAAGCTATTAATTACAACCCCAGTTCAAAAGTATTATTATGTTTATATGAACCAATGGGTTTTAAATATTATAAATGGGTTATAAGTTAAATTATGAATGTTTTATATTATTTTAAGTATGTTTTCTATTGTTTTATTTTATACGAAAGCTGACCGCTCAATCAGTTGTGAATTGTGATGTGTGTCTGTCTGCCACTTTAAACTGTAGCTATAACTCGGTAGGTATCTCTCCATTTGAAATTCCATATTTTATATTATGTAGAGAACGTACAAAGTGAACACAAATACGATGTAAGCTTGTGGTTATAGTTTTATTATAATTATAGCAATAAACTTGCTTTTTATCAATTTTTTTTGTTTATTTTATTTATTTTCTTTCATCCTCATTCTATTTTTATTTCTAGATCTAAGTTAATGTACATTATAAAGGAACCCACTCCTTGCATTACGGTGTAAATAGTCAAAAAACTTTTTTATTGTACATAAATGGTACCACATTCTAGGTGAATATTAAATTAGATAGGCAGGTACCTAAGTAGAAAAATAGACCCAAAGATAACTTCGTAAAAGGGTAAAAATCATGAATAATCAAAATTATTGTATCGGATATGTAACAAAATTTAAATAATTAATATCTTTAGGCCTCCAAATTTCGAGACAGTTTGAAAATTTCAATTTTACAATGAATAAAAAATCTTTATATCCAGCGTTAGAACAATTATACATATCGATGTTAAATATAAACATATATTAAGATAGATTTAAGGTACAATAGAGAGTAATAGTCAATATTAAATTCATTAGGCTGTTAAACAGTTAACAATCTGTTGATTTCTCGATCTCCCTTGAACTCGATGTTTTTTTGGTAAGCTTCCATTTTTTTCTATAATTATCTTTGATATAAGCATTTGCTTTCTGAAGTTTATGATATTACGTATGTTTATGTATAGTTGTTGTTAAAAATTGCGACGAATATTTTTGCTGAAATATCTTGTACAATCTCTCTTTTAATTTAACATTCGAATTTCAAAGCTTATTGACCAATCATAGAGTAGGGATAGATTTTCTGATACACAGTTGATTTAGCTGTAAAAAAGTATATATCTTTTGAAATCATGAATTTCTGTGAGTAGTAAGTTAATATTTTTAACTAGGTCTTCCACATGATACTTCCAGTAGGATCCCAAAGTATTCAAACAGGATATTTCCCAGTTTAAAAATATTCGAAGCAAGTTTGGTCCATCTAAAGTTGTTATGTTAAATGTTGCAGTGGTTAGCATAATGTACATAATGTAGTAAATAGACGATTATAATGCGTTATCTCCATTATTATTAATGATAGTATTTAATAATAGCTATAATTATTATTGTTCATATCATAATATTAATAACTAATGAATGCTGAAACCATTGTCTTCTTTCTGAACAATTTCTAAAGTTATTAAAATTAAAAATAAAGAAATTGCTAATCAATGTTGGTTTTATTTATTTGTTATCTTTGTCATGACTGACTAACGCATTTCCTAGGCATATCTCTAGACTTGAAATTTTCAGGATCTTAATGCGTTGAGGTGTACCTACTAAGAGAGGAATTTCAGAAAATTCAACCCGTTAACGGCTTCAGTAGGGTTTGAAATTTGGTTGAAAATGATTTTACGGGTATTTGTTTTTAAATTCGGTCAAAAAAATATAGCCAACAAACGCTCAACTAGGCGCTACACGCGTAGCAGCGCGTAGAGGTACCGCTACGCCCGTAGCTTGGATCACGTTCGGACCCACTGACAAGAAGACTTGGTTTTTAAATCCCATGAGTGAACCTCAGTTAGCTGTCCTGTCCGTATTCTATGTACAGACACGTGCCGCCCACCAGCTATTAATAAAAGACTCAAAAAAAAATAGCACCCAGAATTTACTGAAAAAAATAACACCATAACAATTTACTAAACTATACTAAGTAAGCACTAATCAACTTCATCAATGATTGGTCCATCGCTGCCTCCATGCTTGTTGCCCCCATGCAGCTTAGTCATCAACGGGCTGCATTCCTTAGCAACCTCCTTGAACTTGTCTTCGTATTCATCCTTCTCAGCCAAAGAGTTGCTCTCGATCCAACGTATGGCTTCTTCGCATTTACGAAAAGCTCTGGAGCGGTCCGCCTCAGGCAGTTTACTGCCAGCTTCATCAATAGCTTGTTTTACACTATATACGTAAGATTCTAGCTTGTTTCTAGCTTGAACTCTCGTTCTTTGTTCGTCGTCTTCTGCTTTATACTTTTCGGCTTCATCTAGCATTCGATCTATATCAGCCTGAGAAAGTCTTCCCTTGTCGTTTTTGATGACAATATTCTTGCTTTTCCCAGTGTTATTTTCTTTAGCAGAAACATTGAGGATTCCGTTGGCATCCAAATCAAAAGTGACATCTATCTGGGGGATTCCTCTAGGAGCAGGCGGTATGCCAGTCAAATCAAAAGTTCCTAGAATGTTATTGTCTTTAGTCATGGCTCTTTCGCCTTCGTAAACTTGAATGGTAACCGCTGGTTGACTATCAGAGTAGGTAGTGAATGTCTGGGAGTGCTTGCAAGGGATCCTAACGTTGCGTTCGACGATCTTAGTCATGACTCCACCAGCTGTTTCTATTCCAAGGGATAGAGGAGCGACATCGACTAATAAAACATCTTGGATTTTCGAATGGCGTTCTCCGCTCAAAATGGCAGCTTGAACAGCAGCTCCGTAAGCGACTGCTTCATCGGGGTTTATCGATAGGTTCAGCTTCTTCCCGTTGAAGAGGTTTTGGAGCAAGCTTTGTATTTTAGGTATGCGAGTGGATCCACCAACCAAAACCACGTCATGTATTGAACTTTTGTCCATCTTTGCATCTTTTAAGGCTTTTTCAACTGGCTCCAGAGTGGTGCGAAATAAATCAGCGTTGAGCTCTTCAAAGCGTGCGCGTGAGAGGCGAGAGAAGAAATCGATCCCTTCGAAGAGGGCGTCGATCTCAATACTGGCTTCTGTGCTTGAAGACAAAGTCCTCTTGGCTCTCTCAGCCGCAGTTCTCAGTCGACGTAAGGATTTCGGATTCGTGCGGAGGTCCTTCTTATGTTTTCGTTTGAATTCATCAGATAGAAAATCTACAAGACGACTGTCAAAGTCTTCTCCTCCCAAATGCGTATCACCAGCAGTGGCTTTTACTTCAAACAGTGACCCCTCGTCGATAGTTAGGATAGAAACGTCAAAAGTTCCGCCTCCAAGATCAAAAATCAAAACATTTCTTTCTCCTTTCAAGTTTTTATCTAATCCGTACGCCAGAGCAGCTGCAGTGGGTTCATTTATGATTCTCAATACGTTAAGACCAGCAATAGCACCAGCGTCTTTTGTCGCCTGCCTTTGTGAATCATTGAAATAGGCCGGTACAGTAATAACGGCTTGAGTGACCGAACCTCCAAGGTAAACTTCAGCTGTTTCCTTCATTTTAGTAAGAACCATGCTGCTGATTTCCTCTGGAGCAAAGCGTTTGGACTTGCCTTTGAAGCTGACTTGGATTTTCGGTTTACCATCATCATTTACCACTTTGAATGGCCAGTGTTTGATATCCTGTTGGATTTTTGGATCGTCAAACTTCCGACCAATGAGTCTTTTAGCGTCGAATATGGTGTTGTTTGGATTCAGTGCTACTTGATTCTTAGCAGCATCACCGATGAGACGCTCATTATCGGTGAACGCGACGTAGGATGGTGTGGTTCGGTTGCCTTGATCGTTGGCTATTATTTCCACCCCGCCATGCTGCCAGACTCCTACGCAGGAGTATGTGGTACCAAGGTCAATACCGATGGCCGGCATTGGGTACGAAGTGAATACTTACCTATACACTTAGGATGACAATAGTTTAATTTGTTTGGATCTCGCTCTCTCTTGGTAGGAAGGTATTGTTCAGATAAGACGGCTTCAGATTTTGTAGGTTTTGAAAATTTTTTTGATTCTGATTAAGTAACAACACCTAGCAATTATTTGACGTCTGTTACTAAATTCAAAATATTGAGTTGACAGAAAGATCACAAAAGCTCATTGCACTAAAATGTGCCGAAGGAAGCTTTCATATTAGCGCAAGCAGGTTCTGTATTTAGGTACCTACCTACCTAGATATTTTGGTTGATGTGATCATATGATTATGGGGTTCAAAATACAAACAATGTTTATTGTTTTTATTAGTTTGAGTAAATCCTGCATCTGTGATTCAGTTCATAATTGTTTTACATGGAGCTTTCATGTTCGAAATCTTGTTTCAATCTAATGTTTTCAACTTGAAACAACCAAATTTTGACAGTGACATGATATCACAAGCGACAATTACGTCAGTACGTCACGATTGTCAGCAGCAAGTGAGCAAGGCAAAATCAAAACAAAAAAGTTGCACGACGAAGTTTTAGTGTACCTACGAGCGCATTTTATCCACAAAAAGTGTTATTTTTTAATAAACTGATAAAAGCACCGATCGTAAACATTGCGTTTATTTAATTCGCGCGATATAAGTTACTATTCAGTGTATCACAAGCAAGTTTTGGTTGGTAACATATCTCCGGTCGGCATAGATGCACACGGTCGGCACATAGTCGGCATAGATGTTTACGCCATAAAACCCTCTATTTTCAATCAAAATGAGGTACGCCCAACTCGTTGTAGGACCAGCAGGCTGTGGAAAGGTAAGCTACATTCACCCGCATCAAATGGTAGCTAAATATGACTCGGGTTCTACATCGATAAATAACCACAAAATTGTCGCTTGCCTTCCATACTAGAAGCTAAAAAATGCATGCCAAATGTGTATCATCGTGTTCTTTCAGTCAACCTACTGCTCATCAATAGTGAAACATGCCAGTGACGCTAAGCGCCTTGTGGAAGTGGTAAACTTGGACCCAGCTGCAGAGCACTTTGATTATGAGCCGCTGGTGGACATCAGAGAGCTGATCCACCTGGATGATGCCATGGAGGATGAGGAATTACACTTCGGACCTAACGGAGGACTTGTGTTCTGTATGGAGTAAGTGTTATATCCTAAAACCATAACCTCAAGTATGTTTTAGCATAGAATAATTAACATGAGACTCAATAAATAAATAATCTGCCTGTAACAATGAAGAAGCACTCATAAATTCTTTATTCATTTAAACTCAAGTGAATCTACTCATTAAGACTTGTTAAACATGGAATTTCAAAGATTTCAACATCATTAAAGTTAGAGTGGGCTTTCTTTGTCTTTCTTCTGGTAGAATACCAGTGTTGTACTGTGCGAGAGATACTTAGCCAGGTACCTTATTGACTCCACCGAACTAGTGCTTTAACTAACTAGTCCCTCTTATTTTTAATGTACCAATGTCTTTATTTCATTCTGTTCTATGTATGTACTATGTATAAGAAAAATAACTATGTATGTAATGCATTGTATTAAGTATATCAGTCATCTAGTACCCATAACACAAGCTATGCTTAGCCTGGGGCTAGATGATGCTGTGTGGATTGTCCAGCATTATTATTATTATTATTCAGTACCTCGGTAGGTACTTTGTTTTAATGTTTTGCCACCACATAGTTTTAAGCTTACAAATGTGATTAGGTAAGTAGATAGATGAATATAAATATGTATGTTTGGGTCAATGCAACACTTTTCTTTTTTTTCTACTTTATGACTCAGCAAAATGCAATTTAAATTCAAGAACACTCTTGGAGAACAGCGATTGGCTAGAAGAACAACTGGGAGATGTGGAAGATGACTACCTTCTCTTCGACTGCCCGGGACAGATTGAGCTGTACACTCACCTGACTGTGATGAAGAAGCTGGTGGATCTTCTGGACAAGTGGCGGTTTCGTATCTGTGTGGTGTTCCTATTGGATTCACAATTCATGATTGACGGGGCTAAATTCTTATCAGGTAACCCAAAAGTGTCCTTCACACCAAACATGTGTTCTAATGCGTGAAGACATGTTAAATTCAAAGTGGGTCTAACTCATTTTAAAATAATAATTTCAGGCACAATGGCAGCACTCAGTGTGATGGTAAATTTAGAACTTCCGCATGTAAATATCCTCACGAAAATGGACCTGCTCAGCAAAGGCGCCAGAAAACAACTAGACAAGTGAGTATACCTAGCTCTAAACAGCCTAGAAAAGTTCTACCAGAGCCTCAAGTCTTGAGATTTTAGCTGTACCTACAGTGTGCTTTTGCACCCTGGGCGGTTAGAGAATTGATTTTACTAGTCATAATTATACATGAACCATGTACACAATGATAACGAACACCTAAAATTCTCAGACTTGAGGCTCAGACCACCCTACTTTTGAAAAAACGAGGTGTGGACTAGAGAAGCTCATTTGTATATGAATAGGGTTGAGCTTTGAAAGCTGCTCATCTTCCATGTAAAACAATAAACGAAGTTTCGTACTAAAGGCATACGCCTCGGATAACTGCGGCGTGTTTCGTGGTCGCCGCGCAGTGTAAATAGGACACAAATATCAAATTAATTTGTGCTGACGTTTTGAGTTAGGTACACTGAGGGGCAACTCAGTAAAGCAAGGGATACACTGGGTGGTCCCACGTACACAACGTATCGTATGCGATACATTATGGTGTCTGGACTCTTGATTTTATGTGCATCGTACCCAATGCAACTCAATAACACGCGTCTCACGCAACGTCAACCTGCGATACTACTACTGTACGGTAACGTACACTTTTATGTAGGTGACTGAGTCGGTATTTTACTCAGCCTCGATAGTTCTACAACATATTAAAGTGAGTGAGAGCGACACGGGTTGGAAACACCAATCAACTTAACTTTTAACTTATTAAACTCTAGTGTTTTAACTTATAACTTTAACTACGCACTCAAACTAACTTTGCAAACTAGCATTGTACAGTCTAACTGGATTGTACAACCACCATGTTTATTTCTGCCGCTAAACTGCTTGCTGTGTTCCGGTTTGAAGTGTGGGTGCCGCTGAAATTACAGGCACATAAGGCACCAGTCCGCCTCAGGTTGGTGGACACAGGGTAGTGCATCATAGGACATGTACTAACGTTCGCGACCTACAAGGCACTACCTTGTTAACACTTACAATCAGGTGGGCGGTTTGCATGTTCCATCAAATAAAAAGAAACTTTTTTGTCTATTTGCAGCTATTTAGATCCAGACCCGCACATCTTACTAGCCGATATGCGAAACTCGAATTCAAAATGGCACACGAAATACGCTAAGCTGACCGAAGCTATTGGCGAAGTGGTGGAAAACTTTAGCCTAGTTCGATTCTACCCTCTCAATATCAAAGACGAAGAGAGCTTAGAGAACATACTGCTGACGATAGACAATATTATACAATACGGGGAAGACGCTGATGTGAAGATCCGAGATTTTGAGGAAGAGGATCCAGAGACGGCTGATTGTGATTCATGATTAAACATTTTGTACAAATCATATTTTTCTATCTTGATGGGATGCATATGGAAAGATGAAAGCTGTACCTAAGGCTTAGCACTAATCTAACCAATTATAACAATCTTTCAAACAATCAATCAGAAATTTTCAAAGAAATAAATGTTAGTAATCTGAATAATAATTTTATTACCAAACGTAAACGTTATACATAGCTTAGCAATTACTTATACCTAAACATTATTTGAAGTCTGTAGGCACACACCAAAAAAATTGCTAAAGTAGTCCATCTGAAAAAATTTAGTAATATTTTACATCAGGGAAATTACTTTAATTATATAGAGATATGTGGCTGCACCACATATATGTCCCCAGAGATATGTGGATATATGTCCCCAGACACTGTAGATATCTCCTCAGATCGCTAAGTATGAAGAGTATGACTAATAGGAGTAGTCAGAGGTACGTCCAAATATTACAATTGGTACCCACATTTTGCAGTAGTTGGTATTCCATATATGATAGAACAACCGATATAATACAGATTTCTCACGATGTTTCTCTTTACAATTTGAGAGCATTATTATGCACATACGTACATACAATTTTCGAACATACAAGATACCCATGACGAGAGTCAAAGGCGGGGTCGCTCCCACTACAATCATAAAAAAACAGCCACACGACCGTTGTTCTAACAAGACCATAGTTGTTTGCTAAAAAACCGCTAACAATATAATTACCTATTCACTTACTATCAAAAGTAATAATTTCCTATTTGCTGAGCCGGTCCTTTAGAGGACAATAACATGCAACGTACAATGCTAGGAGGACGCGATACACTCGTAACCTGATACAACAGCACATTCTCTGCTGTTGTTTACTATTATTTTCTCTTATTGTTAGTTTGTAAGGTGTACCTGTACAATAATATTTATCGCGGTTTAAATAAGCATTGATAAAGGAATTCATTAACAGATTAACTTATTTTCATAAAAAATATGCATTTTCAAAAATCTCACGTGATATTATTAGGAGCGGTAAACTTTCATAATATCTCACCAAGGGGAGAGAGGGCGTCTAAAAATCGCCAAAATTAGCTCACGTAATTAATAAATGCCTCCTTAGGCTAAGTAGTACTATATAAATAGGTATATTTATAAAAACATTGATACAAATCAACCACAATTTTTTTACTGTCCAACTTTCCAGTACAACTTATTTCTATTGTGGTATATTCGCAAATCAGTCTGTACTACAATCGTCTTCACTATCCACATTGGATGTAGCCATCTCATCAGGTTCCTCGGGTCACAAGGCAGGTTCAACGTCCTCTGTCTCCGCGGTGTGTGTGATGCTGAACACGAAGGTCTGGCAGCCGAACTCCAGTAGGGCTCCATGGGGCACGAGGGCGGAGCCTTCCCAAGCCCCGCGTGTACGCTCTGCTTGCCACGGGGGACAGCGACAAGGGTGCTCATTGGCGAGTGGGGCGGTTAAGTTGCCGTTTATTCTACAAATTTAAAAATGTATTAATTAAATAGAAGAAATGAAATAGCATCACGACTTTAATCCTCAAGCACGGTAGATACGACGATTGACGACCGACGTGGCGCGGCGGGCGAATGTCCGCCTGCGACGCGGAGGTTGCGGGTTCGATTCCCGCCTTGGGATAAATGTTTGTACGATCTGCAAATATTAATTCCGGGTGTTCTGGGTGTTTTCTATGTATAATAAAAAATATGTATGCATGTAATGTATAGTATTAAGTATATCAGTCGTCTAGTACCCATAACACAAGCTCTGCTTAGCTTGGGGCTAGATGATGCTGTGTGGATTGACCAGCATTATTACATATTATTATTATACCCTCTGATCTCTTAGTTCCAATGTACGTTACTTGAGCGACCGATGCTCCATCCAGTTTTGCCGATATACTATCAAAGCCTGCTCGATAACCGAAATTGTATTCAGTTGAATTTAACGAGAGATATCTCCGTGCTTCATTTCATAATTTGTTACATTTATAGTACTTACTGTAAAAACTAATAAAAACTTATAAATTATTAAAATAAGTGTACTCCTCACCTATAAGGCTTAGGCATGCGATTTGCGACGATTTCCCGCAGTCCGTCTGCGCGAGCGTCGGTCTCGTCTCGCGTGACGTCACGCGGCTGTGTGACGTCACACGCGTACGTCACGCCGTTCACTACGGTGCCGAACTCTGAGTAGTTGATCAACTCGAAGTGACGAGTCACCTGGGGGAAATTAAAAAATAAACTTAATTATTAAGTCAATTTATTTATTTAAAACAAAAGATTTTTAATACTGATAAGCAATCTCCACCCATCGTCTGTACGTTGCCGTCAGCATCAGTCTATCTGCCAAACTTTTTATAATACTGTTTTGCTATTCACCCTAGTCATAAAGGACGCAATTCTCCTTCGCTGAATGGCATTAGATGTCTCAACTCAGGCATCAGAAAACATCCCTGAGGCGCTGCAGTAGCGTTTCAAGGCCATTAGGCGCCTAAAGAATAGTGGGTGCGCTATAAGGGGGGTTACCTCGTCCATGAATATGGTGGCATGGTGCCGGCTGAGTCGGCGGCAGAGCGCGGCGTCGAGGCGCACGTGGCAGCCGCTGTCGGCGCCCACGCTGAGGCTCGCCAGACGCATCGGGATGGGCCGCCCGAGCCCACTCGCACCGTTCGGACCACATCTAATTATAATTATAATGTTAAACAATCCGCACAGCATCATCTAGCGGCAAGCTAAGCAGAGCTTGTGTTATGGGTACTAGATAACTGATATACTGTACAATACATTACATACATACATATTTTTTATTATGCATAGAAAATACTCAGAACACCAGGAATAAATATTTGAGACTCGAATTTTTCAGGGTATATTTGTCTTGGTGCGTAGAGGTGTACTAAGAAACCGAAATTCAAGCCCTAAACGGATACAACGGGCGTTGAAGTTAGTATGAAAATACCTTTACGCAGATGAAGTTGCACGCGTATCGCTAGTAGTTACTGTAATAGGAGGCAGGTTCGATGCAAGTGTACTTTTTTTTTCTTATGGCCCACCTGATGTTTAGTGGTTACCATCGCCTAGAAAGCATTGCCTTATAGGTCACGTTCGTTAGGAACGTAACCTAAAATACACTGCTCTGCGTCCATCAACCTAAGGCATACTGATGTTAAGCCTCGTTTGCCTGCAATCTCACCGGCACCCTTCAAACCGGAACACAGCAAGCTGCTTAGCGGCAGAAATAGGCATACCTGGTAGGGCACAGGGTAGCTCTGACGCAGGCGTCGCTCAGGCTGTGTCCCGGAGACGAGGAAGGCGACAGAGCCGGTACACACGCCTTGCCCCACACCACGGTAGCTATGCGCTCGCGATCAGCCCTGTATCACACACATAACATAATACAACAAACAAACAAAGAAAAAAAAATAGCATCACAGCTTTAATCTCGCACGGGAAATATCCCTTCAAATCTCTTAGTACCACGTACTTAGTTTACGAATGTAAATAGGTTGGTAGACGAATGTAAATAAGTTGGAAGACAAACGTTAGTACATTAGCAGACGAATATAAGTATGTAGACAAATGTAAGTGAGTTGGTCGACAAATGTTAGCACATTTGTAGACGAATATAAGTTGGTTAGTAGACAAATGTTAGTACATCTGTAGAGGAATGCTTTCCTAAGTTGGTTTCCTTTGTTTTACCTAGAGAGCAGCTCGCTGGGCAGCGTGAGGTCCTGCGCGACGCTGGGCGGCAAGGCCTTCAGCACGGCGCGCGACGCCGCCTCCGACAGCGGACTGTGCCGGAACGCACCGTGACTCTGCTCACCTGCCAGGACCTGCCACATCAATATCATCTATTATTGAATGAGTGAATGAATGAATGAAAATACTTTATTGTACACCTTACAAACTAATAATGAGAGAAAACAATAATTAACAATAGCAAAGAGTGTACAATGGGCGGTACAACCTATTTTTTCTGGTCAAGACAGCATATAAAATAGCTTGATATCTTAGTTTGTGGCGGACTAACATCTTTAGGAAGCAATAAATATACATGTTTACTAAATCTCTTTAAAGCAAGAGTGAATAGGTGTCTTCTAGACCGTCCTGCTTCATCGTCACTTACCACCAGGTGAGATTGAAGCCAAGGGATGGTCTATCAATCATAAAAAAAAAACTGCAAGAGTATTACACTACGTCGCACATACCAACGCAGGTGGTAGGTCCGACCCCCATCGAGGATAAACATTTGCGTGATGAACGTAGATGTTTATTCTGTGTCTGGGTGTTATTATCGTGTTCTAAGTATGTATTTACAAAAAACATTAATAAGTATTATATCAATCATCTGGTTCCCATAGTATTCAATTCTATGCTTAGTTTGGGGCTGGATGATGTGTTGTATAAATGTCCACAAATATTTGTTACTAGCGAAACGCGCGCGACTTTGTCCGCGTGAAGTTATTTTTATACAAACTTTAACCCCCGTTAGATCTCTAGAAGGAGGCTCTCCCGGTATTAAACCCGAGATACTCCCGAAGGCTCCTAAGCCTTAAACGTGACAAATTGCGGCTCATAGTCGGGATTGTCACGGGTCATTGCTCACTAAACAAGCACCTATTCAATCTAGGTGTCACAGACAGTCCATTATGCAGAGGATGTATGCGCACAGAGACAGCCGCGCACGTGCTCCTGGAGTGCAGTAGCGTGGCAACCCAACGAGCACACTACCTCGGAACACCGGGCACACCTGGGGAAGCCTGCGCCAGTATCAGCCAGCTGCTGGCTTTCCTGGAGGACATCGGGTGGCTCGCCTAGCAATCTCCACCCACCCATGCAAAAAGGGCCCATCAGCGGCCTAGTTGCGGAAACCAGTCCGCCCACCAAGTACCAAGTACCAAGTACCCCCGTTAGATCTGTTCAGGGATTGAATTCGGGAATTCCTTCCTAAGTACACCTCTACGCACCAAGGCGAATATACCGTCTTATAATTGGGATAGACTTTATGCTCGTGGAGTTTTGAAAGCTAAAGACTGAAAGCTAGTGACCTGTCTCAGTCTCTGCCAGGCCAGCAGCTTGACGAGGCGGTCGTCGATGTTTTGCAGTTGTTGTTCGACGGCGGACAGCAGCGCCTGCGTAGAGGCGTCCTCTGCCAGCTGCACGCGCTGCAGCACCGGCCTCGGCAGCGCCGACACGCGACGACGCTTCACGCCGCCCGACGGGTACTCCAACTCCGAGTCCGACAGCGAGCTGCTGTCGGTATCTCTATCCATCTACAACCAAGTCGTTGCAATTATAATAGGGCGTCATAAATGGTTACCTTACAAAAGGACTTCCCAACCGGTGGGGTGTAGAGATATCTTAAATGTCTGTTGGCAATGCCTCAATAAACATTTGTAAATCTATACTAATATTATAAAGAGGAAAGATTTGATTGTTTGTTTTGAATAGGCTCCGAAACTACTGAACCGATTTTAAAAATTCTTTCGTCGTGGGGAAGCTATCCCCGGGTGTCATAGGCTTATATTTAAAAAAAGTTAGGGATCCTTACTAAAACCCGTGCGAAGCCGGGACGGGCCGCTAGTAAATGATAATGAAACAAAATGTATACTTAATATAATAAAAAATACTAATAATTTATAAACCATAAAAGAAATTTCTGCTCACTAGTGGTTCTGTGAGAACAGTAGACCTCACGAGCCTCTTATAAGCTTGCATTAACCAATACTTTTCTCCTATTGAGTTTGAGACTCTCGTACCTTGGAGGTTTCTTCAGCTGCGTCTTCATCGCTGTCGTGTCTCCGTGGAGGCTGGGTGTTGTGTACTGTGGTACAGCTCGGGTTGAGACACACTTCATGCTTGGGAGAGTCTTCGTCTTCAGACTCTGAGTAAGTGCCACTTTGTTTCAGATTGTTTAGCACTGGAAAAAATAACTATTAAGACTAAGCCTCGAGGCACGGTGGATATCCTCTTAGATCTTTTAGGGCCTACAAAGTAGCACCAAATCAAGATTCTCTAAGGATACCTAAGGGGGGTAAGCCTTAGGTACGTCCAAACAAATTTGACACATACCCACATTTTGCAGTAGTATGTATTCCATCCCGTGACAGGTTGCAAGCCCATCTCCGCTGCTAGAATATTAACTGGTTTCCTCATTATGTTTTCCTTCACCGTTTGAGAGTAATGGCATTGTGCACATACATTTTTCGAACAGAAAATCCATTGGTGCCTGACCGGATCAGAACCTTAGGATGAGAAGGCCCTCCCTCTACACCACTAGTGCTTTTTGTTAACAATTGCCAATGGCAGCGGTGGGCAATAGATATAAATAATTTATCACCAGACTCTGTTATTAAGCCTATTGGACTCCTCAATACGAATTATATGAGCCAAAAGTGGGGTTCACTAGTATCCACTGAAGAATTCCAGTATCCACCACCTGACTCCATCTTCAAATCAGCTTCAAGCTACCAAATTATAGTTTACACATACATTTCAAAGCCTCATTTCCGCTGCGCTCATTACCAACAACAACGGCTGTCAAAGTTAACATTACAATGGCTGTCAAAGTGTAAAAAGAATAAAAAAACCGGCCAAGTGCGAGTCGAACTCGCGCAACGAAAAGTTCCGAACAATTATAATAAAAACGGCAAAAAAACCATGTTTGTTGTATGAGATATTTAGTATTTGTTGTTATAGCGGCAACAAAAATACATCATCTGTGAAAATTTCAACTATCTAATTATCACGATTCATGAGATACAGCCTGGTGACAGACGGTCAGAGAGGCAGACAGACAGCGGAGTCTTAGTAATAGAGTACCGTTTAAACCTTTAGGTACTGATCCCAAAAAAAAATTGTATAGTATATAGACGCAGGAGGTTGCGGGTTCGATTCCCGCCTTGGAATAAATGTTTGAACGATCTGCAAATATTTATGCCATGTGTTCTGTGTATTTTCTGTGTTTTCTTATGCATGTATGTAATGTATTGTATTAAGTATATCAGTCATCTAGTTCCCATAACACAAGCTCTGCTTAGCTTGGGGCTAGATGATGCTGTGTGGATTGTCCAACATTATTATTATTATTATTATACATTACCGTTTCTACATCTGATATGTTCTCTCCTGGACGGCAGCAAGGGCGGAGGCTCAGCGTAGTGCAGCTTCACCATAGCAGGCACGCAGACACGACCGCGGACCGGTATAGGAATCTTCTGACTAGAAAATTTAAAAAACTTAAACTTGACCAAAATTGAAATATATATAACATTACAACAAACTCCCCCATTCTGATTTTGCTGTAATCTATGTTGTGAATTAAACACAAGCTTACCGAAACCTGGGGCGGTACTTCCTGGCTTGCCGGATGAAGTCTATCTTGATGGCGTGCTGGTCAACTGGGCCAGTGAACTTGTCCCACAGAGCCACGCGCTCTGTCGCTGATATGGAGTTCACCAGGTTCCAATCCTGAGGATAAACAAGACCTGATAGTAGTCGCTAACTATTGCTAGTTCTGTGAGTGTGAGTGACTGTAGACCCCTCACCTATGTAGACTTTTGAGCAAATAGGGGACAAGCGATATTAAGCGATACTCGCGTCCCCTTGGTCCTAGGAGGTTAAATCTGGTGTCTACGGGTTCGTCGCGTGAAGCCAGAGAGGACTAGTCTGATTGGCATAGGTAGGTATAAATTTTCCAGAATAAAATGAAATCCGTCCATATATAACGCTACAGCAAACGTTTCCCCACCACTCCACCATTTTTTGCAACATCTTGTGTAAAATGAAGTTCTTACGCCCGAATATTCCAACGTAACTTAAATTTAATCACGTCTCAAATCGCGATTTTTTGACAGTTTGCAATGAAAGTCTGTCAAAAATTCGTCACTTGAGACGTGATTAAATTTAAGTTACGTTTGAGTATTCGGCCGTTAGTGTGCCTCTTAAATTTGATTAAAATCCGTCAGTAAATAGCGCTACAGCAATCTTCCCTGTTTCCCCTTATTTTCCCCCAATCAAACATCGCGATCAATTAAATATCAAGGAACTTTTGTGCTAATTTTTATCAAAACCAGTTGGAAAATGCCACTTGTAGGCGAGAACAGACAGGCAGGCCGACAAAAGCATTTTTTTAGGGTTCCGTACCCAAAGGTACGGTACCCAGCACGGCAAACGTGTACTCACAATGTACTGCTCGACATGATTAGGGCACATCCATCGGCCGGTAGGTAGCGCTGTCAGCGGCGGGTCCAGGCAATCCTGGAATTAAAATAATTAGGTTTAATAAACTTCTGACTGACTCCAGCTTCCACTTTTTATGAGAGTTGCTGATGGAACAAGCAAATAGCACACCCAATGTTAAGCGGTTACCATCACCTATAATAATGCATTAGCCGGTCACGTTCCCCAGGAACATACCCTGTGATGCACTGTTCTGTGTTCATCAACCTGAGGCATACAGGTCTCATTTGCCTGTAATTTAAAGTTTGTCCTACCTAACCTAACCCCAAATCCGCATTTACCCGTACCCGCATCTTAGCTAGACGGTGTTGCCTGTATAAAATAAATATAAATGTGTCAGGACATTTTTACACAACATCATCTAGCCCCAAACTAAGCATAGCTTGTACTATAGGAACCAGATGACTGATGGAATACTAATATACTTTTTTTTTGTAAATACATACATAGAATACAATACAACACCCAGGCACAGAACAAACATTATGTTCATCACACAAATGTTTGTTCTCGGTGGGGATCAAACCCACCACCTACAGCACAGAAGGCAGGGCTATTTCAAACAGCTGTGACGGTTGTGTATGTATGTTCGAAGCACAGTATACCTGGTGAAACAGTAGTGGGCAGTAATCACACTGCAAGAGCGGCGCCATCTTGCAAGTCCCGCGACAGACGAAGCACGACTTGGCCGGCAGCGGTACGCAACCTGCAGAGTCCACTGTGAACACTGCGGCGTTCACGTTCTTACTACCCTCTGTGGATTTGATCAAACTCGAAACATAATCTGTACTATAATCTATACCAATTATAAAAATCTTTATCATGATTAACTGACATATAGACAAGCCTAAGCCGCTGGTCGTAGACTAGAAAACGTAGAAAAATATATACATAAGAAAATAATATTAGAAATACCTTCCTTAGTACTCATATAAACACCAAGACAAACTTCAGCAACTCTTCCTAAATATGGGGATATTGACACTTGTCTTGTCCAACAAATAATAGCAGCCTTACCTTTTCTGGCTTTTGTCAAATTATTTCCAGCAGCAGTAAAACAAATAAATTTATTAAAACAGATTGTGCTAGGTAAACTTGTCACCTGCAAGTGATAGGCATTCTTTTTCTGTTTCTGTTCTATGGACCTAACAAGTTTTCACATTTAAGGGTGTCTCTTCATTGATACCACAACATAGAAAACATCTGATGATGGCTAAGAAGATGACTGCAGATATAATGAAAAAAAACAAAATTAAGTTTATGCAGTAGTGACTACGGCAAACCCTCCCAAATTAGGGGGGAGGCCCATGCCCACCAGTGGATATATTTTTAGGCAGTATTTATTGGTAATAGACAAGTAATGCTTGTATATCTATATCACACAGTTTTTAAATCTTCTTTGACTTAAAAATAATATTTATTATTATTATTATTATTATTAAATGTTTATCCTCAGTGAGGATCAGACCCACAACCTACATCAGCAAAAAAGTCAGAACTACTACTAACTGTAACTGTCAAGCGTTTTTTTTATTGCTGGACAATCCATACAGCATCATCTAGCCCCAAGCTAAGCAGAGCTTGTGTCATGGGTACTAGATACATGGATATTTTTTATTATACAACAAAGTAGCAGTAATAACATCATGCCTATCAGACAATGCATACCAGTGGAGTAGTGTAGATGTTGTGTAGAGGTATATACCTTTATCAGTCCCAGGAAAGATGCAAGGAATCCGCATCTCTCTTGGCAATTCAAACTGAGTGGGGTTCATAATGCGGGCTGCCTTCACCAGTATTTCCATTGGAGTGAGCTCCTTTTCCTCTTTTTCCTTCTCCGAGTCTGAGGAGTCATCCTTGCTACATTTCTTTGAGCTGTCACGGCTTCGGAGAATTCTGTTTGCAAAGAAACACAATGTTTTCTATTGTTTTTACAATTAGTGACATTCATTAACTCCACAGAGATAAGATCAAAATACTATTTTTTTAGGTTTCTGTTAAGTTCTGAAATATCCAGAGTCACTTACCTAGTTTTCTTTTCAGTGTCAGATTTATTGTCAGCTGGTGACTGAGCTCGGCTGCCACGAGCGCTCCCGCTGCCAGGCTTCTCTGCATCGGACGCTCGGCACTCGCGGCAAAGCCACAGCCCAGATGGAATATCATTCTCATCTAGTGGTGGATCACTGAAAGTATAAAGAAAACAATGTAAATATGAAATTAACTTATATGTCATCACAACTAAGCTCTAATACTGTGCTACGAATTGAGTTTAATCTTTTATTATAGTATTTTATTTTTTTGTGCTGTGTTCCCCAGTTGCATTTGACTTATGTGTTAATAAGTACCTATTCCTACTAAGGTACATGGGTAATATTATCATGGGTATGAGTTTCATTACTCACTAGCAGCCAAGATGGAAACTTGCCGGGCAGCGATCGCAGCAAATTAGGTCACCACCCTCGCCACAAGCGTCGCAAGAATCATGATTATGCCCCTTGCCTGGCCGCTTGTAGTAAGGATGCTGGGTCTTCTTCGGCTTCGGAACGATTGGCTCTTCGTCTGGCGGCTTTATCAGCGCCCGTATGAGCTACAATGAACCCAAATAGATATACAACAATGCCAGAGGCAACTTATTTTAGCTTCAAAGCTTACTCTCAAAAATGGCGTCATATGCTAAAGCTCAGGTAGGTAATAAAACGCTAACCGGCATCAGGCCGCCCGATGTATCCATGTCATAACTAACGCTTGTCATTCTTTTGATGCTTTGTAGAACTTTTGTTAGTATTTTCTGAATTTACTTAGGATAAGTCTCGCCTGCTCAGGCAGGCCACGAAATTATTTTGAAAAGAATAGTGCAGAAATATAATATGTCAGGAACCAAATAGATAATATACACGCAGAATCACTATGTAATTATTTATTTATTTCTCTTCAAGTTTTCTTTCGAGAGTGAGTGGATTAACAAACATTTAATAATTTCTTTTTCTATTTTTGTTCTTCTTCTTTTATTGTGTCCGTTATGCTGACAGGAACGTAGCTCCGATCCTGTTTTTGACTATCCCATCATTTAGTCAATGTCTCGATAGTTCATATTTTCATAATTCTGGAATTTTTCACCTCGTATTTTCGGATATTTTCATATAAATACGTTTCCTGCTAGCTTGACGTCAAGCTAGCAGGAAACGTTCTCAATCACAGCGATCACTGCACCTTTTGCACTGCTTCCTATGTCAGCATTTAGTCATGCATTTGTCAATCTCACATACCAAGTTTCATCAAATTTGGTTTAGTAGCAACGGAAATATTACGATGTGTTTATTTGAAAATTTAACGGACGCCATGTGCCATTTTGAGGTTATTTTCGGCCAAAGTAATTTCACTTGAATCGAGTCACCTGCAGCTTATTTCCAAGAAATAGTTATACCGAGGGATTCTTTAGAATTTTATCTTTCAGATAGCAGTCCAACATCGTAGCTTTCTAGTGTTTTTATCCTAATAAAACCATATATACAGTTTACATGCCAATATGTCCAAAGTGCAGTGCAAAGTGATACCAGGATAGGGATAATAAACTTCATAGAAAAAATCATACGACAGAAATGTATAAGTCAGACACAGTATTTCCAGCTTTTAAAACAAGATTAAAGTATTCATCATCATCATCTTAGATAAGTTCACAGCTTATTACCATGATTAAGATATGCCGATGCATTCTGCAGTATTTTTCAGCTTTACTTCACAAGTTATCGAAGAGATATTATGTGGTAACACGGGTACGTGGCCAGTAGCACTGACCGACCATGCCAAGCTAGCGAGGGTTGCTCACAGTACGTAACATAGCTGCATGATGATTGTTTCTGCCTCTCCGATGTACTGTGTGTGACTTACCGCCATGTCGATACCAACCTTATGACTTAAAATTCAAAATGGCGGAAACAAATGATGGTATAAAAAACTGATATGGGTGTCGTTTTCGACTGGTTTGGGGGTGCTGATTACGAACATCTGGTCAGATTTGAAATTCAAAATGACGAGTGCAAATGATCGTACAAAAAACTGACATGGGTGTCGTTTTCGACTGATTTGGGGTTGCTGATTACGAATATCTGGTCAGATTTGAAATTCAAAATGGCGGGTGCAAGTGATGGTACAAAAAATTGACATGGGTATCTTTTTCGACTAATTTAGGGGTGCTGATTACGAATATCTGGTCAGATTTGAAATTCAAAATGGCGGGTGCAAATGATGGTACGAAAAATTGACATGGGTATCTTTTTCGACTAATTTGGGGGTGCTGATTACGAATATCTGGTCAGATTTGAAATTCAAAATGGCGGGTGCAAATGATCGTACAAAAAACTGACATGGGTGTCGTTTTCGACTGATTTGGGGTTGCTGATTACGAATATCTGGTCAGATTTGAAATTTCAAAATGGCAGGTGCAAGTGATGGTACAAAAAATTGACATGGGTATCTTTTTCAACTAATTTAGGGGTGCTGATTACGAATATATGGCCAGATTTGAAATTCAAAATGGCGGGTGCAAATGATGGTACGAAAAATTGACATGGGTATCTTTTTCGACTAATTTAGGGGTGCTGATTACGAATATCTGGTCAGATTTGAAATTCAAAATGGCGGGTGCAAGTGATGGTACAAAAAATTGACATGGGTATCTTTTTCGACTAATTTAGGGGTGCTGATTACGAATATCTGGTCAGATTTGAAATTCAAAATGGCGGGTGCAAATGATGGTACGAAAAATTGACATGGGTATCTTTTTCGACTAATTTGGGGGTGCTGATTACGAATATCTGGTCAGATTTGAAATTCAAAATGGCGGGTGCAAATGATCGTACAAAAAACTGACATGGGTGTCGTTTTCGACTGATTTGGGGTTGCTGATTACGAATATCTGGTCAGATTTGAAATTTCAAAATGGCAGGTGCAAGTGATGGTACAAAAAATTGACATGGGTATCTTTTTCAACTAATTTAGGGGTGCTGATTACGAATATATGGCCAGATTTGAAATTCAAAATGGCGGGTGCAAATGATGGTACGAAAAATTGACATGGGTATCTTTTTCGACTAATTTGGGGGTGCTGATTACGAACATCTGGTCAGATTTGAAATTTCAAAATGGCGGGTGCAAATGATCGTACAAAAAACTGACATGGGTGTCGTTTTCGACTGATTTGGGGTTGCTGATTACGAATATCTGGTCAGATTTGAAATTCAAAATGACGGGTGCAAGTGATGGTACAAAAAATTTACATGGGTATCTTTTTCGACTAACTTAGGGGTTGCTGATTACGAATATCTGGTCAGATTTGAAATTCAAAATGGCGGGTGCAAGTGATGGTACAAAAAATCGACATGGGTATCTTTTTCGACTAATTTAGGGGTGCTGATTACGAATATCTGGTCAGATTTGAAATTCAAAATGGCGGGTGCAAATGATGGTACGAAAAATTGACATGGGTATCTTTTTCGACTAATTTGGGGGTGCTGATTACGAATATCTGGTCAGATTTAAAATAGTGCAAGTGATGGTACAAAAAATTGACATAAGTATCTTTTTCGACTAATTTAGGGGTGCTGATTACGAATATATGGCCAGATTTGAAATTCAAAATGGCGGGTGCAAATGATGATGATTTTTCGTACCATCATTTGCACCCGCCATTTTGAATTTCAAATCTGACCAGATATTCGTAATCAGCACCCCTAAATTAGTCAAAAAAGATACCCATGTCGATTTTTTGTACCATCACTTGCACCCGCCATTTTGAATTTCAAATCTGACCAGATATTCGTAATCAGCAACTCCTAAGTTAGTCGAAAAAGATACCCATGTAAATTTTTTGTACGATAATTTGCACCCGCCATTTTGAATTTCAAATCTGACCAGATATTCGTAATCAGCACCCCCAAATTAGTCGAAAAAGATACCCATGTCAATTTTTCGTACCATCATTTGCACCCGCCATTTTGAATTTCAAATCTGACCAGATATTCGTAATCAGCACCCCTAAATTAGTCGAAAAAGATACCCATGTCAATTTTTTGTACCATCACTTGCACCCGCCATTTTGAATTTCAAATCTGACCAGATATTCGTAATCAGCAACCCCAAATTAGTCGAAAACGACATCCATGTCAGTTTTTTGTACGATCATTTGCACCCGCCATTTTGAATTTCAAATCTGACCAGATGTTCGTAATCAGCACCCCCAAATTAGTCGAAAAAGATACCCATGTCAATTTTTCGTACCATCACTTGCACCCGCCATTTTGAATTTCAAATCTGACCAGATATTCGTAATCAGCAACCCCAAATTAGTCGAAAACGACATCCATGTCAGTTTTTTGTACGATCATTTGCACCCGCCATTTTGAATTTCAAATCTGACCAGATGTTCGTAATCAGCACCCCCAAATTAGTCGAAAAAGATACCCATGTCAATTTTTCGTACCATCATTTGCACCCGCCATTTTGAATTTCAAATCTGGCTTATATTCGTAATCAGCACCCCTAAATTAGTCGAAAAAGATACTTATGTCAATTTTTTGTACCATCACTTGCACCCGCCATTTTGAAATTTCAAATCTGACCAGATATTCGTAATCAGCACCCCCAAATTAGTCGAAAAAGATACCCATGTCAATTTTTCGTACCATCATTTGCACCCGCCATTTTGAATTTCAAATCTGACCAGATATTCGTAATCAGCACCCCCAAATTAGTCGAAAAAGATACCCATGTCAATTTTTCGTACCATCATTTGCACTCGCCATTTTGAATTTCAAATCTGACCAGATATTCATAATCAGCACCCCGAAATTAGTCGAAAAAGATACCCATGTCAATTTTTCGTACCATCATTTGCACCCGCCATTTTGAATTTCAAATCTGACCAGATATTCGTAATCAGCACCCCTAAATTAGTCGAAAAAGATACCCATGTCAATTTTTTGTACCATCACTTGCACCCGCCATTTTGAATTTCAAATCTGACCAGATATTCGTAATCAGCAACCCCAAATCAGTCGAAAACGACACCCATGTCAGTTTTTTGTACGATCATTTGCACCCGCCATTTTGAATTTCAAATCTGACAAGATGTTCGTAATCAGCACCCCCAAACCAGTCGAAAACGACACCCATGTCAGTTTTTTATACCATCATTTGTTTCCGCCATTTGAATTTTAAGTCATAAGGTTGGTATCGACATGGCGGTAAGTCACACACAGTACATCGGAGAGGCAGAAACAATCATCATGCAGCTATGTTACGTACTGTGAGCAACCCTCGCTAGCTTGGCATGGTCGGTCAGTGCTACTGGCCACGTACCCGTGTTACCACATAATATCTCTTCGATAACTTGTGAAGTAAAGCTGAAAAATACTGCAGAATGCATCGGCATATCTTAATCATGGTAATAAGCTGTGAACTTATCTAAGATGATGATGATGAATACTTTAATCTTGTTTTAAAAGCTGGAAATACTGTGTCTGACTTATACATTTCTGTCGTATGATTTTTTCTATGAAGTTTATTATCCCTATCCTGGTATCACTTTGCACTGCACTTTGGACATATTGGCATGTAAACTGTATATATGGTTTTATTAGGATAAAAACACTAGAAAGCTACGATGTTGGACTGCTATCTGAAAGATAAAATTCTAAAGAATCCCTCGGTATAACTATTTCTTGGAAATAAGCTGCAGGTGACTCGATTCAAGTGAAATTACTTTGGCCGAAAATAACCTCAAAATGGCACATGGCGTCCGTTAAATTTTCAAATAAACACATCGTAATATTTCCGTTGCTACTAAACCAAATTTGATGAAACTTGGTATGTGAGATTGACAAATGCATGACTAAATGCTGACATAGGAAGCAGTGCAAAAGGTGCAGTGATCGCTGTGATTGAGAACGTTTCCTGCTAGCTTGACGTCAAGCTAGCAGGAAACGTATTTATATGAAAATATCCGAAAATACGAGGTGACAAATTCCAGAATTATGAAAATATGAACTATCGAGACATTGACTAAATGATGGGATAGTCAAAAACAGGATCGGAGCTACGTTCCTGTCAGCATAACGGACACCTTTTATTTACGGCTTCTTCTGTCATCTTTGCTGTCCGAGTGAAGCTTCTGTCAGGAACTACTATAGTACAGCCAAATATTTTTAAGCAACAAGGGTTACATGACCATCTCGCTGTTCACACGTGCGTGTTCGAATTCTGAGTTTTTTACGTTTAGCGGATTCCAGATATTGGTTTGCGAGCTCGAATTTTTTGTATGGAAATACGCTGGTACCCCCATATACTGCTAGGGGCGCTTATCGTATTTCTATACAAAAAGTTCAAGCTAACCGAAATCCGGTATCCGGAAAACGAAAAAAACTCAGAATACGCCTGCAGAGGGCGGATTCTTGAGTTCTGAAAACCAAATTAAGATCTTATGATACATAGACCATAATTCTAGATTTAACCATTGCGTAGTTCCATTCAAACTTGTTACGAACAGTTAAATTAAAGTATGCGTAAATTCAAAATAATTTCGGAACTCTAACCGCTTTTAAAGTATCGCAACATCTTTTTTTCGGTTTTATCACAACACTAACAATTTCTCCGGTAGATTTCCGTCTGACAGAAAAATGGTACAGTATATGTGAAATGTTACAAGTTTTTAAATAAATTACTCTAAATTGGTAGAAATTTATCGGAAAAGTAGAAGGATTGTTCGTCATTCTTTTTTTACATACCTACGTAATGTATTTCAAATCAGATTGTTGATTTATATAAGTGTTTTAAAAATGCTCAATGCTGATAGATAAAACTCTAAAAGTTCAGCGGGGTGATTGTGTAAGAGTTTTTGCTAACAAATTCCTGTTGCAACATGCATGCAATTTGACACTCGGTGAGTCTGATAACAACAGATGATACGCAATCAGAGAGCAGTGGGCGTATTCTGAGTTTTTTTCGTTCTGCGGTTATCGGATTTCGGTTTGCAAGCTCGAACTTTTTGCATGGAGATACGTTAATACCCCCATGGGCCGCTAGGGGCGCTTATCATTTCTTCATACAAAAAGTTCGAGCTCGCAAACTGAAATCCGATATCCGCAAAACAAAAAAAACTCAGAATCCACCCTCAGGTATCCGGAAAACGAAAATAACTTAGAATATGCCTACAGGTCTGCCATAAAACAAGTTAAGCTGCGAATGGTTTTAAAGATAACACGACGTTTACCGCTCAACGAAGGGGACACGGGTCAGTTAGTTCACTAATTAAAAAGCATTATTAAAAGAGAGATACGTACGCAATAGCCCTACTGGACGAAAAAATGGTGATCCTATTTGGTTTATCACCTATATGTATCACCCACATTGTAACCACCTTTATGCCTCATGAGACTAGGACCTTGTCCGATAAATTAATTTCAACCAAAATTGAAGGTGTTTTAAATTTTAAGTTAAATTTTTCTTGAAAATAGTAGTAATTCAATTTAAAAAATGGCAATAGTTTAAGATAACGGAAGCAGCCATTTCTATGACGTCATGGGAGGAGTTTAGTTGAAGATCGAATTCGGATTCGGTTGGCGGGCGCGGCCATCTTGGTGAATTAGTGACCTGGCGATTCGGTTTTAGTTAGTGAAAAATCATTTGTCATCCACAATGTCCGAAAGGGAAGATAATGTGTACAAAGCTAAGCTCGCCGAGCAGGCTGAGCGGTATGATGGTGAGTACATATTTTTGTTTTATCCTTCACCGTTACGGCAAAAATCCTATCGCAATTTCGCCGACAGTTGAAAGACGTTTTGGTGATAGTTGGGGAAATTTCTAGATGAACTTAGTCGATATGTCCATGTAAAGTACTGATTTAATTATAAATAGGTCCAGTGCATTTATAATTTATCATTAGCGGCGTACTAACAAATCGAAGGAGGCATTCGTTAGGCTTGGTCAGCGATCGATGCGTCATCCGCCGGTGGGTTGTCCTTTACATTTTTTACAGCCAAGAAATGGGTCTGAAGGTCCTAAGCTACTGTCACAACATTCCTGTATGAATAATAGTCAGATTGTCAGTCTTGAAACCTGGGAATTCGACTGTATAAAGTGATGAATTCTCATTTGAGTTGGTAAAGTACCTACCTATGAAAAAATTGTCTCCAGTATGACCTATTCCAGGGAGGTAAAATTGCGATCGATGTCATTAGAATCGGTCATGCATGTCGCACCTTGGACAAATCACTAGATAAAGAGCTTGCGGAACGGTCTGATTGTATTAGGCGGCGCAGTTCGCTTCGGATTTCACCTATTGTTCACGATTTAACACTACGGGAAATCTACCTGTTCTATCTTTTTCGAGCAATGCGGTCATTGTAAAGGTTATCTGAGAGATTCTGCTGACTTTCATTGTCTAACTTAACGCGATTAGATTATCCAACTACGAACTTACGAATAGTTGAGTTCATTGACCTTTGTTAGAATTATCACTGAAAAATATCAATTACGTATCTAATCATTTTTATTGAAAAAATATGTGGCCTAGTTAAAAATTTAATACTGAAAGTTCATTCATAACCTACATATGGTGTCTTTTCATTTGTAATTCATGCTGCATTCTAAAATCAATAAGCTAGGAAGATTGTTAAGACTAACAGTAAGGCATGAATGAATGTATGCCTGTAATAAGTATGCATGCAACATGCCTAGGTGCCTATTAGTCCACAATCTATCTAACATTCCCATTTCTGATTTTTGTCACTTGAAATCTATAACCACACCCAGACATATCTTTGTCAAGTTTAAGTTTACCTTCATATTTATCCTTGTGGTTTGTAAAGCAATTGGTTGATCCTCAATAGGAGCATTGTTGCAAGTTGTAATTTTATAAATCAATGCCAACATTTTTAGCATTAGAACATGAATTTATCATTTACCTGGTAACAAGAAATTATAAGTAAAACTAACATTTTTGTTTTACTTATTGGGTGGAGTTGCACTTTATGAAAAAAATACTTAGGAAGTATTAGGTGCTGCATCTAGGTTATTGAATTGAGGGTCTATACTAATGGTTGCAGGGCAAATCTGCTATTTAATTTCCCAGGACTCCAGCATCCTGGAAAAATGGGCAATGGATCATATAAGTATAAGTCATCTCTTATACTTTATAC
The DNA here is from genome assembly GCA_947095575.1 of Electrophaes corylata. Lineage (NCBI taxonomy): Eukaryota > Metazoa > Arthropoda > Insecta > Lepidoptera > Geometridae > Electrophaes > Electrophaes corylata. The sequence continues at coordinate 9,400,727 of OX352720.1, forward strand.
ATCTTGAAGGTGCAAAGGGATGGTTATTATTGAATTGAACCACCCTTACAATGACTGAAGTTCTGACTGATAGAAGCACCTCTGATCTGGTCTGTTATATAACTCATGCCTAGGGTTTGGCCTACTTTTATTCTATGGATGGTGCATTCTCTGTGAGGTTAATTATTATCAATAGTGGTAGAGGTACTTCCATTGACCATAAACATAGGATATGCTCTTGAATCTTACCTTGAACCTTTACATGTTTCAGTTTTGCATATAGGTACCTCGCTAAGTTGAAATGGCACTATACTGAAGCTTCCTTATTTTGTAAAAACAACCAAAAAAAAAAACATTCTTCGGAACCAAGCTGTACATATTTTACCTGTATAGGCTCAGTTGCATTTTACGATATACATAATTTAGATACATTCAAAATTATCTTTAGCTGTGATTTTATTGGGCATTTCCTTTGCTTATAGTTTTTCTTTATAATATTATTTTAATGGGTTATGATGAATCAAGAATAAAGTATGACTAAACCAGGTAGTCATGAAAGCAGAGGTTCAGAGAAGGTGGTATGGAGTTATGATCATCTTCCTGATCTTCATGATGTGGAGTTGCACCCTGGAGTATCTTCATTTCCCTTTACCATAGCTGGAGTGGAATGTACTTCCAACATGTGCTAATTCTTATGAGATGTTAGAATTTAGGGATTATACTGTGCGAAGCTGCTTCATTTTTCAGTCTTATTCCGTTGATTCTGCATGTATATTTTTACACTTTATTATATTAAGGTGCATTGGTGAATAATTGGTGTACAGCAGAAATTTGTGATTGAAATTATTGGTGTCACAGGGGTTAACAGCCTCTCAGTCTGTGACCTTGACATAAGACATAAAAGCTGATAACATAATTTGATAAAGGTCAATGATAATGAGTGACGCATGCACTATGTCTAAGTAGGTATATTTATTTTTAGGTAAATTTATTTGATTCGGATCAAGTTTGTATGATGCAAAATTTAGTAACAAATTATGTTTAGTGGCTATGTTAATAAAACATTTATGAAAAACAGTAGAAACAGCCTCAAAACTTAAATCCTGGGTAGATAGATGTCTCTTTAAATGCCTTAGTACCTCATAGTACCGACTTAAGCTTCTTTGAGGATATCTTTATGGGTTGTGAGTCTGCATCCAAACATTACATTTGACACACTTCGTAGTTGGTATTCCATATGGGACAGATTGCAAGTCCATTACCACGGCCAGAATACTACCCAGCAAGATTTACAGCCACAACCTGGGACAAGGCAGAGTTGCTCCCACTGCACCGCCAATGCTCCCACTTAAACACTTGTGGTTTTTTCATAATTATAAGTTGGTAGCTCCACTACATAAAATTGCTGAAAAGTCTGCTGTCTCTTTATTCATATATAAATGACAATCACTAAAAACCATTGTAAAATGATAGGGTGCTAAAAGAATTGTCCAATCATTCAAATTGCCACATACCCACTTACTCAGTGATTAATATTCTTTAAGTGACAGTTTGAAAGCCCCTACCAGAATACCAGTTACCTGTGTCATGCTTTCAAAGTATTCAGTATAAGGTGGGCTAGGCTATAAAGTTCACGAGGTTTTACGGCATCAGCCTAAATAAGTACACTGCTGGACTTGGTCTACTCCCTCATATTTGGGCGTTCGTCAGTCACCAGCCTTGTTAGGCGCATATTTATTGCTTAGGAGATGTTACTGCCTATTTCTTGACGTGTCTTCTTAGTCGTCTCTTGCGACGTTCATAGGATTTAATGGCGGGGGGGTCCGATTCTTAGCTGGTACCACCAGCCGGGCTAAGATGTGCAACGTGAGATATGTCGCGCTCGACACGAGATATTCTTCCTATCGCGGTGCACATGTTGAAAATTGTAGACAAAAAAACCATAAATAGGCTAAAACATTAGCGCTAAGTCTTCATTAGATATAACAAGATCAGTTTTTAACACTGCCATCTTAGTAGATGTAGAGATAAAGGGATATCTCTATTGCACGAGACAAAGAGTAGACAAATTTTGTCGCGTTGCACATCTTAGCCCTCCAGGATAGAATCATTTTTCAACAGTATTGTCATAAAAATCCTTGTTTTCCAGAAATGGTGGAGGCTATGAAGAACGTTGCCTCGCGGAACGTCTCTGACAATGAGCTCACAGTTGAGGAGAGGAATCTGCTATCAGTCGCCTACAAGAACGTGATAGGCGCACGCCGCGCTTCCTGGCGGATTATCTCCTCAATCGAACAGAAGGAAGAGACCAAAGTAAGTGCATCCTCCTCCGTCTTCCTTGTACCCACCGGCTGAAATAACCAGGAAACAAACATACCTGTCCTGGAAATGTCGACGGTCTGTCCAAAATGTTGCAGTTTCTAATGATGATTTTACTTTGTAGGCAGAATAAAATACCATTGCTTGGTTAGATATGTATAAAAAATATTATTAACCGAATAAAAGTACTCGACTGGAGACCACTAACTGGAGGACACGAAGCGTAGGACGGCCTCCCACCCGTTGGACCAACGACGTTGCTCAGATCACAGGAAGTTGGTGCATGGAAAAGGCTCAAAATCGTTCTTCCTTGAAACTCATGGAGGGGCCTATGTCCAGCAGTGGATAAAGATAAAGATAAAGATCATTTATTTGCTTAGACATGTGTGTAAAATAGATGACAAAATATTATAAGACAACATGCAATACCGCAATATTTCTACAGGCTGATGGTGATGACGATGGTGATATTAGTATGATGTTTACGAACGAATCAAACCGATAAGGAAATAATAAGAGTTTCAGGAAGGCCTCTCAAATTGTATCAGTTATTAAGTATTATCACTTAAATACACAGTTACTGTACCTATTTTCTTTTTACGAAAGTCTCCGCTTCACAGATATAACGATCTTAGGAAAAGATAAGATCATTAAACTAGTGAATAGAACCACACAATGCTCACCTAATTAGTAATTAGGAGAAATGGAGCAACTTCTGTAGCAAAATACTATTCCACTCACTTCCCAACTGGACTCAGCTGCTGTATTATTCATCCAAATTAGTGTAATGCCCAATTAGCCACTAACCAGATTAGTTTACTTGCACATGAGTGCTTGTGCTTAGTTCAGGAACACTACCCTCTACCTTACAATCACATTTTCTTACGATTCCTAATCTGGCAATCTTCTTTTCAATCGATGACACACTATGAACCTGACGAAATAAAGGTCATCGAATCTGTCAAAACGGAATAATTCAGTTAAGGTCTTAACTAAATCGCTATTTTTCTATACCAATTATAAGAATCTTTGTCCAGACTGACTGGACTGACATAGACAAAGCACAGCCTAAACAACTGGTCATAGACTTGAAATTCTTAAGATTTATTCGGTTTGGTTCGTAAAGGTGTAGGAATTCTCGAAATTGTACCCCTAAACAGGTACAGCAGGGGTTGAAGTTTGTATGAAAATAACTACACGCGGACGAAATCGCGCACGCGTTTGGCTAGTTAATAATCTAATTTGTAGTTTCGGCCACCTCGACTGTCACTCCTTATCAGATAACATACCACTGGCGTACTATATAGGTACGATTAAATAGTTTTGGTGTGACGTAGTTTTGACGAGGCTAATACTTAGCATGGTACAGCTTGTCAAACAAAAATCTGGTATTTACCATTCTCATGGTTTTGGAAGTAGTGACGCAATGGAATTCCATACTGTAACAAATAAACAGCTCTTGACATTCTACCAATCTATTAGATCGTGAGGAAACCAATTAGTATTCTAGCAGCGGCGATGGGTTTGCAACCTGTCATGTATGGAATGCCCACTGCTGCAAAATGTGGATATTTATTAAATTTAATATTTGGACGTACTTCTGATTACTCCCTTAGACATTTTCAAAGATACTTGAGTGAGAACTTTGTAGTATCGTGTCTGAGGATTAATATTGAAGCTAATTCTTTTATATAGGTTGATGGTTATTGTACTAACTGTATTAACGCTAAAGTTCCCTAGCGCCAACAGATGGGTAAATATATTCGTCGTTTTTGTGAGTGACATTTCAATAAACACACCACAAAGAGGCTGTTATTTTTTATTAGAGACAAAATGCGAAGGAAATGGGAAGGGAACGTTGATTTGCCGTGTAATAAGGAAAATGACTCATCCGTGGTATTCTATCTCGTTCACAAGCAATATTAACTACTTAGCTACGTATTAAATTGGAAAATTATGCGACCATATCCCTACATTTGAATCACAAAATAGGAGAAATTAAATTCGTCCATTTGTTATTAGCATAGTTTGAGAAAAACAAGACATCAGAATAGTTAGTAGGCCAGCTACTAGATATAAATTTTATTGCACCTCTAGATTTCATAATAATTACAATCATAAATTCTATAGAGTACACGCACTCGAGAAACAGCTGGGCTAGATAATTTTACGCGTAGTGTAGCCTCCCTAGAATATTATCCCATCTGGGCAATCTGCCTCGCAGACTCCAGTCGCCAGCGAACTGTACACGGCATTATGAAATATCGATTTTTGTCCCAGCCATTTTGCAGGGCGTTATACTAACTGTTTTCGATGTAGGTACTTGTTACGTACGAAGTTTGTTCGTAGGTACGTGTATGTGTCATTCAGTAAGCGATCGAAGCTTGTATAACTTATTATTGTGAACATTTTCAATTGACATGCTGCTATTTTCTGTCGCATAAACGGTCACCATGCCGCGTCATAACCTACAAACGTACAAAATGGAGTCTCATTCGTTCTATAGCGGTTGCGCCTAACCTAGTATAGCGTGTTGCATTGTAGTAGGTAGGTACCATTGGATCGCCATTATGTATAGAAGGTCTATTTCTCGTGAATTTACTTGGAAATTAAGCCGCAGTACCGAGAAAAAGTTATCAAAGGCCTCACGCTCCAAAGGATGCTTTGTAGCTTGACGTCAACGGCAACTCGGTATTTTTATAGCTACCAACAAAGTTTCGTGAAAGAGTCGCAATGTACTTAAGAATTTGTAATCAATCTCTTTTTCTTTGGTTTCGTCACATCACTCATTTATACGGACCGAAGCCATTTTGTTTTTATATTTTGTTCGGCATAGGTACCGTACCTACTAAAATAACTGCTGTTAGCATCGTAAACTCTTTGTTATTAGATTTTAGCCGTTGAAAGCTGCTCAGTCTGAAACACAATCATAATTATCCAAGATCAAAGCATTAATTCGTACAAAGCTACACGAGTCTGGCTCTCTCGACGATAGCTGATGTCACGGCAACTTGTCTCTAAAAGTTATAATGAAACCAATAATGCATGAGCTTCTTCTAGGCTTCCACTGACTTGGGAATTACTTTGAAAGTCGCGCAGGTGCTTGTAAAAGTTGGCGAATGATCACTGACGATGTTATTATATAGACATCAGTGTCTTGTCTACTTGAGGGTCGCATATGTTATTCTGTGAGTTGGATCATTGAAACCTCAGCAAAATAGCACTGTATTTCATAGCTGCGTCGAAGCGCTGCAACGTAACGTACGAGAGAGTAAAACAGAAGAATAAACAGTTTACGTCATGCTATACTAGCTTTTATCTACTGAAGGTCATATCATATTACTTATTCCATACAGATAATGAAATAATATGTTGTCATAACACGAAATGCATTGAGCGAAACGCTCTCGTGACGGAATGGGACTGAACAAACAAAATCAAACGAGCAAGACAAAGTTAGCTGGGCATCGTTCGCCTTCGTTTGTATTATGTCGTTTGTTAAATCCGTGCGAAATGGGTAACATACAGCGATGCCCTTGCACCGCTGTAGTTAAAAAGTGCTATTAGTAGATACTGCGATTCTAAGTTCCCATCACTACCTTATCATCATCATTATCATCAACAGCCTGTAGAAGTCGCATAGCTCTCTCCCACACGTTTCCAGGAAAAATTATTTTGAGCTTCGGTCCTTCGACTTCCCGGGATCTAACAATGTCAATCCATCGGGTAGGAGGGCGTCCTACGCTTCATCTTCCGGTTCGTGGGCGCCACTCAAAAACTTATATTCACAAGCCGTTGTCGGTTCTACGAGCGATATGGTCTGCCCATTGCTACTTCAACTTGCTGATTCTGAGAGCTATGTCGGTGACCTTCGTTCGTCTGATTTCCTCAATTCTGATTCTATGTCATAGAGAAACTCCCATAGCATAGCTCTCTTCATAGCCCGTTGTGCAACTCTGAGCTTGTAAGACCAAATCACTCACGAAATGAGCTCGCATTACACAAAAACATCCGTAACATAATAAATGTTGGTGGTTCCACTAATGAACATTATCGTTTATTAATTATCTCTGGAGATGATTAATTGTTTTTTCTTGTCTTTGCATTCTATACACGAGTCTGTCTTACTTATAAGCGTCACCGGACCCTTCTCACCATACCTCGACGCAAAGTAATAAAGAAAGATTCAAGAATCTGATTTAAATGCCAAAACTGCTCTACTTAGATATAAAAACTTTCACAATTTTTTGCAACAGTGGTGGCGAGATGACCGTTAGGAATGCAACATTTTGTTTCCCAATGTCTCAGCATGTCTGTTGGTCTGTGGTCATTTTGAAAATTGTATCGCGTACTGATTGCTAGTAGTACTAAGACTATTTCTACCGGTGGAGCAGCTTTACTGTTTCGGTTTGAAGGAGAATTACAGGTCCATTTAAGACGCAGATTAGTGACGCAGACGTAGACACTTTCCAAGCGTGCGCGACCTGCTAGGCAACGCTTTATTATAGGTAATGCCAGTTAACACATCAGGTGGGCTATCTGATTCTTCCATGAGCAGTTAGTTGCATACAAAAATGTGTAAGGGCTTGTTGAGATTTATGAAAGCAACCTCATTACATAGTTTTATGTACTTTATGGTTTTGACTTATGTCATTCATGCCTTCTGAGCCCTGGATAACTCATTATTATTAAAAATCTTTTGAATACAGTAACTAAACTTGCTGTTTCCTTCCAAGACCCTGAAAATCTTAACAGTTTCTGATATCCAAGACGGGCAAACTTTTGATACAAAATGCCAGTTAGGCAAAAGACATGATGCAGTCTAAACCTCAGTCTGAAGACGTCTAGACAACAACTATAATAATGATGTGTCAAAATGGTCTGTACTCGTCAAACCGGCCTTGAATGCATGAATGACAGCGATTGATTCGCATCGCAGTGACTCATGCGAGAGAGTTCATGCAATCGAACGTGATTAAACTGGTAAAAAGGTCACTGTCAGGTTAATCTGCATATTATCGATTCCCCTATTGAAACTTACACTACCCGTATATCTAAATCTAACGGTTTTATTTTGCTGCATTTGACATGGTGTAATTCAAGTTTCTGAGCCTCGAGACGGAGGTTTTTACGTGGTTTCTGTGTGCGAGTGATTTTGGTAAAGTCGTAGTGAGAATAGTCGTTCACTGAGACTCTAAAGAGATATACAAAATTATTCTCAAAACGTACTCGGGAAGACACAAAAACTCAGATTTAGGGTTCTGTAAATATCTTTCTCTTATTCACCTACAACCACGAACTCTCCGTATTCATCATATATGACACTAGTACTCATGGCATCACCCTAAACTTGTTAACTGCTGGACTATAAGAATATGAGATTTGAGAAAACTGTTCAGCAGTATTTTATGTCATAATTTCAATGTATTTACGGAAAACATGTACTTAGAATTGGTTGGTGATAAATTAGTCTGCTCCTGACATCATCATATCAATGAAAGTATGTCGCACACGCCCATACATAACACGCGGTTAATAAAGCTAAAATTACCGACCTAGGTACTCCATGAAATTGGGCGTGGCACTTTCTTTACTGCGTATTATATAAAACCTGCTTGTAGTGTATCTATCTAGGTAAGTGTCCTTACACTTTGTCTATCTTTAGCGTAGCGTAGGTGCATTGTACTTACTGCTCTGTGGTCATTGTCATTATCATCAGCTAGGCCAACGTTGGACATAGATAAATATGCTAGCGCTAATCGTATTCAAAATGCCGTCTTGTTATTTCTGCCAACATTCGGTTTGTTTTAAAATCATTCTAGTAGTTCTATTGACTAACTAGCGAGAGTGGACTTAAAATATGCTGTCGTACAACTCAATACTATAGCGTAGCGTAAATAAAAATTGAAGTAAACTAAATTTTATAGCGTGCTTCCTCAGCGCCTAATATAAGTTATACTTACTATAATAGTAATAGATACAATATAATTTAAGTAATATGTATAAGTTTACACGTTACTTAAATTTCTTTATCTATTTAGTTTTATTATCGGAAGACCTAGCAATCACACATAAAATTTCGGATATATGAACTAATCGCGTACTACCAGCTTCTATTTTTTACGACTGATGGAACAAACAGATGACCCACCTGATGTGAAGTGGTTACAAACCATCACTTATAACAAATCATCGCCTCGCAGGTCACGCAGGTTCGTTAGCGACGTGACCTGCTGCAATACACGGCTCTGCGTCCATTACCCTAAGGCATACAGATGTTAAGATTCACGTGCGTGTAATTTCACTTTTCAAAACGCAACATACTCGTGGCAGGTTGCTTGACGGCAGGAATAGGCATGGTGGTAGTACTTCCTCAAGTTGAATTCGTTTACGTTGAGTTTACTGTGGATCTTTGAATCATAGCAGAACTTATTGTTTTATTCTTTGAATAGAAAACAGTGTGTAATTCGTAATTAGACACGCCTTTTCTTTTTCCCATCCTTTGTGGAACGAAATACGATCGCCATGTTACATAAGAGTGCTCTTGGCACCACTGCTCTAGCTTTACGTTTATTGCTCATCAAAATAGGCATGTTCCGAAAAAGATCTGTTTAATTATGGTGTGAACCTAAAGTTACAGTTAGATTATAAGATTAAAGCAATAAAATGTGTTGTTGGGTTAGAAATCTTAATTTGATTTAAGCCACATAGATCTCAATTGCGTCTTGAAAGATATCTAATTAATTATGAAAGGGTACTTAGTACATATGATATTGGCATGGAGTTTATGTCGAACCTTACATAATCGGTTAGCGAAGTATGGATTGTAATCTAAGAGATATCACACTAGTGTGTTATTTGTCGTAATAACAGAAAGAAGGTAATTCCACGAAAAAGATGACGATTGCCTTACATAACTTTTGTCCATACAACATAGTCTCGTAAAATATACTGTGAAATTGGCTGACACGACTGTTTCTATAATAATAATTATGTTGGACAATCCACACAGCATCATCTAGCCCCAAGCTAAGCAAAGCTTGTGTTATGGGTACTAGATGACTGATATACTTAATACAATACATTACATACATAGATATTTTTATTATACATAGAAAACACCCAGAACACCCGGAATAAATATTTGCAGATCGTACAAACATTTATCCCAAGGCGGAAATCGAACCCGCAACCTCCGCGTTGCAGGCGGACATTCGCTATCTCTATCCATTCCATGAATAGTCCCAACTTATGCTTTGGTAGGATTTTTAATAGCCTCTCAGATTTATGAGCAAAAATGGCAAAATACCGACGAGAATCAAAGTACTGAGTCCCACGCGTATCATCTGTACTACTCTCGCATGGCTATTGATTATGTCATTGTGTGATGAATAGTTAGTATTGGGAAGCTACAACATTATTCATTGCAGGGCGCCGAGGACAAACTGAACATGATCCGGGCGTACCGCAGCCAAGTGGAGAAGGAACTGCGCGACATCTGCTCCGACATCCTCAACGTGCTCGACAAGCACCTCATCCCCAGCTCGCAGACCGGCGAGTCGAAAGTCTTCTATTACAAAATGAAGGTCAGTACACAACACTTACTAAACACCATTTTATATACATCCTAAGTTTTACAAGTTATAGGTTCGCAGATTGTTGAATCTAGGTGGTTTGCGTAAAAAAAATATCCTACTAATATTATAAATGCTAATGTTTGGATGGATGGATGTTTGTTTGTTACTCTTTCACGCTCTAACCAGTGGACCGATTTGGATGAAATTTGGAATTGTAATCTGGAATAGGACATAGGCTACTTTTTATCCCGAAAAAATAATGGGAACGGGAAAAAACTGCCACGCGGGCGAAGCTGCGAGTGGCCTCTAGTCTAACATAAATTATTATTATCAACGCATTTATTTTAGATAATACAATCCATAAAACAAAAGTTCCACAGTAAAAAAGAAAAGTGTATTAAGTAGGTCTTCACCGTCTACTTACCTCCGGATTTCAAGATTAGAGCATAGTAGATATTTCTCATTGTCGTACAAAGCGCGATGATTTTACGTTTATTGTGTGTACTGGCGTTGAAAGTATGAAACTCCGTAACGTCGTCAGTGTTTTCAGATCGCTACAATACAGGAATTCTCAAGTTAAGAGTGAACAGGTGGATTATAATTAAGCATACTCCACCTTAGGCTGTATCTCCACTTTCCTTTATGTGTCCATTAGCCAAGCGCAAACTTCTAATCTAGAATTTCGACAGTCCATTTATTTTATTTTTTACCAACATCGTTTCGACAGCCGTTGAGATTTACCTAACAAAGTAATGTATTTTAGTTTAAGCTTTATTCATTGAAGTCTAAAGTGTTAATCATTAATTATTAAACACTCCATTTATAAGCAGAAATAATTTATCGAAAACACATTTGTTGTCAAAACTGCCAAGAAACACACCCTCTTAGTAAGCCTCAAAACTTATCAATATATTTAGCTGGAAATTCCGAACTCAAAAAGCCAAGGATGATGTATACCTAAATATTGAACTGGGAATTCCTATTCTTAAAGTATGTTCGATAAATTAATATTCCGGCATCCCAATCATTTGTCCATTCGTCCGCTACAGGCTGAATACCCGTTCGATTCCTTGACCTGGATAAATCGGGTCACGGACGACGCCACGCAAACTAGACCCCTCGTTTTAGCTTAGCTTTATACGTTCGCATACAAAAGTAGTTATCAATTATTCTTTGAATTCCTATACATTTGCACGAAATCCAATATTGTGAAATCTACTGTCCTAGGGGAAACCTGTGCCCAGCTATTGACTTGTAAATGTATGTGAGACACTCCCAATACAACTACAGGGAAAATGGTTTTGGTAAGATATCCATGGGATCCTATTTTAAGCTATCATAGTTATCTAGTAGCTAGTATTAGTCCTTCGATACCTAACTAACTTGTAATGTGTTAATCTGTCTGTTTAATGGCACTGATTTCTATATTATTTGGTTCAGAAGATAATGTAATATTTCAGTAAGATCTGATTTGTTCATTTCGCCGTCGTTTTATTTCTCGGTACATTAGCTCTGAAGCGCGTCTAGCCACTAAAGGTGAAAGCGGGTTCTTTACCCAATTGATTTGAATTTTTGATTGAATTGATTGATTTGTCGTATTACTTATTTTTTTGTAGTCGCGTCGTGTTAAGTCAATGACCTTATCGAGATGGTAACCTATAGAAAAGGTTGTGCGTGGTTACTGCTGAAAGTAGTAAACGCGAAAGACATAATAAACATCGCTAGTAATGATCACATACGTATTTGAATGAGCGAGCGGAACGTCTCAATTTCGAAATTGGTCAAAAAATGCTTTTGTTTGTCAGTCTGTTTTTGCCTACAGGTCGCATTTTTCAACCTATTTTGACACACAACTTCCTTGGAATATTAAATTTTTTTAGTAGATCACTTTTTTTAGATAGTGGGGTAGTTTGTTGTAGCTTTATTTATCGACGGATTTCAATCAAATTTGAGAGACACACTAAGGAGTTCACTCTACGCAAGATGTTGCGAAAAAAGGGGAAGTCTGATGTAGCGTTTTATATGGACGGATTTCAATTTTGGGAGTCAGAAAAAAGTTTTGGTTATTGCATGGTGGTTATAAGGGCTCATGACGTTTATTATTCTCACAGAACCACTAGTATAATTATGTATATGCATATGTAATAATTGTTAGCGTACGCTAGGTTACAACAGTAGTTATAATAGTTACTATTAATTCTGTGCTCGGATTCTCTTGTATACATGAGGGTGTGGCAGAATACGATGAGTAGGTACAACTATTTGAATGTGACATCTCTGTTGCTCTTTAAAAAGGTTACTTTGTACTGATTCATAGAAAACTAGGTCAAGCGTTACTAGAGTCTAAAGAATCTGCACAGGAAGGAGTCGTTAGTGTAAAGCCAGTCGTTTTAACGTTATGCGTCATAAATATAAATGGTGGCTTTAAAAAAACTATAATAGGACATTTATTACGTTTTCATTTCCACGCATTGCAATTTCTAAAGTAAATTATTAAGTAGGTACTTTTTAATGAATCATTTGATAGACTTGGATAATATCCAATCTTCTAGGAATAAAAATGTAACGAGAATTTCACATCGCGTCATTGGACTCTAGATAGCGGCTTTTGCATGTTCGAAATTTACGTGTTTGGCTCCTAAGCACGGAAACGTTCCGATGTAAATTCCTCTATGGTGCCTACCCATCTAAATGGTGACTGTGTCTTCGTTGCGTAACCTATATTCCTCATTATCCTCATGCAATAGTTTCATTCTATTACCCATAGTACCTATTTCTGCCGCCAAGCAATGATGCTCGCATTGCTGTGTTCCGGATTGAAAGGTGTGGGAACCGTGTGAAATTACAGGCACATGAGGTTTAACACCATTACGCCTCAGTTGGTGAACGCTGGGTAGTGCATCGTAGGTCACGTACCTTTGGGACTCTGAAGTTGCGAATATGCGTGATTCGACAAGCAACTTTAAAGGCAGTTTAGATCTGCTGTTTTACTTAGTTAGTATATTAAGTAATGTTTTATTATGTTGTATTATAGGGCGACTACCACCGGTACCTGGCTGAGTTCGCGACCGGCAACGACCGCAAGGAGGCGGCCGAGAACTCGCTGGTCGCGTACAAGGCCGCCTCCGACATCGCAATGACCGAGCTGCCTCCCACGCATCCCATCCGTCTCGGACTCGCACTCAACTTCTCAGTAAGTACAAGTACCCTGTGTACACGACAACCATGAGGAACTTACTCTTACTCCTGCTCTGATAGGGCGGGGTAACCGACACTTATTCCATGGCGGTTCCATGGGAGCGACCCTGAGCCTTCTGATCCTAGTGTCGTCGTGGGTACAACTAATCCGATTGTGCACGCGAAAAATAAATGTGTGCATCCGGAGCTTGCAAATGATGAGAACAAACACCACAAGGAAACCAATTAGTGTTCTAGCAGCGGCGATGAGCTTGCAACCTGTATGAAATATCAACTTCTTCAAAACGTGGGCATTGATTGATTTATTACGCCTGAAGGCATGCAGAACAAGACCCGCGTTGAATGTCTCAGACATTTTGTATGCGACAGGAACAGAGGAAACAGACCTCCGCCGTCTACTCTAGCGTAATCTTTTCTATATAAAATGTAAAGGGGCGATAGGCTTCTGATGCGTCAGGACCGGCGGCGCCAGGTATGTGATTGTTACTTTAGACATCCTTAAGGTATCTTGACCTGTTGGTGGGTTCCAAAGGATCCAAAAGGATATTATGATAGCTTGTTTTACAAGTTCGAGAAAAAATGCTACACTACCGCACTCACGAAGAGAACAATAGCTCTTTACCTATTATGAAGCAAGAGTTCTGCGTAAACTGCTGTCTATTTAGCTAGAAAACATATTGATCACAATAGGCCATATGGCCGCAGTGATACCAAAGCCGCAAAAATATAATAATAGAAAATATATTTCTAGCAGTATACCACAGAAGAAGTGTTTCACTGAACTTGAAAAGCTCTGTACAGAAAATCACTTCCTGAAGCTTGTTTAATGACTAATGCATCATGAGTTCAGTTCGTGTAAATTTGTCCTCTTTAGCCAACGCCCAAAATGGTTAAGGCTTAGTTCATAAGTTTTGCATAACTGCACATGCCCTTATTATATTCCCTGACATATAGTGACTGTATAAAATACCCGCATTTTGCAACATGCCCATCGCCGCTGCTAGAATACTTACTGGGTTCCTCACGATGGTTTTCTTCACCATTTAAGAGCACGGTTATTGTGCACATACATTTTTCGAATAGAAAAGTTCAGTACACCGCTGGATTCAAAGCGATTTCCTCAAAGAATCTTAAGTTGATGCTACTTCATAGGCTCTAAGAGATCTGAGGGAATATTTACTCGACTTTAACGACTTTAATATTTAGAAACAGTCCCACTGTTTCTAAATATTCTTGTCAAAAAAATAGCAATACATTTGTCGGCAATTTTAGTTAGTGAGGCCCTCATGCCTTGTTAAAACAAATAAAAATCTATAGAAAAAAGTTTAAAATGGTTTCCCTATTGTTAAGATTTTGCAATCGTCACGTTCCTTGAACACGTGACGTCAATGTTTGAAGAGGAAACTGAAAACGAATGTTTAGTCAACTAATCACAAGTACACAAACCTCGTCTACGTCATCGTCACTGACTCACCCACCCTTGCTTCATTGCGCTGGACAAAGTCAACCAGCGTCGGATCGGTTTTTGTTGTGGGAAAATCCAATATTTGATCAAAATATCTATCAGCACCTACAATTTAACGCGTGTTTTATTTTGTCTTAACGGTGCTCGTTCAATTGATAAAATATTGTCTGAGGTTTCCAAGCAATCAAAAAGCTGATATTGTTGTGCAGATTATTCGTTACCAAGGCAGTCACACTTCATTATATTTATTACAAATACAATCATGTTATTTGATGCCTTAGATTAGGCCTTCAAGATCATTTTTTGTTACTTCTGTTAAAAATGTTCCACTAAGAAAACTATAAAAACCCGTATCTAATGTTTCCGTTAATTTTTTTCCAATAACCTTTCATGCGTCAAATATTTGTAGGTACAGCAAGCGGTCTTGTCGAATAGGTTAATAAAATAGAATGCCAACTGTGTTGATGCTGTGTGTTGATAAAAGTGAGCATACCAAAATTTGGTATGCTCATATTATTTAATAATATGACAGTCATATTCTAACATCAATACATACTCAAGGATCTGAATTAAAGGTTGCCCATGCCGTCATACAGCTTGTAATAAAATCTTTTTCACATTATCAGTAGGTTTGCGAGGGTTTGCCATACACACCACGCTTGTTAGGCGGAATGGTAACTACGCTGTCAGTGCTGAGTGCGTCATCTTGTGTTGGAGGGGTCCTTCTCTGAGCCGGAACTTCGCCGGCAGTAATAAATAGTAAATGCTAAAGTGTTTAGTATTTTTACAGGTATTCTACTACGAAATCCTGAACAGCCCGGACCGTGCGTGTCGGCTGGCCAAGGCTGCGTTCGACGACGCCATCGCCGAATTGGACACGCTCTCCGAGGAGAGCTACAAGGACTCTACGCTCATCATGCAGCTGCTTCGAGACAACCTCACGCTCTGGACCTCCGACATGCAGGGTGACGCCGAGTCCGGTATGTACCACTCATCATGACGCAACTTACAAAATAAATCATGTAACGTTCGTTAGAAACGTGCCCTACGATGCAGTGCTCTGCATCCATCAACCTGAAATACAGGTATTAGCCACGTGTGCCTGTTATTTCACCAACACTTCCTTCCTGGGGCAAGCCTTTTACTAAGAGCTCTTACTACTTCTATAATACAAATAATAGTAAAATAAACCACTTGCTTGAATGAAGGAAAGGCCAGAACAGACTTGTTAAATTATAAGATGGGAATTTTAACAAAAACATCTAACGCTACCCTATATCTAAATGTTCATTCGCACCATTGAATTTTAAGGATGATGTAGGAATCTATATTCAGGTTAAACATGTGTACCCATTTTTAGGAAAGGACGTACTATTTTAAAATATAATAAAATTGGATGGTTAAAGTGCTTGTTTACTGATTGCGTGTTTTTCCCATTTCAGGTGAAACTGAACAGAAAGAACAAGCACAAGACGTGGAGGATCAGGACGTGTCGTAATACTTTTAAACATTCTATTTAAATATAATAAAAATAACTATAGTATCATTTATAAGAGCCAGCCCTGATGACAACCGGTTGCAAAGGTACATACGCAAGTAAATTGTCACTGTAATCAATCATGCCTCTCGATGAGTACACATAAATTGTCAGTTAACACGTCTCTGGATTCCATGATCACTTTTCGTTGGTATCGTGTCAAATTTATCTATGACTCTAAATGTATGTACTTCTTTTGATATAATATTGTTTTCGAATACGAAATGAATAATGTTTAAGAAAAGTACTTTGGTATAACATTTTAACTGTATGTTCTTTGGATGTATTTCTGAACGGTTACTCGGATTGATCTCTAGTGTGTTCTAAGCTTGCCTGTCGTCTGCACTCCGGTTCTACGTTCCCGATCGACACTTTCTATTCTATTAGGTGGGAATTGTAAATTTTCTAAGTATTTTATACCGTGTGTAAAATTAATGTATTTAACCGTCGAGTCTCGTACAAGCACCGTAGCTACCATAGACGTCGAACTTATACTGAAGTATATAATATAACGTAATAATTTTGAAGAGTAGTGTCGCATTCGCGTCTTAGTTTGGTTGTAGCCGTTAGTCGCGGCTTCTGGTCGCGCACCACTCGCATTGCATTTGTATACATTTGAATCATCATTATTATTATTATTATGGCATATTTTAAACGATTACATTATTAGGGTGGTATTATGATCGTAGTTACTTGCAATATTTAGCTAAGTGATAGTGGCGTCACCCTGTCTCTTAAGTATCTGTCGGCGTTGTTTGATGTATTTATTGCAATAATGAGTTTGTGTAAATCGTCGCTACTGTGTAGTAACCGTTTGCCGCCCAGCCCTCCCGTGCTGTCCGCGCTGACCGTGCTGACCGCGCGCGGCCGCAAGTATTACAACATTTGGAGTATTCACACTTGAATCGCTTTAATTACTTACGAGTATTGTGATAGAGATTTTGTATATTTTAATTTATTTTTTTTAATTTCGCAAGTTCTCGAAAAATTGCTGTAGCGCTACATCTCTTAGGATGATTACAACAGGAACAGTACTGTAGTAGAGTTGTGTTGTTGTGGTAGGTTATAACGTTAGGTATCGCACAGTGAGGTGAGGTGGTTCAACATTCCATTGGCGCCTCTGCTCCGTCGCGTCGGAACATTTCTGTCGCCGTCTGTCGCATGCCGCATACCGCATGCCGGCCGTGTTGCAATGGCGTGCCCCGGTTAACATTATTAGCGTTATTTTTATTTGAATTTGTAATATTGCATATATTTTGTTAATTTATCCCCAAAAATACTAATGCAATTAGCCTTAGTGTTATGCAATATTGATTTATGTCCTACAAACAACATAAAATTTATTGTAAATGACAGTGTAAATCTAATAATAAAATTCAAAAAGTCCACCCATTTTTGTTTTATTTAATTTCCTACTGCGTTATACAAGTAGGTGTAAAGGTAGATAAAAGGAGTTTAAACTAATTTAAATCCTTCTATTCATATACATCAATTCAAGTTGAAATAAAATTGGGATATCTCAATTGTTCGTATTGCCTTAATGTACCTAATGTGGCCAGCTAGTGTGTCAAAATAAATAATAACACTGACTAGGTAAACCAGTAATTTTCCAATGGTTAGAAGACTCGAAACAATGGAATAGAATAGTTAAGTGTGCGTCAAGTTGGAAGTCTTACATTGGGAATTTCGTATTTTGGGAAATGGTATAAAACCTAAGAATATGGACTATAAAGTAAAACTGTCCCATCAGTGATAACCCTATCATTGATATCAAAAAAACATCACTCAGCGCATTCTTACTCCTGCAAGTAGCAAAATAAAGTTAAGAGATGATGTCCTGAATAGGGAATCGAAAGAAGAGTAGGTAGGTACCTAGGTATCAATTAAAGCTGCCCTTGGCGTGCCTTGGCTAAGCAAAGCACGACCAAAGATTGTCCTGCCTGGGAATACCTATAATATCCTAGCTAAATCATCAATGCTTTTCCATTCGAAGGCTGTGTGTATATTTTCGACCTGGGAAAGTATGTACCTATAGTGCGTTTCATCTTATAGTTCCTATGCCGTCATGTTGGTAGTAGTGAAAATAAGTGTTGTCATTATTACCCTTTCTGTGCTACCATAAAATCAGGAAAATCATGTATCTATGTACCCGCGACTTTGCATGCGCCTACATGGTAATGACATTTACGATCTCCTCTTTCGAACATTTAACTAAAAATTATATTAATGTAAGTTATAAACTTGTCCGTTTTCAAAATTTCATCCACATTACAACTTATTACCTGTTAAACGAATAAGATACCATTCATAGCCATAACCGTTGTAAAAGTCATGTACATATATGAAAGTCATATTACAACACGACGTATGAAGTCGCGGGAACAGCTAGTTCATATCAATAATATATTTGAAAGAAAGCAGGGAATTTAAAATTATAAGTTCAATGAGAATTAAAATGGAATTTTATTTTTATTCAAAGTCAAAGTCAAAAATCATTTATTTAGTAATAATTACGGTATAAAATTCATGTTTTTTATGTCTTATAGTAGCACACCGTTCGAAGTCATCCAGTTCGTGAGTTTTTCTTCGAGGACCACTTTTGCGCGGTGTTGTAATTTTTTTCGAAGATGAAGCTGCCACCTCACTTTCTTTGGTGATTTTCGATACTGTTTTTTCAGATATTCCTAAAATGTTTATTATTGGCTTAAATTCGTTTCAGTAGTGTCATTATAGGCAAACCGATGATTTTATTAAAGTATAGTGTTTCTATTTTCTATTTTGTTTCTATTTGGGGAGATAACTCTAGAGAACGCTGTAGGTACATGTATAATCTATATGGGTATTTCTGACTCTTGACTATTGTCAGTACTTTTACTTACTGTATTTAAAACATCGGGAGGAGATAGCATAACAGTAAATACAAAAAACCTATTTTGAGTTTAGTATAGATGAAGGGCCTAACTAAACTGATGCTGGTAACCCTTTTTACTAACCTGAAATGGCGGCAACCCAAGCTTGTACACATCTTATGGGGCCTCGTTACGTTTTTCTCTTTCACAAAAGTTCTTCACCTTCAACACCATCACTCTTTCACCACTCTTTAATGTTTTAGGCATAATTTTTTCACGAAATTCTACTAAAACCTTGAAAAACCTGGAGATACAACTAGCGTGTTGACATTGTTGACAGACAGGGGTGCCAACATTACGGCATAGGAACTATCCACGCTCTATAAGTACCTAAGTTCCTATGCCGTAATGTTGGCACCCCTGTCTGTCAACAGTGTCAACACGCTAAGATGTGAAAATAACACTACTTCAATTTAAATTGACCTAGTTAATATATTTTTATAGAGGTTTTCTGGTGCGCTTTCCTATACACTAATGATATGAGTAGCCCAGTTGCAAAACTGGCTAGTTAGCTAAAACCAAAAACCGAGAAAACCGCAAAAAACTATAGCGCTTTATTTATGTTTGTTAGCGTTGGGTTATTGTCATAGATGGATAGAATTGCATATTAGTACTATGTTCTAAATAACAAAAGGTTGATTTGACTTACGTATCTTTGATTATTAAGGATAAAAAAATTGAAGTAACCACTTTTGCAAGTGAATTAGCAAACTAGGTAGTTTTGCACCAGTATCAAATCAATATAGTCACTTTTGCAACGATATAATGCTACAATTCGAAAATAATCATTATTTTTAATCACATTTTCATGCAGTTATCGTTGCAGTGAGTCCTAAATTATTCAATCTCTTCCACTAGAGTACTTTTGCCATCGGTTTCTTCTTTGAGACTAGCCTCGTTGTTGGCAGGAACACTTATTTAAGAGAAAGCAGGAGCTCATTAGTTTCCTTGCTCATTTAATATCTACTTAGTTGATTAGGATTTGTTTTTTAGTTATTAAAATTCTTTACGACTATGAACTTAAGGCATTGGAAGCTGTGCCATTGGTTCTTTACAAAAATGTTTTTCTAGCAAGTTTTTAACATCGCTTTATTTCATTACTTAGTTCATCTTAGTCAGTCAAGTAGTGAGTGATGAACAGCACATATTCGGTTTTTTGTTTACTATCCACGGTAACAACTGGGTTTCTTGGATAAAAGTTAAGTTTGGTGCCTGCATTTAGAAAATAACTCAATAAGTTAAGAATTGAGGAATGGAGGTACTTTACTTTACAAAATTCGAAAAATTCTAGCAAAAACATTATTGGTATAGAATGAAAGGTAAATATTAAAAACACACGGAAACAGTTTAGCGTAGGTATTGCAAAACTACCCACATTTTGACCTGCATTCATAACGTAACACACAGTCTTTTGCAAAAGTAATCAGAATGAGCAACTTTTGCAAGTGACAGACTCTATAGAGCAAGTTTTGCAGATGGACTCAGTTTTTGATGCTAATTTGTACGCAAACTAATCACTTTAAAAGGTTTATTTCAAATCTGTCATGTAGCCATAAAAACGATCTTTCACGTTCTGTCACTAGCTCAAAAATTACAAAAATTGACATAGCAGTGTTTGTAAGTGGACTACTCATATAAAAATCAAGGGTTTCCCTATAATAAAACGAATTTAAGCGCTTGACTGATGTCAAACCAACGAAAAAATAAGTAAATAATGAACATCAAATTTTGTTTTAGGAATATCTGAAAAAACAGTATCGGAAATCACCAAAGAAAGTGAGGCGGCAGCTTCAAATCAAATCAAAATCAAATCAAATCAAATGTTTATCTTAAGCTTCAACTTCGAAAAAAATTACAACACCGCGCTAAAGTGGTCCTCGAAGAAAAACTCACGAACTGGATGACTTCGAACGGTGTGCTATATAAAATACATGAATTTTATACCGTAAGAAAGGAATTATTACTAAATAAATGATTTTTTACTTTGACCTTGACTTTGAATAAAAATAATATTGTTTTATTTCTCATTAATCCTATAATTTTAAATTCCCTGCTTTCTTTCATATTATTATTATTGTTATTATTAGCCCTCTGTGTCCCACTGATGGGCAAAGGCCTCCCCCCATTCCCTCCACACATTCCGATCCTGCGCTAAGTCTTTCCAGGGGCCTAATTGCGCTAATTATTTTCAGCTGGATTGCAATCGAACCTCAGCCGTATGACAACTTTTTGGATGATCCGAAGCGCGCTAATAATTTGACGTTTGGTTCAAACGTTAGTCAGTCGAAGTTCGTACGTTTCTCCTGTCAACCAAACGGTTGAGCTAAAGTTGGTAGGGAAGCAACTTTTTCTCAACCGTTTCTCGATCGTTGGGAATCGTTTTGTTAATTTTAAGCTTATAAACCCTAATGTACGCGTATTTTTAATAGTAGAGGAGGTAGCTAGGAGTAGACGTAGCTGTAGCTACGTCTAATCCCCAATTCCGAGCCAATTGACCTAATAAATCTACAAAAAGTCATCCTATCTAGAAGTCTAAAAAGAAGCTAAATAAAAGCTGGCCAAAGAGCTAGCTGGTCAAATAATTACCTTCACATGCCACCTTCTCTACGTTGGGATGCTTTGAACTCGAAACCAAGGTAATAAACCTTAAATATGCTTTCATTTTGCAAGAAATGAGTAACTTATTAGCAATGAAAACTACTTTGTTTTAGCTTTGGTGGCCTTCTATGCTTCTGGTTCTTATCAGACTATTGTGGAGACAGTATATATATTGTGTTTCTCAAGTCAATGTCTCCAAAGCCATCCATCAATTGATGATAATTTGAACAAAACAATTATGAAAAAATAAATACTCATTTCAACTACATTATAGAACCAGTTAGAAGATAGTAAGTAGGTAGGCATTACAAATGAAAAGTTGAATCAGGTAGGTATTTACACTCTTAGTACATGCTGAAGATATTAGAGCCTTGTGTTGCGGCCCAGACATATTTTGTTTTCATCAGTCATTCTTTTGGGAAAGAACTATGTACCTATGTATAATCTAAGTACCTAACTACCTGGTTATAGAAAAATTACCTAATTACATATGATATTTTTATTATTCCGGTTTCATAGCAAGTTTTGATTATCTAAATTAAAATAATGTTTGTCTTTGCAGGTGCCTGTTGGTGGTTAGAATGCTTATTCTCTTCTCCCTGTAACTGCTGCTAAAATAACAAATGCATACCATATGCTGCACAATCTACCACATATTCTGTTCACTTTGCTGACAGCAAAGTAGGGGGCTAGCAAGCTATCTCGCAAGTGATGATGATTTGAACAAGACCATTTTGAAAATATAAAGCTTTCTCATTTTAACTGCATTGAACCAAACAAAGTAAGTACTACAAATAAAAAGTTAGCTTAGATACCTAAAGTTCATGCTGAAGATATTAGAGCCTAGAGCGGCCCAGACATATTTTGTTTTTTTCCCAAATTTTGCAATACTATTCGTCAGTTCTGAGAACTTATACAATCTGAGTACTTACCTAATTACCTGGTTTTAGTAAAATTACTTTATAAATGATACGAATATTATTCAGGTTTCACAGCAAGTTTTGATTATCCAGGTTAAAAGAATGTTTGTCTTTGCAGGTGCCTGTTGGTAGTTAGAAAGCTTCACTCTCCCTGTAGCTGCTGCTAAAATAACAAATGCATGCCATGTGCTGCACAATCTACCACATATTCTGTTCACTTTGCTGACAGCAAAGTAGGGGGCTAGCAAGCTATCTCGCAAGTGATGATGATTTGAACAAGACCATTTTGAAAATATAAAGCTTTCTCATTTTAACTACATTAAACCAAACAAAGTAAGTACTACAAATAAAAAGTTAGCTCAGATACCTACCTATACTCCTAAAAAGTACATGCTGAAGATATTAGAGCCTAGAGCGGCCCAGACATGTTTTGTTTTTTTTCCCAAATTTTGCAATACTATTCGTCAGTTCTGAGAACTTATACAATCTACGTACTTACCTAATTACCTGGTTTTAGTAAAATTACTTTATAAATGATACTAATATTATTCAGGTTTCACAGCAAGTTTTGATTATCCAGGTTAAAAGAATGTTTGTCTTTGCAGGTGCCTGTTGGTAGTTAGAAAGCTTCACTCTCCCTGTAGCTGCTGCTAAAATAACAAATGCATGCCATGTGCTGCACAGTCTAGTGCATATCCTGTTCACTCTGCTCACATCAAAGGAGGGGCTAGCAAGCAATCTTTGATAAACAGCATCAGCACCATAGACTGAATGTGATGCAGTGCATGCAACCTCAAGAAGCTACAGCTGCAACTCTCACGGCAGCAAACATTTATGCAAGACTTGTGGGCAGATAAGGAGATTGATCTTTAAAGTGTAATTGACTGAGGCGGGATGTTGTTCATGGATACATTCAATTTTGTCATACCTGTGTTTGTTGTATTACTTAAATATGGTGAATTTGTCTATAAGTTATAATAATTAAGTATGAATTTATAAAATAAATAATGTTCATCTATATAAACTGACTGATTATTACAGCCGTTACAGCCCAGTTGGTAGTAGCCCTGCCTTCTGCCCTGTAGGTGGTGGGTTCGAACCCTACCGAGAACAAACATTTGTGGTGGGTGGTCTAAGTACCTACGTAATTACAAAAAAATAAGTATACAAGTACTATACTATCAGTCATCTGGTTCCCATAGTACAAACTATACTTAGCTAGATGCTTGGCTAGATGTTGTGTAAAAAAAATGTCCACATAATATCAAAATATTTATTTATAATCAGTTTTACTATATGTTGGTACTTATTTAGTTGGATCTCAGGATTGGGGGTGCCTAAATACTTATAGCTTACAAAAAAAATTAACCATTTTAATTTATTTTACACACTAAGTTTGCTACTTACATAAATCATTTAAGCACAATTATAATTAATTGGAATATAATTGAAAGAGTAAGGGTGAATGTCTGTAATTTACTTGTAAGCACAATCAAGTGCTATGATGATAGGCACTTATTGATTATTGCTAATCTTACTAGAACATGGATGATTGTAAGTTTAGCTGCGCTGACTTCCATCCTAGTAGGTAGTACCTTTTAGTAGTAATCATCTTACTAATAAAAATACCTACCTATTACAATATAATTGTTAAAATCTTTTGTTTTACTTGTAAGTACAACAAACTAAAACTTAATTATTCTGAGTTATCATACTAAATACTGATTGGCTGCACTAGTCTTTTAGCTATTAGTCTAGACTCTAGAGCATAGCTCAAGGTAGCCCCTGCAATTTTCAAAGAAGCCTCTGCCTTCATTTCTTCTATGTGGAGGATCATTACTTGGTAATCTTCTAATACATTTCTACCTGCTGAAATTGAAATATATTAGGTTTTGGTAGCTACTAAGTGTTAACAGTATAGTAAAGTAGTAGCTAGTTAATACATTTGTAACATAAAATAGGCATAAGTACCATTATAGCATGCAAAAGTTTTATTTGGGGCCATTCATTTCATATGTATTTAGGAGTAAAAAAAATCATTAAACAAGTACATAGTACTTACATAATTCGAGGCAAATTGATCTTTTTTAACCTCAGTCAGAGGGCCAACATCTTTGCCAAGATATTGGTTGCAGACTCTTCCAACGAAATCAAAGTTTGTATAGTGCTAGCTAGGTCCGCCTCCAGTAGCTCTATAACTATCATTTAGAACTAACTTTGCTTTGATTATGTACATATAGTCATTCAATGCCTGAAAGAAACGAACATTACTATTAGTTTATTGAGTTCTATTTTGATATTTTCATTTGATACCTACGTTATTATTTTTTGTTATTACACTTATCAACTTCATACAAGTAATCCCAGCAAAACTATACATAGAAGTGCTACCGGCGAGAATTAAAATTATAAAGATTAGGTAATTAAGTTTAGTAATCACACGAAGACAAAACAAAATATTAATAATTTCTTGTTTGTTTACATTTTTCCTCAAGAAATTCCCCACAGAATGCACAAATACGTCATTTAAAACCTCACTGTCACTGTAAGCTGTCAAAATTGAAGTTCCAGACGCTGTTTGATTGTTGATTGATTGATTGCTACACGTAATCCAATAGAACAACACTATGAATATATATACTCTGTGATCGACAGCGTCTGAACTTCGACTGTGAAACGTTTCAATTGTGGTTGTCATTAGAACGTTATCGCAATACGGATATGGCTCATCGGTCGGTCGTAACCGAACTATAATCGCAACTGAATTGCAACGTAACTTCGACCGTTTGAAGATGTGTAAAATTAGCGCAATCAGGCCCCAGTCCCTATGAAAATAGTCGAGCTCGTCCCGCCATCTCCGTTTGGGTGTGCCGCGTCGCCTTCTCGCTGTGTCAGGAAGCCAAGCGGTGGCTATCTTATTTAATATATTATTCTATTAATATATTCTTTCGAATATATTAATGATATTATGAACTAGCTGTTCCCGCGACTTCATACGTCGTCTTGTAATAGGACTTTCATATATATGACTTTTACGACGGTTATGGCTATGAATGGTATCTTATTCGTATAACAGATAATAAGTTGTAATGTGGATGAAATTTTGAAAACGGACAAGTTTATAATTCATAGCTAAATGTTCTAAAGAGGAGATCGTAAAAGTCATTACCTAAGGCGCGTACGAAGTCGTGGGTACTACATAGATACATGATCTTCCTGATTTTATGGTAGCACAGAATGGGTAATAATGACAACACTTATTTGCACTACTACCAACATGACGGCATAGGAACTATAAGATGAAACGCACTCTAGGTACTGTAGGGTAGTCGTGTGTGCGGAATGAGGCTTCTATAGAAATACACCAAATTACATACTGAAATTCTTTATTGCACAGGGATATTCAAAAATACTTAATTGATAACAATTTGATACTACACAAGTTATACATAACAACAGTTGCGATTATATTTCTAGAATTATGGCATGCTCACTAGTAATATTGGACATCCAATGCACAATAATTGCTCTAGTTGCCAAGTGAATTGCGAAAATATTTTAGAATTTGCTTTGGTACTTCTGAACAGAACGAATGGCACGGTATACCAATGCTTCCGAAAATAACTATGTACACTAACCTATCTTTCCGAAATTGGTCTATTTATATGCGAAAAAGCTCCATTTATGCTCCAACTTACTTGGTTTCTATTGTAATAAAATTATAAAATGTGTTCTGCCTTTCTACTAATAAAACTACTTCGTTAAAAACAGTTATAACTTATCGTTTACATCTAGAATACTTATAAATCGTATCTCACTAGAATTTCCAAGCATGACCTTGCGACCTAATTAATAGAATAGTACAAATCATAATAATATATTGAGCCCATTAGTCGCGCTAAAAAGCTCTTCTAAAACAATAATAAAACATATTTTAAAACTTAAATTTCCAATAACATATTTAACACTACGATAGGTTCTGCACTACAAGAATATATTATCTATAAATTCACACATAGAAATATTTTGCACCAGTATTTGTTAACCTACCTATTTAGATTTATTTTCATATTGCGAAGATGGAAAAAATAGATTTTATCATAGCGGTACAAAATATTTAAAGGCAACATTATCTAATTCTACATTTAAATACAATAAATGAGTAGATATAGCACATCATATAACCACGTTTATCATCACATCAGTCTCAACTAAATACCTATCAAACAATAACATTTCAATCACCGCTAAATACAAA
Source organism: Electrophaes corylata (assembly GCA_947095575.1). NCBI lineage: Eukaryota > Metazoa > Arthropoda > Insecta > Lepidoptera > Geometridae > Electrophaes > Electrophaes corylata. The sequence continues at coordinate 9,427,487 of OX352720.1, forward strand.
AGAAATACATGTACAAAGCACATTATTATTCCAACAAGTTTAAGGTGAATAGTTTAAAATGACACAATCTTGAGTACTACGTTCAACATGCATCAAAATATCAAAACACTTTATATTTTGTTCTCTAGTGAAAAATATAGTGACACATGCAAAGCAATGAGGAATGTAAGCTTATTTTACACAGGATTGGCATCCTAGCAGTCTAATTAACCAATAAATGGTCCAAAGGTATACATAAAGACTTCAAAGTTAAACTATGTTGTAATTCCCTACGCCTCAGAGCGTCTAAAGACTCCGCCTTGCCAATATGTGAAACCTCTAACTACGAAAACATTAGGCAGGTATCAAATTATCCAAAATGCTTTGACAGTTCAGTAAGATACTGACGAACTATTTTACAGTACTAAGCATGGCAAGGTTTTTATATTCAACTAGTCATTACCTACATCTATCTACCAGTAGAGACAATCCAAGGTATGAAAAATTCTAGTTTCTGATCAGTAGCTTTGCTCTCTGCACTGTAAACATTCCTATCTACACTATCTAAACCCTCACCTCTCCAATTACAATACTAAAAATTCCAACGTACAGTCAGATGCACAAAGATGTATACAATTCGTAACTTTCAAAATGGTCTCAAATACATATTTAAATGGCAAATTAAAAAAATAGATAGGTTGTTAGATATCTAAATATATATCTTGGTGTAACCAACTGTACGACTTACATTACATAAACAAAAAGGATTTGGACAGTAATGTCTGGTTTATAAAAAAATGCTCTTCACAAACTGCACCGTTGATGAAGACTCTCGTTCGCAAAATATTCCATGAAGTCCCGTCCTATTCGATTCAACGAAGTAGGATCACAATATGTTTTTGCTGAACTAGTCCAAATATTTAAGTCCGAGAATTCGACGTTCTTTGAGTTACTAGAATCTTAGTTTATTGTGCAGATTTTTGAATAAAATCTAAAACAGAAACTGGAACATTTGGACTGGGGTATATAGGATACATTTTACAGATAACTATTCTAAACAGTGTTGCAAAAAGCTAGTGATTCTATCAGTTCAATATATCTTTGAAAATAAACTGTTGCGTAATCTAAAATTTGCATACAGGTGATAAGTAATTAAACAATTGTAATAAATATAAAACAAATAAAAATCAATTTCATAAACTGGTATCATAAGAAACGTTAACAATTTGACTAAATAAATATTTGATCCACCAAAGTACTGAGCCCATTTTGGGGTAGTCGAATTTGGCTGATTGGCATAAGTACTAGATATCAAAAATATCCAGAAAAAAAAACAGTTCCTGTCTCGCACATTCCGCTTTGTGCACATTTCTATAGCTCAATGGTTGTATGAGCAAAAATTTGCGAAAGATTCTGGTTGTTAGTAGAGTTTAAGCGATGACGCACATCTTCTTGAGATCGCTTTCGTCCGGGTCCAGTGTCTCGGAGTCCCGGACGACCGGCTCGCGGCCGCTGATGTCCGGCAAGTACTGCTCGTAGTCCAGACCCTGGGGAACACACGGTTATTTATTGACCGAGCGAGGGAAGCGTCAAAGTTTCGAGATAAGCCAAATATCCTTTTGTCCGTCTGCCTATCTGTATGTTCTCGCCTACAGGTCGCATTTTTCAACCGATTCTGACGAAAATTGGCACACAAGATCTTTGATTTATGAAATTTTTTTCGTCGGGAAGTTTTCTGTAGCAAATATTTTTGGGAAATTTATATCTACCAGTACCAATCAGATTACGCAGTCCTCTTTACCTTACTAAGACGAGCCCGTAGACACCAGATTTGACTTTCTAGGATCAAAGAGAACGCGAGAACTCGCGATTCTTTTGGATTGCTGTTTTTTTTTTATTACTATTTATAGGTAAACGTTTGACCGCAATCTCACCTGATGTTAAGTGATGATGCGGTCGACGATGTAGCACGCTTACCTAGAAGGTACCTATTCACTCTCCTTTTGAAAACATCCAAATTATACGTGACCGGTGAATTATACGTGTTTTGTTGTTTTTACGCGTTTGAATAAGATTATTAGGTATTTATGTTTATTTTGTTATGTACTATCGATATTGATGCTGAAAACACGGAAAAATGTGTTGATTTTGTGCAAGTAGTGCCACAGCTGCTTTACCTGTCTCTCGTAGAAGAGTAGATATGCCGCAGCAGGGTCGATGGGCGGCGCGGGCCTGGCAGACAGCTCCCGGCACGAGCTGTCGTTGTAGCACAGCCACGCGCCCGACGGGTTGCGGGCGTACGCCACGTAGTGCCCGCCCGACAACTGCCCGGAGTGAGACTGCAACAGAATCCACACTTCAATTTCCGTTGCCCCTTCAGAAATTTCTTTCTTTAACCTACTTCGTCCCGCTGCTGGGTAAAGGTCAAGGTTAAGTTAGTACTGCGTGGTACTAGGAGATATAATAATAATAATGTTGACAATCCACACAGCATCATCTAGCCCCAAGCTAAGCAGGGCTTGTTTATGGGTACTAGATGACTGATATACTTAATACAATACATTACACACATAGATTTTTATTATGCATAGAAAATACCCAGAACACCCGGAATAAATAATGCAGATCGTACAAACATTTATCCCAAGGCGGGAATCGAACCCGCAACCTTCTGCGTCGCAGGCGGACGTTCGCCCGCCGCGCCACACCGGTCGGTATGGAGGGATATCTACCGTACCTGTAGACTTAGAGTAGTGAAGTTATTGCCAGTTATGTCCAGCTAATTATATGAATGAACTCACCACGACAGCGTAGAGCCTGTACCGCAGCTCGAGAGGATCCTCTCCGTCCTGCAGGCGATGCCGATGGTGGTCCTCCAGGTTGTCGTCCGTGACGGGCGTCGTCCGCAGGCTTGTTGACTCGAGACGCTCGCGGCGCGCATTAACGGAGCTACGACGCCGTCGTTCTACTTTTGGTCTGAAATAATTATAATTATGTGTAAAGTTATCGTGGTCTAGTGGGAGTAATTCTAGTCCTAAGGCCGTCGGTTCAAATCTGGTTGTGCACCAATTAATTTTTCTATTCGAAAAAATCTCTCAAACGGTAAGGGTAAACACCGTGAGGTTAGTATTCTTTTTTATTTTGAACTAGCGGCTCGTCCCCGCTTCGCACGAGTTTTAGTAAGGAACCCTAATTGTTTTGACAACATAATATAGCCTATGTCACCCGGGGATAGTGTATATTCCCAACGGTGAAAAAAATTTTCATATCGGTCCAGTAGTTTCGAAGCCTATTCAATACAAACAAACAAATCTTTCCTCTTTATAATATTATAAGTATAGAAGTATAGACAAACCCACATTTTGCAACAGTATTGTATTCCATACATGACAGGTACTAACTGGTTCCCTCACGATGTTTTCCTTCACCGTATGAGCACTAGCTGAATAACTTACTTATTTTTAGTCTCCTTCGGTTCCTTAGCCTCTTCATCATCATCGCTCTCAGTGATGGCGTCGTCCACGAACACAGAGGAGCGTCTCTTCAGGTTAGCCAGCTCTCGGTGCCGTAGGATGGTCTCCCGAGGCACTGACGCCAGGTATTCGGTCGGGTCGAAGTCTTGGAACGGAAAGTTCACCACCTTCTGTGATTTTATCCACTTGTTGTTCACGTATTGGAAGCGCTTCAAGTGGATTATCTGAGGAAGTGGTTTTTGTATAATTATTTGATGGAACAAGTGTATGGTACACCTAATGTTGATTCTTCTAGGCTTGGTCGCGAGGAACTGGCGCTTAGATTCACCTAGATTTAAGACGTTTCAAGATGATCCCTGCGGATATTACTGAATAAATGATTTTTGACTTTGACTTTGATGGAAATGATGGATGGAAAGGACTCAAAATCGTTCTTTCTGGAAATGTATCTGGGGGTCTATGTCTACAGGCTGATGATGAGGATGATGATGAGTGGTTACCCTATAACAAAGCATTGTCTCGCAGGTCACGTTCGTTAAGAACGTGCCCTACAGTGCACGGCTCAGCGTCTATCATATAACTATACAAATCCATATTACGCATTCATATTTCTATCTTGATGTGTAATATTTTTTTATTTGCTGATGGAACAAGCATATGGCAACCTGATGTTAAATGGTTACTATCGCCTATAACAAAGATTTGCCTTGTAATACTACACTGCTCAGCGTCCATCATAATATCGTAATGATACAGTTATTACTAAGGATAGTGCTGAGTATGTACTAACGAGTATAGGCGGCGCTCTCCACAGCTGAAGAGTCTTGGTGGCAGGCTGGTTGTCCTTGCAGGCGGAGCAATGGTAGCGCTCCTCCAGCTGCTCCGGGGACGTGAAGGCGCGGAGACAGCTCTGCAGGTCTATCGCCTTCGCAGCTTCCACTGCCTCCTGGAAATTATACATCACTTAATCTTAAAAAGGAACATTTATATACCTTGGTAGCTTAGGAGCACTGGTGTTGTAGTGAGAGTGACCCTGCCCTCTGATCCTAAGGACGTTGGGTTCGAATCCGGTCGTAACCCAATGGATTTTTGTGGGGTCCCACTTTAAAGCCAGCATGCAGCCCCGAGTGCCGCCCCGTCTGCTGGTGCTGGTGGTGGTGTTTGTGGGCAGGGTGTGCATACCTGTCTGACAGAGTGATGGTCGTGCGCGTGTCGTTCCCTGGTGCTCTGGTAGCGCAGATGCAGCGCCGTGGGGTCCCACTCGATAGCCAGCATGCAGCCCCGAGAGCCGCCCTGCCTGCTGGTGCCGCCCAGGGCGCTAATGTCCAGCCTGTTCAGCGTCTCCGACTCCACGGTGCCCTGGACGAAACGTTACTGTTGTGAATGATGTTTGTAGTAGTAGAGCTCCTTGTGAGAGGGCTCATCCGGAGCAGTACTTCCACCATGCCTATTTCTGCCACCAAGTAGCCTACTGTGTTTCCGGGTGTGGGTGCCGGTAACATTACAGGCTCACGAGGCTTAACACCTGTATGCCTTAGGTTGATAGAAGTAGGGCACGTTTATAATAAACGTGACCTGCGAGATAGAGCCATCTGCTTGTTCCATCAGCAACTACATAAAAAACTGGTCTTTCTACTACTTACATCCTCGTTCTGTTTGGAGCGTGCACTGGCTTGCCTCTGCAGCTTTGCCTTTGCGATGGGGGAGTTAGCGTTGGGGAGGACGTCGTCTATGAGACACGACGCCGTTGACGACGGCTTGCGGGACACTGGGGGCTGTCCTGAAAAAAAATATACACTGTCAGTATTGATAAATGTAGATATTAATACACCAATATTTACTTATCTAAAGTTTTAAGAATGTGATTTCTTTTGTGCTCTGCTCGTGGACAAGTGCATAAAGCCTAGCAAAGGTCATACATGTTAGGTATGTGCTCTACGATCTACTGCGTCCATCAACCTGAGACCTGAGGCATACAGGTGTTAAGCCTCATGTACCTGTAATGTCCCCGGCACCCACACCCTTCATACCGGAACACAGCAATGCGAGCATCACTGCTTGGCGACAGAAATATATACGGTGGTAGTACACACCAGCCCGGTTAAAATGTGCAACGCAACAAAATGTTGTCTACTCATTATCTCGTGCAAAATAGAGATATCTCTTTTTTATATTCCTGTGCTAACATGCCAGTGCCAAAAATCTATCTCTTTCTGTCTTTTAATTTCTAAGACGTCTATCAATAGAAAATCAATAGCGCGGCTGGACGAGCCCTCCACAAAGAGCTATACTACTACTACTATGATCGGTGAGTTTAAAACACTAAAATTTTAAAACATGCAAAAAGCACAGTGCATACACAGACATATCACACGTCATCTAGCATCAAACAAAGCAAAGGTTCTCTTCTCAAACTCTACATACGTTTTACTAAAACCCGTGCGAAGCCGGGGCGGACCGCTAGTATAAACTAAGAATGTATAAGTAATACAGCAACATGCATATTCTCACCAGCTGCCTCCGTCGGGTCGTTGCTTGGTTAGCGCGCAGAGGGAAGGATGAGACGAGCTTGTCAGTAACAAAACTAGCTCATTTCATACTTCCCCCCGCACTATAACGTTATTCAGTTAGTAGACATCACACTGGTTCTTTCATAGTCACTGACACCAAAAAGAACCTATAGAAAGAGTGAAGGTTCCGTGATGATGAATGATGATGCGTTAGGGTAGTGTTAAGAAATTAGTAGTTTAGTAATGATTCTGTGGAAATAAGAATAAAAGGCCTTACTTTTAAGCTATAGCCATCCCTTACCAATAGGTAGGTACCAATAGGTGACAGACAGAGACATGGCTAATTTAAAGCAATAGCTAAATAAATAACGTTTATAAGTATGACAAGACAAATACAGGGGAAGCCTATTATACCATGTGTAATAAAACTATTTTCGAAAACTGAAGCTGCGCATTTAGATCATGATTCTGATTACAATACAAAAATTTACACTTTTTGTTGGTTTTCTCCGTGTTTTCAGCATCAAGATCGACAATACATTATAAAATAAATATTAATACCTAATTGATACATCGCTGGTTGATAAATAGGAATTTCAGTAAAATAATCGTATTACTCTAAATTTATTTTACTGTCAACCAAGCGGTATTCTATAAGACCTTGTCGTAGGTAACTTTATACGTTCCTAGAGTATTCGCAATTGGTCTTATTACACCCGGTATTGGATTTATGGTTATAACGATGATGATGATGAATTTACAACAGTTGGTAACATAATGATAACAAATAAATAATAGGATGGTATAGGTGGTACTGACCAGGTCCAGTGACGAGAGGTTCAGAGGAGGTAGGCAGCGCACAGCCGCGGCAAGTCTTGTGCCAGGCGCAGCGACCGCACCAAGCGCCGCCGCGAGACACGAGCCGCAGCGTGAACGGGAACTCGTAGCCGAGGCTGTCGTCGCTGTACCCAACATTATACTCAAATAATTAAACTACACACACTATAAGAGCAATAATGACCTAGCCTTCTAATCCTGAAAAATTTGAATGGGTTTTTTGGTTGAAAAAATGTATGTGTGTAATACCATTGCTCTCAACGGCGAGGGAAAGGTCCGGTTGTGAAAGATGACCAGTCATAAATCATTTATTGTTTGTGTATCTAGGTATGACAATCAGATGTTAAAGTGTAACATATAGAGCACTAGATCCTGCCATTTGGGCATACAAACACTTTAAACATTAAATTATAATCTAGAAAATACAAATTAAGTAAATAAAGTACCAACAAAAAAAAAAAGTCGTAAAGTGTCCAGTAGAGGAGTACCAAAAAGCTAGCAGTAGAAAGAAAACCTTACCAGACTTACGACCGAATACAAACGCAAAAATACGCATCTTATATTGAATCACGTCTCAAGTGATGAATTTTTGACAGAATTTCATTGCAAACTGTCAAAAAATCGCGACTTGAGACGTGATTAAATTTAAGTTGCGTATGAGCATTCGGCCGTTAAAGCAGGGACGCTTCACTCGCTCAGTCAACTACATACTAAGATACCGCTTTCAGAGTTTTGAATGTGAGTTAGAGTAGTACTGACCAGTCAGTGGCATGGTTGCAGGTGTCGGCGGGCGGCGGGCGCGCGGACAGCAGGCGCGACACCTGCGTCCACACGCTGGCGTACAGGTCGCGCCCGCTCATGCCGCAGCGCACCGCCACCAGCAGCGGCACGCCGAACAACGCAGGCCGACTGCGCTGCGACGGCAGGAAGTACGCGTCCGCACGACATTGCTTCCTGACATATCATATCACACTTGTTAAACTGACTAATTAAAGAAGAAATAAACTGTGATACTAAGACAACACATGCTCCAGCAAGTTATACGGAACACCGAAGAGTAGTAACGGCCTCTTTGTTAAGCGTTTGTGGACTATGAAGAAGCATTCGATTCAGTTGAAACCTGGGCAGTGTAATGGTCGCTCCAGGGGTGGTAAATCGACTATTAGTACTTCAAAGTATTGAAATACATTTATCATAATGCCACCATTAGTATCCGTCTTCAGAACTAGAGTACAATTACAATCCAACTGCAAAAGGGAGTGAGACAGGGAGATGTAATTTGTCCGAATCTGTTTACTGAAGAATATTTTCAAGGTATGGCACCAACATCAATGGCGAATACCATGGAACATGAGTCAACATAGCGGAATCGTTGGAAGACTTAGGAACAATTATCAGAGACCTCAATATTGTCTCCCAACAGGTAGGTTTTAAAATGGACATGAGTAAGACGAAAATCATCCGACAAATCAGACGAAGTAGTTAGCCACGCATGCACGCCCCAACAATCAGACATAGTTGACCCTCCTGACCCTAGCAAACTTATTAGAGCTTGAGTTAATACAAGAGGTATTTGACCGTCCCGCATCAAGGTGACTCTCCCAAACCTAGAAATATCAAAGCTTGAGTTTCTCACCTATGCACAGCCACCAGGTACCGGACTCTAGTTGCAGGCCGATGGTCCATATTGCACATGTTCGAGGGAGAGGAGGAAAATTTGACCCTCCCGAGCCGAGGACTAGAGGGCTTCAAGTTGAGAGACCTCACGCTCAATGTGGGGGAGTTAGTGATGTCTTTCTTGGAGTCTTTTGGAAGGGTACTGCTTCTGGAATAGTTTAAACAGTTGAAGTGTATTTTCTTAACGACAAATGTTAAATTCTGTAGGTTATGTCGGTGATTTTGGTTCGTCTACGGATTTCCTCTCATTGCATAGACATAGCTCTCAAAATCAGCAACACCCGGAATAAATATTTGCAGATTGTACAAACATGTATCCCAAGGCGGGAATCGAACCCGCAACCTCCGCGTTCGCAGGCGGACATTCGCCTGCCACGCCACATCGATCGTCTGCTGCCATCTCCTGAGGGTTATACAGGAGTTCTATCCTAAGCCAGGGTTCCAGGTTCTTCCACCAGGGTGGGTTCGGTATTTACCTGTAGTTGGTGTTGTCCGTGTAGACGCTGTTCGATCTGAGGAATGTGGTAGGAGGACTCTGAGACATCAGCATCTCCGACTGAGACCGCTGTAAAGCAGATACATTAGCTTTATATACATAAAGCAATGCAAATATATTATAATACAGAAGTATATCATTATGAAAAAAAAAAAAACTGTCATCTAGCTAACACGTCTCTGATTTTATTTTTTCAGAAAGAATTTTTCTACAGCCTTTGCGGGACTTTGGAGCCCTGGGGCCGGGAGACCACCTCCCGGAGCGTATCAGGTATTGTTTTCGAGATCGGGGACAGCCTCAGCGCTTCAGAATTTGAAAAGGTGGTTTCTTTCTTTGTAGTTTAGTTACATCGGTTTTGACAGAAGCTTAGCTCTTGTTATTTATATGTCAACAGGAAGGAGCGCGGTTGCCGTGGTGCCCGCCTGAGCTACCACGCTTGCGCTCCACCTACCTGCCACTGTCATCGCGTTAGTTTATTTACATTTTATTTTGTAAGAATAATTACTGTGATGGCACAATGCACACAACCGTCGAATGTAATTAGGAATGTTACCGGGATCCATTCTATCGTGTCGGTGCAGACTCTTGTAGAGTGCACACAATGCCCCCAGGCCCGCTTCTTCAAGGGACAGAGAGGCCTCAAAATTCATCAAAAAAAGATGCACAATAACCATATTATCTCGCTGTCTGCTCCGGTTGCAGGAGCGGTAGATGTTTTGGCGCTAAATTCAAATTCTACGCCTGATTTACACCCTTTTTGGAAAACTATTAGTAAGTACAAAACTACAACCCCAGTTTTGAAACGTATTCCTCGAGGTGCCCGCATCTCTGTCGCTACTGCTCTTTCACAGGCCATTAGGAACGTTGTATCAAAAAATACGAAGCGAGCTTGGGAACATTTACTAGTTTTTCCTTACAGCGTACTTCATGTAGAGAAAGATTTAGGCAACAAATTATCACTAACGGTTCGGATCAAACAAAATTGTGTTAGATATACTGCACGTGAAGAGCACTCGCTTGTTTTGAATGCAGATCAGGACACACAAATAAATTCAAAATCTCTAAAACCATTGGCTGAGTCTTCTATCTACAAACTTGTGGAGAGCAAACTCAGCGATGGTGACATCAAGGGTGCCTCCCGTATTTTGTTTTCTAGTGACACGATAGCTCCAAATTCTAATGATACTCTCATATCTCTTGAGAGTAAGCATCCGCCCGCAGGGCCAAAACTTCACCTCCCCGAACCACCCCAAGAGAGTGATGTCGCTGTGGACACGACCAGCCAAGATGTGCTTAGGGCCGTCATGTCGTTCCAGAGTGGCTCTGCCGGCGGCCTGGATGCTGTGACTCCACAGCATCTAAAGGATTTGCTGTCTGGCAGATCTGGCCATGCAGGTGAAGTCCTTCTGGGGGACCTGACGTCCCTGATCAACTTGATGTTGTCAGGTCGAGTCAACAGCGAGATCACAGATCTCCTGTACGGTGCAAACCTTTGCGCACTCAAAAAGAAGGATGGCGGGATAAGACCCATAGCCGTGGGCACCACCTACCGTCGCCTTGCAGCTAAAGTCTGCTGTCGGAAAGAAGCCGACTACCTAGGCGACTATTTCCGACCTGTTCAGCTGGGCTTTGGTTCGCGAGGCGGTTGTGAGGCAGCAGTACATTCCCTTCGTACATTTTTGGATCAAAATTATGGGGAGGTGATTCTGAAGGTTGATATCAAAAACGCCTTCAATTCCGTAGACAGGGGCGCCTTGCTAAAAGAAATTAAAGAAAAAATTCCCGAAATTTACCCATTTCTCTGGCAGTGCTATGGCTCGCCTTCTAAATTAATTTACCGGAACAATGATATTTCGTCTGCCGTTGGTTGTCAGCAAGGTGACCCTCTTGGTCCGGCCATTTTTAGCCTTGCTATCCATCCAATTATTCAACGTCTCCAATCCAAGCTTAATGTTTGGTATTTGGATGACGGAACTTTAGGTGGAGATGTGGATACAGTTTTTGGCGATCTAAAACTCATTACAGATGAATTTCGGCAAATAGGTTTAGAATTAAATTTTTCGAAGTGCGAACTTTTTCTTTCCGACACTTGTTTGAATAAATATTATATCATTGAAAAGTTTAACAGTTTGGCCCCTAATATTACAGTTGTAGATAAGTGTTCACTTCGACTCCTTGGTTCACCAATTCTTGATGAATCCTTTCCGACATTCATAGATGAGAAAATTCAAAATTTTAATAAAACTTCGGACCGATTACTTAAAATTAATAGCCATATGGCTTTTACAATTATTAGGTTTTGCCTTTTTGTACCTAAATTTACATACTCTTTACGATGTTGTCAATTGTGGAAACACAGTGAGCTGGTGGAAGGCTTAGACAACATAATAAAGAATACTTTATCATCGGTTTTGAATATTTATTTGGATGATAAGGCGTGGTCGCAGGCCTCCCTACCTGTCAAATTGGGAGGCTTAGGTATTCGCAAAATTTCTAGTGTAGCCCTACCAGCTTTCTTGTCTTCCGTCTATAGCACTAATCCATTGGTTCAAAAAATTCTAACCCCGTCTCTTTTGGTTACTCCTGGCGTAACTCTCAAAATTTCTCATCTAGACGAAGCTCGAAATGCTTGGCATATTGCTTGCCCCAATACGGCTCCCCCCACATGTCTTTCGTCTCAACGGCAATGGGACGGGCCTCTGTGTGAGTTGACACGGAATTGTCTGTTACAAACGTGTTCCAGCTCTGCAGATCGTGCCCGTCTCCTAGCTGTTTCTAAATGGGAGTCAGGACATTGGTTACAAGCTCTTCCTTCACATAACATTGGTACTCTAATGGATCCTGTCACGTTCCGTATTGCAACTTGTCTACGGTTGGGTGCGCGGTGCTGTGCGCCTCATCAATGCCAGTGCGGTACTGCAGTTGACCAGCTTGGTCATCACGGATTATCGTGTACTAGAGCCGCCGGTCGAATGTCTCGCCACGCCAGTCTTAATGACATCATCCGGCGGGCCTTTACCACCGTGAACGTGCCAGCCATTCTCGAGCCGAATGGTCTGATGCGTGACGATGGTAAACGACCTGACGGTATGACCCTTGTCCCTTGGGAGGTGGGGAGACCCTTGGTGTGGGACGCTACTTGCGTTGACACACTAGCGCCTTCCCATCTGTCAAGGACATCCGTTGGGGCTGGCGCGGCGGCAGATTTTGCCGAGGATCTCAAGAGGCGCAAATATGCAGGTCTCGACAGAGCCTACAGATTTGCTCCTCTTGGAGTCGAGACTCTAGGTCCGTGGGGTACCGAGGCCCTCCGGGTTTTTAAAATTCTTTCGGGGCGTCTGGTCGAAGCGACGCGTGACCCGAGAGCTGGTGAGTATCTGGCACAACGAATCAGCATTGCCATTCAGCGTGGCAATGCAGCCAGTGTTTTGGGAACGCTTCCGATTGGCACTGATCTGGATCAGTTGAGCTACCTTTAGATCGTTTGCAACGGTCTTTAGATAGCTCAACTGTTTCAAATGTATTTTGTACATACCAATTATAAATACTTGTATTAGTCATAATTTTCTTTGTAAATAAAGTATAATTAAATCATTATGATTTATAAACATAATGTAGGGATTTTTGACAAGTAATTTAAGTTAAGAAGCGTAGGACATCCATCCATCCAATGGACGACATTGTAAATATCCTGGGAAGATGAGAGGGCCCAAAATTACTCTTTCTGGAAATCTTAAATTTTCGTTCGAAGGGTGTGGGCGCCGGTCGTATTAAACAAGAGGCTTAACACCTGCATGCTTCAGGTTAATGGACACAGAGCAGTGCATCGTAGGGCACGTTCATAAAGAATGTGACCTGGTAACCATTTAACATCAGGTAGGCCATCTGATTGTTCCACCAGCAAGAAGTATAAAAATAAATAAACCACTGCTGGACATAGGCCTGCCATAATTTTCTAGAAAGAATAATTTCGTAGTCTTGATATTTAGGCTGTAAAATAAGTAAGTATAGAAAATTACAAAACTGTGCTTAGTAGGATTCAGAATTTCATAAAAAATCTGCTCTATTTGAAGTAGAAATATCAAAAAACTATGACTGTTAAGTTATGTAATTATTCTTTCAATTTCTATATAAGTTATCCTTAGTTAGGAGCTAGAAATCCTCCTAAATTTACAAAAGCAAGAGTAAAAGTCTGAATTTGAATAAACACAGTCATAAAATATCTAACTACCATAAATCTAACCGCCAAACCCAGAAAATATTCACAAAAGAACTAATACTACAATAAATCATCTATTTACAAAAACACAAAATGCCAGAGTTTTAAGACCACTGCGTTGACTAACTACAATATTCAAGAAAGTACTTTGATTCAAAATTCAAACAATAGCAGAAAGTTTTTTGATAATACTATGCCTACTACTAACAAAGTCGGCGTAACCTTGAAATAGTTACACGGTGTTTTGTCTCTGTCTTTTTAATTTGAAACTTCATGTTTATGCAAAAGACCAAACGCGTTACAACTATTCCAACGCTACGCTGAGTTTATTTGTACCAGAGTAACACTGGAATTCATAGTCGGTAGGTAAAGTCGCCAAAAATTGATACGGTAGGAACGAAACCATACATTTATTTCTGTCCTACCAGGCTTGGTCCTTTAGGCACCTAGCTTTAATACGATTCTAAATGATCTTTGGATATCTATACCAATTATAAAAATCTTTGTCCTGACTGACTGACATATAGACAACGCACACCCTAAACCACTGATTGTAGAGATTTGTAATTTTGAAGGTCTCGACTTAGTACGTAGAGGTGGACTAAAAAATGAATTCACGTCATTCAACCCCTAAACCGGTAACCGCGGGGGTTGAAGTTTCTATTTCATACTTGAAATTCCTCGGTAAAAAACTACCCGAGAGGGGTAAATTGAAAAACGGCGCTGTATTAGTGCAGCAATTGCTGAATTTACACCATTTGCTCTCTCAATGTTATTTGACTACACCTATGTATATACCTACTAGATTGTATAATCAGGCAATCAGATTGTATAGCAAGAATCTTCCAGAGAAGCCCAAATCTCACCTTGAACCACCGACTATGAATTCGAACGTTAGAACCAAAATGAAGTCTGAATGTATTCAACAATTTACCTGACCATTTGAAGTATGTGTTGTAAGTAAAAAAACGTCTATAATCATAAATAGCATATACGAAGGGATTGCCTTGTAGGTTAAAAACATTATAAACGTGTGAGAGAGAGAGTGTACGCAAGTGTTAAGCCTCTATTATCATCATTAATAGCCTGTAGAAGTCCACAGCTGGACAAAGACCTCCAGGAAGAACGATTTTGAGCCCTTTCCATTCATCGACTTTCCGCGATCCTAACAATGTCGTCAAAGTCAAAGTCAAAAAGCATTTATTCAGTAATATCCGTAGGGATCATCTTGAAACGTCTTAAATCTAGGTCAATCTAGAAGAATCCGTCAGTCCGTCGGGTGGGAGGACGTCCTACGCTTCGTCTTCCGGTTCGTGGTCGCTATTCGAGAACCATTATTCCCCTGAGGCTGTCGGTTCTACGAGCTATACGGCCTACCCATTGCCACTTCAACTTGCTGATTCTGAGAGCAATGTTGGTGACCTTGGTTCATCTATAGATTTCAGATTCTATCTCGTAGTGAAACTTCCAGCATAGCTTTCACCATAGCTCGTTGTGTTGTGTTAAACCTTATGTGCCGGTAAAAAAAAATAAAAAAATAGGTTCTTGAATGGATCAAAATCGTTCTTCCTGAAAATTTTGAGGCCTGAGAAGGTGGATTTTGATGTTGATAATCATAACATATTTTGTACATATTAAAATTATTTTATTACAATAAATATTTTAGTATTGATTCATAACTTTTAAAGTGCCAGTTACACAAATTATTAATATTAATTTATGAGAACCCAGACAGTTTTAAGTTGACGCGAATAATTGTTATTACAAGGCAACCTGTATAATAAAATTAGATCAATAATTTATTTTTAATTAATATTTTTAAGCGTTTTAAGGCGAAGCAAGCCGCACCGCACGTGTTGTGTTCCTAACTTAATTAAGAGCCAGCAAAAACCGGCCACATAAAGTTTTAAATTTGAAACACAGACAAAAACCCTCTACCCTACCGTTCAGTTGAAAGTACTAACCCTTATTCTAAGAGTATTCATTTTATACTAGAATAGTTTGGATTCACTCATAGTTTTATATTGTTGTGTTTCTGTGTGTACTATATGCTGTTTCCTACGCGAAGGTTGTGGGTTCGATCCTCACCGAGAACAAATGTTTGTTTTGGTTGTTGTTGTTGTGTATGTATTTTAAGTACGTCTTTACAATAAAAAAAGTGCATAAGTAATCATGTATCTGGTTCTCAGTGTAGGTATGAGTTTTGCTTAGTTTGGGGCTAAGTGGTGTTGTGTGAATAGCTGTCAATAATTTTTATCGTAGATAAGAGTGTGTCTATGTGTGAGTGGGTCGGGTGAGGAAGGTTTAAAGGCGGTGTAGGTGTGGTGTGGTGAGGTGAGATGAGGTGAAGTGAGGTGAGGTGAGGTGAGGCTGACCTTGAAGCAGAAGAGTGGTGGCATGCAGAGTGAGGAAGTATTGCCGGCCACACTCACCTCCGACACTAACCCTTCACTGCTCTCTGCATCCACGCTCCAACCTACAAAATAAAAGAAATAGCTCCATGAATTTAATACCCAGGCATGGTTAGATCTCGAGGTTTTTTGAGGACATTTATGAGTATTCAGAGGCATGTCCAAATATTACATTTGGTACCCACATTTTGCGGTAGTTTGTCGTTATAGCGGCAACAGAAATACATCATCTGTGAAAATTCTAAATCACGGTTCATGAGATACAGCCTGGTGACAGACGGACAGACAGACAGACAAACAGCGGAATCTCAGTAATAGGGTCCTCTTTTTTTATATAGCTTGCTGATGGAACAAGCAGATGACACCTGATATTAAGTGGTTACTATCGCCTATAACAAAGTATTACCTCGTTTGTCACGCTCGTGAGGAACGTGCCCCTACGATGCACTGCTCAGTGTCCATCAACCTGAAGCATACAGGTGTTAAGCCTCATGTGCTTGTAATTACACCAGTACCCACACCCTTCGAACCGGAACACGCTGCGCTGCTTGGAGGCAGAAATACGCATGGTGGGGTACTTCCACGGACGAGCCCTTCACTAAGAGCTCTTCTATTAAACTTTGGGTAACGGAACCTTAAACATGACATGTTTTTGATACTTATTGATTTAATGTGTTTTTTGATTTTATTATTGTGGGAATTGATTTGATTTATTGTAGCTCACTCTATCGCATTAGGTTAGCCTGTAAAGGTAGGGCTGAGAATTATGAATAAATAAATAAAACATTACCATTAGTAAGTTCTTCTGTGTCGCAAGACACAGGCGCCGGCACAGGCAGGGCCTCGAGGGTGTCGCCGGGCGTCTCGTAGGCGTAGAGCTCGGCGCCGGCGGTGGACAGCTTGCTGGAGTCCTCGAACACGCGGCCCAGCACGGCGCCGCTCAACTCTACTATTATCATCCTGAAACACACACTCTTCGTCAAACCATACTTATTTCTTCTGCCAAAAAGTTTGCTGTGTTCCGGTTCCGGACTTAGAGTAATAATATTGATGCTGGACAATCCACACAGCATCATCTATAACAAGCTAAACAGAGCTTATGGCTAAACAGAGTGTTATGGGTGCTAGATGACTGATATACTTGACGACCGATGTGGCGCGGCGGGCGAATGTCCGCCTGCGACGCAGAGGTTGCGGGTTCGATTCCCGCCTTGGGATAAATGTTTGTACGATCTGTAAATATTTATTCCAGGTGTTCTGGGTATTTTCTATGTATAATAAAAAATATGTATACATGTAATATATTGTATTAAGTATATCAGTCATCTAGTACCCATAACACAAGCTCTGCTTAGCTTGGGGCTAGATGATGATGTGTGGATCGTCCAGCATTATTATTATTATATTACTTTGACTATGTCTGTCGTATAAGTGACTTACGATTCAGGCGCTAGTCCACACAGCTCGGATAAGTTTTTCTTAAGGTCCATGTAAGTGCCTTCAGAGTTGACTCGCACGCCGTACTTGATAGGCACCGAACCGTCCAATAATATCACTGCAGATAAGACACAGATTATGAATAAAGAAATAATTTTATGACTTCCACGGTAGATAAGCCCTTAGTATAAGAAGTACCGACTGATGGCTCTTTGAAGATGTGTAATGCGTAGTCAGACGTGCGTCCAAGTATGATATTCCATACTTTCCCAAAAATTGAAGTCCGTCCATAAATAACGCTACCGGCAACTTCTGCTTTCCCCCCCCCCTATTTTCCCCCCAATCAATAATAGCGACCGACAAATAAATTAATAAGTTAAGGAACTTGTGTGCCAGTAGACGAGAACAGACGGACAAATCATTTTTGGCCAATTTCGAAACTGAGACGCTTCGCTCCCTCGGTCTAATAGTATTAGATAGATGCATGTCAGTAGCATGTATGTATAATATAGAACCTCGGATCTGTGTCCTGACGTAGGACTCCATGGGCAGCGGCAGGCTGAGCATGTTGAAGGCGTCGAAGCGCACGCTCTCGGTAGCGCACACCTCGCACTTGACGCGCGACTTCAGCTGTCCGCAGAACAGCTCCGTCATTATGGAGTCGTTGCGCGCCGTGTGCGCCGACCACGCCTCTGCTGCCACCACCTACCAAGACAAAAACGTTAGACTCTCTCGTTAGTCTACAAACACACCTTCTCTGTATTTAAAGTTAGTATAAATAAAATAATTTATTTCTAACCTGCCACAGCGTGAATGTGCTCTATGGTGCTAAATTATCTTCGAAACCCAGCTTGCTCTGGCGTGTCTACGCACAAAACGGTTCGAAATCACCTCAGAAAAAAGTTTGTAGATATGACAAAGCCTTTGAAGTTCTCGCAAGTTTGAGAACGTAGTTGATAACACGTTGAACTCCCCTCAGAAGAGGAGAGTTGTCTGCCTTTAGGAGGTTCGTTTTTAAACAGCTTCTAAGCCATGTCGATCTCGTCAAGACCTTCTGTGTAGTGGCTCTAGTATTTTCATGGCAAGGTTCAGAACATGCTACTTGCGAAGCGTACAGCCGACCGAAGAAGTCCTCGATCTTGGTGAGGTCCTCGTGCAGCACGTTCAGCAGCCACGCCAGCAGCTCCTGTGTCTAGTACCTGGTCGGCGCATCCGTCGGAGTCGGCATGCGCGTGCTCGGCGCCGGGGTCGGCGCGTGCTCGGTTGAGGTCCTCGTGCAGCGCGTTCAGCAGCCACGCCAGCAGCTCCTGTGTCTAGTACCTGGTCGGCGCGTCCGTCGGAGTCGGCATGCGCGTGCTCGGCGCCGGGGTCGGCGCGTGCTCGGTTGAGGTCCTCGTGCAGCGCGTTCAGCAGCCACGCCAGCAGCTCCTGTGTCTAGTACCTGGTCGGCGCGTCCGTCGGAGTCGGCATGCGCGTGCTCGGCGCCGGGGTCGGCGCGTGCTCGGTTGAGGTCCTCGTGCAGCGCGTTCAGCAGCCACGCCAGCAGCTCCTGTGTCTAGTACCTGGTCGGCGCGTCCGTCGGAGTCGGCATGCGCGTGCTCGGCGCCGGGGTCGGCGCGTGCTCGGTTGAGGTCCTCGTGCAGCGCGTTCAGCAGCCACGCCAGCAGCTCCTGTGTCTAGTACCTGGTCGGCGCGTCCGTCGGAGTCGGCATGCGCGTGCTCGGCGCCGGGGTCGGCGCGTGCTCGGTTGAGGTCCTCGTGCAGCGCGTTCAGCAGCCACGCCAGCAGCTCCTGTGTCTAGTACCTGGTCGGCGCGTCCGTCGGAGTCGGCATGCGCGTGCTCGGCGCCGGGGTCGGCGCGTGCTCGGTTGAGGTCCTCGTGCAGCGCGTTCAGCAGCCACGCCAGCAGCTCCTGTGTCTAGTACCTGGTCGGCGCGTCCGTCGGAGTCGGCATGCGCGTGCTCGGCGCCGGGGTCGGCGCGTGCTCGGTTGAGGTCCTCGTGCAGCGCGTTCAGCAGCCACGCCAGCAGCTCCTGTGTCTAGTACCTGGTCGGCGCGTCCGTCGGAGTCGGCATGCGCGTGCTCGGCGCCGGGGTCGGCGCGTGCTCGGTTGAGGTCCTCGTGCAGCGCGTTCAGCAGCCACGCCAGCAGCTCCTGTGTCTAGTACCTGGTCGGCGCGTCCGTCGGAGTCGGCATGCGCGTGCTCGGCGCCGGGGTCAGCGCGTGCTCGGTTGAGGTCCTCGTGCAGCGCGTCCAGCAGCCACGCCAGCAGCTCCTGCGCGTCGTGCTGCCCACCACCCGCTAGCGCGCGCGCGTGCTTCGCCACGCACCAGCGCACGCGCAGCGGAGCCACTGACCGCGCACGCATCGACCACACCTGCCAACCAACCCACCATGTCAGTGTAATACAGTACCCGCCCACCCCTCGTCTGGTGAAGAACTATCACCTTAATAACTAAGCAACTTGCTGTATTTAAAATGTGTTCAAAGTACTGACCTCCTTACAGAGTTCCCCGTAGCGCAGGGCGAGCGCACCCCTCGTGCCGAGAGGGTTGCTAGTGTTCACCTCGTACAGATGCATGCCCGAGTTGAAGTAACGTGTGAGAGGACCCGTGTTCCATACCTGAAATTAGAAATTTAAAGAATATGTTTTTCGAGTGCAAAAGTCGACTGATAATGCTGTACTCCAGTTAACAACTCACATCACTCACCATCTAGTCTAGATCAAAGTGAAAATGTGTCGGTGTCTTCCTAGACTTGCAAAAAGCATTTGATATAGTATCAACTCCTATTCTACTGTCGCGTTTGGAGAACACTGGTGTAAGGGGCACTGTACTGATTGGTTTGTTGACTATCAGATAGATCGCAATCAACAAGTCAAAATCAACTCGCACGAAAGTGCAAAGTCTGCTTGTGACTGCGGTGTGCCACAAGGAAATACGCTCGTGCCTTCTCTTTTTCATTATACCTGAGGGACCTGTATAAAAGCCAGCTATGGCTGGATGATATTTAGTGACGGCGATAAGAACTAGTGATAGAACAACGTTACGTTCTACACAAATGTTACTCCTTGTCAAGATAAAACCCACAACCTACAGTGAAGGCCAGTCAAAATCTGCAAGGTCAAAGGCTGCGGTGATGTAAATGCATTACCGATTGTAAGGCTGCATTCATATAGCAAGTGTTGCCCAGGTTGTGCAAGCCGGTCGCGCCGGGTAGGTTGGGTGCTACTAACGTCTCTCTGCGCTCCGTGGCTCGAGAGCCGCCACTGCTCATACTGAAATACAATACAATCTATGATTATAAGCATAGTAAAAGTATCCACGCCAGCGGTCTAGCACCGCTTTCTGATCCTAAAATCGTAGGTTCCAATGCGGTCGATAGTTTTCTTCATCTACCAATTTTATAAAACCTTCTCCAAAGTCATTACCTATAACATAAAAAAAGAACAAAGGAAATCGTAAATCTTAGCGAAGATATCCAGGAGACCATTTTTGGAGGAAAAAAATATAAAGTTATAAATCCTGTACATCACTTTTGGTTTCGTCCAGATTGGCACAGTCTGGCACAATTTGCTTTCCTCTGTCCTCTTCAACAGATACAACGTTGAGGAGTATCAACAAACTGACAGAAACCATAGAACAGAGACGCCACGCTAGCTCGGTCAAATATTGTTTTACAAGGATACAAACCCACCATCTACGGATCGTAAAATGGGCTCTCTGATCATTACACCGTCAGCTTTAGCGTCACAAGCAAAAATAAAAAATACCTTAGCGCTCCAATTTCCTCGGGCCACGTGAGATCCTGATTCCTCAGTTCCAGAAGCACTCTGCTCCGTTCATGCAGTTGCAGCTCCTGTAGAGTAGGCCGCTCATCGTCCAGGAGCACTGCGGATCCACCTAGGGCCCACAGACGCACGTCCTCTCGCGGGAGGCCTAGGACTGCGCATAGGAACTCTATGACCTGGAAATATAGTAGTAGAAGACCTCTTTAAGAAATAAGGAAACTATAGTAAAACAAGTAAAAATAGTGTCGATACTCAAGGTTATGCATTTTTAATTGACCAAGCGAACAAAGCGAGTACACCGTCTCGCTTTAGCAAATAGGGGGGAAAGGGGGGAAGTTTGCTGTAGTTTTATTTATCGAAGGATTTCAATCCAAATTGCGAGGCACACTAAGGACTACATTCTACACAAGATGCGATAAAATTATCAAAAAGGGGGAGTGGATGGGGGAGGAAGGGGGGGAGTTTGGTATAGCGTTATATATGGACGGATTTCAATTCGGGAAAGAGGAAAGTGTCGGTTATTGCATGGTCCTAAGGGCTCGCGAGGTCTACTGCTGTAACAGGGGCACTAGTAGGTTACCTGCTTGACGGTCGCCAGCCTGGAGAAGGCCGCCGTGTAGGCCAGCGTGCGCTCCGGCGGCGCCGGCGCTCCGTACAGCGCCACGCCCGCGCCCGCGCCCGCGCCCAGCGTCGAGCTCCCTGCACACATCAACACATCTACTGTACGTATGCACATGCACGTACACGTACACGTACACATAAACATACACATCTAAAATCATCAGGTAAACTATCTAAAAGGCTCTATAATATCATCTTATCACTGCCACTTTCATATCAACAAAAAATATGACAGCATACTTATCAGTCATGGAACTAAAAAGGTAGCAGCTATCGAAGACTTACATTTAAACATTTTTGAGGCAAAATAAATCATGTCTAACAAGTAAATTCAAACACATTTTACTCAATAAACTTCCGGACTAGTAAAAGTGAAATATTGAAACTTACTCTGCGTACAAGATACGTGCCGGTATAGCATCAGTTGCAGTGGATACAGTTCTAGCTCAACGTCGGAGTTAGGCGGCCTTATCACCTGAAATTTAGTAAACGTATTTATTTAATACTAGCGGCCGCCCGCAGCTTCGCCCGCGTGGCAGTTTTTTCCCGTTCCCGTTATTTTTTCGGAATAAAAAGTATCCTATGTCCTTCTCCTGGCTCTAAACTACCTCCCTGCCAATTTTCAGCTAAATCGGTTCAGCCGTTCTTGAGTTATAAGTGAAGTAACTAACACGACTTTCTTTTATATATATAGATAATGTAATAGTATTTACTATTGAGCTACTTGCAAAACTGCTCTAACTGCTAGCTTAATTAATACAAATCAATGCCAATCTGTAGAATCCCCAAGATCTTGGCAGTATGACCATGTTGAATGGCAATGCTACACTGAGTCAGACACTTATGAGGCTTCGGATCAAACTAGATACACAGACAGAGTTTTGGATAGGTACGGTACCTCAAGGACATAGGACGGTGTTGGACAAGGGGCATGTCTCCTACAGGGTACTTGCCTGTCTCGGCAGCGGGTCTGGTGCGGAGTACCAGTGCGCCAGTGCACGCCACAGTGCGTCCGGCACTAGCTCGAAGTCCCGGTGTTGGACAAGAGGGATGTCTCGACGGACGTGACCGCCTTCACCGGTCAGCGACCGCACCTGCGGATATGATAACTGTTAATAGCGAGATCTACATCTTGCATTGATTGCATTGACTGATTTCGCAGCAATAAGCTGAGCAGGTCAAAAGAAACCCTCGCCATCGTAGTTTGATAAACAGTATACCGCTTGTGAAGAGTGTACCTGCGACGTGTTAGGAGCCTTGAGCCTGGAGTTGTCGATAGGTCCGGGTCTGGGAGGCCCCGCGTTGTCAATGCCCCGCGGGGCGCTGCCGACCCCACTGCTGGAGCCGGCGCTGCCACTGCCTAGGGAGGCGGTCTCGCAGCGCCAGACTAGAGATCCCATAGATTCTAAAACAGAGTGGTATGACATGTAAGGTGTTGCAAATATAAACCCATTTTTCCCAGTGCCACGTCACGTCAAAGTCCTCAGATTTAGAGGAATTGGCCATAGTCACGACGCTTGGCAGGCAGATCGATGACCATGAGAGTGAATAAAGGGGTCTTTTTTTAAGTCGGGACCACCAGCACCGCTTTTAAAACGTTTCCGAACTTCGAACGAACGTTTCCGAAAACACTATTTTAAAACTAGCAACAATCATTAGCGAACCCGTTCGGAATCATATTCGAACGATTTAAAATAGCCCTGCACCTTAGACGAGTAAACCAGGGGACACGATACGCTCGTAAATCTAATGAAATCACGATCAACCAATATTTGCGGAGCACGGGAGGGAGGGTCTATTTCTGTTTTACTTCCACAGATAGCGCTGTCACTTTCTAAAAGTTCCTGCTGATTTAGACTAGTGCTTGATGCAATCGATGAAATTGTATCGATAAAAATGAATGAATGATAGATTTTCCATCATTCACTCCGTCTAAGTATGAATAGAGAAAGACGCGTGCTGTTTTTTATTATTAAAAAAAATCGTTCTTACCTTGTAATAAAGTACTATGGTGTTTTTTTAAAATACCTTCATAAATTACGAAATTATTTATCTTTTACGACATGAACAGTAGAGCCTCAAATAAAGACTTAATGCTAATGTTTAGCTATCTGTGAGTTTTTTATCTATGATTTTTTAAATGTCAATCAATAGAAAAAGTATCTCGTTCGTCTCAAGCCCGACATATCTCACGTTGCACATCTTAGCCTAGCTGAATTAAACTAAATCAAGTCGTCGAAAAGACCTCAAAAGAATACGCCACGTTTACTTTAGAGCAACAGAAACAAGTATCTGAAGCCATTGATTTAACAATTCTATTCTGCTGGTCTGAAACGAAATTTGAACCACATAAGTTATATTCCAATAAAATCGTTAGGGTGCCAAATAAATAAATAAATACACTTGCTATAACATTTTATGTTGACAATATCTAAGATTATTCTAGCCACACTGGAATACTTTCATCCGAGTAATTTTTCGGTACTTTCGGACTATGCATGTGTGATATATTCATATCATTGTTTTTCGTTTCATGTGAGTGAAAGTATCAGTACATAAATCATTTACTTTTCCAATGATGTATAATTATAATAGGTACTAACAACCATCTTGTAAAACAACATCACTATCAATTGTTCATGGAACAAGATTATGATGATGATAAATTTAGATGACATGCCCAAGGATCTAGCAAGCTGAAGTGGCACCGTTTATGTCTTTGGCAAATGTAGTGTAGGATGCTGGCAGTAACTAAATGAGTAAGCCGAAGATCGGGCTTTGTAGAAGATTCTAATGTTCAAACAGTATATCCAAACCACATGTTATTTGTTCATAATCACTCTTTGGCTCAGGTTTTTGAGTAACATAACTTGTCTTCACGATACATTCTTGTATAGTGCGAAGACTGCTGAGAAATACATTTTTGTTAAGCATATACAGCACTGAAACCTACCTACCTACAGTGGACTGCGATCGGTTGATGATGATGATGACTTATAAAATCTGCTATAACTACGATGCTACGACAACAGTTTCACTCTTCACTATAAAAGCCAAGGAAATAAATGAATAAAAAAAAACAAAAATCATATTGTCTAATCTTCGTGTCGCACCCATACCGGTTGACGTTGACGGCAAACGCAGAGGCCGAGGAAAGTCGATGACTGTAGGTAGCTCAAGATTGTTTGCCATTGCATTCGGTTTTTTAATGACCTTTTTCAAATAGCAGACTTTTAGAACTCGTTAATGATGATTATGATGATGATGATTATAGAGCTGCATGTAGAAATGTAAGCTCTTCTTACAAATTCAGGAAAATTTAATGTAGGAACAGCATCTTTATATAATTTTCGCTGTTTCTTAGAATTTGTATTATAGCACTCTGGCTCAAAATGCAAACTTCATATTCTGTTTTATGGGATCCATATCCGCTCTCTACGAATTGCTTTCATCCACTCTATTTTTCGTAAGAGATTAGTTAGAAATCTAAAATCGTGTTGAATTGTTCATTCATTCACATCGATATTTTTTATCGATACTTTCAAGCCCTATCTGGAAGAAGAACGTAGGAACGAATGAAAAATGAACAGTGTGATTCGACTTATTTAGTTGTTCGTCAATTTTGGTTACAATACCTTAAAAAAGGAGTGCTTCTTAAAATGGTGTACTGTTTGCAGTGATCGTATCGCATTTATTGGGTTTTATGAAAAAATAGCAGCTTTGGTGGCATAAAATTGTACTCATCTGTGATAAGAAACATCAACTGTGCGGCCACTATAGTTTTAACAAAAAAGTACGGTGCATTTCGTCATTTTTCTCGCCTTGTGTTGTCTTCAGGGACCGTGGTTACACTGACTGGGTAAGTTCGTTTACCATGGGTTATAAGCACCATACGTGGCAAGAGGGGTAAAGGCAAGAACGGCTTAGTAACGTGTCCCGTGGTTTACTCGTCTAAGCCCTGCACGGATTATGCCGCCGTCGCTCGAGGTGATGGTACAGTACTCACCGGTGGAGTCGGTGGTGAAGCTCTCGTCGCAGACGATGGCATCGTCGAGATGGCGAGCGCGCGGCAAGGCGCACGGGCCGCGCGCGCAGGGCTCCGCGTGCCGGCCGTGCGCCGCCCACGCGCGCCACCACTCCGCCGACACCAGGTACCAGAACTGCCCCACGCGGTACCCCAGGCACTGCCAGCGGTGCAGCCAACCCAGCACTGCGACACCAAGATACAGACACAGCTATAGCCTTCACTATAACCATCATCATGTGACGTCGGTTAAAATAGCTTTAGAAGATACCATAGACCTCAAGGTTCCTATGAAAACTCCAGAGCAGTTAAACTTTGAACTGAATCGATTAATACGGACAGAAAGCCCCTCGATTGCGCTGACCAAAATTGATCTTTTTCACTTCCGAATAACAATCATAATAAATATTGCCACTATATAGTCCAAAACTACGTAAAGCTTATGCAAAGTACAAATTGTTTACATTAGTGAAGCTGACTAGACCGATGCTTCTTTTGGCACACATAATTTTTTTTTAAATAAAGTGATAAGAAAGTTAGCACTAGCAATGGGTAACGACCTCGCAGTAGAGTCGTAAAACATAAAGTCACTGACCCTACACCGGTTTTTTGAATGGATTTTTGTTTTATTATTTCAGAGTATGGTTACGAATATCGATTGCGTGGATTTAAGCTTTTAACTATCTCGAAATCTGCTGGTCTTCCACGGAAACCGATAAACGAAGCTACGTATTGACATTTTGCGTTACACTGCGGGATAACTTAATAACCAATCTACAGACAAGTCGTCGCCGCCTGGCATGCCGGGCAATGCAACTAATCAAAACGATAATTCTTATCATCATATTCCATGGTGACAGGCTGAAGCTAGCGCTTGGTGATTAGACTCACCAATGTTCCTCTCATGATGCTTGCACTGTGGCCTTAGTCCTAATACAATATGACAGGTCTCGAAGAGCAACGCGAGGAAGGGAGACACAAGACCATCTGCACTCTCCACACTCCAAATGAGGAAGTCTTCCAGTGTTAGCACCGTATCGTTTGCTATCACACCCTCGTTTTCAGTCTGGAAATGAGATCAATATTACTATTTAAAAATTAATAATCTGATGAATTAAATGTACAAGCATTGGTGGTCTATTGGGATCGACCCCGCCTTCTGATCCTAAGGTCGTGGATTCAAATCCGGTAGTGCACGAATTTTTTTATTGGAAAAAATATTTGCACAATGCCAGTGTTCTCAAACTGTGACGAAAAACATCGTGAGTAAACCACTTAGTATCTAGCAGCGGCAATGAGCTTGCAAACTGTCACGTACGAATATTAACTACTGCAACATGCGGGAATGTACTAAATGTAATATTTGGACGTACCTCTGTTTACCATCAGACGTCTTGAAAGAATCTTGAGTAGGGACATACCCACATTTTGCAGTAGTTGGTATTAATTGCCGCTGCTAGGATACAAACTGGTTGCCTCGTGATGTTTGATGTTTTTCTTCACCATTTGAGAGCCCTGGCACGTGTGTTTCTGGTGCTATTAATAAACCAACTGACCTCAGTTAACATAATCATTTCATCTCCAGAGCCGAGCTGAAAGACCGGCTTCCTTCCCTTCGGCGCCACCACTAACTTCTCCCTCAGATTCAGCAGCACCGCTTCTGGTTCAAAGCCACCTTCGGCTTCCTCCTCGTCCGGTGTAGAAGCCCTGGAGCTCTGGTTCTTAGCGTGCTCATTAGCCACCGTGCATAGTATTCCGACCATGTCGATCAGCTCCTTTTTGTTGAGAACGCTGTCGCTGTCCAAGTCGAAGATCTTGAAGCAGACTGGAAACAAAGAGAAAATAGATAAATAAATATAAATAAATAAATAAATAATGCTGGATAATCCACACAGCATCATCTAGCCCCAAGCTAAGCAGAGCTTGTGTTATGGGTACTAGATGACTGATATACTTAATACAATATTATATTACATACATAGATATTTTTTATTATACATAGAAAATACCCAGAACACCCGGAATAAATATTTGCAGATCGTACAAACATTTATCCCAAGGCGGGAATCGAACCCGCAACCTCTGCGTCGCCTAGATACACCTAGATAAAGTATGCTGACAAAGCTGTGAGGATGGAAGAGCCACTGTGCATGGCCACATTCCTAACATGCGTTAACTTGAGAGGTAATGCTTAGTTTAATGTGATGGATACCACTATCACAGCTTGACAGCCGCTACAGCTCAGTTCGTAGTAACCCTGCATTCTGCGCTGTAGGTGGTGGATTCGATTCCCACCGAGAACAAACATTTGTATGATAAACATAGATGTTTGTTCTGTGTCTGGGTGTTATATTGTATTCTAAATATGTATTTACAAAAAAAGTATATAAGTATTCTCGATTCCTACCGAGAACAAACATTTGTATGATAAATATAGATGTTTGTTCTGTTTCTGGGTGTTATATTGTATTCTAAATATGTATTTACAAAAAAAAAGTATATAAGTATTCTATCAGTCATCTGGTTCCCATAGTACAAGCTATGCTTTAGTAGTTTAGTTAGTTAGTTAGTTTAGTTTAGTAGTTTAGTAGTAGTAGAGCTTTTAGTGAAGGGCTCGTCCGGGGAAGTACTACCACCATGTCTATTTCTGCCGCCAAGCAGCTTGCTGTGTTCCGGTTTGAAGGGTGTGGGTGCCGGTGAAATTACAGGCACATGAGGCTTAACACCTGTATGCCTCAGGTTGATGGACGCAGAGCAGTGTATTGTAGGTTAGGTTACTAACGAACGTGACCTGCAAGGCAGTGCTTTGTTATAGGCGATGGTAACCACTTAACATCAGGCATATAGTCCATGCTTGTTCCATCAGCAAATTGTATATAAAAAAATATATATATATAAGTATGCTTAGTTTGGGGCTAGATGATGTTGTGTAAAAATTTTCAAATATTTATTATTATATTATTATTATTTATCCCCCAAGCACGTTAGATATCTCCTCAGTTTAGTGAGTACCAAGTACTTATTCGATGTGCTCGAGTAGTCAGAGGTATGTCCAGATATTACATTTGGTACATACCCACATTTTGTATTACTTAGTATTCCATACATGATAGATTACAGGCCCATCGCCGCTCTTACAATACTAACTTGAACTTAGAATCCTCAAGATGTTTTTCTTCACCGTTTGAAAGCAATGGCATAGCGTACATAAATTTTTCTATAGATAAATCCAATGGTACACGACCGGAATCGAACTCACGACCTTAGGATATTATAAAAAATGATAGGCTCACTGGTTATATCATCAACACCATCACATTATATCATTGAGCAAATAAGAGGATTCAAGAGCAGAGAACGAGATAACGATTATGAGACTCTGCAACAATTACACGTTACATCTATGGAAATATTTGGCTAAACTATTTTTAGATCTTTTGTGTGTAGTTCACGATATCTCTGATACGCGATAGCTGATCAAAAGATATCTAAGCGTATAAACTCTTATTTTATTCTACTACTGGTGGAAAGCATACGGCCCACCCGATGTTAAGTTTTAACCATCACCATAATAGCTTATTTAAAATAAAACGGCAAAAAAATCACATTTGTTGTATGAAAGCCCCTTAAATATTTATTTTATTCTGTTTTTTAGTATTTTATTTGTTATAGCGGCAACAGAAATACATCATCTGTTAAAATTTCAAAACTATTACGGTTCATGAGATACAGCCTGGTGACAGACGGACAGACAGATAGCGGAGTCTTAGTAATAGGGTCCCGTTTTACCCTTTGGGTACGGAACCCTAAAAATGTACCCAGTTCTATATACTTACCACACATATAAAACAATCAAATCTCTTTAAATGGTTTTCGTCTTATAAAAACAAATCGATGCACTATCTCGATCAGCAATCTAGTACCGAGCACACTGCATACTTCAACCATTACACTCAAATACGAATCGTGCTGCATTCGAATAAAGTTTATTTCCAAGTGCACTTTGTCACGCAATCGCACAACAAAGAGCAATTCATGAGAGATCGTCATTTACGTGTTTACTGCATGGAACTAAGGCATTCAAATTAGTACAGTTAGTAACAAAAGTGATTTAATTACGGTTTTATTAAAACTAGTAAAAACGCGTGCGATTTCGTCCGCGCGCAGTTATTTTTACATACATTTCAACCCCCGGTGTATACGCAGAGGTTGTATTTCGAAAACTATTTTTAGTAGGTACTTCTCTACACACTAAGATGAATATATTCTGGAAATTTCAAGTCTCTACGACCAGCGATTTAGACTGTGCGTTGTCTATATGTCAGTGAGTCAGTCAGTACTAAGATTTGTATAATTACCTTTTATAATTTTTCGATATAGATATAGATTAGACATTGTAAATCAAGTAAATTTCAACGCCACAAAAACTAGCGCTACAATCCGGCTCGTAGCGTTTTTTAAATGCATCTTCTTACAAAATAACAATGAATTCGACATATTATTGATATACATTCTAACTTTATGAGAAACACAACATGGAATCGGCCAAGAAAGCATTAGAAAAGCGATTTCTAAGCTTTTGAGAGAGAATGGTGATTGATAAGCAACAAAAGACAGGTTTAAAGGAGCTCGTTGCCCAGCAATGACATGGGATAGAAAAAGTTCCTTTGTAACAAGAGTAATAAGCCAGAATATTCTGCTTATGTTCCAATTGCAGTAAGAGTTTTGTGTGGTATCTACCTAGACTATCTAGCTAAGGTCTGGGTTGAGTGAGAAACCTAAAAAATATAAATTTGCAGATTTTATATACGCAGTATAGAAATGACTCACTACTACACCAGTTTTCTGTTATGTTGATCTACTAAATTAAAAAAACTGCGCGGATTTCTCTGGAGGTAACACTTTTGTCGATGAGTATACAGACGACCTTGGAGGTCGCCTGATTAGTTCACCCATAAAGTTCGCTGTACACTGAAGCGTGGTTACGCTGATGTTATGACTGAAAGGTTGCAATTACGCATTCTTACTAAAAACAAGAATTTGTTACACTCCAATGAAATTCAATTGTTTGTTAGTGACGGAGTAATGAGGTTGCCTCAGACTCCCTTAGACATAAAGAATATTAAGTAGGTAAAAAGATATCTACGCGAAAGTCCGCCTGCGACGCAGAGGTTGCGGGTTCGATTCCCGCCTTGGGATAAATGTTTGTACGATCTGCAAATATTTATTCCGGGTGTCCTGGGTGTTTTCTATGTATAATAAAAAAAGATCTATGTATGTAATGTATTGTATTAAGTATATCGGTCATCTAGTACCCATAACACAAGCTTTGCTTAGCTTGGGGCTAGATGATGCTGTGTGGACTGTCCAGGATTATTATTATTATTATTACGCTAGGCTATTTTAGTTTCTCTAGGTTTTGTTGTACTTCTAAGTCAAGTCCAAATATTTGTTCGTACTTCTGACTATTATTGAATCTTAAGTAGGTGCTACTTGATAGGCCTTAAGATATCGGAGGGTAAATCTACCTTGCCTCGGGTTCAGGTAGCGAGGCTGTTTCTTTCCTAGGTCAAAAAAGGAAGACGAATTAGACCGATGATGAAAGAACCACTGTGACGAAAGGAAATGCTCTTCGCAGTGGCTGGTCACATGACCTTGAACTTAAGTTTTTACCAACTTCCTTACGACTTCAACGTAATTTTCATCGAAATTTTCGAGTTGAAACCCTTGTCTGGATTTGAACTCACGACCTTGAGAAAGAAGGACACATACACCACCAAGGCACTTTGTGACAATGGATAGGAAACGGTATGAATTGAAGGAAGTATTCATTTGCTTTGCATGACTCAAGACGTGTGATTCTTTTGTTTTCTTGCTTTGTGGTTGCAAAGAATGACACCAAACCGCATGAATATTCTATAGTTACTACCTAAAAATTACGAAGAGTAAGCGAAACGGACTTCCTACACGGTATTAGTGCGAGAGAGATAACTAGTCATCGTTCGCCTACGCATGCTGGTTTCACCCGAATACCCGGATTTTGGTTTTGTTTTGCTTCTCTGCTTAAAAAAAACGTAGTGTGATACCTATTCTTGCTTAATATGTACAAAATGACATGTTATTATTTAGTGTGCTGATGTAAAACTGATCACACAAAAAAACGGTAGTAACCAAGCCGTAAGTTTCTTACCGGTTCTTCTAGGCTTGTCGCGAGAAACTGGCGCTTAGATTCACCTAGATTTAGGACGTTTCGGATTTTACTGAATAAATTCTTTTTGATTTTGACTTACTTACTACAAAGTTGCAAGGCCAGTCATTAAAAAAAATCAGCCACAACCTTCAGGAAGGTGGGTTTCTAAAGTACTTACACTTGAGCCGCTCTGTTCTAGGTCCCCGACACGCAGCGCTGAGTCCACAGCACAGCTCCTTGAAATCCACATGGCCATCCCTGTTCTCGTCGAACGCCAGGAAGGTCCCCGCGACCGCTGCGGGCGGCAGAGGGGGTGATAAGAGGGGGGTGAGGCTCTCTATGTCGAGCTCGCCAGTCGGCGCGGAATGTCGCAGCGCCCAGAAACATTTCTCCAGTTCTATTATATCCTGGAAACGATACGATTCTGATAATCAACCTTATTACAATCACAAACCTTCTTGGCTACACTTGACTAAACTGTGAACGAACTGTGAATGTGCCTTTACCTTATTAAGTTAAATTGGCATCACACTGGAACTTCATTATTTTATTATTAACTAGCACTCCTCCCCGGCTTCGCACGGGTTTTAGTAAGGATCCCAATTTTTTTTTAAATATAATAAAGCCTATGTCACCCGGGGATAGTGTAGCTTCCCAACGATGAAAGAATTTTTCAAATCGGTCCAGTAGTTTCGGACCCTATTCAAAGCAAACGAACAAACAATCAAATCTTTCCTCTTTACAATATTAAACATAGACTAGTGAAGTTATTTTTATACTAACTTCAGCCCCCGCTGTACCGTTAAGGGGTTGAATTTCGGGAGTTTCTTTCTTACTACATCCTTACGCACCAATACGAAAATACCCTGAAAATTTCAAGTCTCTGTGACCAGTGGTTTAGACTATGAGTTGTCTATATGTCAGACAGTCAGGACAAAGATTCTTATAATGGGTAGGTACATACTATTTATAGAAGGACCATGTAAAAAACGTTAGGAACCAAGCCGTAAGTTTCTTGCATGTTCTTGTAGTCTTGGTCACGAGGAACTGTCGCTTGGATTCACCTAGCTTTAAGACGATTCAAGATGATCTTTGAATAAATTCCCCTTTCTTGGAAGCTGTTATAACTAATCTTGGCAATATAAAGATGTGAACAAACGCGTGTCCTTCCAATAACAATGCAATGATATTACATTGACCTGCAGGAATTCCTCGGCGCCAGCGAGATGTAGATAATAATGTTTGGTTTGTGTCTGTTTGTAATGATAAAGTTTGGATGAAGATGATGATTTATTTGACGACCGATGTGGCACGGCGGGCGAATGTCCGTCTGCGACGCAGAGGTTGCGGGTTCGATTCCTGCCTCATGATAAATGTTTGTGCGATCTGCAAATATTTATTCCGGGTGTTTTGGGTATTTTCTATGTATAGTAAAAAAAATATCTATGTATGTAATATAGTATTGTATTAAGTATATCAGTCATCTAGTACCCATAACACAAGCTCTGCTTAGCTTGGGGCTAAATGATGCTGTGTGAATTGTCCAGCATTATCATTATTATTTATTTATTCATCATCATTCTCAGCCCTACCTTTACAGGCTAACCTAATACGATAGAGAGCGCTACACTGAAATTAATACACACAATAATCAAATCAATAAACACATTAAATCAATTAGTATCAAAACATTCAATAATAAAAAAAATATGATGTTTGAATAAAATAAGAAATTAGTGTATTAGAGGAAGTTTTAAAGTAGCGCCTGTGATAGATAAATTGAGGAGTAATCGGTTAGCGTGGGATGGGCATGTCATGTGGAGGGAAGAAAGTCATATAACGCGAAGGGTGTTAGGTATGGGTGTGATTGGTTATAAAAGTAGAGGTAGACCAAAGAAAAGATTGATTGACTGCGTAGAAAATGATTTGAGCAAGACTGATAGAAGAGAGTGGAAGACGAAAATCTCGTGCCGATCCCGCTTAACGTGGGATATGGATTTGTAGCTAAGCAGGCAAATATTAGGCAGAATTCATAATATACTAGCGGCCGCTTGCAGTTTCGCCCGCGTGGCAGTTCCCGTTATTTTCTCGGGATAAAAAGTAGCCTATATATTAATCCAGGTAATAATCTATATTTTTTCCAAATTTCATTCAAATCGGTCCACTGGTTAGAGCGTGAAAGAGTAACAAACATCCATCCATCCATCCATCCATACTTACAAACTTTCGCGTTTATATTATTAGTAGTATAACAATAATTATGCTGTGCTGTGCTAAACATAATTATAAAACCACTTTTCCATTTTCAATCATTGACTTTTGATGCTGACTGGTAAGTAAAAACAGTCTAGGTACCAAGGACACATTTATTTTAGTACATTGTATCAGCAAATCGATACAAGTTGTTCATTGAGCCGACCTCAATCAACAAATTGACGAAGTTTATTTCCGAACTGCGTATTGAATAAATTAGCAACCTATACTAATTATTTTAAGAATCATAGTCGTGTGACTGACTAACATTAATAGACAACACATAGCCTAAATGGTCGTAGAAAGCAGGAAAGAAATCTTCATGATTTAAATAAGGCACGGTAGATATCCCCTCAATCTCTTAGTACCAAGTGATACCAACTGAAGATTCTTTGAGGATGTTTAAAAGGGGTAGTCAGAGGTACGTCCAAACATTACATGCACATACCCACGTTATGCAGTAGTTGGTATTTCTGACTGTGTATGTGTGACTGCTCGCCGCTGCTAGAATACTAACTGATTCCTTCACGATGTTTTCCTTCCCCGTTTGAGAGCACGCCTTGTGCACATAAATTTTTCCATTGGTGAACGACCAGATTCGAACCCACAACCGTAGGATCAGAAGGCGCGGTCACTCCCATTAGACCACCGGAGCTCTCAATACAATATGCTTACAATGCACATGCCAATATAACAAGTTACAATAGTTCATAGTTGGCAGTTTTATAGAATCTAGTCAATTCTATGTACATTTTGGCTTATAAGCAAATATCTAAGATCTATGTTGCCTAATAAGGATGGAGACACATTACCGAACTGATAAGTATCGAATTATGATAGCGATGTCCAGATTTCAAAGCGATATGCTAACATTAGATTTTACTAACAATCGATATGTTGGAACGAAATTGCTTTGTGGTGTTTCAATGCAATTTCAGAAATTGGCGATACATAATGCTACAGAATACATCCCAACTTATCTCTCTTATTTTGCCCCGAATAAAAATCACGATCGACAAAAAAAAAAAAAAATAAGGAACCTGTGCTCATTTTCATCAAAATCTGTTGAAAATGCGACTTGTAGGCGATGTTTTATAATAATAAAATCAATATTTTCAAAACTTAATTTATTTTAACCTCTCTACATAATTACCACAGAATATATATATATCTTATAAACATTTGACAGCTGACAGAACACCTTCCCTTTTACACTATTATCCAACCAAGTAAGAAGGGAATATCTATAGAAAAAAAAACTATACAACAAAATATGAAAGTAGTCATGAAACTTACAGGAGAAATACCTACATAACTACTAATAATAATTATGTACTTAGGTAGGGAGGTACCCATTCATAACAAAAACCAGAATCAAATGTACTAGATTAAACAATAATAATAATATTACTCAATCACATAACCTTCCCTCACCTATTGACAAATTACACTTTACAAGTCCAAAACTTCAGGAGGTTTAACAAATCTGCCACTTCTAGTTACTTTATATAATGGTTTAGCAACACTACTTGGAGGTTCAACAGCCTCTGGCATATTGGCTGATGGTATTGTCACATCTTGCTCAAACCCAAAGTCCATGTCATTCCGCTGTATTACATTATCATTTGAATAGGACTTTCTCAAATGACTTGTATTTCTACGCATTTGCCTTTGAGTGCTCTTATCAACTATCCAGTATGACCTTGGCTCAACACATTTTTTTACAATAGTACCTTTTCTCCAGTATTTATCTTTTCCTGTCTTGTGCACAATTTTCTCCCCAGCACTATACACAGTTTCTTTCTTCCTTATCCCCATATTAAACTTATCTTTAGCTATGGTTTGCCTCAATTCTAATAATTTGTGTATGCCACACTGCACAACTGGTTTCAAAAGGTCAGCATTTACAGGTAACTTGGTACGTACCTGTCTACTGTTAAGTATTTGCGATGGTGATACATCCAAACCTGCTAAAGGAGTATTATTGTAGCACATAAGATAATCTCTATAATCAACCTTGTCCTCCGTTGCTTTTTTTAATATGTTTTTGCCAATGTGAACTGCTTTTTCAGCCATGCCATTACTTCTTGGATAATGCGGACTACTTGTAATTAAACTTATATCCTTATCACCAAAATACTTTAAACACTCCCTGGAAATAAATGGATTATTATCCGCAATTAACTCAACAGGGTAGCCAAATCTCATAAACACTTCTTGGAATGCATTTATAACAGCTACAGATGTTTTATCAGGAATAGGTATGATCTCTAACCAGTGAGACAAATAGTCAACAATGACTAAAAATGATCTGCCCAAAAACTCCAGAATATCAGAACCAACTTTAGAGAATCTTAGTTTTGGTATTCTGTGTGGCAATAAAGGCTCATGAGAATTAGCTGGCCTAAATTTCTCACAAGTTCTGCACCTCATAACAAAATTGTGCACATCCTGTGAAAGTCCTGGCCAATAAAACAATTGCCTAGCCTTTTTTATACATTTGCTGATTCCAGCATGACCCTCATGAACAAGGTTCAGAACATATGATTTTAAATTCTTGGGTACAATTAGTTTATTGCCATTGAATGCCAACCCAGCCTCAAAATATATGTCATCTTTGAAATTATAATACTCCATGCATTCTTTAGGTAATTTCGTTTTTTCAGGCCACTCATTATGATAATATTTGCATATAAGATTTAACACCGAATCACTATTAGTTTCTTTCCTGAAAATAGTTTTCCTTTCTGGGGACATGGGTAGATGTACTGAGGCTGAGTGCACTAAATGAACCGTATCTTTATCATTTTCACTACACATTAGACTGTTTCTTGACAACATATCAGCAAAATGAACCAACTTTCCCGGGACATACTGAACATTCAAATGATACATTAACAGTTTCAGTCTCATTCTTCTTAATCTTGGTGAGCCAATTTTGCTGATATGCTTGCCCATTATAGCCACAATAGGTTTATGATCAGTTTGTACTAATATTTCTGAACCATAGATGTACCGATGAAACTTTTTGACAGCAAAGCAAATGGCTAACATTTCTTTCTCAGTTTGGCTGTAGTTTACTTCAGCATCATTCATGGTTCTAGAAGCACATGTTACCAATCTTAGCATCTCTTTCTCATCTCTTTGAAAAAGACAACATCCCACCCCATTTTTTGAAGCATCACATTGAAGGATAATTTTTTTATTTACATCAAATGGGGTAAGTGCTGGAGCACTACTAATTCTCAACTTTAACTCTTCAAAGGCTCTTTGATGAGCAGGTAACCAAGTAAATTCACAATCTTTTTTTAATAATTTGCACAGAGGTGACATTAAGCTTGCCATTTCAGGAACATATCTACGTACATAATTAAATGCACCTAGTACTTGCCTTAGTCCATCTCTGTCTTTTGGTTCCTTCAACTTCACCAATGACTCAACCCTTTCATCATCAAGAGACATACCCTTCTCATTAAAAATTTGCCCCACATATTTTACTTCCTTTTGCCTGAATTGAAACTTGTCTTTGTTAAAAACTATGCCTAACTGCTTAGCTTTGATCATTACACTTGATAGTGCCACATTATGCTCTTGATCAGAACTTCCCATGACCAAAATATCATCAGCCCATATAACTACATTTTGTATACCTCCAAAATGGCTTTCAAGGACATCCTGAAACAGTTCCGGGGCATTCATAAGCCCATATGGGAGGACCAAGTAGCGGTACACACCAAAAGGAGTGGCAAAACAGCATTTCCATGATGAAGCTTCTGACAATTTTAAATGGTGAAAGCCCTCTGTAAGGTCTAATACAGAGAAAATTTTCTTTCCTTTCAGTTTTAGGGCCAAATCATCCAAGGTAGGTAACATTTTGGGTTTCTTTACAATATATTTATTGAGATCTGTTGGATCCAAGCATAATCTTACCTTGCCATTGTGTTTTTCAACAATTACAACCCTGTTTACACATGCACTTGCATGAATATTGGTTACTTTAACAATAGACTCTCTACTTTCTAATCTTTCTAACTCTTGCTTTAGAGGCTCAAGCATGCAGTTTGGAATTCTTGCTGAAGGGTGACATATTTGATCCTCCATATTTCTAGTTGGAATCTCTACATTTTCTGGCAATCTACCAATCCCTTCAAATACCTCTATATTTTGACTTATAAACTTGTTCTTGTCCTCATCTGAATGCACTGCATGGACTCGTTTAATCATTTTCAAGGAGATACATCCTGGCAAGCCCAATAGCATGGTATTACAATTGACCACTACAAAATTCTCATAACACTCAACATTCTTATATTTGCACAGTAAGTTTGCGATTCCAACTGGTCGGACTCTATCACCAGCAAATGTTTCAATTTTGAGATCAGTATCACGTAGCTTCAGGTTCAGGTTTTTATTCACTTTCTCAAAAACATTAAGAGGCATAATGCTCACATCAGCTCCAGTATCTAATTTACATTTAACAATTTGGTCCTCAATTAGAATATCTTCTACCCAGTCAGATTTATTCACACCTGAAATAACCGCACCACAGTAATACTCACTACCATCAGACTCTTCATTTTCACACTTCACCTCTTGCACCTTTCTATTTTTAACACGACAACTAACTGCAAAGTGATTTTCTATACCGCAGTTTGAACATTTTTTTCCAAATGCAGGACATTCCTTCGGACCATGCAGTCTCTGGCACCTTCGACAGTTGAACTTCTGGTTCTTTCCCATAGTCTTCTTTTTAGCTGCATCAATTTCAAATGTAGGATTCATTTCCTTTATTTGTGCTTTACTAAGTTCACTGGCACGACATATCTTGGTGACTAGATCCAGAGTTAGATGGTCCCTCCTGAGAAGATTTTCCTGCACTGACTTGTCGAAGACCCCCTGAACAATTCTATCTCTGAGCAATTGATCCTCTAAGGATTCGCCATCTTGTTTCAGGTAGTCGCATGTGCCTATGAGTTGCCTCAGGCACGTAAAGTAATTCTCGAAGGTTTCGCCCTCTTCTTGCTTCCTTTCGTTAAACTTATATCTTTCAAAAACCTCATTGATTTTAGGGTTTACATACGTGTCAATGGCTTGGATAACCTTTTCAAAATTTTCGCTTTCTTCCTTCTTCAGTTTAAAGGTTATTATTACTTTCGCCGACTCTGGTCCCATCATGTTTCGAAGAAGCGACAATTTGACCTTGTCGCTCGATCCATCTTGCCCACTGCCAATAAGATAATCTTGGAAAAGGCATTTCCATACTTTCCAATCATGTGCCGCTAGCGGCGACCGTATATCAAAATTTGGTGGTAGCTTAATCAGCGTAGTTTCCATAATTACAACAATTTGCATAAACTATAATCTTCTTGGTTTTCTTTTTACGGCTGCGCCATGTTTTATAATAATAAAATCAATATTTTCAAAACTTAATTTATTTTAACCTCTCTACATAATTACCACAGAATATATATATATCTTATAAACATTTGACAGCTGACAGAACAGGCGAGAACAGACAGACAGACGGACAAAAGCATTTTTTCGTTAATCTCGAAACAGATTCTTTGAATCCTGACTTTAGACCTATCGATTGACCTACCAGACATCATGCAGATCACATACAGTTCCATAGATTTCATGAATTCCATTGGTAATTCCAAAGTCGAAATTACCAATCATAATTATTTTAAAAGCAAAATCACCGTAGTTCAATAATCACCACTATCGTATCGTCACTATCAAACAACCTTATACACAAATGTTTATGTTTAAATCAAGTTATAAGAACCTAAAATAGTTCCTTAGCTCTCTCTCTTAAAAGATCTCTGATCTGTGATAGACTATTGGAATTATCAATTGTCTCTAGTTTGTAAATAAGTAAACACTTTAACTTATGTAAATGAGAACTAGTAAGTACTTAGATAGAGTTATATACTTTAGGTATTAAATTTTATCAGTACTCAATAGAAGTCCATTCAGTAGGTTATTGGAGTAGATAAGTGATAATTTAAATTGAGGGTAATCAGGTTGGATTTTCACCTATACAGCCTAAGACTGTAATGCTCTTTAAGCTGAAATGGGAGATAAGCCTATTGTCATCTTTTTTTGGTGATATGAAAGTGACTAGAATACTTCAAGCTATATTAATAATAATAATAATGTTAGACAATCCACACAGCATCATCTAGCCCCAAGCTAAGCAGAGCTTGTGTTATGGGTACTAGGTGACTGATCTACTTAATACAATACATTACATGAATAGATATTTTTTATTATACATAGAAAATACCCAGATCACCCGGAATAAATATTTGCAGATCGTACAAACATTTATCCCAAGGCGGGAATCGAACCCGCAACCTCCTGCGTCGCAAGTGGATATTCGCCCGCCGCGCCACATCGATCATATTATTAAATGAATGTAATGATGTGTAAGTCTACTTAGGCCTACTTCTGCCTCCAAACAGCCTTATTGTTTTCCAATTCAATGAGAGTGGGTACCAGTGAACACAGGCCACATTTTCAGGCTTTCCCTCTTTGTACATTTCCACACACAAGTCAAATATACCGTAAAAAATTAACC
Source organism: Electrophaes corylata (assembly GCA_947095575.1). NCBI lineage: Eukaryota > Metazoa > Arthropoda > Insecta > Lepidoptera > Geometridae > Electrophaes > Electrophaes corylata. The sequence goes on from OX352720.1 coordinate 9,467,987, forward strand.
AGCAGTTTAGGAAATGCATTAACTGTTTTCAGTCAGTCAAGACAGGTTTTTGTTTAATTATAATATACGATCAGTCCCTAACAGGTTTTGTGCAGATAGTGAGGTTTGCTAGATTGGCATTACAGCAAATGCTTGTATTTTCATGGGCATGTCCCACCATCTAATCGATTGTCATCTACATAACCTCTTAGGGCAGCAGACCATTAATAAGCTAATGTTGTTGAAGATTCCAGATTCTACCTATTTCATTTTCTTAGAATATAAATAAGTAGGTACCTAAAAAGTAACATTAGTTTAGAATACCTATTTAACATGTGTATCTAATTATGGGTTTTCCTATAAAACTCTTTACTTTGGTAATGCTGTGGTTTTCCTGTTTGTTTGATAAGTTATATCACAGAGCACTTGATTACACACAGTACAAGATGTTATTGGGGTTAATGGGTGAATTTATACAAACAAGTACATTTTCATAATACTCTTTTTCTACTGTCCATGGAAGGAAACTCATAAGAAGAGTATTTAAACTAACCAAACATTGTGTGCGACTACATTGTTTTTAATATATAATTATCAAGACATTTTCATATTGAAAACAGTTTTTACTCACCCTCTCTTCCAAATGAGTGACTCCAGCTAAACTCTGATAAAAGGTTGGAGTCTCCAAATCCTGGGTTACTATGAGATCTGACAGCAGCCACTTGGACAGCACTGTAGCATCTTTATGTATGAGCAGCCATGACCGGAACTGGTCAAATGTAACTTTATCTCCAGAACCAAATAACCCAAGGAGGATTTCAGCCGAGCGCTGAGCTCCAGTGATGGGTAAAGATGTGTTTTCAAGGTGTAATGTTCTCGCGAAATCCCGTTTATAGATGTAGGTGCCATTGTCCCCTTGGTTGTTTGTGTATAATGTCCAAAGGAACCTGTTAATAGAATAATGATAATATACAAGCTTTGCTTAGCTTGGGGGACTTTTAAACTATAGCATAAATTATGGAGAAATTCAAATTTATATGCATGCTGAATGATAAAATGAAAATTGAATGAAGGGATTGTTTACATTGAAGACTATCCAAACTATGTTATTTCTTACTTGATTTTCTCCTCGATATTTCCCTTGGTGAGCACCACGATACCGCACAGCAGCTCCTTGAACGCAATGCCTCGCTTGGTGCCGCCGCAGCCCTGGTACAGCCACTCGGCTACCTCGTAAGGTACTCCATCGCACAACACCTCATGCACGAAAGCTTCCAGACTCAAGGCCGTGCCGTTCGCACCGGCACATCTTTTAAACGCTTCGCGAATGCGTCTCAGCTCACTATCTGACACTGCAAATAAAATAACACCGATTATTTCCTTGCATTCCTACAACGCACTTCGATCAACATTGCACACGCGCCAACCTCGTTTCGCGGCATCCTCGTATGATATAAAACTAGGTTTTGAGTCTTTCGCACCCATATTAGCGACCACAAGCGGTCATAACATTTTTTAAGAGAGATAAACACAAAGAAACAACAATTATTTAACCCAGCTGACAGCTCACGTCGTATGATCTGTAGCCATATTGAATTGATTGCATAGATTTTTTTTCTATTTCAATAGTTACCTACTACACTATCTGATAAGAAAAACCTTTATCGCAATTTGAAGTTGCACTGCTGGCTTTATCTTATAAAATCTAAGCTTTTCTAATGCGTCCCCGCAATGTATAACATACAAAATACTTTTATCCATCAAACTAAGTCAACTGTCACTTAGAATGTAGAAAGGTCGTACATTAACCGGACCCGAAGCAGATGTCAAAAACGTTACATATAAAAAGAATAGTACAAAAAAACTGTAATTTTCATAACTGCAGTAAAAAATCATTAATTCCCTAATAACTTAAAGATTAAGTTAATCGGTATGTTACGCTGCAGCTTGGAAGATGTATGCGGGTAAAAATCGTACAATACGTTATTTGCTCTGGCTTCTACTTCGATAGTAACTGCTGCTGAGCCACTAAATTTTGTCTTAATCAATTCCCGTGGCCTAGATAGGACGGACAGGGGCCTAATTGCGCTAATTATTTTCAGCTGGATTGGAATTGAACTTGAACCGAACCACAGCTTTTTGAAGGATTGGTAGCGCGCTAATAATTTGACGTTTGGTTCAAACGTTAGTCAGTCGAAGTTCGTACGTTTCTCCTGTCAACCAAACGGTTGAGCTAAAGTTGGTAGGGAAGCAACTTTTTCTCAACCGTTTCTCGATCGTTGGGAATTGTTTTGTTTATTTTAAGCTTATAAACCCTAATGTACGCGTATTTTTAATAGTAGAGGAGGTAGCTAGGAGTAGACGTAGCTGTAGCTACGTCTAATCACCAATTCCGAGCCAATTGACCTAATAAATCTACAAAAAGTCATCCTATCTAGAAGTCTAAAAAGAAGCTAAATAAAAGCTGGCCAAAGGGCTAGCTGGTCAAATAATTACCTTCACATGCCACCTTCTCTACGTTGGGATGCTTTGAACTCGAAACCAAGGTAATAAACCTTAAATATGCTTTCATTTTGCAAGAAATGAGTAACTTATTAGCAATGAAAACTACTTTGTTTTAGCTTTTGCTGGCCTTCTATGCTTCTGGTTCTTATCAGACTATTGTGGAGACAGTAATATATATTGTGTTTCTCAAGTCAATGTCTCCAAAGCCATCCATCAATTGATGATAATTTGAACAAAACAATTATGAAAAAATAAATACTCATTTCAACTGCATTATAGAACCAGTTAGAAGATAGTAAGTAGGTAGGCATTACAAATGAAAAGTTGAATCAGGTAGGTACCTACACTCTTAGTACATGCTGAAGATATTACAGCCTTGTGTTGCGGCCCAGACATATTTTGATTTAATCAGTCATTCTTTTGGGAAAGAACTATGTATCTATGTATAATCTAAGTACTACCTAACTACCTGGTTATAGAAAAATTACCTAATTACATATGATATTTTTATTATTCCGGTTTCATAGCAAGTTTTGATTATCTAAATTAAAATAATGTTTGTCTTTGCAGGTGCCTGTTGGTGGTTAGAATGCTTATGCTCTTCTCCCTGTAACTGCTGCTAAAATAACAAATGCATGCCATATGCTGCACAATCTACCACATATTCTGTTCACTTTGCTGACAGCAAAGTAGGGGGCTAGCAAGCTATCTCGCAAGTGATGATGATTTGAACAAGACCATTTTGAAAATATAAAGCTTTCTCATTTTAACTACATTAAACCAAACAAAGTAAGTACTACAAATAAAAAGTTAGCTCAGATACCTACCTATACTCCTAAAAAGTACATGCTGAAGATATTAGAGCCTAGAGCGGCCCAGACATGTTTTGTTTTTTTTCCCAAATTTTGCAATACTATTCGTCAGTTCTGAGAACTTATACAATCTAAGTACTTACCTAATTACCTGGTTTTAGTAAAATTACTTTATAAATGATACTAATATTATTCAGGTTTCACAGCAAGTTTTGATTATCCAGGTTAAAAGAATGTTTGTCTTTGCAGGTGCCTGTTGGTAGTTAGAAAGCTTCACTCTCCCTGTAGCTGCTGCTAAAATAACAAATGCATGCCATGTGCTGCACAGTCTAGTGCATATCCTGTTCACTCTGCTCACATCAAAGGAGGGGCTAGCAAGCAATCTTTGATAAACGGCATCAACACCATAGACTGAATGTGATGCAGTGCATGCAACCTCAAGAAGCTACAGCTGCAACTCTCACGGCAGCAAACATTTATGCAAGACTTGTGGGCAGATAAGGGGATTGATCTTTAAAGTGTAATTGACTGAGGCGGGATGTTGTTCATGGATACATTCAATTTTGTCATACCTGTGTTTGCTGTATTACTTAAATATGGTGAATTTGTCTATAAGTTATAATAATTAAGTATGTATTTATAAAATAAATAATGTTCATCTATATAAACTGACTGATTATTACAGCCGTTACAGCCCAGTTGGTAGTAGCCCTGCCTTCTGCCCTGTAGGTGGTGGGTTCGAACCCTACCGAGAACAAACATTTGTGGTGAGTGGTCTAAGTACCTACGTATTTACAAAAAAATAAGTATACAAGTATACTATCAGTCATCTGGTTCCCATAGTACAAGCTATACTTAGCTAGATGCTAGATGCTTGGCTAGATGTTGTGTAAAAAAAAATGTCCACATAATATCAAAATATTTATTTATAATCAGTTTTACTATATGTTGGTACTTATTTAGTTGGATCTCAGGATTGGGGGTGCCTAAATACTTATAGCTTACAAAAAAAAATTAACCATTTTAATTTATTTTACACACTAAGTTTGCTACTTACATAAATCATTTAAGCACAATTATAATTAATTGGAATATAATTGAAAGAGTAAGGGTGAATGTATGTACCATCTGTAATTTACTTGTAAGCACAATCAAGTGCTATGATGATAGGCATTTATTAATTATTGCTAATCTTACTAGAACATGGATGATTGTAAGTTTAGCTGCGCTGACTTCCATCCTAGTAGGTAGTACCTTTTGGTAGTAATCATCTTACTAATAAAAATACCTACCTATTACAATATAATTGTTAAAATCTTTTGTTTTACTTGTAAGTACAACAAACTAAAACTTAATTATTCTGAGTTATCATACTAAATACTGATTGGCTGCACTGGTCTTTTAGCTATTGGTCTAGACTCTAGAGCATAGCTCAAAGTAGCCCCTGCAATTTTCAAAGAAGCCTCTGCCTTCATTTCTTCTATGTGGAGGATCATCTTCTACTACACTTGGTAATCTTCTAATACATTTCTACCTGCTGAAATTGAAATATATTAGGTTTTGGTAGCTACTAAGTGTTAACCGTATAGTATAGTAGTAGCTAGTTAATAAATTTGTAACATAAAATAGGTATAAGTACCATTATAGTATGCAAAAGTTTTATTTGGGGCCATTCATTTTATATGTATTTAGGAGTAAAAAAAATCATTAAACAAGTACATAGTACTTACATAATTCGAGGCAAATTGATCTTTTTTAACCTCAGTCAGAGGGCCAACATCTTTGCCAAGATATTGGTTGCAGACTCTTCAAACGAAATCAAAGTTTGTGTAGTGCTAGCTAGGTCCGCCTCCAGTAGCTCTATAACTATCATTTAGAACTAACTTTGCTTTGATTATGTACATATAGTCATTAATGCCTGAAAGAAACGAACATTACTATTAGTTTATTGAGTTCTATTTTGATATTTTCATTTGATACCTACGTTATTATTTTTACACTTATCAACTTCATACAAGTAATCCCAGCAAAACTATACATAGAAGTGCTACCGGCGAGAAATAAAATAATAAAGATTAGGTAATTAAGTTTAGTAATCACACGAAGACAAAACAAAACATTAATAATTTCTTGTTTGTTTACATTTTTCCTCAAGAAATTCCCCACAGAATGCACAAATACGTCATTTAAAACCTCACTGTCACTGTAAGCTGTCAAAATTGAAGTTCCAGACGCTGTTTGATTGTTGATTGATTGATTGCTACACGTAATCCAATAGAACAACACTATGAATATATATATTCTGTGATCGACCGCGTTTGAGCTTCCACTGTGAAACGTTTCAATTGTGGTTGTTATTAGAACGTTATCGCAATACGGATATGGCTCATCGGTCGGTCGTAACCGAACCATAATCGCAACTGAATTGCAACGTAACTTCGACCGTTTGAAGATGTGTAAAATTAGCGCAATCAGGCCCCAGGCCTTTTATTCAGTGGCAGTACGTTTTCCTCTGTGTGTAACGGTAGTCGGTGGTTTGGACTTTCATACCTCACAGAAAATCGGGGGAGCCCAATAGCAAGGTAGGTAGTGGCGGACAAGGAGTTTGACTTTCTGGTAGTCGTGCGTGCTGTGGAGCAATGACGTTGAGATGAGCGTGGTAGCAGTTTGTTCTCTAGAGAAGCATCGACCAACTCTAGTTCATAGTGTTCGCACATCGCATCGTGGGCAATGACGGCATTCCTGTCTTGGCGTAGTGACCAGCTTACGTTAGATTTACGTTTGAAATTGGTGTAGGTAGGTAGGTTATTCAACTCATTTTTGGAACTACAGAAGAGGCTGCTGCCGCAGCACACTCGCTCCGCTTGCTCGCCTAGTGTATAATTTTTATGTTCTAAACAAACCTATCTGAGTTACGCCTAAAAACTGCGCCATCCAAGGGTGTATTATTATTTTGCATGGTCTGGAAAACCAACCATGAAAAACACGGCCTGAAATTTGTGACCAAAATGCACCAAAAGATGGCTGCGCTTTCTATGGCTGTATTCCATGTTGTGCAATCACGTGACCCGACTAAAGTTGTCAAAGAAAGCTAAAGTTTGTTTTTGTTTCCAATTTCCATTTTGTGTCTTGTTAAAAACTCTATTTCACAGTAGTATTTGGAAAACCTAGTCACTTTTTCAGCACAACAACGTGAAATAGTCACAGCAGTACAGAAAACTATTTACGTTAGATGCTCCCCTAATTCCTATTCTTTTAATTGTTCACGCGTGATGCTCTGTAATCATTGACGTATAGTTCGAATTTGATTTGATAAAATTTTGATTTTGTAAATGTCTGTGTCTTTGTGTGTATTGCGGATAGAAATCGACGAAGATCTACCCGAAATGGGTGACAATCCTGCTGAAAAAGGTGAGTGGCTGCCTCTAAATACCTATTGGTGTACCTATTGGTTTTAGTATGGGTACGAACAAAGAAATGTCATTGGGCACGTAGATTGACGAAACTTTAAATATTTTTAATGTTTCACTAATGCATAGATAATGTTGGTCTAAGCTCCAGCTTGTGTACCTTGCACAAACCCGATTCTATATCACTGATGACCTAAACCACACCCTTAAAATTTAATTCGACACAATCTCTTGGTTTTCGTAACAGAAGCAGCGAAAGAGCAGAAACGTCGAGACAGAGGAGAGCGTGAGTCTCAAACCATCACAGTGGAGACTTATGCCAGCATCCTCACCGGGCCGAACACTGATGCTAGCATCCTGCCATCTAGCTCCCGTAGATCCCCACCCAAGAGCAGCACTTCAGAAGATGGAGACACCATCAGCTTCTTCTGTGGTAATCCTCTAGTAGAGGTCACAAAGGGGATACTGCATTTGTATAAGGAGAAGTAAGTTTTATCTCTTTTGTGGTAAATGAACTTTACATGAGTTTTCAAGATGTATGTATGCAAAAAATCTTATGTTTTATGCATCAAAATCGAAACAGTCTATTTATTAAAATGAATAGGTTCACTATCTTATTTAAAGTAGGCAAATCTAGGAGACAATTCCTTATAGCATAGTGCAGTTTGGTTATACCTAAATTAACCTCTAAACCTGACCTGTATTGTGTAAAATTCTATCAATATCTTCCAGACTTATATGTTTAAGCAGTTGTCTACAAACCTATCCTACAAATAACTCTAGTCAAATGTACACTACTGGTTAGTTAATTTCACTTGCTCTTCATTCATAGGTATACATTTTGTCAATATAAATCATAAATTCCACACAGTATAAATTCCAGAGAAGTTTTAACAACTCCATCTAAAGCGATAAGTATAGATTTTCTGATGGCTATATAGAGTTGGCGGGTTCTAAGAGATTAAACACTTTATTCGATTCTAGCAAAGATAAAAAGTAATAGTGATATTCATGATAGGATGAATGACCTGACTATGTTTTGACCAAAGCGCAAATGTCATTGAACTATGTGTTCTAAATCTAGATGTTTGACTAAATAATTTAAAGAGTCACCTCTATCTGTTCTATCCACTCTATATTTTGCCAGCTAGCAACAGTAAGTAATACTATTGGGGGTCAAGCATGAATAATTAATAGTATTTGTTGGTGTAAACATTTTATGTAGTGATTGGGTCAACTTTAGTCGTTTTAATTAGAAAATATGTTTGAAACAAACAGACAAAAGTTGACTCAAATCAATCACTGTCAATGAAATATCATTATCACAAATCATAGACACAAATGCTCAACACAGCGAGAGACTAATGGTTGAATAATAGTATATTGTTTGACCCTGTCTGATGCAGGATACACACATACTGAGAGAAAGCTAGCGAGAGGCTTCATTGTTGCGACCTGCAAGCTGCCTTTTACCATTGGTTCCATAGATATTGAAAGCTGAGCTGAAATATGATGGACTAGCTGACCGGTGCCCACTTCGTTGGGCGGTAAACATGTTTACTTACAAATCTTAACTGAAGTAGTACTCGATGTCACCAACAGATGGCGTTAATACGGCATAAAATAGCGGCCGTTCGCAGTTTCGCCAGCGTGGCAGTTTTTATCAGTTCCCGTTATTTTTTCGGGATAAAAAGTAGCCTAAGTTACTCCTTGTTACATTAGCTATCTGCCAGTGAAAGTCCCGTCGAAATCGGTTCAGCCGTTCCAGAGATTACACGGAACAAACAGACAGACAGACAGACAAAAATTTAAAAAAATGCTATTTTGGTATATGTATCGTATATACATTCCTATGCATGTAGTAAAAAGCGTTATTTTAATATTACAAACAGACACTTCAATTTTATTTATTTGTATAGATTTTGTCATAAAACTATATTACATTATGAATTAAAGTCCTTTTTATAAAACACCTGCGTAGGGAGCCGACCTCGCGTCGGAGCCGCGCGGGTACCTTACTCATAGATCTAAACTACTCCCCTGCACGCGCACTCCCAACTTGGTGACGCTCACTTCGCAACGGGCCGTGCAGCAGAAATCGTAATATTTTAATTTCGCCATAACTTCAAAACCAAACGTCCAATTCTAATCATTTAAAGACCAAATATTATCTACATGAACTGTACTTAGTTATAAAATAATTTATTTCGATAAGGGTTAATAGTATGAGTAAAATAAATGCGTTTAAATGTTGTCCAAAAAAAATTGAAGATTTTTAAATAAAAAAATGGTTGTTGTGCCTCACTCGACATAGATAGGTATAGTGTGTCGCTGATTTTTTTGTAGATATTTATAAGATCTACAATTATTTAGAACATTTTATGGTTCTATCTTTTATAGTTTAGGCAGCGTACGCAAAATAAGTAACTTTTCTGGTTGATTTTTTACACCTTGTGTCTGAAAAACTCAAATATTTTACGGAACGCTATTTTTTTCCAAAATAAAATATAGCCTATGTTACTCAGTGATAATGTAGCTTTCTAATGAAAAAAGAATTATTAAAATCGGTCCAGTACTTTTTGAGTTTATTCATAACATACAAAAATATAAATCTTTCCTCTTTATAATAATGTAGATAAAAAACTGAAGGCGTGTGGGTTCCGACGGCGAAGCGCTTCTTTAGCTATTAGGCTTTGCTCATATCAGACATAATTGAAATCAAGGTCTACAGTTTGAGATAGCATGAAAAAAAAATTCAGCATATATATTTCAGCGAGTTGAAAAAAGCAGAAGAAGCCAAAATACTCTGCCTCCTCTCGATCCCTGGAGCGCTGGGCGCGTCAGACTTGCTCGCGTTCGCAGCAGCCTGCCAACAGGACATCGCTCACGTGAGGGTGCTGAGAGACGGCTCACCTGACCACTATATGGCGTTGCTTACGTGAGTACCTACTACTCTCACTATTTACCAGACCAGGGCCGCGGAACACCGCCATTGGAGCATCACCGTTTGTGTCCTGTGATAGTACGGACCAGATAAGCTCAGAACCGTTCTTTCTGGAAACATATGGGGCAGGCCTATGTCCAGAAGTGGAATTCTACAGGCTGTTTGTGCTGATGATGACTCTGAAGATGCTGCTACCTACTCCTGACTATAAAGCATAAATATGTATATTATATTATAGATTACGCTATTCTTTCCAAACCTCTGCATTCATGCACATTTTCTAGCTATGTTGTCTGTTTGAGTAACGGAACTAAAAACTCTCTCTGGACATCAAATTTCCCTAGGCAGCACAGGCCTTCTAACCCTCATCTCTTGTATAAACAGTAAGTATTCTCTTAATTCAGATTCCGTACATCAAAAGCAGCAGCGGAGTTCCACAAGGAGTTTGACGGCGTGCCTTATAGTACCCTGGAGCCTAATGCTGTGTGTCATATGGCGTGGGTGTCCAGGGTGGAGTGGGGACGAGATGGGACTCCGCCTGCCGCGCATACTGAACTACCCACCTGTCCTGTGTGTCTAGGTATGTTTTATTTCAACAGATGATGCCAGTCTCTTTAGTAACTGAAGTGTACAGTAGCTTGCTTGAACATTCCTAACCAGTTAATAAGACCACGCTTCGAAACGCTCAAAACCCGTTCTAGCATCAGAGTTTATTACAAGCTTATATGCATCGGGAGTAATGGTATTTTATGCCAGGATAATAAAAGAAGAGTAGATAGAGATGCAACTTGTAAAGAAATGAGATGAGTAAAAATTTATCTTTTGTTCTAGACTTGGTTGCGTGGAACTTCTACTTAGATTCACGTTTCTAAGTAATCCTGGCGAATTTATTAATTAAGAGTTAAATAAATACATCTTGACTCAGTCGGCAGTTATACTGCTGCTATAAGGTCTTCTTGGAACTCCCGAACCCAGAGCATAGTCGCACATGTTGGATGACGATAGTGTGTTGTCCCCAGAGCGCATGGATGAGAGCGTGGCCGGCGTGCTGAGCGTGCAGTGCGCGCATGCCTTCCACGCGGAGTGCCTCGCGCGCTGGCAGCACGCGCGCTGCCCCGTGTGCCGCTGCGCACAGGTGCCCGAGCCGCGGGACACTGCCGTGTGTCTGCAGTGCCCCTGCCCCTACCCCGGCCCTTGCCCCGTCTCACCCACGCAAGGTCAGTGCTACTGCATGTGCCATTGAAGGGGCGTCCTACCACCATGCCTGGTGTAACTGCCCAGCAGCGCAGTGTGATCAACTGGTTATAAAGCGGTTACATCACCTGTAACAAAATAATACTTCGCAGGTCACATTCATTAGCAACACAGCAACGCTGCTTGGCGGCAGATATATGCATACCCGTTCTCTGTGGACAAGGGGTGATACACCGTAGTATTAGGTCCCTGTTCTGAACTTAACGTTAAACTTCGGCTTACTGAATATTATGTTACTACCTCCACGGCAAGGATGGGTCAGATAGAAATAAGGAGGATTGGGAGAGAGGTATCTCTACTCCCCAGGAAGCGCACAGCTGATACAGATTAACTTACAGAAGAAACGGACACGACTCGTGATTTCAACACAAGCGATGTGGGTGAGGGCATGCTGGAAGCTGAGGCTGGCTCGCTGTGGATCTGCCTCATCTGTGGACACGTCGGCTGCGGAAGGTGAGGATACAGTATACATATATTTCTATTAATTAATAAACTAGTATGAGAACAGTAGACCTCGCGAGCCGTTATAACCATCCAAAGCCGGTACTTTCCCCTTTTCCAAAATTGAAATCCGTCCATAAATAACGAGCAATCTTACCCCTTCTTTACCACCTCCGCTCCTACTTCTTGGATTTTATTCGCAGCATGTTATGTTCATTTATGAGTCCTCTTAAATTTGATTGAAATCAAACTTCCCCCTTGTCCCTCCCAATCAAAAATCGCGATCGATTTCAAGGAATTTGTGTGCCAATTTTCGTCAAAATCGGTTGAAGAATCTAGGTAACTTTTTTCAACGGTACATGAGAACAGACACAGACGGATAAAAGCATTATTTGGCCAATCTCGAAACTTACCTGTAAATACCCCCTTAGATATCCTCGAAGAATCTCGAGGTAGGTTCTTGGTACTATGTTTTCTGAGGGGATATCTACCATGCTTGAAGATTACGGTCGTGATGCTATTTCTTTTATTTCAGGTACGAAGGTGGACATGCTGCCAAGCATTACCTGGAGTCAAATCACACGTATGCCTTGCAGATAGGATCAAATAGAGTGTGGGATTATGCAGGTACATCTATTAATCTTTACCAATTATAAGAATCTTTGTCTTGACTCACTGACTGACGTTTATATGTCAGTCAGTCAGTCACAGCCACTGGTCGTAGAGACTTAAAATATTCAGATTATATTCGTCTTCGTCTGTAAAGGCGTACCAAAAAAGAAATTCCTGAAATTCAATCCCTAAACGGTTATAGTCCAAAGTCGCGCGCGTTTCTGCAGTGTTTTTGAATACATTGACAGACGTTGCAGTGACGACTTCATCTACCAGGGTATTTCAGTTGTGCACCACTCTATTGCTGAGAAAGTGGGAGGCTGCGAGTACGGTACCAGGGTCACGGGTGATTTTGAGCTGGTTATTAGTGTTGGGTGATTTAGTCCACGATTGGAAAAAAAATAGTTCGGCGGGACAGCTAGTCTCGTATATGCGATCGTGCTTATCGTCTGAAAACCAGCGCTGCCTATCACCCATGGATGGTCGGTAGCATTTTGCTGAGACGAGGCCTGTTTGTCGCACCCGGCATATGAGGACTAATCTGCTCCCTACTCTTTTTTTTTTATATATCTTGAAAACTTCGTGTGGTAGGTAGGGAACTGTTACTTCTATTTTTCATTATTTTATTTTAAGATCATGTCCATACATGTATTTTTGTGCGTCAAATAAACTTATTTTCTTTCTTATATGTAACGTGTGACGTGTGCGTTGGTTGGTAGGAGACAACTTCGTGCACCGGCTGGTGCAGAACAAGGGGGACGGCAAGCTGGTGGCGGCGGAGGGCGTGGGCGGCGGCGCGTGTGGGGCGGAGAAGCTGGACGCGGCGCAGCTGGAGTTCACCTACATCCTCACGCACCAGCTCGACAGCCAGCGCATGTACTACGACGAACGAGCCGCCAAGTCAGTCATCTATACCTTTTTAACACGCTTTTTTGTTTTTTGCCCTGGGAAGAATGCGTTACGCATCCCCCCCCCATTGGAGGGTGGAAGGGGTGTGTAGGACTCCCCGGCCCCTAGGGACCGGGATACCTACTATAAACAACCCAGCAGCGCTCCTGCTTCGTCTATGTGGAGGGGGACTGGGAAACCGGCAGAGCCTTTACATCCCCCCCCCCCTGCAGGGAGGGGCCCGGGAACAACTGCGACTCTGTCGTTTCCGCCCGACGGAGGTCATCTATACCTATTATAAGAATCTTTAACCTTACTGACTGACATTATATGCAACGCACAGCCTAAGCTACTGATTTTAGAGCCTTGAAATTTTCAGGGTATATTTGTCTTAGAGGTGTACTAAGAAAGGAATTCCCGAAATTCAACCCCTTCATGAGTACAGCAGGGGTTGAAGTTTGTGCAAGAATAACTTTTGCATTGAATAAGCTCCGAAACTACTGAACCGATTTGAAAAGTTCTTTCACCGTTGGGAAGCTACACTATCTCCGGGTGGCATCGGCTATATTATATTTTCAAAAAAATTAGGGATCCTTACGACGAGTTGCTAGAGTACAATAAAGTATTTTTTATATTGAAGGGTGTTGGTTGTAAGAGCGTTGGTTGTTGGGTCAGGTTGGTGTCGGAGTGGGCGTCGGAGCGCGAGCAGCTGTCGGCGCGCGCGAGCACGAGCGAGCGCGCGGCCGAGCAGCTGCAGCTGCAGGTGGCGGCGCTCACCAACCACAACAACAACCTCGAGAGGAAGCTGCAGCTCATGACCACCAAGTGAGTTACAACTTAGCACTCGTCATAGCCACATAGGCCCATAAGCCACCCGCACACGTGTCCAGGAAGAACGATTCCATCCATCGGGTAGGAGGACGTCCTATGCTTCATCTTTCGGTTCGTGGTCGTCATTCAAGAACCTTTGTGTCCCAGCGGTTATCGGTTCTACGAGCTGTATAACCTAAAAATTGCCACTTCAACTTGCTAATTCTGAGAAAACAGTTTGAGGAAATGATGGAGTACATACTTACTTTTCGCCAAGCAGTGATGCTCGCTTAACCCATTATGTGTAATTGACGACCGATGTGGCGCGGCGGGCGAATGTCTGCCTGCGACGCAGGAGATCGCGGGTTCGATTCCCGCCTCAGGGTAAATATCTGTACGAACTGCAAATATTTATTCCAGGTGTTCTGGCTATGTATAATAAAAAAATATCTATGTATGTAATGTATTGTAAATACAGTCATCTAGTACCCATAATACAAGCTTTTAGCTTACTTAGCTTGGGGCTAGATGATGCTATGAGGTATGTCCAGCATTATTAAAAAAAAAAATGTTAAGTGCGTACCATCAACCTAAGACATACATGTGTGAAGCCTCATGTGCCTGTAATGTCACCGGCATCCACACCCTTCAAACCGGAACACAGCAATGCTAGCATCACTGCTTGGTGGCAAAAATAGGTACGGCGGTAGTACGCACCCCCAGAGTCCTTCATAAATAGCTCAACTATTACTAAATTAAGTAATATTATTATAAGTACTAAGTAAACCTACTATAATAATATTATAAATGCGAAATTTTGTAAGTATGGATGGATGGATGAATGAATGGATGAATGAATGACAGCTACTTGCAGAGTATGAAAAATGGGAAAGCGGTAGGACCAGACGGCATACCAACAGAAGTATGGAAGTTTTTAAAAGCGGATGGATGGAAGTGGTTAGCTTTATTCTTCAATAAGTTGCTGCATGAAGAGGCGATCCCGGACGAATGGTGTAACAGTTCACTGGTACCCATCTTCAAAAATAAGGGTGATGTACAAGACTGCAACAACTATAGAGGAATAAAGCTAATGTCGCATAGTATGAAGATATGGGAGAAAGTGATCGCGAGACGAATGAGAGAGGAGAGTGAGGTATCACAGAACCAGTTTGGGTTTATGCCTGGACGTAGTACCACGGACGCCATATTTGCAATACGTCAACTGTGCGAAAAGTATAAGCGAGTGCATAAAAACTTGCACATGGTTTTCGTGGATCTGGAGAAGGCGTACGACAAAGTGCCCCGGAAGGTTCTGTGGTGGGCGTTGAATGAGAAGAGAGTGCCTGGGAAGTATGTGCAGCTGGTTCGGGCCATGTACAGTCGAGCCAGCACTCACGTTCGGTCGGAAGCCGGCGTCACCGACAAGTTCAGTGTGGCTGTAGGCTTGCACCAGGGATCGGCATTAAGCCCTTATTTGTTTCTCCTGATTATGGATGCACTGACATCGGACATACAGGAAGAAGCACCCTGGTGTATGCTGTTCGCCGATGACATTGTCCTTGTTGGTGAAGATGCACTCGAGGTCCAGAACAGGCTGGGAAAATGGCAGGAGAAATTGGAGAGTGTCGGATTGAAGATCAGCAGGACAAAAACCGAGCATTTGTTCTGCGACTTCGGTGGTCCCTCCAGTTTCACCCCTATTGCCTTAGACGGTGTATCCCTACCAGCCTGCTCAGATTTTCGGTACCTCGGTGCATCAATTCAAAACGACGGTGAGATTGATCGAGACGTGAAGAATAGAATAAATGCGGGATGGATGAAATGGCGGCAGGTCTTAGGAACAACTTGCGATCCACGTATGCCCCTTAAACTTAAGGGGAAAGTGTACAAGACCATCATAAGACCTGTCGTACTGTATGGATCTGAGTGTTGGGCCACGAAAGGGACGGATGAGAGAAGAGTGCATGCAGCAGAAATGCGAATGTTGCGATGGATGTGTGGAGTGACAAGGATGGATAAAATAAGAAATGAGTATATTAGAGGAAGTTTGAAAGTAGCGCCTGTGACGGATAAGTTGAGGAGTAATAGGTTAGCGTGGTATGGGCATGTCATGCGGAGGGAAGAAAGCCATATAACGAGAAGAGTGTTAGATATGGATGTGAAAGGTTATAAAAGCAGAGGAAGACCAAAGAAAAGATGGATGGATTGCGTGAAAGATGATATGAGTAAGAAAGGAGTGAACACTGAGATGACGGCTGATAGAAGAGAGTGGAAGGAAAAAACCTGTTGTGCCGACCCCACTTAGTGTGGGATAAGGGCAGGAAGATGATGATGATGATGGATGAATGAATGGATGGATAGGTACATGTTTGTTACTCTTTCACGCTCTAACCAGTAGACCGATTTGTATGAAATTTGTAGTAAACATAGATTATAACTTGGATTAACATATAGGCTACTTTTTATCCCGAAAAAATAACGGAAACGGGAAAAAAACTGCCACGCGGGCGAAGCTGCGAGCGGCCGCTAGTATTAATTATATTATTAAGTAATGTTTGTTTGTAGGCTATCATCGATTCAGCACGAGTTGGAAGAGGAGCGCGGCTTGGCGAAGGCCATGGCGGACAACCAGGCGCACTGGCAGGCGCACGCGCAGGAGAAGGAACAACAGTTCGTTACCGAGGTTTGTACCAGTACATGCCGGTACTCACTGTACCACTCTTACCCTGCCCTTCCATTCGAAAAATTTAAGTGTGCAATGCCATTGCTCTCAAACGGTGAAGGAAAACAGCGTCAGGAAACCAGTAAGTATTCTAGCAGAGGCGATGATGGGTTTGCAACCTGTCACGTATGGAATATCGACTAATGCAAAAGTGGGTATGTACTATCTGGACATACCTCTGACTGCCCCCCCTTTCTTCCCCCCATTCTCGAAGAACCTGCTTTAAGGTTAAAGTCGTGATGCTATTTCTTTTTTTTTATAAGTTCGAGGGCTAATGCAAAAAGTAATTTCCTTCTTTCAGATCGCCGAGCTAAAGGATCAACTACGAGACATAATGTTCTTCGTGGAAGCGAGAGGAAAGCTCGAGAACACAACGCAAGCGTCCACAGAGGAACTAGAAACTGCCTCCGTCTCTGTCGCACCTAAGGAAAAATCGCGGCGCAAGAAACGCTAAACAGTCCTTTTCACTTGACTGTTTATTTTTTGGTCACCCTGTGTGGACCTTGCAAGGGCTTGGCAATGTAAATTATGCTGACATAGTAATATCTCAAGTTGGTTGTAGTAGAGTTTGGCAATCTCTGGAATGTTGTTGTCCTTTTCTAATAGACTGAAATGAAAAGGAACGCAACTGTTTTTGAAGCTAATGGTGGATATAGTGATTGGTCCATCTTAGAATAAGGATGGAGGTGAAATTTATTAGTCTTTTTTAATAGATATCAGTAAACTAAGTATTGTAGATAAAGCTAGTCTGCCTCTGCAATAAATATAGTAGTTTCTACTATCTACTTACTCATCATGATACAGAGAATAGTAGTACTTACTTCAAATAGTTTTTCGATGTGTTTATTTTTAAAATATAGCGCCTATTGTGTGCGGAGTAGAGTTCCCAGTCGCATAATTGGTTCTTTACTTCTAATAAAGTATAGCTTATTTATTAAAATAATAATTTCATAAATAAACAAAAAAAGTTTTGATGAAGGTAGTTTTAGATTGACCTACAAACTTTGAAGATCCGCAAAGTAGTAACTAGATCTTGTACATATAATCTGCCGTAATCGCTGTGATAAAGATACATAGGTTAAGAAATTATGCTGTAGTTTTTGTGATTTTATTTTATTCAGGGTGTGTAATAAATAATTTAATAAAATAAAGTTAGTTTTTTTCTTGTGACCAAAGATGAATAAATATTTAGACTCTGGCGCTTAATGTATGTAATATAAGCTTCTGGGTGAAGAAAATACTAACACTGTTACCCCCGAATGCATCCCAGAATGTATTCACGTCTTAAGTCGCGATTTTTTGCAGTTTGCAGTTGCAGACAGATCGCTTGAGACGTGCCTAAATGAGATACGTTTGAGTATTCAGGTGAATTTCAAAATAGTAAAAGTAATTTGAATTGTGCTCCCGGTACAATGGTTGCAAACACGTTGAATAGGTATCTAACATTAGTAGCTAGAACGTAATTATGCGTGGTCACCCGCTATCCCATACCATGGTGGTTGTACCTACTTTCGAAGTTACGAAAAACCTCTAGAAGAGGTTAGGATGGATAAAACTACGATAAAAAAACCTGCGAAATCGACAACTGAAGTTCGGTCAATCAGGGGTAATGGTCACCTATACCCTTCATGGTTATACAACTATCAGTCAGTGTACAAAGATCTGTCTGTACCGATTCTTCAGTGTAGTATCTGTCAGTGTACCGATTTCTGACAGAAATCGGCCCCTAGCAAGTTGGGTTTCGGCCTTTTTTTCGTGCACGCGTTGGCACGCGTTGGCAACACTGTTCGCAGGCAAGGAACGTTTG
The DNA here is from genome assembly GCA_947095575.1 of Electrophaes corylata. Lineage (NCBI taxonomy): Eukaryota > Metazoa > Arthropoda > Insecta > Lepidoptera > Geometridae > Electrophaes > Electrophaes corylata. Next base: position 9,486,171 of record OX352720.1, read on the forward strand.
GCATTGCTTACGGTATTTTGGAAAATTGCAAAAATCTCGTGCTTCTTACTAAAATGACTACATTTCTTTAGCAAATTCAATGCATAAATGTAAAATAAGTGTAAAAATATAAAACATCAAACCAAATTTGCTAGCCCTGAACAAAATATACACGTAAGTAACCACCATTTCGCCGTCTTGCAAAACTGATAATTCACCTTCTCAGGTAACGAGAGACACCTACCTATTTCTCAGTAAAGATCTACCTATATCTCTGCATTATTTTACTTAGTCGTCTCTATACTTGAAAAGGTGTGTAAGTATCGTTTCGCGAGTTTCATGTCGATTTTTTCGCAGAGTCAGCGGTCGTCCTGCTTCGTGGAAATAATTTACCTACAGTTTGCGATGTTGTAATAGATTTTACTCTGTGCCCGTAATCAGAGGAGTCTATTGCAATATCGCATTACCATCGGCTGCCTTTCTATTGCACGCCTAACGCGCGGTTACTGAGTACAATCATGCCAACTGTGAGCTATAGATGGAAACCAACTGTCTCCACACATTGGTTTCCAATGCTATTGCCACCGTGAACTGACTGTTAACTCACGATTTGTGAATAACTTCTACAGTATTATTTCCTTAGGTAACAAGGATATTATCAACTACCTAATATACAGAATTCTCATTAGTATTGTGTGAAATAAGTACTCACTTATAGACCTGTCTGGTTTTTTGAATAAGTATGCTTGTTTTAAAGTTCTAAAAGTAAGTGTCTAGATTCCCAGTGACTTTTAAAGCAAATGTTAGCTTGTGGTAAGATTATTTTTGTTCCATATTCAACAAACCACTACTACCAACAACCAGTTGGTAGTAGCTTTGTCTACTGCTCTGAAAATTGTGGGTTTGATCCCCGCCAAATACAAATATCTGTGTGATTGAACTATGTATTATTTTATGTATTCATTGTATAAATTAGTACTCTACTAAGTCTTTTTTAGTCATATTTTGAGTTTATCCATTACAAATAATGAGAAAACAAATCTTGTCTCTAGTGTAGATGCATTAATTTGTTTTTTTTTTGTAATTTGTATCTTCCATACACATCTTTTGTCCAAACACAGTTTCTGTATCATCATTTAGACTCTAATCTATTATGGGTGATTTCTTCCAATCATATACCTACCTGGTTACTAATAATCTCACCATAACTTTGAATAGTTGAACCATGTTTTGTCTCTTTCAATCTTGTTTGAAACTTCCTTTTGATGCAAAAGATAAAACATTGAATAATTTTTTCTAAGTTATGCAGAGTTTATGTAGTAATAAGGATAATCAAATAAACTTCAAGCATAGTGAATAGCCTATGATAGGTTTACTGGTTCTTTTCTGATCTACCAAAATAAATGTCTAAATAGTTTTATACTATAATATCACAATAATTTTATTACTTTTATGTGACTTACTGATGGCATAAGTAGATGGTTAAGTAAAGGGTACCTATGACGAAACATTGCGTCGTAGGCTACATTCATTAGGAATATACCCTACATACATACAGGCATACAGATGTAATGCCTTAAGTATCTGTAATCGTCCCACACCCTCCAAACACTAGATCTATATAAACTTACAGTTCATCCTCTCATATATTCACAATATACCTTCCTAGCAATATCATCATGTGTTAGCACATTCACAATTTCACAGTGTAACTATATCAACATTATGCTGAGTTTATTAGTTCCAGGAATAATCTTTATCCAAATTGTATTCATCAATCATCATCATCAATAAATAAATAGCATCACAACTTTAACCCCTAAGCACAGTAGATAGGGTCCCGTTTTACCCTTTGGTTACGGAACACTAAAAAGAATAAAAATTACAGTAGTACTCTAGTTATACCTACTTTTAGCATAATTCATACTTACATTAAGTTCTAATAAATTTTTGCAGCTTTTAACAAAAAACTAAAATCATTTTACTCAGAGTTACTCCCACAGTTTACCATAGTTTTTACCACATTTTACCTTGTTATGTCTATGATAATCTATAATTTCATAAAGATTGTGAAGCTATCATATTTCCCATTAAATAATAATTTCTAAATCAGGTAAAAAATGAGTGACTTACCACCAGCAAAAAGGGCCAGACTTGGGCAAGACACGAATAACACACAAAATTCACAAACGTATGGTCTCCATGTTACCACTGAAGAGGTTGACCAACTGCGAGAATTCCAGGTCTTGGATGAGGTTAAGTGTGATGATGAGGACAGCAATGATGAGGGGTCCGACAAGTCTGACAGTTCAGAAGGTACTCAAATACTGCATTATTTTTATTATGTTATAGTTTATTCTGCAAGCTATAACAAGCAGAGTAAGCTGTTTATTAGAAAGTCAACATAAGAGTTTTTACTTCTGACTACTACTATCAGCTACCCAAAGAGGCTGTGCAGACAACACATCATGGAACTAGATGGGGAGACATGATGACCATTAAAAGAGAAGCATTCACTGGAACGCCAAATCTTATGAAAAAATCTTACACCAAACCTGCTCATAGTCTGGGGACTGATCGGAAATAGATAGAAATAGAACAAAAAAAAATACTTCTGACTTATGCCCGGTTCCAATACTTACAAACGTCTGTTAGTATTACTGTTAGGTGAGAGTTTATCTGATAGGCAATGAACTGTAGGGCTACTAACGGAAACTCGTAAAAAATTTCAACCAGGCGTAAATAGAAGGTTGAGCTGTTATAATAAAAAGCTGTAGAATTAGTAACTATTTCTTGGAGTAAAATAAATAAATAAATAAATAATGCTGAACAATCCACACAGCATCATCTAGCCCCAAGCTAAGCAGAGCTTGTGTTATGGGTATTAGATAACTGATATACTTAATACAATACATTACATACATAGATATTTTTTATTATACATAGAAAACACCCAGAACACCTGGAATAAATATTTGCAGATCGTACAAACATTTATCCCAAGGCGGGGATCGAACCCGCAACCTCTGCGTCGCAGGCGGACATTCGTCCGCCGCGCCACATCGGTCGTCATCATAAAACATTTATGGCAAAGACATTACTAATTTGTAGGACTCGATGACGAAGAGATTCAGAAGATGCTTGAAGATACCCTGCCTGATGACTTGAAGGGAGTGCCCCAGCAGAAAAGTAAGAAGTTCATCAGACGGGAGAAGATTATTCTTGAAGGTACAGATTCATTCTATAAAAAACCTTATCTATCTGTATAGAAGAACTAACTACGGATTTCCTCGTTTGTGATTCTTTCACGTAGTGAAACTCCCAGCATCGCTCTCTCCATAGCCCGTTTCGCAACTTTGAGCTAGTGCATGACTAATAGTAAGCGCCCACGTCTCAGTCATTACTGGTAACATGCACTGATTATAGACTTTCGTCTTGAGGCTTTGCGGTAACTTCAATCGACAAACTGGTCGTATAGACCAACTTGTCGTATTGACAAACTGATTTTATCTATAGAATTTTATCTACACCATACCTAGCGTTTAACTAAATTTCATGCTACTAATCTCGATAAATTTTGATAAAATTCCGTTTTATCGATAATTTATGACAAATTTCATCTATCGACACTCCCATGCTTGGGCATCTGTGACAAAAAAAATACGTGGCTTACTACTACTACTACGTGACGTTACAGAGAAAGGCATAAACTACTTTGAAGTGTTACCTCTGGACTGGATGATGGTCCGGCACTGCAGCGGCATGCCCATCTACATGCATCGAGCCTCCAGGGTCTGCACGCTGTCCAAGCCTTACTTCCTGGGGAAGGGGAACACTAGGGTGAGCATTACAACTGTTGGGATAACGTTGGGGATTCTGTATTCAGGTGGTTTATTTTATTTATTTGTAAAATACCAAACTTGAAGGCTGACTTAACAAGCAGTGTTTTTCAATACTGGAGTTTCATTATTTACATTATTATTACTTTGTAAAAGGATCATACAAAAAAACGGTAGGAACCAAGCCGTAAGTTTCTTGCCGGTTCTTCTAGGCTTGGTCGCGAGGGACTGGCGCTTAGATTCACCTAGATTTAAGACGTTTCAAGATGATCCCTGCGGATATTACTGAATAAATGATTTTTGACTTTGACTTTGAATACCAAATGAATTATTATTCTTTTAAGCCTAGTGTGTCTGTAATTTCACCAGCACCAGCAATGTTGTTTAGCGGTAGGAATAGGCATTGTATGTTTTTACAAAAAAAACGTAGGTACATAAGTATTCTGTCAGTCATCTAGTTCCCATAGTACAAACTGTGCTTAGTTTGGTGCAAAGTAATGTGTAAAATATCCACAAATATTTATAAATATTAATGTGATACTAATTTCAGAGACACGATATCCCGATAAGCGCAATCCCTTGCCTCGCGTACCGCATTGCTTTGAAGGAAGAAGAGAAACAGATTGAAATTGACAAGAGAATTGCTGAGCAAATTAAAAACGGTACATGGACTGACCCTAACAAACCCACAGAAAAGACTGTTCCAAATGGGGAAAGCACCAAAGTGAATGAGGCTGAAACAGACGTCGTACAGAACGATAGTGAAGCCCCTGAGGCAGTTAGTCAGGAATTAAACGGCGAGAAAGGAAAATGTCCGTTCAGTAAAAATTTTAATCTTTTGAAGCAATATGGCGCAGATAGCCCGAAATGTTTTGAGCATGAGAGTTCTCAGGATTCTGTAATAGGGAACAATGTAACAGGTAATTTTAGTCCTTAAGTCCTTTAATATAACGTCTGTTATGTAATCAGAGACAACTCGAATAGGTCTCTCAAGGAATAAATATGTATGTAATTTAAAAATATATTGTACTAATTATAAGAATGGTTTCTAACTGACTGACTGACACAGCCTTAACCGCTGGTCGTAGATAGGTACTTGAAATTTCCAGGGTATATTTGTCTTGGAGCATAGAGGTGTACTAAGAAATCAACCCAAAATGGATACAGCGGGGGTTGAAGTTTGTATTAAAATAACTTCACGTGCTTTTCGCTAGTAACTTATAATATATCTTAGAATAATAGCAATTTCTATGTTCTTTCGATATTTTCAATCATAAAATAGTACGTTTGTGTCAAAATTTCATCATTGTGCTGTAGGTTGTGGGTTCAACCCCACCGAGAACAAATGTTTGTGTCATGAACGGAAATGTTTGTTCTGTATCTGGGTGTTATATTGTATTTTAAGTAGAGAGACATAAAAAAAATCTATAAGTATTCTATTAGCTAGTTTGGGGCTATGGGCGTTGTGTAAATCAAAGTCAAAGTCAAAAAGCATTTCTTCAGTAATATCCGCAGGGATCATCTTGAAACGTCTTAAATCTAGGTGAATCTAAATTTCCTCGCGACCAAGCCTAGAAGATGTGAAAATGTTTGTCAATATTATTTATTTATTCAGAATCCGTGGTACCCGACGATGAAAAGAATGGCGGCGCCCAGACTGATCTAAAAGACGAAAAGACTGATCCTAAAGACATAAAAACCCCTACGGAGGAACAAGATTCCCAACAGGCTACAAACCTTGATGGCAAGGATAACCAGGAACCGCATGTTTCAATTGTTGAAGAAAATGTCCCAGAATTTCCGGGATGTGGTATTCTTGGGGAGGAATCCCAAAGGGAGCTGGATGGCCTTGGAGCCAGGCCTGTTCTGCTGCCGGGGGGTATAGTAATGCCTCCTCCTCGTGTTGAAACTGTCAGCACTAGTTGGAAGTCCCAGCAACTTACCGCAGAGGAACTGAATGCCTACTGCAAGCGATTGTTCAAGTTTAAGCAGATATATATTATGCATTTCAAGTGAGTATAGACACAGTTCAGGAGGCAATACAGCAGACGTTATTATATTGTGTTCTAAGTATGTGTGGCGCTACTGGTGTAGTGGGAGTGACTCCGGCTGCTATCTGAAGGTAGTGGATTCGAATTTGGTCGGGCACCAAGTATGTGCGCAATGCCAGTGCTCTCAAACGGTGAAGGAAAACATCGTGAGGAAACCAGTTTAGTATTATAGCAGCGGCGATGGGTTTGCAACTTGTCTCGTATGGAATATCAACTACTGCAAAATGTACCAAATGTATTATTTACCTCTGGCTACCCTCATTGGATATCCTAAAAAATCTCGAATAGGTACTTAGTATTAAAAGATTGAGGGAGTATCTAACGTGCCTGAGAATTTAAGTCGTGGGGCTATTTATTTTTTCTTTTTTAAACCCAAAAAGTATTTAAATTGTGTCTTCAGACGATGGGCAGACAGACGCAAGTTCACGAAGGCTCGGAAGACCATGCAGTACCCGAAGCTGCCGGAAGGCACCAAGCTGATTACCATCCCCGCGCAGGACACGGGGGATCAGAACGGTGGCGGTGAGTTATTACGAGTAGACAAAATTTTGTCGCGTTGCACATCTTAGCCGGGCTCTAGGCGAGAACAGACAGACAAACGGATAAAATAATTTTTTGATAAATCTCGAAACTGAGGCACTTCGCACGCTCGGTCAAAAAACAACTCGTCTAACTTACCTACTTATTTAGGTACTTAGCAGTAAATTCACTAGGTATTTAAATTTGCATGCCATTTGATTTAGTGAAATATGTGGCACTATGACCATCTACTACTAAGAAATTTCAATAATGTTTCTCGCAAATAAATATTAAATTTGATTTCAGGTAAGAGTGCGAAGCGCGACTGGGTGATGAACATGAACGGCTGCAGCTACCTGTCCGTGTTCCACGAGTACGTGAGGCGCGCCTTGCACAAGCAGCCCGTCTACGAGTTCAAGCAGCTCGGTTAGTACAGCACGAGAGAGAGAGAGAGAGAGATATATCATCATCATCATTATCATCATAATCATCATCAGTCTTATTACACCCGGTATAATAATAACTGTAACTCACCCTTCAAACCGGAAGCAGTGCTGTTTGGCGGCAGAAATATGTGGTGGTAGTACTATCTAGGACGAGTCCTTCACTAATAGCTGTATTACTAGTAATAATATAATGAATGTGTATGTTGTCAGAGAACGCCACGGCTCCGTACCAGGCCACGGTGTACATCGGCGGCATGCAGTACGGCGTGGGACGCGGCTCCTCCAAGCGACAAGCCAAGAGCCAAGCTGCCAGGTACACGCCACGCACGCCACACACGCCACACACGCCACGCACGCATTATCAAACATTTATTCCATAGCATCAAAGTGATCACTTAGAAAAGCCTTATAAGGTATATCTCACAAGGCATATCGATCGAAGATCTCGACAGAACCTAGCTACCTCACAGTAGCCGCGGCATCATGCTGAGTCGAAGCCCTTGTACTGCTGTGGCACACAGAAACACGACACATTGCTCAAGCAACGATCTCTCTTCCATGTATCTTTCTTCTTTGATTTCTTAGTGTTTTTGTTAGTTTGTGTGTGCTTGTGTAGTAAAAAATACGAGTGTGCTTTAGACCACACGAAGTAAAACTTCTTTAATATACGAAACGTAACTAGCTATGAGAGAAAGAGAGAAAAAACAGTGCTTTCATACCCCTTCCATGGTAGTGTTAAACGTTTAACGCAACCTTGTTGAAAGTCGCATAAGAAGTATTACTTCAATAAACAAATGTCTGTCTATACTCTCTAAAGATATTTAATTATATATTTTGAATGTGTATGTTGTTGACAGAGCTTCCATACACATTCTGATTCCCGAGATGAGGGACGAGCTGCCGACCAGCCCGGGCGACTTGAAGCTCAGTAAGGACGACCCGGACTTTACTGTGAGTACCTCTAACACTTCCAGCGAAGATAGCAGGACGAGCTCCACTGTTTTCTATAATAATGGAAAATGACTGCCCACGGTATTTCAATTTATCACTAAAACTAGCTATAGATAAAATGTTTATTTATCATAACTTAAACCCGAATATCAAACCAATCTCAAATTTCGGCCTGTGACGCAAGAGGTTGCGGGTTTAATTCCCGCCTTGGGATTAATGTTTGTGCGATCTGTAAATTCCGGGTGTTTTCTATGTATTATAAAAAAAAATGTATGCATGTAATGTATTGTATTAAGTACTAGCGGTCCGTCCCGGCTTCGCACGGGTTTTAGTAAGGATCCCTAATTTTTTTGAAAATGTAATATAGCCTATGTCACCCGGGGATAGTGTAGCTTCCCAACGGTGAAAGAATTATTCAAATCGGTCCAATAGTTTCGGAGCCTATTCAATACAAACAAACAAAGTTTTCCTCTTTATAATATTAGTATGAAGTATGATATCAGTCATCTAGTACCCATAACACAAGCTCTGCTTAGCTTGGGGCTAGATGATGCTGTGTGGATTATCCAGCATTACTATTATTGTTTCCATAGGAGTAAAGATGAATCCAAATTTGTGGGTTTAACTTTTTTTAATGTTGATTGTATCAAGTAGTTACTTTAAGATACTTAGAATAGGTGTTATGTGAAGTATTTGTGACATTGTGCGTGCAGTTCTTCGACTACGTGAGCATCGAGGACCCGCGCATCCAGGAGTTCTGCGGCGCCGCCGCCGAGCCCTCGCCGCACGCCATCCTGCGCACCTGCCTGCTGAGGAACTTCGGCGTCGGCGACCGACACATCCACACCGAGGTACTCAACCTGCAGGACTCGACATGTACAAAGCGATTGTCTACTCGTTGGGGTTGGGGAACAAGGTTGGAATATCCTCCAACGGAAGGGGTCCTAGGACCAACAGATGGCATTCGGAAGTATTTCATATACTCAATGCGAAGTGCGATTCAGGATATTTCTTATCTAGCTCGCTAGATGGCGCTATATCAGTTTTTAGGGTTAACTTAGGACTCCGCTGTCTGTCTGTCTGTCTGTCTGTCATCAGGCTGTATCTCATGAACCGTGATAGTTAGAGAGTTGAAATTTTCACAGATGATGTATTTCTGTTGCCGCTATAACAGCAAATACTAAAAAAACAATAAAATATTTTTGTTGGTGATCCAGCGAAATGTACTAAAAAACATCTACCTGAAGGTTGCTTCTTCTGTAATTTCAGATGAAGAAACTAGAGTTTCAGAAGATCGAGCTGACGATGAAGGTCGGCAAGCACACCGCCACCGTCGTCTGCAAGAACAAGAAGCAAGCCAAGCAACGCGCCTCACAACACATCCTACAGGTACCTCACATTAACATACATACTGACAACAACTCTTATTGCTCAGTTGGTAGCTCTGCGTGCTACGCTGTAGATAGTGGGTTTGATCCCCACTGAAGACAAACAAACGTGTATAGAACATAGATGTAGCCTAAATAATTGAGAGCCTCGGTGGTCAAGTGGGAGTGACCCCTTTTGATCCTAAGGTTGTGGGTTCAAATCAGATCGTACATCAATGGATTTTTCGGAAAAAAATTTATGCGCAATACTCTCAAACACAAGAAAAACATCGTGAGGAAAGCAGTTAGTATTCTAGGCTATACACAGACATAGGCTATATTATTTTTTCAAAAAAATTAAGGATCCTTACTAAAACCCGAAACTTTTTACGAAAATTAGTTACTATTAGTAAATGTATTTCAGCAACTCCATCCTCACATCACGTCGTGGGGCTCCTTGCTGCGCCTGTACGGCTCGCGCTCCATGAAGAGCTGCAAGGAGAAGAAGCTGGAGGAACAGCAGATTACGCTTCTGCAAGTAAGACACTTCATTCTATTTCTCAGTATGTTTCTATATCTGGCGCTATTCAAAGCCTCTCCTCTCTCTCTTCAACCTATATCCGCCCAATGCTGAGTAAAGATCTCTTCCAATGCACGCCATTAATAATAATAATAATCGTTTATTCAGAAATGTACATAGTGAATAGATTACAAAGTAAAACGATGAAACTGCGAAAGTTTAAAACTGTGCCATTCCCTTCGTTGTTGGGATTTCCGCCAATTCCTCCGTTGGGTCCATCTCATTTGAGGTCTGCCTACATTTCTGTGTCCAGTCCTTGGTCTCCACTCCAGGATCTTTCTGCCCCATCTCTCATCTGGTCTTTGGAATTCAAAGCCTATATTAAGACAAATCTTATAAAGAAAGCATACTATACCTGAGATTAATGGTTCTCAACCGGTGGTCTTTGAGAGCACCCAAAATGGTCCACGAAGTACTTATATCTCAGCGACTGCTAGCAGTAGCGTACAGTGCTTATTGCCACTTCACCTGACCAATTTCTCAGAGCTCTGTCGATGAGAACAGATTTCCATACTATGTATAGTATTTGCATTCTTCTCTAAGCACCAGCGGTGTGGGATTTGTGTGCCCTCGACTAGTGATCCTAAGGTCGTGGGTTTGAATCCAGGCGTACCCCAATGGAAATTTATGTGCGCAATACTCACTTGTCTCAAACGGTGAAGGAAAACATCGTGAGGAAACCCGTTAGTATTCTAGCAACAATTTATATTTATTCTTCTCTTTCAGGATAAAGCGAGACACAACGAACCTAATCACGCAGTCCTAGATAAACTCCGGAACGAAATGACGAAGCTGAAAGAAAGAGACAACGCGGTAGTTCCGATCGGAACTCTTCTAGTGTCCGAGGGCTTGCCTACTCACTCGGGTTCTAATCTCAATAATGTGGATCTATAACATACGGGTGGGCCTTTTGAGGCCCAAGTGAAGGCTGAGGCCTTTACTCCATAAGAACTTTCATATTAGAATGAAGTCTCAATTCGAATTTCAAAGTAGTTCAGTGAGATTTTAAAATAAATGAAAAGGTAGGTTTACTCAAAATTAAATTTTAAATGTAAATTGATCTTGTCTCAAGTGTCAAACTAAAACAAAGTCTTGGCTCGAATTGAAGTTTCAAAACAAATGAAGTCTTTGCTTGAATTGAAGTTATTCAAAATGAAGGCTCAAATCAGAGTGAAAAGTCAACAAAATGGAGTCTAAGAAAATTCACTAATCCTAGGAAACAAATTGTTTAACCAAGCTTTATATACTCTTACATAATACTATAGAAATTTGATTATGAACAAAATTCTATGTATAGAGTTGTAGCAAAATGTAAATCCGTGTCTGCCTGCCCTTATGGAAAACAAGGTGATAGAAACCCATGATTTTCTGTAAATGTTTGTACTTATGTCTAATGTCTATAAAAATGTGTTATGTATGTAAAATAGAATATTAAATAAGCCTTATTCCTAATTACTTGGTTACGTTATGTTAGTTATCAGAGACCCAATTCTAGTAACGAAATATCGTCAAATTCAAGTTTCGATAGTGTCAATAGTATTCTTTCAAACTGACATTTCAGACAGACCCAATTTTGACAATCAGATTCTAGTTTCAATAAAATAGTGAAATTGGGTGCCAGGATACACCATACTTTTCTAGTATCATTCAGTCTCATTTTACCAATGAAATGAAACTTCCAAAATGTATACATTCTTTCATAATATCTAATGTAACGTTAACAAGCCAATTTGAATAAGTTAGTAAGGGTGTAATAAATGTATAATAATTGCCAATAGCTGACAGTATAGATATTTCTGGGTATGAAGTTGCCTGCACATCGTGCTATCTCGCTCATGCTCCATGCTACTGTACATGTAGGAACGACACGCAAATACTAGGGGTATAATCCCCTTCGCATATTGACATACGTCACATAATATGTTCAAATATCTTCAAATCGCCTTTATAGACGCAACTGATATTTCTGGGTATGCCGTTGCCTGCAAACTGCTATCTCGCTCATGCTCCACACGACTGTCCATGCGGGAACGGGACGCATGTACCCACACAGTTTCGCGTATTGACATACTTCATATACTGTAAATTAGTTTCAGATTGTCTTAATAAATGCGCTGGTAGTCTAGTGGTACCAACTACACCTTCCAATCCTTAGAGCAAGGGTTGGAATCCTATCGTGTATTTCCTTTTTTAAAAAAATATGTGCACAATGCTCTCAAATTACAGGCACATAAGGCTTAACACCTGTATGCCTCTGGTTGATGGACGCACAGCAGTTTATTGTAGGGCACGTTCTTAACTAACGTGACCTACAAGGCAATGCTTTGCTATAGGCTATGGTAACCACTTAACATCAGGTGGGCCATATGCTTGTTCCATCGGCAAATTGTATAAAAAAAAATAGTAAAGGGAAACACCATAGCTCACCTGTGGCTTAGTCAGCTCCGCACATATTGGCCATGTCTCCTGTGTGTTAGACCGAGTAAGCTGTGAAGATGGTATAGATGTAGGGTAAGTCTACTATCTCAAACCCTGTCCCAAACACTGCAGCGTCCCTTAAATAGGGGTATGATTGTAACAATACCCCGTATAGATAATCTTCAAAGGTCTGTTTACTATTAAATGTTAGTAGGTATTTTTCACATGGTATTTTTAAAGTGAAATCTAGTACTTATAAACTTAGTATGAAATTCAATAGTAATTAATATTAGATTTAAGTTTAATTATAGTGTATAAGTCTAAAATGTAGTCAAAATCGAAAAAACAAAATACTTGGTTTGCAACGGGTCCATACAAGTCAAAAATCTATTTTTATTTTTATTATTATTATTAGGGGTTTATTACGTCCAACCTAAACGAATAGAATCGTTAAGCGTTTTCATACAGCGCTGTTGGATGAATGTTTATAATTATGTATAATAATTATTTTTAATAAACTTAAGTCATAGTAATTTTGTGCTAAAATGATCTTATTATAAGCAAAAATATTTTTATATTTCTCGGGGTTTATCCGCACAATGCATATCGGGTGTACGGGGTGTAATAAAACTACATTCTTAAACTATTTCATTACTTTCATGAAAAAAGCTTTGTCGATAAGAATCAACTTCAAATCATTACAATTGAAATTCACACATGAGGTAGTATATGGGGTAGTACATCGTAGGGCAAATATCTGACGTGCGTGACCTACAAGGCAATGCTTTGTTATAGGTGAAGGTTACCACTTAACATCATGTGGGCCATATGCTTGTTCCACCAGCAATAGAATAAAAAAAAACATGATTACCCCTACTAGTTTGTAATGAAAATATAGTCTTCAGTAGTATTAAGTTAAGTCCTATTATCTGTCACTAGTATTATGTATATCTTTAAGTAGAATTTGAATTTTAATTTACGCAATCTAGGTGCTTTTTCTATCATATTAAATATATATTTTTGTTTTGTAAGTCACTTTGACAGGTTATTATGAAATTAAATAAAATAACTAACTGATAAATGTTTTTTAAAAGAAATATCAATATGTTCGAATTGAGAAACGGGAAACACTTGGTGGTATGGTAGTGTACCTATTAAAAGTAACATCATAATTATATACAGTCGGCTACAAAATTTGATGATTTGATTGAGTGGTCAAGAAGAAAAATTAATCTTCCATGCTATTGGTATAAATATGTACAGTCAGCTACAAATTTTGATCAGTAGGCCTGGAAGGAATTGGACATTTTAATATATCCAAAATGTGGACCCAAAGGATCATACAAAAGAAACGGTAGGAACCAAGCCGTAAGTTTCTTGTCGGTTCTTCTAGGCTTGGTCGCGAGAAACTAGCGCTTAGATTCACCTAGATTTAAGACGTTTCAAGATGATCCCTGCGGATATTACTGAATAAATGCTTTTAGACTTGACTTGTGCTGATCTAAGAAGAGAAGGTGTACAGTTAGGCATACAAGGAATGTTTATTAACTTAAGTCACTGACTGTACTTCTATTCTTATTTACATAATGGCATGTTTTACCTAATGTCTCAAGTCGCAACAAATAGTTATTAGATGAATACAATGTACTTCTAGTTAACGTTGTTAACATAGGAAATATAGTATACATAGGATACATAGAGCTTTGAAGTTAAGTGATTATAGTATTATAGATTATACTAGACCTCATAAGTTGCTTTCATTGCCAATATTTATCCCTCAAGTGAGTGCAATGCGCTTGAGACTGAGCGCAGTAGGCCGCATCTAGGCCCCATGGGCCTAGCACGAATACATTTGTGGTGTAGGTGTATCGTGTTGATATTTGCATTATATCGCGCATCACATATCCACTGCTAAGTTCAGTAACAAAAACCCTGCCTAATTCTTTAAGGGCGTATTCCTGCATCGAGTTTTAAGTCAGATAAATATTTTCCTATTTTTTACTAACACTTCTATGTAAAAAATCGTGAGTTTTCCATCTCAAAGTTTCTATAAAATTTGGCAAGTTTTACCATAGTTTTTTTTCTGGTAAGCATTCCGTATTTTTGAATCACATCGATATTTTCACACCCTTGCGTATCAACAGGGTTTATTTATTTATTTATTAGTACTATAAGTATTCGTTACAGGCCATAGTGTATAAGTAGGTACCTACTTACGCAAATTATGACAATATGGGTTGTTGGTTCATACTGTTCCTTGTCGTGTCACTCCACTCCTTCATAAGAGCTTTACTATGAACTTATCTTTAACTTTCACATGTTCAATCCTTTTCGATCAGAGATTCCGACGGGAAAGTACCTCAGTGAATGTCCCGCTACTTGTACAGATAAATTGTAAGGGTAGCACATTATTATTTGTACTCGTATATGCTAATAATGTAATGAGATGTAATAATAATAAAGAATTCAACTCGTAGAGATTTTTCTTATTTTTGATAGTACCTACCTACCTACTCAAGCGACGGAGGAAAACATCGTGAAGAAAATAATTAGTATTCTAGCAGCGTCGATGGACTTGCAAACTGTCACGTTAAATAAATAAATAAATAATGCCGGACGATCCACACAGCATCATCTAGCCCCAAGCTAAGCAGAGCTTGTGTTATGGGTACTAGATGACTGATATACTTAATACAATATTATATTACATACATAGATATTTTTTAAAATACATAGAAAATACCCAGAACACCCGGAATAAATATTTGCAGATCGTACAAACATTTATCCCAAGGCGGGAATCGAACCCGCAACCTCTGCGTCGCAGGCGGACATTCGCCCACCGCGCCACATCGGCCGTCTACTAACGTACGTAACGTACGTTGGGACTACTAACTGCTTACTGCAAAATGTGGGTAGGTATACATGGCAAATATGCTTAGACGAGTACTCGTCTAAGCAAATATGATATTAGGATGTACCTCTGACTAACCCTTAGATGTCTTCAAAGAATCCTGAGTTGGTACTAGTTTGTACCAAAAGAGATCTGAGTGGATATCTACCGTGCCTGAGGATTAAATTCGAAAGACTTTCTTTTTGTTTCTTAAATGAAAAATCTTTTTAGTTTTGAAAATTTATTATGGCCGTCACAAATTTTATTTGTAACAGAAACATTAGTTTTTAAAATCACTTCTTATTTTTAGCACCATAATTAAATTTTTAATTGAAGTCAATTTATGTTAAGTAAAAAATAGTTCGTATACGTAGGTATATCTAACAATCCTAAACTAGTAAAAAATAAATACGATTAATTTGTACAAAAAAATACCTTAAAATTATTGTTGTAACAACTAAAGGTCCTTATCACTAAGGCAGTGTAGAAATTACTCTATTTACTAGCTAGATAAAATAGTAGGTACCTACCTACCTAGGTGCGCCATTAGGTACTGAATTGGTTATGGAATTAACTTATGAAATCTCTCAAGAAAAGCGTCATGTACCTGAAGTGTAAAATGGTACCATCAGCCTTTACAAAAAGCCTCTGCAAAACTTTATCTGTCACTATCGAAGTTGCAAATCACTTCATATTATTTGTGGATTTCTGATCAAAATTATATCTAAAGGAGTGGTAAACTTTATCATTTTATGGTAGATTCATGAGATAAAACGGTTCCTATGGAACAGAACAAAAATAATCTTAATTTTATCTAAATTTTCGGTTTATAAAATCGAGAAACTTTTCCCGAATCACATCAGGCAAATTTTGACGTTTGCATCAGTGTTTTGAAGGAGAAAACTCAAATTTCTTAAATATATCAGTATTCTAACTCAGTTAAATTACCTACGTTTGATTTTCTCCTTAGAACTTCTTTAGACTTCCCCGAAGAATCTCATGTACCGAGATATCTACCATGCTTGGGGATTAAAGTCGTGATGCTATTTATTTTTAACTTTTAGGAAGTTTCTAAGGAGAAAACTTCAATTTCCCAAAATACATCTTCTAAGGAAAATAATTAATTTTCCTGAGTGCAGAATGTTTATTTGTATCTCAGAGCCATCTCTGCCAGATGGTGGGAACTTGGTATCGCGTCTCGCTCGCCTGCAATACGTTGGACACGCCTCCAATACTCGTCTCTGGGAATGAGGCCTGAAACAGATCACATCACCATTTTATTAGGTTCCTAGTTATAGCTGCAAGACCGGGTAAAGACTGAGTAGCTACCTACCTACCGATACGTCTAAGGCTGATTCAGATAAACTAACGAGTAAGTATAAGTACTTGAAAAGCACTTCACTTCAATAAATGGGATTACAAGGTGCATTAATGAGTGGAACTCAAGACTTTTACCACATTTAAGCACTAACCTACACTAAGAGATAGTTAATAACAGTGTAATGGGCATATTCGATATCAATAAGTTGGCAAAACATGGAACATTTGTTCCTAGAGCAGGAGTTTCTTCGAGTTTGTTTGATATTGTTTACGTGTGTGTGCACTGTGATCTTCTCACTCGACGAAAGAACACTGGTTAATTTGTGGTTTGGATACCGACAACTCTCGAGACACACTTCTTAGATTATCTAAAGACACAGTTTTAGGCTGTTCTGTTATATCACTTATTGTAAAGGTTCTCCCTCAACTTTCATGCACCATTGTGTACCATTTTGATTATGTTGTCATACCTGTGAGTTCCCGAGCCACCGTCTCTTGATAAAGTCAGCGGCGCGCTCTCCGATCATGATGGTGGGTGCGTTGGTGTTGCCTGACGTCACAGCCGGCATCACACTCGCGTCCGCCACTCGGAGACGATCTAGGCCTTGTACCTGAGAAAATATCTTGTATGTAGACTCTCATTAAGATTCGAAGACGCGTGGTCAGCATAAATGTATCTAGGTATAGCCTAACATGTGTCAAGCCGAAAACCCCAGGAAGCGTCTTGAATTTCTGAAGGCTTTTAAGCATACCCAGACGGAATTTAATTACCTACCTTGCTTTTCTTAATGCTTTAAAAAGACCTAAAGGTATTATTTCCCATCACTACGCGTTACCTATGCATGATTAGCTTTGGACTTTTCCCTAGAAAATTGATTTATTAAACCCGTACCTGAAGTAAGTTGTCAACCACAGCACTAGGATCGCCTCTGGGCCCCATCTTACATGACCCTGCTTGGTGATTCTCAGGCGCTGTCTGCATCCTCACCGCGCACTCCCAGTATGCATCACAGCCGAATTTGATGGTCTCGCAGCCTTTGACTGGAGTTTTGTCCATCTTTACACCGTAGCGCTTCAGCGCCTTGGTTTCTGAGAGACGGATTGCGAACTTTATGCCTTCGATGAGAGTCTTCACGTCGTCGGGGTGGGTAAGGTAGCTATAGATAAGTTAAAAGGAGTTAAATACACTTGACCTATGTAGATAGAAACGCGTAGCAGGACGTATTTGAAACCATGATCCACCTAGATAAAATCTGTTGGCGTAGTGTGTAGGATGCAAACTTACTTGGCATAAATATTGGGGTGCGCAAACGGATCTGCACTGGGTATCTCCAGTCGCCCTCTGCTCTTCGGCCGTAGTACTGTGGGTATTATTTGTATACTCCTGGACCCATTGTCGAGTCTTTCTCCCACCATGCCGGTTTTGGCGCAGTCGGCCAGGAAACCACCGAAGAAGAGTTGGATGTCAGGGTTGTCGGCGAGTGGATCTGAGTATTTGGTGTTGATAAATGCTGTCACTTCTGATATGCCTAGAAATAAAAGATATTATGTGTTGGTTGGTGCATGCCGACGTTTTTAGCATAGATCACAAAATGTTTAGAAAAAAATGTAAACTGGTGGCAAACGTAAAAAATTCATAGTGGGCCGCTGATGCAAGGTGACCTACCAGTTCCAGACATGAGCCCATCCCGGAAGAGCAGATACTCCATAGCAGTTGCCCAGTTCAGTGGGGTGGTGTTGTTATCGTTGACGTCGAAGTGAAGGAAGTGAGCGACATGATTATGCAGATTGCGTCCCACTGCTGGCAGGTTGTGGACAAGTTTGACGCCCGCGCGGGAGAGGACGTCTGGGTCACCCACACCGCTGAGTTGCAGAATCTGGGGGGAGGCTACTGCTCCGCCGCTGTGGAACGTTTACACATCATACAATAAACATGACAACTCTCATGTGACTGGTTAGTAACGGAGAAGCTCCGGATATTGGGTG
Source organism: Electrophaes corylata (assembly GCA_947095575.1). Lineage (NCBI taxonomy): Eukaryota > Metazoa > Arthropoda > Insecta > Lepidoptera > Geometridae > Electrophaes > Electrophaes corylata. The sequence continues at coordinate 9,504,520 of OX352720.1, forward strand.
AATCAGTTATAACTATTGTCAAGAATGAAAACTAACCTCAAAACGATCTCATTATTAGCGAAGATGACCTCCGTCCCGCCATAGCTGTTCCTCACTTCCACAGCGTATGCCTGCCTGTTGGTCTGGTTAATCAGCACCCTTGTGACGGTCGCATTAAGCATGATGTGTAGGTTGGGCCGGTGCTTCGCTGGACGTAGGAAGGCGCGAGACACGGACAGACGAGAGCCATTGCGATTGGTGGTCTGAGCAATTGCAAAACCAGTGTGCTGCTCGCCGTTTAGGTCGTGGGACTCATAGCCTGAAAGGAAAAAAAAAAAAACTATTGAAAAGACGATCGACCTACCTACAACTTAAGTTTCTGGCATTTAGTCATTATTTATCTTACCTAATTCTTCCCCAGCCTTCACAAGACTGTAGCTGAGGGGTGGATGGTATGGGAACTGCGCTACAGTCAGTGGTCCCCCAACTCCGTGATATCCTTGATCCATCTTGTCCATCTAGAGATCGAAAGAAATAGTTTGTTAGTCTGATTGTAAAAAGATTGTCGCAAAATCCCACTTAGGTAATTAACTTTTATTGTGCGGTCACACTGCATTAGAAGTAATACCTACCTTTGCCTTTACGAAGCAAACCTATTCCATTCACTATGAATCACCAAAAGTTTCAAAACAGTGACCCTGTTTGAAAGTGAGAAATGAGTGTCTTCTTGATCCAAGGGTCTGAGACAAATGAGTGCCTTCTAGTGACGTGACCAAAAGAGTGGAAGAAAAAATACCATAAATGTTCATTTCAACTGAGGCCTGTGACTTATTATACCTGTTTATTGTCCTCGGACTTCATGAAGTACGGTAGCACATCTTCATAGCTCCACCCCTCATTGCCAGCTGCAGCCCAGGAGTCGTAGTCGGTGCGAGACCCTCGGATATACATCATGCCGTTCATCACTGAGGTTCCACCCAGTACCTGTTTATACGAAATAAGAATGAACATTTGAACGGTTCGACCAACCACTTTATCCCTGAATTACTTTTGATGTAGCTAGCCTACACTTAAGTAGCACCTTCAGTTTGGCTAAAACATATTCTCACAGCTTCCGCTGAATAAATACCATCATCATCAATAAGCAACATCTCTCTTGTGTCTCTTACCTTTCCCCTCGGCCAGTAGCACTTTCTGCCTTCCTCGCCGAGACATGCGGCGGGCTCGGGCTCCGTCTGGTATCCCCAGTCGATGCTCGACCCAATGAAGTTCAGGAACATGGAAGGAACCTGTGCTCCCGTGGGCTCGTCGAATCCTGGATAAAATAACGTTAGTTAAGTGAATTTTTATAACTAGGTAGGTACCTTTATTTTTATTTATAGCTTTGTGGTGTAACCATTGTATAATACGCTAGTCTGCACCTAAGTGGATTATATGCAGGGCGTCTGAGGTGCGATGATGGAACTTCAGTCGACAAACCTGTAGAGTTTAGTTTATCTATACCCCCTAGCACAGAACTAGCCTTGACATATTTTATCGAGTAGTTTCCGTGTGGACAGCTTATTGATAAATTTGGTAATTTCTCGAATTTATCGACTTAGCGTTAAACTAAATTCTTTGCTACCGATCTCGATAAATTTCGATAATACCTCTGTATCACCTGACTAGAGTTAACAGGCGGGATATCAACAGATGGAGCATGGCAGTTACATCGTGGCCTAAGAATGGAAGCGAACTCTATGTTGACCTTCGGGCCGATGAACCTAGTTACGGTAGTAAGACAATGATATAAGACGATAAAACTCATGCTTTTTAGATAGTCCTTACCTGCTTCCAGCAACAGCACACGCCACTCAGGCACCTCCGACAGCCTGGCGGCTACCACTGAGCCGGCTGAGCCACCGCCCACCACTATGAAGTCATACACGGAGTCCATATGCCGACGGAACTGTGAACCAAACAAACGACGTTCTTTAAAAACATTGGTGTGATTGAAAAAGATTTGACACTGCTCAGGAAGTATAAGTGGAAGGATTTAAAGGAGGTCTTGGTCCAGCAATGGGCCAATAACGGTAAGGAATGAGGGCTCTCGGTAATAAGAGTCCTTCTCAACAGTTCCACGAAGTTATATAACGATTTAGCAGGGTTACAGGGTTTAGATTGGTGATTGCAATTTGTTCCGTGCTCTTCTGACAACTCTTACGCTGATGTCTTACTTGACACGCAAAGAGTTGGTAAAGCTTTGTGCAGACAAGCGTACGACACCACGTGTCTCATGATTAGAGTTCCGTAATGACTAAAGTTGTGACTTAATTAGTTACTATCTCTTTGTTACCATTGTTGTCTGAATAAATTAATCTAGCAAGGAACTTAAACAATAAGATATCATTAACCCGTTTACCTAAGTGTCTTAATTACTTAGAACGATTTACCTACTTACGTACTTAGATTCTAGATAAACACTTAGCAAAACAAGTAGATTAGAAAGTTGAAGATATACCACTTAGGTATCCCATAATAGGTACAGTACCTACCCATGAATATACAGCCTAGATCTAAGATGTCAAAGTTAAATTGTTGTATGATCACAAGGTTGGTCCTTGTGGTTGTACAGCACCTACAGCAAACTGAACATACAATCTAAGTAGGTACTTACTGTTCTTGAATTTTCTACTATTCATTTTGAGTCAGTAAAAAATATCACTGCAGTTCAATAACCTATCCTACATAAACATACTATCCAAAAACGAACCAGTAACATGGCAAACGGTGAAATTAACTGGTCTACTATAACTGCTGCCAGGCTGTCACGTCTCCACAATCTGAGCAACCATCGATATCCAGAGATCACGAGCTCACGACAGTGAAAGCTGATCGTCTCCTCGTGACAAGGTAAATGGCGGATTTTATGCTAAACTTGGGGGGTCAGAGGTCGGATCTGTTGGATTGTGCTATAGGTTATTTTTCGATACGCGTTCACTAACTAATGAGCAGTGAATTTTCCGTAAAACTTACATTGAAAACAATATAGAGTAAAAAAGATGTCATTTCTCACGAATTAAGACTGTCTTATCTATGCATAGATAAAGCAGGTAGGTACGCATGAATACAGGTATGCATAGTGGTATAAGTCACTACGCGTGATATAAGTCTTGAATTCACTGCCTGGTTCATACCACGTATGAACGTATTCATAGTACGTTCGTTTCATGTCTGGTCGTCATAGCTGAATTGAGCTACGAGCTGAGCTGTTTACACTACACGTTGTGCTAAGATAATGTGTGTATGTATTTTGAGAAGTATGGAAGCAGTACCTGTGCTCTGCCACAAGGATCCTCCAAGTCACACTGGCTCCTCAGGAACACCTCCAGCAGTCCCATGAAGAGCATGAAGGCGCCGCCGCCGCACGTCGCCGCTAGTGTGGGCCCCGGCTGCGACATCGGGCAGTCGCAGGTGATCGCCATCTGTTGACAAATAGATACAATAGACCAAAAGTGCCTAACCCCTTCAAATAGGGTCAATACAGCAGCAGCAGTGATTTTATTTAGGCTGATGACATGACGTGTGTTTTTGTAGCAAATAAATGTCTTTGTCTACTGAAAGATAATATCATTGATAACTTTTTACGGTTACCTTACCTTACGACTACTGAAGACAAGCTACTACCAGTCATATTAGTTTAGTCACGATCTTTAGATTATCCCATAACTTCTTAGGAAACGCGATCCTATTCAGGTTAATGCCAAAACACGCTCAAATTAATAAAGGTCAACCTTTTCAAAACCAGTAATTAGACACACACGACTTCTCAAATCTGGTAGATAGTAGATAGTTATTATGTCACCTCAAGGTTGAGGCGTTTGTGCAAACCAGCCCGGAGGCTGTAGCGTACATCTGAGCAAGTGATCTTTCATTGCTAAGTAGCCGCTACTTACTAGTCCCTGGTTACTTCTTCTAATGGGCTATTGTCGATGGTTCTGATGGTTCGATCCCCATCGAAAACAAATGTTTGTGTAATGTACAAATTTGGTTCTTGTCAAAGTCAATGGAATCATAAAAAATACTTAGAATCGTCTTGCAACAAGGTGAATTTAGGCTGTGATTTCACGCGTCATGTGTCATCATAACGCGTGTGGTGACGCGTTAGAAGCTTGACATGACAGGCCCATAAACCTTGCATAGAAGTGATTTAACTAGAGCAGACGGCACGGCGGGGATCTGCTCTCTCGGTCTCTCTCTCTCTGACCGTCCCATACAAAATATCTAAGACAACCGACGTGGGTCCTCGTGGGTCGTGCTATGTGAACTTATTTTTCCATGCATTCAAGTAAATTAGGAACGCTTACTTGAATTGAACACCTACAATGACATGAAAATTAACCTTCCACCATTCTCAGCTTAGAAGATAACAGTAATAGGTATTTCACAATGGTAGAAGGCTCAGAAGGTTCATAATGATATGATTGCATCGCTGCGTTTTGAGGCCTGCAGATAATAGGTGGAGTATTTAGCATAATTACACGCTAGTGTCTTTAAATGGTGAGTATTTGATGTCTTTGGAGTAATTAGTAGTAGAAGAACTCTTGACAAAGGTCTCATCTAGGGAAGTACGACCACCATAGCTATATCTGCAACGTCGCTGTGTTTCGAGTTGAAAGGTGTGGGTGCTGGTGGAATTATACGCACATGAGGATTTTGTTATAGGTATAGATTAGGCAAATATTTATTTGCTACACTAAAAGTGCAAGTAAACAAAGTCAAAGTCAAAAAGCATTATTCCATGTAAAAGATTTAAACGCGCTCCATGCGCGAAAAGTGTATGAGTATTACGTAGGAGGTTGCCTTCACCTTTATCAAAGCATTACCTTGCAGGGCACGTTTATTATGAACATGCCCTACAGTGCACTGCTCTACGCCTATCAAACTGAGGTATACAGGTGTTGATATATGCCTGTAATTCCACCGGCACCCACACCCTTCGACCCGAAACACTGCAGGCTGCTAGCGGCAGAAATTAGTCATGGTGATAGTAGTTCCCTGGATGAAACCTTCCATAGCATCGCTCTAACCCTACTATAAAAATATTGTTATAAACAACTCAGATGCCATTTGAAAGCCGTCACAGCTAAGTTCGTAGTAGCCCTGCCTTCTGCGCTGTAGGTGGTGGGTTCGATCCCCACCGCGAACAAACATTTGTGTAATGAACGTAGATATTTGTTCGTGTCTGGGAGTTATATGTATTTAAAAAAAACTACATAAGTATTCTATCAGCTATCTGGTTCCCATAGTACAAACTTTGCTTAGTTTGGGGCTAGCGGGCGTTGTGTGAATATGTGTCAATATTTATATCTATGCGCTTGCCCAGCAGTGGACTCATCCACGATAACCATATTAGTGCAGACGACAGTACTGGTACCAATCCTGAACCGGTAATATCGCTACCTGTACCTATAACCGCTGTACATTTAAATACTTACGTAATAACATATGATACAGATAGTATGTACTTACTGCTTATGATGTATTAGTCGGAAAGTTGCCCCCATGTATTTTGCAATAACTTTATACTAGAACATACGAGTAAGTAAGTTTTTATTTAGAGTATGCACTACGCAATCTTATATTGGTCTCTTTGCGAAAGATTAACATATAACTAAGTGGCGCACCTCATGTTAAATTATGTGAGTGATGAAATTGGAACTTTAACCTTCATTTTCAGGGTTTCGTACCCAAAGAGTAAAACGGGACCCTATTACTAAGATACCGCTGTCTGATTTTTCGTCTTTGACAGCCTAAACCGACTGGGTAACTTGTAATTTTCAGGGTATATTTGTCTTGGTGCGTAGAGGTGTACTAAGAAAAAAAAACCTAAATAATATTACTACTATTCAGCGTGGCAATGCAGGCAGCGTGCGTAGACGCTTACGATTGCTACTAATTTGGATCAGATAAGCTATCTTAAAATCGATTGCAATGGTCTGCAGCTAACTGCTTGCGTGGTCCAACACACCCTTGGCCAGATAAGGATTATGTTTATCGTTCACATGAGAGATATCTTATTACGAATATTAATTACTTTATGAGCAGTTAGAAAATAAAACTACCACAATATACGGATTTAGTAAGATCTTATACTGATTCGTTTACATTACAGATTCTACTCCTTATTCCAATAGTTATAAGGTTCATACTGTGATGGCAATCTTTTAGATATAAAATGCAATCTTATGGCACAGGAAAACAAGAGCGGTGCCTTAAGTTGGTCATCCAGTTCATCATCATCAGCTGTAAGATATAAACTAGGTACTAAAATCCTACTTCCTACAAGTCTTACTAGTGTTATAAACGCGAAAATTTGTGTGTAAGTATGGATGGATGGATGTTTGTTACTCTTTCACACTCTAACCAGTAGACCAATTTGGATGAAATTTGGAGTAAACATAGATTATAACTTGAATTAACATATAGGCTACTTTTTAACCCGAAAAAATAACGGGAACGGGAAAAAAACTGCCACGCGGGCGAAGCTGCGAGCGGCCGCTAGTAAATAATATATCTATGCAAATTATAAGAATCTTTGTTCTGTCTAACTGACTTATAGACAACGCACAGCAAACAACTGGCTGTAGAATATCCAAGACGAATATACCCTGAAAATGTCAGGTAGGTATATTCGTCTTGGTGCGTCCAGCGGTTGAAGTTTGTATGAAAATAACATCACACGGGCGAAATCGCGCGCGTGTCACTAGTTGTAGTTAATGTAGTTATTAGTAATTAGGTATTGTATTCACTTTTAACACAACATCATCTAGCCCCAAACTAACTTGTACTGTGGGATAGGATCAGATCAGATGACTGATAGAACACTTATGTACGTTTTTTTGTAACACCCAGATAGAGACGAAATATCTATTCATCACACAAATGTTTGATCTCGGTGGGGATCGAACCCACAACCTACGGTGCAGAAGGCAGAGCTACTACCAAATAGAGGCTGTCAAATCACGGCTGTTACAGTTACCTTGATCGAAAGTTGAACTTATTCGGTCACTTATGACCCGAGACATTAATATTAGCCAGATTACAGTACTCGTCAACTCTTATGACACATTTACGCTCTACTTCACACGGCCATTGGACGCACGATGACACGTGGTAGGTACATCGGTCGAGGTTACTGTTGTCATGTCAGTTTGACAATCATTTATTATTTTTGACAGACAGTTACACAATGTAAACGAACATGCAATTACACATTAATTTTGTTTTACTGTAGACAAAAGTTAAAAAGTAAGATTTAAAGCAAGTAAATATTTGTAAATAACTTGCAACTTTTTACGCTTACACCAACCACAGCTATTATCGGTGATTGAAAAGAATTGAATTAAGGTATATATTGTCCTGTTGCGTAGGGGTTAGAATGGAATTCCAGAAATACAACCTCGGAAGGGCCACAACGCACGAACGAAGTACTTACCAGTCTTTCTATCTATATCCTATACTACGCCATTTGGGTCTGCACTTGGAAACTTTTGTGCCCTAACGGCTGTCGGATCTCCGAGCTAATATTCCCCACATACTGCCTCTTTGAAACCCGTGTCTTAGTTAATTTCGCACAAAATTACCATATCTTTCTTTAGAACAGGCCGACTAAGCTGTAAAGACAGGTCCTGAAGCCTATCTATCCTGTAAATAGGCGCACGATTTTAACTATTTGCCTCTGCGCTGTACAAATCATTTACAATAGATATTAATAATAATAATAACAATAATGCTGGACAATCCACACAGCATCATCTAGCCCCAAGCTAAGCAGAGCTTGTGTTATGGGTACTAGATGACTGATATACTTAATACAATACATTACATATAAAGATAATTTTTATTATACATAGAAACACCCAGAACACCCGGAATAAATATTTGCAGATCGTACAAACATTTATCCCAAGGCGGGAATCGAACCCGCAACCTCTGCGTCGCAGGCGGACATTCGCCCGCCGCGCCACATCGGTCGTCAAGTGCGTGTTTTTTACTGCCTAATCATAAAGAAGATTTAGAATCATCAAGCTATAAACAAGACATTTCACTGTAATTTCTCAGTTGACGTAACATATTTGTATCGGTTATAGCACCTTGAAACGACAATACGCTATTTGTGTCTCACAGCCGTGAGAATCGTGTCGCGAGTGTTACATTGCGCGTTCCAATTCGAAGGAGTTACGTTTTTAGGCACATTTCAGGCATCTAGCTATGATTTTAGTAATTTGCATTAACACTTTAATTTGTCAATTGTATGGTGGGATGGGAAAGTTTAATAACAATTAAGTGATTATGTCACTAATTAAGCTGAATTTAGACATTTTCTTGCTTTTTTTCCGAGATAATGTCAGAACAAGTTTAGTATCCACATGATATGGGGTGGTTACCTCTGTCCTCACTTCGGAAGGTCTCTGATGACGTGCCCTATGTAGCAAGTCTCATGTGGCTGTGAGTGCACCCACAAACTTCAAATTTGAATAGCGGAAGAAATAAAAAAAGTAGTAGAAATAAGAAACGAAAGAAATATCTTCACTTGAATCTAAGGTAGACATTTCTTCAGATCTCTTAGTACCATGTACCTACCTACTCGAGATTCTTCGAGGATGTCTACGAGGGGTTATCAGAGGTATGTCCAAACATTACATTTGAAATATACCCACATTTTGCAGTAGTTGGTACTCTATACGTGGCAGGTTGCGAGCCCATCATCGCTGCTAGAATACTAACTGGTATCTTCACGTTATTTTCCTTCGTTTGAAAGTACTGGCATTACGCACATAAATCTTTCAAAGTCAAAGTCAAAAAACATTTATTCAGTAATATCCGCAGAGATCATCTTGAAACGTCTTAAATCTAGGTGAATCTCTAGTTCCTCGCGACCAAACCTAGAAGATTTCGGTAGAAAAATCCATTAGTGCATGACCGGATTCGAACCCACGACCTTAGAATCAGAAGGCGGGGTCAATCCTACTAGACTACCGCTGCTCTCTTAGTTAAAGGAGTAGAGTTATTTGTATAATTCCTTTCACAACCAATTTAGTTCATATTTTACAAGTTCATAATATTTGCATGATGAACATTATCTGAACCTATAATCTATAGGTATATTGTAAAATCTTATCATACTGTAATGTTCATTATTACGTGGGTTTGAGTAATAGGTTACTTAACATTTTTTATGCGGTTCACTGACCACACTTGTCTAGGATTATGTATAGCTCAGATTCTTTCAGGGCAGACATGTCTTGAAATAGATAATTACGAGTGTACGAACCCGGTTCATATTATAAGCGACTAGTGAAAATGGTGCAAATAAAGTTAGTTATCTATACGTACTTAATATTATAAATAGGAAGGATTTCATTGTTAGTTTGTTTGCATTGAATACGCTCCGAAACTTCTGAACCGATTTAAAAAATGTTATAGGTACCTACAATTTTCAAGCTATGTATGCAATCATAGCTCAGTTGGTAGCAGCCACTTTCTGCGGTGTAGATGGTGGGTTCGACCTATCGAGAACCAACATTAAAATTTGTAGGATTAACATAGATGTTTGTTCTGTGTCTGCATGGGTGATATATGAATTCTAAGTATTTATTTGCAAAAAAAGTAGGTATGCATGTATTCTATTAGCTATTTGGTTTTCATAAAATAAGCTTCGCTTGATTTGGGGCTAGAAAGCGTTGTGTCAATATTTATTTTTATATTTTGACACCCCGTATCTATAAATATAAATTTTCTGACTCACAGACTCACCTTTTAAGCAAAATGTGAACAACATCTCAAGTTTGATAAAAAATCAGTTGACAGCTTTTAAAACCTTGTTTGTATTTACATGAAACTGATTGCGTCTTAAATGGTTGACGACCGCAGTTACCTCAGCTCTCATTATGGATGACTGCATAATAATTGTTGATGACTTCAAAATTGCAGTCCATTGTGGTTCGGCCAGACCACAGAGCAATAATAATGGCGGCCGGTACAATATCTCTAGACGTGTATGCAACTGTGAAATGTACAGCCGTCACAGCTTAGTTCGTAGTAGCTATAGGTTGTTTTATCTATACAAATAAATAAAATTGAAGTGTCTGTTTGTAATATTAAAATAACCGCTTTTTACTACATGCATATGGATGTAATATGCGATACATATTCCAAAATAGCATTTTTTTAAATTTTTGTCTGTCTGTCTGTCTGTCTGTCCATTTGTTCCGGGTAATCTCTGGAACGGCTGGACCGATTTCGACGGGACTTTCACTGGCAGATAGCTGATGTAACAAGGAGTAACTTTGGCTACTTTTTATCCCGAAAAAATAACGGGAACGGGAAAAAACTGCCATGCGGGCGATACTGCAAACGACCGCTATTTTATGCCGTATTAACGCCATCTGTTGGCAACATCGAGTACTACTTAGTTAAGATTTGTAAGTAAAAATGTTTACCGCCCAACGAAGTGGGCACGGGTCAGCTAGTTTATAATAAGTTGTTTACAGAATCCAAAATAGTCTGAAAGTACCATTCGGTAGACCGGTTCGTCTGACGTTCGTTTCAGTTCCTTGACATTACACGAAGATGCCTTCCTGCCGCTTACTTGAACTTGAGAAAGCGAAGGGAACTGTCCCCTGATGCTCGTCACCCGATTCGACTTACTTATTGATTTTTTTTATGCCTGTAGAAGTCCACTTCTGGACATAGGCCTCACCTATAAGTTTCTAGAAAGAACAATTTAAGGCCCTTTCCATCTTTTATACCGAATTCCCGCAACTGGGAATAATTGAATTCCTTTTTTAGTACATGTCACCCAGGACGAATATACTCTGAAGGTTTTAAGTCTTTACAACCAGTGGCTTAGACTGTGCGTTGCCAGTCAGGACCAAGATTCTGATAATTAGTATTAGGTGTCAGTAGCAAAAGGCGATAAAGGTTTCTTAAGCGTATGGAAAAACTAAGTTTATACGTTTAATCAGTGTGTAGTAAGAAATAGTGACTGCTTGTGAAAATATGTGGTATGACGTCATGGCTTATGTAGCAGTAGACTTTCCCAGAGTGATGATGATGACATCACAAGTATAGACAGTAAGTTAGCCGAATCGCTTGGGATCGAATCAGGGGTTAAATACCTACATGCTGTCATTCAAGATTATTGTTTTATGCGCACGAGTTTCAGTCCAACAATCAAAGCAGTATATGAGAACAATTCGCGAGGGTTGAAAAGTACGTCACTACAACTTCAATCCATCGAAATTACTACTGTTACTGTAATTTATTCTGTTATCATTGATTACTAGCATTATCAATTTGGACTGCAATAGTGTTATCATTTCTTGCCACAGAAATAAAAGACAAAGAGCAATATCTAGAGATCATTTAGGATGAATCTAGACGCCAGTTCTTTGCGAAAGTCTACAAGAACAGGCTCTATTCCGTGAGCTCTTATAGCACCACTGCAAACTGTCAAAACGACGCCTAACTTGACAGCTATGATTGATGATGACTCTAACTGTCACGGTTCATGAGATACAGCTTGGTGACAGACAGACAGACAGCGGAGCCTAAATGCGGTCCCGTTTTACCCTTTTGGTACGGAACCCTAAAAAACTGTACCAAACAAACATCTAGGTATGTACATTTGTACATCATACGAATTTGGTTCTCTGTGAGGTTTGAACCCTCCTATAGCACAGAATACACCAACTGTAAAGCTGCGTATCTTAGGGGATAATATTACAACTTTCATAGTTTAGTAATAGGTTCACATATCACAACCGACTACATCAACGTAATACGGGTTATTACAAAGTGTCACATCAGCGATGTAATTACCGTCGGTAGTTGGCATTTTGGATAGCTGGACGGCGTCCCACGCATATTGATTGATTCTATAATAGTAATGTTGAAATACAGTTTCGAAGTAAGATTCCACAAGGACTTTTTAGGACTACTAACAAGTCCTTGTCGTACGTCTGTGTCGTTTGTGATAGTTCTCACAAGCAAATTGTATCAAATATGTATCACAATACTTACTCATTTCTGCCTTCAAGAAATGATTGAAGAGAGTTCTTTATACGTTACGGGAAGCCAATGTTGATATTGCAAATAGTGTATCAAACGTTTTATAGCACAAAGTTGAGTGACGACCGATTCTGATGTTGTAACATGATGTTAAAAAAAACCACGAAAGCTCAATCTAGGTTCAATTTGATCTCATTATCCTCTCAAGCTGAAAATTTATAGTTTCCTATACATTTCCATATTTCAAATAGCCAATTCCCGCCTAGGGCTACAATTTGGTCTCGAAATAGTGTTGTAACCCGAAGGTCACCTCGGTTGCAGATCATCGTTCAATCTTAGGGTCTATAAACTACTGCAAACGTTATGTGACGGCCGTATTTGTTTTTACTGAGGTTTTCAACTGAAAAAGGAAATAACTTATTTGCGTGAAGTATGGTGCATATTAGAACTAAAATATAATCATTGATTCTCACACTTCGCCAGAAAAACCCAGCATGCAAATATTTATAAATGCATACGTTGAATACGAGGTTCGTCGATTAACAGTTTCGAAATTGCAGCGACAAAATACCTATGTTCCTATGTGAACTTCTGCTTGATTAGATTCAAATGTTTTTAAACTAGCACTCTTTTGATCTAAATATCTTTATTTCAATTCACTTTTTGGTCGTGTCATAATATGTAATTTCTCTTACAAAAGCAAGAAAAGAGGGCATTAATTATCTGAAATTGTTCATTTACTTGCATATTATGCATTCTAAGCAAACATATTTACAAAAAAAGTTATATAAGTATTATGTCAGCTATCTGGTTCCCACAGTACAAGCTTTGCTTGGATTGGGGTTTGAGGGTGTTGTGTGAATGTTTGTCAATATTTTTTTATTTATTCCGAGTTACAACACCCACACGTCACAGGGAAAACTGTGTGGAGTCAGTTTCTTATTGACTGTTATAGAGCGGTGACCGATTGTTGTAAAACCGTAGTTTTCAGAGATCACTATGTTGAAATGGATCGTTTTGTTTATGGTTAGTGGTTACGGCTATGGGATTTTAATGGTTCAAGGGGTCAGGCCAAAACATTGTACAGAAAAGAAACCTCACACATAAGTATAGTCGCAATACTGTTTTGGCAACTGTACAGAAACAAAACAAACTACTGGAATCTATAGGCACGGTAGACTCTTGATATAGTGTAATATAATTATGTTGTACCCATGGAGAAAAGGTTAGAAAAATCGATATTGACACAACAAGACGGAAGTGGACGCGTGTTAAATCACACACGCAACAAAAGTTTAAAAGTGTAGTATAAAATATTAAAATGTCGTTAATAAACGGTTTATAACATGTTATAATGTGCTTCCGTAACACACAATGGTACATCTCTATTAGGGACAGCAGTAATTGCTGTCATTAATCTATCGAATGATAAATCATCGATAGAGTTACATCACTAGAGTTTTAAGTAGAATAGAACTGAAGCTTTTGTCCTACTCTTTATCCATTGTAAGTGGTAAATGCTTTTAAATAATTGATTTTCTTGTGGTAAAAGTAGTTAGTAAGTGTTTTTTACTAATTTAACTTCAAAATGGTTAAATCAGTTTTAATATTTCTGCTAAAAACTACAGCACGGACATATTTCTCAGAGTCAGCAAGTTGAAAGTTGGCCATATAGCTCGTAGAACTGACAACCGCTGGAATAAGTATACAAGTTTTCGAATGGCGACCACGAACCTAAAGACGAAGCGTACGACGATGTACTGACGACGTGTATTTGGATGGGGAAGGCTTAATATCGTTCTTCCTAGAAATACATAGGGGATGCCTATGTCTATGTGGACTTCGTCAGGCTTTTACTCTTCAGTTAGAAAAGAGCCTACAGAACAACTAAGTTGGTAAAGCTATTTGTTAAATAATTAGGAAGTTTTAGTAGTAGTAGAGCTCTTTGCGAAGGGCTCGTCTGGGGACTACAACCGTGCCTATTTCAGCCGCCAAAAAGCGCAGTGAGTTCTGGTTTAAAGGGTGTCAGTGAGGTATACATGAGGCACAGACTACACCACAGATTGATGGACACAGGGCATTGTATCGCACGTTCCTAATAAATGTAACCTTCAAGGTCATCTGTTTCTTCTATTTTATAAGTTTTTATAAAATCTAAGAACTGAATGGGCAAGGTTGAAGATTAAAATCAGAATGTCATCGGTAATTATCATTTTAAAAATTATATTCATTTGACATTGACACAGTTATTATTTTCAGATGCATACAATTAGACTTGCATATTTTTTACTATTTTGAAATCAGCGGATATACTCTTGATATTGTCGTTTTGTAATACACTGCAGGTCAACTCTCGAACTGTTCCACAGTCAAGTTGTCGCTGCCTGACATTCCGCGTAGTGTCTCAAAACGACAATCCGAAACATCGTTTATCGTTTCTGAGAGTAGACCTGCAGACATTCTTATAATAACTAACTAGTTCTTATAATAACGAATTTGGCAGTCATTTTGGTGTTACAAGGTTGTCGTGGTTAGAACTAACTGCAATTGTAATAATGTGAATTAAAGTTTAATATTTTTTTATAAACAGGACTTAAGTGAGGAAGTTATAATAGAACCTACTAGAACACGCAGCTTTGCTTGCATTAAGTTTTATTTTATTAACTCAATTCTTTTAAATAAACTTAGACTAAGTTTTTTGGTTTACTTTTTACGGTTGTCTGAAAGATATCGCGTCCAGCGATAAGATCGCCCATTGCAAGACAATGAATTTTGTTTTTTTTTCATTAGCACATAAGTAATTTTATTTAACTGCTTGTTTTTGTCCTTAATAAAGTTCTTTATTATTATTAACTGCTACCACCCCTTTAAGGTTAAATTTCAGGAATGCCTTTATTAGTAGTCCTGTGGCTTAACTAGCTAATTGGCGTTTTTCCTGTGGAATAGGCTAACTGAGCTATGTGCTGGGTAATCCTGGGTAAGAATCTAAAATGCTGCCCCGAAAACTACAGTGTCCTAAAAAAAGGTACGTTTGAAAAAGTCGTATATGACTTTGTAGATCTGTTTTTTACGCACCAAGAAAAATATACCCTAAAAAAGTTGCGTCTACGTGTAATGAATTAGGCTGTGCGTTGTCTATATTATTATGTCAGTCAGTCAGTCACAAGTTTCTTATAGTAATTGATTGTAAATTAGGAAAGGTCAATGTAATAAAACATTCACAAAAGGATTGTCGACAATTTAAATAAGCATGAAATTAGACAATGAAAAAGTTTAAATGCAGTTTTGAATATCTCAAAAACGTTAATACCTATAGCAAATTGTTTTCTCATTAGTATAGATTCAACTTACTCATAATGACTTGATGTTACAATTTATGTAAGTACTTATGGTCCAATGACCGGTTCTAATATCTTACAAGCGTTCGTTAGTAGTATTACGAGTCGTTGACCAACAGATAAACATTCACCTCACTGGGCAGTTTAAGCTGTCCCTGTATCATTAGCCAACTAATGAAGGCTAATGCGACCATAGAATAGTCCATATTCTTTGAATGCGACAAACAGCGATTCTTAGTACGGCATTCGGATGTGAACACAAATGAAACTCCATCTTTTTCTTCAAATTCAATGACAGTTAAAAAACGAGTGTGCTTTAGACTACACGACTGAAGTAAAACTTCTTTAATATACGAAACGTAACTGGCTATGAGAGAAAGAGAGAAAGAACAGTGCTTTCATACCCCCTCCATGGTAGTGTTAAACGTTTAACGTATCCTTGTTGGAAGTCGCATAAGAAGTATTACTTCAAAAAACGTTACATTACCTAGTACTTTTTCTTACCGGCTCGACTTGACCAAAAACTATTTCATTATCTACTTGACATTAGCAAAATTATTTGTCAAATGACAGACAGGTACCATAGACAAAAAAGAACAGCTTGCAACAGACTTTTAGATAGAAGAGATTATGAACTTCATTATGTAAGTGCCTACCTGCTTACGCCTGTAAATATTTTCATGCAACATGTTCCTAATCATTTTTATATATAATAACAAAATAGTTTTCAATTATTTTTTTTCTCAGAATGTAAATGAACCACTTTGAGTCAAAATTTTCGGTTGAACCTCTGTCTTTAAACAGCGGTCAATCTTTTTGATAAACTCAGACCTCCATCGTTTTACTGTAACAAATTCTGTCGACATTGACATTGGAAAAATTGTGGAAGTTAGATCCACAGAAGCCATTTTAAAAAAGAAGAAGAAGAAGAGCGCTCTGAGACTATTACAAATAAAAAACATTATATTATTTTATAAAACTTCCATTCACGCTCAGCAAGGCAATTATAAGTTAGACCGGCAATTGAATATTTTGAACGACCTTAATATCTAAATTAAAGCTTATACAAATAAAATAAGTGAATAACTTTCCGTTTCACAAGCGAGGTTGAGATCTACCCATGATGATAGCATAGTGTTCGCACAATAGGGTAATGCGAATGGCGCAACAATAGGCGGACTTATCGCCTCACCATCTCCAGATAACATGGGAAGTGATGGGTGGAGACTGTAGGGTCATAGGATATCCGCGGTACGCCTCATTTGTTCTTTCTTGGCCTTCTGTTGCCTTGGATCTTGTTTTGTTGACTCAACCTATAGTATAGAAGGACAGGACTCGATATCAAGGTTGGTACTACACTCAAACGTAAAATCTATGTACCGTTTTAGTCTAGTAGTTGTAAGGCTCTATGTGAAATGCTCATCCGGAAAAGTCACCTTATTTCTGCTGACCGAGTGCCAGAGAAATTACAGGTACATGGTATTATTATTATTACGAAAGGAAACTAGCTTCACAACTTAATCCACAGGCACGGTAGATATCCTCTCAGATCTCTTAGTACCAAGTACCTACTGAGATTCTTTGAGGATGTCTAAGGGGGGTCGTCAGAGGTACGTCCAAATAATACGTTTGGTACGAACCTACATTTTGCAGTAGTTCGTATTAATTAGGTGACAGGTTGCAAGACCATCGCTGCTGCTAAAGTACTAACAGGTTTCCTCACGATGTTTTCCCTCATTGTTTGGGAGTGATTTTTTTGGACAGAAAAATCTATTGGTACAAGACTGGATTTGAACCTAAGACCATAGGATCAGAAGGCAGGGTCGCTCCCACTCCAGCTCCGGTGCTTTATAAGAACACAGTTATGTTTTACAAACAAAAGACTTCAACGCGCTCGTAAACCTTGTTCATTATGTAATCTGTGATTTTAGTTTGGCAATCAATTACCTTATCAAAGATATATTACCAACTATTTATTTTTTTATCTATTTAGTAACAATTATATTGTTAGTAATATACAAATAACAAATTATTTTTAGCAGTTAGAAAATTCTAATAATTTACGTTTGGAATAAATAAATACAAAACAAAAAGAAAAACTTCCAACTTTTATAACACCAAAATAAATCATCATTTAGCCTTGTGCTAAGACTTTTATGGTCTTCTACAGCGCTGGCAAAAGCCTTTTTAAAAGTTAAATAAACTAATCAGTTTTAGTATTTGAGTAGTCTTACAAACAAGAACTCTGAACCCACTAAACTTTACACATAAACGTAAAATGATAATTTTATGGTCAATTGTCATTGCCCTTTTGTAACGCAGCGATTACGGCGGCGGCTGTGTAGCGTGGCGGTTGCGTGTCGGTTGCGTAGCGTCGCCGATTTGAACGCGGTCGTGCGCTCTCGAGAACTATGAGTTTATAGCGAGATATTTAAATGTTTCGGTTATCAGTCTATTGTAAGACTTCATAGATTGTTGCTACGTGACTTGTTTTAAATCAAGTTTAGGCGTTTGTAAGTCGGATTTATGTAGTTTAGCTTCTTAGCATTACCTTTAATTTAGCTTCAACAGTAGGTACTTAGTATAAAAAAGCTATTTATTCGTTCTAGTAAAACATAAACAGCGACTCTTATTTACAGGCACGGTAGATATTCTCTCAGATCTTTTAGTATCAAGTACTCGAGCTAAATAAAATACTCGAATTTTTGTGACGTCGAGAAAGAAGAAAGAAGGAACTGAACTTGAAACCAGAATTTGACAACCGATGTGGCGCGCCGGGCGAATGTCCGCCTGCGACGCAGGAGGTTGCGGGTTCGATTCCCGCCTTGGGATATATGTTTGTACTATCTACAAATATGTATTCCGGGTGTTCTGAGTATTTTCTATACATAATAAAAAATATCTATGTAAGTAATGTGTTGTATTAAGTATATCAGTCATCTAGTACCCATAACACAAGCTCTAGATGATGCTGTGTGGATTGTCCAGCATTATTATTACTATAATTTTATTGTCAAAATTGAACCTGTCTGAAATGTCAGTTTCATAGAATGCCATTTACAAACACGGTCAAAACTAGAAATAGACTACTTGACTACAAGCTGCCATTGATAATTGCAAACGACATTTAAACGTCAAAATTCAAGTAGCCTATTGCGGAATTGAATTCTGAAACGATTAGTTTTTTTAGAGCACGTAATGTCAATGTGTGACTTGAGTGCAACCTTTCGTAATCCGCATCGTAGTGTGGAACGCACTGAGTACCGGTAAAGCCGTTTCTAGGAATTCAGATATCATCTAGCACAGCGTGAACTAATAATTGTGGAATTTGAGACAAATTACTCAGGAAAATATACCATTTTTGACGACCGATGTGGCGCGGCGGGCAAATGTCCGCCTGCGACGCAGGAGGTTGCGGGTTCGATTCCCGCCTTGGGATAAATGTTTGTACGATCTGCAAATATTTATTTCAAGTGTTCTGGGTATATTCTATTATATTTGAAAGTGTAGTGGCTTAGAAACCTGATAACATCTCAAGCAATAGAGCTTACACTTATAACTTATACCATGAAGGCTAAAAATCTATAAAGTTTGTACAAAACAGTTCAGCGAGGCTGTTATGGTGAATATAAAAGGGAAAGGTTTATCGAGGTCAGATATTAATTGTTCATCCTGGGTCTACCTAGTTTGGCAACAGAGAATTTGGTTCGAACGTACTCTTAGTTGGTCTATCTATAAATAGAAAGATAAAAATAGTACAAAGGCGAACTTAAAGCTATAAAGCATTAAGTATCTTACAGATAACCTTTGCGTATTGTGGAAAGAGTTTCGTCGGCAGTGCACAAAAGAAAGATGTAGGTAAAATAAATAATAGTTAAAAGCTTGTTGGTAAAACTTAATAAACTTACTGCTATATCAGAATAAATATATAATACGTATACTAGCGGCGCGTTCCGGCTTTGCACGGGTTTTAGTAAGGATCCCAATTTTTTTTCCAAATACAATATAACCTATGTCACCTAGGGATAGTGCAGTTTGCCAACAGAGAAAAGTTTTTCAAACCGGTCCATTAGTTTCGGTGATTTTTAATTGTACAAAATATGTTCATTATATAACTAAAAATAACTCTAAGCCTTGAATTACGAGAAAAATTTCATTAATTATAAAAAATATAATAATGATAATCATATCTATCTACATATACATCAAGGAAGAAGATAAATTAAATATAACGATAAAATGCAATTACTTTGAAAAGTAGTGAGTTTAATCTGAAGATTAAACTCACTTCCGTATAATTAGTCTGTTTCATTTTAAGTGCACACTAACTAGCTTAAAACTTTTTTTAAGTTGAAAGTTCCTAACTTAAGTTCCTCATTAGAATAATAAGTTAGTTGATAATTATTCTAATGTTGTTACTCATATCATTTTATTATGTAAAGTTTTCCAAGCAATTAATTTTTTTTGATTACGCCCGCATTAGGCAGACTGTTTGTACTATAACAATTATATTCCTACCTATTCTGATTCAGTTCTGATAAGGTAATAAATTTTTGAATAATTCAGTTCTCTATAGACCGGAAATTCGGACAGTTCGAAATTTGAATATATAAAACACTTACCTTAAATCACCAGCCAGTGTTCACACAAAATCCAAAAAAAAACGAAAAAACACAACTGTCAAACTTCAAAAATAGAACGTCATTAGTCGCGCGCGTGCGTTTATCGCAGTTTTTCGCGCCTCACTGCGAGGTTTTGCAGAGATTGGTTTGTGAACTAGTGGTTTGAACTTTTGCTCTTGAAGGCTTACCCTGGGGCTGATGAGTCAAGCGTGCTTAAACAATGGTCATTGGCGAAGCCCTGGCGTCCACACGAGTACAAACAACCAGCTATTATGTTAATGTTTTGCTTTATTCTCTGGAACCGTTTTATATAATTTGCAGATGGAACAAGCAGATGCCCCAACTAATGTTATATGGTTACCGGTCGCCTATAACAAAGTATTGCCTCTTAAGTCACGCTTGTAAGGAACGTGTGTTACAATACACTGCTCTGCGTCCATCAACTCATACAGGTGTTAAGTCTCGTGTGCTTGTAATTACACCGGCACCCACACCCTTCAAATCGGAATACACTGCGCTGCTTTGCGGCAGAAATAGGCATGGTGGTAGTACTTCCCCGGACGAGCCCTTCACTTAGAGCTCTACTACTACTACACGACTACTACTACCTACTAAACGTAACCATACAACAAAAGTTGACAACATTTTTTGATATTTCAAAAAACAAAAGGTTAAGATAAATTAGTTACAGAGCTGAGAAACTAGAAATACCTAAGTTTATATCTATTATTAAACTTTATAACTAAACTATTTTGAAATCAGTATAATGTTTGGGTACTACAAACTTGGTAACCACACTTCTTGGAACTAGACCAACCTTTAATAATTTTCCTTTAACACTACCTGCGATTTCAACCTTATGTACCTGGGTATAAGGGTTATGTGCTTACAGTTGATGAGATATGTTGTTATATAAATTAGGTTCATGAATGCGACTCCTTTGAATTGGATTACTTTGGTAGAGTCAGCTTGTCTAAGGAATTGTTAAAAAATATCTGTAGAGGACACGCAAGAAGTGCAGGCTCGATTCCAGAGATGGCTCAATATAGTGTTTGCTTGATCTGCGACTATTTTGGGTTCCGTACCTTATAAGGAAAATATAGAACCTTGTAAAAAAATTAGGATCATTTTGTTGTTGGTCGCTGTCTGTCTGTAAAGAACCCTTGAGAACTTTAATCAATTTATGTGCACAATGCTAGTCTTCACAAACGGTGAAGGAAAACATCGTGAGGATCCAGTTAGTACTCTAATAGTAGCGTTAAGCTATAACCTGTAACGTTTGGGATATTAACTGCTGCAGTATGTGGAAATGTATCTTAGATATTTGGGCGTACCTCTGACTGCCCTCTTAGACATGCTCAGAGAATTTTGAGTTAGTATGTTATTGTATGTGCCAAATGTAATATTTGGACTGACCTCTGACTACTCTATTAGATATTCTTAAATAAAACATCGTGAGGAAACCAGTTAGAACTCTAGCAGCGGCGATGGGCTTGCAACCAGTCACGTATGGGTTACCAACTACTGCAGAATATGGGTATGTATCAAATATGTTTGGACATACCTCTGACTACCACCATTAGACATCCTCAAAAAATCTCAAAAGACTTGGTACTAAGAGATCTAAGGGGATATCTACTAAGCCTGGGGATTAAAATTAATTATATCTGGTGGTGGGTTCGATCCCCACCGAGAACAAACATTTGTGTGATGCACATAGATGTTTGTTCTGTGTCTGAGTGTTGTATTGTATTCTATGTATGTATTTACAAAAAAATATATAAGTATGTAT
Source organism: Electrophaes corylata (assembly GCA_947095575.1). Taxonomy (NCBI): domain Eukaryota; kingdom Metazoa; phylum Arthropoda; class Insecta; order Lepidoptera; family Geometridae; genus Electrophaes; species Electrophaes corylata. The sequence goes on from OX352720.1 coordinate 9,526,305, forward strand.
CATTCATGTAGTTCCCATAGTACAAGCTATGCTTAGTTCGGGGCAAGATGTTGTTGTGTAAAAATGTCCTGACATATTTATTTTATTTAAGAAGAGTCTTTTTAACAAAAGAACAATAATGCAATAGTTTACGGCAATCGCATACATTTTTCTGTGTAACATTGTCTAAAACCCCTTTAGCAGCGAATTTTGTCACACTTTGTGTGCGAAATTGTCAGCTAAAGTTTGTTGGTATAAAGGTCTCTAGTTTTACCATCCGTACTACACGCATGTTGCGTATTACGCAAGTAGAAAGCTACCGCGCCTGCGCCTAGAACATCATTACTTACTGCACTTTATCTGTAAACCTAATTATTTCTACTAAAATACCTTAATAAATAAATATTTGTGGACATTTTACTCAATTATATCCAGCCCCAAACTAAGCATAGCTTGTAATATGGAAACCTGACCTGATAATATAGAAAAAAGTTTATAAGTGTAGAAGAAGAGAGTGTAGAAGTGTGTAAGAATCGACGATCAAATATCCTACTAAGAAAGAAAGAAATTTGGAAAAACATTTGCAATAACACAGTAAAGACTCCTCCGGGTAGGTAGGTACCACGCTAACAGAGTCGCGGGCAGATGCTGGTGTTGATATAAAAGTCTCAAATGTCTCTATTTACTGACTCTGAATAAAGCTTCTTGTAAGTGCAAGATTTAAAATTACGAATAATTTTAATAGTAGTAGAACTTCTTGTGAAAGAGTTCGTCTGAATTTTCTTTTTTTTAAGTAGTATTAGCAAGATTTTAGAAAGATATTTTTGATGTAGGTACAGATTTTTTCACCGCTACAGTTTTATTAGCATGGTAAGGTACACTAAAGCAGACGGTGTGGGTCTGATCACTCTGGCTATCTCTGTTTGTCCCATATAAAATGTTTGAGACGTAAGTCCACTCGGGTCGTATCTTACATGATTCTGTCTTATACAGTAAACTCAAAAGCTAATGTCAACAGTTCTATAAAAGTTGTAAATAAATAATAAAGAGTTTCAACGTTTCGTTTCACGCCGTGTTTGTGATGCGTGCGTGTGAGAATGCCGCAAGTCATTGTGTCAGTTTTAATTGATCGTGTCTTAATAGGTCTGTTTTTATAGAAATGTGTTTTGTAACTTAGTTGAGATGAAATGTCTGAAAAACCTATAAAACTATTCGTCTAAAACTTATGTCTTTATGTAGAAGTTAAAGGCAGCTAAAATAGAAGGTAGTATATTTTGATATAAAAGAAGAGAGAAGAGAAAGAAAGCAGTGTGAAGGTAGGGTGTCGATTAAATTACAGGCACCTCTGATGAGGCATATGAGGCATAACACCAGTACTAACACCAGTTTGTACTATATACTTGATACTAAGAGATTTTACGGAATATCTACCGTGCTTAGGAATTCAAGATTAATGTTATTTCATTCTAAAATAGTACAAGAAAACTATATTAGTCATTATTTGTAACTATGGCCGAATATGAACTATAAGGAGTTGCAAATTAATACAAAAGGAACTAGATCAATCAAAATTTAGCGTCGGTTTTTGTGCAACGCAAATTGAAATAAAAACAAGTTATATAAGTAGAAAGAGTGTTTTCAATAGCCCCTTCACCTTGAACGCGGCCGGAGCTACTCAACCAATTCATATTTTCCAACTCAATACACAAGTTTTTCTTTGTTTACATAGTATTTATTAATTGATCGAGGAAGCGAAGCGAGCAATGCGTATCAGTTTCGAAATAAGTTCAACCCTTTTGTGCGTCTGTCTGTCTGTTCTCTCCTTTTCAATACATTTTGACAAAAGTTTGCACAAATGGCAAACATTTTCAGTCAAACGCGATTTTTGATTGGGAAAAATGGTGGGAAAAGGGGGAAGTTTGCGGTTGCGTTATTTATCGACAGATTTCAATCGAATCTTAAAGGCTCGAACTTAATTCTTTACAAGATGTTGTAAGAAAAATCTAAAAAGAGGGGTAATCTTACCAATAAGTATCATTGTTAAAAATACAGATATGATTGACCAAATTGCAAAACGAAACCATTCACAAACACAATCCGTCTCATTACTAAAAGTCAATACCTACAATCACCTTAGCGAAGATGCAACAACCTTCCCACGATAGACGCATACTAACTTGGTGTTAATCTGTGGTTCACTTTCGGTTTCGTCGATCGCGCCACAGAATATAAATAAGTTTAACTCACGATGTGTGAGATGGGCATTGTCGATGGACTACATAAAAATATCGATATTCAATCAACCTCGTTAGAAAGATGGCGCTGTCGTTTGTAATGTCATGGTGACAGTTGCACTAATCTTTATTCTTATTTCATAAATAGTACTTAAGTATGAAATAATTTAGTTTTAAAAAACTAAATTATAAAACTAACCAAATGGTATTCTATAAGACCTTGTTGTAGGTAACTTTACATGTTCCTGGAGTATTGGTCTTTTCCACCCGGTATATTTTTTTCTTTTATCGATATTTTTCTGTTAATTGTGGCCCAGCACTAGCGGGAATGATGCCACACGCCTGTGATCTTCTTGAAAATTGCGCTAGATTATACAAAAAACGTGAACTTTCAATATAAATATTGTTAAGTAATCTAATTCTAGACCGCCTTAGACGATATCATGTGATTATATAATGGTAATTAATATTAATTATTTATGTAGGTAGTCTTGCTATCTTAGCTATGTGGGTACCTGCTATTATAATTTTATCTTGGTACTTATAAATTATATAACTATACTTAGTGTTTCAGCGCGCGACTTGGTTAGCGGGAAGCTATATTCATACAAACAATAGAGGTAGAACACTAATGTCTGTCAATATTACTGAGAGTCTGTGGGGGAACGGTTGTAACGTTGGGGTCACCAATGTCCACATTGGCCAAGGTTGAAATGTATGTCCTCCAACGAAAAGGGAAGATTTAGACCCTCGGGGTCCTAGGACCAACAGATGGCATTCAAAGTTTCATAAAGTCAATCTTGAACGAAAAGTTTTTCTGAGGTTTAAAAAAAAAAAACGCTATTTTGTTCTTGACAGCAGACACCACTTTTACTGACTCGACTTGACTAAAACCTACCTATTTATATTTATTATATTCATTCTTGACATTGTGAAAATTTCAACTCTTTAACTATCACTGTTGCCTGGTGACAGACGGACAGACAGACAGCGGAGTCTTAGTAATAGGGTCCCGTTTAACCTTTTGAGTACGGAACCCTAAAAACTATGCTTATTTCTATGAATTCTTATGAGCAAATTTAGGGAATTGATTCCCTAAAAGGTTTGTACGCCTGATTTGGAACATATATTGCAACGGCGCGGAGCTGCATTGCTCTTAGAATTTGGTAAGGCAATCTAAACTGTTCCTAAAGTCTGTCAAATTCTGTCAAATCATTGGTATTGAATAAAAAGATGGTGTTTTCATTAAAATCCTAGGGAAATACACCAAAATAAACAATATAAAATCAGTTACTTACCGAAAAGTTACAGAATTGATTCAGACAAGCGGTTATAAAGAGCTTGTTTATAAGCGAAATTAAACTCTACTAAGTTTTAGTAGTAGTAGAGCTCTTTGTGAAAAAGCTACTAGCTAGCTACGAAGTACCACCACCATGCCTATTGCAGCCGACAAGCAGCGCTGCGTGTTCCGGTTAGAGGGGTGTGGGTGCCGGTAAAGTGACAGGCACATGAGGCTTAACACCTTTATGCCACAAGTTGGTGGACGCAGGGTAATGTATAGTACACGTACATAATAATAATAATAATAATAATCATGCTGGACAATCCACACAGCATCATCTAGCCCCAAGCTAAGTAGAGCGTGTGTTATGGGTAGATGACTGATATACTTAATATAATACATTAAATACATACATATTTTATATTAAACATAGAAAATACCCAGAACACCCGGAATAAATATTTACAGATCGAGGCGGACATTCGCCCGCCGCTAACATCGGTCGTCATGCGCATGTCATCATTATGTCACATAACGTGCATGACCTACAAGGCAATGAGTTATATGGTTACCACTTACCGTCAGGTGAGCTATGTACTTGTCCTACCAGCATAAGCGTAAAAAATAACCTAGGTAGGTTTTTGCTACTACTTGGCTACCAGTACCTGCTTGGGTACCTACTTACTGACAATATACCTGCTACAAGGGTAAACAAGGTTGGTTCAAGAGCACGTTGACCTTAAAAGAACCAGTAGGTACCTAGGTAGCATCAATAATGATCAAGGTTCTTATTCTTGTGTAAATGATTTCCTACATTGTTTTCTTTGAGATCCACAGAACATAGAGGTTCGTATTGTCATTTTATGTAGTGTTAATTACACTGCGCGGCATGTTAGGCAGTGACAACTTGACTGTGGAATGAGTTACCGAGGCCCTGTAGTGTAACTCAAACTAATACAAAACACTGTTTATCGTTTTCAAGAGTAGACCTCCAGCTAGAGAGTACAGAGTAACTAAGTGTCTCATCATCTCTCATCCGTTCATCTTTGAGTTTTTTATGTACTGTGACTAATCTATGTACCTGTTTTTGTGTCTGAATATACATAAATAATGCCTGAGGATATTTTTACACAACAACATCAGGCCCCTAACTAAGCATAACTTGTACTATAGGGACCAGATGACTGATACTTATATACTTACGTTTTTTTTGTTAGTAGGTACATACAATAATATAACACCCAGCCAGAGAACAAACATTAATTTTCATCACACAAATGTTTGTCCTGGGGATCGAACCCATAACCTACAATACAGAAAGTAGAGCGGGCGCTACTACTAACTGAGCCACGAGGCCAGTCAATAATATTTGATCAATTAATTTAATAATAATAATAATAATAATGCTGGACAATCCACACAGCATCATCTAGCTCCAAGCTAAGCAGAGCTTGTGTTATGGATACTAGATGACTGATATACCCCTCCGGATATTACTGAATAAAATGATTTTTGACTTTGAATACAATATTACATACATAAATATTTTGTATTATACATAGAAAATACCCAGAACACCCGGAATAAATATTTGCAGATTGTACAAACATTTATCCCAAGGTGGGAATCGAACCCGCAACCTCCTGCGTCGCAGGTGGACATTCGCTCGCCGCGCTACATCGGTCGTCAATTTCGGTCGGTTAATTTAATTCGATGTAATCTTGATTTATCCCTTAAAGGTCCTTAAATTGTCCTTGCAAAGTTACCCTGCAACTTTTGTCTCCGAGCTCACGGTACCTCGCTCCTACATTTCTTGTAAACACTTACGGCCGTATTCACGAACGCCTTATAAATCTCCAGTAGCTAATATAACTTAAGCATACTGTTTATGTAGATATTTCCTTTGGTGACATGAAAATAATAATACTGGACAATCCACACAGCATCATCTAGCCCTAAGCTAAGCAGAGTTTGTGTTATGGGTACTAGATGACTGATATACATCTTTGCAGATCGAATCAGCAACCTTCCGCGTCGTTCACATTGGTGCACAGTAATTTCATCAGCACCCACTCCCTTTAAACCAGAACACAGCAATGCAGGCATCACTGCTTGGCGACAAAAATAGGTACGGTGGTAGTACTTCCCGGGCGGGCCGTTTCACATAAAGCTCTACTACTACTAGAATTGGACTTGTCTGAAATCTCAGCATCGTAGCACAGACCTAACGTGCGTGTCTTACAATATTTTATTGTAGGTGATGGTTACCACTTAACATCAGGGGTGGGTCATATGATTGTACCAGAAATAGCATACAAAACACAAATTCTTGTTTCAATCTCGTGCCAGCTCAAAAACAGGTGCTACTCGATAAAATCGCAGACGTTGACTACATACGTGTTTTATAGCTTTGTTAAAATGGCGGTTGTTTTGAATAAGGCTCTTAGACTTGAGCCGGTAAGTGCCTAGAACTGGCAAGAGCGGCGGTGCGGTTGCCTCAGTACATCAACACACTACGAGCTGTGCAATGGTGAATTCAATTCCTTTATAAGTATTCTACGGAAAAATAACTCAGTAAGTCCTTTGTCTAATTCTGTCTTTATTTCTAAGAGCTTAAATTAATTTAATGTGCAAATAATAAAAGATATAAATCGGTAAATAATATAACACTGAACTTGACATTGAAAAATAATTCGGTAAGTCCTTTGTTTTATTGTGTCAATATTTCTAAGAGGTTAAATTAAATGGTGCAATACAAATGATAAAAAAATATAATACTAGAAAAATTTTGGTATTATTAGTTTATTTTATACTTTGTTTCCCGTTTCGGGATTGAATTTCGGGAATCCACATTATACCAACACGCACCAAGACGAATATACCCTGAAAATATCAAGCCTCTTCATCCAGTAGGTTAGGCTTTGTGTTGTCTAAACGTCAGTCAATCAATCAGGAAAAAGATTCTTATAATTATTAAAGATTAAACATGCCATTTGATTAATTACCATTTGGAGCTCGCTTCGATGAATGATACCACTAAATATGGGGCAAAAAATCCGTCTTGGCAATTATGAGCTCACTTCTCAAGTGAGTTTAAGTATTTGGTTTTGACAATCAACCATCTCAAATCACGTCATTATGACCGCGTCGTGGCAGACTGATGGGTGACCCCTGTATCGGAGCTTATTGCAGCCCACTTGATGGTACAGTCAGCTGCACTGGAATGTATGCATTTTGTAACTTTCCAAATAGTGTCACAACGTAACAGTAAATATTTTTAGGGCAAAAATGCAAAAAATAAGTGAACTCATTAACTGATTACATGGTATTTCAGTTTCTAATGATTAAAAGTTTATAGTAATGTTGTGATAGCATTTCAAAAGTTAATAATTGTATACATTCTAGTGCAGCTGACTGTACATTCTCTTAGCCACATCTAACGATATCCATAATTAATTACAAAACGATAGTTGATTGATTCAGTGAGTTTGCGGTCCATTGTAAAAGTATAAAGTCCATTGTAAAGGTATAAAATAAAAACAATGATATTTAAAAATAATAGTACTAGTTACTTGTTATTGTCTTTATTGTATTTATATTGTCTTTATACCTTTTTATTGTATTTACTTTGACATTTAAGCCACGGGTAAGTTCTTTTATTACTACTATGGGCTACCGACGACTAGGTTGCTCACTCGATAGTTGCTTGATTATTAACTCGTATTTTCCAACTTCTATAATTGTTGCGATGCGTTCGAAATACAAAATTATTATATTTTGAGACCCGAACAGGCTCGGACAGGCCCGAACATTTTGTTTTATGAATCTTGCTGATGGAACAAGGAGATAGCCCACCTGATGTTAAGTGTGTGCAAAGTATTACCTCGTAGGTCACACTCATTAAGAACGTGCTATACGATGCACTGCTCAGCGTCCTGAGGCATACTTAAGGTAAGTCTTATGTACCTGTAATTTCACCGGCATCCACAACCTTCAAACTAGTGATCAAATGAGAGCATGTTGTGATCAAAAGACTCCTTGAAAACCGTCTCAATGTCGATTTTTCAGAAAAAAAAGTAATTGGTTTAAACAATAGCGATGACGTCACTACCTAGGTTACGTCTAGATTATTTTTATCCATAGCAGTTTTTCTCATGTAACATTTAAATTTATAATAATATCCTGTTCTTGTACCTGTTTTTTGAATTAATAATCCAGCTAAAAGCGAATCTGAGATAAATCTAGAAACATTATTCAAAAATTAAAAAAAACTGTACTAATTAAATCTTAAATATCAACCTAAATTGTCCTTGGTATAATAATCATTTATTTTATTACTTGATTCTTTTCACAGTCAGACCATTTGCTAGATTTTTTTTTGGATATTTCAAAACTAAACTTCGTTATCAATAATCAAACATAAGTCAAAGGTAAAGAATATTTATAGATTGAAATACATGTTAAAAATATGTCAATTATTATTATTATTCTATATTAGTTAGATTTTTATATTATTTATTAGTATCTTTGTCGTGAGCGGTAGCCGTGAGCTCGAATGTGTATTTGCCTAATTATCTGTACCGTGAGCTTAGTCTGAACAGGCCCGAACAGACCCGAACAATGGATACGAAGGCATATGGATAAATGCGACATGTAGGCGAGAACAGACAGACAGACGGACAAATCACGAAACAGTGACGCTGCGCTCGCTCGGTCAATGAAACTTTTTTACCATTTTCCATTTTTCCATTTCATTTCTTAGTACTTACTTCGCTCGTCTACAAGTACTAGCCTAGCTCTCAAGCGATAAGAACATAATTGAATTACAAGACATTGTGCTGATTCTTTGTTAGAAATACTTCAACGCTTACTATAGAGTTGTACTATGAAAAATATTGTTAAAAATAAAGATATATCTATTTTGACAATAGTAAAGAAGTACTACCACGGTACCTATTCCTACCACCAAGCAGTGATGCTTGCATTGCTGTGTTTCGGTTTGAAGGGTGTGGGTGCCGGTTACATTATAGGCACAAGAGGTTTTAAACAAGTATGTATACCTCAGAGTGATGGGCGCAGAGCAGTGCATCATAGGACACATGCCTGAACGTAACCTGGAAGGCAATACTTTGTTTTAGTTCATGGTAACCACTTAACATCAAGTGGGCCATCTGCTTGTGCTAAGCAATCTTTTAAAATATGCATAGATAGATAAATAGATAGATTATAGCTTTATTGTACACTATTAAAACGCAAAATAGAACAATTAAATTACAACTGAGAAACTAGAAGTACGATGGGCGATCTTATCGCTGAAAGCGATCTCTTCCAGACAACCTCAATAATTAATATTTAAAAAAACATTTGTGCACATTTTTACACAGCATCATCTAGCCCCAAACTAAGCATAGCTTATATATTAGGAACCAGATGACTATAGAATACTTATATAAGTTAGAATACTTATAATAAAACTCTCAGAAAGAAGATGCATATCTTAGTTCATTACACAAATGTTTATCCTCGGTCGGGATCGAACCCACAACCTACAGCACAGGAGGTAGATCTACTTCTAACTGAGCTGTGGGGCAAGTCAAAACCAGTGTTTCAATATTAAAACATCACAAAATACTAATTATGTAATTAATAAGGTAGCCGGCATTGGTAGTCACTTCCTGTAACCCATTTATTTAAATTATTGTATCTAATAAAAATAAATAAATATGAATAGAGACTTTAATTCACAAGCACGGTAGATATCCCCTCTCTTAGTAAATACATTTTAATTTCATTTGATACATACCCACATTTTGGTATTCCATACGAGACAGGTTGCAAGCCCATCGCCGCTGCTAGAATGCTTACTACATAGTTTCCTTACGATGTTAAATCCATTGGTGCACGGCTGGATTTGAACCCAACCCTTTAAGATCAGAAGGCGGTATCATTGCCACTAGACCACCGGTGCTCTTCTCTTCATTGTATCTACTTACAGTAAATCAGGGTCTCACATTTTAGTTGGTATTAGCTCTGCCTCCTGTGCTTTAGGTTGTGGGTTCGATCCCTACCGAGGACAAATTGTTTTGTGTCTGTTATCTGTCCAGGTGTTATATTGTATTAGGTAGATTATGTTGTATTGGGCTAGATGATGTTGTGTAAAAAAGTCCACAAAAATTTATTTATATTAGATATCTGAAGCCCAAATCAGAATCTTTCATCAATTTTTTTGGAGCTGAGACGTGATTAAAACTAGAATTTGATGGTAAAAATTGGGCCTGTCTGAAATGCCAGTTTTGAAGAATACCATTTGGAAATTGACACGATCGAAACTTGAATTTGATGATATTTTGTTACGAGGAATTGAACCTGTTTCTCATCAAAGCTTTGATAAGTTTGGGCCCAGATTAAAGAAGGTTTGGGCTAGATAGTTTTGCTTAGGCAAGAGTGTTGTATAAAATGTCACCAAGAAAACTATTGTAGTTATCTATTATCTCGACAGAGCCTACAAATTTGCTCCTCTTGGAGTCGAGACTCTAGGTCCGTGGGGTACCGAGGTCCTCTGGGTTTTTAAACATTTTTCAGGGCGTCTGGTCGAAGCGATGCGTGACCCGAGGGCTGGTGAGTTTCTGGCACAGCGAATCAGTATTGCCATTCAGCGTGGCAATGCAGCCGGTGTTTTGGGAATGCTTCCGATTGGCACTGATCTGGATCAGTTGAGCTATCTTTATATCGTTTGTAACGGTCTGTAGATAGCTCTGTAGATTAGCTATAAATTTCTTTGTAGTTATGAATCAAACAAACTTGACATAAATCAAAGAGATCAAATATAAACTACATAGGTACTTCAACTAATGTTTATTTTGGCTCACGACAGTTCTATTCTCAAGATCAGCACATAAATGGTTTTTAGAGAGCTTTTCCGTACTTATAAACGTTAGTTACGTATTGATAGAACACTTAATAAAATACCTATACTTGTTTTTACTACCGTATAAAACCTCAATATCAAAAACCCTACCTCTGTGAAATTAGTTAGGTACGTCGTGTTTTGTCTTTTGTTTCAAATTAGATCGAAAGATACAGTATTATAATAATTATCTGGTTCCAATATGTTTAAAAAAGCTTTGCATTGTTTGGGGCTAGATGGTGCTGTATGAATTTATTTAAAAACTGAAAAAAAAAGGCCAATACAATTTTATAAGATTTTGCAGTATAACCCCCCCAGTTATGCCACGCTAGTTGACACGCCAATGACGAAACAAAATGGCCGCCAGAATAACAAGATAACCCAAAATAGGACAAAAAATAACATCACGACTAGGCACGGTAGATATTCCATCATTCATCATCATCGATTAGGACTTTTAAGACCTCTTCTCAGGCTTGTATGTTGATATTTCATTCTATCCTCAACCAGGTTTATTTTATTCCAGAAAAATGTCAGTGAAGCAAATCTCAGTGGAGACTGAGTACGAGAAGAACCCGGACATCACTCCCGGAGAGATTCAGAAGTTCAGACAATGGCTCGACACGCAGCCCCACCTGCCTGGCCCACTCCTTACAGGTAATCATCATCCAGGTTAACAGTTACATGACAGAAAAATAGTCTTATATAATGAAGTAAAAGCCACAGATTAAGAAATCCTACTAAAATTATAGACGTGAAAGTTTGTAAGTATGGATGGATGGATAGATGGATGTTTGCTACTCCTTTACGCTCTAACCAGTAAACCGATTTGGATGAAATTTAGAATAAACATAGATTATAACTTGGATTAATAGGCTACTTTTTATCCCGAAAAAATAATGGGAACGGGAAAAAAACTGCCACGCGGGCAAAGCTGCGAGCGGCCACTAGTGTGGAAATAAAGGAGGTAAATGAGGAGTGCATGTCTAGAGAAGTATCTCTGCATGTAGGTAGTGGGTTCGATCCGTTCTTAACGAGCGCGACCTACGAGGCAATACTTTGTTATAGGCGATGGTAACCACGTAACATCGGCTGGGCCATCAGCTTGTTCCATCAGCTTGTATAAAAAAACAAAACAGTGACAACAGACATTATAAGTAATATTTTAATGTCATTGCGTTCTTTGAGGCATGATTTCCAGTAAACTCGTTATTTTACCGAGCCGGAAATATCAACAACTCTGATGTTTTTATATTATTTGTAGTTATTACATGTAGATCTACTCACCTACCATTCATATGTGCGTGAGGTGAGTGCTAACGTGCCTATCCGCCATGATAATAGCTACTTGAAGTCGTTGCCCTAGCAGGGCAAGGTCAAATAACCACATAGTACATAAGCTATGCTCTCAAACGTTGAAGGAAAACATCGTGAGGAAACCAGTTAGTATTCTAGCAGCGACGATGGGCTTGCAGCCTGTCACGTATGGAATAGCAGTGGGTATGTACCAAATGTCACATTTCGATATACCTTTGACTAGATACTTCAAATTGTGGTTCGCTGGTAGAATGAAAAAAGAGTTAAAAAGGGAACGGTTGCAAAGTTTCAAGGTTGTATGTAGATTGTAAAAACAAACAAAATCTACAAAGGCAACGTGAGCTATATTTACAAAAAAAAACAAAATAACAAACGGTTCTGTGATAACAGTGGACCTTCGCGTCGCGAGCTCTTATAACCATGCAATTACCGACACTCTCTTTTCTCAAAACTGTAATAAAACGCTACAGCAAACTCCCCCCTCCCCCAACCCTTCTCTTTTTTTTTTTTACTAAAGGTTCACAAATTGAAACATGCGCGATTATCTAGAATTATCTTAAAAATTACCATTTTTGGCGCAGTTTCTAATAGCAGTGAACACTGCATACATTTACGAAACGTACAAAACAATGTTTAAGTACAAATAATTTTTGCTACTTGTGTAGAATAGTGCCTTCAGTGTTTCTCGCAAATTTGATTGAAATCCGTCGATAAAAACCGCTACAGCAAATTTCCCCTTTTTTCCTCCCTATTTTCTCTCTAATTGCGATTGACTAAAATGTAAACAAATCAAGGAATTAGTGTGACAATTTGGTTCAAAAATGCGACGTGTGGCGATAACAGACGGACAGACGACCAAAAGCGTTCTTGGGTAATCTCAAACTGAAACGCTTTGCTCGCTCGGTCTTTTAATACAGGCTCATTAAAATCAGTGCATTACGATGGGTTGGAACGACCTTTGATTTTGTCCGTCGCGTGTCTCAGTTAATTGACGGTCATATCGCTTGCGTCATATAATTGCGCTTTTAAATCTAAACAGCTTATTAGAACTACGGAAAACGAGAATAATCGTTTGAAGACTCACTTATTGGCTTCTATAATTTGCGTTTTTACAGTTTATAGGTAAACGTTTGACCGCAATCTCACCTCTTTGAATCTTATGATATAACAACTATTACAAGTATAAAAATAAGTATGTACTAAATACGTATAAAACTATAAATAAATATTTGCGGACATTCTAGCCCCAAACTAAGCTAAGCTTGTATGGGACTCCGATGGCTGATAGAATACTTTTAAAAAATTTTTTGTAAATACATACTTAGAATATAATATAACAACGAGGCATAGAAAAACATTTATGCTCATCACACAAGTGAAAGAACCCACAAACTACAGCACGGAAGGCAGAGCTGTAAGGTCAGCTATCTGCGAACCGTTGAAACGATCTAAAGATAGCTCAACAGATTTTTGAACTCCAAATTCGTCCAATCGAAAGTGTTCTCAAAACGTTGTCTGATCTGATTTTGACTCAATGTAGGACAAACATTATGTAGCTTTTTTTTCATATTACTTGCTGATGGCACAAACAGATGGCCCATCTGATGGTTACCATCGCCTATAACAAAGTTTTACCTCGTAGGTCACGCTCGTTAAGAATGTGCCCTACGATGCACTTCTCAGCGTCCATCAACCTGAGTCCTATATGTTTTTCTTATGAGAAGTTATCAATCAGATAGGTCATCGGATACCAGTCGAGCTGAGCATATACCTTCAGTTTTTAGAAGTGGGCCTGTATCTCTTCTGCTTTTCAGAACTGGACCTGATCCTGGTGTACCACTGCTGCGAGCACAGCATGGAGGTATCCAAGCAGGTTATAGACCTACACTACACTCTGCGAACACTCTTCACTAGCTTCTTCAAAGACCGCAGCTTTGACGCTAAAGTCGAGTCTGCTTTACATACTGTGTGAGTACTGTGTTCCATTACTTTTTTCACTAGTAGAAGAGCTCTTTGTGGAGCTTCATTATTTACATTATTATTATTTTGAAACAGGATCATACAAAAAAGCGGTAGGAACCAAGCCGTAAGTTTCTTACCGGTTCTTCTAGGCTTGGTCGCGAGGAACTGGCGCTTAGATTCACCTAGATTTAAGACGTTTCAAGATGATCCCTGCGGATTTTACTGAATAAATGCTTCTTGACTTTGACTTTGACTTTGGCTCGTCCAGATGCGTACTACCACCGTACCTATTTCTTCCGCCAAGTAGTGATGCTTGCATTGCTGTGTTCCGGTTTGAAGGGTGTAGGTGCTGGTGAAATTACAGGCACATGAGACTTAACACCTGTATGCTCCAGGTTGGTGGACGCATGCTAGTGTATCGTAAGGCACGTATCTAACATGTGTGACCTACAAGACAATGCTTTGTCGTTATGGTTACGATTTATCAGCTTATCAACTATAGTAATTTTTTTGAACTGAGACGAGAACGAAACAAAAATTTGATTGTCAAAATTGGGCCTGTCTGAAATGTCAGTTTCAAAGAATACTATTGGAGATTGACACGATTGAAACTTGAATTTAACGAAAAGGAGTGGAACTCTTTATCGTCGTTGGTGTTTCCGGAACGTTACAACTTGGGAGTTTTCAAGTCAAGAGTGAACAAGTGCATTATGGCTAAGCGTGCTCCACCTTAGGCTGCATCTACACTTTCCATCAGGTGTGATGGCAGTCAAACGCTTAGGTATCCAACAGTAAAAAAAAACTCCGTACTCGGATCACTACATCTGTCTTGTCTTTACTAAATGTGATGGCAGCCAAACGAGGAGTATTTGGTACCTACTAGAAGAGCATCTTCAGTAAGTCGGGCTACTAATACCGTTTACTTTTTTCCAGGCTCTTCGCACCGCTACCAACGCCATCTGTATTCGGCTACCGCATCATTTACCTTCGTCTCCTCGACTTCGACAGCAAAAACTTCAACTTCAATGACAGCGTGCGAACCTTCATGATGGTGTTCGACCTGTGGCAGTACGAGGAGGGGACCTGGCCAGGGTATGTTTTTAAGCTGCTTCTTCATGATACCCTTACACTGTTTAACAGTATAATTTAATATATTCTAATATACTGATAACTGACTAATGATTTTTTCTAAACAAAAAAAACGAGTGTACTTTAGACCACACGACTGAAGTAAAACTTCTTTAATATACGAAACGTAACTGGCTATGAGAGAAAGAGAGAAACAGTGCTTTCATACCCCCTCCACGGTAGTGTTAAACGTTTAACGCAACCTTGTTGAAAGTTGCATTAGAAGTATTACTTCAAAAAACCTGTCAAAGCCAAAAATTACTTACCTATCCTGCAAACATTTTAATATTATCCCAAAAGCTATAGCAACTAGGGATTTGAACCCATAGCCCTCTTCTTGATACGAATATGCGTAACTATCTGCACTATTGGAGAAAAGACCCAACTAAACCAATGGTTATTTAAATTTCAGGTTTGTAATGATACTAGACATGGATCAAGCTACGCTGGGACACATTACAAAACTAGAAGTTATGGCTGTAAAGAAAGTCCTATATTTCGTACAGGTACGTAAGTGCAGTGCTGAAGAGAAGTAGTAGAGCTCTTAGTAAAGGGCTCGTCCGGGGAAGTACTACCACCATGCCTATTTCTGCCGCCAAACAGCGCAGCGTGTTCCGGTGTGAAGGGTGTGGGTGCCGTGCACATTACAGGCACATGAGCTTAACACCTGCCTCAGATTGATGGACGTAGAGCAGTGTATTGTAAGGCACGTTCCTAACTAACGTGACCTGCAAGGCAATGCTTTGTGGCTATGGTAACCACTTAACATCAGGTGGGCCATAAGCTTGTTCCACCAGCAGTATCATACAAAAAACCATTACCTGTTTTCAGGAGTGCATGCTCATCAAACTAAAAGAAGTCCACTTCCTGAACGCGCCGAACTTCATCGACAAGCTGCTGATGCTGATGCGACCGTTCCTCAAGAAAGCACTCATGGACATCATCTACGTGCATCCCGTGGGAAGCGATAGCATCCAGAAATATGTCTCAAAAGACGCATTTCCCAAGGACGATGGGGGACTTTACAAGAGCCGGGAAACTATCAAAGGTACCATAACTCTTTGAGCAGTTTTGGCAGTAAATAAAGAACTGGCTTACTAGTCTTAAGATAAAGCAATATTTGATGTAAATTTTGATTAGTAGACCTATATTAGACACTGCACGCCTGATACGGCAGAATACATTGATACTCGCAATTATATAATACCACCTTTCTACCATGTATCTCTTGCAATAAATGATTTGATTTGATTTGATTTGATTTGATTAGTAGTAGAGCTCTTTGTGAAAGGCTCGTCCGGGTGCGTACTGCCACCGTACATATTTCTGCCAAGCAGTAATACTCGCATTACTGTGTTCCGGTTTGAAAGGTATCACAGTGCCTCATATGTCAGTGAAATCAAAGGCATATGAAGCTTAACACTGGTATGCCTCAGGTTGATGGACGCAGATTAGTGCACGTACCTGACGTGCGTAACAGAAGCATAAAAAAAACCGGCTTTATTTTTGCACGGTCTGTGAAATTACTGTCATAGGAACTAACATCTTTATATCTGTGTGATTGACACATTCTCGGTGCACGAGGCAACTACTCAACATCAGTTGGGAAATGAGAAGGGAATCAATAAAACTATTTTGTCTATTTATATTTCAGATGAGCTCATCCAACGGATCAAAGCGAATAGCGAGTTCTACCGGGAAGAAAAACCACGCCGCGTGGTCGAGAGCCTGCGTCCTGGTGGGAAGAGCACAGTACAGGACCTGTTTGGACTACAAGGCAGCTTTAAGAAACTGGATATTGACTAGCAGTGTGGAGAGATTAAGCTGGTTTGCACTGATCTTCAAGTTTTATTGTGCGGGTGTGCTTACTGGTAGTTACCATAAGTTCAAAATGAAATTTAAAATTGAGAATATTACCTAAGCATAGCTTCAGCCGTCAGAAGAGTCAGAAATGGACATTTATTGAGTAGCTCCAGATGCATGTAGAAAGTGTATCGGTATTTCTGTGTGCGCAGTCTACAACCCTCAAACAGAGCCTCACAAATGCTTGTGATGGTAT
This sequence comes from Electrophaes corylata, assembly GCA_947095575.1. Classification (NCBI taxonomy): domain Eukaryota; kingdom Metazoa; phylum Arthropoda; class Insecta; order Lepidoptera; family Geometridae; genus Electrophaes; species Electrophaes corylata. Next base: position 9,543,173 of record OX352720.1, read on the forward strand.
TTTTGGATACTTTTAACTAAAATACCCCGTGTTTATAGTTACCACTATATGGAGTAAGTTTTATATATTTTATGTCAGTCAGCTAATTTAGGATAGGCTTCTGTAAAAAAAGTAGCAAGGTCACTGGCCCGATATAAAGCTAAATACGTATCACACCAGATTTTATTTACATTCATGGGTTTTATTTAATTAATTGACCGAGCGAGGGAAGCAAGCAAAGCGTCTCAGTTTTGAGAAATACTTTTTGTTCGAAATTGTTTTGGCCAAAAAATTATTTTGTTTGTGTAGACGAAAGCTGTTGAAAGAAATATATTAGGAAAAAAGGATAGCGTAGTTTAAAAGGGGATATGAAGTAGGTAATAAAGTAGTGTTAACATGCATTGATATTTTATTTTTAACCTTCTATTTTAACAAATGATAGAAATAAATTTAAACTGACGCTTCTGACCTTCGTTTGGGTGGATTTGTGGGGTTATTCCCGCTCGTCCCCATATTTTGACACCAGGTGCGTTCATCCCCTTTTTTTATTCCTACTGCTCCCCATGAGAGCTTGAAAAATATCCACCTGATGTTGAGAGAGAACTGCTCTCTGCTTATAGCTCCTGCTTTATAGTATTTTGTAAGCTGTTGGTCAGATCAGTAAATAAAAAAAAATTACATTAAAAGGTCGTTTGCCCCCATTTTTTCAAACTCAAATAATCTCGAAAGACTTGGACTAAAATATCTATTTCAATTTTTTTAAACAAATTAATTTATAAAATAGAGTACAGTACGGGGAGGGAGTGCAAATAACATCTATGTACCCCAGCTAGTCTCGCCTGCACGTGGTCCCCCTGCTGATTAACAGAAGAGCTAGAAGCAGAGAAGGAAATCTTGAAAGAAACCCGGCTCGGTGCCAGCCGTTATGCACCTGCAACCGAACCGACACCGCATGTACTGACTCGTCTTTCCTGTGGGTCCTGTCGGCAAGGTCGAGAGGATAGCGTGGGTTCCTGGGAAGGCCTGCGTTATCAAAAGTAGTCCCAGGCAGTGTGGCGTCAGTGGAGAGGACACTTCACCCATCTCAGTTTGCTGGGGTGGATAACAACACGGGGAGTGGCAGTGACCGGTTATAAGGCTGCGCAGATAGACGTAAGCGCGTCCGCCAGGGGTCACTCTCGTCAGTGGGAGGGTCCATCGTAGGCCCATTGATTAGTTAACGCCCGCTTCAAGTCGGGCAGCCCCCGGCCAGTAAGTTACTAGTCCGTCTCGGTGCTGTCTTGTTCCCCTTGGGTGAAGGGAACACTAGGATAATAACTAGACAGTCGGTGCCGTTATGAATTTCACCTGCGACTAACATAAAGAAAAATAAAAACTCCTTCAAAATAACAACTGCCATGCGATTAGCGACATGGAATGTCCGGACTATGAGGACAGGCTTCCCGGACATCAGTGGTAGCCCTAATTGCGACGAACATCTTCGCAAAACCGCCGTTATAGACACGGAGCTGTCAAAATTAAACGTTATGATTTCTGCCTTACAGGAAACTAGGCTGGCAGATGAAGGTTCTCTTCGTGAACATAATTTCACGTTTTTCTGGAAGGGAAAAAGCTCTGCAGAACATCGTGAGCATGGAGTTGGATTTGCGATTCGTAATGAGTTGCTTAGCTCTATTGAAGGTCCACAAGGCATTTCTGAACGCATTATGGTGCTACGGATGCTGACAACCTGTGGTTACGTCACCATCATCTCTCTTTACGCACCCACACTTACGTCATCAGTGGAATCCAAAGATCTTTTCTATGACCAGCTTAACAGAACACTGAAAACGGTATGTTCTAGTGATCGCCTTATAATCTTAGGTGACCTCAATTCACGGGTAGGACAGGACGCAGTGGCTTGGCCAGATTGTCTAGGCAATCACGGTATTGGAAAACTCAATGAGAACGGTCAGCGGCTCTTAGAGTTTTGCTCACAAAACCAATTGTGTGTCACTAACACTTACTTCAAAGGGAAAAACATACACAAAGTATCTTGGAAACATCCTCGGTCAGGTCACTGGCATCAACTTGATCTTGTTCTAACAAAAAGGAAAGATTTGAAAGACACCCGTCACACGAGGTCTTTCCACAGTGCCGATTGCAGCACGGACCATTCTCTTGTTATGACTACTGTTTGTTTAAAGCCCAAGAAATTACATAAATCTCGTCCTACAGGAATTAAAAAGATTGATCTTACCAAAACCAAAAACGAAGACCTTGTTAATAAATTCAAGAATTCTATCCTTGACAAAATGGACACCTGGGATCCAAATGTAATATCTGCTAGCGAGGAATGGTCAAATGTCAAAAAACTTTTAACTGAGACTGCCGCTGAAGTGTTTGGCTACAAGAAACCAGTATGTAAAGATTGGTTCCATGAAAACTTTAATTCTTTAAAACCACTGCTGGATTCTAAACGTGAAGCTGCTTTAAAACATCGCCTTAATCCATCTAACCAAACACGTACTGACCTAGGTTTGGCAAAGGCGGCACTGCAACGCAATTCCCGATATTATGCCAATTTGTATTGGGAAGAGCTGTGCCGGAGTATACAAGACTGCGCAACTACTGGACATTTCAGTGGTATGTATCAGGGAATTAGGAGAGCACTTGGTCCAGTTCCTAAAAAGACAGCGCCACTTAAGGAAAATGATGGCTCTATCATTACTGATGGTGAACGTCAGATGTGCCGTTGGCTGGAACATTACACCGAGCTATACTCCCGGCCGATAGATATACAGCCAGAAGCGGTGGACAAAATCCCTTTACTAGCATTGTGGGAAGAACTGGACGAAGAACCCTCTATACAAGAGTTTCATTTTGCTGTCAAGCAACTTAAATGTGGTAAAAGTCCTGGCGAAGACGGCATCGAAGCTGAACTAATTAAAGTGCCGTGTGTTTTACCTTTACTGCACAATCTAGTCGTAAAGTGTTGGCGCGAAGGATATGTACCTCAGGATATGCGTGACGCAAACATTATAACCCTGTATAAAGGGAAAGGAGACCGTGGTGACTGCAATTGTTACCGTGGAATCTCACTGTTGAGTATTGTGGGTAAACTGTTTGCTCGGCTCATCTTGAGCAAACTACAGAAACTCGCAAACCGCATATACCCTGAGTCACAGTGTGGATTCCGTGCTAAGCGCTCTACAACGGATATGATATTCAGTCTTCGCCAGATACAGGAAAAATGTAGGGAACAAAAAACACCCTTGTTCATAGCATTTGTCGACCTCAATAAAGCCTTCGATACAGTAAGTAGAGAAGGTCTTTACACGGCCTTACAGAGGATCGGGTGCCCTCCCAAATTACTAACTCTGATTAAATTATTCCATGATGATATGAAAGGCAAAGTAATTTTTAAAGGCGAAACATCTAAGCCATTTGAAATGAGGCGGGGAGTGCGTCAAGGCTGTGTTTTAGCACCCACGCTATTTGGAATATTCTTTTCATTGCTCTTGAAAGCTGCTTTTGGGGATACACAACAGGGTATTCACTTGCATACACGAACTGATGGCAAACTGTACAACATAGCTCTGCTTAAGTCCCAGCGTCATCGAAATGACTTATTTGTTGACAGTTTCTTATTTGCCGACGACGCAGCATTCATCGCGTCTACACCTCAAGAGCTTCAGAATATAATTGACCGATTTTCAGATGCGTGCAGACTGTTTTCTATGTCTGTGAACGGAAAAAAGACTGTTGTAATGGCGCAAGGTGTCATAGAACAGCCGGTCATCTTGCTTAACGGTGCACCCTTGGAAGTTGTGGATAGCTTTTGTTATCTTGGTTCATCGGTGTCGAGTAATCTCTCGATTGATGGAGAGATTGGTACGCGTATTGGCAAGGCCTCTACGATGTTTGGAAAGCTAAGTACAAGAGTATGGGACAACAAACACCTGTCCAATCGAACCAAGATATTGGTCTACCAAACGTGCATATTGAGCATACTCTTGTACGGAGCCGAGACCTGGACATCGTATGCCAAACAAGAACGGAGGATCAATAGCTTCCACATGCGCTGTCTTCGTAGGATATTGGGCATATCATGCCAAGATAAAATTACAAACGAGAACGTATTAGAAATGGCAAAATTACCAAGCGTCATGGCCATGCTTAAGCAAAGACGCTTGCGTTGGCTGGGGCATGTCCATCGCATGGATTTTTCTCGTCTACCGAGACAAATCCTTTTAGCAGAAATAGCCGACGCCAAAAGACCTGTCGGTCGGCCGATGTTGCGTTTTAAGGACAGCCTAAAGCGAGACATGAAAATTTTTAAAATTGATTATTCCAATTGGGAGAGTGAGGCTGAAAATCGTGACGCTTGGAGAAAATCCGTAGCTGCCGGTGTTACCGCTCACGATAGCACCTGGCTTGACCATCTAGCGCAGAAAAGGGCTAAGCGTCACCAACGTGCCGAAAACCCAGCAACATCCCCAGGGTCCTTCGTCTGTCGAAATTGTGGTCGTGGCTGCCACTCCCGTATAGGTCTTTTCAGCCATGAGCAAAAGTGTTCAGTGCCTTCAAGGTGCTCTGTGACCTAACTGACGTCACCTAAATCATCTGGAATAGATGCTGAAGGCCAATGATGAGTAGCATTGTACGAAAAGTCAAAGGACACGCTACGTGCACGGATGAAGTCAGGCGTTTGCTCTTGTTTTAGTATATTATTCCCGTTGTCAATCTGTTTAAATGAGCTCATGCACTATTACCGCGTGCCCTATTATTATCTTGCAGCCTTGTGAACGCAATTTCACGGCTCGACACTTGTTCAAACTATTGTGTTTAAGAATATTATTGCATTTTTCTATTCTGTTCATCTAATACTTGCTGAACGCGCGCAACTTCGCCTGCGTGAAGTTATTATCAAACAAACTTCAATCGTGCTTTGGGGTTGAATTTCAGGAGTTCCTTTCTTAGTACACCTTTACGCATCAAGAGGAATAGACACTGAAAATTTCAATTCTCTACGGCCAGTGGTTTAGGCTGTGCGCTGTCTTTACAACCATAATAATAATAATGCTGGACAATTCACATAGCATCATCTAGCCCCAAGCTAAGCAGAGCTTAAGTTGTGGGTACTAGATGACACATAGATATTTTTTATTTTACATAGAAAATACCCAAAACACCCGGAACCAATATTTGCAGATCGTACAAACATTTATCCCAAGGTGGGAGTCGAACCGGCAACCTCCTGCGTCGCAGGCGGATTCCCGCCGCGCCACATCAGTCGTCAAACGTTTATGCCAGTCAGCCAGAATAAAGGTTCTTAAATTAGTATAGATAGTTAGATAGATATATATAGATTATAAATCATCAAAGACTGACTGACGCATACAGAAGTAGTGCTCTTACTTTATTTTTGTTGTAAGTAAAACCACGTACAAAAGCTACTCTAAATTGAGGCAGTTTATTCAGGATTAAAATTTTGAAGAGGACGCCAATTTCTTGATTTCCTGTTAGTGTAGTATATAATATATCATGGTGTGAGCAAGGTATTCAGTTGGACTCCAGCGTTCAATATGAAGTTCTTCAGCGTATTTTTGGCGGTAATTATGGCTCTGATCTTCGCTCTGGCGGTGAGTACAAATATAAATTCCTTGCCTATTTCTGCTAGAAACAGCTTACTGTGTTTCGGTTGGAAGGCCCCGGTGAAATTAAAGGCAATTGAGGCACATCACCTGTATGCCTCAGGTTGATGGACACAGAGTACATCGTAGGGCACGTTCATAGCGAACGTGATAATGCTCTATTAAAGGTGATGGTTGCCACTTAAAATGATCAAATACTTGTTTTAAAAGTAATTCCAAAAGCATACCTAAAAAAATTTAATGAAAAAAAATACCACAAAATCACTGAAACCTTAATAGACAGAAAAAAAAATAAGAAAAATAAATATAAATAAAAATAAAATAAAAAAATATAAATATAATAAATAAATAAATAATATATAAATAGATAGTCTGTTTTTTATTGTGTCTATAAAGAAAAAGTTGTTCGCAATTTAATTTTTATGCATATCAGTAAATTTCGCAACAACAACCTATAAACCTACGAAATTTCATGCAAATCGGATCATCAACGGCACATATACCTACGTAACAAAATCGCCTAATTTGCCGCAGAGGTCTTGGATCGCTTCGCTCTCTCCAAAATGTCAAAATTACAATTAAATCATTTACCTATTTTATATTTTGAGGTTTTTTTAAGCGGCCATTTTTTTATGTAATGTTTCAGAGTGGGATGAGCACTGGCGCGGTGGGACAGAAAGCGGGCTGCGGCGGAGGCGGCGGCGGGCCTGGCAACGGCCCACCACCACCACCACCAAGTATGTATATGTTACCGGAAGATATCAAAATCCGCCTTCGTAGGATTCTAAACGAGAGATAAATTGTATTATTTTACGCCCACATTTTCGCAAATTTTTGAAATTCAAAATGGCGGGTTCAATGGCGGGCATCAGCCCCCCAAATCAGTTGAAAATGACACCCATGTCAGTTTTTTGTACCATCATTTGCACCCGCCATTTTGGATTTCAAATCTGACCAGATATTCGTAATCAGCACCCCCAAATTAGTCGAAAACGACATTCATGTCAGTTTTTTGTACCATCAGTTGCAACCGCCATTTTGAATTTCAAATCTGACCAGATATTCGTAATCAGCACCCCCATCGACAGCTAGGATATAGTTTTTGCAATGTCTGTACTATTCTCTTATTTGAATTCATTAGATTGTAAGCATTACTATTAGTTGAAGCGCAGCGTGTGCTGTCTTTTGAACTTCTGTTGCATAGTTTTCTGTCTTGCATTCAGTTAGATTGGCACCACACTGGAGCTTCATTATTTACATTATTATTATTTTGTGACCGGATCATACAAAAAAACGGTAGGAACCAAGCCGTAAGTTTTTTGCCGGTTCTTTTAGGCTTGGTCGCGAGAAACTGGCGCTTAGATTCACCTAGATTTAAGACGTTTCAAGATGATCCCTGCGGATTTTACTGAATAAATGCTTTTTGACTTTGACTTTGTTCACGCTGACTGAATAATATAATAAAAAAGCAATTTTGTATGATTTTTTTGTTTAATTTGTGCCTAATCCCACTGATGATCATATCTAATCTCAAGGTCATTATCTCGGTAAAGGCTCTCTAATTTACCGAAAAGGCTAAAGTCTACAAACTTATACTAACTAACTACTAACGTATGCATTTCTGTAGATTCGTGGCTCCGATAGTATTTTAGTAGTTACAGACATTACCCCCTACAACTAAATAAACATTCAAACATTAATGTAGATTGTGCTACCCTTAAATAAACAAGTCAATGTACAAATTTCAACCTTCGGGTGGTGTAAATTAATATAGATTATTGGGTGCATGCAACCAAAGATATGGTAATTTGTCGTATTATGATAAATAGTTAGCTGAAAAATGTGACTTGTAGGCGAAAACAGACAGACAAAAAGACAAAGTATTTTTTGGCCTATCACGAAACTGAGCCACTTTGCTCGCTCGGTCAATAAAGCCGTGCACTGACTTTTTACAACGTTCAAGGCAACGCGTGGTGGTACACCTCATTTTATCGCTTTACACATCTTAGCCCGGTAGAAAAAAAATTGAAAAAAAGAAATAGCGTCACGACTTTAATTCCCAAGCATGGTAGATATTCAGATCTTTTAGTACCAAGTGCCTACTAGAGATTCTTAAAGGATGTCTAAGAGGTGTAATGAGAGGTGGTCCAAATATTACATTTGAACATACCCACATTTTGCTGTAGGTAGTTGGTATTCCATACGTCACAGGTTGCAAGAGAAATAAATTGTGTATCAGGTAGGACCATGTTGGATGATAATTTATTTGTCTTTATTAATTCACAGGCAACAGTACCGGATGAAACAAGATCAAAAAACTGCAGCTGCAAATATTCGTTGCAATTTCACTAATAAAATAAAGGTTTATGCACATATTATCTTTGTTTTACTCATTCTACCTTATTTTTTGACCTGACGAGTTCGGAAAGACGTACCGAACCCGTTTCTCGTTGATTAAGATAAATTATACACAAACCTTTTAATAAAAAAAAACTATTTTAGTAAAAAATATGCACCGCATCCACAATTAGTGATCATGACATACTTGGACAATAAATAAGTATTTGTAAATATTCACGCAACGCCACTTAGCCCCAAACTAAGCATATACTTTGGGAACTGGATGGTTGATAGAATACATAGGCACTTTTTTATGTTAAAAATACACAGACACCTAGAGTAAATATCTGTTTATCACGCAAAGGTTTGTTCTTGGTGAGGATCGAACCTACAACCCACAGTGCAGACCACCAACTGAGCTGTGACAGCCGTGGATGTTCAATTTCAATTTTATTCACTCATAAAATAGCATTACAGAACGAATTCCAAGGCGCTATCTTATTTACACATTAAAAATAGAATATGAAATTACTTACGTGGTCTTGCACTTAGCCCATCACCCTGAGACGCATACTGGCACCCTAACCCTGCTACTGATAAACTCGACGTAATGTTGTGATAGTAACACCATGTCTTTGCATTGACAGGAATTTTCAGATAAGATTGAAAGAGACAAAAACGGAGTACTACGGAGTTTTTTTCATACTTTTTTTTATATAATTTGCTGATGGAACAAGCATACGGCCCACCTGATGTTAAGTGGTTATAATCGCCTATAACAACGCACTGCCTTGTAGGTCACGCTTGTCAGGAACGCAACCTATAACACTGCTCTGCGTCCATCAACCTGAGGCATACAGGTGTTAAGCCTCATGTGCCTGTAATTTCAGGCCATACCAAGCTTAGGCCGTTTATTAGAAGTAAGAATACCCTTCAAATCGAAATATCAATGCTTTGAGGTAGAAATAGTTATAACAGTAATACTTCCCCAGACGAACTATTTTACAAACTGCTCTACTAAGGAAAATCAAATAAGCTACTACTGAAGAAACTTTAGTTTAAACAGCAAAAAAGTATTTACATCTTTTTATTCACTCTTCGACAGAACATCTTGATACACAAATATTATAAAAATACAAAATACACTAAATTAATATCATTTATGGCAATTTTTAGAGTATTATTCAGTTTTAATACAAAACTATTTACAAATACAAGTACAAAAATATTAAAGTTACAAAATATTTATAGCTTTGATATTATCCTAATTACAGCTTTGTAAAGTTTAAGTTTTTATTATAAAATCGTTTCTTATCGAAAAGCTCTTTGGAGTGTCCATTAAGTTCGTTATCAATCGTCCACATTTCTACGATATTTTTTATTGCATGAGCAAGCAGTAGGTAGATACATTACTTTGTAAATGAGAGTAACGCGGCCATTTTGCCGAAGAATCTCAAGAGGCGCAAAAACACAGATCTCAACAGAGTCTACGCATTTTTTCTTCCTCTTGGGGTCGAGACTCTAGGTCTGTGGGGTTTTAAAATTCTATCAGGTGAGCCAAGGGCTTGTAAGTATCTCTCTGGTTCAGCGCATCAGCATTGGCATTCAGCGTAGCAATGCAGCCAGTGTTTAGAGGACGCTTCCGATTGGCATTGATTTGGATCTCTAGATCGTTGGAAGAGATCGCTTTTTAGCGATAAGACCGCCCATTGTACATTTTCTACCGTTGTTTACTATTATTGTTTTTTTTTATTAGCTTGTAAGGCGTACAATAAAGAATTTTCATTCATTTTTTTTATTCATTCGTTTACAACGGTCTGTAGATAGCTCAAATGTTTCATAATGTACTTTTAACATACATTTTATGCTTGTATTAGTTGCAATTTTCTTTGTAACTAAGTTTGATTTTTTAGTGGCTGACTTTGATCATGAAGTAAAGTCCCCTTAAGGCCTCCCTCGGGGCCCAACGATCCTTAAAAGTGGCAGTTCTGTTGCTGCGTAGAGTAACCCAAAATATCAGAAACCTTCATTTATCGTTTTGCGAAGACCTCCAGTATACTAGTTATCATTGATTGGTTGAATATAAATCAAGGTTATCTAATCTATTTCTGATTGGAAGGCTTAGAGTAATCTCTTCCATGTATCGAAGAGGATTTTTTCGTTCTGTGTTATGGATTTAGGGAACTACACTACTGCTTGCCTACCGGTCTTCTCACGGTTTAGTGGTCGTGCTCCAACTCCTGAAGCAGTTGTCTCTCCTCCTCTAACCTCTCCTCTTCCAACTGCAGCGCCTCTCGCTCGGCGGCGATCCTCGCGTGTTGCTCGGCTATTACTCGGAACAGTTGGGTATGTTTCGCGGCCGCGGCTACGACGGCTTCCGATTGGCGGGGTACCACAGTTTCTTGAAAGATATTTCAATAAATAGTTAAAAATATATAATAATTTATCTTAAATATCTAAATATATATAACTCAAAGGTGACTGACTGACTGACATAGTAATCTATCAACGCACAGCCCAAACCACTGGACGGATCGGGCTGAAATGTGGCAGATGTTATGACGTAGGCATCCACTAAGAAAGGATTTTGATGAATTCTACCCCCAAGAGGATAAAATAGGGGATGAAAGTTTGTATTAAACTTTGTCAATTTTAAGCCGATCGGGCTGTGACTTTGCATGCATAAAGCTACTATGATTTTATCCCGAAAAAATAACGGGAACCGGAAAAAACAGTCACGCAGGCGAAGCTGCGAGCGGCCGCTAGTATCTATATAAACTCTTACAATGCGAGGCAGAGTTGTGGGGTCTTGCAGCCGATTGGCAGTGCGCGGTGTTCAAGGTACCTTCGCCTGGCCGTACTTTCAAGAGCTGAAGATACTGGTACTCCCATCTATCGTCATATTGCAGGTCGCCAAATATGTGTAAATTTGTCGCCTGTTATTCTAGGCTTGGTTGCGAGAAACTGGCGCCTAGTAGGTACATAGATTTCTTAGTGGTATATGACTATTTGACTGACTGAACTTCGATTGCGAGACAAGGAGCCTGGTATATCTTCTGTCGTCTTTCTCTTTCTTACCTGGATGTGGGTGAGTGGCGTGTTCCTCAGCAATCTTGGCGTACAGCTGGAAGTGCTTGTCTTTAGCCTGAGCCACAGAGGCGGAGTCTGCGGGGTGAGGAGGCGGAACGTCGCTCAGGATCGGGTGGAATCCTTGCCGGTCCGCGATGTAGTCCACCGTACGGACTTGCTGTCGAGGATCTACGTATGAGTATGAGCCTGGAATGAGGAAAAACATCAATGAGTTCCTTCACCTTCTATACTAATGATTCTGTGAAAATAGTTAACCTCGCGATGCTTTTTAACAATGCAATAACCGATACTTTTCTCTGTACCAAAATTGAAATTCGTCCATACATAACGTTATAGCTGACTTCTCCTCCTTTTCCTCCCCTATTCTTCTGGATTTTTTCTCAACAACTTATGTAGAATGAAGTCTTTAGTGTGCCTCTCAAATTTGATTGAAATCCATCGATGAATAACGCTACAGCAAACTACCCCCCAGATTCCATTTATTTTTCTCCCAATCAAAAATCACGATCGACTATGATCAAAATCAGTTAAAAAATGCGACCTGTATGCGAGAACAGACAGAAACATTTATGTCTATATTTATGTGTATATTTATGTCTGTTCTATGTTTGGGTGTTAAATTGTATTTAATTACCAGTTGTTAGTTTTTTTTTTTTTTTAAATTGAGATAAGTTGTTGGAAGAGGCCTTTGCCAAACTAGGGCAAACAGATACAGTTGCCAATGATGTATAAAAATAGTATAAGTTTTGTAAAATTAATGTTTAAGTACCTGAATAAAAAGGCTATATTATATTATAAGTTATTCTTTTAGGCTTGATTTACCAGACCCGTAATTGTATCCACTTATAAATATTTTGGTATTCTCACCTCTAACAACTCCATTTCCATCGCTGACTTCACTGTGCTGTCTGTCTGTGTGTCCCGGATACCGGCCAGCGGTGTAGGAGAACAAATACGGCCTGGCTGGTGGGGGTTCTGTGCTCGTGGTGGTCTCCAGGTGTGATACGTTACAGCTGGCCAGCGCAACAAGAGACAAGACGAGCGTACGGCTCAGCATCTGGAAATGAGAAAGGGGTTCTTTGTTTGTTAAGGTCGCCAACTTGATGTAAAGCGGTAACCATCACCTATAACAAAGTATAGTGTCGCATAACACGTTATGGGTGCATTGTGTTCTATGTATGTAATAACAAAAAAACATATATTAGTATTCTATCAATCATCTGGTTCCCGTAGTACAAGCTATGCTTAGTTTGGGGCTAGACGATGTTGTGTAAAAAAATCCATAATTTTTTATTTATTTATTAGTTAGAGCGTCTGGGACATCAGGCCACGCAATTTGAAGCATAGTATGCTTTCTGTATAAGATTTGATTTGATGTTGGCTTCAAATTCCCGAGTTGCTTCCTAGTAGCGTTTTCTGGAAGTTTGTTATAAAACAAACTGTTTAGTTTTTCAGTAGAAATTTGGGTATAAAAAATAAAATTTATTTTTGTTCTTAGTATTTATAAAGTGTGAATAAATCTTTCTTTCGTTGTGAACCCTTCGTGCGTGAGTCCGACTCGCACTTGGCCGGTTTTTTTAAGTCAAATTTATATCTAAACACAACTTTCTCATTAATAGCAGTTTGTAGGAGTTATCCTCGGCGGGATATCGAGATGCTTGCAAGAATGTTGTCTGCCACAACAGGTTCCGCGACCTTCTTGTTGCGTCACGCACGTCACGCAGAGCTGAGATGCTATGGGGTTAAGCCCCGGTCTTCTGAGCTCTTTTAGTTCCTACTTAAAAGATCCTTGAAGATTTGTCTATGCTAATATTATAAAAAGAAAAGATTTAGGAGAAATAGGCTCCAAAACTAAACCGAATTGAAAAATTCTTTCACCGTTGGGAAGCAACACTATCCCCGAGTGACATTGGCTATATTATACTTAAAAAAAAAATTGGGATCCTTACTAAAACCCGTGCGAAGCCGGGACGGACCGCTAGTTAAAGATAATACAGAATAATTACATATGAATGAAAATTCTTTACTTAGGCACACCTTACAAACTAACAAAAACAAATAAATAATGTACAGTGGGCGGTCTTATCGATGATCAGCGATATTTTCCAGACAACCTTTAGAAAGAGACGTAGATTGTTTGAGGTGCACTTGAAATGTACACAAACAAACAATAATAAAAAATACAATATTTACTTATCTATTTATTTACTTTCACCGATAAAATACAATCAATCAACTGCAATGCACTGCTCTGCGTTCATCAACCTGAGGCATTCTAGGTGGCTGCCTGTAATTTCACCCACACCCTTCAAACCGGAACACGCTGCGCTACTTGGCGGCAGAAATAGGCATGGTGGTAGTACTGCCCTGGACGAGGCCTTCACTAAGAGCTCTACTACTACTATTTCAGTCACTTTAGAGGCTGCTATTCTACAACTTCAAAAATCAATTTGAGCATCGTTTAATCAGTTTTATGACGTTGCCGCTATTTAGGAAACTGCATTTCCTAGCCTCACGTACCGGTAGTAGCGTACAATAATTACGACAGTCAAATTATTGTCATGAACTATTCGTTGTAAACGGTGATCTTTGTGTAAACCGGTTTGATGGTTCTAATAGCTTTATAGTCGTAGATAATTGGACAAAACTGTTGAAGCGTAGTAGCTTGCTTGGTTATTCTACAGATTAAAAGAAATAAAACATCCTCAAGACTAATTCCAAAGCACGGTAAATACCCCTTCTGACGACCGATGTGGCGCGGCGGGCGAATGTCTGCCTGCGACGCAGGAAGTTACGGGTTCGATATATTACAAATATTTATTCCAGGTGTTCTGGGTATTTTCTATGTATAATAAAAAAGATATGTATGTATTGTATTAAGTATATCAGTCATCTAGTACCCATAACACAAGCTCTGCTTAGCTTGGGGCTAGATGATGCTGTGTGGATTGTCCATCATTACTATTATTATTATTTAACCCTCTTCTGCCAGCCAGTCCATCGAGTAGGAGGACGTCCTACGCTTCGTCTACCAGTCGTTATTCGAGAACCTTTATGCTCCAGCGGTTGTTGGTTCTACAAGTTATATAACCTGGCCATTGCAACTTCAAATTACTAATTTCTGAGAGCTAACCATAGTACAATATTACCTTAGTTAATATTTATTGACCGAGCGAGCGAAGCGTCTCAGTTTCGAGGTGCTTCCAAATATTTCAAAAATGCTTTTGTCCGTCTGTCTGTATGTTTTCGCCTGTAGGTCGCATATCTCCAACTGATTTGTTTTTCTATTTCTTTATTTAATTTTGATTGGGGAGATGGAAGAAAAATGGGGAAATTTACTGTAGCGTTATTTATCGACGGATTTCAATCAAAAATCAATCACTGTAGGAATATTAAAAAAAATTAGGGATCCTTACTAAAGCCCGTGCGAAACCGGGACGGGCCGCTAGTATAAGGTAAATGATGATGCTGGGTTATTCGCAGTAGCTGTTTAAATCAACAAGGATAACTTCATGTCTTCAATGAGCAGTCACGACCAGAACCGGACACGAGACTCTTCAAATGTTAGAATTTCCGAGAACTTTGTTATTTATGACTTGTTTACAATTATGAATATTTTATCGAAGTATAGCAGACCCGCTCGCGACTTCGTTCGCTTTTCTATACTAATATTAAGCACGTTCCTAACTAGCGACCTAAAAGGCAATGCGTTGGTAACCACTTAACATCAGACGGGCCATATGCTTGTTCCATCAGTAAATTGTATAAAAAAATATTCAAAGATCATTTTTCAACACCTAAAAACTCATTTCTATCAATAAGTGTTTCGTTTTTCCAAAATTATAGCCTCGAACAATTGAGTTTCATCAAAATATGACTGCAAACATTTCAGCAGATTGTGATCGAGTTACTAACATGGTGAGTTCTTACAGCACGATTACAAACTGTCAAAAACGACAAAATGTAGTTACTATTGTGCTTGATAGATAGTGTTGTTTTAGAATATTTGTACTAGAAAACATTAATTTCGTAAACACTTTCAGTAACGGACTCCAGATTTGTGTGAGCTCGATAGTTTGTTTGCCTAATTATCTGTGCCAAACTCAGTCCAAACAGACCCGATTTCTTAGTACACCTCTACGCACCAAATGGTATGCTTATATCATTAGTGCAATAATCTATCTAACGAAGGCCTTTCAAACGTAGGTACATTACATACTACGTAAGGAATACGTCAGAATATCAGCTGACCGGCAAAAAGTGACAGTGTTCGGGTCAAGGTGGTCAGTGGACTGACAGTGAGCTGACCGAGTTATTTCGGCTCCGATGAACTCAAGCATGTGGATTCAAACCTTGTTTTTAGCATCTGGAATATGATCAATGTATCTTTCTGTTAGTTTGTAGCAATTATGATCTGAGAGGTAACCGTTAGCTCGATAGTTTGTTATGCCATTATCCGTACTGTGAGTCCAAATAGCTCAGTCCAAGCAACCCCTACCCCTACCTACCCATACCGCGAGCTCTTATAGCATGGTTGCCAACTGCCAAAAACGACGCGAAAATTAGCTTTGCTATCGTGCTTGACAGATAGTATCGTTTTCCATTTTGAAGTAAAACTTCTTTACGCATCCATTCAACAAAAATTGAATTCCTTACGCACACTTGACTTGGGGAGTAAGCTGGTGAATGCGTGACGAGAGCGTTACGAAAAGTGCACAGGCGAACGAAATTGAGAGGGAGATATAAGTTAGTGAAGATAGAAAGAGACAGAGTTACATTTTGTATATTACGATATTACTGTAGGGGCAAGGGAGAGAGGTGCGAGCACAAATTTTCTTTCACTCTTTCTCTCATACTTAATTACGTTTCGTTTATTAAAGAACTTTAATTCAGTCGTGTGGTCTAAAGCACACTCGTTTTTTTGTACTAAGGATTCCGAATTTGTACGAAGACGCTCGTACCCGTTCGGGTCTGTTTGTACTGAGCTCACAGTACAGATAATTAGGGAAACAAACAGCTAAGCTCACGGTTGCTGATCTGAACCATAGATCAACCTACAAAACGTTCTACTCTCTGTATCTGATCGTGATAGCATCAGGCTACAGTTGCGTGGTATTGCTATACCGGAAATGTTGAGAAACTGGATCTGTACCTTGCATCTGGCTTGCTTAGTAGGTACCTCTGGTTAGTTGGCAAGACTTTATGCGTGTTGGTTTATCACTATTCTACAATATTATTTCGTAACGTAAAGGTTTATGATTATGTATTTGTGATTCTATCACACCAGCTTTGACTGGCGTCACAGCTCAGTTAGTAGTAGCTAAGCCTTCTGCGATGTAGGCTGTGGGTTCGATCTTCACGGGGAACTAACATTTGTATGATTAACATAGATATCTATATGCAGGTCTCGACAGAGCCTACAAATTTGCTCCTCTTGGAGTCGATACTCTAGGTGCGTGAGGTACCGAGACCCTCCGGGTTTTTAAAATTCTTTCGGGGCGTCTGTTCGAAGCGACGCGTGACCCGAGAGCTGGTGAGTATCTGGCACAGCGAATCAGCATTGCCATTCAGCGTGGCAATGCAGCCAGTGTTTTGGGAACGCTTCCGATTGGCACTTGAGCTACCTTTAGATCGTTTGCAACGGTCTGTAGATACCTCAACTGTTTCATATTATGTATTTTGTACATACCAATTATTAATCTCTGTCTGGGTGTGATATTGTATTCTAAGTATTTAAAAAAACCGCAAATAAGTAGTCTTTCAGCCATTTGGTTCCCATAGTACAAGCTTTGGCAGACTTATTTTTGAAACATTACTTGAATTTAGTTATTATAAATTAGAGTCCAAAGGAAATCACTGTTACCCTACCATACAGACTCATTAGCAACCTAAAAAAATGTACTAATGTTATGTTTAAAATAAAGTATTTATTATTATTAGTCCGCCGCGCCACATCGGTCGTCTATGTGGCGAGTGTCCGCCTGCGACGCAGGAGGTTGCGGGTTCGATTCTCGCCTTGGAATAAATGTTTGTACTGTCTGCAAATATTTATTTCGGGTGTTCTGGGTATTTTCTATGTATAATAGAAAATATCTATGTTTGTATTAAGTATATCAGTCATCTAGTACCCATAACACAAGCTCTGCTTAGCTTGGGGCTAGATGATGCTGTGTGGATTGTCCAGCATTATTTATTATTATTTGCTTAATTTAGGGGCAGATTATGTTATATACAAATGACTCAAAGTATTTATTCATTTATAGATCTAAATATAGAAGGTATAAAGGTTAGTACATATCATTTATTACGTTCGTAAACATTCGTAAACCTGACTACTCTAACGAGTTTTTTAGGGCGTAAACAGTAAAGTTACAAAGTCTGCAAACAACAAATCGATATAACAGAGTTATTTGAAACTCAATAGAGCATGGCATGTTTAATTATAGCTTGTACATTATGTACGCATGATAGTACGTATGGATTTATTAACACGTTATAAATTAGTTCCGACATTTGCTTTTCATTCCTGAATAAGTGTTTTTTCAGACTTTTATTTGAAGACGATATTATTATAACATTACTTAAACTAGTGAAGGATAATATCGCGAGGAAATCAACTAGTATACTAAAAGCGGCGATGAGTTTGCAAACTGTCACGTATACTTACTACTGTAAAATGTAATTAAGTGCCAAATGTTATGTATGGATGTACCTCTGACAATCAACTTATATCCTCAAAAATCTCCTAAATATACTACTATAAAGTAGGTACCTACTATATTTAATAGGCCCTAAGTGATTTGAAGGAATATCGACAGTGCCTGGGAATTAAAGTCGTGAGGCTCCTTTATTATTTTCTTTTCTTGTAGGTATAATAAGTAGCTACTATACCTAGCATAGAAAAGATCTAGAAAAAATCATTCGTTTCAAAGCGAATTTCGTTTTCGCCTGCATTTAGGAACATATTTTATAGTCTAACGAGTCTTATAACAGCGTTAAAATCATAAAAATACTGTGATCTTTCTATTTTAAACTTTGCGAAGTGTCAAAAAGTTAGTTTGAACTTTAATTCAATGTTAAGTGTGAAATTTAAAAACCACGCGCGTCGCTAATCTGGTAGCAAGTCCCTACCAAAGGTTTTACGACCTAGAACCTTCAGGACCTGCAAAAGTTCAAAGTCGCTGTTTCTGGGTAAGCCGATCTAGTACAAAAGCTATGTTGCAGTATGTGTGATACATCAATACAATGGAAGGTGGGTTCGCCCACTACTTATCATCATAATTATACGCCCATCTGTCAACAGCATCACGATGATTCAGAGATGTGGCAGATGGTACATCTGGTAGGAAGTTATATTGTCACTGTATATGAAACAATAAGACTAGTTGTTCTGTGAGAACAGTAGACCTTGCGAACCCTTATAATCATGCAATAACTAACAATTCTTCTATATTGACGACCGATGTGGCGCGGCGGGCGAATGTCCGCCTGCGACGCAGAGGTTGTGGGTTCGATTCCCACCTTGGGATAAATGTTTGTACGATCTGCAAATATTTATTTTGGGTGTTCTGGGTGTTTTCTATGCATAATAAAAAATATCTATATATGTAATGTATTGTATTAAGTATATCAGTCATCTAGTACCCATAACACAAGCTCTGCTTAGCTTGGGGCTAGATGATGCTGTGTGGACTGTCCAGCATTATTTATTTATTTTATTATGCTTCATTATTTACATTATTATTACTTTGTAAAAGGATCATACAAAAAAACAGTAGGAACCAAACCGTAAGTTTCTTACCGGTACTTCTAGGCTTGGTCGCGAGGAACTGGCGCTTAGATTCACCTAGATTTAAGACGTTTCAAGATGATCCCTGCGGATATTACTGAATAAATGCTTTTTGACTTTGACTTTGACATTGCCAATTATAAGAATAGGAATTGCAATTAGAAGATTTGTTTTTGTTTATTTGTTTAGATAAATAAACTATAAAATTATTAATTATTAAAACAATTATAAAAATGTTTGTCCTTGCTGAATGGGTGACTCCCCGAAATTAAGACTCGGAGAGCCTAATTCATCATTATTATCATCGACCTGTAGAAGTCCACTAACACAATGTAGGTACACAATGTAATGTATATAATTTTTGTTTTATGACCTATGTAATCTGCATGTTTTGTTTATATATCGGTCCGCTCTACTCTATTGCAACACCCTTACTGGGTATATTATGTGTATTGGCACGAAAAATTGTATCTAGTCCTAAGATCTGACAATGTTAAGCCTACTTAGATAATAAAGCAATAAACATACTGAATACTGAATACATAAGTAGGTACATTACTTCTACTTTCATGACCACTACCTTAAAATTCAGGAATTCCATACACTTCGTTGCAAAAAAACCGCAAAGTACTTACAACATAACATTTGATGCTGCCTTGCGCCAGATGTTGAGCAACGCTCCGCTTCGTCAGACCCTATTATTTGTACTATCGACTTGTGCTTCATTCATTTATGATTTGTGTACAATTTTGCATGATTTATAGCCTAGCGCCATGGTTTATGATGATAGATTAGTGGTCAATTTGAAATTATTGAGAGTAGATCTGAAGATGTTTCGTCATGTCATGCCATCAGGCTAAATAAATCCACAGCTTGACAGACCTTCCCCAGGTGTTACAGACAACCCATTATGTGAAAAATTAATAAAATAAATATTTGCAGACATTTTTATACATTATCTAGTCCCGAACTAAGCATAGCCACCATATCACCATCTCCGTGTGAGTCAGCTGCGTCACCTTATCCCTGGTCAGGAAGCCACTCAGTCATCCCCGCCGTCATAGTCATAGATTCATAAGATTTTAAGGATCTTAAAAGCTATTTTGCTTCGGCTAAAACCTGCTTTTACAGGCGTTATGAATATCAAAGGTAATAAACCCTGTAACCTAACGTTTAGGGGTTGAATTTCGGAAATTATTGTCTTAGTATACGCACCAAGATAAATATACTCTGAAAATTTCAAGTCTGTACAACTAGTGGTTAAGGCTGTACGTTGTCAACTTTGTTATCCAGAATAAAGATTCTTATAATAATTGGTATTGATTATCTTTCAAAAAAGAGAACCGTCATAAACTTTGGAGTTTTTATTATACAAATCACAGCTAAAAACAAGAATCCTAATAACTTGTACTAAAACAGTCGAAATATTTATCCAGTCCTCATCATTAGCCCCCGTCAAGGTCGACGGTGCCTTGAACTTTCGGTGCTTGTTTGCAATTATGCTGGAACCTGATTAAAATACATCGCGTTGAAGATACCTCCCAATACTGTCAAAGCTGAGTGAGCGAACTAAGCAAGGTCGCTAGACCTGCCGCCTAGATTCACACACACGTGGAAGACTAAAACAGCCATTATTACGACCGCGACTATTTGACAACTGTCACAGTTCTGTGGAGCTCTGCCTTCTGTAGGTCCAATCCATCAAGTCCAATAAGTTCTTGGTATGATTGCCTTAATATGTTTTCTGCGATCAGTTAGATTGGCACCACATTGGAGCTTCATTATTTACATTATTATTACTTTGTAAAAGGATCATACAAAAAAACGGTAGGAACCAAGCCGTAAGTTTCTTGCCGGTTCTTCTAGGCTTGGTCGCGAGGAACTGGCGCTCAGATTCATCTAGATTTAAGACGTTTCAAGATGATCCCTGCGGATATTACTGAATAAATGCTTTTTGACTTTGACTGTGACTACACCGAGAACAAAAAATTGTGTGAATGAACACAGTTAGTTGTTCTGTGTCCAGGTGTAACATCAGTTTTAAAAAAAATAAAGTATTCTACTAGTTATTCGGTTCACATGTACAAGCTTTGCTTAGTTTGAGTTGAGAGCCATGATCAGTGATGGTAACCACTTAACATCAGGTGGGCCATCTGCGTATATCATACCTACTTTAGTCAAAATGTGTGCAACTGCAGATTTCTTAAATACTGTATAGTGCACGGTGCGAGACACGGCGAAAATTGTATAACTTGAAAAACTAATACAACTGTACCTCTTATTGTATAGACTTTCAAAGACTTCGTAGTCCAGATAAAATTGGCTGGTATGTTGTGTCTGCGTCGTTGCCAGATCATGAGTAACTAAACAAACTTGAGGTTATTTAATTACCTCACTTTTTGTCACCATTTTACGCGGAGGAGCGTATCCAATGTTAAGGCACTATGTAACTGCCGCCAAGCAGCGTTGCAATGTTTAATTTTTAATTAGAAAATACCTATATGCTTCAGGTTTATGAAACGCAAGACAGTGCATCGTAGGGCATGTAATTAACGTGTGTGACCTGCGAGGTAACACTATATGATTTGTGGTGATGATTTTAATGGCCAATCAGTTTGTGTCCGTAACATAGTCACAAGAAAAGCTTGTAATTATTGGTCAAAGGTATAATTTGCAGACCATTGGCGCCACCCGAAGGCTTACTGGTGATACCAGTCTGTGCTAGCCACTGACCATGCAACGTACCGCATGCTTACAGTCTAATACAAGTGTTGAAACCGGATACACCGCACTTTTTCTTACGTATTGGGTCGGCCTTGGGGTGCCAATGTTTGCTTGAAGTCTGAATATAAAAATAATAAAATCAATATACGGACAAAATAATAACGTGGATTCATAAAACCAAATGGTATCTGGCGGGCACGTTATAAAATAAAGCAGGAGTTTCCTAAAAGCGACCACCGTCTTATAACGGTCTATTTATTTATTGTTTGATTGCAGAATTGTCCGTAATTTAACTGATGTTACCTCTAATAGAAATGTGATGATAAAATTTTACTTTGACTAAAAAAGCTTCCAGAAATTCGCATGAATTTGTCAATCAAATGGATCTTCAGCAGCTTTCTTCACTTAAGAGAAGTACTACCTATTTCTGCCGCTAAGCAGCTTACTGTAATCTGGTTTAAAGGGTGTAGGTGCCGGTCTAAGGCAAGCTATTTGTTTGGTGTTCCTTTAGAGAGTTGGGAGTGGTGTGTGTAGTTTGAATAAATAGTTTTTCTTTCTTTCTTTTTTCTTTCTAAGAGCTCTACACTGCAATACTCTGCAATAACTCTCCTACTGCTGCAATACGTGCGCGACTGTATGAAATGACGGTCATTAATGACGGTAGCCGTTTTTAAGGAAGCCAAAAGTCGAATAAACTAGATTGAACCTTATTTTAAACGTAAAATAAAATTATGTTTAATAATATGTTTTACACTAGCGTATCTTTATTGTTATTACTCGGTCCCTCACAAAGACGAAGACCTTGATGTAAAGTTGGGTTCACAGTAGTAGTAGAACTCTTAGTGAAGGACCCATCCGGAGAAGAACTACCTCCATGCCTGTTGCACCGCCAAACAACGCAGCGTGTTCCAGCTCGAAGGGTGTGGGTGTCGGTGACGTTACAGGTACATGAGGCTTAACACCTATCTGCCTCAGATTGATGATTACAGAGCAGTGCATTGTAAAAACGCGACGTATGTATTGCCTACTTATTGGTTTAAGTAACCACTTAATATCAGATGGGCCGTCTGTTGCTTCCAACTTCATAAAAAAAGTCAACTCTGGTGTTGTCAACCTGTGGTCCTTGTGACAGCTTTACGACGGCTAAACCTGAGCCACAAAGGGCGCTGGTAAATGACACCCGTACTCATCCACTCAAATAGTAATGCGTAGATCCATACTCAACTTAGTAATAATATAAATGTACCTCTCAGATCTTTTAATACCTAGTAGAGCTAACTCAAGGTTTTTGAGGATACCTAAGAAGTCTGAAGTACATCCAAACATTATATTTGGTGAATACTTACCTACTCCATATAGTAAGGTACCTGTTGTCTATACTTAATCATACTAATATTATAAAGAGGAAAACTTTGTTTGTTTGTATTGAATAGGCTCCGAAACTTCTGGACCGATTTGAATAATTCTTTCACCGTTGGGAAGCTACACTATCTCCGGGTGACATAGGCTATATTACATATTTTTTTTATCATCAATAGACTATACTTTAGCTTCAATTTCACCTGATGGTAAGTGACGATGAAGCCGACGATGACGCAGGATGGTCTAAAAGACACCTATTCACTCTTGCTTTAAAGAGATCCAGATTATAGTGGTCAGGAATAATAATGAATAATGAAGGTTCACATAGTGAAGGAGGAACCGAAAAGCCTGGAGCGAATGGATGGTGTGCTAAGATACATATATAACTCAAAAACTGCAA
Source organism: Electrophaes corylata (assembly GCA_947095575.1). Classification (NCBI taxonomy): domain Eukaryota; kingdom Metazoa; phylum Arthropoda; class Insecta; order Lepidoptera; family Geometridae; genus Electrophaes; species Electrophaes corylata. The sequence goes on from OX352720.1 coordinate 9,566,493, forward strand.
GTTTCTACGACCATATACATATAATAAATACTTATATAATTATTTATTACCGAGCAAAGGTTTCGGTTGTTCATTTTCTAAATGTTAGAAAAAGATTCTTTATATTATGTATTGTTTGTTGTCCCGAATAAAAATGATAGAAACAGGTACTCGGTATTTTAAAATCACGGAAACACTAAACCTTGAGAAAGTTAGCTAATTCGCAAGAATTTGAGGTCAAAATAATCGTAACTTTACGATCATGTAGAGAATCAAGTGAATTCATGTTTGGAGTTCTATGACGCAAAGTTTAGTAAGGCATACAAAGTTACGCAAAAACATCTAAATATAGGTCTTATTTGTTATTACTAAAGGTGATTGCAATTTTGCATGCACTAACTTCTATCAAAATACACGCGAACAAAAATAACTTAATTTCGACACAGTACTGACAAAACTACATAAAACTTACTGAATATGGCTTTAAATAATATAAATTTGATTGTTTTTAACCATATTCATTGAAATATATAGAATTCCACTGTTATTTTGATAGAAAATGGTGTTCACTCACTTTTGTATAATTTCTGTAGCCTTTTATACACAAGCACCGCACTCAACGAGGTCGCACTAACTAGATAATACCAATAGACAATCGTTCTTTCCCTCAAGAGAATGAACAACAGAGCGGATAGTTCAAATGAGTGAATGTGTATAAATTGATTCATTTTGAACCTAAAACCCTAGATATTAAGATCTGTATTTCACTTAAGCTGCGAGCTGTAGAATCGAGCACCTACTACGGTTTACAATATCGAATGTTGTTCGAATGAAACTAGATTTTATTTGATGTGATTTGTGGGGCGATTTTTATGTTCCAATGTTTAGTAATGGCTTCTCATCTACAAATAAAAATTGTTCTCGATCCGAATGCTGTGATACCAACACAACGGTGCACTGTTGTCTGCTAGATATAGACATTTTTATAGTTTAATAATCAGTTTGTAAAAAAAAAATTCATTCATACTATAGCAGTTATAGTTTCTAATACATGGACATACCCAGACCTTAGTGTGTAGCAGTATGTCCCTATTGAGAGTTTATCTTTGCTATATTTATACTAGCAAAATGCGTGCTCCTTCGTTCGCGTGAAGTTATTTTCATACATAGACATAGACATACATTCATTTGCTACAAAAATACACATACACATACAAAACAGATCATAAAGTAAAAAAAAGACAAAAAGAAGGACATAAGCAGTAGGTGCCTGTGTGCTACAGCAGCAAAAGGGTCTCGACTCAGCGTATGCCTCACCACTATTTTTGTCTAGTGGTTAGGCGCTGGTATTCTGTCGAAACCAATAGACCAATAGGCCTTGTGAAAAAAACAAAAACAGATAAATGTTGCGTGTATAATAATCATACAAACTTCAACCAGCGTTTAACCCGTTGAATTTCAGGAATTCTTTTCATAGTAGCTACCTAAAAATTTCAGGTCTCTACGAGCGGTGGTTTATGCGTTGTCTATCTCAAACAGTCAGGACCAAGATTTTTGGTATAGATACGCAATGTAATACCAGTCTCTCTTTGTCGCAAATAATCTCATTGCTAATTAATAATGAATTGAATTCGAGTAACATCCGTGCTTCAATCGACTTTTACTCCTAGTAGTAGCCATATGACGTCACAATGACGTTGTGAGAGGCGGCCTTGAGTAACCATCAGAGTAAAACATAGTTAGTATGTACAGTCAACATCAAAACATGAATGAATACAAAATCAAAAAAATATTTTCTATCATAATTGATACTGTGTTTATTTATAGAAATTGTATTATATTGTGGCATTGTTTTCGAAAGTGGCGCCAGTGATTTAAAATATGAGAAGTATCTTGTTATGGACGTATCATGCAATGGAACTGTTATATAATGTGTGTATAAATGTGGATGGAAAGAAAAGATGGATGGAAATGAAAAAATAAATTTATCTGATCTCTTAGTACCAGTACCTACCTACTCGAAACTTTTTGAGAATGCCTAAGGGTCTCAGTATCAGACGTCCGAGTTAAATCCAAATTTGGTACATTTTGCAGTAGTTGGTATTCCATACGTGAGAAATTGCAAACCCATCGCTGCTTATGATGATACGCAAGCGCATTGTTTGAAATAAATGACTTTTTTTATACAACTTGCTGATGAAACAGGCAGATGGCCCACCTGATGTTAAGTGGTTACCATGACCTATAACAAAGCATAGCCTTGTAGGTCACACTCGTTAGGAACGTCACCTACGATGCACTACTTATGCATGCAGATGTTAAGCCTCATGTGCCTGTAATTTCACCGGCACTCACATTTCACGGCTACTAAGAAGCCTGAGAAAAGTGGAGAGAAAATTGTTGTGGCGACCTCAAATAAAGTCAAAGATAATCTCATGCAGTGGCAGTGTTTCTGTAGCTGACTGTACACGACAGGTAATAAATGCAATTTGCTAAACAAGTCGATCTAGTGGTTATACGCAAGAATAAGTGGTTTACTTAAAGGTTAGCGTGAATAATAGCAAATAATCGTTGCTCGTCCAGTTAATACATGCCACCTTCTACGCGGTTATAATTTGGATGGGTGATCACTAGTGACGTTCAACAAAAACGTTACTAACGTAAACGGTACTAGAAAGGAATATTGAAGACTTATATTACACGGATAAATACCCGTGTAATATAAGTCTTCAATATGTGTTCCGATCGCGAAAGTTTAAAAAATAAGAAAGGAATTCCCGAAATTTTACCCCTAAACGTGTACCTACAGCGGGGGTTGAAGTTTGTATAAAAGTTGCTTCACGCGGGCGAAGTTTCGCTTGTAAATAATAAATTGGTAAAAAACTTATTAAAGGTTGTATAAATAAGGTTAGTTTTAGCGATAATGGTACTTATATTTTTACTATTACTGTGTATTTTTCTTTGCTGTACATGCAAGACCTAATAACTTACTTGTAATAGACTCGGCAATATGACGACCGATGTGGCGCGGTGGGCGAATGTCTGCCTGCGACGCAGGAGGTTGCGGGTTCGATTCCCGCCTTGTGATAAATGTTTGTACGATCTGCAAATATTTATTCCAGGTGTTCTGGGTATTTTCTATGTATATTATAAAATATCTATGTATGTAATGTATGTATGAAATATATCAGTCGTCTAGTACCCATAACACAAGCTCTGCTTAGCTTGGGGCTAGATGATGTTGTGTGGATTGTCCAGCATTATTATTATTATAATTATTATTAACTTTCCCTACCGTGTCATCCGGGGTCGGCAACCGTGTTTTATCTTGTTGTTATTCCGTTTGTGTTCTGTGTATTTACGAAACGGATTTAAAACCTACGAGTAATACAAAAGACATAAACGCGCCTTAAAAAAAATATTTTGTGAACATTTTTGTTTTACACAACATCCTTGTATGTACAATGGGAACCATATGACTGATAGAATACTTACATACAGAGATTTATTATATAGTACTTGTAGGGTTACTGGTTTTTTCAAGGTCACCAGCTTTAAAGCTGATGGAATAACCGGTGTGGAAGGATAAAATGTGCCCTGCATAGTAATGTGCAGAAAAAATCAGAGGCAGATAATGTTATTATTATTATTTATTTAATTAGCACAGATTAATTCAATTACATTAATTAATTCGGAATGTACCAGTATACAACATTTAGATATTACACTTAAAAAAAAAAAAAATGCTAAATTTTAAAATTTAGCATTATTTTAAATAAATATTTGCAAATCGTACAAACATTTATCCCAAGGCAGGAATCGAATCCGCAACCTCCTGCGTTGTAGGCGGACATTTCAAACAGAAAAATCCTTTGGTCACGACCGGGTTCGAACCCACGACCTGAGGTTTAAAAGGCGCGGTCATTTCCATTAGACCACCGTGTGACAACCAACTTTGACATGAGGTTCAGTTAATTGGTCAATTTCCTAAATTATTATTATTACAACCAGAACCAAAATAATCAGTTAAGATAATCAAACTGAATTTGAATTGTTTTCTTATACAGGGTGTAAGTCAAAATTATCACTAACTTAATCGCTAGCAAATTCAAAGAAAATGGAACTAACTAATAAAATTCAGTTTAAAAAAACAAAAAAAAACATAGCTTCACGACTTTAACCCCTCAGGCCACCACACCACCATTTATTATTCACCACATTAAGTAACCACTGAAAATTCTTTGAGGATGTGTAACAGTTAGAGGTACATCCAAATATAACATTTGACATGTCATAAACCCACATTTTGAAGTATTTGTATTATGAGAGGTTGTAAACCAATCGCCATAATTATACTTTTTTTACACCCTGTATAATCTATTGTAATGTAAAACCACTATGTACTTAAAGATTATTATTTTCAAGGATAACATATAATAATAGGTCTGTATAATGTTTGCAATTTAACATGATAAGAAAATATCATCATTACGAAAACTAGCTAGCATTAAATTTACTTTATATTATATCAATCAATCTACTTATATAGAGAACATCGATGTTCTAGTGGGAACGACCCAGCTTCCTCGAACAACCTTCTAGTTTTTCTGGTCCTAAGGTCGTGCCTTACGCTTACGTTAGGCTTGAAGGTTTGAAGGTTTGAATCCAGTCGTGTACCTATACATTTCTATGTAAAAGATGTATGTGGGCAATGCCAGTGCTGCCAAACGGTTAAGGACAATACCGTGAGAAAACCCGTGGCTTAAGCCTCGCCAACTTGCCATCTTAGGAACAGCAGTCATAATAATGCGTGCGAACTTACAGCACGCTATCTTCCTGCAAATATTCCAGTTAATAATTCCCTGTTTTATAAGTACGCTAAATAAAAACATTTTTGTAAATAAAAAACCAGCCAAGTGTAAGTCAGACTCGCGCACGAAGGGTTCCGTACCATTATCTGTACCAGTTATAAGAATCTTTGTGCTGACTGACTTACTGACTGGGATATACACAAAGCACAGCCGAAACGACTTGGATATTTAACATACATATATATTTTTATTATTACATAGAAAATACCCAGAACACCGGGACAAATATTTGCAGATCGTACAAACATTTATCCCAAGGCAGGAATCGAACCCGCAACCTCCTGCATCGCAGGCGGACATTCGCCCGCCGCGCCACATCGGTCGTCGTTTAAATAAGAAATATCCACTAAGCCCCATACTTGGACGAAATAAAATCTCTGGGAAATTGATAATAATGGGGTTTACTGAAATTGGAATAGAGCAGTGAACAGAAACACAGCCATTTTCTCAATATTCAGACAGGAAGAGAACAAACTATTGCCACAACACTAAAAAAGTATTTAATAGGAAAGTGTTGTCAGTATACAAGCTTAAATTACTACTATCTAAGTTCAACTCTAACTTTAAAAATGATGCATGTTTGGATAGGTCTGAACAATACTTATAAAAGCTATTTAAATTTATAGAAAATAGAAATAGAAAATATTTATTCACACCACACAAAACAATACAAAGAACACAAAGTAGATATAAAAATAAAAGGAAAGTGAAAAAAGGCATCCACTCAGCATATGCCAAGAAGCGCAATGGCTCATATGGCGCTGGTTTTCAGTGGTGCCGAAAGGTAGGGCGCAGCAACATCTGCAACACGCGTCCCATTATTATAATACTATACATTATTATTGATACAAAACTAAAGATTTACTAATACTAATATTATACCTACAAAAACAAAAATAAAACAAAATTTATGGCAATTATCCTTTGACAGTTTTTTATAAGGTCATGAGATGGTCATAAGTGTGGAAGTATGCGCATAAGTACCTACGTAAAGGCTCGCCCGACCCTGCGGACATGACCATACCACGTTCAGTCAGAGTTCCGCCCGCAAGTTACATAGTAATATTACACTGAGTGAAATAGACGTGTTTACACAATCGTTTAGTGGGACATAAAACAAACATAGAAACTATGTAAGTGTGATTTTTTATATAAAATGAAACGATGGGATGCCATGCAGGCTAGGTTTTGTAATAGGTACCAGTACTTACTTACAATATTATGCATAAATCTATACCAATTTTAAGAATCTTTGTCCTGACTGACTGACTGGGATATAGACAACGCACAGCCTAAATCATTGGTCGTAGAGACTTGAAATTTTCAGAGTATATTCATCTCGGTGCGTAAAAGTGTACTAAGAAATGAATTCCCGAAATTCAACCCTTAAACGTGTACAGTGGGGGTTGAAGTTTGTTTGAAAATAGTCCCTCGCGGGCGAAATCGCGCGCGTTTTGCATATAATAATAATAATGCTGGACAATCCACGCAGCACCCTCTAGCCCGAAGCTAAGCAGAGCTTGTGTTATGTGTACTAGATGACTGATATACTTAATACAATACATTACATACATAGATATTTTTTATTATACATAGAAAATACCCAGAACACCTGGAATAAATTATTGCGGATCGTACAAACATTTATCACAAGGCGGGAATCAAACCCGCAGCCTCCTGCGTCGCAGGCGGACATTCGCTCGCCGCGCCATATCGATCGTCAATAATGCACATAAGACTAACTTTACAGCTTAGTGGTAGTTGGTAGTAGCTCTGCCTTCTGCGCTGTAGGTTGTAGGTTCGATCCCCGCTTAGGACAAATAGTTGTATGGATATCGTAGATGTATGTTCTCTAAAAAAGGAAAGAATCAGCTCGGCTTTCATTCTCAGGTACGGTAGATATACCCTTTCAAATGACAAAAAATTCAAATTTCAAAGACCGTGGGTGCGAATCCGGTCGTGCTCTAATGGATTTTCCCATCGAAAAATTTATACGCGCATTGCCGTGCTCTCAAACGGTGAAGGAAAACATCGTCAGGTAACCAGTTAGTATTATAGCAGCGGCGACGGATTTGCAATCTGCCACTACTACTGCAAAATCATGTACTATAGGTAGGTACATATATCGTATATGTACCTATAGGACGTATCTCTAACCCCTTTGAGCCAAAGAGGTCAAAGGCCCCTTGACCCCTTTGACTCAATATCAATACAATAAAAGTCAAAATACAGCATTTAATTGAAGCCGAATAAATCAGCGCAGTTCTGTTAATGTGTGATCAGTAACTTGTTAGACACAATGTCGTTTGACAAGCTTAAGTTTACGGAGATCTACCTTCTACGGTATAGGTTGCGGGTTCGATTTCCACCGAGGACAAACACTTGTATGATGAACATAGATGTTTGTTTTCTGTCTGGGTGTTATACCGGTGTAATAAGACAACTTCCGAAAACTGAAACTGCGCGTTCAGACCATGATTCTGATTACAAATTAAAAAAATTGATACATTTTGTCAGTTTTTTTCCGTGACATAATAAAATAAACATAAATCTCGTTATCTTATCCATAAACGCGTAAAAACAACAAAACACCAAAAACAGCAATCTAAAGAAAATCGCAATCATCTGACCAATGTGTTGTTCTCGGTCGCCGCCCCGCCGCGCAGTCGTTGACCGCTGTACGGAATACATCGCTGGTTGATAAATTCAGTTTCAGTAAATATTCGTACTCTAAATCTATTTGACTGTCAGCGAAGTGGTATTCTTACGACGACCGATGTGGCGCGGCGGGCGAATGTCCGCTTGCGACGCAAGAGGTTGCGGGTTCGATTCCCGCCTTGGGATAAATGTTTGTACGATCTGCAAATATTTATTCCGGGTGTTCTGGGTGTTTTCTATGTATATTAAAGAATATCTATATTATGTAATGTATTGTATTAAGTATATCAGTCATCTAGTACACATAACACAAGCTCTGCTTAGCTTGGGGCTAGATGATGCTGTGTGGACTGTCCAGCATTATTATTATTATTATTATTATTCTATAAGACCTTGTAGGTAACTTTACACGTTCCGGGAGTATTCGGAAGTGGTCAGTATGCACTCGGTGGTCTATATACACCAAGGGGTGTATATACCCTGTATATTTACAAAAAAAGTATTAAAGTGATCTATAGCTATCTGGTTCCCAATCCTTGGCTTAGGGCCTAAGAAGTTGGCTTAGTAGTTGTGGTTTTATGTAAATCATCCGATTTTTTTTCAAACCCGGATTACACCTAATTTTAAAAACCGGTTTTGATGTACTGGTTCATTATTCATTTAGTGGATTTTTACTACCTTCCTCCTAAACGTATAAAAACCTAGACATTATTATTATTTCTTTAGGTATGTACACAAGGTATAATTATGTACAGTCAGATACTCTGGAATGTTTACAATTTGTAACTTTTAAAATAATTTATAGTGTTTATTTTTTTTATTGATTTATCTGTACTCTATACCTACTAATTTTAAAAAGAGGTAAAGTTTGAGAGGTTCTAGGTGGTAATATCGGGATCTACTGAACCGATTTTGAAAATTCTTTTATTAATAAAAAGCCACGTTATTAGTAAGTGTAATTAAGCCGAAAAATTAAAAGACTTTCTTGTGAGGGTCAGCTAGTTGAATATAATTGAAACTAATTACACTAATCATTAAATTAAAAAACAAAACAGAAACTACAGAAAATAAAACAGCTTTAGGTACAATAAATATTTACATAGCAATATACATTTTTTTTACAATTATTGTACCATGTCATTTCAGTATTCAAATAATATTACAATCTAGCCAATTATGCTAATAAGTAATTTGGCTTTGACTTAAACTATAAAAATACTAATAAAGCGCGCACAAATCGTCCGCGTTAAGTTATTTTCATACAAACCTCGACTCCTATATCCATTTGGGGGTTGAATTTCGTGAATTCCTTCCTAAATACACTACTACGGACAACAAACGTGATTTTTTTGCCGTTTTCATTATAGATACGGAACCCTTCGTGCGCGAGTCCGACTCGCACTTGGCTGGGTTTTTTTTCATCAAAACGTATTATAAAACAGACACTAGCAAACTGTTAGCTTATTCATCCGTATTTAAGTGCAGTACCTAGTATCTAGATTTTACCATCGCATTTCTGATAAAACATAGGTGACCTCACGGTCATATTTAATAAGCGAGTCATAATAGAATGAAGGTTAGTCGGCAGGTACCTCAAAATCGGATGATAGGTACATGATCCACTCTGATCCTCGTCAAAAAATACTTTACTGTAAGTGTAGGTACCTATTCTTTAATCTATTTAACCTAGGACCGCTTGCACAACGACCACTAAATATATTTAGCGAGCCCCTAAACGCATTAAGGAAGCAAACTCTTTATTGATTACCACAAGTAAAGTATACACATTTTATAAAGAATATAAAGTAAACAACGCAGTAATAAAATTGGTGACCTTATCGCTAAAAGCGATCTCTACCAGACAACCTATAACATCTAACACAAGTAAAATTAAGTCGCTAATTACGTTTATAAACATGTTTATCTTGTTAAACGTGATTAGCTAAATTAAATTGAATCAGATTTTAGCTCTAATCTATAGCCAAAGTTAAATGATCGCCTATAAACCAATTGAAAGTGCCTATGCCTCAGGTTGATGGACGCAGAGCAGTGCATTGTAGGGCATGTTTTTAACGAGCGTGACCTGCGCGGTAATGTTTTGTTATAGGCAATGGTAACCACTTAACATCAGTTGGGCATCTTCTGATCCATTCCGGTTTATTGTTACCTATATATCTCAGCAAAAGGTTGTATTGTAGCTAGATAGAAGCCTAATTTCAGGTTCTAAAGATTCAAATCTCATTTCAGAAAAATGGCTCCGGACCTAATAAAAGAGTTCCCTCTGGAAGAAGAATACAAGAAGAAGACTCACATCACTCCTCAAGACATCAACAAGTTTAGGATTTGGCTGGAGTCGCAGCCCCATCTGCCGGCAGAAGGTATCACAGGTAACTGGTTATTACTGGTTTGCAGATCAGAAGCTTTTGCACATGACTGCTCTCGTTTCATCCAAGCTAAAACACGCTTCAATAACTTTTAGTGGGGACCCACTAAAAATATTAGAGCGTTTTTGTAATGTTGGAAAACAGAGCTAGGCATACATTTTTCGTTATAAGTGCGCTACATATTATCAGCCGGAAATGGACGGACGGCCGGAAGATGGAAAGCCACGATGAACGGTCTTGAACCGCGTCCATTCACCTGCCCTTGTCTCACCTGGTTTAGTCATCGAAACACAAACTTAAAAACTGTCAAATTCTCATTACTGTCAAAAATAATGGGCTTTGTTAACTCATTTTCTGTTATCTTGAGGAAAAACTTGACTTTTTCATTTTAATTTCTGGTGTGTTGTTCCGTTGGTATTTTATCCAGCATTGCTTGAGGTCTTAGGACAAGTAAATCAAATGAAATGAAATCTTCAAAACCAACGACATTACTTTACTTTTTTTTAATGTCTCGACTATTTTTCTAATTTTTTTTTTGTGGCTTGGGTCCGTCATTCGGACAATTTTGCAAATGTTAAGTGGGTGGAGTATAATACTTTTTAGTCAAGTCGAGTCGGTAAAAAAAATAAAGTCGGCTGCCATTGGTTTTGAAGAAAATGATGGCGTTTTTCTTCAAAACCAAAAAGACATATTTTCGTTCAAATCAGGATGCCAGGTGAAATTACACATTAGAACTTATATAATAACACTAGAAAAACAATTAAAATGAAAATACAATGTAAGCAACCAAAGATGACAGAAAACGAATCTGACTCGTCTTGAGTAAAACCTATTTGTTATAATCCACTTGACATTAGCAAAATTGCTGGTTGAATGACAGACAGATGTCACAAAGGAAAACAAGCGTGAACCGACAATGGCATCACAGAGTACTTTTTTATAAAAATGGCATGTATCATTATGTCGGTAGGTAATTAGGTTGAACTAGTGTACATCATTATCATCCCAAGGTTATGGCCACACGAAGCACACGACACATGTCTTTTAACTGCCAATTATGCAATTGGCTATTATTGTTTATATAGCCAAGAAACTGTCACATCATGCAGTGAATTTTTCCACAACTGCCTAGGATAATAAATAATCGTTATGAAACCATATAACCATAACCATGGGATACAATTTTTCCTATGCACTTTTTCTTAGCAAAGCTAATTCAGAGTTTTGAAACCTACCTACCTAATAGTAGTAGAGCTCACGCCTATTCTGCCGTCAAGCAGCTTGCTGTGTTCCGGCATGAAAGGTGTAGGTGCCGGCGAAATTACAGGCACCTCTGTATGCCTCAGGATTATGAACGCAGAGCAGTGCATTATAGGGCACGTTCGCGACCTGCAATTTAATATTTATTTTATTCTGTTTTTAAGTACTTGTTGGCAACAGAAATACATCACCTGTGAAAATGTCAACTCTCGGTTCATGACAGTTCATAAGATGTAGCCCATATGTAGCCTATCTGTCTGTCACCAGACAGACAGACAGACAGCAGTCTTAAAAAGACCCTAAAAAGGGCATATTTACAATGCTCCGGGTGGGTAGGTGCCTATGCATGGGTCGTATCGTGGTATGTAAGGGGTGAGGTAGGTATGGTTTTGGTTCATAGAACTAAATAGATAATTATGAATATCCTTTTTCCAGAGCTCGATCTGATCCTGACATTCCACTGCTGCAATCGCAGCTCCGAAGTGTCCAAGCAGGTACTGGACCTGCACTACACACTGAGGACTTTGTTTGTGAACTTCTTCAAGAATCGATACGCTGATGAGAAAATGTTGGCAATTATGAAGAACTAGTAAGTGGCCTTATTTCATAAGGTAGACTATCATTACACCTTGGAGCTAGGGAATTCGTCTACCGACAGACGGACAAACAGACAGCGGAATCTTAGTAATAGGGTCCCGTTTTACCCTTTGAGTACGGAACCCTAAAAATCAATACAGCTTGTAGAAGTCCACAGCTGGTCATAAGCTCTTCCATACGTTTCTAGGAAGAACAATTTTCCGCGATCTTAGTAATGTCGTTGGTCCTTCGCGCCTTCCTTGACGACCGATGTGGCGCGGCGGGCGAATGTACGCTTGCTACGCAAGAGGTTGCGGGTTCGATTCCCGCCTTGGGATAAATGTTTGTACCTACGATCTGCAAATATTTATTCCGGGTGTTTTCTAAGTATAATAAAAAATATCTATGCAATGTATTGTATTAAGTATATCAGTCATCTAGTACCCATAAAACAAGCTCTGCTTAGCTTGGGGCTAGATGATGCTGTGTGGACTGTCCAGCATTATATATAGCTACCGAGCTAAGTACACAACTACATGAAAAAAAAACCGTCATAGAAATCCTATGAGGTGGGCCGTTTAGTACCTAGTAAACATCTTCAGACTGATGATCGGCCTTATGTACCTACCAAGTTCCATTTGTTTACTTACCTGCTACAGTTTGTTGCTGCCACTTGAATCGCGAGCCCATGACGACTCTAAGGTCATCTACTGTCGACTGCTGGACTATGACGTCAAGAACTTTGTGTTCTCCGAGGCAATCAGGTACTTTATTTGTTTATATTAACCCATCTACTTTTAAAACTACAATCACATCACTATAGTTACTAGTGACTGTGAGAACAGACCTCGGAAGCCCTTATAACCATGCGATAACACTCACTTTCCCCTTCCCAAAATTCAAAGCTGTCCGTACAACGCTACAGCAAACAACTCTTTTTGATTTATTTTTCGCAACATTTTGTGTAGATTAAAGTCTTTTAGTATGCCTCTCAAATTTGACAACAAAAAATAGAGAACTTGTGTGCCAATTTTCGTCCAAATCGGTTGAAAATGCGATATGTAGGCGAAAATGTACGACAGACGGACAAAAGCAATTTTTTGCCAATCTGAAAACTGAGATGCTTCAAGAAAGTTCTCACAAGAAACATTTATTAAATATGCCATTGTCAGAACTGGTCCAAATGGAAATGGGACCCACACGGGAAGCACCAGCTTTCAAATAAAAAAAGAATCATCAATATCGATTTACCCAGTTGAAAGTTCTGAGTTAACAAACATAAAAAAATACATTCGAATAGAGAACCTCCTCATTTTTTGAAGTCGGTTCAAAAAAGCGCAGTACCTATGTAATCTCGATGAGAATACAGTTATTTGATTGATGACTATGTCCTATTTCGAATGTCCTAGGCTGTAGGCCGCCGCTGCCGATCCTCAACTTCAGGCGTAAGAATTATAACTTTTGATAATATATTTTTCATAATATTTTCAGAGCAGTGCTAATGGTCCTAGACCTGTGGCAGTACACCGAAGGCTCGTGGCCGGGCTTCGTGATCATCATTGATCTGGAGAAGGTGACACTCTCGCACTTGGCCAGGCTGGACCTGCAGACTGTACAGCAGTTCCTGTACTACCTACAGGTATACCTATAAACTATGTCGTCGGTCTATCTTAACTCATGGAGATAAATATCCACCTTCTCATTCCAGGAAGCAATGCTGGTGAAACTAAAAGGCATACACTTCCTCAACGCACCTTCCTTCATGGACCGCCTCATGATGATCCTACGACCCTTCATGAAGAAGGAACTGATGGAGATGCTCAGCATCCATCAGATAGGCTCCAAGACAATCGACAAGTTCGTTCCGATGGAAGCCTTGCCGAAGGAGGCTGGTGGGGAATACTTGAGCTTCGATTGTGCTAGAGGTTGGTTCCTACCGATTTTCTGTATAATCCTTTTACACAAATAAAATTCCCGTTTCTATTTCAGCTGAAGTGATATCCACAGTGAGTGCGGCCGCAGAATACTTCACCGCCGAGAACAAGAAGAGAGTAACAGAGTCCTCACGACCGGGCAAGCCTAAGACAATTACCGACATATTTGGAGGCATTGAAGGGTCGTTTAAGAAACTAGATATTGATTAGGCTTTTATGGTGAATAAGGTTTAGTATTAAGATATTTTTGAAGACTGCGAGCAAGGTAGCTTGATCATCAGACATCGCAAAACTACTATCTATAAAGAGATCAGTATGATATTTGCTTGTAATGAAATGAAGTTGTGAAACTGGTTTTTATAAAGAATCCTCATTCGGGAAATAGGGACAGTTAGGCAATAGTGTGTGAATCACCATTATGATAATCTGCATCAAACTTGTGCATGTTTTAATGGAGCTTGAGCAAGATAGAAGAACCTTAACAAATTCCCTGTACTAATTTAAGCTTTCTTTACTTTTTTACTTGATTGGTACCAAATTTATTCCTAACTATTTATGAAAGATTTTATTGTACGTATCTACAGCAGTAAGTGTCTTACTAAGTTACTAAATAAAACAATGGTATAAAATTTTACAAATATATTTCATAGAAACATACTTGCTTTGCTTTACTCTTACACCATAAGAATGGAATCACGATCAGCATCGCATACTCTGAAACAAACAGACAAGCTTTAGAATATATATTACTACAGATACTTACTATAGTTATTTTTTTTTACTGCTACTACTGGTGGACAAGCATATAAAGATTGCAGGAAATGGGTAGATGAAGGATAAAATTGTTCCTGGAAATGGGGGAGGCTTATGTTCTGACAAATATGTACTAATTTACTTGTTTCTAATGTAAAAACTGAAGACTTCATTCATAGTCAAAGCCATTAATTTAATTTTGTAATACTTGCTGAGAGAACACTGATGAGCTTATGGCTCACCTGATGTTAAGAGGTTACCATTGATCAATATCAGCAATGATCTGCAAACTGCTGTGAAAAATCTGATAATTTAACTGATCCATCATATTATACAAACAGACAGACAGTGGAGTCTTAGTAATAGGGTCCCATTTTACCCTTTGGATATGGAACCCTAAAAATAAAGTCCTGTGCCCAGCAATGGACTTCACAGGCTAATAATAACTTACCTTTTTGTATGTTTTTAGTCGAAAAGACCGAAGCCCATGTCTTCATCTTCAGATTCAGACTCTTCCTTCTTTGTCTCCTTCTCTTCTGCAAATAGTAAAACCAGCATATTAGAGTTTTCCAGAAGCATCGGAAAATGGTTTAGCTATTTATAAAACTTCAGGTAAGGTTGGTAACATCACTGCCAGTCAGTCGAAAGATGGTGTTATGATAATCATCATTTAGAATGTGAGAGGCACTTACAGGTTAACTTAGTCTCTAAGATCCAAATGTATGTTCCATTTGGATAATATTGAGTGGAATACTTAAATACATACACCTTTGATCCCTAAATCTCTTGGGGATTAGATTACCTACTAGAAATCCTTGAGAGTATATTTAGGGAGGCAACTACCTACTCCACATAAGCATTCCATAATGCTACTGTGAAAGTCTAAATATAATAATAACAGAAAGAGGAGACACCTAGAACACCCGGAATAAATATTTGCAGACCGTACAAACATTTATCCCAAGGCAAGAGGTTGCAGGTTCGATTCCCACCTGCAACCTCTTGCATCGCAAGAAATATAATTGGCAACAAAAACATAATTCAGAGGACTTTTGACCAGTCTTTCAACAGCCTTAAATAAAGATATATTATTTCTCTCGGTATACAAATCCAGCACGGTATTTAGAGTAGGTATATAGTTAGAACAGTGTGTACATACCCTTCTTCTCCTCGGCGGCGGCAGGAGCGGCGCCCGCGGCGGCGGCGGCCGGGGCCGCGCCTCCCGCCGGCATGGACGACAGCTTCTCGCGACCTGACACACGCACACTCGGTTACACAGAGCCACATCACAGACACCTCTCTCCTTATAATAGGTTCAGCATCAGAGCAGAGAGTAACATCAAGGTCATTCGGACGAAAGATGGTGTTGATTTTGTATCATCATTTAGCTGTATTTCACATCAGATCTAATATAACCAATCACAATGAATAGTAGAATCAAAACAATGGAATTGGTTTTCTGTTTACATAGCAAGCTGCATGAAACAATTTAAATCAAACATATGGGCATAGTAACAAGGTAGAAAATCTACAATTTAAAACGTGAGTACTTTTAACACAAGCAGATAGACAATTGTGATATAAATTATGTGAGAAATCTACATACCAGCAGCGATAAGCTCCTCTACATCCTTGCCGTTGAGCTCAGAGATGACTTTCTTAAGCTTCTCACCATCGGCCTCAATACCAACAGAGCTGAGGATTTTCTCAACATCTGCGGCAGCTGGGGAGGCCTTGCCTCCGAGGACAGCTAATAGGTACGCGGCCACGTAACGCATTCTGGAATATTACCATGAGAGTAAGTTACGGCGACATATTCTGCTCTGGAAACACCTGTAGGTACACCTTGATAACAACTTAATAATAATAATAATTACAGATGCCAGACATAATCCAACACTGTGTGATATAGACACATCAGCCATAGCTGCTCGTCTATAAATAAATAAATAAATAAAATAAATAATTTCTCGGTTTTCTACAGTACCAACTACCAAACAATTTCAGATAAGCCCTTTGACAGGCGAGGATAACTGATCGACTATTGTGGTTACTATGCCACACATGGTAAGTATATTATAAACAGTAAACAACAAGGTTTTTTTTGCAGGATCACTTCATAACACAAACACAAGTTTTCCAGATAGACCAGCCCAACAGTACCAGTGTTCACGGTCCAAGTTGGGTTGGGAATGGAATTCACTTTTGTGAGGTTATGAAGTTGGTTGTTGTATCATTGTTTTACCATTCCAGGGACGTGGATTTTCCTCATTTTAGAGAACAGAACATAACTAATGATCGACCGTATATTCGTGGTGTAAATGATATGATTAACCGTCACAAATATCACTTGACCCATGTTACCGCGCAATTGAAATCCAAGTAAATCTCAACACACAAACCCGGTTTTTCACATTATATCGATATCACGTTGAAACAAACATGTATACAATAAATTCACATCAATATTTCCCTAAAATAACTTACTTTTAAGTCGTAATGACACGAAACGTGTAAATGCCGAAAATGAATGTTCGAGTTGAACAAAATGTCAAAACGAAAGAAGTAAGAACGAAAAAAAAGAGAGGGAGGAAGGGCGAGCGACTAACGATGTTTAGTATTGAATCGACTAAATGTTTGTTCCAAATCGAACACTCGATCATGTAAACAAATTTTTAATCGAATATTGAGCGCGGATTCTTTTAACAAACCGATGATAATTTCATATTAACCACCATTCATATTAACAAACACTGTTATTAATTTCCCGGGGTGAATTCAACGTCTGAAGTTTTTTAATTATTTATTTAGTAAAAAAAATCTTATTATTAATAAACTCAGTGTAGCGTTGAGTAATGAATAAGTGTGAATTAGATAAGAAAGACCAAGCAAGCTACGTGATGAGCTCTTCATCCCTCGGATTAGTCGATGCCTTATCTACGATTAATCGATTAACCATAATCACAGTTACACTCGAGTCAATCGATGCTCAAATAAGCTATTACTTTGACAATACATAACTACCTACCTTTTTTTACCTTAGTTTACACATCCTAACTGTTTTACACTTTCAATCGACTGATTGAGAAAAAGAACATCACTACCAACGATGACGTTTTCGGCTAAATAACGTTTCATTTCACGCAGAGCGTGTAACTTCCATTCTACCAAATGACCACGCTGCATCGGAATTTCGCTACATTTGGACTAAACTTCATGATGATACCCTGTCCACCAACCTGAGGCATGCAGGTGTAAAGTCTCATGTGCCTGTAATTTCACCGGCACCACACTCTTCTATCCGGAACACAGCAATGCGAGCATCACTGCTTGGCGGCAGAAATAAATACGGCAGTAGGTACCTAGTACCTACGCCTAGTTTACCAGCTCAACTTCCATGCCGATCTTTATTACTAGCTGCTGTTGAAAAACAGTAAACCGTAAGTTAATAGCTCTAGCATTTAATGCTCTTCTGGATTCCAACTCTAATTGATTTCCGATCCACTTGTGACTGAGCGTGACGATATGACGTCATAACACAGGTTACGGCTTCGGCCCTGTGCATACGAGGACAGTTCGGGAAACCGACTGAGACAACGTGAGTCTCAAAATATTTAAATCGCGACTTACAAATAGCTACTGTTGAAGTCCAACTTGTTGATGGAACAAGCAGATGGCCCACCTGATGCTAAGTGGTTACCATCGCCTATAACAAAGTATTACGTGTGTTCTATGAGGCAATACTTTGTTATAGGCGATGATAACCACTCAACATCTGGTGAGCCATCTATTTGTGCCATCAGCAAGTTTTATAAAAAAAAAACCAATGACGGAGGGCGTTTTTGCGTCGCCTAATTTGTGAAGGACTTTTCAACCACCTTCAATAAAAAGTTCTTAAGTTCTTTCTTAGTATTTTTTTTTATGTTTGCTTGATTAGAACTCCGTGTAATAATTTTAACCCCTTGTTGGGTTATAAGTATTGCGTGTACTTGCGCCCTTACGGCATAGAGGTATAGAACCGGCCGTAAAGGCGAGTAGTCCCGAAATACACCGACTCCGGCGCACAATAAAAACTAAAACTGATACGCAACCCGTCGCACGCGCTACTAATATTAGACGAGACGAGCCAAAGATAAAGAGGTATATAGTAGATAGATGGTGCTCTTTGGTTCATGTAAAAAACCAAGTATCTACCGATCCGATCCAACACCCGTTGCTTACAAAATCTTTACTTCTTTTAATGACCAAAAAAGTTTATGTTAGTTGATTAAAATAAAATCTATGTTATGATTTCATAGAAAATACCCAGACCACCACCGAATAAATATTTGCATATCGTACAAACAGTTATCCCAAGGCAGGAATCGAACCCTCCTGCGTCGCAGGCGGATATTCGCCCGGCGTGCCACATCAGTTGTCCTATAAAATCTTAATTATTCCCTACTTTCTACCTTGAAAAAAATCTTGTTTTAAAGATTACTTCAAGGTTCAAATAAATTTGGCATTTGTGGCGTAAGCGCATTGTGTTGATATTTGAATTAACTAGCTCGGTGTTTATAACTCAGCTGCGGAGTGTTCCTTTTTTGCCGCGAAGTGAAACTAAGATGTTGACCCGGTACGGTTCGTGCCTGGCCGGTTTTCCGCGATATTGCAAACTTGAATATCTGTTTCCCTTTGAGTTTCAGAAAATCCGAGTGTGCAATATTGCAGTGTCCTAGGAGATTGCTACATTGTATAAGGTGCGTTGCACAGTGATATTTTGTGAATGTGGCAAACAAGGAAGCCGCTATTGGATGCTATAAGCTTTTAGTGAAGAGCTCGTACTTCCACGATCCCTATTTCTGCCATCACGTGACACGTGACACATATACCTATGTCTTAGCTTGAACGGAGCAGTGCATCGTAGGTTGATAAAGGTGACGGTATACGTGGGCCATATACTAATATGTAATAATAAATCATAATTAAGTAGCCGGGTAGGTAGGTACTTTTCTGGTGACTCGACAATATGAAATTGGAGTGACGTGTCTGTGTCTGTTCTACAAACTCTATGTTCCCGTTTAACCAACCCCGATACAGTGGATTATTGGTTAGTCGGCGCATGGGCAGCAGCTTATCAACCGAACATTCCTTGTTACCGGTGCAGTTAAACTGAAAACTAAACGCAACTCTGCCAAATTGAATTATTCAAAATTGCATGGCATTTGCGCGCGTAAACTAGTGCAGTGAAAAGTGATCGATTGACTATCTAAATTGTAGTGATGTCACAGATTAAATAATGTTACTGTGTTTTCTACAAACGTAGGGAGTGATGGAAATTGTAAAAAAAGTATTTATTTTGGTTTCTTTGGAGTTTTTTCTGACTTGGCGTTTCTAGTTGATATTGTCGAGGTAAGAAATATTTCTATCGTTTTTACTCTTGTAGGTACCTAGTTTTTAAACAAGACCTTATTTATATACACAACATATATTGTAATTTTAGGAAGATGTACCTAGATTCAAGAGTGGAGTTTTTAATCGACGGAGGAAACACTTGACCCACCTGATGTTAATCGGTTACCATCACCTAAAACAAAGTAATGCCTAGCAGGTCACGTAGAAACGTGCCCTATGACGCACTGTAATATTATTATTATTTTTATTTAGTGTTCTACTACTACTAAAACTATAGCACTTAGTCGACGTCCTCTGTGAAGTACAACTGTTATAAAGGCTGATATAACGGTCTTGCATCAGGTGGATTATAAGCTGGTTTTGCCACTTATTCTCAAAAAAATGCGGACTCCTAATTCCTATAAGTACTTTGAACATTTACCTACCTATTTATTTTTGTCTTACCTATTGTCACCCAGTGCTGGGCAAAGATCTCCACCAAAATCTTTCACTCGTCCTTGTTTTTGGGGGTCACTTACCATGAGATCTTTTCCATGAGTGTCAAGATCGTCCCACCAGCGTCTTCTTATCCTCAGGCATCCAAAAAGTGATATGTTTTGCCTACTTGATAGGTTGCATTCGACTAACGTGGCCAGCCTTTTTTTTTTTTTTTTTTTTCGAACGGACTAAAATGCTGGTATAATCGCCTAGCGATTTCCGACAGCGTTACCGGGCTACTGGCGAGCGCAGAAGGCGCTACGCCATTACAAAATTGGTTTTGTTGGCAACGAGCACAAGGGCACCACTTAGGTACGGACCTCGGCTTGGGCTGTTGCCGGAGAAGGGAGCTACGGAGAGACCCGGCCAGCCCAATCTCAGATTTTAATTTATACCTGTAAATTTGAAATTGAATGTTTGATAGCAACTGTTATTTAGGTTGTATTTATCAATAGGAGCCGCCAATTTTTTTGGTTGTTAATATTAAATTTTAGTTAATAAGCTGTTTGTCCTAGAATAAATAATTTATTCCTCCTAGTTGCTACTATGATCGTAAAGCCACAGGAAATCCTGATGAGTGGTATAGAACAGTCGCGCATCATAAACTCGACGAAGCAATAGACGCAGCGCGCGTCACTGCGGCGTCATTGTTGCTATGGATGTCGCATGTGGCTACAAAACAAGCAACTTATAATAAAACTTTAATAAGTACCAATGCAAAATTTGATTTCATCTCTACCAATTACAAGAATCATTTTTCTGACTGACATATAGACATTATACATGGCTTGTAAAGACTTGAAATTTTAAGGGGCCTTGAGCATAGAGGTGTTCTATGAAAGAAATTCCCGAAACTCAACCCCTAGACGGACGGGTACAACAGTGGCGGTTGAAATTTGTATGAAAATAACTTCACCCGGACGAAGTCGCGGGAGTTTTCGCTAGTTTCGTTAGTTTAAAAAAATATTTAAAAAAATGTTGTTATATTTTTTTTTGCCTTACATTGCCAACAATGCATTAGGTTGATAGACGCGGAGTAGTGTATCGTAGGTCACGTTTGTAACGGTACCTGCGAGGTAGTGCTTTGTTTAGTAGGTAATGGTAGCCACTTCACATCAGGTAAGCCCATATAACACCCAGGGAGAGAAATCAACAAACATCGCAGAAATACTTATTTGTCGTCGGTGGGGATCGAACCCACAGATCAGAAGGCAGAGGTACTAGTAGGTACTACTGAGCTGTAAGATCATTGATTATGATGATAATTGGGGAATTTCTTAGTATCAAATGAGAATTAATCATTCAGAATATTTTGCCGCAGTATCACAGTTAGTGGCCTCACTCACGCCATCATAACATTTGGAGCTGCGTGGGCGTAAGTGACGTTTCACATCAAAGCACTATGATTTAATTTTACAAGTTGTACACGTAATAACTCCCAAGAGATTAAAGAAAGCTCGTTTGGGATTTACGTGTCTATTCAAATTAAAACATTAATGCTTGTTTAAGTAAAATTTTTGTTAGATTTATTACCCTCGGGGTCAACATACACTAAACAAAACTGCTCAGCTGAACTGTTGTTTTAAGCAGTTTCTTCTTCTCCTTAGGGGATTCTTAGGGGAAAACCGTCACCTATTATAACAAACCATTATCTGGTAGGTCATGCGCGTTCATACGTGCATTACGAATCACTACCCTGTGTCCACCAACCTGAGGTATATCAGCCCGGCTAAGATCTGCAGCGCGACAAAATGTTGTCTACTCGTTATCTCGTACAAAATAGATAATATCTCTTTATATCTTCCTGTGCTACCATGGCAGTGCCAAAAATCTGTCTCGTTCTGTCAAATGAAGACTTAATGCTAATGTTTAGCTTATATGTGGGTCTTCTATAATTTCTAAAGTGTCCATCAATAGAAAAAGAACCTCGTGACAAGCGCGACATATTTCGCGTTGCACATCTTAGCCCAGGTAATTTTACCGGCACCCACACTCTTTATACCGGAACACAGAAATACTGCTTGGCGGCAAAAAAAGGAACAGTGGTATTACCTACTGCCCCGGACGAGGCCTTTCACAAAGAACTCTTCTACTACTAAAATCAGGATACCTAGTACTTACTAAGTAGGATGATGGTAGGTAATGATAAAAGCTTAGTGTCTGCTTGAATACTTTCGAGTTTTCTAACAATAGAAAGGCAAGGCAGTTTCATTTCTATTCATCTTGTTTCGCTAAACATAATTAATTACATTCTAAGGATTAACATGAGTTTACATGACACGCTTTTGTAAACGAATTTATTAAGCAAGATTCTCTGAAATCCCTAAAAACGATCTCAAAATGTTTAAAGCTTACAGTAAAATACCTACCTACTTCTGATTTCTTTTTATCAGGTTTTGGGTGTTGCTGAAATTATAATTTTTGAAAATCAAATGGTTTTTTAAGGTTTTCTGTTAATCTCAAACTATGTATTAGCAATTATGCTTAGCCTTGGTAGGTATACCTGCCTACTTACTTGTCTTTTAGGAGGTTTTTGTAAGTGAAGCTGAAAATGTGTGAAAAACGTGTGAATAGTATAGTTTAGAACACAGGTTCTCAAACTTATTTCATCTACCGCCCACTTAAAACTAAAATTAATAATTTTTCAACGCCTCCCATTTTCTTAACTACATCTTAAAAAACCCTACCCATTAATTTTTTAATAGGAATTACTTTAATTAATTATAGTGTGCTATATGAATCTGGTCTGAAGTTCAAATCTTTGGTTTTAGCCGTTTTTACTATAGATAATGGTAAGGAACCCTTCGTGCGCGAGTCTTGGCTCGCACTTAGCTGGTATTTGTTATACGATCAAACAGGGCAACTGTAATCGATGCTGTGCAGAAGGTTGCCACCACTAAACCTAAGTAAACCGCTTCAACAACCCCCAATTTTTTTCTGGGCACAAGGGGCGTTAGCTCCCACTTTGAGAAAGACTGGCTTAGGATGTCTCTAGTGGTTTCTATCATCAATCTAGTCGGGCTATTAATATTTAATTTGGTCGGTTATCACCGGTAGTTGCGGTATAGTTATGGGATCCACACCAAAATAAACTATGTTCCAATTATATGAACAGCGATTTTTCTTAGAAATTGCTCATGTAAATTATAGTTATAACATGAAATAAATTATTATTATAAAATCTGTACATATTTGGGAAGCTGCCAAAAACTAGTGTGGAGACAGGTCGACGATCTAATGGCGCCTCTTACGTTTAGTCAAAATATTATCATTAATGCCATCTTACTAGAGAGTTCCTTGGACTTGTTTATTGAAAAGAACGTTTTGTATACCACTTGCTGCTAAAAAAAACACTCCACGTGATGCTAAGTAGTAACCGTTACAACGCAAGTCATGCTGCGTCTATTGCGCTTGTATACAGCAACTAGCTGACCCGTGCCCACTTCGTTGGGCGGTAAACATTTTTACAAAGGTACTATGTAAAAATAAAGATGCGCGGTGGCGCTAGTACATAAGTACTGATGATTGTAGTCATTATAAAATAACTGAAGTAGTACTCGGCGTCACCAACAGATGGCGTTAATTGAGGGTATACGGCATAAAATCCACGCGGCAATCTGCCGCGTGGCAGATTTATCCCGTTCCCGTTATTTTTTCGGGATAAAAAGTAGCCTATGTCCTATTCCAGCTTACAATCTATATTTATTCCAAATTTTATCCAAATCGGTCCACTGGTTAGAACGTGAAAGGCTGCGCGCGATATTGGGCAGTACCTACTTGGACATTTTTGATTTTTTCTAAAATAAAAGTAGCATAAGTTACTCCTTATTACATCAGCTATCTGCCAGTGAAAGTCCCGTCGAAATCAGTCCAGCCGTTCCAGAGATTACCCGGAACAAACAGACAGACAGACAGACAAAAATTGTAAAAAATGCTATTTTGGTATATGTACCGTATATACATTCATATGCATATAGTAAAAATTGGTTATTTTAATATTACAGACGCTTCATTTTTATTTATTTGTATATACCTATAGATGAAATAAATTTTTTTATCTCTCAACCAGCTGCAGGGGTTGTTTTTTAAAATCATGAAAAACTTGTGTAACAATATCGTATATTGAGTGTCCGAACTGAAATTGAAAGAAATCAAGTCACGCATATAAGGTACAGATTTAACATATATGTATGTAAATGTTGACACCAGACCTTCCCCTTTTCGTAAGGGTAGTTTAAAATGTTGAGCGTTGTTATTACTATTTTTGTATTTTAAGAAGCCAAACTGAGTTTGAAGCAAATCACACCATGCATTATAATTTTTCCATACAAACTTTAACGCCTTATCGTACCCCTCATGAGGGTAGTTTATGAGTCCTTCCCAACGCGTGTTGGTAATGTACAACCATGGAAAACACGACCTGGGAATTGGTGACCATTGCTCTGATTGGTCGAACCAAAGCTTATGCTTCGTTAAGACGCAACTAAAGAGTTTCTTTCTTTCTTTCAAGATGTACCTTAGTATAGGTAGATCATGCAGTTTTATTTCTGGCACTTCGGTGGCTGCTGCCATAGCACGCTCGCTCCACTCGCTCGCCTCGCGCGTTTTTTTTAAGTTTTAACCTAACCTAACCTATCCGAGTCGGATCCGCCATAGAAAGCGAGTGCAAAAGACGCAACTAAAGAGTCAAGTTGTACCTTAGTATAGGTAGATCATGCAGTTTTATTTCTGGCACTTCGGTGGCTGCTGCCGTAGCACGCTCGCTCCGCTCGCTCGCCTCGCGCGTTTTTTTTAAGTTCTAACCTAACCTAACCTATCCGAGTCGGATCCGCCCTAGAAATCGAGTGCAAAGACGCAACTAAAGAGTCAAGTTGTATCTTAGTATAGTTAGATCATGGAGTTTTATTTCTGGCGTTTTTTTTTTATATTCTAACCTAACCTAACCTATCCGGGTCGGATCCGCCCTAGAAAGCGAGTGCAAAGACGCAACTAAAGAGTCAAGTTGTACCTTAGTATAGGTAGATCATGCAGTTTTATTTCTGGCGTTTCGGCGGCTGCTGCCGCAGCACGCTCGCTCCGCTCACTCGCCTCGCGCGTTTTTTTTATGTTCTAACCTAACCTAACCTATCCGAGTCGGATCCGCCCTAGAAAGCGAGTGCAAAGACGCAACTAAAGAGTCAAGTTGTATCTTAGTATAGTTCGATCATGGAGTTTTATTTCTGGCGTTTTTTTTTATATTCTAACCTAACCTAACCTATCCGGGTCGGATCCGCCCTAGAAAGCGAGTGCAAAAGACGCAACTAAAGAGTCAAGTTGTACATTAGTATAGGTAGATCATGCAGTTTTATTTTTGGCGCTTTGGCGGCTGCTGCCGGAGGACGCTCGCTCCGTTCGCTCGACTCGCGTGTTTTTTTTTATGTTCTAACCTAACCTAACCTATCCGAGTCGGATTCGCCCTAGAAAGCGAGTGCAAAGACGCAACTAAAGAGTCAAGTTGTACCTTAGTATAGGTAGATCATGCAGTTTTATTTCTGGCACTTCGGTGGCTGCTGCCATAGCACGCTCGCTCCACTCGCTCGCCTCGCGCGTTTTTTTTAAGTTTTAACCTAACCTTACCTATCCGAGTCGGATCCGCCCTAGAAAGCGAGTGCAAAGACGCAACTAAAGAATCAAGTTGTACCTTAGTATAGGTAGATCATGCAGTTTTATTTCTGGCACTTCGGTGGCTGCTGCCATAGCACGCTCGCTCCACTCGCTCGCCTCGCGCGTTTTTTTTAAGTTTTAACCTAACCTAACCTATCCGAGTCGGATCCGCCCTAGAAAGCGAGTGCAAAAGACGCAACTAAAGAGTCAAGTTGTACCTTAGTATAGGTAGATCATGCAGTTTTATTTCTGGCACTTCGGTGGCTGCTGCCGTAGCACGCTCGCTCCGCTCGCTCGCCTCGCGCGTTTTTTTTAAGTTCTAACCTAACCTAACCTATCCGAGTCGGATCCGCCCTAGAAAGCGAGTGCAGAAGACGCAACTAAAGAGTCAAGTTGTATCTTAGTATAGGTAGATCATGCAGTTTTATTTCTGGCGCTTTGGCGGCTACTGCCGCAGCACGCTCGCTCCACTCGCTCGCCTCACGAGTTTTTTTATGTCCTAACCTAACCTAACCTATCCGAGTCGGATCCGCCCTAGAAAGCGAGTGCAAAGACGCAACTAAAGAGTCAAGTTGTACCTTAGTATAGGTAGATCATGCAGTTTTATTTCTGGCACTTCGGTGGCTGCTGCCATAGCACGCTCGCTCCACTCGCTCGCCTCGCGCGTTTTTTTTAAGTTTTAACCTAACCTAACCTATCCGAGTCGGATCCGCCCTAGAAAGCGAGTGCAAAAGACGCAACTAAAGAGTCAAGTTGTACCTTAGTATAGGTAGATCATGCAGTTTTATTTCTGGCACTTCGGTGGCTGCTGCCGTAGCACGCTCGCTCCGCTCGCTCGCCTCGCGCGTTTTTTTTAAGTTCTAACCTAACCTAACCTATCCGAGTCGGATCCGCCCTAGAAAGCGAGTGCAGAAGACGCAACTAAAGAGTCAAGTTGTATCTTAGTATAGGTAGATCATGCAGTTTTATTTCTGGCGCTTTGGCGGCTACTGCCGCAGCACGCTCGCTCCACTCGCTCGCCTCATGAGTTTTTTTATGTCCTAACCTAACCTAACCTATCCGAGTCGGATCCGCCCTAGAAAGCGAGTGCAAAGACGCAACTAAAGAGTCAAATTATATCTTAGTATAGGTAGATCATGGAGTTTTATTTTTGGCGCTTTGGCGGCTGCTGCCGGAGGACGCTCGCTCCGTTCGCTCGACTCGCGTGTTTTTTTTATGTTCTAACCTAACCTAACCTATCCGAGTCGGATCCGCCCTAGAAAGCGAGTGCAAAGACGCAACTAAAGAGTCAAGTTGTATCTTAGTATAGTTCGATCATGGAGTTTTATTTCTGGCGTTTTTTTTTATATTCTAACCTAACCTAACCTATCCGGGTCGGATCCGCCCTAGAAAGCGAGTGCAAAAGACGCAACTAAAGAGTCAAGTTGTACATTAGTATAGGTAGATCATGCAGTTTTATTTTTGGCGCTTTGGCGGCTGCTGCCGGAGGACGCTCGCTCCGTTCGCTCGACTCGCGTGTTTTTTTTTATGTTCTAACCTAACCTAACCTATCCGAGTCGGATTTGCCCTAGAAAGCGAGTGCAAAGACGCAACTAAAGAGTCAAGTTGTACCTTAGTATAGGTAGATCATGCAGTTTTATTTCTGGCGCTTCGGCGGCTGCTGCCGCAGCACGCTCGCTCCGCTCACTCGCCTCGCGCGTTTTTTTATGTTCTAACCTAACCTTACCTATCCGAGTCGGATCTGCCCTAGAAAGCGAGTGCAAAAGACGCAACTAAAGAGTCAAATTGTACCTTAGTATAGGTAGATCATGCAGTTTTATTTTTGGCGCTTCGGCGGCTGCTGCCGCAGCACGCTCGCTTCGCTCGCTCGCCTCGCGCGTTTTTTTTATGTTCTAACCTAACCTAACCTATCCGAGTCGGATCCGCCCTAGAAAGCGAGTGCAAAAGACGCAACTAAATGACTCTTTAGTTGCGTCTTTTGCACTCGCTTTCTAGGGCGGATCCGACTCGGATAGGTTAGGTTAGTTGTATCTTAGTATAGGTAGATCATGCAGTTTTATTTCTGGCGCTTTGGCGGCTACTGCCGCAGCACGCTCGCTCCACTCGCTCGCCTCGCGAGTTTTTTTATGTTCTAACCTAACCTAACCTATCAGAGTCGGATCCGCCCTAGAAAGCGAGTGCAAAGACGCAACTAAAGAGTCAAATTATATCTTAGTATAGGTAGATCATGGAGTTTTATTTCTGGCGCTTCGGCGGCTGCTGCCGCAGCACGCTCGCTCCGCTCGCTCGCCTCGCGCGTTTTTTTTATGTTCTAACCTAACCTAACCTATCCGAGTCGGATCCGCCCTAGAAAGCGAGTGCAAAGACGCAACTAAAGAGCCAAAGTTGTATCTTAGTATAGGTAGATCATGCAGTTTTATTTCTGGCGCTTCGGCGGCTGCTGCCGCAGCACGCTCGCTCCGCTCGCTCGCCTCGCGCGTTTTTTTATGTTCTAACCTAACCTAACCTATCTGAGTCAGATCCGCCCTAGATAGCGAGTGCAAACGGAGCATAGGTTTTGGCATCCAATCCTAAGCTTGTGTTTTCCAAGAGTGCAGAAAATTTGGTATGACCTAAAAAGCACAACCACGAAATACACGACCATGGAATTGGATGCAAGAATGTAAACCAATTCCTGGCTGTGTTTTCCATGGTTGTGTATTCCATGATTAAGTTTGAAGCTAGTCGCAATAATCAATATGATTTTTCCATACAAACTTTGACGTCTCATAACACCCTTTATAAGGGCAATTAAAAAAAATCCATAACGCCTTTTAAAATAACATTTATCCTAAATTTCATTTCAATACGATCGCTAAACATGCATACAAACGTTTACACCCTTTTTCAACCCCTTGGGTGTAAATTTTCGTAAATAGTTTATTAGTAAACACCTAAACCTTTCAAAGAATGCCTAAGCCAAATGTTTATAAGTTGGCGTATTTATGAAATTAATATATTTCCTTTCAACCAGCTGTAGGGGTTGTTTTTTAAAATTACGAAAAACTTGCATAATAATAACGTATTTTAAGTGTCTGAACCAAGGCTGAAGTAAATTAAGCCGCACATACAATTTTTTTTCATATAAATGTTGACGCCCGACCTCCCCTTTTCATAAGGGTGGTCATGAAAAATTTTTAAACGTAGTAATTATTATATTTGTATTTAAAGAAGCCAAACTGAGTTTGAAGCAAATAGCACCACTCATTATGATTTTTCCATACAAACTTTGGCATCCCATCACACCCCTAATAAGGGTAATTAAGAAAAACAATAATGCATTTTTGAAACCTTGACATTAGTAACATTTATCCAAAGTTTCATTTCAATGTGATCACTATATACGATTCTGCATACAAACGTTTACGCCCCTTTTCAACCCCCTAGAGTGCGAATTTTCAAAAATCGTTTCTTAGTAAGCACTTAAGCTTTTTAAAGAGTGCCTACGCCAAATGTTTTTATGTTGGCATAATTTTATTTTCTACGAAATTATTGGGGTAGGGGTAGCTGTAGGGGTTGTTTTTTAAAACCATGAAATACTCGTTTAGTAATATCGTATTTTAAGTGTCCGAACAAAGATTGAAGTAAATCAAGCCAAGCATACAGATTTTTCCATATAAATGTTGACACCTGACCATCCCTTTTCGTAAGGGTAGTTTCGAAAAATTTTGAATGTAGTCATTATTATTTTTGTATTTTGAGAAGCCAAACTGAGTTTGAAGCAAATCGCAATACGCATTACGATTTTTCCATACAAACTTTAACACCCCATAGCACCCCTTATGAGGGTTGTTTAAAAAAAAACAATGTTGCATTTTATAAGCCTTGCCATAAGTAACATTTATCCAAAGTTTCATTTCAATACGACCACTAAATACGATTTTGCATACAAACGTTTACACCCCTTTTCAACCCCTTAGGGTGCGAATTTTCAAAAATTGTTTCTTAGTAAGCACTCAAGCTTTATAAAGAGTGCTTAGTACACCAAATGTTTTTAAGTTGGCATAATTTTATTTTGTATGAAATTATTGGGGTAGGGGTAGCTGTAGGGGTTGTTTTTTAAAACCATGAAAAACTTGTATAGTATTATCGTATTTTAAGTGTCCGAACAAAGATTGAAGTAAATCAAGCCAAGCAAACAGATTTTTCCATATAAATGTTGACACCCAACCATCCCCTTTCGTAAGGGTAGTTTTGAAAAATTTTGAATGTAGTCATTATTATTTTTGTATTTTGAGAAGCCAAACTGAGTTTGAAGCAAATCGCAACACGCATTACGATTTTTCCATACAAACTTTAACACCCCATCGCACCCCTTATAAGGGTTGTTTAAAAAAAAACAATGATGCATTTTATTAGCCTTGCCATAAGTAACATTTATCCAAAGTTTCATTTCAATACGACCACTGAATACGATTTTGCATACAAACGTTTTCACCCCTTTTCAACCCCTTAGGGTGCGAATTTTCAAAAATCGGTTCTTAGTGAGCGTCTACACCCTCTAAAGAATCCTTGTGCCAAATTTCAGACTTCTAAGCCTTGTAGTTTCGGAGGAATCGTGATGAGTCAGTGAGTGAATGGACTTCTCTTTTATATAATAGATAGAACTATAGGGGCTCGTCCGTGGAACTTACTACCATACCTATTTCTACCGCCAAGTTTTCTATCTTCCGGTTTGAAGTATATATAGTACCTTTATATATTTCCGAACACTATAATCTGAATATCTTTAAGGCAAGAGTGAAAGGTGTCTTCTAGACCGCCCTACTTCATCGTCGGCTTCATCGTCACTTACCACCAGTGAGATTTAAGCCAAAGGACCGTCTATCGAAAAGTGAAATTGCAGGCACATGAGACAGGCTGATGGGCAATGCATCGTAGGCACCTACCTATAAAACGTAATCTGTGAGATACCTAATGCTTTGGCAACGGTAACCACATCAAATCAGCTAGCATCTGCTTACTCCATCAGAAAGTAGTATAAAATACACGGTTGGGGACAAATAGGCTTATAGATCAAAGATAGTTTTTGATTTTTGAGATGTTTGACGACCGATGTCCGCCTGCGACGCATGAGGTTGCGGGTTCGATTTGGATAAATGTTTGTACGATCTGCAAACATTTATTGTATTAGGTACGTACATAGATATTTAAGCAAGTATATCAGTCATCTAGTACCCATAACACAAGTTCTGCTTAGCTTGGGGCTAGATGATGCTGTGTAGATTGTCCAGCATTATTATTATTATTATGTGCTCATAGTTACCCCATGGAATGTAGACCAAGGCGTTATTTTGTCTACGTTCTCTGTGACAATACTTGCTAGTTTCCTATTGATTGACGTTTTGGCTCATTAAACTTACCACTTTTCACAACTCATTTGGAAAACTGACAATCATGATAAAGTAGGTATTTCGAATTTCACCTACATCTTTATTCAAGGATCTTCATAAGTTCTAATGACGTAGGTATGCATGTTGCTAGGGGCCTTTTTCTTTTTTATTTAGACACTAGCGATTTGTCCTGGCTTCACACGGGTACGTAGTGTAATGTAATGTACACGCATAAGTAGTGTAATTTTATTAGTAAGATTATAGATTATAGATAAAAAAAAGAAATGTAAAATTTAGAATTTTTTTGAATAGAATTTTCAACTTTAATCCACGGTAAAATCTCTTCAGATCCCATAGTACAAAGTACCCACCCGTCTTGAATCTTCGAAGAAATTTGGGGGGTATGACCAGATGTAACATTTGGTGCAAGCAATTCCCGAAATTCAACCCCTAAACGGAGGTTACGCACTTTTCACCATTCTTTATTAATATTAGGAAGCAGTTAATGAACTATTAAGATTAGGGTAATCTTTCATGATGAAGTAGAAATGAGCTGAGTCATGATTTTTTGATATCAATGACTGGATGACAGTGACAAAAAAATATTGGTGACAGGAAAAATTATAAAATCATCAAATGATTTTATGTAACAAATGAATTGAATATCACTACAGTAAAGTAACATATTTTGTGTCTCTCTATTTCACTCAAGTCGCTACGCTGTCTACCGTACATCAGTTATTTCATCGGTCCGATCATTTTCATCGCCTTAGCCCATTCGCACGCATTGCATGTATG
The DNA here is from genome assembly GCA_947095575.1 of Electrophaes corylata. Classification (NCBI taxonomy): domain Eukaryota; kingdom Metazoa; phylum Arthropoda; class Insecta; order Lepidoptera; family Geometridae; genus Electrophaes; species Electrophaes corylata. Next base: position 9,598,592 of record OX352720.1, read on the forward strand.
CATCATGCTGTCACTGTCCAACTCAGTAGCCGGCCGATAGTAGCAATCATTTTTGCCGCCGAGTGATGATATGTCATTGGTGATTTTGTCACTGTCACAACATGATAAAATGATTGTAAAATACCGGTGGTTTTTACATGTGACATGATATCGGACTCATCTCTATGACGAAGATTAACGCGTACTCCAGTTAACCCCAGCACGGCACTTACTGCGAGGGTTCTTGATGACCCTATAAACGGTAAACAGTCTGTCAAAACGTCCATTTCTTGTCACCCGCGCATAAATAACTTTAGAGCCGCCAACATTAACAGAAGCCTCTGGTTTAATGCCGTCGCTCAAAGTTAACTCGTTTGATGCTGCTTGAGGCTTTGACAACATGTCCTTCCGGGCTAAGATATGTAAGGCGAGAGATATATCGCGCTTGACATGAGATATTTTTTCTATTTCTATTTTTTAGAGCATCAGTGGTTTGATGATATTTAAATTAAATCAAATAAAGCATGACAGTTAGTATCCATTCTATAATATTTAATGTTATTAGTTGAACCTGGTGACATCTTTAATACATCTTAAAGTAGTAATAAAAATAATGTAGATGGCTTGATGAAATATATGTCCGAAATATTGCAAGAATTATTTAATTTAGTTTTTCATGTTATAATCTAAGCTAGTATTATAAAGAGGAAAGATTTGTGTGTTTGTTTGTTTGTTTGCATTGAATAGGCTCCGAAACTACTGGACCAATTTGAAAAACTCTTTCACCGTTGGGTAGCTACACTATCCCCGGGTGACATAAATTATATTTTCAAAAAATTAGAGATCCTTACTAAAACCCGTGCGAAGCCGGGACAGACTACTAGTGTTTTAATAAAACTGCACTTCTTTTGGCAAGAATCACTTTGTATTCTAGTTCCACAGCAAACATAATCACTTCACACAACTTCAGAGAAGAAATCCAAATCTGGTTCCCATGGTACAAGTTAAGCTTAGGTTGGGGGCTAAATTATGTTGTGTAGAAAAGTTTAGGAATATTTATTTATTTAAATAATGTTTTTTTTTCAATACATGAATATATTTACAAAGAAAACGACAGCTAATACAAGTATTTATAACTAATTATTTTAATAAATGGTAATTATGATGTAAGAAACCCATTTTCTGTTTTTCAGGCGCGACGGGTCAATGTCCGTCTGCAGCGCAGGAAGTTGCGAGTTCGATTCCCGCCTTGGGATAAATGTTTGTACGATCTGCAAATATTAATTCTGGGTGTTCTGGGTATTTTCTATATGCATAATGAAAAATATCTATGCCATGTAATGTATTGTAGTCGTTTAGTACCCATAACACAAGCTCTGCTTAGCTTGAGGCTAAATGATGCTGTGCTGTGTGTAAATCTATAATAATAATGTCCAGCATTAAGTCAAAGTCAAAGTCAAAGTCAAAAATCATTTATTCAGTAATATCCGCAGGGATCATCTTGAAACGTCTTAAATCTAGGTGAATCTAAGCGCCAGTTCCTCGCGACCAAGCCTAGAAGAACCGGCAAGAAACTTACGGCTTGGTTCCTACCGTTTTTTTGTATGATCCTTTTACAAAGTAATAATAATGTAAATAATGAAACTCCAGTGTGGTGCCAATCTAATTCTCATTATATTCTAATTATTATTATAGATTTTGACTTATAACGCTGACTATTATAAATCAATGTATGACCACACATCAAATTCAATATGAAACGGTGTCACATCTTCTGAAAATACACAAAAGGTCATCGGTACAGAAATAACCTGGTTTATCACTGGTTTTATTCAGCAGGTAACTTCGTCTTTAAAACTACGACAACCGCTATATTACATGTTTGCGGCACGACGCAGAACTAGTAAAATAATAATAATAATAATGCTGGACAATCCACACAGCATCATCTAGCCCCAAGCTAAGCAGAGCTTGTGTTATGGGTACTAGATGACTGATATACTTAATACAATACTATATTACATACATAGATATTTTTTATTATACATAGAAAATAATTCTTAATTCTTTATTGCACACACACAATACAAAGAAAAAATACATATATAGAAAACATGTACAAAGGCGAGCTTAACCCTATCAAGAGTTACCCAGAATACCCAGAACACCCGGAATAAATATTTGCAGATCGTACCAACATTTATCCCAAGGCGGGAATCGAACCCGCAACCTCCTGCGTCGCAGGCGGTCATTCGCCCGCGCGCCGCGCCACATCGGTCGTCACACATCGTAAAATAAGGAATGAAACAAAATAGCATCACGATTTTAATCCCAAGGCACGGTAGATATCCCATCAGGTACACAGTATCTACTCGTGATTCTTCGAGGATATCTAAGGTGTGTCCAGATAATTTTTATACGGTGTTGGCCGATTGGTAGTTACGTTGGTAGGTATACCAAAATACAATGCAGAAACATACATTAAAAAATATCCAGAAATATTTTAAATCGCATTTTTAAACTTGAATTACTGGTCTGTTTAATTTTTTTTTTAACTTATACTGTCCCACTGCTGGGCAAAGGTCTCCCCATCTCCTTCCACTGCCTTCTATCTTCTGCCACTTTCCACCAGGATTTATGAAAATTATCGAGGTCGTCACGCCGACGTTTCCTCGGCCTGCCCCAGCTGGCATGCAACATTAAAGTAATATAATGTAGGTAATATACAAGATAATCCTTGTAAACTAAGCCTAATTGCCGCTAGTATCCGTCAGTAACGGTGACAGTGGTTTAGAAAGAGGCCTGATGATCGTTAAAACTGTTTATATTGCAGTTTCGTGGTCACCTGCGGTTTAACATGTCGTTTCAACACCATTGAATAACTGTAACTAGTCTAGTTATGACGTATAGTTGAGACCTTACTGCCCTGACGGACGACACGACGGCAAAATGTTGTCTACTCGTTTTCTCGTGCAAAATAAGAGATATCTCATTTTGTGCTAACATGTCTATGTCAAAAATCTTTCTCGTTCTGTCAAATGAAGACTTTATGCTAGATTCGTTTTCTGTCATCTGGAAGTAACATTGTATTTTCATTTTAATTGTTTTTCTAGTGTTATTTTAAGTTCTGATGGGTAATTTTGGTGGTATTTTAACCATCATTACTTGAGGTCTTAGGACAAGTGTAAACAATTGAAATGAAAGTGTGTTATGAGGCATCCTGATTTGAACGAAAATGTTTCCCTTTGATTTTGAAGAAAAACGCCATCTTTTTCTTCAAAACCGAATGACGGCTGACTTTACTTTTTTTACCGACTCGATTTGACTAAAAAGAATTTATTCAACTCGCTTGACATTGGCAAAATTGTCCGCAAGACGGACAGATACCAAAAAAAAAAGACTATGCTACTATTAAGCTTATCTGTGGGTCTTCTATCTATAATTTTTAAAATGTCTAATAATAGAAAAAGTATCTCGTGTCAAGCGCGACATAATTATCTCGCGTTGCACATCTTAACTTATTCTATTATATATTACAACAATAATCTGTGTCAGAATAATTATAACTATATAAAATTGCCTAGCTAGATTTACCGTGTCTTTGGGTGCGCTAAATTCAGTTGTTATTAGTATGTATGACTAGCGTGTAAAACTATTTTCATATGAATTTCAACCCCTGCTGTAAAAAGAGAACTCATTTGCTTGAATTTCAGGAGTTACCTTTTAAGTACACCCCTACGCACCAAAATAAATAAAGCAAAATTGCAACACAAATTTCAACATTTCAAACCTCTATAACAAGTCAGTCAGGACAAACATTCTTTAATGTGCTATACTTATATAGGTAGTATATGTTAGAAAAAAAACCCAATTTTAATGATTTACTTTGGTCGTGGGCAGACTCTGCCACGATTATTGCAACATAGCGGAAACGTCGGAAAATAAATAAAAAAGGTAATACGTGATAAATACCCGTGTAATTAAGTGTTCAATATGTGTTCCGATTATAAAAATCTACTCAGTCTAAAATAGACGTAAACGCCTGCTTAATTATAATTGTAACACTACATGCTCTAAGCCTCAAAATAACTTATTCTTTAACAGTGAACGCAAATAGCATTTTTAGCAGAATTCTTGTAAAACAGAAATAACATGACAGCTACAAAAACACATCAAACTAATTGTTTAAACTGAACAGTTTTCTAAAATGTTATGGCCGTTATATGACGGCTTATTAAGGATTTTTAATAGCCTAGTTCATCCTACTAATAATTATTATAAATGCGAAAGTTTGTAAGTATGGATGGATGGATGGATGTTTGTTACTCTTTCACGCTCTAACCAGTAAACCGATTTGGATGAAATTTGGAATAAACATAGATTACAACTTGGATTAACATATAGGTTACTTTTTATCCCGAAAAAATAACGGGAACGGGAAAAAACTGCCACGCGGGCGAAGCTGCGAGCGGCCGCTAGTATAAACATAATATGCAAGTAGCTTACATTATAAATAAATAAATCTAAATATGGTATACATTTACACAACGCTCTTTAGTCCCCAAACTAAGCAAAGCTTGTACTATGGGAACTAGGCAGCTGATAGAATACTTTTATTCTTTGTAAATACATACTTATTAACAAACATAATTATGTTCATCCCACAATTGCTTGTTCTCGGTGGGCATCGAACCCACCACCTACAGCGCACAAACATTCTCCGAACTTATTGGTTTAGTAGTAGTAGTAGTGCTGGTTCGCTATCACGATTGCTATAAAACGTCGACCGCTTTATAGAAACCAGTATTTAAGTGGGAGCAATAATATTTATATAACCTCGCCTCTGGAGTTTGTCTGTCTGAACGAATTAATTGAATATTGATTTAAATAGAATGTATCAATGTTGTATCTAGAGGATTTCGACGAATCCACAAATAATTGTATTGCTGGAGCTTCTTATAGATATTATTGAATCCGCCGTCGTAATTATAGAGCTGTATTTTTTATATTACATGTGATATTTTATATGTGAGTGTGGCGCAGGTATATTGAATTCATATAATATATGAATTCAATATATCAAAATATTATTTTGCTTCTCTGTAGTGTTTTTTTGCGTGATTCCTCTTTCTAAGGTCATGGGTTTTAAACCTAATTGAAGAATAAAAAAAAAATCTAATATCTAATTCTTACCGCACATATTTTTACGGTATATACTAGGTATTACGTTCGGTACGGTAATAAAACGGTATTGGATTTTCAGAAATCTAAAGTGTGGAAAGCTTGTAATAGATAACCTAGATATTTGTGAGTTTTATTGAGAAAGCGATATATTTGTCAGTAAAGATATTGGCAGTTGCAAAGCACTTACCTATAAAGTTATATTTAAACACTGCTTAAATTTGCTTCTGGCACTTGTCACAAACAATTGGTAAGAGATAAAGTCAAAGTATTTATTTGCCAAACTATATGTGTAGTTACCGGCCCAGTTCTCATAACAAAACATCGTCAATTAATGGTATTGATAACTGACATTTCAGACAGGGCCAATTTTGACAATCAAAGTCCAGTTTCAATCTTGTCTCAGCTCAAAAAAAATACGTTTGCGTTTCAGAAATAATTGTATGTTTCAGGACATCACGATGGCATAAAGGGCAGCGTCCACTGAGGCGGTCCGGCGCGATGGCGATGGCATGATGGCGCGTCGCAGGCGGCGGCGCCGGCGCCTCGCGTCGCGCGTGCGCGCCGCTGTGCGCGGCCTGCTCGCCTTCCTGTTCAGCAATGTGGGTGTCGTTGTGCTCGTCGTTGCTTACACTATAGCTGGTAAGCTGAGCTACCACAAAAAAAATGCATGCAAACAAATATTGTTATTAACTGTTAAAGTTTCAAAGAGCTTATTTTATACAATCTATTGAGCAACTACTAAAAAAGGTGTAACTTCTGACTTAGATATCCAAGGGAACTTTCAGGGGTACTTTTTTACTAAGTGACTTGGTAAATGTTTGCGTATCGTTTGTTGCAATGAAATTCCCGTCGTATGTGTCAAATAACGACAGACTTGACACTTGAAACTGGTTATATTTTAAAGGTTAAAGGTTGCCTGGAAGAGATCGCTTTCAGCGATAAGGCCGCCCATTGTTTTGCCTAATTGTGTATATTTCCTGTATTATGTTTCTGTGTGGTGAACAATAAAGAGTTATCTATCTATCTATCTATATTTTACTATGCCTGAGGTCGTGGAGCTACTTTTCTTTATTTAGGAAGACTATGCGTGTTAGGGTTTTAGATACTTATTGCTTATCATTAAAGCGGATAAACCACACATTTATAAACAGCGAAGCACACGTAGCCTCAAAACCATTTCTTAGAGGATGACAGCTACAATTAAATATCTACAGCAATAGTTTGCACGCAATGTCACGGTGGATGTGTCCCTTTACGACAATAACCCGATTATTTTATTTGCAATTAAAACAAAAATATCTCATAAATATTCAACTCTCGAAGGCACATCGGACAATTAAGGCATTTATTTGTAAATATTATTGAGCAATATTGATATAACATCCTTTTATTGTGCGATAAAAACAAATTGCCCATAAACACGCATATTGTGGATAACGCTTCAATTTATCTGGCGTATTGCTGCGGGTATCAAAAACGCGTTAACAATAAGCTAGGAGAGTATCAGACGCGACTTTTATCCGCGACTAATATACGGAAACTTTAAGACTTTATTGTGTGCCCCTGGCCGCTGACCGTTGCTGATCGGATCGGACTACCGCATTTGGGCTCAATTAGACCTTAGATGTCAATGAAGCTTAACTATAGGTTTATACCAGGGGATTCGTATTTTGATAACACCATTAAGAATCTATTAAATCAACGCGAGATCTCTTTTATTTTGGATCATTTGCAAAGTAAAAAAACATTTATTTAATAATACCCACAGATCTTTTAGAATAGTCGTAAAATTAAGTGAATCTAGGTACCAGTTCTAGAAAAACGGTTACGCTTAGTGTACTTTATGGTTTAGCTTCTACCAATTTTTTGTATTAACTTTTTACAAAGGAATAGTGATGTAAATATTAAAGCTTCAGTGTGGCGCCGATTTAAGTTGATAACGCGATGGCAAGACGGAAATAATGTAAATGCAATCATGTCAAAAACAGAATAAAACGCAAAAATTCAAAAGAGCGCAGCTACGTTTAACTAATAATATTTTTAAAATAAAGTCGCGCTATGGAGTCGCGTCTTACCTCTTCCCTCCAACCTGGCTTAATAGAATTAGGGTAGCTGTACGTGGATCCGCGTCATTAAAGTATGAAAGGAATGAAGCGCAAGCAATGGTTACGGCTCGGTGCCGCCTTTTAAATCGTGAAAAGACGTTTTCTTTGTGAGTAGACGGCTTTGTGGCACGCAGCGCCTGATTGTAACGCAGCCTTTATACTGCTAAACATTCATTAACAAAACTAGTTCGAAGAGACATGACATGTGTTTGTCTGCATGCACTATTTTGTCACTACTATGCCTATACATACAAAGAAAGAAAAGAACTCCGCTGTCTGTCTGTCCGTCTGTCACCAGGCCGTATCTCATGAACCGTGATATTTAGAGAGTTGAAATTTTCACAGATGATGTATTTCTGTTGCCGTTTTAACAAATAATAATAAAAAACAGAATAAAATAAATATTTGAGGCTCTGATGCAACAAACGTGATTTTTTTGCCGTTTTTAGTACTTATAGGAAGGTAATGGTAACCATTTAACATCAGGTGGACCATTTGCTTGTTTCAACAGCAAGTCACATTAAAAAAAACCCTTGATAATGAAAGTTAAAATAAATGATTTACTGAAATTTCTTCCACCGTACACAAGCCCTAAAGAACCTCAGTCAGAGCGTCTTGGGAATGAACTGACGTTGCCCACAGAATTATGACGCCAAGCAATTTATGTCTCGGCGGTAAATTAAAGAAATCTGTCTCCCCGTGATGAATTAATATTCCTTTTGGAGGCTTCAGGGAGTCTGAGGAAATGACTGGGAAATTTGGCGAAAGTGCTCATTTTATGTTTTGTACAGAACAGTAACTGCTGTTTTAAGTCGAATTAATCATCGCTTTTTTGTCTTATGCTGACTATTTAAATCTTTTATTTGCGTGACTAAAATAAAAATAAAAATGGTGGATTAATATGAAATTTATAGACACATGAGGCTAAACACATATATGCCTAAAGTTGATGGGCGCCAAGCAATACTTTGTAGGGCACGTTCCTAACGCGTGTGACCTTCGAGGCAATGCTTTGTTAAAGGAGATGGTAACCACTCTATATCAGGTGGGTCTTGTGCTTATTCCATCAGTAAGTTGCATAAACAATAATTACTATTCCGCCCCTTCAATCTGTAAAAGTTAAAAAAATTAAAACGAACTTGCCACTTCTACAGCACCTGCAATAAAGTTAATATTTTATAATCACAATAAGAATACAGATTCAATAAGATATAGACACGTGTTCCTTTCACATGACTGGCTGATGAAACCAGCAGGTGGCCCACCTAATGTTACATGGTTACGTAACTCTTCAGTATCCTCAGAAAGGAGTTACGGGGTTTGTAACGAAGTGATGGAACTAAGACAAGCGCGCTGTCTCCCCTACCGCATAACAGAAAGAAAATATAAATAAAATAATAAATATTTGTGATAATTTTTACACAACATCATCTAACAAACTAAGCTCCCATAGCTTTTACTATGGGAACCAGGTGACTGATAGAATTATAATATGCTTTTTTTTTTGTAAATACATACTGGGAATACAATATAACATCCAAACACAGTACAAACATCCATGTTCATCACACAAATGTTTGTTCTCGGTTGAAATCGAACCCACCACCCACAGCGCAGAAGGCAGGGCTACTACGGTAAGGGAAGGTAAAGGCTTAACACCTGTATACCTCAGGTTGATGAACGCAGAGTAGTGCATTATAGGGCACGTTAACGAGCGTGACCAACGAGGCAATGCTCTGTTATAGGTAATGGTGACCACTTAACATCAGGTGGGCCATTTACTTTTTCATCAGCAAGTCACTTAAAAAAAAATACTAGGAACTGAGTTGTGACGGCTGGCCAACTTTCACTACTTTATATTTTAATGGTGGTATTTAATCACAGTTTTATGAAGCTCGTCAGTTCTTACAAAACAGAAGTTTTTGAGGAATTTGTCTGCCCCCTGCTTCCGCGGTAAATTAATAAGAAAGGGAACGGAAACAGAATCAGTTAAAAAGTCCCGAAGGCTTTCTTTGGGCAATTTACTTGATAACTAAGTAATTAAGGGGCTCAGACAAGAGCTAATAAAATTACAATAAAGCCACAAACTCATTTTGCCGCCATCTTGGCGTAAACTTTGAATAAAAGTATCGATACCTGTGTAGTTTGACACATACAATTTAATTTGTATGGGAGCTACTGCCCCTAGTAACTAATAATTACAGTAGGCGACGCATTAACCTTATTAGAAGATAAACGCGAATGCGGGAAGATATAAATGGTTATTTTTGTGAAATTATTTTCTCACAGTTTAGGGGTTGAGTATCGAAAATTTCTTTTTTTGTATCAACGCATCAAGACAAATATACTCTGAAAATTTAAAGTCTAAAGTTAAGTCTAAGTGAGACCAGTGGTTTAGGCTGTGCGTTATCTATATGTCAGTCAGTCAGTTAGGACAAAGATTCTCATAATTGGTATAGATTGGTCGTCAGAGTAAAGTGATCGAAGGATTTTGTAACTTGGGCGATTTTGCTTTGTATGTTTGTATGTATTTAGTTATGTATGTTTGTTCCAGCTTAACTTTAAAAAAGCTTACTTTATACATTCTAAAATATGTTTATGAGATCTGACATAAACTGTAAAACCTGCTAAACCATTGTACCGTGAGTTTTTATTTGTCTAACTTTCAATGACTTCAATAATCAGTTCATTCAAAATGGATATTATTGAAGCGTTTTAAAATGATCCGGCTGAAAAGTCTTTTTATTTTATTATCCGTATTTCCACTAACACAATATCTAATCTTGAGATCTCAGTTTTTGTAAATAGAAGAATAATTATTATGCATGGATTCGAATCTATGACCTTATGATCAGAAAGCGTCACTGCCACTAGTCCACGGGTACTCTCTTACTATCTTAGATAATGACTATCTTTATCCAGTATCGATATTTTCCATGTTTTTTCTATTGGTAATAAAACCTATTTGTTTCAGGCGCCTTCATGTTCCAAGCAATAGAAGGCGAGAGCGAGATGGAGAGAGTGAACAATATGACGTTAGAAAGGCACAACACAGCCCAGTATCTGTGGCAGAATGTCACATTAGCGCTCAATTTGTTCAACGAGACTGCATTGAAAGAGAGGTAAGATAGCTTTAGCTAGTGGTATGACACGAAGAGCTAGTGATCGTAGATTTTTTTTTAAATGTCAGGACATTTTTACACAACATCATTTAGCCCCAAACTAAGCATAGCTTGTACTATGGGAACCAGATGACTGATAGAATACTTATATACTTTTTTTTTGTAAATACATACATAGAATACAATACAACACCCAATAACAGAACAAACATCTATGTTCATCACACAAAATGTTTTTCGGGGATCGAACCTACCACCACAGAAAGCAGTGCTACAAACTGAGCTGTGACGGCTATCGATATGCACTTTGTTTATCGTTTTCAAGAGTAGAGATGTATATTCTCCGTATATTCAGTATCATCGATATTGCCAAGATTTGCGTAAACAAGCTAGTGTTTTTGGATGACCTAATACCAATAGTGATTCTAGATTATCTTCATTTAACAGTTAAAATAGATTTAAGCTTACGTTAAACCGACGCGAAACGAAGCCACGACGCGTAGAGCTTATTTACTATTACTTTTCCTATTACTTATATTCAAGGCTTGGTCGCGAGGAACTGGCGCTTACATTCACCTAGATTTAAGACGTTTCAAGATGATCCCTGCGGATGTTACTGAATAAATGCTTTTTGAGTTTGACTTTGATACTAGACGCATCGCGCGCGACTTCGTCCGTGCGAAGTAAGAAAATTAAAAGACAAACTTAAACCCCCCCTGTATTTGCTTAGGGGTTGAATTTCGGGGAATTCCTTTCTTAGTACAACTTTACACACCAAAATGAGTATACCCTGAATTTCAAGAAAATTTCCATATAGCTCGTAGAACTGATTACCGCTGGGGAATAAAGGATAAATGACGACCAGGAACCGGAAGACGAAGCATAGGACGTCCTCCTACCCGATTGACTGACGATATAGTTAGGACCGCGGGAAGTCGATGGATGGAAAGGGCTCGGAATCGTTCTTCCTGGAAACGTATGGGGGAGGCTTATGTCTAGCAGGTCTACTCTTAGAAACGATAAACGAAGGTTCGTATTGTCGTTTTGAGTTACACTACGCGGCATGTCAAACGGCGTCAACTTCACTTTTGACGGCTGCCGAGTTGCCCCGCAGTATATTACAAAACGAAAACCTCCATTTTCTGCCACGATTCCCTGTCTGCTCCTACCTTCATCCAGTCTTCCCCAGCAATTTGGATAACGTCATCAGTCCACCGTCTATGAGGTCTGCCAACATTCCTTTTACCGGCTGGTCCCTTCCATTGTGTGGTCTGTTTGGTCCACCTCTTGTCTGTGAGACGTGAAATGTGTGAAGGGATCCATCTCTCCAACTAAGATAGAATAAGTTTAGATTAGATAAAAATTTAACTTAGTTTAAGAGTTTTGGAATCAATAAAAAGGCTTTATTATTATTATTATTATATTACAAAACGACAAAACGAAACTTCGTTTATCGTTTCTTAGAGTAGATGCCCAGCAGTAGACTTCTACAAGCTGATGACTATTGTGTTGGTGCGTAGTCTATTATATTATTCTAAAGATCTTAAGATCTTTGGATAATCTAAATCATACAATTTCACCTATCACTGAACAATTACGAGAGAATGTTTTTAAGCCTACATAATCTAGAAACTAGTCTAGACTGTAGAATAAATAAGTTGCAGACAAAACAATAAACTAGTGTTGGTGAAATTACTCGTTAGCAGTCGTTTATAATAATTAAGACTATGTGTTTTCTGAATGGAGAGGGCTCAGAATCGTTCTTCCTGGAAACGTGTGGGGCAGGCCTATGTCCAGCCGTGGACTTCTACAGGCTGATGATAATAATAATAATAATAATAATAATAATGTTGGACGATCCACACAGCATCATCTAGCCCCAAGCTAAGCAGAGCTTGTGTTATGGGTACTAGATGACTGATATACTTAATACAATACTATATTACATACATAGATATTTTTTATTATACATAGAAAATACCCAGAACACCCGGAATAAATATTTGCAGATCGTACAAACATTTATCCCAGGGCGGGAATCGAACCCGCAACCTCTGCGTCGCAGAATTGTTCCACTCTGCCCCACCAAGGCGCCCCACTAGTGGGGCAGAATCCACAGCCTTAAAATTTGTAGTGGAATCTGCCCCACTAAGTCAGTTTAGTGGGGCAGATTCCTACTACTTTAAAGTTTGGTGTATTCTGCCCCACTAGGGCTGGCACTTGAGTTTGTGTAGGTGGGTTTACTCATATTGTAGGTACTATCTGTCTATTCAAGTTAAATGTAACTTTGGTGTTATTACTAAGTAGATTACGTTAGTAGTAGGTAATAAGTAATAGATGTGGTACATAGGTAGTTTACTAAATGAAACTAAAAATATTCTTAGAAAATTAATTATTTGTTTCTTGAATCACAGATCAATAATTAATGCTCTCGAAGGTTGGCATAATAAGTTGAATAAAAAGATTAATCAAAAATGTCCCACTTTACTATGACTTCTTTATTACGCTTTCCATAGTTAAATCTATCCAGAACCCACCTGTAAAACCACGCCTTAATGAATACATACAAAACGATTAAAATATAGAAGATGCCCAAATGGAGCTTATAAACGGCAGTATATCTGTTGGGCATTTCTTAGAAAAAATGCAATAGATGGAGCAATAACTCTATCATTATTCCAAGAGATACTTATGTATTTAATCAAGTTTAATTACCTAGTCATATTTCTTGTGTTTAGTATAGTATTTTAGTAGCTGTTTGTATCTTTTAGATGTTTACTATCCATAAAGTAAGCAAGACTACGTAGTAGTAAGTAAGACTGTATTTTGCCATATCAGGTGAAAGTTGATGTGTGGTTTTATTTCTTGTAGTAAAACTAACTTAAATCCGTATTAGTCGTAGTATTTATTTTTGAATTAAGGTTTTATTTATGACCTCTATATGACTAATTGTACGTCAAATGATACTCGTAATTAATCTGTGATATTTAATAGTTGAGTAATTAGAATTAAAATAATTTTGCTATTTACGTGCACAATAATAATAATAATAATGCTGGAAAATCCACACAGCATCATTTAGCCCCAAGCTAAGCAGAGCTTGTGTTATGGGTACTAGATGACTGATATACTTAATACAATATATTACGTACCCTACTTTCATAGATATTTTTTATTATACATAGAAAATACCCAGAACACCCGGAATAAATATTTGCAGATCGTACAAACATTTATCCCGAGGCGGAATCGAACTCGCAACCTTCTGCGTCGCAGGCGGACATTCGCCCGCCGCGCCACATCGGTCGTCATATTTTTAGTTTCATTTTGTACACTACCTATGTACCACATCTATTACTAATTACCTACTACTAACGTAATCTACCTAATAATAACACCAAAGTTACATTTAACTTGAATAGACAGATAGTATAATATGAGTAAACCCACCTACACATACTCAAGTGCCAGCCCTAGTGGGGCAGAATACACCAAACTTTAAAGTAGTAGGAATCTGCCCCACTAAACTGACTTAGTGGGGCAGATTCCACTACAAATTTTAAGGCTATGGATTCTGCCCCACTAGTGGGGCGCCTTGGTGGGGCAGAGTGGAACAATTCGCGTCGCAGGCAGACATTCGCCCGCCGCGCCACATCGGTCGTCGATGAGTCGATGATGATGATGATGATGTGTTTTCTAAACTGCGTATTTATTAACGTCGAGAATTTGCCTAGTTCAAACTGTCACGTATGAAATACTGACTACTGCAAAAGGTGTGTATGCGCCTAATGTAATATTTGGACGAACCTATCTACCCCCTTGTGGAGGATAAAGTTGGATGCCCTCCTTTGGCTCGAGGTCCTAGAACCCTGAGCCAAACGTCGCTCGGTGGCAGATCTTCCGTTGGAGGATATACATTCCACTCTTGTCCTCAACACCCCCTAAGATATAATATCTTAGGGGGTGTTGAGGACCTCAAATAATCCTGAGTTTGAACTACTTGGTAAGCCTTAGGCTGAGGCTACAGTAGGCAGCGATTTGCGATGCGACTGGAAGAGCGAAATGATTTTGAAGCCAAATATTTGATGTATGGTGTAGCCATATACGTGAGCATTCATTTATTTGTTTTCATCGCTCATGTGTCGCAGATCGCGTCGCGGCCTAATGTAGCCTCAGCCTAAGAGATTTGATATCTTCCGTGCCTAGAGATTACAATTTGTGAGGCCTATTTTATTTTACACTTCTTATTATATGTCAGCTAACATATTAGAATGTGTAGTTATTCCAAATTAAGATATCTAGGTATGTGTTCCAGTATAAGCATGGAACTGCAGAAGTATCAATCGAAGATAGTGAACGCACGCCGGCTCGGCTGGGACGGCGGACGGTCATCCAGACAATGGAGCTTCTCTTCAGCCTTCCTGTACTCCTTGACTGTCATCACTACTATAGGTAACTATACCAACCAAGCTAACATTGACGATACCGTCTTCTTCTTCTTCTTTTTTAGGGTTATATACCCAAAGGGTAAAACGGGACCCTATTACTAAGACTTCGCTGTTTGTCTGTCTGTCCGTCTGGCACCAGGCTGTATCTCATGAACCGTGATAGTTAGAGAGTTGAAATTATCACAGATAAATAAATAAATAAATGCTATAAAACAGAATAAAATAAACACTTTATACAAGTCATGTCGTTCTTGTAAATTGACAACCGATGTGGCTCGGCGAGCGAATGTCCGCCTTAAACGCAGGAAGTTGCGGGTTCGATTCCCGCCTGCGGATTAATGTTTGTATGTACGATCTGCAAATATTTATACTGGGTGTTCTGGGTATTTTCTATGCATAATAAAAAATCTATGCATGTAATGAATTGTATTAAGTAAATCAGTCATTTAGTGCCCATAACACAAGTTCTGCTTAGCTTGGGGCTAGATGATGCTGTGTGGATTGTCCAGCATTATTATTATCATGTGAATAATTGTTTCAGGTTACGGTCACCTCTCCCCAAAGACGAATTGGGGCAAAGTGACCACGATCCTGTACGCTCTGCTTGGGATGCCACTATTTCTGCTGTACCTCAGCAACGTTGGTAAGTTTGAGAAAGTTTTTTTTATACAATTTGCTGATAGAACAAGCATATGGCCCACCTTATGTTAAGTGGTTACCATCGCCTATAACAAAATATTGATAGATAGATAGATAACACTTTATTGTACACAAGGAAAATTTGTTTAAAACAGACTAAGTTAAAAAAGTACAATGGGCGGCCTTATCGCTGAAAGCGATTTCTTCCAGGCCTATAAAATATTGCCTA
Organism: Electrophaes corylata; assembly: GCA_947095575.1. Lineage (NCBI taxonomy): Eukaryota > Metazoa > Arthropoda > Insecta > Lepidoptera > Geometridae > Electrophaes > Electrophaes corylata. Next base: position 9,614,298 of record OX352720.1, read on the forward strand.
GGTCGCTAGTTAGGAACATGCTCTACAATACTACTATTCTGCATCCATCAACCTGAGGCATACACGTGTTAAGCCTCGTGTGCCTGTAATGTCACCGGCGTTCACACCCTTCACACCGGAAGACAACAAACTGCTTGGCGTTAGAAATAGGCATGGTGGTAGTACTGCCCCGGACGAGCCCTTCACAAAGAGCTCTACTACTACTACCCTTACAACTACTTCTTTTCCTGAGACACCCTTTAAGAATCTTGAGTTGGTACTACTTGGTACTATGAGATTTGAGGGGATATTTAACGTGTCTGGAGATTAAATTCGTTAAATAATACAAACCAAATCTTGTTTTTCAGGAGAGTTGCTGGCGCGATGGTTCAAGTGCTTGTACGCGCTGGTATGTCTCTGCAGAGGCTGTCCTGGCTTCACGAGGAGACGGGTCATCAGGCTGCGGCCACAGGTAGGTAAAGTTATTTGACATTTTATTCAAAATCAAAGTCAAAGATCATTTATTTAGTAATATCCGCAGGGATCATCTTGAAACGTCTTAAATCTAGGTGAATCTAAGCGCCAGTTCCTCGCGACCAAGCCTAGAAGAACCGGCAAGAAACTTACGGCTTGGTTCCTAACGATTTTTTGTATGATCTTTTTACAAAGTAATAATAATGTAAATAATGAAACTCCAGTGTGGTGCCAATCTAACTTAATAAGGTGATTGCAACAGAAAACATGTTAAAATTGTCAGAATACTTTGGAATTGTTATATAATAATAATGCTGCATGGACAATCCACACAGCATCATCTAGCCCCAAGCTAAGCAGAGCTTGTGTTATGGGTACTAGATGGCTGCGATATATTAGCTACATAGATATTTTTAATTATACATAGAAAACATCCAGAACACCCGGAATAAATATTTGCAGATCGTACAAAAAAATTTTCCAAGGCGGGAATCAAACCCGCAACCTCCTGCGTCGCAGGCTTACCATCGCCTATCACAAAATATTACCTCGTAAGTCACGCTCGTGAGGAAGGTGCCCTACGATGCACTGCTCTGCGTCAATCAACCTGAGGCATACAGGTGTTAAATCTCTCATATGCCTGTAATTACACCGGCACCCACACTCTTGAAACCAGAACACGCTGCGTTGCTTGGCAGCTGCAATAGGCATGGTGGTAGTATTTCCCCGGACGAGCCCTTCACTAAGAGCTTTACTACTCTCTGTGTGTATGCAGTGTGTAAAATAAAACTTTTTTCTACGATATTCAAATGTTTCAGATAGAAATAAGCGAAGCAGAGAGTATAGAACGACCAGCGCACTGGAGGTCACATTACTCTGAGTCTGACGTCACGCCGGATTATGAAATACCACCGTATCATAGAGGGCTTCCTAGGCAAGTTTTGGATTACTACTTCTTCATACACGATTCACACACTCAGCTGGTTTCTCTGCACCGGCTCTAGGTATACAGGGTGTAACATTTAGATCGGTCAGTATGGGAAAGTCTGAAACTATAAGACATACGAAGTTCTGGTCTTAGGAACCATGCCGTTAATTTTAGTAACAAAGAAAACTGCATTCATACATTTAAAAAAACGTGTGCTTGGGAGTCGAACCCAGACGTTTTGGACAATAAAACTAACACTATTTCTATTTATATATCGATTCTGTAAGCCTTAAGCAGTAAATGATACTATGAAGCATGATGTCTAAAATAAATCAAATACATTGTTTTAATATCTTTTAATTTAATTTAGTAGGTATTCGAAATGGTTACCATTTTTTTCAGTACAACATTTAACTCGTTTTAATACAAGTTTTTTTTTCAATATATGAATGCAGTTTCCCTTGTTACTAAAATCGATGGCATGGTTCCTAAGAACAGATCTTCGTATGTATTATAGTTTCAGACTTTCCCCACAGACCGATCTAAATGTTACACCCTGTATAGGTCATCTTCTCTGCTAAGGGAACAATAATGTTACAGAAGAGCGGACTACCTCCGCAGTATCTCGATGCCGGCCGGCCCCCTTCGCGCTGTACCACCCGCACCCCGGGCTGGTGACAGTGACGTCACCAGCGACTTCAGTGTAGTCACCTTCGACGCACAGACAATCACTGTGCCGATCAGTGTGTGTGTTTGTATTATGGTTGGGTAAGTGGATACGAAAAGATATGGACAGCTACATACAAAACATCATTGAAGGGAAGGTAGAAGGAACGCGAGGGAGAGAAAAGCCAAGAATAAGCTATTTGAGCCAGATAAAGGAGAAGGTGGCTGTCATGTCGTACAATTGCATCAAACCAAAAAAAAGTTCAAGCTGATAGTGTGCTCTTTGAAATATGATAGCTACCATGACATCCAAATTTACAACGTAAATAAAAGGCTTCATCATCTGGCTGTAGTAAATGGATGGATTAAGTATTTAGATATAAATTCCCATTGGGAGCACAGTGACAATAAAGTTATTAACTCTGCGTACTTGACTGCTAAAATAAACTACTCCTTACAAACATATCAAAATACAAGTACGCTTCACCAAATAATATGTAGCCAAAACATTGAAAAGCTTGATGAGAACGTAGAAATAAAGAAGGATTTTCAAAAAACGGGGCTGGTCAAAGAGCTGACTTAAAGAAAACACAAAATAGAAGTTTAAAAATATACCACCAAAACGTCCAAGGAATGGTGGAAAAGAAGCTTTTGTTAAGCTTATTATTAGAACAAGAGGATATTGATATTTTTTGTGCAACGGAATCCTGGTTGCAGGAAGAACAGTTAAGTTCATACGTTCTAGACAATTATAAAATTGTGACTGCAAACTGTAGAAGATTGTTCATTCGTGGAGGTACTGCTATAATAGTTAAAAATAACATTAAAGCCAATTCAAGGCCTGATATTTGTAACCTAAATGTTGAGAAAGAATTTGAAATAAGTTGTATTGAAATGAAAAAACTAATCATCGTTGTTGTATATAGATCACCATGTGCTGATAAAAATCTTAAGGTGTTTTTAGATAAATTGGAGATATGCTTAGAAAAACTAACAAGTAAAACAAAACTTCCCAAGGACATCATAGTATGTGGGGATTTTAACGCACACTTCTCAATTTTTGATGAAAGTGGAAGTAATCAAAGTAAACTACTTATTGATTTGCTAGGCTGTTATGGACTTAAAAGACAGATTTTTGGTGTAACGAGAATGACAAGCGATACATACACTTGTATCGACAATATTTTTACAAATGTCGAGGTTTCAAAAGCAGAAGTTATAACTGGTGTAAAATCAGATCATTTTGCACAATATATTATAATAAATGATAAATGCGGCCAAAATAATATATGTTGTGATGTATATCATATTAAAAAGAGAATCCTAAATGATAGTTCCTTAAATCGACTTAAGTTAGCAATAAAAAACGAATTCTCAAATTGTCAACTGCTAAATTTTAATATTTTTTTGTATCGTTCTTAAGGATACTGAATGGAGCTATGCCAGTTAAAACTATTTGTAAAAGAGTGAAAAGGTCATTCAACGACTGGGCGACGGTGGGTCTTAGAGTATCTCAAAATCATATGAAAGAACTTTATAATTACCTAGCCATCACAAATGATCAAAGTCTTAGAATTTATTTAAGTAAATATAGTAAAATTTTTAAAAACTGTTGCCACATGGCTAAGAAAATTCATATCCGGAACAAAGTACTAACCTCAAATAATGTTATTAAATCTACTTGGAGTATTATAAAGATAGAGACAGGGAAACAATCCACAAACAACAATGCGATAGAATATTTAAAAGGCTACCAAAATGAAACTCTTAAGTCACCATCTGAAATTGCCAATCATTTCAATGACTTTTTTACACAAATAGCAACAACATTGACAAAAGATCTAGTAAAGTCGGAAAGTAGATCAATGAAATATATTAATAAGTTTGTACCCCCAAATTCTAATTTATTCGACCTCAACGATATTACCCCGGCTTGTGTCGTTAATATTATTAATCAATTAAAATGTAAAAACTCATGTGATCTTTGGGATGTATCAATTTCGCTAATAAAAAATATTAAAAACGAAATAGCTTCACCTTTGGCAATTGTTATAAATAAGTGTATTCAAAGTGGCCATTTTCCAGATGAGCTTAAATTAGCAAAGGTGATTCCACTGCACAAAAAAGGCTCTCATTCTGACGCAAATAATTATAGACCAATCTCTCTTTTGCCAGTTTTTAGTAAGATTTTCGAAAAATATATTTCAATTGAACTTTATAAATTTGTTGAAAGAAACTCAATTTTAAATAACAGACAGTTTGGATTTCAAAAAAATAAAAACACCAGCCAGGCGATAGCTTCCTTGATAGAGAGAGTCTTATGGGATTTAGATAGCCGTAAAAACACATATGGTCTATTTTGTGATTTATCAAAGGCTTTTGATTGTGTCTGTCATAAAATTCTTTTGTTAAAGCTAGAACACTATGGTATTAGGAATAAAGAACTATCCATTCTTAAGTCCTACTTAGATAATAGAAAACAAGTTTTAAAATGTAATGAACAAACGTCCGATGCGCATAATGTAACGATGGGAGTTCCTCAAGGGTCTATTTTAGGACCACTGTTATTTATACTGTACATAAATGACATTGTTGTGTGTGTTGAAAATGATATGAATATAGTCCTATTTGCCGATGACACAACTGTAGTAATAAGTGATAAAAACAAAGTAGATCTAAGTTTAAAACTAGACAAGTTTATACATAATTTAAAGGACTGGTTCAATGTCAATAACCTTATACTAAATGTAGAAAAAACCAATATTGTAAGATTTTTCTTGGGACATGATGGACATGATAATAAATTGATAGAGAATACAATTGATAAACATTTTTTGACAACACTTGACAACATAAAGTTTTTAGGTATATACATTGACAGTAAATTAATTTGGGATAAGCATATTGACACTCTTGTTGGGAGACTAAAAACGGCAGTATATGCAATTAAAACAATGAGACAGCTAAGCGACGCTAAAACTGCAAAAACTGTTTATCATGCATATTTTCACTCCATTATGTCGTATGGAATTCTCGCATGGGGAAATGCCTCTCAATCACACAGAGTTTTCATTTTGCAAAAGAGAGCAATACGATCTATTTTGCAATTAAAAGGTCTAGAGTCATGTAGACAAAAATTTAGAAAACTAGGAATAATGACAATGGTTGGAGAATTCATTTATCAGAATATTATGTATGTAAAATTAAATATTAATAAGTTTGACTTTAAAACTGATATCCATGACTACAACACTAGAAATAAAAATACCATTTGCCTTCCAAGACATAGATTGACCAAAGTTGGTAAAAGTTTTATATGTTTAGGTGTTAAGCTATTTAATAAATTATCCCATGATATGAGGAGTTTAGGCCATGCTGACTTTAGTTTAAGGGTTAGGGAGCTATTGTTAATGAAATCGTATTATACTCTTGACGAAGCTCTAGCTGATGACTTAAATACGCCATAAATATTATGGTTTGCTCTACTCTGTACTGTGATGTACCTAATCTATTTTTTTTTTTTTCTCGTTGGTTTTTTTGTGATTTAATTAATTTAAATTTAATTCTTTTGTTTCCTAATTTAATTTTTGTGTTTGACATTTTATTGTATTTTTTTTGACATTTCCAAGTGTATCTTAAATGTTATCTTACTGGAATAAAAATAAATGAAATGAAATGAAATGAAACCCCCGACATGAGCTAAGCTCTTTTTAATGAGAAAGAAAGAGAGAAGGGGATACGAATATGCAAAATTTCTAGTTGGCTCTGTCGGAAGACCAGCGTTGGTTGTAACGTGTTTACAACTGGCTCATGCTGAGACAAAGACCGTTTTGTGACTCAAAATATGTCTTTAATTTTTAATACTTACATTATTATTGGTTTTCGTTGTTTTGAGTTACAAATTAAATATTCTCATTCTCATTCATTCATTCAATATGCTTAGTATGATTTCTTTCTGAGTAAAAGAGGGTTGAAGGTTGATTTAATCCAAAAAGTAGACGCTTCCCCTGATCAGGTACTTTTAGATTGATTTCGCGAATACATAGAGCAGTCAAAGATTGTTATCTTTATTTTTTTTCGCTACTGCTGGCGGAACAAGCACCTGATGTTAAGTGGACTTATAACAAAGTTATAAGTCATGCACGTTAGGTACGTGCCTTACAAGACACTTCCCTACGTCCAACAACCTGAGAAATACAGATGTTAAGCCTCATGTGTCTGTAGTGTTACTGGCACCCACACTCTTCAAACGGGAACACGCTGCGCTACTTAACGGCAGAAATAGGCATGGTGGTAGTACTTCCCCGGACAAGCCCTTCACAAAGAGCTCTACTACTGGTGCATTTCCTCAGTCGCCTCTTCGACATCCACGGGAAATATTGGAGCATTTCCTTCGTGACATTTCGCAAGCCTATTGCCGCTGCTGGAGTACTAACTGGTTTCTTCACAGTTCTTTCTTGCCTTGTGACCTTACAAACTGTTAAATATAAAGTTTATTGTTTCAGCTATCTGATATTTGGCTCAATGTTATTTGGCATGTGGGAGAAATGGGACCAGCTCGACGGAGCCTACTTCTGCTTCATATCACTAAGCAGGTACACAAACCATCACATTCCTACAAATACAAATACATATGTTTAATTTCCAAAAGAAAGTGTTAACAAAGATAAAAGTCGACTCTGTCTCCTGTTTTAGTTTATAAGAAAACTGTGTTACAGAACTGTGTTTTTTAACTGTGTTTTGTATGAAACTTTGTCAATTTTAAACCGATCGGGCTGAGACTGCATGCATAAAGCTACTATGATTTATCCCGAAAAAGTAACGGGAACGGGAAAAAACTGCCACGCAGGCGAAGCTGCGAGCGGCCGCTAGTCACAATTAATTTTCATTTCAAACTGTAGCATCATAATACAAAAAACTCATAGTAGACGCATATTTAAGCTATCTTACAAAACACATGCCTATTCACAAAAGTTATGCCATCTCACAAAAATTATGCCAACAAAATACCTTTGTTTTTCAGTATTGGCTTCGGTGACTTTGTCCCCGGAGAGAGGGTGTACACGCCCCGAATCCAGACTTCCTTCATAGTCTGCTCCTTGTACCTCATGCTGGGTATGGCTCTAGTAGCCATGTGCTTCAATCTCATGCAGGTAATTCATCAAAATGTGATATCCTTATAACGCCTTATTATTTTCACTAAGGACATTCACTATGGTATGGGGTTCTTCAAGAGGGGCGTTTTAAAATTTTGAAAGGGTCGGCAACGCGCTTGTAATTCTTTTGGTGTTGCAGGCGTCCATAGGCTACGGTAACCACTTTCCATCAGGTGGGCCAAAAGCTTGTTTGTCAACTCTGTTGTATAAAAAAAAAACGCCGATAGGCTTGCAACCTGTCACGTATGGAGTATCAACTACTGCAAAATGTGGATACGTACCAAATGTAATATTTGGTCATACCTCTAACTATCTTCATTAGCCATCCACAGAGAATCTTCAGTCGGTACTCTATTACTAAAAGACCTGAGGGGATATCTACCGAGCCTGAAAATTAAAGTCGTGAAGTTATTCTTATTTCATTCTTATCAAAGAAAATCCGGTCGCGGGAATAGAACTGAGTGAATTAAATAATGAATAATAAATAAATAAATAATGCTGGACAATCCACACAGCATCATCTAGCCCCAAGCTAAGCAGAGCTTGTGTTATGGGTACTAGATGACTGATATACTTAATACAATACTATATTACATATATAGATATTTTTTATTATACATAGAAAATACCCAGAACACCCGGAACAAATATTTGCAGATCGTACAAACATTTATCCCAAGGCGGCAATCGAACCCACAACCCTTGCGTCGCGGGCGGACATTCGCCCACCGCGCCACATCGGTCGTCAGATAATTATTACCAAGAGATATTTTTACAGGATCAATTTCATGGCTTACATTTTGGTTACAGGAGCAAGTAATACACTATTTTGCTGGTATGAAACGAGCATTACAAAGGATCTGCAGATGCAAGAGATAACACTTTATTTGTTATAAGTTTAGTTATAGGATTTTTAACTTTATATGAATTTTAATAAAGACTTTATTTCTATAAGATTTCATGCCAGTGTACAAATTTATTGCAGCAAAATCTATGCTAATCTAAATAATAATAAACCGGCCAAGTGAGAGTCGGACTCGCACACGAAGAGTTCCGTGCCGTTATCTATAAGAACTAAGAACAGCACAAAAATCTTGTATCAAAGCCCCCTTAAAACATTTATTTATATTCTGTTTTTTAGTATTTATTTGTTGTTATAGCGGCAACAGAAATACATCATCTGTGAAAATTACATCTCTCTTACTATCACGATTCATGAGATACAGCCTAGTGACAGACGGACAGACCGACAGCGGAGTCTTAGTAATAGGGTTCCGTTTTATCCTTTGGGTACGGCCCCTTAAAAACCTTAGTAGGTCCTTATCTTTAGAGTATAAAATGTATAAATATATTTTCTGAGTTTTTTGTTCACTGAATGAACAAAGCGTCTCTGCTTCAAGGCTGGCAAAGCTATTTTCTTCTGTCAGTTTGTTAGTATTTCTCTACAGGCCGTATTTTACAACCGAACTGTAAAAAACTTCATGTACAGGTTTTACGACATCTTGGCCTTCGGGGATTTTTGATTAGAGGTTTATTTTCTCTAAAAAGGGCCAAAAAGAAGATCGTTATTTCAATGTTATTTAAAGGTGGTAATTTTGGGGTTATGTTGGTCTCATAAACATTTAGTGTAGATTTAAGGGAAACATTTTCGTTTTACATCCGGATGCGACTTTTATAGATGCCACAAGATGCTACTCAAGTAATGTTGGTTAAAATGACACTTTACTTACGCAAAAGTACTAAAAATAACACAAGAAATACATTATGGAAATGCTTCCAAAGATGACAGAAAATGGATCGGTTCCTAAATTACAAGCATTGCTTGGTTTGGGGCTATAATACCCCCTCCATGGTAGCGTTAAACGTTTAACGCAACCTTGTTGGAAGTCACATAAGAAGTATTAGGTACTTCAAAAAACTCATCTTTGTCTAACATTATAACGCATAGCCTATAAACCACTGGTCATCTTGAAATCTTGAGGTTGTTATTGTTTTGGTATGTATAGGTATACAAGAAATGGAATAGTTTAAAGCGCTTTATTTTGTTTACCAAAAATATCTCCGTTATTTACTCTAACTCGTCTCATTTTACAACACCTAAAGCGTTCTTTCTAAACCGTAAACCAGAGAGGGCTAAACAGCGAGGCACGGTAAAGTGCAGTTAAAACGACAAAGTCCCATTGTCGAAGCAGTTGCGCTGAAATATTCATTTGAAGTACCTTTGCAATGTACGGGAGAGTTCTAAGCACCGGTTACTGATGTGGAGTTGTGTTCTAACGTACCCCACGAGAGGGGAAATATAGAACTAATTTCTTATTTTCCATCAAGCCAAAAAATCTTATAAAACAAAGCGCGCGCAACTTCGTCCGCTTGAAGCTATATTTTTACAAACTTCAACCCCCGCTGTACCCCTTTAGGGGTTGAATTTTGGAAATTCTTTTCTCAGTAGACTTTGGACCTTACGCACCAAAACAAACATAGCCTGAAAACTTCAAGTCTCTAGGACCAGCCGTTTTGACTGTGCGTTGTCTATTTATCATTCAGTCAGCCAGTATAAACATCCTTCTAATTGGTATAGTATCCACCTGATGCTAAGCAGTTACTTCTGTAACTAACGTAATGCATGTTCACGGAGCACACGCCAATGCACGGTAAAATCTTCCAATTATGTAGTAAAAAAATTATAACATATTCTTCTTCATGGCCCGTGTTCGTTTCGACTGACGAGTTTGCCAGTGTGTAATATAGATATTGAAATAGTTAAAAAAATGTAAAGAAAAGATAAAATAGAAAAGAAGGAGTAATAGTAAAGGGCTTGTCCGGGGAAGTACTACCACCATGTCTATTGCAGCTGTCAAACAGCGCAGCGTCTTCCGGGTAGTTAGATGTTAGATGGATTGGGTGTAGGGGAGATGTTATAATGTCAGTTCATAGTATGCACTACAAATAGTATGAACGTGTTGTACGTTGTATGTTATTATCCCTCTGATACGGCGAGTATTAGTTATTCTAGGTAAGGTTTATTCTTCGCGAGTGCACTTACCATCATTAGTGCTTCAGAATGCACAGGTAGTGCACTATTTTTCAGGGTCCTGTGGGATTGAAATAAAGCCTTTCAAAACAGTAAAAACCTTTTCCAGGACTCAAAACCCCAGGTAGGTTGAAGGGTTCATCTCCGCCGAGAACAAACATTTGTGAGTTTGTCCTTTGGCTGGGTGCTAGAAAATATTATCCTACTTAAAAGCGCAAATAAATAAATAAATAAATAATGCTGGACAATCCACACAGCATCATCTAGCCCCAAGCTAAGCAGAGCTTGTGTTATGGGTACTAGATGATTGATATTCTTAATACAATATATTATATATTGTATTAAGATATTTTTTATTATACATAGAAAATACCCAGAACACCTGGAATAAATATTTGCAGATCGTACAAACATTTATCCCAAGGCGGGAATCGAACCCGCAAACCCCTGCGTCGCAGGCGGACATTTGCCCGCCGCGCCACAGCGGTCGTCGCAAAAGTTTGTAAGTATGGATGGATGGATGTTTGTTAATCTTTCACGCTCTAACCAGTAAACAGATTTGGATGAAATTTGGAATAAACATAGATTATAACTTGGATTAACATATAGGCTACTTTTTATCCCGAAAAAATAACAGGAACGAGAAAAAAACTGCCACGCGGGCGAAGCTGCGAGCGGCCGCTAGTAAGTTTATAAATGACGGAATCCTGAGGGAAAAATAAAATACGACCAAGTTGAGAACCGTTAATTTTTATGAAGACTCTTAAAAACTACGGAACCTCTTTAAAAATACTCTTTTCCGTGCAATCACCCTTTATCACATACACTCCCAAGTCAATGAAACTTGAGGAACAGCGGCCATACGTCTAAAGTTTGCGCTTTACTGCAATGATCTACAATTGGTTACACTACATGTAAAGCTGTGATGGGTCGGCTTGGAACCGGCTAGGCTTTACTACCGAAACACTCGATTGGGTAATGATGGGGCTATTGCCCAATGGAGTGTTTTGGTAATAAAGTAATATTATCCTCGATCTCAACCACACCACAAACACTTGTGTGGTAAACATAAATGTTTGTTCTCTGTTTCGGTGCTATATTATATTCTAAGGCCCGCTTGCACGACGATCACTAAATGTATAACGATTACGCACGTTATCTTGGTAAACGTGATTAGCTAAATAAAATCAAAAAGTTTTTACAAAAAAACCGTACATAACTATTCTATCAGTCCTCATATGTTGAGTAAAATATCTACAAATGTTTATTGACCAAGCAAGTCTCAGTTTCGAAATTGGCCAAAAACGCTTTTGTCCGGCTGTCTGTTATCGCCTACAGGTCATGAAAATTGACACACAAGTTCCTTGTTTAAATGCTTAAGCTAAAGGGCTTAAGGGTCTGATATCACCGCCGCGCCATCACCGCGTCTCTATAAAAGCTGAACTGACGAAAGCTGACGCGTGCGAGCAATTGTGATCATACCTTGTACGGCTCACTTGCAATGGCCCTCGATTTATTCGTGCACTTTTTACATTCACAAGCCGCGGGGCACAGGCAGCGGGGCACAGGCCGCGGGGCACAGGCCACGGGGTGCGGGAAGGGGTACAGACTGCAGGGAACAACTTTATCGTTCTTTGTGTGTGCAATGAGGCAGAAGTGGACATATGCCTTTACTGACTGGAAGTAGTTTTATATTGTAATAGTTTTTACAAATGGACCCGTGTGTCTTTGATCAAAAGAGCCAAAACTCGATCTGTAGCCACTTGGTAAGATATTTTTTAGGGTTCCGTACCAAAAGGGTAAAACGGGACACCCTTCAAACCGGAACACAGCAAGCTGCTTGGCCACAGAAATAGGTACGGTGGTAGTACTTTCCCGAATTAACCCCTTTCACAAAGAGCTCCTACTTTAGTACCACTTATAAGAAAGAAAACAGGAAATAACTTCACAAATAACCCGTAGTGTAGATATATCCTAAGGTTTCTTGGTACCAAGTACCTCTTAAGACTCTTTGTGGATATCAAAGGTTGCAAGCATATTGCCTCTGCTAGAATACAAACTGGATTCCAAACGATATTTTCCTTTATCGTTTGAAAGCACTGGCACACACATTTTTGAATAGAAAAAACTGTTAATGCGTGATCGGGTTCAAACCCATGATATTAGGATCAGAAGAGTCTTCTTCTTCTTCGCTTCCACTAGGCCACCAGAGCGTTTCTATTACTATTATTGCAGTCACGTTTTACGTAATCATGATGCTGGAATGTAATATTATAGAGTGGTTTTAAGCTGTCTTAAATAATTGTAAATCGTCCTCAACTTTACAATTTAATGGAAATATTTTGTTATGAAACCCGAGTTTAAAGCGGTTTCTGTCTCATTTAAATATTTAGCGGTATTATAAAATGGTTAATGCTAACGGGTTTTATGTTAAACAGTTGTTTAATTTCTAGTTATATTACTGGCTAAATTGTTTTTGGGATTATAATTAATTGTACAAATATACAAACCTAGGTAACACGTGTTTTTGCTCACGTACTATATTAATGATAAAAGTCTAAAACTGGTCTAATAATTTCAATTATATTTCTAATAATAAAATCCATATACACAACGAGGTTCCAACCCTTTTCAATTCAATTCAATTAATTTATTTTTCAGATTGTCACATCCATTTGTTAGTAGCTCTTATTTTAAAACTTAAATACTATTGTTAGTAGGTACACAGAGAAATACAGAGAACTACAAAACAATAACTTAAAAAATTACGGACCATTCGGACTAGATTCGGACTTTATAAAGAGGCTGTTGTTACTGGGTCACTAACTGGGCAACAGGTAAGAGTTTTACCTCCCAGTGACTGAAAAAGCCCGAATCTAATCGATTAGCCACAACGGCCAGCATACTATTATTTTGCTATTATTTTGTCTCGATTATTCTGGTTGGCATCCACACCTGTCTACACTAAGAGTAGGTAGGTATATTAATAATCAGTTTATTTCTTTCTTATACGTGTATTTGTTTGAATATGCCTATCTGTCCTGCTTATTTCTTTCTGTTTGTTATTTGTGGTGTGTCTATCAGTGTTCATGTGTCAAATAAATATTCTGTCAATTTATTCTATTCTAACCCACGAACTTAAGGATTAGTAAGCGGAGCTTCCACTAGACCACGGTATTGACGTTTATCAAGGTGAATATTCAAATAAATATATTTTGTGGATTTTTTTAAGCAATATCATCTAGCCTCAAATTAAGTACTATGGGAACCAGATGACCTTTTTTAAATTGTAAATACAATATAACAAATATAACATAACACCCAAACAGAGTAAAAATATCTACGAGTATGTTCATCACATAAATGTTTTTACCTCGGTGAAAATCGAACTCACAACCACAGTATTTTGTAGTTAGCAGATCTACTAAGCTGTGAGGATAGTCATGCCAATGAATGACATAGTTTTTTTATTAAAATCCTATTTCATCGCCTTTTCCGCATAAAAAGTGCAAGTTAACCCGTTTACCTCTGATTTACCCTCACAATACCCACAAGAATAGAACCTGCCAATAACTAATGCGATATCCATAGTGGCCTCGCCTCTGCCAGACCGAGCAGTGTGAATTGAGCTTCTACCTGTTGATAGAGTTGTGCTGTTATTTATTTAAGCCGAAAGATTGCCGAATTGAAACCAGCCAGTCACGTCAAAGATTTTTATAACTAAAAACACGCAGCTCAGTTAGTAGCAGTAGTAGAGTTTTCAGTGAAGGGTTTGTCCGGGTGCGTACTACCACCATGCCTATTGCAGCCGCCAAGCAGCGCAGTGTGTTCCGGTTTGAAGGGCGTGGGTGCCGGTGTAATTACAAGCTTGACACCTGCATGCCTCAGGTTGATGGACGCTGAGTCGCTGGTCGCTGGTCGCTGGTCTTCCTTCTGTGCTGTAGGTTGTAGGTTGTAGATGATGCTGTGTGGATTGTTCAGCATTATTATTATTAGTAGACGGACGTTTCGGTTTCATGTCTCGTTTGCCGAAACTATTAAAAGTAGTAAAACTGTCCGACCCTATTCCAAAAAGCCACGGGACCGTCGCGACCGTCAGATAAACTGACTTTGACATATTTTTCCTGTCATATTCACAATTTCGTACGTAATCAGGCAGAAAATGATTTCGGGAGGGTCTGAGATGTGGGTGAAGCGTATTTTACGAGGGAAATGGCTGAATTACGTGAAGGTTAGGTAACAGGCACAACATAAGGTCAATGTTGTCACTCTTTTATGTTATAGAGCAATGGTTACTTCGTTTAAACAATGCTGGTCTAGTGTAGCAGTTACCTACACTAGATCATCTTGTATTGTTTTGAATAAACTATTATTATTATAAAATAATGCTGGGCAATCCACACAGCATCATCTAGCCCTAAGCTAAGCAGAGCTTGTGTTATGGGTACTGGATGACTGATATACTTAATACAATACTATATTACATACATAGATATTTTTTATTATACATAGAAAATACCCAGAACACCCGGAATAAATATTTGCAGATCGTACAAACATTTATCCCAAGGCGGGAATCGAACCCGCAACCTTCTGCGTCGCAGGCGGACAATCGCCCGCCGCGCCACATCGGCCGTCGATTTATTATTATTATACTATTTATTATTTATTATTATTATAGTCGATGTATTATTATTATTATTACCTTATCTTTGGCATGCTTCACAGCTCAGTTGGTAGTAGTTTGATTTTAGTATGTTTTTTGCCTTATTATGTAAATGTACACCTATATGCCTCAGGTTGATGGACACTGAGGAGTGCATCGTAGGGCACGTTCCTAATGATCGTGACCTACGAGGCAATACTTTGTTATGGGCGATGGTAAACACTTAACATCAGGTGTGCCATCTGTTTGTTCAAGAAACAAGTCACATAAAAAACTTACTGCTTATAGAATAATAATATTTAATTTGGTTGTAATCGAACTTGCCACCTCCTCCGTGCCCGTGCCCTTACGGGGTACGACTCTGCGTCCTCCAACCAGGTGTTACACCTCATGTGACAACACAACAAACTGCTTCAAAATATAAAAAAGTATGGCGGAAGTACTTCTTTATTACACAAACATAGTTAACCTAATTTTTTCTTGGAATGAAACTGGTCCCTGGAATCACCTAGATTATAAGACATTTAAAAATAATTCTTGTGCTTACAGAATAAGGATTATTTTTATTTGATTCGCTTTAGTGAGTTTACACACGCTATGTTGCAGTTATTTGGGATGACAATTTCGATGGAGTTAGCATTCGCGTGACAAGATAAAGTTAACATTACAACCCTAATAAACTACTCTACAGATAAAATATGTAGTGTGCCAATCATTCGGCTGTGGCCTTTCTAAACGTCACGTTGGCGCGTCGGAGTATACTTTTTATAATCTAACTTGCCAGGTTGCCAGGTTAAGTTGCTAGTATTCCTAAGCACTAAATGTAATATTTGGACGTATCACTGACTATCCCCTCAAATACTCTCAAAGAATCTCGAGTAACCACTCAAAACAAAAAAAAGAGGGGATACTTACCGTGCCTGGGGATTAAAGTCATAGAGCCATTTCATTTATCACTCTATATGCAATGTTTGATATAAGAAAAAAACGAGTGTGCTTTAGACCACACGAAATACAACAGGCAGGACAATAGGCCATATGGCCGCAGTGATACCAAAGCCGCAAAAATATAGACCACACGACTGAAGTAAAACTTCTTAATATACGAAACGAAACTGGCTATGAGAGAAAGAGAGAAACAACAGTGTATTCATACCCCCTCCATGGCAATGTTAAACGTTTAACGCAACCTCGTTGGAAGGCGAATTCTTATTCGCCTTCCAACGAGGTTGCGTTAAACTTCTTACTACTACTACTAAATACTACTTCTACTGGTAATACTTCTTAGTATTACTTCAAAAAATGTGCATGAAATATGCTGCATCGACGCGCCATGGCCGAGTGGATGACGTGATATTAGTTTGTAGTTTATCAAAGCTCTAAATAGATATTATTTCTCTTTCTCAAAACAAAGAGCGTAGAGGTTTTGTACATCTAAATAATTCGTAGCATTGTCTACGAAAGCGTAGCACATGCCTACGAGAGACGTAGAGGCTTCAATTTCCTTTGTATTTTAAAATGTGCCTTACATGTATAGATACAAAGCTGAATATCGTGTGACATGGCACCGGCTACGACTGGGCATTCGATTTATGACTTCCGACTCGCTGAGTCGCGGCGTTTGTAAGTACCGGGATAAAATAGTGTGTATTCTTAGCACCAGTACTTTTACTTTGTATGTAAAATAACTTTTGCGTTTTATGTAATTTTTTTACTTTAGAAAATATCCTTTACAAGACTTGGTGATAGAACAAGCGATAGGCCATCTAAGTGGTTACCGTCAATACACTGCTTTGCGTCCATCAACCTGAGGCATACAGGTGTTAAGCCTCATGTGCCTGTAATTTGAGACCCGTTGATTCAATAATCTTCAATGTTTATTATGTTTTGGTCCTGTCAGATAAATACAAAGTACTGAAAGTTGTGGTTAAGTACCAAATGTACTGTCTAGACGTACAGTCAGCTGCACTAGAATGTATACAATTTCTAACTTTCGAAATGGTTTCACAGCGCAGTGGTGCTAAAAATGTTTACTGACACTCATTTAATAAGCGAGGTTATCAACTAATCTCATGACTTTTTAGTTTTTGAGGAGTTCATTGTTTTGCTGTAATACCATTGTGAAAGTTACAAATTGTGTACATTCTAGTGCAGCTGGCTGTACCTCTGACTACCCCCTTTAGACGTCCTCGATGAATCTCGAGTCTCTTTTTTATTAATTAGCACGATTAATACTTAGTCTTTAAAAAAATTGTTACGGAAGAGTGAGATCTCCTAACACAGGTATTTATAAACTTAAAAAGAGATTTCGTACCATATTGTAAAACTAAAGATTAAGTTACTCAATAAAACATTTGATTTGATTGATACTAAGATATCGGACTAAGATATCGGATATTCAAGATGATCCCTGCGGATATTACTGAATAAATGATTTTTGACTTTGACTTTGACTTCGGAAGGGATGTTTACCGTGCTTGGGGATTAAAGTCGTGATGTTATTTCTCTCTATTCTTTTCCTGCAAGCAACTCGTGCTAATAGTGTTGCCTTGGGTAATACTGGCTTAGTAAGCAGATTAAAGAAATACATAGTTGTGGTGAAAATAAGAGGTAAATTTTCACTAAGTAGCTTAGACGTTATTTTTATTTTTTCTGGCTTGAGATATTTTATTTCTCATAAGAATAAATTCTTTCACCGTTTCAGCGCATTTTAAGATACAACATTTCTTATCAATAAGGTTTCACATTTCAATTTACCACAAATATCTTCGCTTCGTTCGTTAAATATATATTTTATTTATCAGTTGGTTAAAAGTACTAGATGTGCTTAGTTTGGGGCTAGATAGCGATGTGTAAAACGTCCCTACATATTTATGCTTACTTAGCTTGTGTCATCTTTTGTATACCACCAGGGCCTTCCACACGTTCCGACAACAATCCATTATAATTAGGCAGCCACCATACGCCGCCCCACTGGCAGCAACTGCTAAGTAAATACTTGTAAGCTGGAACTTGGAATTGCCCTGCGAGCAATTAGCGTACGCACTGGTACACAAAACGCCACGTTTTTATTTTAGCTAAATATTTATAGCTAGGACGAGATTTCTGAACATCGGTCACAGACACTTAATTTTGTCCTGTTTTTTGTTGTTTATCTGAGTATCTGGCGTCTGTGACGGAATAAAAAAATATGTATGTAATGTAATTGTTTTGAGTATATCATACATCTAGTACCCATAACACAAGCTCTGCTTAACTTGGGGTTAGATGATGTTGCATGGTCCTACATTATTTATTTATTTCTTCATTTTTTACTAATAGATTGACGTCTACAAAACGCGCGTTAGTCTTCCCAGTGCGTGACAAACTGCAAGTTAGCAAGTCAGGCTGCCGTCTTGTATTGAACGTCGATGTAATATTGGTTATAGCGAGACAATACTGCGTTGTCTGGGGGTTTGTGTACCTCTAGTATGTCTTGATGCTTTGACATAACATACAGACTAATTGCTTTCAGGTCAACAAGGTATATTGTCACACTGGAATACATACGGCTGTTATACATAGCTAGGTAAAGTTCGGAAATTCAGTATATATAGTTGCTTAAAGTATATAATAAACCCAAAAATTATATCCCCGAGTGAGATTTGAACCCACGACCTTCCCCTTGATACGGGGATGCGATAACTGCACGATCTGCAGATTCACGTTGCACGTTGAAACGATGTAGATATAATAAATAAATAATGCTGGACAATCCACACAGCGTCATCTAGCCCCAAGCTAAGCTGAGCTTGTGTTATGGGTACTAGATGACTGATATACTTAATACAATACTATATTACATACATACCCAGAACACCCGGAATAAATATTTGCAGATCGTACAAACATTTATCCTAAGGCGGGAATCGAACCCGCAACCTCCTGCGTCGCAGGCGGACATTCGCCCGCCGCGCCACATCGGTCGTCAAGTATATATTATATAGTAAGTAGAGATCAAGTAATCCATTTTTTTTAAGTTACGTAAAATTAACTATAAACTTAATTTGAACCAGGGGTAACCTGATAAAACTTTCAAAATCAGAAAATTTGTAACTTCAGTTTTTTGGCATAAACTTTCTCAATTTTCGCACAAACTTTAAAAACTATTAATTAGCAACCTCGAAGACCTCAAAGCCTGCCTTTTAACGTTCGTAATTACAAATGGAGATTATGAAGATGGTGCAATGGACGCTCCGACCTAGCCCGGGGGAGCAACTTAATAACTAGACCAGGAGACAGCGAGCTATTTATTTAAAAACCAAAGTTATGTAAATCGGTATTGTCGTTTTCGAGTTTTTATAAGACTAACAAGCTAATAGATAGCCTAAGTGGAGTGTCACGCAAAATCACGAATCTTACTATTCTAAAATATTACATGTATACGTGTATACTAGCTACCTACTTCATACCCTCGGCCTGGTTCCATGTTGCTATACCCTATTCAGGGTCCATGTGATACCTACTCACACATTAGAACAATGTTTCTATTCAACCTAAAACATGTGAAAGCAATAAATGTATTGAGTATTGTATGTGTATGTTGTATGTATTGTTTGTTGTGTTGTTGTATTTGTATTGTAATAATAATATGTTGTAATGTATCTCATAGGCGCATGCAAATTGCTTGAAATAAACGTTTTTTTTTATTGAGTTTTTTAGAGTTGTATCAAAGTCAAAGTCAAAAATAATTTATTCAGTAATATCCGCAGGGATCATCTTGATACGTCTTAAATCCAGGTGAATCTAAACGCCAGTTCCTCGCGACCAAGCCTAGAAGAACCGCCAAGAAACTTACGGCTTGGTTCCTACCTTGGTATTCATTTGAATGTAACGGCGAGCTCCCGCACTATAAGTTCCAAGACGAAGCCAGTGATAAAATAACCGACAAGTACCAGGGGGTTATGACAGATCTAGGGATCGCCCGCGGCTTACATTTTTCATCTCAGCGATAGCGACGAAATATGGGTTTACTTCAAGGTTTTGTGGGTTAAACGGGATTGTGTGAGGTAATAGATGGGAGACCTTTTTTATGAAAGCCATATAATAGAAGGGTCTTTAGCTATCAATTTGTTATTGGATCAAAATAATTTTATACGTTTTTATATGAGGCTATGTTAGGCGTGGTTCCAGCTCAGAACAGGAGCTCTTTTATACTTTCCAAGAGTCCAGAACTCCTGTGTACTAAACATTCACAGAACTGCGTGGTGACCAACCGTCCCTAACTTAAGGATGTCTGTGTCCAGCAGCAGTTAGGGTTAGGGGTTATTTAGGGCAGTCACACACTAAACAGCCGGGCAAGTTTTGTCAATTTATTTATATAAATTCAAATTTTATTCGACGACTAATGTGGCGCGGCGGGCGAATGTCCGCCTGCAACGCAGGAGGTTGCGAGTTCGATTCTCGCCTTAAGATAAATGTTTGTACAATCTGCAAATATTTATTCTATCAGTCATTTAGTTCCCATAGTAAAAGCTATGCTTAGTTTGAGGATAAATGATCTTGTGTAAAAATGATTGTTTTTTTGGTTTACAAGATCTTTTGTTATTTAAGATTCCCTTTTTACTATAGTAATATCTCGACTAGGTGTGCAAGCAAAGCATATACAGAACCCGCCTTGCAGATTCAGTGAAAAGATTTCAATTCAAAGCTAGAGAGGGGTTTATGCGGCCGTAAAGTCTTTATGGTGTTTCGCTCGTTTTTATGTTACTACCACCAGTCTAGTCTAGACAATACAGGCACAGTATACAACATTACACAAACAATAATGATATTTTGTAGAGTTTTTAGTCCCAAAAATTATTACCTCAAGTGAAATTTGAACCCACGACCCTCCCTTGATACCAACTGCGCTATCGAGAGCTCAATGATACCTGAAGAAATAAGCCTTGAGATGTTTCTAATAGGGTATTTTATTGATTCAACTGAATGCATTTATTATCGAGCAGGCTTTGATAGTATATCATCACTTTTTTCACTTTTTCATTTCATTTCATTTCATCAAGCATGTAAATGTAACCATGGCCGCTAAAGTACCGTATTAAAATATCTCAAGGCTTATTTCTTCTGGTCCGATTGAACTCTCGATAGCGCATCCCCATACTAAGAGGAGGGAGTGGGTTCAAATCCCACTCGAGGGAATAATTTTTGGGATTATCTATATAAAATGTTTGTGATTTCCTTAAGTGCAGGTAAACACTATAGAAATATTAATTAATAATATATAATAACACAGCTACTTAGCGGAAGAAATACGCATGGTGGCATAAATTGCATGCAACTGAAGAACTTAACTGGTTTAAGGAAGTTTCAATTTCCTCCAGCAAGTTTTAAAATGCGCTTCGACGCGCTTCGTCCCGCGCCGGCAAGTGTGAATCGTACATTAGTGTAAGTACCACGATAATGTCGTTTAAAGTTTTTAAAAGTAGATCTACTGCTTCTAATGATTTATTTTCACTGTGATAATAGGCTTTATGCAAATTCTAAGAATACCCAGACGAGGTTTTGAGTTTTGCCCAAATCTGGTTAAAATATTGCCGAGTAAAGTGTTTGAAGAGAAAACTATGCCGAAATACAAACTGTCTAAGTTTAGATATATTTGGTATTTTACAGTTTACTAAAACATTTGCATATGTAGAAGTTGAACAAATAGAAACTATCGTTAAACTATTTGACTGCTGTAAATCTGTGGGTTACTGGTTTGTCGTTGGAATTCTTTTTCAGGTTTTAGTGCTAACATAACTCAAGCTGAGTTATGGCGAGGAATATTCCAGAACGTTCCTGTGTAAATTGATTTATATTAGCATTATACTAGCTGACGAAAACTGGAACAACAAAATAATGATGAGCATAAACCCCAAACTAAGCATCACTTGTATTAGGGAATCAGCAAACTTATAGAATACTAGCAGCCGCTCGCAGCTTCGTCCACGTGGCAGTTTTTCCCGTTCCCGTTAATTTTTCGGGATAAAAAGTAGCCTATATGTTAATCCAAGTTATAATCTATGTTTTTTCCAAATTTCATCCAAATCGGTTTACTGGTTAGAGCGTGAAAGAGTAACAAACATCCATCCATCCATACTTACGAACTTTCGCGTTTATAATATTAGTAGGACTAATGAACGACGCGCGACTTCGTCTGCGTGAAGTTATTTTCCTACAAACTTCAACCCCCGCTTTACCTGTTTGGAGATTAAATTGCGGAAATTCCTTTCTTAGTGCACCTCTACGCACTACAGATGAATAGGTATACCCCGAAGTTTTATGTCTCTACGAGTAGTGGTTTAGGCTGTTTGTAGTCTTTATGTCAGTCAGTCAATCAGTCTGAACAAAAATAATAATAATAATAATTATGCTGGACAATCTACACAACATCATCTAAGCTAAGCAGAGCTTGTGTTATGGGTACTAGATGACTGATATACTTAATACAATACATTACACACATAGACATTTTTTTATTATACATAGAAAATACCCAGAACACCCGGAATTAATATTTGCAGATCGTACAAACATTTATCCCAAGGCGGGAATCGAACCCGCAACCTCTTGCGTCGCAGGCGGACATTCACCCGCTGCGCCACATCGGTCGTCATACGTCATCTTATTATTGAAACTGAGACGAGATAGACTAGAATTTAGTTGACGAAATCGGCCTGTCTGAAATGTCAGTTTAAAAAAATATTTTTTGGAGAATATATTAAGAGAATTGAGTTTCAGACCAAATTGACACCAGTATCGCTAAGACTAATAGCTCTTTCTGACCCAAGCGATTAAGTTAACAAACTAATTGGTTTAGATACTCGATATTTAGAACAACATAAATGAATATACATTTCACCATTCAATTAGTGATACAAGTACTAATAGCTTTCTGTCATTGTTTAATTATTTTTGATTAATCAAATAGAATCATTTAGAAAAGACCTTAATACATAGCAGCAGAATACATATTAGGACTTCATAAACTACCTAACCCATGCCCACTTCGTTGGGCGGTAAACGTTGTTCTATCTCTCTAACCTTTCGTCCAAATTATATGCAGTAAAAGGAAAAAATCTTTTGTCTTAAACTCTTGAGACGTTAAATTTACTTATTTTTATAAGAACTTATAATTATTGATAATATGAATAATTTATAATTATTGATTATATGAATAATCATCATAATTATTGGATTTTTTTAATTTAAAATACTACTTTTCTGACTTAAATATAAAAATTAGACACATGCTGTACTTGACTTTTTTGTAGGCATTACCAAGCTCTACAACTTTTCTTATCGTTAAGGCAGCGTTCGTAAGAAACGTTTTCATTTGACCGTTTTTTCTCCGACTTACTTTGCGAATCTGGCAACCACGAAAAAGAAAAAGACTTCAAAAAAAACAGCCACGTTATTTGTGAGTGACATATGCCTATAATATCACTCACAAATGTCGTGGCCTTCTATTGGTAAAAGAATCTTCAAAATCGGTTAAGTCGATCCGGAGTTCACCCCCTACAACCTCACGAACTCACAAACTTTACTTTTTTATGTACTTCATGTATATACATGAAGAAAGCTCAAAACCGTTAGGAAACTTAAAGCACGCTTCAGCAGACATCACCAGACTGATGATGATACATGAAACCAATAAAAACATTCAACAACGTAATTCCACAATCTCACAAAATATTTCGGCCATAAAACTTCACACAAAAGGTGTATAATGAAACCTTTTCAATGAACACGTAGCCCAAGTTGACATTGAATTTGGGGATAAAAAGCTTTCCCGGTTCGGATACGATTACACGCCACTTCAAGTACTACAGGGATCTACGAAACAGAAACTCAGTGGATAAGATAAAATATTTGATTTTGTCTTTATGTATTCGTGAAAATCGTGTGTAACGTGAGATATGTCATTCCACGACTGTGACTGGCTTCTTAGTCCCGGTAGTAGTAGCTCTGCCTTCTGTGCTGTGGGTTGTGGGTTCGATCACCGAGGACAAATATTTGTGTGATGAACATAGATTTTTGTTCTCTCTGGGTGTTATATTGTATTCTAAGTATATATTACAAAAGAAAAGTCTTAGTTGGTCATATTTTCATGCAGTAAGGGCGCGTTTATACAGGGCGTAAGATTTTGCGCAGTAACCGCGCGACGGCCGCGCGGTTGTCCGCTTGACAGGACTTTGAACGTTGTTACATATTAGGCCACACGATACAAACTTAAAGAGTTTTTCAGTCTTCTCTTGGTGCGTTCTCGCTTTTACTATTTCTATGGGAGTAGAAGGTTCTATTCCAAGCTAGGACCACCACAGCTTCAGCAGGCTTGTAGTAACAAAGCTGTATTGCACTATAGGAGCACGGAATCCGGATCTTACATCGTTGGATTTCATAATATGGCAACTGGCGACACTGATCGATGCTACTCGCAGCATCTTGATTGATCACCAAATTGACATCAGCCACTTTTGTACTATATACAACCATATGTTACTATGTAATAACTATTTTATGTAACAACCGTTATAAAATCACTAGGCAAAACGCGCGAGACTTTGTCTTTGTAAAATTATTTTCACAAAGACAAAGTCAAAGTCAAAAAGCATTTATTCAGTAATATCCGCAGGGATCATCTTGAAACGTCTTAAATCTAGGTGAATCTAAGCGCCAGGTCCTCGCGACCAAGCCTAGAAGAACCAGCAAGAAACTTACGACTTGGTTCCTAACGATTTTTTGTATGATCCTTTTACAAAGTAATAATAATGTAAATAATAAAACTCCAGTCAAGTCCACACAAGCAATACACCGCGCTTATGAGTTGTATTTTGGGAATTATTTTCGTAGCAGGTATACTTGTAGACACCAAGATGAATATTTCCTAAAAATTCAAGTCTCTACGACCAGTAGTCTAGGCTGTGCGTTGTCTATATATCAAGTCAGTCAGACAGGACAAAAAGTCTTACAATTGGTTATAGATTTTGATTCGAACAAAAATGTTT
Organism: Electrophaes corylata; assembly: GCA_947095575.1. Classification (NCBI taxonomy): domain Eukaryota; kingdom Metazoa; phylum Arthropoda; class Insecta; order Lepidoptera; family Geometridae; genus Electrophaes; species Electrophaes corylata. The sequence goes on from OX352720.1 coordinate 9,639,226, forward strand.
CCTTCAAAGTTTCAACGTTTACTTACTTTTTTTCCAAGAACATTGACAACCGAATTAACTTGTTCTTACTGACTTGACTTGACCAAAAACTTTTTACTCGTCTACTTGACACAAGACAGATACAGACGGGCTACATACGGATACCACGGGGCTACCGGGTACCAAAATTTTCTGTCGAATAACGGGCAGGTGCCATATTATTATACAAAAATAAAAAAAGTTTATCTGACCCAAAGTACTACTAACGGATGCTCGTAGAATATTGGACCGTTTTGGAATAAGCATTTTATTTCACAAAATCATAGAATCCTCTCCATTTAAAATAGCTGTAGATAATAGTATTCCAGTTTATCATATGTAGATAAGATGTATGAGGATAGTTCGATCTAACCGAGTCATGATTTGACTTGCAAGCAGTCAGATTTAAATAAGATAAAAGTTTAAATATTACAGTCGGTCTACTGAAACGTTCAGCTACTACCGTGAGTTTTTATAGCACGATTGCAAGTCAAAAACTAACCAAAAATTACCGTTGCTATAGTGCTTGACATATACAGATTGATTTGTACGAAGATGCCATCGGATCCATTTGGGTCTGCTCGAACTGAGCTCACGGTACAGTTAGGCAAACTATCGATCTCACGGTTACTTCTCAGGAAAATGTCGTCGAATGGATGATCCAATATATATTTACATAATTTTAATGTTGTATATTTTATTTAAACATTTCAATCACAAGAACAATAGCATATTTATAATTTGGCACAATTTTTATACATTTTGAAGTATGAAGCGTTAACATTTAATGTTAAACTAGGATAATAGTTTTATTTCCTTATAGTACAAGTTATACTTTGATAATACTACTAAATATCTTATTCTAATAAAAGGTATTACGAGAAAACACAATTCAAAATACCTAGGGTACTTTGCACGTATGTGTACTAGTGGTTCTGTAATAACAGCGTATCTTTCGTTCATATATAATGCTATAGCCAATTTACCTCTTAACTCTTCACTCCCTCTTCTAATTTTTTTTTCGCAATAGCTTGTGTTAGAATGAAGTCTTTAGAATGTCTCTCGAATTTGATTGAAATCCGTCGATAAATAACGCTATAGCAAACTTCCCCTTTTTTCCCTTTTTCCAATGAAAAATTGCGATCAACTAAAAAAATTCAATAATATGAAACTTTCGTTGAACGGTTGAAAATGGCGATCTGAACAGACAGACTGACAGACGGACAAAAGCGTTTTTTGGTCAATCTTGAAACTGAGATAATAATAATAATAATAATAAAAATTCAAAGAACAACGCAGACGAATTCGAGCGGGCTAGCTAGTCAATAAAAAAAATGTTTTTTGACTTTGACTTTGAGTACTAAGTCCATTCCTAATCCTAAATCTGGTACTCCGTGTAGTTCCAGTTCCAGGTCTTGATAACGCTGTTGTCGTCGTCATTCCGCTTCGGCACTTTGGGCGGGTCGGTGGAGATCTGCTTCTGGAATATTAAATAGAAAGAAAGAAAAGAAATAGACATACATAATAATAAAAAAATCGGCCAAGTGCGAGTCGGACTCGCGTACGAAGGGTTCTGTTTGTTATCCGACCATTATCTATAATAAAAACGGCAAAAAATATTTCTGTTTTTTAGTATTTTTTGTTATAGCGGCAACAGAAATACATCATCTGTGAAAATTTCAACTCTTTAACTATCACGATTCATGAGATACAGCCTGGTGACAGACGGACAGATAGACAGCGAAGTCTTATTAATAGGGTCCCGTTTTACCTTTTAGGTACGGAACCCTAAAATAAACATTACATCTATTATTACAGGTCCAGACCTAATACAATAGATAAGTTGTATAAATTAAGTCGAACACCAGGCTACCTATTTAAATATAAGTGTCAATTAGGAAATTAATGTACTGCTTAGCGGCCATTAACCTAAGGCAAATAGGTAATAAGTCTCATCATCTTGTAATTTAATGGCCCACCTGTTGTTAAGTGGTTACCATCACCTATAACAAAGCATTGTCTTGCAGGTCACGTAACTTAGAAACGTGCTCGGCACTGTTTCCGCTATAACTGTTTCAGGATTGAATTTCGGAAATTCCTTAGTACACCTCTATGGACGAATATACCCTGATAATTTTAAGGCTCTTCGACTAGTGCTTTATAGGTTGTGTGTTGTCTATATGTCAATCACTCAGTCAGTCAGAACAAAGATACTTATAATTAGTATACTTATGACCGAATGTATTATTATAATTTAGTATTAATTCGTTATAATCCGGCTCCTTATAATATCTTAATTACGGAGGAAACAAAATTACAATTTCAGGCTTCAGTGAACTCGCTTTGATCCTACATCACATACATTGGTACAGTTAGCAGCAGAAATAGATGACATTCAGAATTTTAAAATTGTTTTTTGGCTATAATTTCCAATACTCAATACATTTATTGCTTTCACGTGTTTTGTTTAATTTTGTTTTGTTAAAGATGATGGTTACTACTTAATATCAGGTGGGCCATATGCTTGTTCCAACAGAAGTAGTAGTACAAAAAAACGCATCAAATCCTTAAAATGCTAAAACTTTCACTGTCCCTCCAGAAATATGCAAGACGATTTTTTTATTAGCATACTATACGTTTCTGACGAAAATCTATTCTCTAATAAAACTGTAAAGGTCGAAAAGTGTGCATTAAAGATATTTTTTGAAAAAATTTGCTACTAGTATTTTTATAAAGAAGGAAAAATGAAGTGTTTAAAGCTAATACAACTTTTCAAATAACCTTTGAGCATTATTTTGCGCTTTGCAATTTGGTTCGTGACATGTTTTTTTTTAAAAAAAAACAGTTTACCATTTGTTTTCTTTGCTAACTGTACGCACTGTATTACTATACATGAGGGTTCTTAAAGTCTTAATAAATGACGTAATTACAGCTCCTAAATGAAGGCATACGAGACATATATTAGAATTCTGAAGATCAGTTTACGACTAAGTACTTAAGATTCCTATTCTGAATTATTTTTTTAAGAAAAAATAAAAAACTTTTTAAATCCTCTCAGATTTCCTAAGGTTTAACTAAGTTATACTAAATCAAGACTATATAAGGATATTTATACTTTGACGACCGATGTAGCGCGGCAGGCGAATGTCTGCCTGCGACGCAGAAACTTGCGGCTTCGATTCCCACCTGAGATAAATGTTTGTATGATCTGAAAATTTTGATGATTTTTTTCCGTGGAAATCGAACCTGAACCTATGGCTTCCTCATGTCGAAGTTCTCCAGTGTTTTTCCCCCTGTCTAATGCATGTTTTTGCACATCATAATATAATAAAGTGGCGACGACGTTGGAAAGCAAAACTTCCCTAACAAGATCTAGGAAGTCTTAAATTAAAGCAAAGTAAAAACACTCAGCTCTTAAAAAGTTAACAAATTCAAAATGGCGGATACCCGCGTCGCCTGCCATAGTTTTTAGCGTTATTTAGTTTGCTAATGTTCGCGAAATCTGGCCCTTTTTACCCTCTTGGCAATTTGAATTTCAGATCAGTGGAAAAATTTAGTGGTACTCAAGGTAATTCGATAAAAATACTGCTTAAAACGCGACAAAATATATGATAATTTACGCTAAGTAATGATTGTTTATTTAGCGTCAACTTTCAGATTTTCTACAAAATTACCTAAGCATCAAAGTCAACCAGCATTATTTAAAGATATTTAGTACTTTAGTAGAGCTTTTAGTGATGATTTTGGCCGGGAAAGTACTGTCACCATACCTATTCTAACCGCCAAGAAGCCTAGCATGTTCCGGTTTGAAGGATGTGGGTGCTGGTGAAATTACAGGCACATGAGGCTTAATAATAATAAAAATAACATAATCGAAAAAAATAGGCTCATATATACCTTAGGGTGTATGTCTCCATCTGGCAATTCCAAACTACTAGCTCTCGGTACATGAACGGGTTCCAGGTGTAAAGGTTCGTACTCGTCCGATAGGCCACTGTCTGGCGAGTCCAGGGTAGGATGAACCTGGTTCTGCGGGTTCGCGTATCCGCGCGGTTCGGCTCGACTTTTGTGCACGCAGTAGTCACCTGTAAATGGGTTCTGATAGGCGACTACAGTTCTGAAATAGAAAAAAAAACTTTACGGCAATTTATACAAAGCCCCAGTATTGGAAAGATTGAGGAGGAATATAATACATATCCATACACCACACTCACAGAGTACACAAGCCCTTCAAGCCACGTTTAATACAGAATTTACGTAAACTGAACTAGATATCGCCACTGGAAATATTAGAACGCGCTAACGTTGCATTTTATGATTTGATGTTGTTTAAAAATGGTTTCTTGTTAGGTAGTTATTAGCTGGTATAATATGCGTGATTGCTACGGGTTCGATTCTCATAATAATAATAATGCTGGACAATCCACACAGCATCATCTAGCCCCAAGCTAAGCTGAGCTTGTGTTATGGGTACTAGATGACTGATATACTTAATACAATATATTACATACATATATATTTTTATTATACATACAAAATACCCAGAACACCTGGAATAAATATTTGCAGATCGTACAAACATTTATCCCAAGGCGGGAATTGAACCCGCAACCCCTGCGTCGCAGGCGGACATTCGCCCGCCGCGCCACAGCGGTCGTCGACAATGGAGACAATAATTATGATTTTGGATTAGAGATTTTAGTATAATTTTTTTTGTAGTTTATGAGCAAATGACAACAAAATATTGTTACTTATTGAAAGTAATTTTTTGTATAGTTTTTTTGACGATACAATTTTAGAATAGCGTGGTAGTTAGTATGTATACTCAGCGTAGTAGGTACGTATGCAAGGGGACATTGGGAATGAATCCATTTCAACAGTTTCTTTTTCAAACCAAAATTATGTCAATTTTTAATAGGTAGTTTTTTTTACTAACATTATTATTCAAATTACGGGTGGAATAATAAATATTTTCCAACTGTAGTTTTTTTACTACCGCCAAAATGCTTATAAAAGTAAGTAAGTGCATTCACCTTAGTTCTTCAGTCGATTCCCCTTCTTTCTTGTGAGAAAAAAGTACTTTTCTGGATCGCAATAAAATTTGGACCTGAAACAGAAAAAAATAATTTTTAACTATAAAAAACCCAGTAAATGTAAGTGATAGTAAGTGGAGCGCCATCTAGTTAGCTGCATAAGAACTGCACTTACGATGTTTTCACGAAGATTACCTTTAAGCAATACTTATAAATACTATCTACCGAAATTATTTAAAAATGGTACCGAAATTTGACCTAGGCCATGGCTTGTATTTTTGAAGTTGCGTCGTCGTTTTTGCAATGAGCTCGCCCTATTTCGATACCGAAATCTAATAACGGTTAAATAAGTGTCGAAATCTAATAACGGTTAAATAAGTGTACAAAGTATTTGGGTAAATAAACCTGTACCGAAATTAATTTGGGCTGATTAACCGTTCGGTACGGTATCGTAATAAGTCCCCCTAGGACCCCAAGGCAAAGGTCGTACTATGGAATATCTTCCCTTATTAGCTAGAGGATATACATTCCAACGTTTTAAAGATTGTCGAAGTGAAAACTTCTTTATATAGGTTGAGCACTTTTTGGGTGAACAAAAATCATGGAACTCGCGTCATCGTCACCGAACGCTTTCCATGAGCTATATGTATACAGTGTATATATGTGTACTTTTTAGCCTAGGTTTCACTTCTATCGGCAGCCCCCAAAGACTGCCTTATTTTTTTTTAAATACTGATTTAAACTGGTCGTATAGCTTTTATTCGTGAAGGACTTGTCTAAAGAAATACTATCACCATGCCTATTTCGCAAGCGCAGCGTGTTCCGGTTTGAAGAGTGTAGGTGGCGGTGACATTACAGGTATATGAGGCTTAACACCTGTATATCTCAGGTTGATGGACATAGAGCAGTGCATTAGGGCAGGTTCATAACGAACGTGAACTGCCGGCAATGCTTTGTTTATAGATGATATCGTCACCTGTATGGCGAACTCACGAATCTGCACTTTTCACGAAAATTACTTTTTAACGCCGAACAATTTAAAATGCTTTTAAGCTTTTAAAAAACATTATTTCAATTTAATTAACAAAAATATATAAAAGTTCAAAATAGACGCTTGGGAACTGTTTGAAAAGTGCAAAAACATATTTTTTATGAAGTTTTTTTTGTTCTCCTGTGAAATGTGTATTTTGCAGATTCGTGAATTCGCCATACAGGTGACGATATAACAAGTTATAAAATCAGGTGGGCATTCTGCTTGTTCTAAGCAAGTAGTATAAACACCTCTGCCACAAAAACCCAACACGATAATTAGAATCTGACCTGTCCATTCCGCTGCATTGTGTAGACTCTGTAGAAGCAGTAGCCACAGGTGAAAACAGTGAGCGATAACTGAAAAATAAACAACCATCTGTATATACTTTACTAGCGGCCCGATTTGACAGGTTTTAGTAAGGATCCCTAATTTTTTTGAAAATATAATATAGCCTATGTCACCCGGGGATAGTGCAAAATGCTACTAATGCTGCTACTTATATTACTTAAAGAAACAAATATAACATAATATGCTTGTTCCATCAGCAGACACATACAGCTATAAAAAAAAAATTGTACCTTTTTCGTAAGAAAATATTTTGGCGCAGTGCTATCGTAGAGTTAATATGTAATTTCTACCCAGAAACAGATGTTTTTAACCACCAACCAAAATTTCTTAAAAACTAGGTTTCCATAATTTACTTACTACTGGTAAAAAAGTCATCTAAAACTTACCAATATAACTAAGAGAATGATATCAATATATATAATAATCATATTCATCACTTTTATATCACTTTGTTGCTTTAAATTATTAACACAACTATTTTTATCAATATTTACACAATTTGAGCCTCCAAGTTCATGAAACCATGTTTCTTTAGGAAAATTCATATTTTGCTAAATACTTTTCGTAGTAACATCATCTTTTTTCTCATTGGCCTATAGCTTTTGTCTTTTTTTGTGATTGGTTAAAATTGTAGGTTATCGTGAAAACACCAATGGCGTACAAACTGTGTGTGATTTGGATTCTGTATGGTGTGGCATAGAAGGGGAATTCTTAAATGTCTAGTTGAATGCCTACTTTTCCTGTAACTCAATGCGGAGAAATACCAGCATAAGATTAGAAAATAGTTTCTATGCTCAACAATCTCACTTTTTGTATGTTAAGTATTCCATACGTGACCGGTTGCAAGCCCATCGCGGCTGCTAGAATACTTACGATATTTTCCTCCGCCGTTTAATAAGGCTGGGATTGCGCACATAAATAAAATTCAAATAGAAAAAATTGTTGGTGGACAATTTTATTCGAACTCACAAACTTAACATCAGAAGGCGGGCTCGTTTCTACAACACCACCACAGCTCCAAGAAACGTTAGTCCTACTAAGTTAATAAATAAATATTAATTAAAATAAATGTGGCTATTTTCAACGATTTCTACAAAAAAAGGGTTTGTCCACACTTGAAATCTTTTAATAATAACCCAACAGATTCTAAATAACCTGCTTACACAATAATCGTTGAGATACCTACAGTAAAATATTACTTCATAAATCATTTATTAAATAAAAAACATTATAAGGACAGAAAACAATGAGTAAAGTACCTAGGTAGATTTTTTTTAACAGCTATATATGTATCTAACTATGGCCCCCGCACTAAGTTTGAGGCCCGTATCATACCCTGAAAAAAAAAGGATTATCTGAAAACTTGTGATCAGTGGCCTATCTGTGCACCGCTCTTTGGCTTACCACCCTGTTGTTGGCGCCATAGCAGTCGCGACGTCTGTCTTGCGACCTATTTATATTGCACGCTGCTGCCCTCTAGCGGCAGTTGTAGTAAGTATGTTCACTCTACAACAACAACGCAGCGCGGTGCATAGTAGGGCACGAACGTGACCTGCGAGACAATTTTGTTATGGTGGGCCATTCGCTTAGTCCATCAGTTTAATAAAAAAAAAAAAATGCACTTCTTTGCGTCCATCAACCTGAGGTATACTGTTGTTAAGCCTCATGTGTCTGTAATGTCGTCAACACGCACAACCCTTCAAACCAGAATTATTCTAGTCCAGTCGTATTTTAAGCCGGGAACGCCACTAATACGGCATTACATACAAATTTAAAGATTCCTGTCACCTAATAACGGTTACCGCTGTGCAACTTTTTTTTTTTTTACTATTGATAGGTAGACGTTTGACCGCAATCTCACCTGATGTTAAGTGATGATGATGTTAACTGACCCGAGCTTAAGGCCATTAGAAGGCCTATTATAGAAACTTAAACAAGACTCAACTTACCTCAGTTTGTGGACACTGATACTTAAGTTTATACTAAGAGTGCTTTCACACTAGAGGTAGTAGACGCCGCATGAACGCCACAAATCGCAACACAACTTCAGTCAAAAACATGCAGAAGACGCTTTCCTTTGCACGTTTTTGTGTTGCATACGCTTCACTAATTTGGATAAGCACTACTCTGCTCTGGAACAATTATGAGGCTACTTACTAGTTTTAAATCATGTTGGCATTGTAATTGCACCTTCTTTAGGTACATTCAAAAACGATCCTTGCGGTTTTAATAAAGACAATTTTGATTTTGAAACAATAGTGTTAATAGTCTAATGTATATGGTCACTTAGTTGACATTTAAGTTGAGACATTCTCGGTAATGGTTGTTTACGTTTAAAAGTAATTTATATTACAACGGGCCGTGTTCGAGACGGGACCGAGGCGTGAGCGGGCCGTACGCAAGTTTACTACCTATATCTTCCTGCCCTCAGTCACGCATGCGAGGTCAACACCAGTTTTTTTCTTTCACTGTCTTTTATCATTCGTCATTACGCCATCGTTTTCTTCAAAACCGATGACGGCTGACTTTACTTTTTTTACCAACTCGACTTGACTAAAAAGAATTTAATCAACCCACTTGACATTGGCAAAATTGTCCGCAAGACGGACAGATGCCACAAAAAAAAAAACTTGAGAGGTGTCAAGGGACACCCGGATGGAACGAAGTTCAATCCGAAATAGAAATGAAAATATCTGGCTTGCTTTCTATAAGAGAGAGAGACAGACAGAGAAACATGCGACGCCGCACAGCTTACAATAGCTTACTATAGCAAAAAGTGTCGTGACAACTTTTCGTAAGAATTTTTTCCGTCTAGCCCCCTTTCACAACGCGCGATAAGGAACTTCGTTCCACTAAAAAAATAAAAATCCTCATTCATTTCTCATGTCACCTTTTATGTCATTTACATGTCATAGTCCATCCATCTTTTTATTGGTCACTTTTATTCACATTTAATTATTCACATTTTTACCCTCGTAATATGACTTTCTTCCCTCTAACTTTGTTTGTAGGTACCACGATGTTATTTTACGAGTAGTATTAATAGAGCTCTTAGTCAATGGCTCGTCTGGGGAAGCACTACAACTATTTCTGCCGCCAAGCATTTTGCTGTGTTTGATAGACGTAAAGCAGTGCATCGTGGGGCACGTTCCTAACAAACGTGCTTGCAAGGCGAAATTTTATTATAGGTGATTGTAAGCGACGCGATGTTCATACCTACCTAATATAAAAATATAATGTTTGTCTAGTGTAACTACACCTACCTAAGTACGCATAGTGCATTCTAGAATGCGCCAGGGCACGTGAGGGGTACGGCGCGCGCGCGGGGAAGTTAGTTTTTAAAATTAATGCTGGTAGTCGTCGCTAATACGGGCCCCGCGTACGTCATACGGGCCTTGGCTGCCTAGCTTTTTTCTTACCGTAAATAAATAGTATATTTAACAGTTTTACTTTGTTTTGGCTTTCAAACCACTGCACATCACCATACTTTACCCACACCACCAACAGTGATTTTATCACTCAAGATCAGATGGGCCATGCGCTTGTTCCATCAGGTTATCGTGTAAAAAATGTTTTATAAATCATAGCTGGCCTTGGTTTGTCTCGCGGATACTGACGTGTACAAATAGAGTCAACTCATATTATATACAAATAGGGATTAAATTCCAAAAACGGCACTGACGCGGCCCGGCCCCGGTACTTTGTAATGTAAATCAACCTTTAAACGTAAATAACTGCTTAGTTTCTGTACTTACTTGAATGGTTAAGGTTTGTTTTGATTGTTTAAGTTAAGTTAAACTTAATTTAACGCACTAAGATGACAGTTAGAGGTGGCTTTATGAGGTTTAAATACAATTGTGCGAATTCAAATTACTGTTGACGATGGGTTCTCAACGAGTAATGAGTTCATTTAGTAGGAATTCTACTTAAAGGAGCCTGAATAAAGCCAGAACTAGACATACGTTACCTATGGAGAGTGCTTGGCTTAGAGTTTCACTACGAGATAGATCCATAAATAAGGAAATCAGTAGGTCACCGGAATTAGCAAGCTAAGGTGGTAATAGGCGGGTCATATAGCTCGTAGCATCGACAACCGCTGGGGAATAAAAGTTCTTGATTGGCGACCACGAACCGGAAGACGAAGCTTTGTATGCTCTCTTACCCGATGGACTGGCGACATTGTTAAAGTTGCGGAAAGTCGTTCGATGGAAAGGGCTCAAAAAAAATCGTTGATAGACTGTCCCTTGGCTTTTATCCCACCTGGTGGTAATTGATGAAGCAGAAACTATTGTGTTCATGCAGTAAATAAAAAAATATGTAGTCAGGTATATCAGTTGCACGGCCGTAACAAAGTGCGCCAAACAAATATAAATCATTGAAATAGTTACTAATACACGCGCGCCCATTGTTCAGTAACTACAGGAATTAATTAAAAACTTTGTCTGCGCGCGCAATAAAACTGATTAAAATCTCTATTAGCTGCCGTGATCTATTCATTCAGATTGTTTTACTCACAGAGAGATATGAGCAGGCTTGGTGGTGGTGGGAAATGAAATAATATAATACATTTTTATGTTATACGAGAGTTATAATATGAAGTTATTTAAGAAACGGGTTTATCTTTTCCTGAAAGGTCGGCAGCGCATCAGCATCGCTTCTGGTGTTGCAGGTGTCCATGGGCGACGGTGATAATTTTCCATCAGGTGGTCCATCTGCTAATCTGCCTGCTATGGCAAAAAAAAACGCAAATATGCTATACAGTATGTACGTATAAAACATTTGTATTCTTTATGAGCTGTGGGTTTTGTTAAATGAATATAATAAAAAACGGACCCGAAAAAACATAGTAACAAAACTACTAGGTATAGTTTGTCCCGCGCACTTACTGGTGTGTTTGTTATACAATAAAACGACTGTCTGGCTCAGTAGCTAGTTTATTCCTGGCGCGTGGAGTTACCCGCATAGCACGGTATATATTACACTTACACATTCGTTCTATCAAAAATGTATGTGTTTCGTTGCCATGATGGAAAATGGATTACAGCTTGGCAACTGGTTGCGTATTAAGGCGGTGGTACTCGCCAACGACCTTGAGGAGTCTGTCCAGTCTGAGTTGCACTGCCGCCCGTCGCCCGCACAGGGACCCGCGCGCATTCCATTTCATATCGCATTCAAGAAATAATTATTTGTAGCCTAATGAATTATTAGTTCGAACTGCCAATTGTTCTCTTTGTGATAAATACTTTGACAGATATTTGTGTGAAAAAAAAATACTAAAAATCAATACCGTTTAGAAGAAATAACCAAATTTAAAATAAAAATTGCTTCACTTTGGATATTCATCTTCATTTTCATATAGTAGTAATATAGTTAGAATTATTTCAATTATTCAAATTAAAATTTAGTCTTTAATAAGCAATATATATTTTTTTTGGACATTTATACTCACTCATCAAAGAGAAATAACACGGAGAAAACCTCTCGTTGGCGGATACCACCTCCTTAAGAGAAAACATGATGTGAACCTTTAATTTTTATTCCGTGCTCACTGTTCATCCTTAGCTTAGAACGATCTATAGTTTGGTCGATATAGCTCTGTTCGTCTCGACTCGGGGTAAAGTTCACGATGCACTCACTATTCTGAAACTCAGAATAGTTGCAGAGATTGAGTGCAGTTCTCATGTTCAAATTAAGTCATGCTCGTATTTTTAAACAATGCTCAAGTAGCTATTAAGAATTATTAAGCGCAGCATACACAGTGAATGGGTGCGGGTCAGGCGCGTGTTTATTCCGTTAAATTTATATGAACGACGTGCAGAAGGCGTCTTCTAGGATTAGTCGCGGGGAACTGGCGCTTAGATTCACCTAGCTTTATGATGTTTCAAGGTGATCCCTGCGGATATTACTAAATAATTGTTTATTTGACTTTGAGTTTAATTTAGAACGCGTAAGCAGGTCGGGCGCGTGTCAGGTGCGTGTTGGGTGCGTGACGGGCGCGTATGTATTCCGTTTAATTTATATAAAAAACAGCGTACAGAATGCGTACGCGGTTCGGGCGCGTATATGGTGTCATCTCTATGTGTTGCGTTTTAAACATAATATAATGTATTTGTCCCATCCGTGACTTTGTGCTCAAATGTTTGTTCCTATCCTACCTACCGAGACTACCAAAATCCCTGCTAGTGCCGATACGACAGAGTAGGTATTTGAGCCCATTCTAGCAGTAAACAAAAAAATCTAGGCATCCATTTTTATTTTTTCGAACACCGCCGTAAAGTTGCTTGCCTATCGATCTTCTATAGGCTACATTTCGGGGAATGTGCCCAGGAACTACACGATCTCTTTCCACCATCTCCTTTCCACTTTAGGGCGAGTAGGCGCACGGCTCAGTACCACCCTTACTTGGTTAGCATACCACCCATTCGCACCAAGCGTTTCGGTTCCACCTTCATTATGCGAACCGCTAAGGAGTGGAACTCATTGCCGGCTTCTGTTTTTCCTGACCACTATAATCTGGATCTCTTTAAGGCAAGAGTGAATAGGTGTCTTCTAGACCGTTCTGCTTCATCGTCGGCTTCATCGTCACTTACCATCAGGTGAGATTGAAGCCAAAGGATGGTCTATTTATGTAAAAAAAAAAAAAAATATATATAAAATTATGCTCATTGATAATACAACTTTATAGAAATAAAATATTATTTAGTATTTTTGAAGTTTATCCATTTGATAGAAAACAACAATCTTTTCTTTTCATAACACAAGAGAAATCAATACTTTTATAAATGTTTTCTAAAAAGGTTGTTTGTAAGGCATTTTATTTTCCAATAGTAGGTAATTTACCTTCAATAGGCACTCGTCAGCCTGCAATAAAACATCATTTAAGTCCTTTCAAAAGGATGTTGAATTAAGTGCTTTGTAAAGGACATAGCGTTATGCTCTGAAAAGGGCTCATTAAAGGACACTGATGACCGTCCGACATCCGCGGCCTCCGTTACATCGATGTAGGAAATGTTGAAGTCGACAAAATTTGCACAATAATAAAATATTTACTTTTAGCTGACTGTACACGTGTCCCCGTGTACAGTCAGCTGCACTAGAATGTATACAACTCGTAACTTTCAAAACGGTATCAAAATCTAATAGTTAATTAACTCTTAAACAGTAAAAACTCGAGAATCGTGAAATTTACTGATAATTTTACATATTTTTTGAGTTTTTGTCCTGTAAATATTAGTTCTAACGCTGTAAGACCATTCTGTAAGTTACGAATTGTATACATTCTAGTGCAGCTGACTGTACGTGTACGTTGGGCATCAACGTACAAATCCTATCTATTATTCGGGTATATTCGGGCCTGTTCGAGCCTGTTCGGGTCTCATAATACAATAATTTTGTATTTCGAACGCATAATTCCATGCTAAACATCCGTACCGTGACCCTCTACAAACATAACATTTGGAACTTGCGGTACGGGTTAGCCTCAGTAGAGATATAGATGATATGGGTGACGTAGTGACCTAACTCCATGTAACACAATGGTGAAGCAATCATGGCATTGCGACCGCACGCCAGTGTTTACACTAATAACACTCTGTTCCAGCCAGCCACCGTGCGAATGTACTTCTGTAGCTGCCAACCCCAGCTGATGTATAGACAACAACAAAAGTGTATATTTAGCTTTTTAACGTACATCGTTCTATGACAGAAAGAGAGAAAGAACAGTGCTTTCATACCCCCTCCATGGTAGTGTTAAGCGTTTAACGCAACCTTGTTGGAAGTCGCATAAGAAGTATTACTTCAAAATACATTTATTTGACATACATGTATAGCGCATTGGACTATGCAGTATATCGTGCTTAGATGGCACCTAATAATTAGGCATACAAACTGTTGAACTCACGGCTACCCCTCTGCTTTGTTGCAGTGTTGGTTTGATGTCTTTAATAGCAGCCAACTGAAAAATAAAATAAACATTTCTCAGTTTTAAACGAAAAAATGCTTTGGAAAACTGAAATTTATTTCTGTTGTTGCCTGTACAATGTGCACAGACTATGTATTGTAATTGGAAGCAAGAATGTTGTGGCCGCGCATATAAACAGTTGAGTGAGTTGAATTGATCAAACCTTCATTTCCAATTCCATTAATAAATGTGTTATTTCCTAGTTTTAACAACCCTACGGCCCGCTTGCATAACGATCACTAAATGTATTTATCGTGCCCTAAATGCATTTAGGGCGCTAATTACGTTCAATATCTCAAGAAAAATTAAGTCGCTATTATGTTTACGCTAAACATGTTTAACTTGGTAAACGTGATTAGCTAAGTAAAATAAATAAACTACGTCTAATAATGACTACCTACGCAGATCAGTTAGTAGTAGCTTTGCCTTCTGTACTGAGGGTGTGGGTTTGATCCCCACTGATGGGAAATATTTGTAGTTAACATAGATGTTTGTTTTCTGCCTGGATGTTATATTGATGTTGGTATGTATTAATAAAACACGTATTTAGGTATTCTATGAGTTATAGTAGAGCTCTTTTGAAGGGCTTGTCCGGGGAAGTACTCCACCGTACCTATGTTGGCCGCCAAGCAACTTGCTGTGTTCCGGTTTGAAGGGGGTTACGTTCCTAACGTGACCTACAAGGCGATGCTTTGTTATAGGCGATGGTAACCACTTAACATCAGGTGGGCCAATGCTTGTTCCAGAAGCACATTGTTAAAAAAAATGTTTCTATAATACAAGCTAGGCTTTCCTTGGGACTAGATGATTTTATGTAAAAATGACCATTTATTAAGAAACTTATTAGTAGATTACATCACGTTGAGAACTCATTACGTGAAATGTCGGTTAAATTTTTTTCAAAGTTGCCACAGACAAAAAATAAACTAGGTACATCTTGCTGATCCCCATTCAAATAGTAAGGCTTAGTCTACATTGGCGCTCTGCAAATGTTTCTCCGCATGAATTATTCAGGCGAACCTCTTCGATATTTGCAGTGACGCCGAGAAACTCGTACGTCTGTATACATCGCAAGTATAGACAAAAAGTTTTCCTGGAAAATAGGTACCAAAGCTATATATATATAGAGAAAACACATTGCTTTTTGCAGCGATAAAACCGCGAGAGCTTAATATTGTCAAAAGGTCATCAGCCTTAAGTATCGCCCATATTTGGGAGGGTGTGCTATAGTTAGGCTGTCCCTAAGAACAAATGTATTGTTGGTGGATTTGATTCCACTGTAAATTCCTTTGAAATTTTAAGGGTGTATGATGCGTAAAAGTGTATTCCCGAAGTTTAACTCTTAAACGGGTACAGCGGGGTTGATGTTTGTATGAAAATAACATGACGTGAGCGAAGTCGCGGGCGTTCTTGCTAGTTTGACCATAAGTTTGCATTGTATGCTTAATGGCTTGTCTTCACCATGTTTAAGTTATAAGTTAACAGTTTTCTCTATATAAGTTTCAAGTTTCCGGTATTTAAGTTCCAAAACTCAGTGTTATGGCACCTTGGAGTGCTATTTGTTTGTTTGCTAGGGATGAAAATCTGAAAAGACGGACTATTACGACCTGTTCCATTTTGATCCATTGAACAAATCTATTGATGGATTTTAGTCAAATTTTTGTTTGTCTCTTAAACTGTGTAAACAAACTAATACTTTTATCTCCACCATTCTTTTCATCGCCTGTGCCTGTTTGTTTGTTCTGCTCCTATGCCTGTTTCTGTATGTTTGTTTTCATGTGTAACTGTTTTGGCTTTTCATCTGTGACAGAGTTACCTGAGGTATATAGGCTGGTTTTTTGAGAAGGGTGGTAATGGAAACTCGAACCACGCGTACAAACAGAAACATATGGAAATCTGAGAAGAAACGAACGAAAAAAAAGAAATAGCATCACGACTTGAATTCCCAAGTACGGTAGATATAGACATCGAAAAACAAGCTATTTAAAAGGAAAATCCACCGAACGCTGATTCTTTTTTTCAGTAAGAACTATTTTAGTTTTATTTTATTTTTAATTAAGGGGAAAACAATTTTAAACAGCAATAAAAGCTTATTTTATTTTATTTATTCTACTCGTAAATATACACTAGCGTTTTTGTAGTATGTTCAAACCGGAGGAAATACAAAAAAGGTCGGTTGAAAGACAACACTACCTGGAACAGGTTACTTGCGTTATTTATCGATGTAAAATATCGAAACTACGTTGTACAAATTGTTACGCTTTATATTGTTTGGAACAGTACATTTATTTTACAGTAGCATCTCTTCTATTTTTTATGAAAAGACTTACCTGGATCTTTGGCAATATGTACACTTCTATCACTGAGTCCCAAGCAATATGTGTTTGACGTCGATTAGCAAATTTAAATACATAACAAACAAAATATTACGATAAAAAATCACATTGTATTTATGACAAAAAAGCAAGGGTGAAATAACAGACACAAGGCTTAACACCTATATCTCAGCTTTTTTCTTTTTTTTTTCTTACACAACTTGCTGATGGAACAAGCAGATTACCCACCTGATGTAAAGTGGTTACCATCACCTTTAACAAAGTTTTGCCTCGTGGGTTGCGCTTGTTAGTAACGTGCCTTATGATGCACTGCTCAGCGTTCATCAACTTGAGGCAGTTGGTTTGATAACGTTGACAGCACTGCACGGTAGTGATAAGTTGCCCTTCCACGCATACCGCGCAGTATTACTCAAAATATATTACCGTCTTTTACTTTGAGCTTAACACTCGCCCCCGGAGTAATACTACTGTAACTTTATATACTGTTGTTGTGTACTGTAGAATGCAGTTTCGCAAATTGATGCCGGAAGATAACAGGGAGAAGCGAGGCCATATTTCAAAGCAAATAATGCTGTTATGACTTGCAGCAGTTACCTATAAAGATTTTGTCTCATTGACAAAACATCAAAATGAAAAGAAATAGCACCACTTTCAGGTACGGTAGAAAAATCCCTTCAACGTGTCCTCAAAAATAATAAAAAAAATGCTGTCTACTTATTTATCATTTTGGCAATTATGTTACTACAAATTGTTTCTGAACTAAGTAAAACAATACACAATTTATTTCACCAATAAAAATAAATTGCCTGTACCAAACGTTTTACTTTATATTTAGCCAATATTTTCTTTCTTGATTTATGGCAATAGATAAGACGGTTTTTTCTTATAAATTGGCTTTGGTCCAAAGAGGCAAGCAATCCGTACAGATTGTATCGTCTGTGATTCAGGGTGACTCACTCACTCATTCAGGGAACGTAAGATAGTTTCTTATTGATGTTTTGGAATACACTGCGTGGCATGTGATGTAATAACAGCTTAACTGTTGGACTGTAACCGAGTTGGTCAGCAGTGTAACTTAAAATATCAACACAAATGAGACCGTGGCCTAAGTACTAAGCCAGGTTGCCTTAGTACTTAGGCCAAGGCTAGTTTTATTTATGCTAATCTTGGTGGAACAAGCAATATGTCCTACCTGATGTTAAGTGGTAACCATCACCTTTAACAAAACATTGCCTTATACGTCACGAACGTTAGGTTCATTTTTACACAGCATCATCTAGTCCGAAACTACACGGATAGAAATGCTCGCGGGATTTGTTTTCCGCCAAGAATATTATTATTATCAGGAATATTGTTTTAAATAACTATTTGCTTGATCCAACAATAAGGTCTCATTTCAATAAACATGATATTCTCCATGAAAAACAATATTATTAGTATAGTTACTAAAAGTAAAACGATACATTTTGATTTAAGTATTTCCGAGTGTTGTCTGAACAAAATGATATTGTTAACATAATACGATTTTTATGTGTCTTAATATGAGAGAAAAATTATTAAGTTATCTAGTAACCATAACATAAGCTCGGCTTAGCGTGGGGCTTGATGATGCTGTGTGGATTGTCCAGCATTATTATTATTATATTTAATAGAAATAACCCCATAAATTAGGGTAATATATTTAGAGCGTTCACGATCACGCAGTGCGCGATTATCGTGCAGTTCAATAAACCGCTGTCAAATTCCCGCTGTGTTGGCGCTGTGCAATGCGTTCAGCTATGTGACGGATACATCCCACGGGCCTACCGGGAAACAACACTTTTGTAGTTCAATTCAAAACCGGGAATTTTTACATAAAAATAACACTATTTACCGTAGACTTCACCCATCTTATTATTAGGGTTCCGTACTCAAAGGGTAAAAAGGGATCCTATTCCAAAGACTCCGCTGTGTGTCGGTCTGTCCGTCAGTCACCAGGCTGTATTTTATGAACCGTAATAGTTAAAGAGTTGAACTTTTCACAGATGATGTATTTCTGTTGCCGCTATAACATTAAAAAAATAACAACTTATAAAAATATAACAAAATACTAAAAAAACAGAATAAAATAAATATTTAAGGGGGCTCTCATACAACAAAATGTTTTTTTTATAATTGCTAATGAAACAAACATATGGCCCACCTAACGCTAAGTGGTTATTCGCCTGTAACAAAGCATTACATTGCAGGTCACCAACGTGCCATACAATGAACTGCTCTGCGTCTATCCACCTGAGGCATACAGGTGTTAACCCCATGTGTCTGTAATCTCGCCGGTACCCACACCCTTCAAACCGGAACACGCTACGCTGCTTGGCGGCAGAAATAGGCATAGTGATAGTACTTACCCGGACAAGCCCTTCATTAAGAGCTTTACCAATACTAAGACCTATGACCGGTTCTTTAAAGCCAAATTAGCTTTGCAAGTCATATTCGCTCGCATGCCCGGTGTTAACAAGGTTCGCCGTTGATGGGAACACATAATAACTGAAAGCATTGTTCTTTCACAGTAGCGCTACTGCAGTCCACCGGAATTAATTACCGGCTGAGATTCAGCAAACAAAGGGAGAGTTAACGCTTTTTGTATATAACTCGTATTAATCGGGATACGATTTAATTTCCATTGTAGTACATATGCCACAGCTCAAGAGCTAACAGCTGATTCACATTTAGTCAAATCGATGGAGTCGGAGCTTTTTTAGTTAGGTCGTATTCCTCTCTTCGGTCTTCTGGATGGCAGTAGTCTACTGAAGGTATAGGAAAGCACCACTTGTCAGGAAAATGTCCGGATTCTTTGTGTGGCTCACTAATAATGCTTTATTAAGAACACATTTAATATTATAATTATGTATGCTAGTGTCGTAAGGTAAATAATATATTTTATATGGACTAGAAATGTGTTTGTTTCTAACATGTCTGTAATAAAGATTATTGCATTAGAGAAAGCTATTGCTGTAGGATGTAGTGATTCAGCTGGTCTCATTGAGCTGTGACTTTTTGTGTCACAAATAAATGAGATTTCAGTAAACACGCTTGTAACTGTAGGTATCCTTTTTAATTAAAATTAAACCATGTAGTACAGTCAGCGTCAAAAGTAAATTAGTAATGCTGGACAATCCACACAGAATCCTCTAGCCCCAAGCTAAGCAGAGCTTGTGTTATGGGTACTAGATGACTGGTATACTTAATACAATACATTACATACATAGGTATTTTTTATTATACAAAGAAAATACCCAGAACACCCGGAATAAGTAATTATTACAATAATTTTGTATTTCAAACGCATTATAACAATTATAAAAGTTGGAAAACTTCTGTAACGTGACATTGGAGGCTTAGGTACGGGTTACAAATCAAGCCACTACCCATCGAATAAACAACAGAGTTGACGGTAGCCTCTCTGTTGATGCGTATTCAATGAAAAACTTGCAATGAATTCGTAAAAAGCTTTTCAAGTAATACGACAACTCTGTGCTGTCACAGTCGAAGCCGCGGGGCGCACAGCCTTCGAATACAATGCCGTGTCCACAAAGAGACTGGAATATCCGTTTCACGCACCGCTAGGCCGCTGACTCGGCCCAAGGCAGGGTTGACAGCGATTCCTGTATCCCTACTCACTGATATCTGATGTTTATAAGATAAAGATACCAAGAAACGTACAGTAGGCATCAACTTAATCGATCGTTTTTGGTTTGATAAACTCGAATATTTTTACAATCTAAATGGTCTGGTTTTAAAAATATCGATACCATTAATCGATATAGATAGACATTTGTTTTCTATACAAACACATACAAACAGATTAAAAGTGGAAGACCTAGCAGAAACTGTTAATCTACTTTTGGTGATGTCCGGATATGTCCGCATACCCATTATGTCAGTATCTAGCTATACGAGTAGTCTTCAATAATACTGGTCTAAATTAAAAACTTGTTCAAGACAAAGAAAATTGAAACGTAGTTAGCCAAACTTAACCCCACCATCACGAAGTTACGAACACATCAGCAACTTCCAGCGAACTTTGGTCAAACTGCAGTATAATTAAACGAATTGAGAATTTGAATGGAGTTGGGGGCAGAAGTTGCTATACAACCGTTGCCAAATGTAGCTTCACAGTTAGATATTTTTTCGTAGCTTTAAAGTTTTGTTGGCAGTGGTCTTTGTTGCTTTTTTGTTTGATTGATGTTTGTTATGTATCTTTTATTTTTTTTATAATGCTGGACAATCCACACAGCATCATTTAGCCCCAAGCTAAGCAGAGCTTGTGTTATGGGTACCAGATGACGGATATACTTAATACAATACATTACATATATAGATTTTTTTTATTATACATAGAAAACACCCAGAACACCCGAAATAAATATTTGCAGATCGTACAAACGTTTATCCCAAGGCGGGAATCGAACCCGCAACCTCCTGCGTCGCAGGCGGACATTCGCCCGCCGCGCCACATCGGTCGTCATGTCATCTTTTGTATGTTGTATGTAAGTATTTACAATAAAGTCGCATAATATTTGCTTAGTTTGCAAACTAGATGGCGCTGTATTAAAAGTCCACCAATATTATTCTAAGTTTGTAATCAAAATGCCTAGCCCTACTACTATTTCAATAAAATTGTTGCCAAAGAGTTGCAACGCTTGAAGAATGGAACAAGAAATAATGCTAAGTTTATTAATGAAAAAAAATATATCTGATCTGTATTTGATCTATGTTCCGCAATAAATATTATTATTATTATTAATAAAGTACTTTATCAAAACTGTCATGTAAATGTAGGTTTATCATCAATTCAATGTGCAATGGTATCTACATACTTGACAGTTCTCATACAAAATTATTTATATTTCTTTCTTTCTTTCATAATGTAACATTTTGACGTAACTCTAACCTCCACATCTTCAAAGAATCTCGACTAGGTACTTGGTACTAAGCAATTTTCTGAGGGGATATAGATATCAACGAATAAGCAACGGTATACCGTTATTTAAGTCGAAAATTATACATTTCCTAATAATAAAAGCATTTGATTATGTTAAGCAATTTGTGAAATAACTCAACTATGATTGAGCTACTTTTGACACTGGTATACGAATTTTTCATATTTCCTACGGTTTTATCAAGGTGGAACGTCAAAGTCTGGAATTAAAATTACAGCGGTCGCCTCTAAAAGGCGTTCCCAAAAGGTTTTGTTAAGCCTCGGGGACGGCAAACGGGCGTAAGGCATAATCTCTAAACTAGATTCTTAGTCATCTTATCAACAAGGATGAACTTGAATTTTTTTTATACAACTTGCTAATTGAACAAGCAGATCACCCACCTGATGTTGAGTGGTAGAAATCACTTATGACAATGCATTTGCCTCACCGGTCGTATATGTTAGAAACACCTTATGGTGAAACTCGAGGAATAATTAAAATAATGACTTCCTATTCAGATTCGATATTTCAGTCGCCAAGCAGCGAGTTCCGGTTTCAAGGGTGTAAACACCTGTATGCCTCAGATTGATGTCCGCAAAGCAGTGCATCGTATGACACGTATATCACCAACGTAAGCTGCGAGGTAAAGCTATAGGTGATGATAACTGCTTAACATCAGGTAGACATCTGCTTGTTTTATCAGCAAGTTTAAAAAAATACAGCAAAATGTGTGTCGAAATTGTGTTTTGGTTTTCGGGTAAAATATTATACCTACCAAGTACTTGAGATCTGACGGCTAAGTTCTGTATTTTTTTGGAGTTGAGACGAGATATTTTGTTGCGAATTGGACCTTTCAGAGAATGTCTACCATGCCTGGAAAATTTATTCTAGAAAAATACAGACATCTATCATAATAAACAAACAGCGTAGAACCTGTGTCAACTTCCAAAAGTAATTAAAAGCCTCGTAAAATGTTGGCTCAATCCTCTCACGTATAAGATGTTATACTTATTCTTCAGCAAGATGTTTGGAATTTCAATGTGGATCTACTTTACCTAAGTTCATTTCCATGCTACAAGCCGCAATCCCAAAAACTTCGATACCCTTCATCGACCTCGGGTTAACATACCCTTAGCACCAGTCATCATCAGTCTGAGGCCCAAGGTCTGAGATGAGGTTGAAACGTTAGATTAATTTATGTGATGTTAGAAGCTTCGCTCGTCTAGTGGAAGTGACTCCACCTTCTGTACTGTACTCTCTCTGCTCAGAATACACTGAGTTGCTTGGCGGCAGAAATGCAGGCAGGTATGGTGGTAGTACTACCGGACAAACCCTTCACTAAGAGCACTACTACTAAATAAATAAAATAAATAAATATTGGCATACATTCACACAACGCCCTCTAGCCCCAAACTAAGCGAAGCTTGTACTATGGAAACCAGGTAGCTGATAGAATACATAGATACTTTTTTTTTGTAAATACATACTTAGAATACATAATATAACACCCAGACACAGAACAAACATCTATATCCATCACACAAATATTTGTTCTCGGTGGGGATCAAACCCACCACCTACAGCACAGAAGGCAGGACTACTACGAACTGAGCTGTGACGGTTGTCGAAAATGTGTGTTATACTCCATTGAGGATATCCTGAAAAATCCACAGCCTCGTTCGAGAATAGAAAACGTTAGAAATTAATGCTTAGGTGTGATAAGTGTAGGCTTCAGTTTATACACAGTGAAGTGTATTGGATCTGTACAACACTCGTTATTGTACTGCCATGGTTGAGTGGTGGAGGGTGAAGGGTGGGGGGGTTGGCAGTCAGACGAGATGGCCTATTTGGACGGACGAGAAAATAAATTAATAATCAACTTAAATAAATAAATACCTTCTCGTCTTACGGTAGATATCAGATCTTTTGGAAGACTCGGATTTTTAGGGGGTAGTCAGAGGTATGTCCAATGATTGCATTTGATACATACAGTAATATCCGCAGGGATCATCTTGGTAGTTGGTGTTACATACGTGACAGGTTGCAAGTCTTTCGCCGGTGCTAGAATACTAACTGATTTTCTGGCAAAGGCGTTGCGTACTTATTTTTTTCGATTAAATCCATTGACGCACGACCGGATTCGCTTAGGTCGTGGGTTCGAATTATAGGCGGGGTTAGTAAAAGCATTACAAATCTATTTCTACCAGTAAAGTACCCCTTTGTACGCTATGGTATACGTTTTTGGAAACCTGTTGTGCCGGTAAGTTTTCAATAAAATTATTTATTGTCACAGGTACTCAATAAATATCCAACATCAATAAAATAAATGTTTAACATCAATAAACATAAATATTGCGTCTCCTCATAAATTACATAACAAAACATATTTGCAAACCCCGTACAAATGTTGCCGATTTTCCGCAAGACTTGCTTAAACGACATTTAAGTCTGCTGTCGGCTAAAGCAGGCTGTTGGAGAAGTTACTAATACAACTTCTCCAACTGCCTGCTTTAGTCGACGAGAAGTCAAATTAAAAAATGCAATTATTCCATGGGATCAAAGTGAAATGAAATGAAAATGAAAAAAAAAAGTTATTTTTTATGATACTTAAGTAACCGAACACTAACAAATCAGTTTGTTAGTCAAACGAACGTCAAACTAGGGGAATCTAGGTGACAGTTTGTTTGTTCTCGGTGGGGATCGAACCCATCACCTCTAGCACAAAAGGTAGAGCTACTACGAACTGAGCTGTAACGGCTGTCAGTTTGCGTAGCTTTTCAGACGCTATAGCAGAAGGTGGACTTTATACAACTTAAAGGAGTTTTCACTTTGTTTCGCTCGTCAACAATTCTTGATTTGGCATGGTAGAATGTGTTTTGATGAAAAACACGGAAGTTGTTCAAAGCGAGTGCTTGCACAGAAAATATTAAACTGTGGTTTCCGTTTGTAACCTATTTTATTTCGTCAAGAATGTTACTAAATGTTTATCCCGATATTTTATGACAACACCAAACAAAAATCTGCTTATTTAAAAGAAAAACTTAATAAGTATTTGACCGAACAAAGTTTTAACAAAGTTTTAACATTGGCCAGAAAATGCTTTTGTCCGTCTGTTTGTCTGTTCGCACACAGGTCACACTTTCAACAGTTTGACAAAAATTGGGATAAAATTTGCTTGATTTCCGTTTTATTAATTAATCACGATTTCTGATGATATTACTTATTTTATTTTATAAATTTTCTTGATTTACTTTTTTTAAATTTATTAATCTAACCTAACCCACTACTTAAACGTTGGTAAAATGATGAGATGGTAGGCAGAGGCAAAGAATTGCCCTTGAATTACGAAAGAGTATCGTTCCTCCACATCAGCACCTTGAAAGGTCACGTTCAGTTAAGTGTTTTCTTACATGCTTAGGATTATGGCTCGGTTGCCCAACACTTGATTGTGAGTTTGAGAAATGAATAGTTAGACTAGTGGTTCTGTGAGAACAGTACTCCTTTTATAACCATACAATAACCTATGCTTTCCCCTTTCCAATTGAAATCCACAGTAAACTTCCCCCCTCTTTACCCCTCCACTCCCCAATTATTCATTTATTTCTCAACATCTTGTGTAGAATTAAGTTCTTAGTGTACCTCTTTTTGATGATTCCCCCTTTTTCTCCCTCTTTCCCCCTATTTTTTCCCAAAAATCGTAAAGAACTCCTGCAGGCACCAAGCCGTCTGTCAGTCGTGGTGACTATAAAAGTAAACAGGCCTTTGCATGTATTGTAGATGATTTATACAACGTCAGGGGCAACTTTAACACTCATACCCCTATTTACGGGACCTTGCAGTGCCTAGGACAGGGGATTTTTAGATGGAATAGGCTTTCCCAGCACCTTTACCATACTCAGAGCTTAGCCAGCCTAATCCATTAGGAAAGATATGGTCAATACGTGCGAAGCTAATTAGGTTTTAGAAAAATCCATTGGTGCACGACCGGATTAAAACCCACGACCTTAGTGTTAGAAGTCACTCCCACTACACCACTCTCATTATGGCAATGACTATTTCCAACAGTGGATTTATGCGACGATTCTCTTTAATTCTGTTTTTTTTTACCTTATAGTTTAAATCACAGTTGATCACAGATTTTTGAGAAAAATAAGAGTAGGTAGGTACGGCAGCTGTGAATACGTTTTTTTTACTCGTAAATTTTGAAATGTCATCTTATTTTTGTCGCGGCTTCCTGTCGGGGGTTCCTGTCGGGATTTACAACGTCAGCATAATACGATTTTAAACAGTTCCCGGAGTGAACGTAAAACTGCGGTTAGCCGGCTCTCTGATTAAAAGCGCTCCAGTATGACGTATACAACTACAACCCTAAAAAAAATTGTTAAATTGTTATTCAAAGAATCAATGGTCTAGTGGAAGTGATCTTTCTGATCTGACGTAGGTTCGAATCCAGCTGTGAACAAATGGATTTTTCTGTTCGAAAAAATTAAGTGTTCAATGCCAGCGCTCTCAAACGGTGAAGAAAAACATAGTGAGTACCTCAGCTAGTTAGTATTATGTGCATGCCTCCAGTCTTCCTTTATCCTTTATCGCTTCGCTCGTTACTCTCCATCCTAAGGTTGCCTGGAAGAAATCGCTTTCAGCGATAAGGCCGCCCTTTGTACTCTGTTAAATCTAGATTTATAAGCTATCCTTGTGTACAATAAAGTGTTATCTATCTATCTATCTTCATAAAGAAAAGGGGATATTTACCGTGCTTGGGAATCAAAGTAGATTTTTTTTCTTTCTATTTCTAATCAAAGCGTGATCTTACAACAAAACTTTCCGTTTCCTCCATCAGTCTAGCACTTCCATTGCAATATTGGCTCAAAGGCCGCCGAAGACGCTGCGAGGACGCTTTGAAGTGAACAAATCAGATTTCCGCGCAATCGAAGCGGGCGTAAGCTTTTAAAACTCACTTTGCATCGCCACAACGCCATAAATACAGCCCATTTTAATAATAGCTGGGCCACTTACAATAATATTTTGTCAACTGATAAACTCAAGCCTTGGTACTTTTTTTTATTCATTTAACAAAATACACTTAAAAAGCATACAAAATGTTTCATAGTACATACAATAAAGCATAAATAAATAGATAATGAAAAAACTCGGCGTAACTTTACAATAGTTACACTGTGTTTTATCATTTGCATTGACAGAAAGTTTCTAATTAGATCGAAAAAGACAAAACACGGTGCAACTATTTCTCGAGGTTAAGTCGAGTTTATTAGTCGTAGGGTTTTTGTTTTTCTTTTCTTGTGTAGAGAGAGCCACGACTGATAGTTAAGAGCGCTTATTTATAACTCCAAAAACTCACGAAACGGACTCTACGTAGACAAAAAAGCAGAATAAGTAAAAAGATCTGAATATTTTGCCAGGAATATTCATAGTAACATTCGAACCTCAGAATTGTTACACCGTGTTTTGTCTTTTGTATTAACAAGAAGTTTCGAATTAGACAGAAAAAGACAAAACACGGTGCAACTATTTCGAGACTAAAAACAAACTAGTACCTACATGCATCAATTGTAGATGATTTATACCCCTATTTACGGGTCGCTGTTGCGCCTAGGATTTTAGACGGAATAAGTTTGCCTAGCACCTACCTATACCATCCTCACAGATTAGTCGACCTACGCCGAGTTTATTAGTAGTTTTAGTGAGCTAGCTATACTTAACTTACCTGCGGCCAACGCTATAAGGAAACTGTAGGGAACCACTTTGCATCCACAAACCTCATTTCTATTCGTCTGATAAGTAAGGCCGTGGCCAGTTGTAGCCAGACTGCCGGATATTGTACTGACTTTTAATAAAAAGGTTGCTATTGACTTTCAACCTTTCACCTACTTATTTACATAAGTAAATATATATTTGCGGATTTTTTTTTAGAATAATTCTACTAATATTATAAATGTGAATGTAAGTTTGTTTGTTATGCTTTCACGCAAAAACGACTTAACCGATCATCATAAAACTTTGTACACACTTGAAGGTATTATTAAAAGTAACGTAGGATACCTTTTAAGAAAAAAAAATGTTGACAAAAGATTCAATGCGAGCAAAGCCGCAGGTAAAAGCTAGTTTTAGAATAAAGGCAGAATCACACCACACCACCAGTGCTCTCGAGTCAGATCGGCGAAAATATTTTGTAAGAAATTTCGCCATGAGTGTAAAGCGCCCCTAATAATATCAGTCAGACTAGGTTCTGGCGGCAAACGACCAATTGAGTTGGAACCCGTAGAATAAGGAAGAAAGTGACGGCGGTAATAAATCCCCTGATGTTGATAGTGGGGAAGAAAATAACTTTCAACACGTTACAACAGCGATGGGTAAAGTTCGGCCCGCGAGCCAACTCCGGCCCGCGAAAGTATTTAATCCGGCCCACCGACGGTTTTTCGACATGAATATTTTGACGGTCCAGAAGTATTAAGTAGATTCTATTATTATAGATTCCTATTTTTAACATTTGTGCATGTGTGTAATACTGTAATGCTTTCATTTTGTGTTGAAAAGTTTCAACACAAAATGCATTTTTCCTATAATTCTGGCCCTCTGGAAATTCTTTCTGGCCCCCCTATTAAGAAAGTTTGCCCAACCCTGTGTTACATACATTCTGAACGTTTCTGTCTGCTAAGTGCTTTAGTTACCTATCTATTTTGAGGGGCGCTGGTTTCCTTGATATAGATTTTGCGTAGCAAGGGAACCGATGTAAATTTACTTTTCTTGTTTTATTCTTATTTACCTAAAACATACTAGTGCTTACACCAATTTTGCAGAAATAAACATTTTTTACTTCAGCAATATGTACAGGAATCATCTTGAAACATCTTCAAATTAAAAAAAAGAACTATTAAAGATAAATAAAATAAAAATAAATATAGTAACACACCGTAATTTGTCACCGCGGAAATCAAACTTACAACCTCTTTATCAGTCATATCAGACTTTATGTCAGGTGAGTATATAATCTAGTAAGTCCGTTTTTAGGCTTACTAAATAAATTAGAAAAAAATGCGTCAAAACCTGTCAAGAGCCGAACTCTTAAATTTAAAGAAGAAATAAAACACCATATTAGCTTTAACAGTAGGTATAATTTTCAATACTCTAACTAATTAAGTACATGTGGTATTAGCGTTAAAATATCCTATGTACAGTCAGCTGCACTAGAATTTATACAATTCGTTGCTTACAGAATGGTTTAACAACGTTACAATTAATATTAACTGGTCAAAAACTCAAAAAACAAATGAGTTTATCAGCTAACTTCACGATTGTTGAGTTTTTACTGTTTTACTTTAAGGTTTTGATACCGTTTTGAAAGTTACGAATTGTATACATTCTAGTGCAGCTGACTGTACGTAATTTGGTCGCATCGACTATCCAGTATCGGTAAACATTATGGGTATGGCACATATTCTAAACCCTACTTAGCCTAATTTAAATGTTATTATAATAATGAATAACCTTTGATCAACTACAATGGATATCGCGCCATCCACTTGGCCGCGGGCTTCTTAAAACTTGGCGAAACGGTCGAAGTAATCTTTTTTTTTATTTTTTCTCAAGTATTCATGAGTAGGTCCACCCTCTGGTGCCCGGTTATCGTTGAATTTTGGAAAACGCTGTATATCTCAGTTTTTTTTATATTTGACTTGCTGATGAAATAAGCAGGTGATGAAACTAACAAGACCTTTGAGGCAATAATTTGTTATAGGTACTGGTAATCACTTATCATCTGCTTGTTCAAGTCACTAAAAACATGTCAACACGATAAGCTTGCGTCACAAATGTCAAATTTATGAATGTGTACAGTGACGTCATACTAAAGCGATTGCGCTAAGTAACTAATTCCAATAATTGATTTTTTTACTTAAAATTATGAAATAAGATAATATTGTTATACGAAACGGAATGTGCAATTCCTGTTTATGTTGAAATAGTGACTTAAATCTAAGAAATTTATAGGAATTATTATACATTTCTAGTTACTCTTTCTAAGTTTTAGGTGAGCGATAAAACCAAACCGTTGTAACGGTCTTAACTAAAAGTGTCTTATAGTACTTTGGTAAACATACTCGAAAAAGTAATACTATGGCTTAGATAGAGTTAATCGCTCAACATCAGGTGGGCATTCAACTTTTGTTCAAAAAAAAAATTGGTTGCATTGAAATAATCAGATCTTAAACTTACAGACCAATGAGATACAATTTAAAACTTTAACGTTTCGCTTCGCTCACCTAGAACCTATATCTACTTAGGATTTTCCTTCAAAGACTCCATCTCGACTATCAACGGTAGTGGCGGTGCGGTCGGGGTCACCAGTAAAGGACTGCCGACTTGCCCCTTCACCGGTGCTATGGTAGACCCCACAGTGCCGTAGATATGACCAGCTTTGCCCATGCGGAAGTAGCCACGCTTGGCTGCCACCACCAAGAGTACTGCTATCGACAGGACGAATGATAGGACCTGAAAAAATAAGAAAAATGATATTAAACCTCTTTGTAACTAAAAACTTGTTTTTTTTTTCATACCATTCTTTAAACGCTCTTTTAGCTAAAATACTCGACAAGTCTGTGGCTATCTTTTTTTATTGCTTTGATAATGACAGTGACAAGAAATTGAGTGAGTTTAAAAGCTTAGCGGGAATCGTTTTCTGGGGGATTCGTTTTCTGTCATCTTTGGAAGCAACATTGTATTTTCATTTTAATTGTTTTTCTAGTGTTATTTTAAGTTCTGATGGGTAATTTTGGTGGTATTTTAACCATCATTACTTGAGGTCTTAGCACAAGTGTGAACAATTGAAATGAAAGTGTGTTATGTGGCATCCTGATTTGAACGAAAATGTTTCCCTTTGGTTTTGAAGAAAAACGCCATCTTTTTCTTCAAAACCGATGACGGCTGACTTTACTTGTTTTACCGACTCGACTTGACTAAAAAGGAATTTATCCAACCCACTTGACATTGGCAAAATTGTCCGCAAGACGGACACATGCCACAAAAAAAAAAAAAGTTTTCGGTCTGTTTTTATTGTATTGTTTTTCTAGAGTGGTAGTTTTGGAGGCATTTTAACCAAAATTAGTTGAGGTCATCGCAAAGTGAAATGAGAAAGTAATAAGTTGCATCATAGTTAAAATGTTTCGTTAAGGATTCGAAAGAAACCCCATTTTTTTTTCAACCAAACCATTGTTAGCCCGACTTGATAGAATTTGACTGAAACTTTTAAAAATAGTTTATTTAGAACTGGCAACACTATAATAATAATAATAATGCTGGACAGTCCACACAGCATCATCTAGCCCCAAGCTAAGCAGAGCTTGTGTTATGGGTACTAGATAACTGATATATTACATTACATTATACATAGATATTTTTTATTATACATAGAAAACCACCCAGAACACTCGGAATAAATATTTGCAGATCGTACAAACATTTATCCCAAGGCGGGAATCGAACCCGCAACCTCTTGCGTCGCAAGCGGACATTCGCCTGCCGCGCCACATCGGTCGTCAAAAAACACTGTCTATCGAATGATAGCCATAAAAAAATGTTGAAACGACATTTGTATTAGCAAAATTGGGGAAGTTAGATTCATAGAAAAAGTTGTTGTTTTTTTTTGCTGATTTCAAAAGGCAATTGTTCTAAATATCGATAATGTTATAGAATAGGCGTCAATGACAAAGGGTCGCAGGTAGACAGTGGAAGTAGTCAATGGTTTTATTGACACCCATCTGGGTTCTAGGAAGGAGTCAATGCACTCGAAACACAATAGAATAATGAAATCCATAGACATACACTTCCCTGTAAGCTTCCAAGCTATCATAAACCTTAACAATCCATAAACAATACATTCCTTTCAGTGTTCTACCAAAGACGAAATGGGATTTATTAAAATCAAAAAATTTACTTTAAATTTGACGACTGATGTGGCGCGGTGGGTGAATGTCCGCCTGCGACGCAGGAGGTTGCGGGTTCGATTCCCGCCTTGGGATAAATATTTGTACGATCTGCAAATATTTATTCCGGGTGTTCTGGGTGTTTTCTATGTATAATAAAAAATATCTATGCATGTAATGTATTGTATTAAGTGTATCAGTCATCTAGTACCCATAACACAAGCTCTGCTTAGCTTGGGGCTAGATGATGCTGTGTGGATTGTCCAGCATTATTATTATTATTATTATTATAAAAAATCATCTTACAGCTTAGTGGTACTAAGTGCCAGTTCTTTGTAACCAAGCCTAGAAGAAAAGCCTAGAAACTTGTGGCTTGGTTCTTTTCGTATAATGCCCACATTTAAATATGCAATGTCTGTTTTCTTATTTGAATTCATTAGATTGTAAGCATTACTATTAGTTAAAGCGTAGCGTGTGTTGTCTTTTGAACTTCTGTTGTATATTATGCCCGCGGCAAGTTTGCCTTTACATGTTTTCTGTCTTACCTTTGCCTAATTAAGTTAAATTGGTACCATACAGAAGTTTCATTATGATATTATTACTAGCGGCTACTCGCAGCTTCGCCCGCGTGGCAGTTTTTTCCCGTTCTCATTATTTTTTCGGGATAAAAAGTAGCCTACATGTTAATCCAGGTTACAATCTATATTTATTTCAAATTTCATCCAAATCGGTCCACTGGTTAGAGCGTG
Organism: Electrophaes corylata; assembly: GCA_947095575.1. NCBI lineage: Eukaryota > Metazoa > Arthropoda > Insecta > Lepidoptera > Geometridae > Electrophaes > Electrophaes corylata. The sequence goes on from OX352720.1 coordinate 9,671,602, forward strand.
AAAGAGTAACAAACATCCATCCATCCATACTTACAAACTTTCGCGTTTATAATATTAAGTAGGATTTGAAGAACTGGCACCTCTAATAGCATAGCTCGCATAGCACTAAGACTAAATACATAATAAATACATTTTGACTTTGACTTTATGCTTATCACACAAACGTCCTCGGTGGGGATCAAACCCACAACCTACTATAAAACAGCCTGAGTTAATACTAACTGAGCTGTGAGGCCAGTCCAAGGCAGTCAGTCAGTATGTGACAGGGCACGTCCTCAATTCACATGTTTTATGAGGTAGAAGAAGAGATAACCGCTCTTCATCAGGTAAAATATCTTCATGTCCAAATGTATGTATTACAAAGGATAATTTCTTACTCAGATGAACAAAGAACTATGTTTTTAATAATAGGTAAGTACCTTCATTATCTAGAACAATGACTGGGTTTTTCATAATAAAGAAAACGACACGAGTTACATATATACTATTACTAAGTACATAAGATAGGTAAATTCAATATTGACTAATGCGTTCATTTATTTCATAATTATCATCAGTCTGACGAAGTTTAAGGACCAAATATCGTAAGGAGAGTGTGGGTGCCGGTAAAATTACAGGCACATGCCACTTAACAACGTGACCTACAAGGCAATACTTTGTTATAGGCTATGGTAACCACTTAACATCAGGTGGGCCATATGCTTGTTACATCAGCAAATTGTAAAAAAAAAACTTATGCGTCAGGTTGGTGGACGCAGGGTAGTGCAGGGCGCAGGCTAGTAGGTAGGTAGTATTTTTTAGTAGTAGTAGAGCTCTTAATGAAGGGCTCATCCGGGAAAGTACTATCACCATGCCTATTGCCGCCGTCAAGCAGCGCAGCGTGCTCCGGATTGAAGAGTGTGTGTGCCGGTGTAATTACAGGCACATGAGGCTTTACACCTGTATGCCTCAGGTTGATGGACGCATGTATTACAGAGCAGTGCATTGTAAGGCACGTACGTACGTACGTGTCCTGCGATGTAAAGCTAGGTGATAGTAACCAATTAACATCAGGTGGGCCATTTGTTTGTTCCATCAGCAAAACGTATAAACGTTTATTTTTTTATATTTTCACTGATAAGGTTTTGCACACTGAATACTTTTACCACACTGGTACTTTTATTACCGTAACAGTCTGTGTAAACCGTATAACAAATTAACAAAGCAAGGTAATATGAAACTTTTGTACATAATCGTCTGGTGATGTCGTATTTATCACACATATACAGCGTGTTTTATATTATTTACAATAAATAAACACTAGTCTTAACTATTTGTAAAAAAGAATTAGCATTACAATAAAACTGAAATTAGGTATGTAATTTTTACTACTTAAATCAGAAATATGAATAAAAATTTATGCAAGAAGCTTTGTTTGTTAGTTAAGTCGGATATAAAATAATTTTAAAACTACGTTGACTTACACTTTGGCAAAAATACAAAAAAGTTCAAAATGGTCCTTTTAGTTTAAACCTTGTATCTACTCGTAGTCAAAAATAAACAAGAAATATCAGCATTGTAAAGCCAACTTCTAGAAGTTGTACTACGAACTTCAACAACTACTAAATATTCAACGCTCTTTGTTTTCAAAACAAAGGTATTAAAACAGTCTAGCATGTTCCCTAACCAAGAAAAACTTGGAACTATAACGAAGACACTTCTTATCTTAAAAACAAACATTGGTATCAGATATCTTGCAAACATAATCTAACAACTAAAATTCCCAGTTAATTTCCATAAAACATAATAGAAACTTACCATTGAAATCCCAAAGGTAGCCATAACTTCATAAGTCATAAACATTTTGGCACAAAAACTGCACACAACAACTAAATAGGATGTTTTGTTCTTCAAAACTCAATGACAACTGAGCGCGTACGCAGTTACGCAGTTGTCACCTCTCAAGCGTCACTCGTCAGGGCAAAATCACTGTATCTAGCTTAATTTGACGAAAATATCCAGTTATCAGCAGTTATTTGAGCTAAACTGACAGAACTCACACTGAATCGTTGCCTTGACAATTGATAATGAACGATCTGTGTTGCCATCAAAGACTTTATTGGAAAAATATAGCAGCATTTATTTTCTACTGAATAGTTATCGTAATATTTAGAGTTGCCTAATTTATGCACAGCAGATGGCCCACCTGATATTAAGTGGTAACCATCATATTATGACAAATAATTTCCCCGCAAGTCATGTCCTTTAGAAACGTGCCCTATGATACACTGCTCTGCGTCCAACCTTCCCCGGACGAGCCCTTTGCTACGAGCTCTTCTACTAGGTACTACCACACTTAGAGTACCAAGGTATTTAAATAGATGACTGTTGGAGATAGAATTTGATGAAGTAGAGACATATCCTATGTTAGGTACTTTGTGTATTGTAAACTCAATAATGTACTCGTACGTACTTATGCTATATTTTTTTTAAGTTTTTGTCGTTTTTCCCAAAATGACTTTACAGTCTATGCCTTACATAGAGTTTTAAGAAAAAAAACGGCAAACGAAGCAAAGAACGTTTTCCTAGTCCTAATTTAAATATTGACTCATGTCTCTATAGTAATAGGTACTTACATAATTGTAAATCGAGTTAAATAAATATACCTAAACGACGTGGGCTGTATCCACACGAGAATGGTTTCCGCCACATTTTCTCTTCAATAGCTGGTAATACTAACACAAAATGGCGCCGACGCCTACGTCATTCGATACCTGCTCTGCTTGCGCACGCGCATCAAATTCCGCCGGCGTATATCTACTCACACATTATTGTGTCCATATTCAGGTCGTTTGGTTTGTATGCAAATTAATTTATACTGGTTTGTAACTGTAATAGAGTTCGGATGTTGATTTCTATGTAAATGTGTTGCATTGAGGCAAAGATTTAAAAATAAATAGCATCATGACTTTAATCCCCATGCACGGTAGATATCCCTTTAGATCTTTTAGTATAAAGGACCAACTCATGATTCTTCGAGGATATATTACATTTAGTGCAAAACGTTTTGCAGTAGCTGGTATTCCATACGCCGTGCACATTACAGGCACATGAAGCTTAACACCTGAATGCCTCAGATTAGTATGTAGCCCGTGACCTGCGAGGCAATGCATTGTAGGCGATTATAACCACTTCACATCAGGTAAACTATTTGCTTGTTCCATTAGCAAGATGTATAAAAAATGTACATAATCTATCTATCTAATCAACCCACATTTATCCACTGCTGTGTAAAAAAACCTCCTTTTTAGCACGCCGCTCTTTCCGGTTCTGCGCCAACAATCTTTACCAATTATAAGAATCACACCGGTGATCTAGTGGAAGTGACCTTCTGATCCTAGCGTGGTGGGTTCGAAATCGGACGTGCACCAAATCAAGTGTGCAGCAGCCTTTATGTCCAAAACACAAATCTACCTTTAGTTTATTCGTACGTAAAAACAATAGCAACTCCCAACTAGCCAAACTTTCTTTCATTACTGCAAAAAGCCCGCCCGAGCATAATTTCCTCCGCCCTACATCAGACGGCTTCCGGACCCTTGTCTTACACCTTAATTTACCGCCCTACGGACCTGTGTCTCTGTAGCCTCATTGGGTAGAGATCCAGGAACCATTTCCTGGAATTTGAAGGCCTGAAGATCTAGCCTCATCATCAAGAACGGCTTGTAGTCTACTGCTGGACATAAACCATCCCCATTTAGATTTCTTTTCATCCATCGACTTACCGCAATCCTGACAATGTCGTCAGTTTATCAGGTAGAAGAGCGTCCTGCGCTTCGTTTTCCGTTTTGTGAACGCCATTAGAGAATTTTTATTGCCCAGCGGTTGTCGGTTCTACAAGCTATACCTATAGCCCATTCAGTGACACTTCAACTTACTGATTTTGATAGCTATGTTGGTGACCTTGGTGGTTCTTCTACGGATTTCCTCAGTTCTGATTCTAACTCGCAGTGAAATTCTCAGCAAAATTATTTGACTGACATATAGAAAACGCACAGCCTAAACCACATGTAGCGTCTTACCTTACTTACCTTTATGTTTTTTTTGTAAATACATACTTAGAATACAATAGAACACTCAGATTCAAAACAATCATTTACGTTCATCACACAAATGTTTGTTCTCGGTGGGAATCAAACCCACCACATACAGAGCACTACAAACTGAGTTGTGACGGCTGTCCATACACGATATTAACGCGTGTGATCCAGAAGGTAATGCTTTGTCATAAGTGACGGTTACCACTTAACAGCTATTTGCAAGTTCTATTAGTAAGTTGCATAAAAATGGACGACAATAAAACGAATAATTAATAATAATAATGCTGGAAAATTCACACAGCATCATCTAGCCCCAAGCTAAGCAGAGCTTGTGTTATGGGTACTAGATGACTGATATACTCAATACAATACATTACATAGGTACATAGATATTTTTTATTATGCATAGAAAATACCCAGATCACTCAGAATAAATATTTGTAAATCGTACAAACATTTATCCCAAGGCAGGAATCGAACCCGCAACCTCCTGCGTTTTGGTGAGGCCTTGAGTGAAACTGTACAGTAGGAACTGCTATAAACTGTGACATTCACAGCTTCGATGAACCGGTGCTTCAGGGCCACCTGATGCGGTCAAATGGCCCAAATGAGGGTTTACACTCTATTTATTTGGTGAAGTACCCACGAGAAAACTCACGTAGTTCAGGAAGATGGGATAACAGGAAGATCTTCTGTACATTATGATGAATTAATAATGTTTAGTCTTCGTCATCAGCGTAAATAAACCCACTGCTGGACATAGGCCTTCAATAATAATAATAATAATAATGCTGGACAATCCACACAGCATCATCTAGCCCCAAGCTAAGCAGAGCTTGTGTTATGGGTACTAGATGACTGATATACTTAATACAATACAACATACACACATATTTTTTTATCATGCATAGAAAATACCCAGAACACCCGGAATAAATATTTGCAGATCGTACAAGCATTTATCCCAAGGCGGGAATCGAACCCGAACCCAAACTCCTCCGCGTCGTATTCGCCCGCCGCATCACATCGGTCGTCCGGTCATTAATTTGGGGGTTTGCCATAGTAGTAGTAGAGCTGCTAGTGAAGGGCTCACCCAAGGAAATACTACCACCATGCTTATTCCTGTCCAACAGCGCAGCGTGTTCCAGTTCAAAAGGTGTGGGTGCTGGTGAAATTGCAGTTCATGAGACTTAACACCAGTATGCCTCAGGTTGGTGGACGCAGGGTAGTTGTACGTAGGGCACGTACCTAACGTGAGTGACCCACAAGGCAATGCTTTATATGAGATGGTTACCACTTAAAATCAGGTGGTAGGTCGTTTGTTTGTTCCACCAATAAAAAACCAACTTTATCCGTTTCAGGAATTCGTTTTATATTACATATCTGCGCACCAAAATAAAATATACCCAGATAATTAGTTTAAATTTCAAGTCTCTACGACCAGTGGTTTAGCCTGTACGTTTTCAATATATCACTCAGTCAGGATAAAGATTCTTATCCACTTTTCCAAAAAATAATAGCCTAAAATTGAAATCCTAGGGAAGTAATAATCTCATCGAACTTATTCACCCACGTAGAAAACCAATCTACCGTTATGGGTTCACAAATTGAAACGTCGTTTGCATAAAAAGTAAGGAAAAAAGAAATAATAGGGAAGATAACATTATTATTTGAATGGACAGGGATTATAGACCAGGAGACAGTGGTTTTAATAAAATTCACTAAAACTGTACCGTTACCTAAACTAATTTTTGACTAAGCTCAGATTCCAATTTGTAAGATTTACAAAAACAAAACACCGTTGTTCTAGAGCGAGATAGAAAAACAGTTCAAAAGTGCAATAAAGAGTTGAAGCTCCAGTTTGTCATAATTTGTGCTAAAGTGTTCCGCGAGCTTGATAAGCAGACAGTGTCTGGCTCCAACCCTGTTCCTGAAGTTTAGACGTCTGTTTAGATGATTGAGAACCTGGTTCAACTAGCTTTTAGTTAGATAAATTGCTCTTTACAAACGTATTCAGAGCTCAGAAGAAGATTATGTATGCCTTCTCTCATTTAAGATTCTTACTGTGACTAATGTTATTTGAATGCTATCTGTTTTTTACAAAAAATTCTTGGAATTGCAAAAAATCATGGTAATTCCGGTATAAAATACCTTTTTTTTATTATATTATGCATTTTTTTTATTATGAAATGGATACACGGACATTGAATATATTTTAAAATCAAAGTCAAAGTCAAATCATGTAATCAAACTGATAATTGTCTTATAACTAAGTACCTAGGTTTTCACAAAATAATCTTTCTATACCTAAGAATAATTGTCCTAACGAGGCAACACACAGCCTAAACCACTGCTCGTAGAAACTTGAATTTTTTAAGGTTAATGTTTTAGCATAAGTATAATTTTACGCGGGCAAAGTCACGCGCTTTTTGCTAGTATAATATGAAACTCGTGTGTTGTCAATCAAACTTGGTGAGCTGAATACAATATGTAAATATGTATGTAAAAGGAATCCTGCCAAGCAGACGTTCAAAAGACAACATACGCTACGATTAAAACTTAGAATAACAATAAAACTTAAGAGCAGTTGGTACCAGATTTACAAATTAACATGTCAGTTGATAAGTTACCGCTTCACATAAGGTGGGTCATAAGCTTCTTCCATCAGCAAGTTAAATCAAAAACCATATATATTGGCCAAGCGAAGCGTCTCTCAGTTTAGAGATTGGCCATAACATGGATAGATAGAAAACACATACTTTTGTCCGTATATCTGTCTGTTCGCATTTTTTAACCTGAAAAGGGGGGGAGTTTCCTGTAGGTAGCGTTATATATGAACGGATTTCAATTTTAAGAAAGGAGAAAGTGTTGAATATTTATAGTTCTAAGGACTCGCGAGGTCTGCTTTTCTTACAAAACTACTGCTTATATTTCCCTGTATCAACAAAATTAGTTTGTCAGCCATCTGCAACACTTGCCTCGATGAGACCACATTCTCTCGTCCGCTATTATTGCATTCAAAACCGGGTCACAATATCCCATAAATTGCACACACAAAACCATGACGTTGATTTGTGTTCCATATTAGGCAGTTAATCTCGACGGTCAGCAGAGGTAAAATACAACACAAGAAAGGTGGGTGCGAACCGAAAGCAATATTTGCCAGTAACTCTGAACCTTCAAGTCTTAAAAAACAAAAGGTGTTGATTTTTTTAACGTTTTTTATTTTTTGTAATAAGAATCATGGTTTGAATAGGGCACGTCGTGCCCTATTCAAACCATGATTGAAAAAATGTGATATTGAAAAACGAGCGTGACCTACGAGGTAAGGCTTTGTTATAGATTTTGGTAACCACTCAACATCAGGTGGACAAAAAAGTTAAAATCACGCTCTAGTACAATTTTCTCCTCCACGGCCCTGCCAGTCATGATGGATAGTGGGCGAGATGATGACAGTTTTCTATGGAGACTGCATTCCAGGGAATTTACGGTGATGGAAGATGATTCACAGGGAAAAGAATACGTTTCGACAGTTATTGGAATATAGCGACGGATGTAAAGAATTTATGAACCTTTCTTAGCTGAAAATAGAGTAATTTTGGAATAGATAATGCGATTGTTGCTACTTCAGAGAGATTTTCTATAAATAATGAAATTTTTGCGATAAGAAGCCGTTGGCGGGCTTACCTAGACGCATTTTAAGGAAGATGGATGGCTTTTTGGTGGAAGGAGGTTACAGGGTACCTCGTAGGGGTAGAAAAATCTAGAAGTCTTTGTAAAAAAGGCCTTAGCCCAATAGTAATGAAAAAATATTTACATTATATTAGATTTTATAGTGCTTACACGGCACATAATGAAATCACAAAGATGATATATTATCCAAAAATTTCGGCCTTGAGTGGAATTTAGGCCCACGATCTATCCCTTGATACGGAGATGTGCTAGCCAACTGTACCACTAGGACCTAATCCCACTCGACGACATCTCAGGGATATTTTCATCCCGCTCGGGACAAACATTTTAATAATACCTAATAATAATATAATAAACTTTATTGAGGACAAAAGCTAGCAATTAAGCTAAACTAAAAATATTTATTTACTAATTCGAAAGAAAAGAAACTAAAATAATTGTCCTACAATGGGCGGTCTTATCGCTGGACGCGATATCTTCCAGACAACCGTAAAAATTATAGCACAGTAGAAAAAAAACTAAGTCTAAGTTTATTATTATTTTTGTATGTTATAAAATCTTTGAAATGTTTAGTTTCATCATCATCTTCCTGCCCTTACCCCACACTAAGTGGGGTCGGCACAACAGGTTTTTTTCTTCCACTCTCTTCTGTCAGTCGTCATCTTAGTGTTCACTCCTTTCTTACTCATCTTTCACGCAATCCATCCATCTTTTCTTTGGTCTTCTTTTCTTTGGAAATGTATAGTTTACATCTACACTAATATTATAAAGAGGAAAGCTTTGTATTTTTGTTTTTTTGTATTTTTGTATGTTATGAATAAACTCAAAAAGTACTGGACCGATTTTAATAATTCTTTTTTTATTAGAAAGCTACATTATCACTAAATAACATAGGCTATATTTTATTTTGGAAAAAAATAGCGTTCCGTAAAATATTTGGGTTTTTCAGACACAAGGTGTAAAAAATCAACCAGAAAAGTTACTTATTTTGCGTACGCTGCCTAAACTATAAAAGATAGAACCATAAAATGTTCTACATAATTGTAGATCTTATAAATATCTACAAAAAAATCAGCGACACACTATACCTATCTATGTCGAGTGAGGCACAACAACCATTTTTTTATTTAAAAATCTTCAATTTTTTTTGGACTACATTTAAACGCATTTATTTTACTCATACTATTAATCCTTATCAAAATAAATTATTTTATCACTAAGTACAGTTCATGTAGATAATATTTGGTCTTTCAATGATTAGAATTGGACGTTTGGTTTTGATGTTATGGCGAAATTAAAATATTACGTTTTCTGCTGCACGGCCCGTTGCGAAGTGAGCGTCACCAAGTTGGGAGTGCGCGTGCAGGGGAGTAGTTTAGATCTATGAGTAAGGTACGCGGCTCCGACGCGAGGTCGGCTCCCTACGCAGGTGTTTTATAAAAAGGACATTAATTAATTCATAATGTAACATAGTTTTATGACAAAATATATACAAATAAATAAAATTGAAGTGTCTATTTGTAATATTAAAATAACGCTTTTTACTACATGCATAGGAATGTATATACGATACATATTCCAAAATAGCATTTTTTTAAATTTTTGTCTGTTTGTTCCGTGTAATATCTGGAACGGCTGGACCGATTTCGACGGGACTTTCACTGGCAGATAGCTAATGTAACAAGGAGTAACTTTTTATCCCGAAAAAATAACGGGAACTGATATAAACTGCCACGCTGGCGAAACTGCGAACGGCCGCTATTTTATGCCGTATTAACGCCATCTGTTGGTGACATCGAGTACTACTTCAGTTAAGATTTGTAAGTAAACATGTTTACCGCCCAACGAAGTGGGCACCGGTCAGCTAGTCGATTATAAGAAAAATTGCGTAGTGACAGTGGTAGCATGTAGGTAATGTGCCTTGTTGTAAATAATTTACAATAAGCTTTGTTGTCGGTCGAGCGCGCTCCTTCCTGTAATTTGTCTGCCGCTATCCGCTGGATTTACGACAATCCGTGAGTTGTGCCCAACGGACTTGCCGCTTCAATAAACACAATCCTAACTCACTACTATCCTAACAATACTATAGAAGCATTGCTTTGAAAACTGTACGTATCTAGGCGTTAGTTTCTTGCCTATTCTCTAGGTTTAGGATCACGTGAAATATTTCTACCAAGTTCAAAACAAAGAGGTTCTGAATTCGATTATTTTTTGTTATTTTATAAACCGATGAAAGAATATCTCGACATAATATTAAAAAGTAAACTTTCAGCTTGGTGGGACCGAAATTAACCATAAATTGGGACCATAAGTTTCATGAAATCCTATTTTGAAAAATTAAAAATAAACTGTCAAAGTGCGAGTCTGACTTACGCACGAAGGGTTCCGTACCATTATCTATAATAAAAAATTGGCCAAGTGCGAGTCGGACTCATGCACGAAGGGTTTCGTACCATTATCTATAAAAAAAACAGCAAAAAAATCACGTTTGTTGTATGAGAGCCCCCTTAAATATTTATTTTATTATATTTTTTAGTATATGTTGTTATAGCGGCCACAGAAATACATCACCTGTGAAAATTTAACTCTAACTATCACGGTGCATGAGATACAGCCTGGTAACAGACAGACAGATAGCGGAGTCTTAGTAATAGGGTCCCGTTTAACCGTTTGGGTACGGAACCCTAAAAAAGATTATAGCTAAAGCTTACGTAATTCCCACGTGAGGATAAGCCCTTCGCTTAAACCTATGCTAACCACTCTAACTCTGGCATCGACCAAATATTTAAAGTTATAAGGTAAATAGTGTTGTTAGATATTACTGGCACGTTGCACTAATCCCGCCCAATACAACATTTACGGGCAATCTGGGCGCGCACTGATTTGTTCTACTCTGGCACAGTGTAGGATGAAACAGAAGAGCAACTTCATGGAATACCTTATATCGAATGTGGCACAATACCAGTGCTGCACTGTGTCCCACACCGTGCGACTAATACTGAGCCAGGTCTTAAAGCTAGAAGTGAATTTAAGCGCCAGTATCTCGCGACTAAGCCTAGAAGTACTGGCAAGAAACATACGGCTGGGTTCTTACCGTATTTTGTAAGGTCTATTTACAAATTAATAAACAGTTTATTAGGCAGGTTTTTACAAAGAGTTCTACTACTAAAAATGGATACTGTTTACAATACAAACTGTGGGTGCAAATATTAGATTAGCACAGATATGAGCTGTATTTCGGAATTGGCGTAGCGTGTAATGTTGTTGGCAGAGGAAGGTTATTGAATCGATTGCTCGCTGCAAATGTTGTGTGCAGCTCTGACTCCAACGTAGCGACTTGAACAACCGTAGTTGAACACTAAAAAACTGTGCAAAACATTATAAAGCAGTAGTGACCGATGTGGCGCGGCGGGCGAACGTCCGTCTGCGACGCAGGAGGCTGCAGGTTCGATTCCCGCCTTGGGGTAAATGTTTGTACTATCTGTAAATATTTATTCCGGGTGTTTTGGGTATTTTCTATGTATAATAAAAAAATATCTATGCATGTAATGTATTGTATTAAGTACATCAATCATCTAGTACCCATAACACAAGCTTAGCTTAGGGCTAGATGATGCTGTGTGGATTGTCCAGCATTGTTATATTATTATTAGTTCGTCCTGCAAACGTAGCGACTTATGACGGACAGAATCGTAGGATACCAAAAGACTGTAAACTGTTTTATAGTAATATTTCGCCCCGAACTCAGAATTAGAGATATTTTTGAGGCTGTTCGACCTATTGGTATACGATTTTATGTGTGCAATGCCAGTGCTGTCAAACGGTGAAGGAAAACATCGTGAGGAAACCAGTTAGTATTCTAGCAACGGTGATGGACCTATCACGTATGAATACTAACTATTGCAAAATGGGTATGCACCAAATGTGCTATCTGGACGTATCTCTGTCAACCCCCCTTAGACATCCTTCTTGCTACTAAGATATCAGAGGGATATTTACCGTGTTTCGGGGTAAAGTCGTGATGCTATTGTCTTTTTGTTTTTGGTAGGATATTTCATAAAACTGTGACGCCTTCAATCGACTGTCTTTTGCAGCTTCAAAGAAAAATTCAACATGAAAATTTGTGTTGATCGATTTCGCCATTTTATAGGCTATTTATCTTTCATGAAAAACATATTAAGCTAGCTGACTCGGCAAATTTCGTACCGTCAATAAAGGTAGTCTTTATATTTTCTTATCTTTCAAGCCTTCCTTGGGCACAAATATTTTTAAACCAAAATTAGGCAAATCGGTTTAGTTGTTCTTGAGTTTTTGTGAGACTAATAAATGTCAATAAATTTATATAAACATAAATAAATTTTTGTGGACATATTCACTTAAAATCATCTAGCCTCAAGCTATTCATGTATTGTGTTTATGTCCTGTATTATGTTTCTGTGTGGTGAACAATAAAGAGTTATCTATCTATCTATCTATCTATTCATAGCCTATACTATACTACTATACTATGGAAACCAAATGACTGATAGAATACTTATGCACGTTTTTTTTTGTAAACAAATATTTTTCCTCGATAGGAATCGAACCCACAACATACAGTACAGACAACTGCTACTAATGTGAGGCGAAAATGAGTAGGTACTAAACACAAAGAGCTGTTCAAACTCGTATCTGTATTCTTAATCAAATAAATTGTATTTACGGCAAAAACACCAATGTATTCCATTTAACAAACACTTCATTTTTATCTCCTTTCAATCCTGAGTAGAAAACCTTCATTGATTCAAACAAAGTCGCATCAGCAGAACCATAACATTTTTAGTGTCGTCATGAAAACCTGATTTACGATTGGAAGTGTACTTACTGCTTTCAATCTTGTAAACATCCGGTGTGGTGGCACTTTTGGAGATTCGGCTGAATTTCGTCACCTACTTACAGAAGTTTTAGCTATATCTGCAATGTTTTATGTTTTAAGTATATTATTATGACTGCATTTAAAGGAAGAAGAAAGACAGATAAACTTTTATGAAACAAACAGACATAAAATAATAATAATGCTGGACAATCCACACAGCATCATCTAGCCCCAAGCTAAGTAGAGCTTGTGTTATGAGTACTAGATGACTGATGTACATAATACAATACATTACATACCCATTACAATACAGAAAATACCCGGAACACCCGGAATAAATATTAGCAGATCATACTTACATTTATCCCAAGCCGGGAATCGAACCCGCAACCTCCTGCATCGCAGGTGGACATCGCCCGCCGCGTGACATCGGTCGTCAATATAATATTAATTATGATCGTTTACCTACCTACCTACTACACATAGATAAAAAAAGTAATTCTTATGAGCTAGTAGTAGGTAGTAATGAAGTAATGAAGTTTTTAGACTTGGTCTAAGTTTGGTCGCCCTAAACTGCCTAAATTCACCTAATTGTAAGAAACTTCTAAGTAATCACTTTCATTTCAATATACCTTTTGACTTGATTTTGATTCATTATTTATTTAATTTGATATATGTATGTAAAGGCAAAGATGATGATGATAACTAATTTGGATCCCAAAATCGACGGTCGACGGTCGACGGCCAATTTGTTCAAGTTGTTTGCAAAATCTTTGCTCGCTTCGCTTGCTTAATCACTTTGAGGTATTTAAATACTTATAAATATCGCTCATGCGTAAACGGAGTAGTTTGACAAAAGAACCTTTGAAGTACAAGTCCCTTGTTAGTTCTTTACAATGCTGAAATAGATAAGCACCAGTTTTTAAACGACTGCATAGAAGGAGGATAATAAAGAAATAAATCAGTTCATGAGGCCAGGCATTGACCGGCCTCATAGCTCAGTTTCCTGTAGCTCTGTTTTCTGTGCTTTAGGCTGTGGGTTCGATCCCCACCAAGGATAAACATTTGTGTGATGAACATACATTTTTATTTGAGGCATTCCAAAAATTACCAATTAAAAAACAAAACAAAACAAAAAAAACGAGTGTTCTTTAGACCACACGACTGAAGTATAACTTTTTTAATATACGAAACGTAACTGGCTATGAGAGTGCAATTTTAATTTTATTAAAAATTAAGATAGATATAGATTTTAGGCAATACGATAGTACTGTTGGTGTTAGTAAAGATTAAGCCCAATAGTGCGCCTGCAGATTTTCAAATCGCCTGCAGATACGAAAACGTTTGAACTAGTGCTAACGGTAATGAGGTAGACGAACTTAATCCAGTTGAAAAGTTCTTTACAAAGTTCCTTTTACCTTCAATTTGAACAAAGTTAAACTCGGTTTGAAATTTAAATTAACCTTATGCGTAATGTGACCCTAAAGGAAGATTACAGTAGACACAAACCACGTGGACCTGCATCGACTACGTCGGAGTTTTAGTATGGGATAGACAGAGACAGAGGGAGCAAATCCACGCCGTCTTCTCTAGTTTATATTTTTACAACACTAGTTGACACGTGCCCACTTCGTTGAACGGTAAACATTTTTACTTGTGATGAATTGAACGTCTTTTCATTATATAGGCTATATTATAGCCTACTAGCGGCCGCTCGCAGCTTTGCCCGCGTGACAGTTTAATCCCGTTCCCGTTATTTTTTCGGAATAAAAAGTAGCCTATATCTTAATCCAGGTTGCAATCTATAATTATTCCACATTTAATCCAAATCGGTCCACTGGTTAGAGCGTGAAAGAGTAACAAACATCCATCCATCCATCCATACTTACAAACTTTCGCGTTTATAATATTAGTAGGATAAGATGATACTCACAAATAACGTAGCTTTCTATTGGTAAAATAATTTTCAAAATCGGTTCAGTAGATTGAGATTACCTCTTACAACCTCACAAATTCACAAATCCTACCTCTTTTTTGACCGAGCGAGCGAAGCGTTTCAGTACAAATTGGATACTTTAAGATAGCTTTATTATCTCAAAAATTATTCCTTCGAGTGGAAATGTTTTTTTTTGGGATAATTAATTTCCTAAGCACATTAACAACTAAAAATCTAGGGCTTTTATTTATACTTCATTCTTATTCATACCTGATACTTATTCACGGACATGTCAAATTTTCTTGTTACTAAAACTTTTATGGTTCACTTAACATCAGGTGAGAAATTTGCATGTTTTCTTCTTCTATCAGCATATTGCATAAAAAAAACTCTTAAAATACCTGTACCCAGAGTTATTTAACGTAATACATTATCCAAGCCTTGTTTCACCAAAAACTAATTCCGGCATCCTTTAAATCCTGCAAAAACATCCCTATAAAAATAAGCCCACCGTAATTTTAATTCCGACAGTCTGGTGACCTTTTTTGTCGGATTCCTGTACCCTGCTCAATCTCTGTCGAGTGTACATTCTTACAGGGTAGGGTGCGGTTATGTTCATAAGCTGAAGCGGGAATTTGTTTATTTTACCATGCTTCGTTACTATTGGACGTTCATAACGAATGTTTTGTTATAGGTAATGGTAATCAGGTGGGCCAACTTTTTTATTAGTAATTCACATAAAAAAAACGAGTGTGTAAAAAAAAAACTTTAGACCACACGACTGAAGTAAAACTTCGTTAATATACGAAACGTAACTGGCTATGAGAGAAAGAAAGAAAGAACAGTGCTTTCATACCCCCTCCATGGTAGTGTTAAACGTTTAACGCAACCTTGTTGGAAGTCTCATAGAAGTATTACTTTAAAATCTTTGGTCAAGTTCTATCAGTATCATAATCTATAATTTATCAAACGTTTACGAAGCAAGCTTTGTAGGCTAAGCCTATCACTCAGTCCTCTACCTAAGCAAGTGTAGCGCGGGCTAATAAAGTGTACCCTGTAATCCCACCTCGTGACGTCACTCATAAGCCGTCGGAGCACCTCGTGCAGTGAGCCCTTAATGCAGGGACCGTGTACACCCTTAGCGCTGTTTATTCCAGCTTAACTGGAGATTTTAATTACGCGATGTTTTTTTAGTTTAAAAAGAAATAGCATCATGAATTTAATCCCCAAGCACGGTTTGTATCCCCTAAAATACCTTTGTACCAAAAACTTGAGATTTCTCGAAGATGTCTAGGATGGGTAGTCAGAGGTACGTCCAGATATTTTATTTGGTTTCCACATTTTGCAGAGTTGATATTCTATACCTGATAGGTTGCAAGTCTATCATCGCTGTTAGAGCACTAACTGGTTTCCTCAAGATGTTTTTCTTCACCGTTTGAGAGCACGGCGTTGGAGAGACTGGTTTCTTCTGAACCAGGGCAAAATCAAAGTTTGCTGCAGTGGTCCTAGCTTATAACAGCCCCCACAGTGAGCTTTGATTCCAAGATTGCTAACTGTCAAAAACGACATCAAAATTGCCGTTGCTATCGTGCTTAACAGATAGCATTATTACCTTTTAACACCAGGTGGGCCGTTTGCCGTCAAAAAGCAAAAGGCCCACCTGAATGCCTGAATGTTTTCGAATACGGCTGCTAGGCTTATCAACTCGTCACATCTCGCCAAGCCCACCACGGGCCCTTGCTAACGACGTCTATTGTCTACCAATGGTATTATTGTGACATTGACAGACCGGTTTTAAAGGGATTTGGTGCCTTGTTCAAAGAGGGTACCTTGTACGTATTTATATTCTGCGGTTGGGGTAGATTTTACACTATCCGAGTTAAGGGTAGTTCTAGGAGTGCGCCAGTTGTTTTGGAAAAGTACCATTTGAAATCAATCTTGCTTATGCCGTACTCTCAGGAGAAAATCACTGGAAGGAAATCTATATCACCAAGAAGGTTTTATGTTCTGACTGACTGACTGACATAAATACAACGCATAGCTTAAACCACTGGTAGTAAAATCAGATATTTTTTAATACATATTATATTTATGTTTGTAACTAACTTTAAAGTGAAAGTGAAGTTAGATAGATTAGATAGATCTTGTACGTTGCCTCTTAAGGCAGTACAGTTTTTTTTATTGTTTTTTATGTGACTTGCTGATGACAATCAGACGGCCCACCTGATGTTATGTGGTTAGCATTACTTATAACAAAGCATTACCTCGCAGATCACGCTCGTTAACGTGCCCTGCGATGCACTACTCTGCGTCCATCAACCTGAGTTAAGCCTCTTGTGTCTGTAATTACACCGGCATCCACACCCTTTAAACTGGAACACGCTCCGCTGCTTGGCGGCTGTAAAAAACATGGTGGTAGTACTTCCCCGGGCGAGCTCTTCACTAAGTATAATACTATTACTAAAAAGTTTTAAAACTTGTAAAAATAAATGGGTTGTATGGCGTTTATATATCCACCTATCATACATAGCCTGTATAAGCCAGATTACATTGCCCCGTGTACCGTGTGTACTCGGCGTTAGCCGCTTTGAGGAATGGCATCTACGGCAATGCTATTAGACGAGTGTAGACACAGCTTAGGCGGAGTTGCCTACACGACTTTACTGTCTATGGTTTGATATTTTCTACATCGAAATAAGCAGAATGCGAAAATGTTATTTTGCCCTGAAGTAAGTAATAGCAATAACAAATAGTCGTTGTTTGAGTATTTAGAATTTCTCTCGTGAGGTGATGTGAGATGTTATAAACGCCCTTATTCTTTGAAACGATACCTACCTATGATTTTTGTTTTATGACCTATGTAATTTGCATGTTCTTTTTATACCTATATCGGTCCGCTCTACTCTATTGCAACACCCTTACTGGGTATATTATGTGTATTGGCACCAAAAATTGTATCTATTGTAGTCCTAAGATCTGACAATGTTAAACCTACTTACATAATAAGGCAATAAACATACTGAATACTGAATACTGAGGTATGATGAGGTGTAAGGAGAGGTGAGATAGATAGTGGAAAGTGTAGATGCAGCTTTTTTTAATCGATTCATTGACGCATCAAAAAGATGGCCCACCTGACGTTCAATAGTGGCCACAAAGCATGACGGTGGGGAGTTCCATTCCTTAGAGTAGAGTTTTTTTGTAACATCTTATGTAGAATACAGTCTTTATTGTGCTTCTCAAATTTGATTAAAATCCGTCGATAAATAACACTACAGCAAACTTCTCCCTTTCCCCCCCCCCTTTATTACAACCAATCAAAAATTGTAATTGACAAAAAATTTATCAAGGAACTTGTGTGCCAATTTTCGTCAAAATCGGTGGAAAAATGCGACTTGTAGGCAAAAACAGACAGACTGATTTACTGACAACCGGATAAAAGCATTTTTACCGGTCGAAACCGAGACGCATCGCTCGCTTCGTTCGCTCGGTCAATGAAAGCATATTCCTAAAATACTAGTTGTTTTCTTCTTACTACTGTGATCCCAGTAAGTGCTATCCTTGTCCCACGATATTTCAAGTAAAGTAAAAAAGTACGTTAATAAATTGTGAAATTTTCTCAGCATTTTCAGTATTCAGAAGGTAAATTAATTATTATAATGTTGGGACATGATTTAGTAAGTCAGGTCGGTGGTTGATGGATGGAGACAGCTGTCTTGTGCGAAGGTGCTTCGTATTATTAAAAACAGAGGGGACTCTTTGTGTAGGGCTCGTCTGGAGAAGATCTGGAGAGCATGCCTATTTCTGCCGTTTACCAGTTCCAGTTTGAAAAGTGATGGTGCCAGCGACATTACAGGCACATAAGGCTTAACACCAGTTTGCCTCAGGTTGGTGCACGCAAGATAGTGCATCGTAGGGCACTTACCTAACGTGCGTGACCTGCGGGGCAATGGTTTGTTATAGGTGATGGTTACCAGTTAACATTAGGTAGGTCATATGCCTGTTCCAATAGCAGGAGCATAAAAAACCTGATATTCTTAAAAATGTCAACCGTGTGAGGATTACAGTCTAGTACAGGGGGCACTAGGATTGCATCTTCAGACTAGCACTCATCCGCAGTTTTACTTGTGTTACTGTGTGCCTTAAAAATAATTAAGTTTTACTTATTACACTTTACTGAAAGTTTTGTCAAAATCTGTTCAGTCGTTATAACTGACAGCCATCACAGTTCAGTTTGTAGTAGCCCTACCTTCTGCGCTGTAGGTTGTGGGTTCGATCCCCACCGAGATCAAATATTTGTGTGATGAACGTAAATGTTTATTTTGTGTTTGGGTATTATATTGTATTCTATATATATGTATTTACAAATAAAAGCATAAAAGTATTCTATCAGCTGGTTTCCATAGTACAAGCTATGCTTAGTTTGGGGCTAGATGATGTAGTGTTAAAAAATAAAAAATGTCCACAAATATTTATTTAAAAAAATACTCGTATTATAAATATTTTGATAAAAAACGGTTCTCTTTAACCACCCGGTTAACGCTTAATCCTCAGTTAGAAGATAAACTTAAGGCTCTCATTAGTTCCACTTCTAATCCATTGCTCACGTCTTAAACTTTTATGCTATTTCCTCTCATTAATCTGCACCCTATTCCCGCGGGATAAGGTTAGTTATCCTGTGGCTTGTACTCGCACGCTCGTAACGTCAATTAGTTGGTCGGGTCTAGCCCACTTTATTAGGAGACGAAGTGCCTTATGAATTGCTATGAGTCTAGAGGTACAATATACTATAGAGCACGCAAACAGTCAAAACTAAAGGGAATTTATTCAATACTAGCAGCCCGTCCCGGCTTTGCACGGGTTTGAGTAAGAATCCCTAATTTTTTTGAAAATATAATATAGATATGTCACCCGGAGATAGTGTACCTTCCCAATGGTGAAATAATTCTTCAAATCGGTTTAGCAGTTTCTGAGCCTATTCAATGCAAACAAACAAACAGACAATCAAATTTTTTCTCTTTATAATATTAGTATAGAAAATCTTAAAACTTCATACAAACTAGTCGAAATTTAGTGCAAATAGTAAACATTTAATAAATATTTTTTTTTATACTATACATCTTGCTAATGCAACATATGCAACAAGCTGTTGGCCCACCTGATATTAAATGGTTATCGCTTAAAACAAAATATTACCTCATAGACCACGCTCATTAGAAATGTGCCCTGCAATGTACCACTCAGCGTCCATTAACCTGAGGTATACAAATGTTAAGCCTCATGTGCCTGTATTACCCGCAGGGATCATCTTGAAACGTCTTAAAGCTAGATCTAAGCGCCAGTTCCTCGCGACCCTCAAAGGGTAGGTTAGGTAGTAAAACCTCAGATTGTAAAGTGAGAAATTAGCAAAAACATTTTGTTTTCGATCAACAAGTGACAAGTTGCAAGCACATTGCCGCTGCTAGAATACTAACTGATTTCCTCACGGTGTTTTCCTTCACTGAAACCCGCGTCCTTAGGATCTGAACACGGGGTAACTGCCACTAGACAACTGGTGCTCTACTTAAAAAAAACGTAGAAAAAACCCCTTTCTTCAATCAAAAGAATAACGCAAAATCCTCCCCAGTCATCCGGATCGACGCATCCTCAATCTTGATGATACAAAGAAATTCTAATAAAACTACAAAGATTCGGAATAAATCTTTGCGGAAATAATCGCGGTAACACATACGGGCAAAACTTGTATTTACATATCCGAGCTAAACGACCAAGCATTTCCTTGCCAGCGAAAGATGGCCATTCACTGCGAGACTTTTTAAACGACCTGCAAAACTGGTTTATAATTCGTTGTCATCTTTAAAAGCAATAAAGTCTTTAAAGTGAAAACATCTTTAGGCGCGTTGAGCACTTTTTGGGTGAACAAAAATCATGGAACTCGCGTCATCGTCACCGAACGCTTTCCATGAGCTATATATACTATGTATGTATTAGTACATTTTGGCCTAGTTTTTCCCTTCTAAAAAAAAAATTGACAATATGACTTTATATTATGATTTGCTATACTCAATAACTCTCATTAAGTTGGATTTTCATCACACTGGAGCTTAACTATTTTAACATTAGGTACTTTGTAAAAAAATCACAAAAACGGTAAGAAAGGTAAGTCTTGGTCGCGAGGAACTGTCACCTAAATTCACCTAGTTATAAAACTATTCTTATCTAGCACTTTAATTCTATGGAATAAATCTTTTGACTTTGACAGTGAATCAGATACCTGTCTAATGTCAGTTTTAGTTCTGTTGCGTAATTTAAAAGTATGAGAGTAAGTCTCACCGTGAATAGCTTGCTTTATTTCCAAACATTGTAAGTCATTCCGGGAG
The DNA here is from genome assembly GCA_947095575.1 of Electrophaes corylata. NCBI lineage: Eukaryota > Metazoa > Arthropoda > Insecta > Lepidoptera > Geometridae > Electrophaes > Electrophaes corylata. The sequence goes on from OX352720.1 coordinate 9,692,542, forward strand.
TTTCCGGAACAAACTACAGCCGGTGTACCACCTATCCGGATGTATGTATGTTTGTATGTATGTCGGCTGGTATTACCAACTGCGAGATTGTGAGAAATTCGACGTTTTCGTAATGTGTTCGTCATTTCCTTGAACACTTTGTAGGGTTGTTAAGGTTTTATGGTTCTGTAGATATACATAAACTTTTACTCAGAAATATATTCGTTTTGATTTTTCTAGCAGATACACAGAATTGTTGATAAAAACATGTATTGAGGTCTAAATAGTTTTTCCTGAAAGTATAGGGAGTTCTTTTTCTAGAAGGGGAAAAAACCTTTTGTCTCTTTACTAGGTAAGGGTATCTATCCCTGGTGAATTTAATAATATCCCAGTCGCTCGGTAACCCAATGGCACTCATTGCTTTGGTTCTACCTTCCCTGACTAAGGAGTGAATAAACTCATTACCGGCGCCTGTATTTCCTGACTATTACAATCTGAATGTGAATAAGTACTTCCAGGTATAAAACCTTCGTAAAAATCCCAATCTATATCAAATATAATATATTTATTTATCCCAAGGCGGGAATCGAACCCGCAACTTCCTGCGCCGTAGACGGACATTTGCCCGCCGCGCTACATCGGTCGTCAAATTATAAGATATCTAGTAACTAGACAGCCGTCACAGCTCAGTTCCTAGTAGCCCTGCCTTCTGCGCTGTAGGTGGTGGGTTCGATCCCCACCGAGAACAAACATTTGTGTGATTTGAGGCTGGATGTTATATTGTATTCTATGTGTGCATGTACAAAAAAACTTAACTAAAGTATTCTCTAAGCCATCTGGTTCCCACAGTACAAGCTACGCTTAGTTTAAGACTAAATGATCCTCTGTAAAATTCCACAAATATTTATTTAAGACAATGTTAAACGAACAAAGTCAGGTAGCAAGTGATGTATATTCGTAGAGCTTATCTCTACGCTATTTGCTACGCCGTAGCATCCGTAGCAGAGGTGGACTTTATCGTTTCCAATATCTTCGAAGCGTAACACGATACCTGTCAGTTATGACGTAGCCTCATTGAACAGTGTTCATGTTCAATATCACTGCCACATGCACAAACAAAAACAGCATCACGACTTTAATCCCCAGGCAGGGTAGGGATTTCTAAGTACAAAGTATCTACTCGTAATTCTTTGAGGATATCCAAAAAAGGTAGTCAGAGGTTATGTCCAGATATGACGTTTTGTACAAACCCACATTTTACAGTAGTTGGTATTCTATACGTGACAGGCTGCAAGCCCATCGCCGCTGCTAGAATACTAACTCGTTTCCTCAAGATGTTTCCTTCACGCATCTCTCTCTGAAGATCTGGAGGTCCGTCTGACCTTCCTTAGACTATACTTATATAGAGAAGTTACTATACTTATAAGAAATCAGAAGATATCTATTATCTATTATTTGGAATTAAATCGTGAAGCTGTTTCATTTTTACGTTTAATCAGTTTTATTTTTTAAAAAATATTTTGATTCTTTTATAATAAAGTTGAATTGTTTGAAAATGAAAATTAACTTTTCAGTTTAAATCATAATCGGCTAATGTTAATGAGGCAATTTCAGCCAAATGGCTCCCGAGTCGTTTTAAGATGACTTGTTATTTAAGTTTTACTTTAAGTTATTTTAACTCAAGCTGAATTCCAAATAATTGAATAAGGTTTTATTTTTTAGTAGTAATCTTAGTAAAGGGTTCGTTTGAAAAATATTAGCACCATTCCTATTGCAGCCACCAAGCAGCGTAGCTTCAAATTAGGAGTTAGAGTAAAGCATCGTAGGGCACGTTAGTAACATGTGCTTAAATTACTACAACCAGTATTGGTTTAGACTGTACGTTGTCTATATGTCAATCAGTCAGGACAAAGATTTTATAATTGGTATAGATAAATAAATATTGACATACGTACATTTGCAAAATTCAACCCCTAAATGGGCACAACAGGGGCCAATGTTTCTATGAGAATAACCACACGCGGACGAAATCGCGCACGTTTCGCTTATTTTTACATACAAATGTTTGGCTTGGTGGGAATCGAACCCACAACCGTACATAGAATTACTACAATCAACTGAGTTGTGGAGCCAGTACATAATAAACTACAATCTAGAGATGTAGTACATAGAATCACACAATAGCTTACTAGTTAGTAGTTAGTCAGAGTTGTACTACTGTCGCTGTATTCAGTTAACTGGTGAGTCACCTTAAAACCGTCACCGTGATATAACGGTGCTAAAATAGAAACAATTTTTTTGATGGTTATAAATGTTCTTTCTGTCGTATCTATGTGTAATTATGTATAAGTGCGCACCTAGTTATTTTATTTAATATGTTACTGTTATAGCTTACTAGTTATTAGTGCTAGCAGCTATAGTAATGTGTAGGTAGGAAATAAAAACTAATCTTGGTCAACCCGTTTTTCAATTACGACACCTTCAATACTTGCCAATAAAAAACGTTTTTTCTCAATAAGATTGATTGGATAATGGACGGCTGAAGACCATTCTGCATTTATCCCCTGATTTCTGCCTAATTAGTTCTGCCATATTATTAACCCACCCAGGGTTTTTATCTCATCATCAGTCATCTAGATTTTCAGACGGATTTCTCAAAAGATGCTCACTCCCAAACTGTAACCGTGCGACCTCGTACAAGTTATTGAAAATGGGTGTTTCTCCGTTTGATCGAGAATTTATGTCAAATTATATTTACCAACACATTCATGTGGTGCTGCATAAAAGTCATGTATATATTTATCTGTATAGTATATAAAAAAAATGAGTTTTTTTATTGATTACTACAGAAAACGGCCGTCAGATAACGGTCACGTGTTCTGTAGTAAATGATAGATTATATTGAACGAGTAAGTCACAGATTTAGATTGTAACTCGCTAGTCAAGTTAGATTTGGCTTGTTGCATACCAACTACTCAGGTCTGATATAATACAAAGCACAAATTATACGGTGAAGAAAAACATTAGGAAACAAGTTAGTATTCTAGTATCGGCGATGTGCTTGCAACCTGTCTGTATGTATCTGAGGCATACAGGTGTTAGGCCTCACGTAACTGTCGTGGATCAGTTGAGCTAATTGTAATTTTCTTTGTAAATAGAAGATTTCTTAGACGAGCTCCAAGTTGGATTCGTCGGTTAACCTCATCATTAAAGTTAGACACACCTATAGAGATCGTCTAAATTAACATTATACGATCTAAAAAAAAAAAACATTTAAAACTCCGTAAATTATACTTTTCTTTTACAAAAGAGCAGCCAAATGAATGCCAAATATATGAGTCACATTTCAGCGCGAAAAAGGACATAAACATATCTAATGGAATTTAAACTGTACGTGTGAGGGCGATGCTAGAAGCTGTGACGTGACGCGAGACCGGGGGTGGGGGGGTCTACGGTACGGGGGGGGGTATACCAGCAACAATCTAATGATAATGATGAAGAATCTCAAACAGTGAATGAAAACATAGTAGTAGAACTCTTAGTAAAGGGCTCGTCCGGGTGCGCACTACCACCCTGCTTATTACAACCGCCAAGCTCCGTGTTCCGGTTCGTGGTAGCCATTCAAAACCTTTATTCCCCAGCGATTGTTGGTTCTACGAGCTATATGGCCTGCCCACTGCCACTTCTACTTGCTGACTGAGAGCTAAGTCTGTGAACTTGGTTCTTCTACGGATTTCCTCATTTCTGATTCTATCTCGCAGTGAAACTCTCAGCATCGCTCTCTCTATATCGCGACTTTGAGCTTGTGTATGAGACCAATAGTTAGCGGCCATGTTTCAGTTCCATAGGTCATCACTGGAACACACATTGGTTATAGATTTTCGTCTTGAGGCTTTGCGGTAACTGTGACGAGAAGACGTGTAATTTCACAAAACATAGTGTACACAATGTTTATAAATAATGAATAAATAAATAATGCCGGACGATCCACACAGCATCATCTAGCCCCAAGCTAAGCAGAGCTTGTGTTATGGGTACTAGATGACTGATATACTTAATACAATATTATATTACATACATAGATATTTTTTATTATACATAGAAAATACCCAGAACACCCGGAATAAATATTTGCAGATCGTACAAACATTTATCCCAAGGCGGGAATCGAACCCGCAACCTCTGCGTCGCAGGTGGCCATTCGCCTGCCGCGCCACATCGGTCGTCGTTTGTCTTAAGACATCACAAATAATTGTAACATGCAAAATGTTGTTTAACATTTCCCGAACCATTCCCATAGGTATTGTCTTCACACAAAGTACTACTTGTATTGTTGAATGTAATAAATTAAATGGGTACCATAAGCAGGGTAGTTTAGTGGTAGCAACCCTATCTTTGGATAGTAAGATTAAGGGTTTGAATTTATTCGAAAAATGAATGATAAATCTGTTATGTTGTATTATAAGTATGTATTTATTAAATATACTGTTTATGGGATACAACCTAGTGACAGATGGACAGGCAGACAGACAGACAGACAGCGGAGTCTTAGTGATAGGGTCCCGTTTTACCCTTTGGGTACGGAACCCTAAAAACGATAGAAAACCAATCGAGTTTAATTCTAATAAGTCCTCTGTCATTTAATGTCAATGTCATGTCAAACTGATGAGATGAAGTAAGCAATATTATTCAATACTTACAAATCTCCAAGTCAATAAATGTCAAAGTTAAATGTTGGATTAGTCAGAAGCAATCGAAACTACTTCAATAACTGTCAAAGTTGTAAATCGCCACAAGTTACACAATTAGGGGTAATCGGCCTGATAACTGCCCTTATTGAGGCTCATTCGTGAAGTTGGTCCATCACTAGCTTTATAGTGATGTGAAACAATAAATTGAAATCATTCTAAAAAAATATATAAACAGCATTACGACTTTAATCCCCAAGTACGGTAGATATCCCATCCACACACTAGATACACTAGGTAGGCTCACACCCACTAGATTACCGCTGCTCATTGTCATAATTTAGTAGTATTTAGTAGTAGTAGAGTTCTTTGTGAAAAAACACGTCGGGATGCGTACTACCACCGTAACTGTTCCTGCCGCCAAGCAGTGATGTGCAGTGATGCTCGCATTGCTGTTGTGCAAGCAGTGATGTGCAGTGATGCTCGCATTGCTGTGCAAGCAGTGATGTGCAGTGATGCTCGCATTGCTGTGCAAGCAGTGATGTGCAGTGATGCTCGCATTGCTGTGTCCCAGCATGAAGAGTGTAGGTGCCGGTGAAATCATAGTCACATGAGGCTTAACACCTGTATGCCTCAGGTTGGTTGACGCAGGTTGGTTAAAGACAATGCTTTACTTATAGGTGATGGTTACCATTTAACATCAGGTGAGCCATATGCTTGTTCCAGAAGCAAAAGCATAAAAAAATATTGTTTTTTAATTTGTCCACAATTGTCAAAATCGGTAAATTTACATTGGGCTTAAAACCCCGCACATTTGTCGATATTCTTAATAATCTTGGTTGGAGCACTAATACAATTAAGAGTCAGCCCTAGAGAAGGCTGCGTTGCCATGACAACGGGTCACTTCCGGCACTGGTTAATGGATAAAAGGGTGACCGGAAGCGGCTCTCTCCGCACGTTACGGCTTAATGGCTGTTTTCAAGAATTATGAGTTAAATGTGAATCTACAGTCTGTGTCAGAAATTATTTAAAATTAATAGTAAATTCAAATTTAATATTGCTTATATTAGTAGACTCTTAGTAGTAGTAGAGCTCTTAGTGAAGGGCTTGTCTGGAGAAGTACTTTCACCATGCGTATTCCTGTCGCCAAGCAGCGCAGCGTGTGCCCGTTTGAAGGGTGTGGGCGCCAGTCACATTACAGGCACACGAGGCCTGACACTTGTATGTCTTAGGTTGATGGACGCAGAGCAGTGCATTGCAGTGCACGTCTTTTACGAACGTGACCTATGAAATTGCATTTCCTGATTTGAAGTTTCTAATCGATTCAAATTTTAGCAAACAAATATAACGTGCATGCTAAGTGAATGAACCTCGTTAAAACGGCCTCATCAGTGTACAAAACTTTGTTAAATAATCAACGAAAATCATGTTTTACCTCGAATATTCCCATCTGGAAGAATCCCCAAAAATTTATCTAATTAAATTCCCCAACTTTTCTTCCGCTTGTAATAAAATGTGGATAAAAAAAACAAAATTAACCCCTGACAGGCCATAACGGACGACACCTGAGGGAATTTGCATATTTCCATATTTGTATAAATGTTAGTCCCGAAGTTCGATGATGGATTGTGAAGGTTTCACAAAATTGATGCGTAGTACTTACTGTTGTTGCGTCTGTGGTATTGACTACCACAGATGGTAGATACTTTATTGAAGCTTCATTTTTGCACTTCAAAAAAATACCTATAATCCGCAGGCACTCTTGGCATCGGATTTTTTTGTACCAAGATTCATAATTCTCAAGACTAAAAAACACTAGTACCAAATTTCCACTATCCACTATAAAAAGCTTTTTTAGCGCAACTTTGCGCAGAATTGTTCTTTTAACTGTGTTTGTGTATTTTAAATGAACTACGCTCAGGATATCGCATCATCTACTTGGCCTAAACTTACTAAAACACAGTTTTCAACCAAGTTCAAGAAATCGATGTTTTTAATTTGGTTGTGCTTCTTTTATGTGTTACCTTTAACTCAATGTTTGTTGCCTTAGAAGTTTCACCAGTTTTTTTTAGACAAGGTCGCGAAAAACTGGCGCCTAAATTTATAACAATTTATCTTCCATCAATGATACCTCTCAATATAGGGTCAACACCAAAAATCCGTCTCGGTAAATAAAAACTAGTCTGTTTTGACAATTAGTGACATTATTTACTAGGTGACATGGTTGTAATTAGGTTGAACTTAAAACTGTATATAATTTTTTTTTACTTTGTTAATAAACAAATGTATCTGTCTAAGTATATATTCACGCGGACAGCTTTTAGCTATGATTTTGTGTGTAAATCGTCATATGAGTCATCATTTATCGAAGCAAATTATAGTTCATGGGTAATTGAGTAAGTAATTTTTAATTTACGACCAATTTGACTTAAAGTAAATTGTGCCACTTTTTATCAGGGCATAGTACAGTGCGCAATATCCATAGAACATTTTATCAATAGTGTTTTCGTATTTTCGTGGCTTAACTACGACACAGCTAGACTCCCTAATTGCTTCAAAACAATCTAAACTAGCGACAAACCAACAAACACATAAACAGAGCACTTAAAAGCTTTTAATTTGACAACAAGCCAACAGTGCCTTTAACCAGCATTGGACTTGTAAGAGTATCGTCTATTTATGGTTGTGGGTTTGAACCGGTTGTGTATCAATTATTTTTTAGTTAAATAGTGACAGAGGACATTTTAAGCAATATTTAAATTTAAATAACGTTTATAAGTATGGGGTTTACGATTTAACGTCGTATTTACATTAAATTCGTTGAAGAAGTGTCTGTGTCCCTACAGCGCTTAGTGTCCTGCAACCGACATTCTAGGTGTAAAGCATTAGCATCATCACCAGTCTTAATGAGTCCAGAATTTGTAAATAAAACGGTCTGTAGATAGCTCAGCTGTTTCATAATATATATTTTGTACATACACAAATACTTATATGAAATATATTTCATTAAACCGTACGCAGTACCCCGTACGTGACAGGTTGCAAGCCCATTGCCGCTCGTTCGATGGTCCTTATATAATTAAAGCCACTTCACAAGAGTATCCTTATCAAGGTATTCGAGCCAACCTTTATCTGATACGATAGCTGTATTTACGCTTTCACCTGAAAGCCTTTTCACATGCACACGGTTGATAGTAAAATAATAATATAAATTTATAATGTAGATATGGAAAAAAAAAACATTTTTCTCAACAAAATTTAATAATTACCCTTTTTTGTAAATATTGATGTAATTGAAATTCGCGAAACCTCGTTTTCGTGATCAGAGAGTCACCGCATTAGCATTTCCATTCACTATAGTACTACCAGTTTAGTTGAAATATCTCTAGATTGTTTACTGCTAAAAAATACAAAAATGAACAACAAATATACAAAATACATGAAAATGTATTTTAAAAAAAGAATTCTTGTGTCTGCGAGTTAGTACTCCACAAATCGTACTTTTACAACCGAGCTTGACACTTGCTATATAGGTTTTAAGACCTTATAAAATTTATTTTAACAAAAAGGGGATTCCATTTAGATGATTCTTTTTTTTTTCAATGGTGATAACTATAAATAAATCAAGAAAAAATTGAAATTAAAAATTTATATTTGGCGTAATGCGTGAAATAGCTGTCCAAATCTAGTAACTTTTAGATTTTCAGCAGTAGATATTTTGCTCGCGAGGTCTACTGTTCACAGAACAACTCATGTATACACATGTGTTTAGTTGTAATGCATGTGCATGTACAAAGGCTCCCCGGGCATCTGAGATCCAGTCCACACAATTACACGGAGCTAAGTAATAGCGGCGCGCCAATGAATACCAAACATGCTCGCGCGCACACCTTCCATAAACAGCTGGTTCACTCTATAAGTCAAAGTCAAAAAGCATTTATTCAGTAATATCCGCAGGGATCGTCTTGAAACGTCTTAAAGCTACGTAAATCTAAGCGTTGTTATTCTTAGTCCTTTATTCAATAGGATAGTATTAAAACTACTGACGGGTTTCTCATATCTACAGGCACAGAAGACTTAACACCGGTACGCCTTAGGTTGATGGACAGAGTAGTGCATCGTAGAGCATGTTCTTAACGTGACCTGCGAGGCAATGACTGTTATGCGATGGTAACCAACATCAAATGGGAAATTTGCTTGTTTTTATTTTTATGCTACTATTGGTTGAACAAGCATACGGCCCACCTGATGTTAAGTGGTAAATATCACCAATAACAACTGTACCGTAATTGTAAGTTACGCGCGTCCACTAACCTGAGGCAAACTGGTGTTAAGCCTCATGTACCTGTAATGTCACCGGCACCCACACCCTTCAAACCGGAACACAGCAATGCGAGCATCACTGCTTGGCGGTAGATACGGTGGTAGTAGGTATTTTCCCAAAGGAGCTTCATAATGAGCTCTACTCCTACTAAAAACTTTAGCAAGTTGTAAAAGTGTACTAGCTGTATTATCCGTGCTATGTTATAGTCGGCCATCTGAGGTCCCGTTTATTAAAACGATGGCAAAATGGGTTCGATTTATTTTATGTTTATTTAATTGGGTCGGTTCGATCGCACCGCTTTACGGGAATAATCTGGTTTTATGAGCATTCTGAACTGCCTGCTAGGGATTTTGTTTTGAGCACAAAATAAATATAAATTCGTGCTAGTGCGAATCGCATACGCTCAAGAAGGGTTCTTTTGATCATAGATTGTATTAAGATTAAATATATGTCGTATTTTTTAATCCTCTTTTGGACTGTATAGTATGGGGTTCTTCAAAAAGGGCGTTTTAAAATTTTTAAAGGGTCGGGAACGCGCTTGTAATTCCTTTGGTGTTACAGGCGTCCATAGGCTACGGTAACCACTTTCCATCAGGTGGGCCGTAAGCTTGCTTGTCAACTTTGTTATATAAAAAAAACGAGGTATTTGAAATGCTGATTTCTGTGATCTTCTGTCCTGGCTTCGTCAACAGAAATCTTGGAAATAAATAACTTTCTCCTCGGTTATAATAGACTCTGTGTAACTTTGAAAATAGTTGCACCGTGTTTTGTCTTTTGCGTTGATAAGAAGTTTCAAATTAGATCGAAAGAGACAAAACACAGGTTTTTGAGTTTTTTTAGTAGTAGGACGTTCTTACACAATATAATCTGACTCCAAACTAAACATAGCTTGTACTAAGGGAACCAGATACTTTTTTTTGTAAATACATACTAAGAGTACCGTTGGACTAGTGGGAGTCCCGCGTTCTGATCCTAAGGTCGTGGGTTCACAAATCTAGTCGTGCATCAATAGTGCTTGTAACCTGTTATGTATGGAATACCATCTAATGCAAAATGTGGGTAGATACTAAAGTATTTGGATTTGCCTCTGACTTGAAGGGATATTTACCATGCCTGGGGATTACAGTCGTGAAGTTATTTCTATTTACTTTTACACAAAACAGCATCAAATAACCTCTTAGATCTTTTAGTATGCAGTTGTAGTACCGATTCAAGTTTTTTTAAGGATTTCTAATGAGTTGATGAGTACTTAGATTTCTGGATATGTTCAGTAATCTCCTTAGATGAATGAAAATAGAGTTCAATTTAGCACCAAAATCGTTTCACATCACAAAGATATCACATATTATTTTCTTGAAAACGTTTTGTACGTATTGTATAAAAACTCTGACATATAATATTGGACCGTAGTAACTATTATATAATCTCGTGCAGATTTTGTAATTTTCTGCTCTCGCCGAGTCATGCGAGATTTTAATTTCCTTTTTGGAGGCAGTGTCTTGGAATGAGACATTGTATCATATTTTACCCTGTAGCACGAGTTCCACAGAGCTATTATTTTATTTTTATTTTATTTTATAATTTTAAGAAAACTTACAGCTAGGTACACAAAAATCTAATAAATTCAAAACACATATTCTAAAGGCCAATTAAAAGTTTCTACGGATAGCCATATACAGATAAAACAAAAAACAGTTGACGTGGACGACTTATACAAATAATTAAGTAGTAAAACAAAAATAAAAATATAATACATAATATAGATATTCAAAACTCACTCAACAAAAACAAAAAAAAAAAAAAAAAATTATGGTATTTGAGACAATTTTTTTCGTGATACTAATATGGAACAAGCATATGACCCACCTGATATTAAGTGGTAACCATCACCTGTAACAAGGCATTGCTTTGTAAGTCATGCACGTTAGATACGTGCCCTACGATACACTACCCTGCATCCATCAATCTAAGGCATACTGGTGTTAAGCCCAAAGTGCCTTTAATTTCAACGGCACCCACCTCCTTCAAACCCATATAAAAACCGGCCGAGTGCGAGTCGGCACACATTATGTGCGCACATTATCTATAATAGAAACGGCATAAATATTACTATTGTTGTATGGGAGCCCCCTTAAATATTTATTTTATTCTGTTTTGTAGTATTTGTTGTAATAGCGGCAAGAGAAATACATAATCTGTGAAAATTTCAACTCTCTAACTATCACGGTTCATGAGATACAGCCTGGTGATAGACAGACAGACAGTAGTCTTTGTAATAGGGTCTCGTTTTACCTTTTAGGTAGGGAACCCTAAAAATAATGCCTAGTGATGTAAGGAGTGTAACTGGTGCTAGCCTCGCGTAGATTGAATTCATATTGTTTTGATTTATCGTTAGTGATAATATGAGATTGTTTTTGCTACTGTGTAACTGAAATGTATTGTCTTATATTCATTTAAAGGGTTTAAATACGTACGGCTGGTTTGACGACTTTTAACCCCCAGGGTGCTTAATGGAGGTAGTCTTGGGTACGTCCAAATATTACGTTTGATACATCCGCATTTAGCAGCAGTTGGTGTTCCATAAATGACAGGTTGCAAGCCCATGGCATAGAATAGAAACTGGTTTCCTTACGGTGTTTTACTTAATGGACTGATATTTTGTATAGAAAAATACATTGGTGCACGATCAAATTCGAACCTACTACCTTAGCTCCTATTATGCTAGCAGTGCTATCCACGTTTTGCTATTATCAGTACTTGAGAACGCTTTCAAATGGCACCTCTTGGGATCAATTGAGCTATCTCAAGACCATTTGCAACGGTCTGTAGATAGCTTAATTCTTTCATATGTATTTTGTACATACTTATTATAAATAAATTGGCGACCGATGTGGCGCGGCGGGCGAATGTCCGCCTGCAACGCAGAGGTTGCGGGTTCGATTCCCGCCTTGGGATAAGTGTTTGTACGATCTACAAATATTTATTCTGGGTGTTCTGGGTGTTTTCTATGTATAATAAAAAATATCTATATATGTAGTGTATTGTATTAAGTTTATCAGTCATCTAGTACCCATAACACAAGCTCTGCTTAGCTTGGGGCTAGATGATGCTGTGTGGATTGTCCAGCATTATTATTATTATTATTAATTACTTTTACTAGCTGCAATTCTCTTTACATAGTATAAAATGAAGTTGCTTCTGCTGTCTGTTTGCTTAGATCTTTAAAACTACTCAATAAATTTTAATGCAATTTTTATTGATAGATAGAATGATTCAATAGAAAGGTTTTTATGTATAAAACATACATATTTTGGTACAGAAAAGCCAAAAAAATTTTAGGTTAGAATTTTTATACCGTCCAACGAATGGGCACGGGTCAGCTAGTAGTAAATAAAATGTAATCATTCTTTGAACAAATATCTAACGCTTTCTCACTATGTAAATATGTAATTTTCAGATTATTCTCAGTTTAAATTCACAACTCAAAAGCTTTTACATAAGAAAATACTTGTAAGTTCTCGTGGTCGGGTTAATGACCTATCTCTTGTTTGAAGATATTTGAAGAGACGTGGATATAGGTATATCATTGAGATTTTAAGTTAAGCTTTAGACAAAGAGATGAACTTAGTAATTTAACTCTAAAGTATTAATAACGGTTTTCAAAATCAAGGTTAAAAAGCATTAATTCAGTTATATCTACAGGAAACATCTTAAAACGTCTTAAAGCTAAGTGAATCTAAGCCCTATTTCCTCGCGACTTGCGGCTTGGTTCTTACCGTTTTTAAAGTTCCGTACCTTAAGGGTAAAACGGGACCCTATTACTAAGACTCCGCTGTCTGTCCGTCTGTCACCAGGCTGTATCTCATGAACCATGATAATTAGAGACTTGAAATTCACAGACGATAATAATAATAACAATAATAATAATGCTGAACAATCCACACAGCAACATGATGTATATCTGTTGCCGCTATGACAACTAATACTAACACATTGCGCTAAGACCATTATGTAATGTTGGTTAAAATACCACCAAAATTATACAACAAAACTTAAAATAACTATAGAAAAACAATTTAAAATTTAAAAGACTAAGCTATGTTGCTCCCGAAGACGGCAAAGTCAAAGTCAAAGAGCCTTTATTCAGTAATATCCGCAGGGATCATCTTGAAACGTCTTAAATCTAGGTGAATCTAAGCGCCATTTCCTCGCGACCAAGCCTAGAAAAATTATAATTAACAGGCAATAAACGAAGCCTACAAACTGCTATAAGACTCCATTGATCCGCACTTGTCATTGACTTTGACAATACATATAGTAGCCAAGCGTAGCGTGGTAAGTTTAAGTGTAGTTTTACGTAAATTTTCAGTATTTTCAGTGGTCATTCTTATTTTATTTTATGAAGTTCAAATACAACTTAAATAAACATGTCTAGAATATGTAAATTTCAGTTATTATATATTTATAAAGGATAAGCCGTTTCAATATTGATATTGAGTCAATTGACTAACCAAGAAGAGGATTGTAATGGCAGTATGTAACTTAATTCAGGCTTGTAAATTTGCTTTTGTTGACAGAATTAAATTGTTTTTAATTTGTTTTATTACATTTTTGCATGAATATGAGTTGTTGAGCACTTAGTGAAATTGCTAAAGGGTCCAAGGTTGTAAAAAAAAATCTGGTTAATTAATCTTTTTTTTTTACAAAACAGCACAATCTAATCTCATAATTATATTCTTTTTTCCTTAAAAACTGCATTCAAACTGGAGTTTCTGTTTTGGAAATGTCCGACCACATACAAAATTGTCAAATAGTTGTCACAGGAAGACGTTTGAATCGGGCTTAACGTAAAATGAAAAGAAATTAGTTTCAAAGAAAATGTAGCAATCACCGTACGTTTAGTTAAATTGAATTGGCTCCGACCCCAAAACCATATTTAACAAAACGCCGGAACAAACAAGCTTTTTAAAAATGCTTTGATCTCGTAATTTTAAGCGACTGTGTGGTCCAAGCCATGCAAGCTAGATTCACTTAGCTTTAAGACGATTTACAACTTGTGCAGATATTACTGAATACATATTTTTTAATTTAAATTGAATTTAAGATGATTGAAATTGAGCTTCAAAATGTATTGAATATTAATGAGTAAATTTTTTTGGTGCTCCCATGCAAACTAACAAGGAGAAGTAAAAAAGTAGGTATATAAATATATAGCATCACGACTTTAATCCCCAAGCACTGTAGATATCCCCTCCGATCTCTTAATACCAAGTACCTACTCGAGATTCTTCGAGGATGTCTGAGGGTAGTAGTCAGTACCCACACTTTGCAGTAGTTAGTATTCCATACGTGACAGGTTGCAAGCACATCGCCACTGTTAGGATACTAACTGGTTTGCTCACGATGTTTACCTTCACCGTTTGAGAGTACTGACATTGCGCAAGTCCATTTTAAAATCAAAGATGGCGCAGCGCTTATAATTTTTGGGTACTTTGGTCTGTGACTTGTACCAATCCTCATTTGCTTTGTTTCCTGTCCAAAACGACTAAAATCCATTATTAATGGCTAGAGTCCTGACTGTGCCCCAAAAACCTAGATTTTTTGCGTAAACTATGAGCACATCTTTGTGTATAATTTATGTATTTTAATCCATAACTTTTAACCATAATTTTTATAGTGGTTTTTAAAAAGCACCGATGGTCTAGTGGGAGTGACTTTGCCTTCTGATCCTAAGGTCGTGGGTTTCAATCTAATCGTGCACTAATGGATCTTTCTATTCAAAAATGTATGTGCACAATGCCAATGCTCTCAAACGGTGAAGAAAAACATCGTAAGGAAACCATTTATTCCGGCAGCGGCGTCAGTTCAATCTCCCGTCAAGTGTCGCGTCAAGCGCGGCCGCCGCGCACTCACTGCGTGACATTTTCGCGTCGTCTAAACAGGCTCTTAATACCTAAATATAGATAAAACTGAAATATGTTATTCATTCCTCTAGGGATTAGGGCCTGAATAAAGAAAGAAGAGTAGAGAACTTAGAAGAGAAAGAGAAAGAGACCTGAAAAAATATGTATTGTTTTTTCAGTGGTATTTCATCTATCCTACCGACTACCAGCCAATGTTGAAGAACTCAGAATTAAATAAGTTTATTCGTAAATATTTATAGGAAACCGACACCGGCGGACAAGTTTAATAAAATAGTTTTTGCTGGGGTCTGTGTGTTTGTAAAGTTGACTTTGTAAAGTTTATGCAAATTGCAACACGAGGCCGCCTGTAAACACTATTAGAAGAAAAAAATATTTTATGGAGCAAAGAAATAACATATAATGCAAGACAAGGCCTAAAGACATCCGTCACAGCGCAGTTCGTAGTAACCTTGATTTCTACGCTGTAGGTAATGGGTTCGATCCCCACCGAGAACAAACATTTGTTCAATGAACATAGGATGTTTGTTCTCTGTCTGGGTGTTATATTGTACCTATTCTAAATATGTATTTACAAAAAGAAACATTAGTATTCTATCAGTCATCTGGTTCTCATAGTACAAGCTATTCATAGTTTGTTGCTGAATGTAAAAATGTCCCCAAATAATATTATTATTTCTAGTAGCAGACATACTACCACAAGGATTTTTTTATTAAAGATGCGATGCGCTCGTAGGATACGCTCGTTAGAGACGTGCCCTAGGTACTATGCACTACCCTGCGTTCACCAACTTGAGTAAAACTAGTGTTAAGCCTCACGTACCTGTTTCACCAACACCCACACCCTTCGAACCAGCACACGTTGCACTGCTTGATGGCAGAAGGCACGGTGGTAGTACTTTCCCAGACGATTCCTTCACTAAAAGCTCTACTACTACTAAAACTGAATGATGTATTTTCATCTGTCGCAAACCTATCGTAGATTACGTAATAAGAGGACTTTTTTCCAGTACTTGTATCTTCATAAAGATTCAAAGCTTTGAATACAAAGATGTTCTTGATTTCAATGTAAGCTTCTGAGATCCTGAAACACTTAAATCTTCCTTCCGAAATCTGAGCAAAATCTCTGAAACTTCCTGAAAGTTTGTATCAAAGTTGAAATCGGATTGAAAGATCTTGTTGAGTGTGTGTGAGAGGGACAGAGATCAAGCTATAAAGTAATATACAAAATCCATACCAATTATGAGAATCTTTGTCCTGACTGGCTGATTGACTGACTGACAGACTGACATTAGACAACGCACAGTCAAAACTCATACCATAGACTTGAAATTTTCAATTTTTAGCGTGTATTGGTACTATTGGTGCGTAGAGGTGTACTTAGAAAGAAACTCTAGAATTCAACCCCTAAACGGGTACAGTAGGGGTTGAAATTTGTAAGTAAATAATTCAAATAAGTTAATTTTGTTATACTATAAGTACTATATAATTGTATGCGGCATAGCCAGGTGAATATACTTCTTCAATAGAAAGAGAAAGTTAAGACAACAGACAATCAAAAATTATGCTTATAAGCAAGTTTACTCAGTATTATATACTTTGTGGATGTTTGGATTCTGTAATCTTTTAACGAAACCACCGACCGAAGAGATCTATAACGCGATTAAATAACTCTGAGACTTTAATTTCCGATTCTTCAGAAACCAAAAGGTAAAAGACAGCTCAAAAACAGGTTGCTTAAACTCAATTTAAACTTATTTCATTTGTATGCGAGTTCCGATCATTGAACGCTCCTTTTTATGAGTTAGTAAACAGGTATTTGCATCCATTTGATAGATGACTAGTGAAACGTACGCGACTTGATCCGCGTAAGGTTATTTTTATACCAAAATTCAACCCTGCATCTCTTGAATTTCCTAAATTTCTTTCATGTCCGCTACAAACTAGATAAATCCAGATATCAGAAATCAGATATTCAGAGAAATTCAAGTCTTTATGACCAGTGGTTTAGGCTGTGCGTTGTCTATATCAGTCGGTATAGTCAGTAGTGTATCTAGTGTCTGAGTTTAGTAGTAGTATTAGTAGTAGTGCTCTTTGTGAAAGGGCTCGTCCGGGTGTGTTCTACAATCGTACCTATTCCTGCCGTCAAGCAGTGATGCTCGCATTGCTGAGTTCCGGTTTGAAGGGTGTGGGTGCCGGTGACGTTACATAGGTACACATGAGGCTTAGCAACTGTATGCAGGGTAATGCATCGTAGGGTACGTACCTAACGTGTGTAACCTACAAGGCATTGCTTTGTTAAGGTGATGGTTACCACTTAAAATCAGGTGGGGGCATATGTCTGTGTCACTAACAGTAGCATAGATAAAGATTCTTCTGAAAATTTTAACTCTCGAACTATCATGGTTCATGAGATACAGCCTGGTAACAGACGGACAGGCAGACAGCGGAGTTTTAGTAATAGAGCGAGACCCTACTTTTTGGGTACGGAACCCTAAAATCAATATGAAGTCATTGAACCTATCAAACGGTAAACCATTTCAAAAGTTGAATCGTAAAGCCTGGCAGATTGTAGAAGTATCTTAATCGTTAATTACGTTGAAAGCTGAATGACTGACAAGGGTCTATTCTGCGGTCTAGCTTTCCGATGTTGTGTCCACGAAGTTGCAGACTTACAAAAGAGTTCATTGTAAAAAAAAAATATTGTAATACTAGCTGGCTCACGACTTTGTCGGCGTTGTAACATTAGTTTTTATATAAAGTTAATCACCCTTTTTACACCTTTTTTGGGGATGACAGCTTAATGAAATCTGTATTAAGTTTTAAATTAAACAATAAGCTAGCTAATTCTGCAAATTGCATTAACATTAATCCTGTAGTTTTCGAGTGATGCGTGTACAAAAATAGCGTCGATTTCGGTACACTGGTATTGCGCATACACATTTTTCGAGTCGAAAATTTCACTTTGTATACGACCGGACTTGAATCTGCGACTTTAGAATCAGAATACAGGGTCCCTCGCACTTTTACAACAATACTCTCTTCTGTAAGAATTTCGTTAGAATAGTTAAAATGTGCCCATATTTTCACTTAAATCCGCTATCTACTATTTTCATAGCTCCAGCCCCCATTACAATATATCACAATCAAATCCAGGGCGCAGTAGATAGTGGATAACATTGTTATCCATCCTTAGGATATAAATAGTTCCAGTCAGAAGCATGAAATTACTTTTATATACATCAAAGTCAAAGTCAAAAAGCATTTATTTAGTAAAATCTGCAGGGATCATTTTGAAATGTCTTAAGTTTAGGTGAATCTAAGCGCCAGTTCCTCGCGACCAAGCAAGCAAGAACCGGCAACAAACTTACGGCTTGGGTTCCTACCGTTTTTTTGTATGATACTGTTACAAAATAATAATAATAATGCTGGACAATCCACACAGCTTACCACCACCACCTTAGATACCACCGTCATATTACAGTCGCTTTATGACGGCAGCTGTATTGAGAAGACTTCTACTTAAGTGCAGAATCTCCATTCGACGCCCGCGGGGTTCTGTGGCAACGCTTATCTTAACAAGATCACTATATACCTTCTAGAATGTTATTATGAAAGTACTTTAGCTTAGGATTTTGTATTTTTACATATTTTTTAACACAATAATATCTAACCCTAAACTAAGTAAAGCTTATACTATGGAAGCCAGATGACTGATAGAATACTTATAGTTCTTTTGTAAATAAATACTTAGCATACAATATAAGATCCATACACAGAACAAACATTTATGTTCATCACACAAATATTTGTTCTCGGTGGTGATCGAACCCACAACTTATAGCGCAGAAGGCTACAACCAACTGAGCTTTGATGACAGTCATAATTAGTATCTTCTTAACATCGGGTGGTCCATCTGCTTGCCCCATCATCAAGTTCTATAAAAACCAGTCAAGTGTGAGTCGAACTCGCGCACGAAAGTTTCCGTTCCATTATCTTTAGTAAAAATTGCAAAAAAATCACGTTTGTTGTATAAGAGCCCCTTCAATATTTATTTTATTTTGTTTTTAAGAGCCTGGTGACAGACAGACAGTCAGCGGAGTCTTAGTAATAGAGTCCCGTTTTACCTTTTTGGTACGGAACCCAAACTACCCACATACTACATAAGATACATTGTTTTCAGACGATAGATAGGTAAATGTAGAAAACCGTTTGAAAACATGTATACATTTTAAGGGTCTACTTGTCCTGTTTACTGGAAAGTAAAATAACAAGTTCAAACTGGCAGTTAGTTGCAGTTCCAGTTAGTGTTTCGTTACGGACTGGAAGTTAGTGCTGTAGCGGTAATTCTGGTAGGTATCGATTTGGACGACCGATGTGGCGCGGCGGGCGAATACCCGCTTGCGACGCAAAAGGTTGCGGGTTCGATTCCCGCCTTGGGATAAATATTGTACAATCTGCAAATATTTATTTCGGGTGTTCTGGGTGTTTTCTATGTATAATAAAAAATATCTATATATGTAATGTATTGTATTAAGTATATCAGTCATCTAGTACCCATAACACAAGCTCTGCTTAGCTTGGGGCTAGATGATGCTGTGTGGACTGTCCAGCATTATTATTATTATTATTTCTAGGCGAAGAAACTATCGAACAACTTGGGAACCCTACATTTTACAGCATTGTAAGCTGAATGTTTTTAGTTTAGTTTAAGTAGTTTAGTAGAAGAGCGATGTGACATCAGGTGGGTTGTTCTACAATTTGTCTTCCAGCTTGTAGTATAGTTTGGCTTATACTACTCGTATAGTATACTAGCGGCCGCTTGCAGCTTCGCCCGCGTGGCAGTTTTTTGCCGTTCTCGTTATTTTTTCGGGATAAAAAGTAGCCTAATGTTAATCCAGGTTACAATCTATATTTATTTCAAATTTCATCCAAATTGGTCCACTGAAGTCCACATGAAGCTTAACACCTGCATGCCTCAAGTTGGTGGACGCAGCGTAGTGCACGCACGTGCCCTACAATGCACTATGCACTACGCTGCGCTACTGCTACTACGCTACTAGGTACGTAGCCTACCGTGTGTGACCAATGAAATACTTTGATTTAGGTGATGGCTACCACTGAACATCAGGTGGGCCATACGCTTATTCCAACTGCAAAAGCAAAAAAACATTTATTTTATGATATTAAATAAGTAGGCTCGTTGAATACTAAGTTAGAGGATAAAATTATGAGCACTTCGTCACATCAAGTGCACTGCGGCGCGCCGGTCGGGACATGTTTAATACATTACGACATAGTCGAACCAAAACAGCAATGCAACTGCAATCACAAAGGTTTTATATTATCCTAAAAATACTCCCATGAGTTTGAATCCACGAACCTCCCCTTCATACGGGGTGCGCTAAGCAATTGCGCAATTCAATTGGGAGTTCAATCGAACCTGACGAAATAATACTTGGTATGTTTTTAAGGCCTATACTCAGCAGTGGGTGAATGTGGGCTGATTAGATAGATTAGATAGATGTTTTTAATACGGTACCTACTTTAGCGAGCGTGGCTCTATGAGTAGTCAGAGGTATGTCCAGATAGTACATTTGGTGCGTACCCACATTTTGCAGTAGTTTGTATTTATTCCATACGTGACAGCATTTAATATTATGTATGTATAATATAAGAGTAACATAAATAACACATTTTTTCAAATTAGTTACTGGTTAGAGCGTGAAAGAGTAACAAACACCCATCCATCCATCCATCCGTCCATACTTACAAACTTTCAAGTTTATAGTATTAGTAGATAATGGTACGGAACCCTTCGTGCGAGGGCCCGCCTTGCGCTTGGCCGGTTTTTATATAAAGTCAGGTGGGTCATAAACTTGTTTCAGTAAGTAGTCTACGAAAAATACACACGTACAATACAATAGATAGATAGATAGAAAACACTTTATTGCACACCACATATTATGAATTTACATATAACACACAAAAAAAAATACAAAAATAACACAGTGGAATACAATGGGCGGTCTTATCGCTCAAAGCGATCTCTTCCAGACAACCTTTGGATGGACTGGATACGGTGAGAACGATAGAAGACGGTGGTGTAGTGTAGTAAACAATAAGTATGCAAACACAGTAAAAGTACGTACATACTAATAACGCACGTAATAATGTTGTTGTACTGTTAGTTTGTACTAGAGTGAAGCAGCAGCCAAGACACGTGTCGCATTTCCATTAGCGCAGAGTTTAGTTGCGCTACGTGCCGCTTCGCAGTGCCGACAGGTGCTTTGTTCAACAACACTCCTACCACTGCCTACTGACAACATTTAAACAAGAACTGTCGATAAACAGTTATTATGTACTAAGTTTCACTGAAATTATAGGAACATGAACCATCTTAAAAGTTCTAGATAATAATAATGCTGGACAATCCACACAGCATCATCTAGCCCCAAGCTAAGCAGAGCTTGTGTTATGGGTACTAGATGACTGATATACATAATGCAATACATTATATACATAGATATTTTTTATTATGCATAGAAAATACCCGGAACACCCGGAATAAATATTTGTAGATATGCACAAACATTTATTCCAAGGCGGGAATCGAACCCGCAACCTCCTGCGTCGCAGGTGGACATTCGCCCGCCGCGCCACATCGGTCGTCTAAAATGCGAGTTCTTTGTGACGATTCCTAGAAAAACAACATAAAAAACATAGCATGAATAAAGCTACTATGATTTTATCCCGAAAAAATAACGGGAACTGGAAAAGACTGCCACGCAGGCGAAGCTGCGAGCGGCCGCTAGTACCACAATATTATTTGACAAAGCCGTAAGATACTTGTATGTTCTTGCGCAGCTTGGTTGCGAGGAACTGGCGTTTAGTATCACCTAGTAGCCTAGTAGTACTAGTATTAGTAGTACCTAAGCTTTAAGACAGTTCTAAGCGAACTTTATGATTCAATAGAATAAATGCCTTTTTGACTTTGACTTTGTTTAAAGTTTACATTTGTTTCCAAGGGTATTAAAGTTTCAGTCCTTTCAGTCATGTAAATACCACAGAGGAGTGTAATTAATTAATTTACATACTTTGACAAGAACGGACGAAATTATAGAACAAAACTTTAGCAGTTAGTTAAAGTAGTGTGGTGTTAACGTTTATTTAATGAAAGCTTTACGGGCTTAAAGTACAGTAGTAAAAACAGCATAGAAGTGAAAATCGATCATGCTTGTTAAATTAAGTATTAAGTGACTTCAAAAACGGAGAAGGTTCTTAGCTCAGTTGCATTATTTGTTTTACTTTTTGTTCTGAAAAATATTTTACTAGTTTTCGTCCACTTCTAGGCTTGGTCACGAGGAACTGGCGCTTAGATTCACCTAGATTTAAGACGTTTCAAGATGATCCCTGCGGATGTTACTAAATAAATGATTTTTGACTTTGACTTGACTTTGACTTGACTTTGACTTGACATTGTTATGCTGTAAAAAAGTTTTGATTAACACTTACACAATTTTTTTATGCATTGCTTTTTGGGCACTCTTCTTGTGGTCTGTGGTTTGAATTCGGTTTTCTACTTCTACTTTCAAAGAATTTGCAGTTATCCAGATGAGCCTGTCACTTAGAGCTCTACTTACTCACTTAGAGATTCATTAGAATAATCTCTAAAGACCCGTGCTACGTGAGTTTCACTTCTACACGCTATCTTTACCTATTTTATGCAATGGCTGTTCTATGTTAATAAATGGTTTTTTTATTGCCAAGAGCTCAGTTTGATTTGCATTTTGATGGCGTTTGAATTTTCAATGAAGATTATCACCATTTATTTAAAACATATTTGTTCAGGGTGATTTATTATTTGATTGAATCCTTTAGATATCATAATAAAATTGATTGTTGTTTATATAATTTAAAAAGCAATTGAATTTTTATTTTTGCTGAATGTACTCTATGAGGTAATATTGTAAGCAGAGATAACCACTCAGCATCAAGTAGATCATTTGCATTCTACTAATATTAAAAATGGGAATTTTTTTGTTTTTAATGCTTTTGTTGTTTTGAATTGATTTGAAAAATAAAAAGTTAGTATTAAATTTGTGACAGGTTGCAAGCCCATTACCGCTGCTAGAATACTGTAAGAATTCCATAAAGTGGTGCTGGTTTCCATACAGTGTTTTTCTAATAATAATATTACAAATTCGAGGAAAACTATATAATTCAGGTGTTCCTATCGACAAATACGACCACCTCGTTCTAAAACAGGTCACATTTGTAATATTTCATGCCGAATAAATATTCCCAAACAAAATGCATCCACATTTCCCTGGAAATCGGAAACTATCAAAGAAAGCAATCTTTGGCTCGTGCTACGCCGTAGCTGTGCTACGAGTACGTAGCACTGCTACGTGCGGTGACGTCAATACTATTGAGTCAGCATCGGGATTTGCTTGGGTAATATTTTTACAATAGATTCAACACACTGATTCTATTTTGTTACAGGAATCCATCTTCAGCTTAAAATTATTATGACTTTTTTTTTCTAGCCTATTTTGTCCCACTGCTACTAAATACTATCTACCGGATATCTACCGTACCTGAGTATTAAAGGCGTGACGCTTTGTTTCTGTTTTCTTTTTGTATAGTTTTTATTACGACGTCCAAATGAGATCATAAATGAGAACAATTACTGAGTCGTGTATTACGTGTAGCTTGACCCGTGCACATAACTCAGCACAGTGACCACAACACTAATTACGAAGCCAACATTAACTCCCCCCTTCCCTTCATAACCCTCATTAGCACACGCTGAGCTGGGGTGTGCGTTATATATAGTGTAATTACTTTGTTATAGTAAGATTTACCCGTATAAACAAACACCCGTATTTACTCTTACCTGGACCATGAAAGGATTGAGTCTCAAGCAAATGAGAGTTCATGTTGTATTGGTTGTGCAAACTTTACTATTTTCTGTTGTGTTTCAAAAGAATATTGACCGGCTCCGCAGCTCAGCTGTTGGTTGTGGGTTGGATCTTCACCAAAGACAAATATAAATGTTATATACATCAATGTATTTCTATGTATTCTATTCTATTATATTTTGATATTAAATTTTTTTTTTCAAGTTCTTATACCACAAGATTTGCTTAGATTGGGGCTAGATGCCGTTAGACAAGCCCTTTACAAGCTCTACAATTACTTAACTGAGTTTGACTAAACTTTAAAAGTAAATTGAAACTTTTATTATAAAATAGTGTTGGCATCATAAATGTAACCTGTTATATCTTCTGTGCCCTATCTACAGATCAAGCCGTCAGCGGGACAATCTATCAACGACCGCGAAGCTAGACAAATGGCTCTGTCGTCAATAGTTCCTCATGTACCCACAGCAGTAGTTCTTGAATAGGCAACGCTAGCCAATGGGCATTTGTTTAATAAAATCACAAAAACCACTTTGAATCAAGATTTTATATCATCTTAAAATCTCAAGCTTGCAACCTGTCACGTGTGGAATATCAACTACTGCAAAATGTATGAACCAAATATTCAAATAGAAAAGTCCATTGGTGCAGTACTGAATTCGAACCTACGGCTATAGCTACTATTTAAATTTTATAATAATAATGCTGGACAATCCACACAGCATCATCTAGCCCCAAGCTAAGCAGAGCTTGTGTTATGGGTACTGGATGACTGATATATTTAATACAATACATATACACATACATATTTTTTTATTATGCATAGTAAATACCCAGAACATCCAGAATAAATATTTGCAGATCGTACAAACATTTATCCCGAGGCGGTAACCAAAATCGAACCAGCAACCGCCTGCGTCACCACTACAATAACAAACAAGGCAAGGTAGTCATTTTTATACTCAAATATCTTATATCGCATAATGAACTTTAATGTTATTTGCATGAGCCATTATAAACTAAACCGTTGTTTATAATTTACACTGTTACCACAAATATGTATTATTTACTTATTTCGATGTTTACAGTTCTTTCATTCTAAAACATGCTCTTGGGTTGCCATGATAATATACTTTTGACATTGACATTCTCAACTATAATCTGTCACCCGCCGCGCACATCGGCCGTCAAAATTAAAGAAGAAGATGGTCCTGATAACGCCAGAGATCAGTGCTTCTCGTTGAGTTGACATATTAACTAATGTGCTTCCTACACATTTGCAAAGTCAAGAGGTTTTTGCTGTGAACAGGAAATTGCTTTTTCTCGTAAGATTGAATATAAACATTAATTATGCACGTATTTTGATATGTTTTGTTCTATCTACCTTAGAGGGCTTTGCGAAATTGCCTATTATGCTATAAATAATAAAACATGTTCTTATAAGTTAATTGCTGTTGGAACACTTGATGTTAAGTGGTTACCACTTCTTGTGGTGTAAAACAAAGCATTGCCTCGAAGGTCACACTCGTTAGAAACGTGCCTCTACGTCCATCAACCTGAGGCAGACAAGTTTTAAGCCTTACATGCCTGTAAATTCACCAGTACCCACACCTTTCAAACCAGAACACACAAATATTTGTCGTCGGTGGGGATCGAACCTACAACACAGAAAG
Source organism: Electrophaes corylata (assembly GCA_947095575.1). Lineage (NCBI taxonomy): Eukaryota > Metazoa > Arthropoda > Insecta > Lepidoptera > Geometridae > Electrophaes > Electrophaes corylata. Next base: position 9,718,051 of record OX352720.1, read on the forward strand.
AGAGTCCCTATTGACTAGCTGAGATCCGTAATATAAGACCTCTTTCACGCTTCACGGCCATATTCACTACTCATCATCATCATCACCATCAACAGTCTGAACTTCCACTTCCATTGCTGGATATATACCTACCCCATAAGTTCAGGAAGAATGATTTTGAGCCCTTTCTATCCCGATTTCCCGCGAATTCTTGACTCACGTCTTAGAATACCAGCATGATGCTGTAGCAGCTTTCTGATCTATTTACCCATCGCTCCGGCTAATTCTGGAAATGGAGAAAAATATCAAGATATTAAATAACCAGCAATAATAACTTCGGAGCTGAACTGTAGTTTGTGCAGCTCCAACAGGAATAGCTGGTTCTCTTCGTTATTCTAGCGAATAAATCAATATATTTGGTCGTTTTTACACATTATCTAGCCCTTAACTAAGCATAGCTTGTATTATTAGAACCAAATTACTGAAAAAATATTTATATGTAGCTTAACGCCCAGATAAAAAACAAACATTGATGTTCATCACACAAATGTTTGCCCTCGGTGAGGATCGAACCTTAAACCTACAGCAAAAAAACGGTAGGAACCAAGCCGTAAGTTTCTTGCTGGTTCTTCTAGGCTTGGTTGCAAAGAACTGGCGCTTAGATTCACCTAGATTTAAGACGTTTCAAGATGATCCCTGCGGATTATACTGAATAAATGCTTTTTGACTTTGACTTTGCATAGAAGGCAGAGCTGTACTAACCGGTAATAGAGACATCCTATTGTAAATTTTGCATGTTCTTCTAGACTTGGTCACGAGGAACTCACGACCTTCCCCTTGATACGGGGATGCAATAGCCAACTTCGCTATCGAGGATTCAAATACGGTACTTTAGTAACATAATTTTTGGAATAATAAAAAATCATTGTGATGCAAGGAAACCAGCTGTATTTGTCTCCACTGTGTCTAAAGTAACGCAATTACAGGTAAGGCGAGCCTCGGTCGCGTCTGCTCACATAATAACATTAACTTTATTTTCTGATGTTCCACTCAGTTATAAAAGCTCTAACCCGATTTCAAATGAATCTTTCATAAATAATGTTTCTTGAAATATTTAAGTCTATTGGATTGGAAATTAAAGTCTTTGGCATTTGATTTTGTTCATTGGTTTTGGATCAAATGGGGCAGAGTTAAGTGATTTTCAAGACAAAGGGTCGGCTCTGCTGAATGAACAAAGGTTTGTTTTGATATCACAAGACTGGTGTTCGCGCAAATGATAATGCAACGTAGATATCCTTTCCGATCTCTTAGTACCAAGTACCTACTCGATGATATCTAAGAGAGGTAATCAGAGGTACGTCCAGATAGTACATTTGGTATATATATACCCACATTTTGCAGTAGTTAGCATTCCATACATGATAGGTTGCAAGCCCATCACCGCTTCTAGTTCTAGTTTAATACAAACTGGCTTCCTAACGATGTTTCCCTTCGCCAATTGAGAGCACCTAACATTGCGCACATAATTCTTTTGAACGGAAAAATTCATTGGTGCACGACCGGATTTGAACTCACGATCTTAGGATCAGAAGGTGGGCTTACCCCCACTAGATTAGGATGGGTCAGTTGAGTAATATTCTTAAAAGCAACTCTTTTCCAACAAGCATTTAAGCCGTAGCTTTAAAACAATTAAGGCACAACCTTTCCTTTCCTTTCGACCTCTGGGTCGCCACTCAAATAGTGGTTTAACAAAAGACTCCAAAAAACGACCACCGTGACGACGACCGCTAAGGCGGTTGACGTTTTATGATGGCGAAAAAGGCCACATTAGATAAAAAACCAGCCAAGTGCGAGTCGGAGTCGCGCACGATGGGTTCCCTGAAGCATGCAGGTGTTATGTCTCATGTGCCTGTAATGTCACCGGTACCCACACCCTACAAACGAGAACACAACAAACTAATATAAAATCAAGCAAGAGATAATACAAATCTTTGTGATTTTATTATTCAGACCGTTTTTTTCCCACTACTGAGCAAAGGCCCCTTTTCCTTTCACTCATACAAATATAACCCACCTTTATTAATGACGGCCGCCATAAAACTCCACCGTTATTGAATAAAACAAAGCTTAACAAACACAAACAATTAATGAATTAGTGATCCCAAACTTGGGCCATTTACCTCTGTTTGTTTGTTAAGGTGCCTCGTGTTTTAGATTTACTTTTAAAATTAATCTTAAGGCGCATTCGTGAGAATGTACTTTTAATACGTAGCTTAAGTTGTCCCGGCTTTGAAGAGGACCTCTGTTTACTTCCCATGGATATCATAAGGAGACTAAGGGAAGGCACCAGGAGAAAAGCAGCAGCTTCTCCTGAGTACTGAACACCGACACTGCGCGAGACAATCAGTCTGCCCAGCGTAGTGACTACGGCAAACCTCCCAAAACATGGGGGAGCCCTATGCTTAGTAGTTGACTTATTTAGGCTGATCATGACGACAACGAGGTACTTTTATGCTAATCTATATGCTAATTTATAAGAATATTTTTGTCCTGACTGACTGACTGACATATAGACAACGCACAGCCTAAACTACTGGTCGTAGTGACTTGAAATTTTCAGGGTATGTTTATCTTAGTACATAAAAATGTAATAAAACAAGTTTTTTTTTTAACTCAACCCCTGAACAGGTATAATGGGAGTTGAAGTTTGTACAAAAATAACTTCACGCGTACAAAGTTGTCCGTGTTTTACTAGTCATAAATAAGAAAATCTATAGAAACCTTGTCATAATTCTCATTAACCTGAAGCGTACAGGTGTAAAACTTTATGTGCCTTATGTGTGTGTGATAATACCGATCACAACCAGGTTTTAGGACCTTCAAAAACCAGCTATGATTGACACAAAGGCCCCTTAATAGCCCTGCGTATTTTACCGGACGTCAAAAAGTTTAAACGCACAAACAAGGATGCAGTATGACAACACTGAATGGCGTAAAGATCATACAAAATAAGGGTAAGAACCAAACCATATGTTTCTTGATTGTTCTAGGCTGGGTTGCGAGGAACTGACGCTTAGATTAACCTAGCTTTAAGACGTTTTACGATGATCCCTGTTACAAAACTTATAACTTATAACAAAATTGGTTTTTAACAAAATTGGTACATTATATAATGGCAAATTTAGTAAAAATTAAGCAAATCAAGAAGCTAATGTACCAATTTTGTTAAAAATCAGTTAAAAATGCGACCGACGAGAATTTAGTATTTTTTTGTTTCGTAGGTTTAATTTTGTGTTTAAAATTGAGGTACCTAACACTCATTAGTAAAACAATTATGATTGAATATATAAAATGAAACATTACCAGATACGCAAACAGACCAAGACATTTTGAGTCAATCTTGAATTTGAGACGCCTCTCTCGTTTCACACCCTCGGTCTGCAAGATAGCTTTGTTCATAAGCTCAGAGCCCCTGAGGTGTGCGGCACTGCAGCCGATCGAAGCAGGTAATTTATCTGAATGATTTATCACCTCATCGTTATGCTTGTTTGTTCAAAGTTTCAGAACCCAGGGCCCTTGAAACTCAAATTATTAATGAAACTTATACTGTTGATTGAAAACCTCTGTAGCGTACCGGGTGGTTGACCAGCTAATACACGTATTTTTTGTTTTTTTTTTTTGTGTTAAAAAGGTTCATCTGGAGAACTACTACCATAGTCCAATTTTGATATCGCATAAATGAATCAAACTCTAGTTTCAATCTCACTCAGCTCAGTATTTTTACAATATGCTGGTGGAACAAGCAGTTAGTCCACCTGATGTTAAGTGGTTACTATCACTTATAACAAGCATTGTCTCACAGGTAGATAGATAGATAGAAAACTCTTTATTGTACACCACAACGAACAAAAAAATTACATAATATACAAGTTCTTAAGCTTAGTGAAGTACAATGGGCGGTCTTATTGCTCAAGCAGGCAAAGCAAGCAGGTCAAGCAGGTTTGGTGGCAGGTCAAGTTCATTAGGATCGTGTCCTACGATGCACTGCTCTACGTCCAACAACAGGCATACAGGTGGTAAGGCTCGTGTGCGTGTAATGTTACTGGCACTCAGTCCTTTAAAATCAGAAAACAGCAAATGCTTGGCGGCAGTATGGAAGTAATTAAAATAAGTTACACTAATTTTCATTACAAAATACGTTATTTCGTTTCCAATTGACCTTTATAATGTAAAATAGAATCATAATGAACTGAAAACGATCATTATTCTTCGTTTTAATTCTCTAATTATTATCGTGAACCCTTTCACGTTTAATGGACTCTCACTTCATTACTTCCAGGCGAACTATTATTAGAGATATGTAGTATAGGCTACCATACTCAAAAGCTGTTTATTTTTTTATGTCACCAATTACTCCGTCAGATAATGACTGTTTTGAATGTTTTTTTTATTTAAAAGTTTTTTTATACAACTTGTTGTTGAAACAAGCAGATGACCCACCAGATGTTAAGGAGACACACGTCACTTTTAACAAAGTATTGCTTCGTAGGTCACGCTCGCTAGGAATGTGCCCTAAAATACACTGCTCAGCGTCTATCGATCTGAGGCATACAGGTGCTAAGCCTCATATGCCTGTAATTACAGCAGCACATAGTAAGCTGCTTGGTAGCAGAAATAGGCTTGGTAGTATAATGATACTAAATTTCAACCGATAGTAGATAGCACATACCGATAATAATTGAATTGAATTTATTTAGATTTGGACAATAACTTTTATTTTACGCTTTGTACCTAGTGCGTTTTCGCCGTTTTTTCGTAGTCCCATAATTTTTTCTATGACCCATTAGTATGTACGGTAAGTTGGTTGTTTTTTTTTTAAATTTAGCTTTTTGACCTTTCATGACCTTTCAATATTTTGCAAAAATTAACACCTCATTACGTCTATGCCACTTACATATTTATGGCTATTTTATATAACTCCTGATACTTTACAACAGCTATATTAATACTTATAGTGTTTATATTTGTATATAATATTTTTATCTTTGTCACATCCACGTCAACAAAAGAGTTGATAATAATAGACTTTCAGCCATTTTCGCAAGTACCTCAACGACTAATATGAACCTTATTAATACTTACCTTACTTTTAAATACTTAGGAAAGGTCACCGTTTGTAGTATGAAAACATTTTACACACATCGACCAAAACATTTTGGGAACTTGCATCCCAGGGGTTTTAAAAGGGGTGTCAAAGTTTGCTGGGGTAATCTCTACACACGCTTGAAGTTCGCAAGGTTGGTTTTATAAAATAAATAAGTTTTTTATTTTACTTAATAAACTTTTGAATAAGGTGTAATTTTAAAATCAAGAGCTTAAATTAGAATTCCAGTTTCGGGAAGTCACAGAGGTCACATCACCTTTTAATATTAAACAAAGGTCATCGTTTGTAATCTGAGGTATTTTGATCGTTCCATTAAATTATGGCATTCATACTATTACGATTATAGGATTATACCTTAAGAAAGAATAATTCGTCAAATTTCCTTTAGTTCACCACCACCTCCAAGAAGACATATAATATATAAAAAAATAATAAAAATAAAAAATCCGTGTATTTCCTTAAACTAAAAAATACCTACTAACAAAAAATAAGATATCAAATTAAAAAAAAAAAATGCCTTAATCTTGTTTGCATAAATAATTTAACAACCATCACAGCTCAGTTTTTAGTAGCCCTGCCTTCTGCGCTGTAGGTAGTGGGTTCGATCCTCACCTAGAACAAACATTTGTGTGGCGAACATAGTTGTTTTGTTTCTGTCTGGGTGTTATATTATATTCTAAGTACCTATGTGTTTACAAAAAAAAAACAAATATTAGTATTCTATCAGACATCTGGTTCCCGCGATACAAGCTATGCTTAATTTGGGGCTAGATAATGTGTAAAAATGTTCACAAATATAAAATGAAAAAAAAAAAATTTAATCTAGGCCATAGATTATTATGATATCCCTTGCTGTTGGAACAACCAGATGGCCCACGCACTAAGCACTTTCTATTGCTCTCAAATAAAAGCATGAACCCTCCTGATCAGAAGGTCTAAGTAGCTAAATGTCCTACAGAGCGAAACGTCTAATTAGCAAAATGTCCGTTCAGCAAAACGTCCAACTATCGGATGGCTTGTAGGTCTACCCTTGAAATCGTTAAACGAAGGATTGTATTGTCGTTTTGAGTTACACTGCGCGGTATGTCAGGCAGCGACAATTTGACTGTAAAATGAGTTACCGAGGCCCCGCAGTGTAAAACAAAATGACAATATGAAGTTTCACTTATCGTTTTGAAGAGTAGAACTACTGCATAGCAGAACATCTATTTAGCAAAAAGTCAAGCAGTATAGACATAAGTGGCCTTATCAGTCTTTCAGACAATCTTTGGATGGAAATTAGAAGACGGCGGCGACGTACAAAAAGAAAGTAGATTAATATCATTTTCTAAGTTTCACTTAAAGTGATATGTTATTATAACTTGGAGACTACAGACTCCCAAAGGCTTGCTAAGTTTGACAATGACATATGGAAAGGTTGCAAGACTTTGATCAAGATGAAAGCCTGAAGTCTAGATTTTCACGTTTTTTGGCAACATAGTGACTCAGGCTAGTGTAATAAACTAACTCAACTAGGGTTTTTAAGTGTAATGTTTTTTTTATCTCTTACTCTTATTTTATTATTACTTTTTGTGCACCACCGTCCTTTATCGCTTCGCTCGTTACTCTCCATCCTAATATTGCCTGGAAGAAATCGCTTTTAGCGATAAGGCCGCTCTTTGTACTCTGTTAAAGCTAGATTTATGAGCTATCTTTGTGTACAATAAAGTGTTATCTATCTATCTATCTAGTGACTCGTAAAGTGTCGTTATGATTCATAAAAAAAAGATTTTTTAAGAATGCCTTTTGGTGTGGCAACACAGCCAGCATCTGAGACGCCGATTCAGATTTATTGTTTATTTATTTATTTAGATAATATCTAAATAAATAAATAAATAATAAATAATATAAGTTGCATAGTTACATGTACGTATTTTTACAAATACGTAACTTAAGAATACAATACAACGGCCGACAACTCACACACAGCGTCAATGTCATCGTCAGTTGTATGAGAGACACACTTCGCCTGTTCAATCAAATAACAGAAGTTCTGGTAGGTAGGAACTGTTTGATCGCATATTTTCAGCAGTAATAACTTGCGAGATTGCCACTTTAACTTGCAAAAGAACTTGAAGTACCTGCCTCATTAAAACTTCGTCAATCCAAAGCGAAAACAACGTTCCCCACACACCAAGTTGGAACTTAAATATTTGTGAGGCGTCTCTAATGTTCTCGGACACTTGAAATTTAAATAAACGACCCATTTTTCTTTGTTATTCTGTGTTTTTTAGGGTTGTTTTTTTTTAGGGGTTTGTAAAACGGGACCCTATTACTAAAGCTCCGCTGTATCGCATGAACTGTGAACTATCACAGTGTGAACTATCAGAGAGTTGAAATTTTCATAGATAATGTATTTCTGTTGCCGCTATAACAACAAATACTAAAAACCATAATAAAATACATATTTAAGGGAGCTCCTATACAACAGACATGATTTTTTTGGACATGATATTTTAAATTCAAAGAAATATATACAAAAATTGCATCACAACTTGAATCTCCAAGCACCGTCGATATCCCCTTCGATCTTTTTAGTACCAAGTACCTACTCAAGATCCTTCGAGGATGTCTAAGGGGGACAGTCAGAGGTACGTCCAGCTAGTACATTTGGTACATATCCATATTTTGCAGTATTATGAGTATTATTAGGAATGCTGTCTACTGCAAAAACGTACTTCCATACGTGACAGGTTGCACGCCCATTGCCACTGCTAGAATACTAACTGGTTTCCTCACGATGTTAAGAGTTAGTAACTGTGCTTATCCACAACTAACACATGTAAATATTTGTAAAACTAGTACATTTATGTCACGAGTTCGGGTAAAAAGAAACTCAGCAGCCAGTTAGATTTATATTATGTATATTAATAATACCAACTAGCTACAGGTTATATCTCACAGATGAATAAAATATTTTTTCCCTATATACGAAAAGGCTGTGTGTTTTCTATAAAATAAATAAATAAATAATGCCAGACGATCCACACAGCATCATCTAGCCCCAAGCTAAGCAGAGCTTGTGTTATGGGTACTAGATGACTGATATACTTAATACAATATTATATTACATACATAGATATTTTTTATTATACATAGAAAATACCCAGAACACCTGGAATAAATATTTGCAGATCGTGCAAACATTTATCCCAAGGCGGGAATCGAACCCGCAACCTCTGCGTCGCAGGCGGACATTCGCCCGCCGCGCCACAGCGGTCGTCGCATCGTGATTTCGTCATCGCGATGCAGGATTTGTACACTTTTAGCAGTGACATCTAGTTCTTAATTATGTAACTAAAATCTAATACAATTTTGCACTACAGTTCAACAATATTAAACGCTTAAAATAATTTAACGGAAATAATAATAGTATAGGTAAATTCATAGACTTTCATTTCAACTGCTCTCACTTTGTGCTACTACCTCAACTAATGTTTATTAAAATTTCACCAAATTTACGGAACAGAATTAAAAATAGCTAGTAAAAAAACAATGATGCTTCATAAGATGACAGATACGATTCAAAAAGCCCAATTCTAGTATTGTTTTGTAGCTGAGACGAGATTGATACCACAGCTCCTAAGTATAGCTTGTATTACGGGAACCACATGACTGATAGAATACTGACATACTTTTTTTTATACATCATTCTTAGAATACAGTATAACACCCATACAGAGAACAGTGCTAGCGGGTGTACATAAAATTCGATAGATATAATCAGTTCATCGATACAAGTTCATCATCCACTAAAATCTAGGTGAATCTAAGCGCCAGTTCCTCGTGACCAAGAAGCGCTAGAACCTAGATACCAACATCTGTAGTTACCAAGGTTACCATCTTTTCAATTGAAAATCTTTTTGTTATCGTTAAATTGATTTTGTGGAATGTATGAGAAGGATTCTAGAAGCACTCTCCAGATGCAACTACGTCTTGTATGAGTGTATTGCAAACTGGTCGAAGCAGTTTCCCGGAGTGTGTATGAGGCAGCGAGGAGACGATCGCGATGCCGCCGTGAAGCCGCTTGTGATCACTCAGAGTGTCTGAAACGATAATATAGAAAATATTATTCACGCATGCTAAGCAAATGATTCTAATCCGTACGTCACATTTTAATTTTTACCATCATCAGATTTGGACATAATAGTTGGCAAAGGCCGAAAGTCGGCACTCCGCGCCTAAATCCCTAAAAGCAATAAAGATTTTATATCATCCCAAAAATTATTTTCTCGAGTGGGATTTGAACACACGGCCTTCCCCTTGATACGAGGATGCGATAACCAACCTCGCTACCGAGGATTCAAATGACTCGATGAAAATAAGATTTGGAATTTTTCATACGGTACTTTAGCGATCGTGGTTCCATCTATAAGCTTGACGCTTTATTATCAAAGCCTGCTCGATAACCGAAATTGCATTCAATTGAATCGACAAGACTATGCCTCAAAATTGATAGACGCTGAGCAGTGTATAGTAGGGCAAGTTCCTAACGAGCGTGACCTACGAGGCAATACTTTGTTATAGGCGATGGTAACTACTTAACATCAAGTCACTTATTTTATTGTGTCTATAGAATAGAATAGAATAGAAAGTTATTTATTCTAGTCTAGTAGTCTAGTAAATAGATGCCTAGTTTTGGTAATTATCTAGCTCAAATTGACTTGTAATAGCCTCACCATTAACAGTCTTGTGTATAACCTCCCTGGTTACAGAAGGGTTGAGGACTACCACCATGGCAGCTGGTCCTCGTTCTGTGGCGCACACTACAGACTCCTCAACGCCTGGTATAGAATCAATGACAAGTTCCACTTCTTCTGGTGATACCTGGCAGTTATATAATGTTAACATGTTTTAGTTTACTCTCATGACATTGAGTAAAATTACGGAAAGGTTAAAAGCCATTGTTGTCAGTAAGCAGATTAAAAAGAGTCTATAGTTGACTTACAGAAGGTAAAGACTCGATTTGATGACTTACATGACTGCCCATAAATTTGAAGCAGAATTTCTTCCGTTCCAGATAGAAGAGACGCTCGCTATGATCGATATGGAATATATCACCTGTCTTGAGCCAGCCGTCAGCAAAGGTATCATCATACGCCTCTTGATTTTTATAATAGCCCTGGAATTTGCAAGGAATAGAACAACGGTTTAAAATTGAAAAACAGAAGGTCAATAATGTTTTCCATAGCTCTGCTTGCATCGTATCTGTGTATCAGGTGGTTTATTAAACAGCAGTCGTTGTTATTTAAAATAAAATGTATTTAAAAAATAAGTGAAGTAACTGTTGCGAAGTAAATCTACGTTGTAAATAAAAAGTGTGTTTAAGCTCATACTCAAAATAAACCAGTTAAGGTCAAAAATTGGAAGAACAATAATTATAGAATTGGGTTCGACAGCCACAATACAGTGAAAAATTTAATAATAAACAGAAATAGAATACCATTCAGTGATGCCTAGATAAAGCTACTTTAAGGGTCTTCTGCTTAGTCTTACAATGATTCCTCAAACATCTTGCTCTTGTACAGTCTTCTGATGATTTTTTTTCTCTTTCGAGTCAATGATCATCATCTTTTTATACATTTATTTTAGCTACTTAGACCAATAGTTGACTACATCCACGGCATTATCCGTCAAGGTCATAAGATCTTTAGTAGTGCAGGTATTGGAGCAGGATGGACATACAAGTACGTGTCGCATAGGCTGCAATGAGGCACCATACATTCGTTTGGTACTTACTTACCTTTATAGAAGAGGGACCTTTGATATAGAGTTCACCGTTTTGACCCAGACCAACCCTCTTGCCTGTGTCATCTACCAGCTGAAACACAAACACACACAAACCATGAACGTTCATTTACCTAAGCCAGCCACAGCTATGCAATTTGATTTGTTGACCGAGTAAGCATATTGGCTAAATAATATTTTCGTCCGTCTATCAGTCTGTTATCGCCTACAGTCGCATTTTTCAACTGATTTTGACCAAAATCAACACACAAGTTCCTAGATTTACTATTTTTTTTAGTCCATCGCTTATATAAAGTAAACTTATCTTCTACTTCCCGTTGTGTGTATGTATGTGTACGAACATTCACCTACTGAGTTTCAGAGATTAGAAAATAAACAAATAAACAGGACCTTAATAAAACAATTGGTGATGCCAGCTGTTTTATTAAAATCTGCGAGCACATGGAATAAATATATTTTAGTTTAATACCTTATAATCGTATATATTGACAACCTGCCCCGTGCTGTCGAGCGGGGCTCCAGGCACTGGGGTGGTGATGCATCCCTGTGCCTCCGTGGTGCCATATACGTCAGCAAGCGTCGCTGATTTAGGCATCTTCTCCTGTACCATAACTCAGTATAAAAAACTTGTCAACAACTTCAACACTTGGATTTTCATTCTTTTGAGCAGATATTTTCTATTAAAATAATGAAAAAGTATATTTCACAATTTTTTTATTTATTAGTTTCATGTTTGAAGTTAGTGTTATTTTTTCTATTTTTAAAGAAGCTAATGACAATAAAAACATTTAGGATCACATTTATCTTAAACTAGTCTTAAATAATGTATTTGAAAATTACTTCTACCTTCAGAGCAGTGAACATTTCAAAAGACGATCGTGCTCCTAGTAGTAGCAACGTCTTCAAAGAAGAGAGGTGGTCTTCAGTCAGGGTGGGTAGGAGAGTCTTCATGAACGCTGGTCCAAAAAATACCCAGCTGGGCTGAAATCGATATATAAAAGATCTAACTTATTTGACAGCCACCACAAATCAGTTGCTTTGCCTTCAGCGTTGTAGGTTCTAGATTTAATCCTACTGAGAATAAATATGAATTGTGTGATGAACACATCATGTTGGTTCTGTGACTGGGTGTTATATAGTATCATAGTAGTAGTTTGAGGACCGATGTGGCGCGGCGGGCGAATGTCCGCCTGCGACGCGGAGGTTGCGGGTTCGATTCCCGCCTTGGGATAAATGTTTGTACGATCTGCAAATATTTATTCCGGGTGTTCTGGGTGTTTTCTTTGTATAATAAAAAATATCTATGTATGTAATGTATTGTATTAAGTATATCAGTCATCTAGTACCCATAACACAAGCTCTGCTTAGTTTGGGGCTAGATGACGCTGTGTGAATTGTCCAGCATTATTATTATTATTATTATATAGAAAAAGATATATAAATATTCTATCAGCTATCTGGTTCTCATTGTACATTGTACATACTTTGCTAAGATTGGGTCTAGATGGCATGGTGTCAAATTTGAGCCTGTGTTTAGAATATAGGATCTTTTAACTTACCCTGTACGTCACCAGCATTTCTTTCACCCAGTCTACAGTAGGTTTCCTCCGCGACATGAGGACCGGCACTCGGTACACCACGCAGCTTGTTACTGTCATCGTGAATGTCACCCACTGAGGCGTGGTTAGAAGCATGCAGCAATCAGTGGGTAAAGGAAACTGGGTGTGGTAGCACCTTTAGGTAAATAAAGTTATCATAAATGTGTGGTTTATAACCGTGTTGAAATTTTATATTAGTTACTATTGTAGTATTAGGAAGTTAACATAGTTCTGAAAAGAAATGGATGGATTGTGTTAAATGACATTGAAAAGAGACGAGCCAAACAACTCAGTAGTAGCGCTGCCTTTTGTGACGAACCCACAACGAGGACAAACATTTGTGTGGTGAATGCTTGTTTTCTGTCTGAGTGTTATATTGTATTCTAAGTGTGTATTTACAAAAAAAAGTATGTAAGTATTATCAGTTCCAAGATCTCATAGTACAAACAATGCTTAATTTGGGCCTAAATGATGTGAAAAATATCCACAAATAATAAAAAAAAACAAACGGATGAGTTGTGAATACATTGACTAAGAGTATCTGAGATGGCGACTGATAAAGAATATGTATTGACCCCACATTAAGTATCATAAGGACCGCATTAAGTAAGGCAAGATGATGACGCAAATGATGAACGAAGAGCTAGTTGATCTCTTAGCAACCGTCTCATCTCTTATCTCATCTCTTAATATATGTTAGGGGCGAGTTTGACTTTCGCAGCGAAAAGTTTTTATGCAAAAGTTCAGTAGTAAAAGTAAGTGTAGTAGTTATAGAAAAAAATAGCTTCATGAATTGTATCCTCAGGCATGGTAGATATCACCTCAGATCTCGGTTAGGTACTTAGTACTAAGTACTTAAGTACCTACTCGAGATTCTTTGAGGTTGTCTAATTGTCTAATAGGGTAGTTAGAAGTACGTCCAAATATTACATGTGGGTACATACCCACAATATGTAGTATTTGGTATTCCATACGTGACAAGTTACAAGCCCACCGCCGCTGCCAGAATACTAACTGATTTCCTCACGATGTTATCCTTCACCGTTTGAAAGCACTAGCATAGCGTACATAATCTTTTCGATAAAAAAATAGTGTAGTCTATAGTGCACGACCTGATTCAAACCTACGACCTTGGACAGAAGGTGGGGTCACTCCCACTAGACCATCGGTGTTCAAGTTGACGATTAGAAAAACTTACCAAATAATTGGCAGGTGGTTGATCAATCCCCTGTGCGTCATAAGGGTCGCTTTGGGCAAGCCGGTGGAACCACTGGTAGGCAGCATCATGACTGTAGCATCGACATCAATATCTGGAATCCTGAATGAAAAGAACCATTTTTAAATGTTCTTAAATATGTAAAATGTAATTTCTAAATTCAAGGTCATAACGTCATGTTTCACTTACTCAAAATCTTCAGAATCTTTACTGAATCCATTCATCGCAGTTTCTAGTTCATCCCAATGAGACACCCTGACTTCAACCTTGGTAGACGTGTTTTTGAGGGCAGTGTTCACGTCCTTGTATTGTTCCTCGTCACAGAACACCATGCATGGATCAATCAGTTTCAGGAAATGTGTGACTTCAACTAGATAGCAAGAAATGGAAATGTTATTGATCAAACGTGATTAACTACTTTTTTGCCCTAAAGTAAACCGACACTTAAACAAAACCTGGCTAAAGCCATCATTTGAATCAACAGCCTCTAGACTTCTAGAAGCATTTGGGGGAAGCATGTCCACTGCTGGACATGCTTCCCACAAACTTTTACATAGCTGGTTGAAGTAAACTACATTAAATAAATTACTATTATACTTTTGGTTATCCCGACATAGAATAGAGTTTTTTTTTCCATTAGATGTCAACTGCTGTAACTATTTCGAAGTTATACTGACATTTTAATAGTAGGGTTAGAAAAAAACTTACACACAGTAGTGTTAGGGTCCATTATGCAAGGTACGGTTCCAGCAAACAGACTCCCGAAGTATATAGCTGCCATTGTTTCGTGATTCCTCATAAAAAATATCACGTTCTTTCCTCTCGCACCCTTGGAAATTAAGTCACGTGCGATAGAGATGGCCTTCGCGAAGATTTGTGATTTGGTAATCTTATCGCCTGTCGCTGCATTGATCTAAAATTATCGCTTCATTTATCAGTATACAAACACAGCCACACAATTAGTAAAGATTTGCTGGAGTAAGATCTCATATAAGTTTGTCTTGGGTCTGCATAGGGTCATATAGATTAGTCTTAGTATGCTAAGACTCCATGACAAAGTCAAAAAACATTTTTCATTAAGATTCTAAAGACCACTCAGAAGCGTCAAGGTGCCAGTTCTAGTTTTAGGTAGTAGGTTTTAGTAATAGTAGAACTTTTAGTGAAGGGCTCGTCTGGGGAAGTATTACCGCCGTGCCTATTTCTACCGCTAAGCAGCTTGCTGTGTACCGGTGTGAAGAGTGAGGGTGCCGCTAAAATAAAAGGCAAATGGGGCATAATACCTGTATGCCTCAGGTTGATGAACGCAAAAAAGTGCATCGTTGGGCATTTTCCTAACGAACGTGACCTGCAAGGCAACGCTTTGTGATGGTACCATCTAATATCAGGAGGGTTATTTGCTTGTTCCATCAGTAAGGATTATAAACGAGTTCCTCGCGATCATGTGATTACCGGTAGTCTTGTGGGTTCAAATCCGGTCGTCCACCAATGAATTTTTCCACCAAAAATGTCATGTGCGCAATGGCTGTGCTCTCAAACGGTGTAGGAAAACATCGTGAGGAAACTTGTTAGTATTCTAGCTAGCTGGCAATCTGTCATTCACTCGCCAGCCAGTTAATAAAAACAAACCTTGAAACATTATCTTTTATCTGAATCAGTTCAGTAAATGTTATGCTCGTCTTTGTAATACCGGTATTAATATTGTATTAATTTTCTAAAGGCTCTTTTAAGAAGCTTGGTAGTTAAAGCCGTTTTCTCCACACACTATTACTACAATCTACGATTTTACAATAAAAATGAAGTTTAAGGTGTCAGATATAAAGTACATAATATTTTTTGGTGCTACTTCTGTTGGAAAATACGACCCACCCGATGTTAAGGGATAACCATCACCTATAACATAGCATTTTTTTTTAGATCACACAGGTTAGGTACTTGCCCTATAATACACTACCCTGAGGTATACTTGTGGTAAGCCTCATGTGCCTATAATTTCACCGGCACCTACACCCTTCAAACCGGAACACAGCAATGCGAGCATGACTGCTTGGTGACAAGAGTAGGTACGGTAGTAGTACGCGCCCGCGCGCTCTACTACAAATCCACTGCAGATAATTATTATCTACAGTCTTATCAGAAATCAGGCGGCTGATTGCGTATCTTTTGTTTATAACATTATTTTGTTGCAAATGTCAAATAGGTATATTGGTTTGTCATTTATCTTTGTCATGTTGATTGACACTTGCAACAGGAACATTGTCGGAGACGTAACGTCGCCTACCTCGCCTGTGCCGGGGAAGACCGGAACGCGGGGACCGGGGAGAGAGGAAGCGGGCTCGGCCGGCGCCGACCTGCGCCGAACACAACTCAAAATCCACGGACCCGAATAGACGCGCTTACTTAATTGTTTCGAATATATACCAGTTCAGTAATACAGTCCACTGCATATTATTTATCTCCAACGGAGTTATCCCAACAAACATTACAATAACGCTTACACAATCACCAATCGGAAGTTTATTTGCATGAATGATTTTTGTATCGAAAAAGTTATGAGCGTAATGCAAGTGTAAAAACAACGGTAAAAATGTCGTGAGGAAACCAGTTAAAAAATAAAAAAGACCCTTTGGGTACGGAACTCTAAAAATGGTGCTAAAGTTTAAATTTTATCCATAAAATTATTAGTTTATGAGTACTCATAAACTAATAATCATTAGTTTATGGGTGCTCATAAACTAATAACTTTTCTATTTAGTCGTAAAACGTTTAAATTTACAACACATATCTTATCAGTTACCCTTGGTGGTAATATAGTGCCTATCAACAACTATCGGTAGGAATCAGGTAGGAAGCTAGGTACTTATTGTATCTATGTAATATACGACCTACACCTACCTACCTTGTATAAATAAATAATATAATCTTGTACATCAAAAAAGTACTGGAAAACTATTAAAAGCCACGCCACTCACAGATTTTGAGAACATGGGTTTGAATTCGGTTGTGCATTGATTTCTATTTTTATCAAGATCTCATAATACCAAGTACCTACTTAAGGTTCATTGTGGATGTCTTATGATGGTAGTCAGAGGTAAGTACCCACGTAGTATTCCAAAGGTGACAGGTTGGAAGCCCATCGCCGCTGCTAAAATACTGACTGGTTACTTCACGATGCTTTCCTTCACCGTAGGAGAAATGGCACTACGCACTAATTTTTTTCAAAATAATTATGGCACGACTGGATTTGAACCCACGAGCTTAGGATCCGAGTCACTCCCACTAGACCATCGGTGCTCTTTAGACAAGTAAATAACATTATGTGATAAACAACATTAATGACGTAATAACAATTAATTTCAATTATCATTTCACCACGTTTATCTCACGTCAATATTATCTCAACAAACGAGGATCAATAGTATATGAAATTATGATGCTAGATGATGCTGTGTGGATTGTCCAGCATTATTATTATTATTAGTATTATTGTTAAATGAGAAGAAAACGTGACAAATTACTAGCGACAAAAGAATTACATAGTCACAGTCGATATTTCCTTAGATTAATTAGTACGGACTTTAGATTCTTAAGAGTGTGTTTATACGACGCAAAAACAGTGCCAAATATCCACGGTCGTCAACCTCATCTAAAACTTAATTAAATTATACTGTGTATTGTAAAAGGTACTGTAGAACAAAGACTGCGTTTTTGTGCCAAAAACATGTTTCAACATGTTCAACACCAGTGATAGACTTGACTTTATTTGACTGACTTGACTAAAACCTATTCATTAAAACCACTTGACATTGGAAAAAATTCTGTCGAAGGACGGAAAAGTGCTTAGAAACCGTTTTGAAAGAGTAGTAAAAATTGTATATCTCTTTGATTTAAGACACAGTTGATAAGTAAGTTGATGGAACAAGCTGGTGATCCACCTGGTGTTAAGTAGTAATGGTAATGGTCATGCCTTAATTTATCTTTCGGTAAAAATCTAATGAGCTCCCGTACCAAGTCGGAAAATGCATATATTATCTATGTAATGGTGTTCCTTTTACTTGTTTAGGTACGATAGTTTTTAAATAATTGAAATCGTTCCATTGGTTGCGAAGATATTACACATTTTGTACCAGCTAACCGCGGGGCGGCCAGATAGCTCATGTCAGGGAATCGTGACGTCTCGATTCTCTTTCGCCCGCGCTCGCGCTCTCCACCATTCATTTATTAAAGTTCACTCGATCTGCGCGGGTCGTGTTCTGGTTTAAATTATTTTTTTTTTAATAAAACCGCGCGGGTTCGGCGACTAGCGCTGGGATATTGTGACATGACGTCACAATATCTCAACGCTAGGCTGTTCGCGCGGTCAGTGAGCCTCGTTCGGTATTTTGCCCATAACCTAGCCAGTTTTGGCCGTAGAAAAAAAATTTTTGCACTTTATGTTTTAGTTTCTCAAGGCCTATAAAACTGCATTCACAGATAAAACTGTGACGGGTCCCCATTAGAAAGGTTTTTATTACATATGAATCGTACCATAAAAACATCGTCAGGGTTCTTCCTCAGACAGTAGAACATAGTCTGTGACAGGCTCACCCCCTCCCTCTTCTCGGCTCCTGTGACTCCAGAACGCAAAACTTCATCCAGGATCCCATCCAGGTAGAGTTGGGAAGCAAAGGGCTTGCCTCGGACCACTGAGTGCGACATGTTAGCTGTGGAGAACTTTTTTATATATCTCTTAATGTATAACACTTAATATAAATTATTTTCTTAATTGTTATATAATATAAACCACACACAGAATAGAATAGAATAGAATATATCTTTATTCAGCACACGACACACAAGGAGACAGCACAACACTTAATCTAAAACCTACCAACGCCTACTCACAAGTTTTAGTTTAGTCACAAGTTACTATAAGCCTAAATGACACTGTGAGGAGGCAAGGTAAGCGGCACCACACTGTGTCACAATATATACAATGTCACAAAACTACACAGAATATTGATATACTGAAATACTAAACTAAGCTTAACATACTAAAAAAACTTACTAAAAAAACTTACTAAAATCTACTACAGCTACAATGAATAATCTACCAACAATGTAAAATTATGCTATAAACAATAAACCACAATAAGTATGTTTTTATATAATGTTTGGTAACTACTGATAAAGATGGATTAGAGGTTATGGTAAGAATACAGTTCGTATGTCATTGTCAACCTGACGCAGGTAGAGGCGCGCAACTATTGGTGGTTTGGTTTGGTATAATGTCTATGGCCTATGTACCTGCCAACGTTGGTTGACAGCTAGCCGCACGCAGGTTTGAACTTGATTGCTGTCTTGCGCTACGGACATTCTAATATTATATTTCAATTACCTACCTATCTAAATCAAATTAGACACTAAAAATCAGCAAAAAAATCACAACAACACACACACAGCGTAAGCCACTGCTTGTATAGACTTGACATTTTCGGGGTATGATCGTTTGAATAGGCTTCAAGGCTTGGCAATTCTAGGCTTGGTCGCAAGGAACTGGCGCTTAGATTCACCTAGATTTAAGATGATCCCTGCGGATTATACTAAATAAATGCTTGTTGACTTAAACTTTGAATCTTTTTGTTACATTAAGCTGTACTAAGAAAGGACTCCCAAAAAGCCAACTCCTTACCTTTTAGTCAGTATCTAACCACTTAGCTAAGTACAGAATACCCAGGACTCGACCAAAGTATCCAGAAACAGGGACGCTAGTTAATGAAAAAAGTACTTTGCACTTCTCTTGCTCAAAAAGGCCGTCATTGTAGCATACCAGAGCGGGAATCAAATAGCATTTCATCCTCTAGGGGAAAAAGTTTTTTTTATTTTTATTTTTGGGTGTCAAATGACAATGAGCCTACAAAATCGAAAAAGTTTTTAGTCATAAGTAGAATAATCATGACTCGACTTATTACTGTTTCATAAAAAAAGAACTTTATTTTAATTTTGAAAATGGAACTAAAATCGGCGATCTCTGGTAGAATGCATGCAATATGTTGCGGCTACCGAAGAAACAAAAAAAAGACATTGGCGCGAAATCTTTATAATTTTTCTCTAATTGCAAATTGAATTGGTAGTGACCGTAATTAATTTTACAATAGTGAAAATTTTGGTATAGTGTAACACACGGAGCTAAAACCCATTAAAACTCGGTTTCTATTTACTCCCTCGCTGAAGCTCGGGAGTATAACTACCTCGTATATAATGGGTTATAATATATTATATATTATAATGGTATTAGCTCCTTGTATAACAATCTACTATTAGTCGCGTAAACCGGTTACCTTTCAAACTTCCCCTTGAGTTCTTGGATTCTTTCTTTCGTACACCCGTCACCAAGATAAACACCCTTTAAAGAAATTTTGTCACAACTAGCTCCTTAGGCTGTGTATTGTCGTATGCCAGTCAGAATAAAGGTTCTTATGTATTATGATATAAATATAGATAGATAACAATGGTTAGTTCCAGTTCACAAGCTATAATTATCTTACTTATAAGACTAGCAGTTCTACCCGCGACTTTGTCCGTGAGTATGTTCCTACAGTTCCGTCAGTACTATGACCCCAAAAATGATGCAATACTTCAGCCAAGAAGAAGCCAAGCCATTGTATGCAGATAAAGCAGTGCATATGGTGTATTTTTTTAGACTTACTGCCAATATTCTTACCAGTGCCATAAGATAGGGTAGGTAGTTTTTTTACCTATTGTGTCCCACTGCTGGGCAAAGGTGTCCCCCAAAATATTCCACTCGTCTCGGTCTTTGGTGGTCTCCCACCAATGGTGTCATAGTAAATAAACAGGTTTTTTTAAATCGGTTTATCCATTGCAAACAAACAATTAAATCTCTTTGTACTATAATATTGTTTAAGAAAACGTTTCTTAAAATCACTCAAGCGCAACCTGAGAATAAATGAAAAACTTATTTAATATTAATGATTGTTTGAGTTAAACTAATTTGTTATTCGAGAAACCTCACTTCTAACTACGTTTATCATAATCTTGCTATTATTTTAGTTTTTAGTGGACTGTTGGATTTTGATTATGAGTAACGAAAAATGATTTACTGAGTGCTCTCAAATGGTGAAGAAAAACATCATGAAGAACCCGAAGCTTAGTCCCGTAAATAAGGGTATGAGTGAAAAAGTTACCCCTGATGCTGTATAAATTAATAAAAGATGTAAAGGCTTGTTTTTTAACGTTAAAAGTAGAACAAAAAACATCATTTCCAGGTACGGTAGATATCCTCACAGATTTTGAATACCAAGTAATACCGACTCAAGAATATGTTGGGGATGTCTAATGGAGATAGTTAATGGTAACTCCAAGTATTTCTAACACATACATATTTTGCAGTAGTTAGTATTCCATACGTGACAGTTTGCAAGCCTATCGATGCTGCTAGACTGCTACCTGGTTTCCTGACGATATTTTCCTTGACTTTATATTTTTTTTATTTATTTATTTATTTCTCTTTTTAAATAACATCAACAAGAGTAATACAAATGAGCCTTGGAATTACGCATATATTTTTCGAATACAATTAAAACATTCAAACAGATCTTACCGATATTAGAGGTGACCCCGCCTTCGGATCCTAAGGTCGTGGGTTCAAATTCGGTCGAGCATCAATGGGTTTTTCTGTTCGAAAAATGTATGTACGCAATGCCAGTACTCTCAAACGGTAAAGGAAAACATCGTGAGGAAACCATTTAGTCTAGCAGCGGCGATGGGCTTGCAACCTATCACGTATGTAATACCAACTACTGCAAAATGTGGGTATGGACCAAATGTAGGGAATACCTAAACGTACCTCTGACTACCCCTTTTAGACTTCCTCGAAGAATAATAGGTACTTGGTACTCAGAAATATGGATATCTACCGTACTTGGGTATCAAAGTCATAATAGTATTTTTTAACACGCTTTTATTAGCTTCACCTGTATGTATGTATGTAACCGACCCCTTTGAGCTCGATTTTGTCCTACTTTGAACGATCAGATTTAATTCAAACTTTGCACACCTGTCAAAAGTCGATGACAATGCAATAATCCGATCGAAGCATCCGATTATCCTTATTAGATTCGCCAGGATTAATTAATTTTTTTCCGCATCCTTTGCATGCGAGTAAGAGAGATAGAGCTAGTGCGCGAACTACGCATGCGTGCAGTTCCACACTTACCTTCTCTTTCGGGCACTCAGCTCAGCACAACCTTTCATTTTTTAGTTAAAAAATTTACCTAAAAAATGAAAATAAATAATAGTTTAAAAAAACTAAAAAAACACGCTTTCATAATAAATCCAACTAAAAATCAGAAAATAAAATTTAATAAATTTGGATTAAGAATAGTGTAAATTAGAAATGAATGTACATTTTTGTAAAAAAGCGTGGGGTGTAATTATAAAAGTGATGATTCTTCTACTCATTATCACGCCACGATTTTTTACAATAATGTACAATGTGTAATGTTCATTTCTAATTTACACTATTCTTAATCCAAATTTATTAAATTTTATTTTCTGATTTTTAGTTGGATTTATTATGAAAGCGTGTTTTTTTAGTTTTTTTTAACTATTATTTATTTGTTTTATAACGAATCTTACAAAGCATACTATAAACTTAGCTAGCTATGTTAATGAGAAATATTAAAATAATCTTACCCACTAGTGATTTGAATTTAAATACAATCTATTACACTATTTATCACACTTTAAATAATTATAATAATATTATTATTATCAAAACACTGATGTAGTTATTTTGAGTGTCATCTGCAAACTGAGTGTTGTATCGTGCGTGCGCAGGCGCTGTAGGAAGTACTGGTCTTTATGTTTAACCGACTACGGAAGAAGATTGCGTTTATTTAAATTGGTTGGTTATCAATTATCTCACATGAACGCAGGAGTTGAAATGACGAAGCGTGCTAGTACAGTCAGCTGCACTAGAATGTATACAATTGTTAACTTTTAAAATGCTAGCACAACATTAGTATAAACTTTTAAACAGAAGGAACTTAAATACCATGTTATCAGTTGATGAGTTCACTTATTTTTTGCATTTTTACCCTGAAAATATTAACTGTTACGTTGTGACACTATTTTGAATGTTACGAATTGTATACATTCCAGTGCTGCTGACTGTACCTACTCGTATTTAATATTACATTTATTTATTTAGGGTTTCCTGTAAAAAATAAATAATTCTTATAAAATATGTATAAATATTCTAATGGGTACGTACTTTTTTTATATAACTTGCTGATGAAACAAGCAGATGATCCACCTGATGTTAAGTGGTTGCGATCACGTAGACGCTAAATATTCTACCGAAATATGTATTTTTATGTAATGATGTACACAATACGAATATAGCCTTATAAGTATGTAGAAATACAGATTATATTTTTTATACGTCTTGCTGATGAAACAAGCAGATAGCCCACCTGATGTTAAGTGGTTACGATCACCTATAACCCAAAGCATCGCCTTGCAGGTCACGTTCTGTGTAATTACACCGGCCCCCACACTCTTCGAACCGGAACACGCTGGGCTGTTTGGCGGCAGGAATAGGTATGGTGATAGTAATTCCCCGGACGAGCCCTTCACTAAGAGCTCTACTACTACTAAACACAAGTGGTGCTAGTACGCACCCTGGCCAACTCTTGCACAAAGAGCTCCACTACTTGAACTTGCTGTGTATGCCTTGAACTCTCCGTCAGGCTATCGCAACGCAATTCATCCTTGCTTTTATCAGTATGTACTTAACTGCTATCAACACTACGAGATATTTTGAGTAGGTACTTGGTATTAAAAGATTTGAGGGATATCTACCGTGCCTACAGGTTTAAGTCATGTTTGCTTGCTCGCTCGCTCAATAGCAAATCATGCAATCATTCTTCAGGAATGTGCCCTAAGGTGTATTGCTCTGCGTCCATCAACCTGAGGCATACAGGTGTTGAGCCTCATAATGCCGTGCCTGTAATGTCACCGGGCACACACCCTTCAAGCTGGAACTGAATTAGCAGCAGGAAGAGGCATAATGATAGTAGTTTATTTGTTTTTATAGTGCTTACCTGCACTTAAGGAAACCACAAAGATTTTTATATTATCCCAAAAATTATTTTCCTCGAGTAGGATTTGAACCCACGACTGATACGGGGATGCGATACCATTTGAATCCTCGGTGGCGAAGTTGGTATCGCATCCCTGTATCAAGGGGAAGGTCAGGGGTTCAAATCCTACTCAAGGAAATTAATTTTTGGGATAATATAAAAATCATAATGCTAGTATTTTCCCGAACGAGCATGAAGTAAGAGATCTACTATTGTTTCATTAGCATCACAAACGTATATTGCCCTCTCGGTTTCCCCGTGGCTAAGAGTCGAAGCCGACAAGTACTCGAGAAACGTTCCGCGCCAATGTTCCACATAGCCTCGTTGACATTTGAAACCAGTCCTTTAGCACGAACGACGAACGTACACTCTAAACGCTCTCTCCGCAAAACGATACAAAAGTTCTTATTGACAACTAGCTGATCCGCTCGCGACTTTATTCACATACAAACTTCATTCTCTTTTTATACCCGTTTTAGAGATAACAGCTCAATAAAACTATACTAAGTTTTTAGTTGGACTATATGCTACCTAATTCTGCAAATTGCATCAATATTTATTTAGTAGTTTTTGCGTGATGCGTGTACAAACAATCGTACAAACAAAAGTTATTTGTTATACAAGAGTGCAAAGTTGCTTTTTAACCGCGTGTTCAATTTTGATGACCGAGCAATCGAAGGACTCATTCTAATTCAAAATTAGAATCCTGAGCGTTAGCGAGGGAATCAAAAGAGCACGAGGTGAAAAATCTTTGCACTCGAGTGCAACACGTAACTTTTCATTCCACCTCAGCGAGGAAATGACTAAATGCAAATGCCGCGTAAAGAACCGCGTACAAAGCAAATTGAAAAAAGAACACCAAGAGCCATAAAGGTTCCGAGTCTGAGTTTTTAACAAATTAAAAAAAAGTTGTATGATATATTCGGCACCATAGAGGTAGCAGTAAATAGGATTAATGTTTTTTTTTTATTCACAAACTTAGTACACACGATGTTCTAAATTCAATTTACTTTATCCTCTAGAGAATAAAAACGGCTTTTCCACTCAGATATTGAAGATTAAAAATACTCTTTCCGAGATGGTGGGATGAAAATTTTTTTTCTAAGTTGATTTCTTATTTAAGTATCATTAGCAAGGTGAAAAATATATTTACTGTACAGAAACCACTTCAGGCAGATCAAATCGCTTGAGATAAACTTAAATTATTTAAAAACCAAACTGCAGAACCGATTTAATTAAATATCTAAAAGTATATTCAAATTTGGTTTACAAATGAGAAACTTAAAAAATACTGAATTAAGAATATCTTTTTAGAAGTCGGTTAAAAATGGTTTTTACTGCAGAAACATTTTCATAAACTGAAGTAAAAAACCTTCTTTTGATTCTAGTACTGATTAAAAACAATAAAAAGCCTTCTTCAGTACATAATTGGACCGATAGAAAACAAGCCAACGGTCTGAAAGAACAGTTTGGCGCGCGTCCAGAATCACAAGTGTTTTCAAATTGGCACGCAGCCCGTCGCCTTGTTAGCACTGATTCCTTTTGTGCGCGCGTCAAGAAATCAGCAATGGACTGAAAACATTACTGTTTTTTTTTAACTCATTAATTGAAGAGCATAATGGTATAAATTACAATTAGCAACACTGACTGACAATATTTATGGTTGTGTGCTTATGGAGCTCTAAGTACACAAACCCCAAATATTGTTATTAATTGGACTTGTCTCTGACTACATTCAGATTTTAGAAATAAAAAATAAAAAAATGGAGTAGCATCATGACTTTAATCCCCACACGGCACGGTAGATATCCCCTCCGATCTCTTAGTACCAAGTACCTACTCAAAATGCTTCGAGGATGTCTAAGGGGGGTAGTCATGTCTAATTTATGCTTATTTTTCACAAGCAAAACGCACGTTTGCCTGAAGTTATTTTCATACAACCTGGACCTCAACTATACCCGTTTAGGAGTTGAATTTTGTAAATTTCTATCTTATTACATATTTATGTAAATTTTAAGTCGCTACGAGCAATGGTTTAGGCTGTGCGTTGTCTATACCTCAGTCAGTCAGTCAGTCAAGCGAAAGATGCTTATATTGGGTATAGATTGGACTTCACTGACTACAATCTCGTAATTGAGATGTCTAAAAATAAAATATACATTTTTCCATATTTTTTAACATGGCTCTCAGTTGTAACCTCTTGTTACGATTGTCATACAAAAGTTGCCCATAGAACCATGCCGTAAGTAAGTAGGAAGCGTGTATAGGTTCCTTCTGTCCAGTAGAAGTTTGCAATGCGATACTTCGATTGCGCGGAGTTAAATTGCTTTAAGAACTTTGTTTCTCGATGCTCTAGTACTTGTCTTAGTAGTTTGTATACGGGCGATAAAATTGAGCAACTTTTTTGATATTGATGTCTTGCATAATGGGATGGAATATGATAATGCAATGTAAACTAAGATGTTTATTATCTGTATGAAGTATCGGAATGCAGTAAGTACAGAGCGTCACCTCGAAAAGAGAAGAGTAGCCAGAGGTACATCCATATATTACATTTGGTATTAGTTTGGTTTTAGAAGCAGTTGCGTGTATTTTTTGAATTATTTAAAAATCTATCGTTATTAGTCATGATTCAGACTCCTAAATACTATTTTTTACAGCTAGTTATATAAGTTCTCCATGTACCACATTTCAAGCAAATAAATAAATAAATTTCATTTCAATGAAATTTCATTTCATTTACATCCATTCTCAATGAGAATTAAAGTTGCTATGAGCAATTACTTGATCTTTACATTGCTCGTATATCTTGTACTGGCTTTCAGACTGAAATTCCGTATCGTATACTTTAACAAGTCGAGTAAAATGTTGACAAATTGAAGTTCAGTATTGGAAGCTTTATAAATATAAGATACTAGCGAAACGCACCTGACTTTGTCCGTGTGAAGTTATTTTCATACAAAATTCATCCATCACTGCACCCGAATGGGGGTCGAAATTTCAAGAATTTGTTTCACACCTTTAAAAATTATGACAAATTTACCCTGAAAATGTCAAATCTCCACGGGCAGTGATTTAGCTTGTGCGTTGTCTGTATGTCAGTCAACCAGTCAGGACAAAGATTCTTATAACTGGAAATTTCACACAACGCCATCTAGTTGCAAACTAAGCAAAGCTTGTTTAATCATCTTTATTTGTAGGTACTAGGGGCCTTCATGTGGGAGCTCCTAAAACTCACTCAATGGCACGTTTTCTGCGCGTAAGAAAAGTTAAGAACAGAGCCACTTTCCATAAAAATAAAAAGTAAGGTAAGAAAAGTTGTGATGTTGTTTATGAGGGTTCAGTAGCTATTAAAACCTTTTTTTTTGTTTTCTGACCTTTTTCGTCCCACTGCTCTGCAAAAACCTTATCAAAACAAAACTTATTATATATGATCTGTTTGGATAACATCATTGCTGGACATATGCTGCCTCCATAGTTGAGAGGTTTACTAAGTCATTGACTTACAGATATCTTTTGACGACTGATGTGGCACGGCGGGCGAATGTCCGCCTGCGACGCAGGAGGTTGCGGTTTCGATTCCCGCCTTGGGATAAATGTTTGTACGATGCAAACATTTATTCTGGGCGTTCTGAGTATTTTTTATGCATTAAAAAATATCTATGTATGTAATGTATTGTATTAAGTACCTATATCAGTCATCTAGTACCCATAACACAAGCTCTGCTTAGCTTCGGACTAGATGATGTTGTTTGGATTGTCCAGATTTTTTATTATACATAGAAAATACCCAGAAAACCTGGAATAAATATTTGCAGATCGTACAAACGTTTATCCCAAGGTGGGAATCGAACCGGTGCCCTTCTCTTGGTTTGCTCTTTTAGACACATGACAGATGGAAAGTGACGGAGGGGTCCAATTTCATATCGGAAAAACCACAGATAACCAAAAATGATAGTGTCTAAACCTGTTTAGTTGCAATCTCTTTCCAAGTCGGTTCCAGTGGGGTTTTCCATTTGGTTTGTAAACAACTGATAGCGATAGTAAGACCTTGGTATCTTATTATACGTTATCTAAATATTTGTATTATCATTGCATAAGACAACACAGCATCATCTGATACAGTATTTTTGACATTGTTTGCTGATAATTCATTTTATTATATTAGTAAATGTACCTAAATTGTTTCTGATATTGTTTAATGATTTTGAATATAATTTAGATTTCACGTATTTACGTAAGTAGTTAATGTAATTGGCTCTCCAGCCGTTCTATCTATCTATATAAACAAATAAATTAACATCAGTTGAGTGTCGGTGTCATAAACAAGTGCGAGTCGGACTCGCTCACAAAGGGTTCCGTACCATTATTTATAATAAAAACCGACCAAATGCGAATCAGACTCGCGGTCGAAAGGTTCCGTCTCATCATCTATAATAAAAACGGCAAAAAAATCACGTTTGTTGTGTGCGAGCCCCCTTAAATATTAATTTAATTCTGGTTTTTGGTATTTGTTGTTATAGCGGCAACAAAAATACACATCATCTGTGAAAATTTCAACTCTTTAATTATCATGGTTCATGAGGTACAGTCTGGTGACAGACGGATAGACAGATAGGGTCCCGTTTTACCCTTTGGGTACGGAACCCTAAAAAATCCTCACAACATAAAAGCAACTTGATCCATCTCACGTCACTTTTTACCACTGAACCCTAAGAAGGCTTTATGTTTCACAATGACATAACGTTTTTATTAGTTTCCCTTCTAACGGCACATGTGCCATTCCGACTTAGCCCTAATCATTTGAATCTCATTTGTGTTGTGGATTTTAAAAGGCTTTTTAAAGCTTTGTGGAGGATTTCAGTGAAGCAAACCTGAAAGTAATGCAACCAGCTACGGTTTTTTTGACGGACTGTATTCAATACAACTGGCCACATAGCTCAATTTTTTAGGGTTCCGTAACCAAAGGTTAAAACGTGACCCTATTACTATCTGCTGTCTGTCTGTAATCGCTGTATCTCATAAACCGTGGTAGTTAGAGTTGAAATTTTCACAGATGATGTGTTTCTGTTGCCGCTATAACAAAAAATACAAAAATAGAATAAAATTATAAAATATATATAGCAATTACTTGATCTTGATGTTGCTCGTATATCTTGTACTGGCTTTCAGGCTGAAATTCCGTATCGTATACTTTAACAAGTCGAGTAAAATGTTGACAAATTGAAGTTCAGTATTGGAAGCTTTATAAATATAAGATACTAGCGAAACGCACCTGACTTTGTCCGTGTGAAGTTATTTTCATACAAAATTCATCCACCACTGCACCCGAATGGGGGTCGCAATTTCAAGAATTTGTTTCACACCTTTAAAAATTATGACAAATATACCCTGAAAATGTCAAATCTCCACGAGCAGTGGTTTAAGGTGTGCGTCCTCTAAGTAAATCAGTCAGAACAAAGATTCTTATGATTGGTATAGATTTTACGACATAAAAAAGAAATTGCAAGAATGTACTGAATAATTCTGAAAGGAATGCGAATATTAAAGTGGTTAGAATTATACCGCAGTGAGGTTTGCTTAGTTTGGAGTTAGATGGTGCTGATTAAAATGTAAAGTTATTTTTTTAATAACATGTTTTTTTATAATCTCTAAATAATAAATTACCTGCTAATTAGGATATCCACCGAGCCTTGGGATTAAAAACGTAAGACAGTTCTGTTTCTCTTAAAAATTAAATATTTTTGAAGGTGGTAACAATAACTGATTAAAATATAGCTATGATTATATATATATAAAAAAATATATATCATAGCAAAAATGGAACGTACTTTTTCCACTGACATATTTTATAAATTATTTCAAAGATAAAAAATTAAGTAATTTAAAACATAAATTCTTCTCCTTATTTTTAAAAAGAGAACTCCCATTTCTAAGAATTTTAAAATTAATTAACAATCTTTAAATTGAAATTGGATATCTGCCAAATTTGGACAGAAAATGAAATTCAATTCTGAATTCATACAAATGCAATGTGAGTTTTAAATTTCATCAACTTTGCTTAAAATTGATATCTTAAAAGAAAGCAGTCAAAATAAGAAAGAACTACTGTTTACGTAATAAAATGATCTTTAAGATTTCATTAAATAAATACCTTTTTTACTTATAATACCGGTGGTCTAGTGGGCGACATATTGGATTCAAACCTACAACCTAAGGATCAGAAAGTGGAGCTACTCTAGACCAACGATGCTCTTAGAAGTTATATAATGCATCTTAAATTCATAAAATAAGAGTTTCGATGTGAGACAGTTGAATAGTCTCTGGGTTATAACGGTTGCAATTTTGTAGCGAAGACAGTTACAAACAGAGGTCTCTCCCAGGAAATCTGAACTGTGATCGTGTTAGAAACTACATGGACCTACCATCACTGGACGAACCCTGGTTACATCTGTAAAAATAGCTGAGTTTTTATTTGAGAATAAGTGTAAGAACATTCTTCTGAGGGTTGAACGGTTACTTTTACTTATATCAATATTATTTACGTAAGATTATTATCCGGGGAAGTACTACTATTATGCCTATTTCAGCCGCCAAGCAGCTCACTGTGTTCCTGTTTGAAGGGTGTGGGTGTCGGTGAAATTATAGGCACATGAGGCTTAACACCTGTATGCCTCAAGGTGGTGGACGCTAAACAGTGCATCGTAGGGCACTTGTTTTGTTTACTTGTTTCATTCAAAAGAAAGAGAGTTTCACTAAAAACCTTACTAGTATGAAAACCGTGCAATATATTTTAGAATGGTATTCCGTTCACTGTTTGCATCTACAAGTTTATCATCCCTAGTGGTCCATAGGATAGTACGACCATGGTTGGCCTGTGATGCTGTGGCTCTAGACGCCGCGGCGTAGTTATGACGACTTGCTTTGATACTGCCGCGGCTACTTTGTTGAAATGAGTTTAAGAGTGCTGCTCAGAGAGATTCGATAATGCAAGTTCAATAAGCGAGGAGGTAAGACTATCTTACTTTTATATAAGTTATTGACTGAGATTTCTTATCGCTTCATAAGAAATCTCCGTGGCAACTTGGGCGATTTGGTTTTGCATGTTTGTATATATATGACCAGTGGTTTAGGCTGGCCGATATGCCAGTCAGTTAGTCAGTCAGGACCATGATTCTTATAATTGGTAGAGATTAATAATTTTATTAGCGAAACGCGGTACCCGTTTAGGGGTTAAATTACAGGAATTCCTTTCTTAGAAACCACGCACCAAGATAGATATTTATCTTAAAAATTTAAAGTATCTAGGACCAATGGCTTAGGCTGAGCATTGTCTATATGTTAGATTGTGAGAATAAAGATTCTTATAAGTGATGTAAATAGATATAGATAGATAGATTAATATTAGTAGTATAAATGTAATAAAATCATAAGATCATAGCTCAAGCGGCATTACTAATATGAATTCAGATAATTAAAAAGATATTTAATTAATTAGTCTCATAAAAAACTAAACCTGATAAGATTCTTTAATATTGGATAAAAAGAAGCTTCTTAAAGTTCAGTAAATTGCTTTTTAGTAAGATTTTCACTAGTAGAAGTTTGTTGTCAGAACTACATGTAATCGTATAGTAATTGTAAATTACTGACATCGGCTATACCAAAGGCAGCTAATAATTATAAAGCAACATTGTCTATACCGTCTTAATGAAACGCAATTAGTAAACCCTTTCCACCCCTTATAAAATTAAGTAAAGTGCTTTAAACATAATTTCATTTAATTTTACGTCATTTGAAACTTCCGCTCCTTCAATTGATATCAAGGTTATTTTTAAGCCTACGGGTTTGCTCGCTTGGTAAAAAATAATAGTATTCAGTCCGACTATAATCTCCAGGCATGGTAGATATCCTCTCAGATCTCATAGCACCAAGTTCCTGCTTGAGGATCCCTAAGGAGGTATTTAGATGTCCAGATATTGCATATGTTACGCACTCACATTTTGCAATAGCTGGTATCCTATACATAACAGGTTGCAAGCCTATAACCGCTGCTAGAATACTAACTGGTTTCCTCACGTTTTTTTTCTTCACCGTTGGAGAGCATTGCGCATAAACTTTTCGAAGAGAAAAATCCATTGGCGACCAGATTCAAATACATGAAGTTATTTTCATACAAACTTTAGCCCAGCTGTACCCGTTTAGGGGTTAAATTTTGAGTTTTTTTTTAATACACCTCTACGCCTCAAGAAGACGAATATACCCTCAAAATTTCAAGTCTGTACGACCAGTGATTTAGCTTGTGCGTTGTCTGTATGTCAGGCAGTCAGTCAGGACAAAGATTCTTATAACTGGAAATTTCACACAACGCCATCTAGTTGCAAACTAAGCAAAGCTTGTTTAATCATCTTTATTCGTACTAGGCCTTCATGTGGGAGCTCCTAATACTCACTCAATGGTACGTTTTCTGCGCGTAAGAAAAGTTACGAACAGAGCCACTTTCCATAAAAATAAAAAGTAAGGTAAGAAAAGTTGTGATGTTGTTTATAAGGGTTCAGTAGCTATTAAAACCTTTTTTTTTGTTTTCTGACCTTTTTCGTCCCACTGCTCTGCAAAAACCTTATCAAAACAAAACTTATTATATATGATCTGTTTGGATAACATCATTGCTGGACATATGCTGCCTCCATAGTTGAGAGGTTTACTAAGTCATTGACTTACAGATATCTTTTGACGACTGATGTGGCACGGCGGGCGAATGTCCGCCTGCGACGCAGGAGGTTGCGGTTTCGATTCCCGCCTTGGGATAAATGTTTGTACGATGCAAACATTTATTCTGGGCGTTCTGAGTATTTTTTATGCATTAAAAAATATCTATGTATGTAATGTATTGTATTAAGTACCTATATCAGTCATCTAGTACCCATAACACAAGCTCTGCTTAGCTTCGGACTAGATGATGTTGTTTGGATTGTCCAGATTTTTTATTATACATAGAAAATACCCAGAAAACCTGGAATAAATATTTGCAGATCGTACAAACGTTTATCCCAAGGTGGGAATCGAACCGGTGCCCTTCTCTTGGTTTGCTCTTTTAGACACATGACAGATGGAAAGTGACGGAGGGGTCCAATTTCATATCGGAAAAACCACAGATAACCAAAAATGATAGTGTCTAAACCTGTTTAGTTGCAACCTCTTTCCAAGTCGGTTCCAGTGGGGTTTTCCATTTGGTTTGTAAACAACTGATAGCGATAGTAAGACCTTGGTATCTTATTATACGTTATCTAAATATTTGTATTATCATTGCATAAGACAACACAGCATCATCTGATACAGTATTTTTGACATTGTTTGCTGATAATTCATTTTATTATATTAGTTAATGTACCTAAATTGTTTCTGATATTGTTTAATGATTTTGAATATAATTTAGATTTCACGTATTTACGTAAGTAGTTAATGTAATTGGCTCTCCAGCCGTTCTATCTATCTATATAAACAAATAAATTAACATCAGTTGAGTGTCGGTGTCATAAACAAGTGCGAGTCGGACTCGCTCACAAAGGGTTCCGTACCATTATTTACAATAAAAACCGACCAAATGCGAGTCAGACTCGCGGTCGAAAGGTTCCGTCTCATCATCTATAATAAAAACGGCAAAAAAATCACGTTTGTTGTGTGCGAGCCCCCTTAAATATTAATTTAATTCTGTTTTTTAGTATTTGTTGTTATAGCGGCAACAAAAATACACATCATCTGTGAAAATTTCAACTCTTTAATTATCATGGTTCATGAGGTACAGTCTGGTGACAGACGGATAGACAGATAGGGTCCCGTTTTACCCTTTGGGTACGGAACCCTAAAA
Source organism: Electrophaes corylata (assembly GCA_947095575.1). Taxonomy (NCBI): domain Eukaryota; kingdom Metazoa; phylum Arthropoda; class Insecta; order Lepidoptera; family Geometridae; genus Electrophaes; species Electrophaes corylata. The sequence goes on from OX352720.1 coordinate 9,751,802, forward strand.
AATCCTCACAACATAAAAGCAACTTGATCCATCTCACGTCACTTTTTACCACTGAACCCTAAGAAGGCTTTATGTTTCACAATGACATAACGTTTTTATTAGTTTCCCTTCTAACGGCACATGTGCCATTCCGACTTAGCCCTAATCATTTGAATCACATTTGTGTTGTGGATTTTAAAAGGCTTTTTAAAGCTTTGTGGAGGATTTCAGTGAAGCAAACCTGAAAGTAATGCAACCAGCTACGGTTTTTTTGACGGACTGTATTCAATACAACTGGCCACATAGCTCAATTTTTTAGGGTTCCGTAACCAAAGGTTAAAACGTGACCCTATTACTATCTGCTGTCTGTCTGTAATCGCTGTATCTCATAAACCGTGGTAGTTAGAGTTGAAATTTTCACAGATGATGTGTTTCTGTTGCCGCTATAACAAAAAATACAAAAATAGAATAAAATAATAAAATATATATATCTAAAATAAATAAAAATAAATATTTCCAGGGGCTCTCATACAACAAACGTGTTTTTTTTGCCGTTTTTATTTAGTATAGATAATGGTACGGAACCCTTCGTGCGCAAGTCCAAATCGCATTTGGCTGGTTTTTTATTTATGATTTTTTAATACTAACATAAACATATAAGCCTGTTTCTGTAAAAGATAGGCAAAAACTTACTGTACCGTGAGCTACTAAGCTATGTGGCCATCCAATTTAGTACTATTACTCTTCCGAGGCGTATCAAGTAAAGCTTACCAGCATTATAGTACTACACCGCGAGAGATGGAGATTTCAAATCAAATAATGCAGTTCCACAATAATCCGGTGCATACATTTAATGCAACCTCTGAACGTCGCAAGTTATCAAATGTAATAAACATAGTACATTTTAATTTCAGTAATGTATCTCAACATGTTTTTAAAGATTTAACTTGGTAATTATTATATTCGGCATAACCTAGAAAGAACTAAGGTCACTGACATAGCTCTCAAAATCAGCAATTGAAGTGACAATGGGCAGGCCATATAGCTCGTAGAACCGACAACCGTTTAGAAATAAAGGTTCTTGAATGATGACCACGAACCGGCAGACATAGAAAGCCCTTCTACCCGATGCGATGGACTGATGACATTGTTAGGTTCGCGGGTAGTTGATGGATAGAAATAACTCAGAATAAAGTTCCTGGAAACGTGTAGGAGAGGCCTGTGCCCAGCAGTGGACCTCTAGTGGCTGTTGATGATGACGATGAACCTCGAAATAGTTGACCTTGTTTGTGGGTTCCGATTGAATTTGTTTTTTTGAGCTCTAGCGGTTTGCCATTTACTCATCATAGAATTGGCTTACCGCGGTATTTACTATGTTGGAGATATTGTTTTTTTCTTACTTTTTCTTTTTATGATAGCTGGAAAGTTTTTTCTTTGAACTTCAAGTACTGCATTTCTTTTTACTATGTTTAAGCTACTATATTCATGAAACTAAACCACATGCACCGCTCAAATAATACTTTTCAGCATTGTTCTCGAAAAGCAGCGACCGTAAGATGGCGCCCGTATTAGATACCTAGTTCTTTTAAGGTCACCTATATATATCAAAAACGCAAGTAGACTTAAATTATGGTAATAACTACGTGAAGTTGATACGCAACGGCACCTAAATTCATATTAGTAGTAGTAGAGCTCTTAGTGAAGGGTCTGGGGAAGTATTAACACCATGCATTTGCAGCCGCCAAGCAGCGCAGGGTGTTCCAGCACCATTATGTGATGGTAACCACTTAGCATCAGGAGGACTCAATTTATTTTGTGTCACTTCAAAATATTGCTAGTAAAAATGTTTTTACTAATGGTTTGATTTGACGACCGCAATTCAGCATTCAGACCCTGACTTCTAAAAATATTCTTATAGCATGAATTTTATTCTATACCAATTATAAAGAATCTTAGTCCTCACTTACTGATTGAATGACTGACTGACATATAGACAGCGCACAGCCTAAACCACTGGTCTTAGAGACTTGAAATTTTCATGGCGTATTTGTCTTTGTACTAAGAAAGGAGTTTCCGAAATTAAACCCCTAAACGGGTACAGCGGGGCATGAAGTTTTGTATAAAACTTCGCGTGAAGTCGCGCGCATTTCTCTAGTTATTATCATATTTTATACAATCATGTAGCGGTCACTTTTTTTTAGGAAACTCAAGGCTTGTAAGAATATAAGTCTATTGTAAAATATTGTCTTACACTCCGCATGTCATTTATGAAATGTTTCATAGAACATATGTTTGCCTTGAGCTACTGTTTTATACTGAAAGGAAAAATAAATAAATAGTATCACGACTTTAATCTCTAAGCACGGTAGATATCACCTCCGATCAATTAGTACCAAGTACCTTCTTAAGATTTTTTGAGGATATCTAAGGGGGTATTCAGAGGTACGTCCAGACAGTACATTTGGTGCATACCCACATTGTGCAGTAATAAGTATACTTTACCATTCGTGACAGGTTGCAGGCTTTTATGTTGTGTTTTTGGTTCTTATTAATGATAAGGTTTACGCTTAGATTGGATAGTTAGTAGTTTTCTGTGCTGTAGGCTGTGGGTTATAATAATAATATTACTGGAAAATTCATGCATTATACATGTAAATAGGTACACTAGGTACTCGCACCCTGCACAGAATATAAAGTAGTTGGTACCACGTATGATGCATTATTCAGGCGCGCCAAACTGACGCGAGTTTCATACTTCAGTTACACCGGCGCTTTAAATTCCTGAATGACTACTGGAGCGGCTACAAGCTGTTCCAGGAATTTAAATCAGGATACGGTATATCTTAGAATAAAAATATACTAGTAATGATTTGATAAGGCGTCAATGAGCTTGAAAGTAATCGTTAAAATATCGTCAGTAAACCGGTTAGTATTCTAGCAGCGGCGATAGGCTTGCAACCTGTCACGTATGAAATACCAACTACAGCAAAATGTAGGTATGTACTATGTACCAAATGTATCTGGATGTACCTCTGACCACCCCCTTTAGGCATCCTCGAAGCTTGTACTATAAATGAAAATGAACTTGCATTCTTAAAAATAACTGTAGTTATCAATCTATGTACAGTAAGACCTAAGGAAGATGAATTGTCTGAAATAATATTGTCTGAGGAATGAGTGAGTACTGAGATGACGGATGATAGGGATGATTGGAAAAAGAGAACATGCTCTGCCAACCCCACCTGTTGGAAAGATAGTGATATGTGGATATTAATCAATAGGAAAATAAAAACAATTTATTAATAAGTAAATGTCTTAATTCTGTTAGGCAACCTATTGCCTACTGGGTACCTTACAGTTAAACCTGTCTAAAAACGTAATTTTTTTAGCCTGACGGTACACTAACTGTAGCTGTTTTATACCTATAGTAAGTATAGTAAGTAGGACATACCGCTAGAAAACAGAGTTTTTTGTTATATAAAATGTTAAAGTCAAAGTCAATCCGAACTAAAGAAGCATTTAGTCAGTATTATCCGCAGAGATCATCTTGAAACGTCTTAAAGCTACGTGAATCTAAGCGCCAGTTCCTCACGCCTAAGCCGCGCAAAAATAGGCAGCATAGCCGCCTACACGCCGTAAAGTATTTTTTCACAAAATTTCAATCCCCGTTGTACCCGTTTAGGGGTTGAGTTTTAAAAATTCCTGTCTTAGTACACTTTTAGAGACCAAGACAAATATACACTGAAAATTTCAAGTCTCAGCGACCAGTGGTTTAGGCGTTGTCTATTATGTCAGTCAGTCAAGACAAACATTCTTATAATTGGTATGATTAGTACAATTCAATATCTACATGTATAAATAATAAATGTATTGTATCTTTATTTACAAAGAAAATTATAGCTAATACAAGTATTTATAATTGGTATGTACAAAATACATGTGAAACAGTTGAGCTATCTACAGACCGTTGCAAACGATCTAAAGGTAGCTCAACTGATAAATAATAATAAATAATAATGTTTAAATAAATATAATTATCTACTCACTCACTTTCAAAATACTTACAGTGTTTTATACAAGAGGTAAGATACGAAAAACTTTTAAGTTCTTTGTGTCAATCCAGACGCGACTAAAGCCGGCTTTCGAAGTGGGCTAAGCGAGGATACCGCTGAGAAATGCAAACGAAGTTGCAGCTTCAGAAAGTCAACATTATTGTGGAACAGAAAAGTTTTTTTCTTCCTGATATTTTTAAATGCTTATATCATTTATTTTCCAAAAAAAATCCTATTTTGGAATCTCTGTAATGTGTAAACTCTTTGTATGTGTTCATCGGATATTTGCATGATCTCGAGTTTTCTCTAGACGTTTTAGTCTAGAGAATAATCTCCTTAAAAAAGTATGATTTAGACTTTTTAAATTTAGTACATATTTCTAAATACAGTTTTAGTAACAAAAATTATACTATCACATAAAAAAAATCTGTAAAAAACCATAGCCCATATTAAACTTCCTGTTCATTGAACAAAAATACACTGTTTTCCGATGATTATTCTGATGAAAAAACTCTAGTGTCATATAACTTAGCGTGGTCACCCTACTCCGGTCCGATTAAACGTTCGTGGTTCCAGTAGGGATTACTTGCATTGTCGGGAGGCCGCGGTGTGACAGGGTTCTCAGAGAACGGGTACCGTCAAATTACAGCCGTTATACTAAACAAGGAGAGGAAGGGCTAGTTTACACTCAAAGAGGGCCATGCCTATTTCTGCCGCCAAGCAGCTTGCTGTGTTCCGGTTTGAAAGGGGTGGGTGCCAGTGAAATTACAGGCACATGAGCCTTAACAGCTGTCTGCCTCAGGACGGATGACGGATGCAGAGCAGTGTCAAGCGCTACATATCTCGTATAATTTTAAACCGACTGGTGTGTTCCCTTACTCGCCGCTTACAACATGCATGGGGGATATGGAGAGGAGCTAGGTGTTGCTGGAATCAACGCAGTTTTATAGCAGCATTACAATAATATTTTCATCATAATATATCTATGATATTAATTTTCGACTAACTAACGAACATTCGTGGACAGCGCTCAGCTATTTGTTGTTTAGAGGCTTGCCCTAAAGGGATGCCGTGGGGGTCGAAGTTGATTTGTAAATAGCACACACAACTATGAAGTCACGCACGTTCTTTCCGTAAGAATAGAAATATAAGAATGGTATGAAAATTTCATACAAATTATTAAATTTTATTCCTTTTTTCTTTATAATATGGTTGTAAATACAAATTCTAGACTCCAAGGTATGCCAAAGTCAGTTTTTCTGACCAGCTGGCCTTTCAAAAATACGGTTGTTTATGGGTTATGGATTAACGATATCGTAAGCCATGTCTGTAGATAAAGAAGCAAAAAGATAGTTTGTCTCTCTCACATATTTGAGCAGCATCTATGGATTTCTAGCGACGGAGTCAGGAACCTTTCTGTGGAATCTTAAGTTGTGATAAATTAAAAACACCTGAAGTAGGACTCTTTGTAAGACGTTCGTAAAGGGAGAAATTTTCGCCTAGCGAAGACTTCTTAAACAAACTAGACGAACTAGTTTCGTTTGGTAGGTACAAAACCTATGTTTGTGTAATCACAACCTTCCGAACCACATATCGGATCTGTGTTATTTCAGAGGAAGCTAAGTACTGTTTTGGCTCATAAATGTTATTACAACTATAGACTTATTTATGATAGACAAACTACTGACACTGTATTGAATAACTAACTATTTAGAATTGACGGCGATGTAGTTGCTACAGAAAAATAGGATACCTAAAACTAACTACTTATGTGTCCTTGTTGTGATTCTGTTAGTCAATTAATTAGTAAGCTTAAGGTACTGATACACATGCTCTAAAATAGCATGCTAAAAAGCATGCTATTGAGTATGCTCAATATGAGCATGCTGATGAGTAGTTTACATTTGCTAGCAATTAGGATGCTAGTTTTAAGTATGCTCCTGAATAAGCATGCTCAAAGCAAACACTCCAATTACACATGCCATTTTATAGCATGCTCTCTGTCTCAGTTCAAACAAAGCCATGGACAATCAAACAGCTATCCGTATGGAGCTGAATAAGATCATCCTTTTGCTGGCGATGCAATGCATCCAGAAGCTTATATCAGCTCGGCCAAAATGTTTTTGCGTGAAATTGTGCACGCGCGCGCACCTGTTGCGAACGACTGCTCGATACTAGCATGCTCAATAAGCAAACCTGTTCACATGCGCTAAAAGCAAGCCCCCCTCGACCCGCGCTGCAGGTAGCATGTCAAAAAATCGCACGACCGTTGATTTTTGAGCAAACTCGAAATGAGCATGCTCATTATTAGCAATGTTATCAATACACATGCTACTAATGTGCATTTGCTCAATAAAAGCATGCTTTCGTGCTAGTAATGAGCATGTGTAACAGTAGCCTTAGGATTTTTTGACATTTATTACCCTAATGACATGATTATTTAATTATTCTTTAACTAATATTTTAATTATGTGTTTGTTCTTTGACTGATGTAAATGGGATATTCGTATCAGCCAAAGTAAAATAAATAAATAAAAAAAAATAACTAACCGTGATACCTACCATGGCTGGGAATAAAGCCGTGAAACGTTCTTGCAGAGACCTGCAGCCACTTGTTTGCTGCGCATCACTAATGTTAACTGCACCCTGAGGGTTGCAATTTTCAGTTTTTCATTTTGCCAATAAATATGTTATGAAAGCCGCCAATCAAGCGTCGGTCTGGCTTCAAGCACTCCACGCTGGTTGAATGCTACTTCACCTCACCATTTTATTCGGCACAGTTTCAAAGCGAAAACAACACAGCTCATAAAATGCACGGCACACCAATTAGTATTTTCTTTACTATTTATATCCTATCAAAGGGTATTTATTCAGGAATTTGTCCCAGGGCTCATCTTGAAACGTTAGGTGAATCTAAGAGTCAGTCCCTCGCGACCAAGCCTAGAAAAACAGCAAAAAAATTACGGCTTGGTTCCAACCGGTTTTGTCTGATCCTTTTTACAAAATAATGTTATATGAAGAACCAGTGGTGACAATGAAACTTAGCGAGGTGAATGCAATATAGAACAAAAAAACTGTAGGAACTGGCGCTTAGAATCACCTAGATTTAAGATGTTTCAAGATGATTTTACTGAATAAGTGCTTTATGACTTTGACTTTGACTTTAAAAAAATTGTCCTTTATGGCAGTGCATTGTTGATGCCACGTGTTGAGTTAAACCTTACTCCTTCGCTAAATCATTAAAAGGCTGGAGTGACCTAGTGGTCTTGCATGAGCTAGAACTAGTTATATTCGAGTCCGCAACCACCGAAGCTCTCCGTTTGCCAAATAAGCATCCAATCACACAGTTTTCAATTTCCAAAAAGCCGTACATTTTTCACGGGAGCAGTGGGAGGTCAAATGTCACCGCTTAACCTGGACGTATTCAGGAACTTTGCAATAGATCACTCAAAGATTACATTTCAACGCATTAAGGGCTGCCTGGATGAGATGGCTACTGAGCTATAAGACCACCTATTTTACTTTCTATTTTATGACTGGTTTTTTATTTTATTTCGTATTTCTTCTGTCTGGTGTGCAATAATGAATTTTTCATTCATTCAACATGCTTGTGTAGAAAAGAAGCCTTTGCACTATCATCCGACTAAAAAACCCACTGCTTGACGTAAACTTCCTCTTTTTACGACAGCCGTGACAGGTCTAGATACTATGAATACACAGAAAATACAATACAAAGTAGCATCAGCAGTTATTATATCTCTTGAGTCCACCAATGCTGCGGTCATCAACGGCCAACCAAGGGCGGTAACTAATGACCAGCAACCTCCCCCACCCCTCTAAATATAAAAAAATTACATACCGGCATCCGATCTCAGTCCATCCACCGCTTTTAGTGCGAAATGAAATTAAGTTGGGTCGCGAATGCGATTTATACGGCAAAACCTCACTGGGAATGCGCTAAAAATTGCTACGGATTCTAACATAAAATTCCACTGTAATGAGTCGATTTGAATACTCAAGGAATGCATAGATCTGATCCTTAAATAGCAATTGATTAAAAAAAAAGAAATTACTTTACATCTAAGTACTTATTATATTGAATACTCCACAAACTTAAAGAAACAGCTGTTCCACGATTATCACAATATCTTGTTTTCTCGTCCCTTCAGTTTGAACTCATGCTATGTATCTAACGTAAAGAGTGAGAACGCTTCAGGTAAAGGTAGGCTCCTATAAGTGAGATTACAGGCATATGAGGCTTAACGGGTACTTCTTAGCATCAGGTGGGGCATATGTTCCACCAACAGAAGCATAAAAAGTTTTACTAGTCACTTTGTAAAGCGTTATAGTTGCGTTATGGTAGCGTTATAGTTTGTTTCCTATAAAAAACAAACTCAGTAGGTAAAGCTATGTATCAGATAGTGTACATAATCATATAAGCTAACCACGCGTACATAGCAATGTTGTAAGCTTACGGAAGGGTAGGTGTAGTATTAGCATGCGCGTGCCGAGCCAGTCTTACATAATGTGTGGTTTGTTCTTGCCCGACTGTGCAGAACCACAAAACCACCCCGTTTTGTGCGTATGGCTATACGTTTATTTTGAGCAAGAAAGGGATTTGTTTTGGTAATAAAATGAACAATTTGCTTCGAATTACGACAACGTGGAAGAGTTTAAGATGCAAAATTAATTTGATTTCTTAAAAAAAAAATCCTCTTGGTTTTGTCGTTTAGTTTTAAATATATCAAGCCATTTATACACAACATCATCTAGCCCTAAACTAAGCATAGCTTGTACTATAGGAACCAGATGACTGACAGAATACTTATATACTTTTTTTTTTGTAAATACCTACATATAATACAATACAACACCCAGACACAGAACAAAAATCTATGTTCATCATACAAGTTTGGTTTCGGTGAGGATCGAACACACCACCTACAGCACAGAAGGCAGGCCTACTACAAACTGAGCTATGTGTGTGTATTTTGATACTACATTGTATTATGTATTATACGATATTTTTTAGTAAAAGACCTCTTTGTGAAAGGTTACTTCCGGGTGCGTACTAACCGCCGTACCTATTACTGTCGCCAAGCAGTGATCCTCGCATTGCTGTGTTCCGGTTTGAAGGGTGTGGGTGCCGGTGACATTACAGGCACACGAGGCCACACCTGTATGCCTCAGATTGATGGATGCTAAGCAGTGTACCGTAGCGCAAGTTTTAAACAAGCGTGGTTTGAAGTAATACTGTGTTGTTGTAGATGATGGTAACAAGTTAACATTAGATGGTACATTTAATTCACCCGCAGTCGCATAAAAAAACCAAATAACGAAACATCAAACTTTTGTGTTATTAATATTATTAAAACCTCCAAGAGATCATTTCCATAGTTTATAAGACAAACTAAAAACAAGTAGGTTAGCATTGATATTTGGCCCGTCGCCAAATATGAAACAAATACTTCGAGGTACGGAACCACTACGGAATATAACCTCTATTCAGTTCCTGTTTGTATGGTAAACAAACAATTAAATAACCTCAAATAACACCAAAAATCGAAAACTGTGGAGTGGCGACCGCTACCCAATCCCTACATCTAACCTCATAATTGTGGCACAGACCAGCGAGAACAGCTTGTTTAGTTATTTATGATATTTTGTGTCTATTATGTCTGTGGCATCGTAGATGTCTAATAATTGAACCGACTTTTATTTCAAAGTTGACATAAGTAATCGAGAAAAATCATAGCTCCTCGGACAAAAAAAACCTGAAATCATCCTATAAATCTATGAATGAGTATCCTTTTAAAATAATAATTCATTTATTTGCTTCAGTGTAGTAAATATATAAATAAAAATAAATAAATAAATAATGCTAGACAATTCACACAGCATCATTTAGCCCCAAGCTAAGCAGAGCTTGTGTTATGGGTACTAGATGACTGATATACTTAATACAATACATAACATACATAGATATTTTTTATTATGCATAGAAAATACTCAGAACACCCGGAGTAAATATTTGCAGATCGTACAAACACTTATCCCAAGGCGGGAATCGAACCCGCAACCCCTGCGTCGCAGGCAGACACTCGCCCGCCGCGCCACATCGGTCGTCAAACATATACTACATAGATCGTTAATACCTACACACACATTCTCATTCATCTTTGTTCTGACTGATATATAGACAGCGCACAAACCATTGGTGGTAAAGATGTGACATTTTCAAAATATGTTTTTCTTGGTGTATTAAGGAGTAGTAAGACGAAAATTTTCAAAATTCAAGCTCTAAACGGGTACAGCGGGGTCTGAAATTTGAAAAAAATGTTGCTCGCTTGCGTTTCTCTATTATATTTAGCAAACACTGTGTGTATGGATTGAACTAGCCGTCTTCCCCGCGCTATGTTTCATCACGAAAATGTATCCCAGTCGCAAAGTTATAGACGCTCCCACTATAGAGAAAGTTATTAAAACTATATTGTTTGTTCTGTGGTTTTCTTAGTTTGGGTAGGTGCTATATACCTAAAGGATATAACTCCGATAACATATTTTTAGGGTTTTGATCCAATTTTGGATAAACAGAATATCTTAATCTTACTACAAAACGTTTAACGTGCTTTAAATAAGCTTAGTCACTCGTCAGTAAGAGATGGCACTAAGCACTGTCTGTTTATGACAGTTTTTTTTTTAATGCTGGATAATCCACACAGCATTATCTAGACCCAAGCTAAGCAGAGCTTGTGTTATAGGTACTAGATGACTGATATACTTAATGCAATACATTACATACATATTTTTTATTATACATAGTAAATACCCAGAACACCCGGAATAAATATTTGCAGATCGTACAAACATTTACCTCAAGGCGGGAATCGAATCCGTAACCTCCTGCATCGCAGGCGGACATTATTATTTATTTTGTGTTTATTCATGATCTGATAAATAACAATAATGACAAGCATGTACTTTTTCAATTATTTTGTTGTAAAAATTTTCACTTTGTTTCTAGAGTTCGCAAACTTACTAATACTTACTCAGAGCCGCGGGCGGGCGCTAGTTAGCCGTAAATAAAGCCACAAAGAAGCTGAATCCTGTGAAACACCGACATTTTGCACAGACACGTCCCGTCTGATTGGATGCTGAAGTTTAGCTTTAGTCTCCTGTAAAACGGTGCTCGTTATATGACGGCGTTAAAAACTTACCTAGTAGCAATCATTTGTGTTTTGAAACCGAAGTTATGATAAAAATCTGATTCATGATGATGTTTTTTTTCGTATTTACAGTATTTCAATCTTTCAAAACTTAACCAAGGGGTCATTTAAATCATTCACTTTAATTTATTTGCCTATAAAAAAGTTTTGTGGTTTTACAGTCGAGTGAATCTGGATGTCAGTTCTCCGCTGCAAATCAAGCTGGCAAGCAAAATTTTTCGTATAGTAAAATCTGTTGGTACACAACCGGATTCAAACTCACGACTTTAGGATCAAAACGCGAGATCGCTCCCACTACACCACCAGTACAATATAGTTTACTTATTACACCAGTTTACTATTTAATCTTACAATAATAACTAAAAAATAAGACAGGCATTAAAAATTGCTAAAAATATGCCGTTGGATAGAATAACGTTTGTAATAAGACGGTCAACGTTTTTCAGGTACCTTAAGCTGTTTATATGACAGGGTTGCACTCTTCCACGCTGCGAGTTTGGAAATTTATATGAAAAATGTCTTTGCTATTTTCTAGTTTTACCAACATTTTGCTATCGACATGTTTGTACATTACAAAGGTCCTAAGAACCTTATATCTTTTTATAAGGTAGTGGTTCTGGTAACAGAGGTCTTAGACCACCGTTAGTCTCTTTTTTTTTTATTGACTTTCTATTGACTGTTTTAAGTGGGCGTGTTCCGAAGAAGTTACAGGCACATGAGACTTAACACTTACATGTCTTAGTTTATAAACACTGAGCAGAGCATCGTTATGACCACCTGATGGTAAGTAGTCATCGTCACCCACACTTACAACACCATCATAACATAAGTTTTTCTTTTTGTTAGTTTGTAAGGTGTGCAATAAAGTATTTTCATCCATTCATTCATAACAGCGCATCAGCGCGATGCTAAATTGATATAATATTGTGATAAATAAAACCAAAAACGGTTCATCCATGCATTTTGCACATTTAAAATAATAAATTGGCTTTGAATGCATTCATTATACTCCACTTAATGTAAAATTTAATTATCTTTCCGTAAAATTGGACCCACTAAAAATGAAGAACATGATAACGTGCTAACAGTTCGCGGCCATTGGTTTAGCATATTGTAGTTAAAAATATAGAAAAAACAATAGCTTTACAACCTTCACTCCAATTCGCGTAAGTTATTCCCTTAGATTTAGCACAAAAAATTATCTCTCCGTTAATAATGGACCCACTAAAAATTAAGAACATGGTAACGTGTTTACAGTTTGCGGCCATTAGTTTAGCATATTGTAGTTAAAAATATAGAAAAAACAATAGCTTTACAACCTTCACTCCAATTCGCGTAACTTAATCCCTTAGATTTAGCACAAACCCACGTTTTGCATTTTTTTTCTGTGTTTTCTTTGAGCTGGTGGAACAAACATATATAAACACCTGATGTCAAGTAGCAAACATCACTTATAACAAAGCATTATCTCGCTGGTAATGCTTTGCAGGTAACACACGTTAGAAACGTGTCCTACAACGCTTTACCTTGCGTCTACCAACCTTAGGCATATTTATTTTATTATTAAATTATTAAATAATGATTTCAACCTTATTGAATCATAAGGAGAGGTTGTTTTCACTAGACCAGTTGTTTCAAACCATGTCAATTTCAATTAGTCAATAATATGCCACAGTAACAGCCGGCAGCTGGATGCAACGAGGCAAATAACAGTAAACCGCATTTTTGTGGCGTCATTTGATTTAGTCTATCGTGTGACTCGGTTATCGTCGGTCGCTCCACGACCTACCGACCAGAGCCTTAGGACAGAGTACATACAGTAAACAGATAGCTCACACAACTGATACAATATATTTATAGTCAAAATCCAAAGGCATTGAAATTTTACAGCTTATGAAGCATCGTGAAAGCGAGATGAATCTAGGCGTCAGTTCCTCGCGGCCAAGTCTAGGAGAACAGACAAAAAACGGCTTTAATTCCAACTGTTCTTTTATGTGATCCTTTTTACAAGCTATAATAAGCAGGTACAGTGCTAAGCTTATATGCTTTTTTTGTAAAAACATAAATAATTAGACTATGGTATACCTAACACCCAGACAGAACAAATATCAAACAAATATTTGTTATCGGTGGAGATCGAACACCTACAGCGCAGAAGGGTTAAAAACTAAGCTGTGACAACTGTCAAACAATCTTATTTCAATATTATCTTGAGTGAACTAGCTGCGTTTAACCCTTAAGTGAACTGTAAACAGTCCCGTTGTAATTACATTACCCCAACCACGGCCGTTACATTGGGTTATGACTTTGATGAACATTTCTTATTAAAGTCGTAATTTTCGGCGCAAAGGGACAAATTGTTTATTTATTAACTCGCGGTGGAGTGGCCTATCTGTTTGTTTATGACGAAATTAAATTTTCATTTCGTGAAATTATTGTTTTGAATGTTGATTGATGAACATTTGCTGTTTCAGACTGTCTGATGGCTGTAAGCTTTACTATTTGGAGTTTATTAGAGGTCATGTACAAGGCTTTAGTAATGGCTCGTCCGGGAAAGTGTTACCACCATCATTTGTAATATTATTAGTTGACCCGCTCATGATTTTGTCCGCGCCGTTGCTTTTTTTTTTTTTTTTATACAACAAAGTTGGCAAACAAGCTTACGGCCCACCTGATGGAAAGTGGTTACCGTAGCCTATGGACGCCTGCAACACCAAAGGAATCACAAGCGCGTTGCCGACCCTTTAAAAATTTTAAAACGCCCTTTTTGAAGAACCCCATACTATAGTCATTAGTGAAAACCTCAGCAGGAAGATCATTCCACAGCCTGAGTGTTCGCGGGAGGAAGTTCCTCTGAAACCGCACGGTGCGCGACCACCCAGGTTCCAAGGTGTGAGGATGAACTCCCTGCCTATGGCGAGCAGTGCGATGGTAGAACGAAGCTGTTGGCATTATGTCGAACAGCTCTTCAGAGCATACCCCGTTATACAAGCGGTAGAACACGCACAGTGAGGAGAAGTCTCTCAGACTTAAAGGTTCGATACCGCTTGTGAGCTTGGGATCGTCAACAATTCTCACAGCACGTCTTTGGACCGAATCAAGAGGTCCAAGCTGATATCCAGGTGCTCCTGCCCAGAGATGACAGCAGTACTCCATATGAGGCCGGACTTGCGATTCATAAAGAAGCAGTCGTTGGCCTGCACTGAAGTACGACTTCGCTCTGTTTAGCACACCGAGCTTGGCCTTATCTTCCAAATGATGACGGAACTGGACGTCACTGGAGATGTTGATACCCAAGATCCCAATGCTCTTAGAAGTGGTGAGGGGCATGTCTTGGAACTGCGGAGCTATAGTGAATGGGGTTTTTTTAGCAGTGAACGCGCAAACTTGAACTTGTGCTGTAATGTTTCATACAAACTTCTTCCCCCATTTTACACCCTTTTAAGGAATGACAACTCACTGAAACCCATACAAAGTGCAAATTGTATCAACATTAAGTTAGGTAGTTTTGCGTGATGCGTGTACAAACAATCGTACAAACATATTTTTTTAAAGTTGATTGCGTTCTTAAATCCTATCCCAGGCATTAACGAGTCACGTAGACAGAGACACGACTAAAAAAGTTGCCTCTGACGCTGTATAAACATCTACAATACACGCAAAGACCGGCTTACTTACTAAGTATAGGTATTAAAATAAAAAAAGCTATGTTGGTTCCAAAAATGAAAGAAAATGAATGGGATGAGCTCTTTTACAAAGAGTAGTGCTGCAAAGCCTGTCAAACAACAATATTGTCAATAGTGTTTCGTTCTACACAAAGGCTCATCAAAAATTCATCGATGCGCGGAACTTTAGAGATTTTGAATGTACCATATTCAACTCATTTCAAACTTCGTGGTCCGATTCGCGTGCTCGTGAAAACCGGTAATAACCGGCTCTCGGTGGTTTCATGCTGTTCACTCTACTTTGCCAGTTGTCTGTAGTTTTACTGTTGCAGTTCTGCTCTAGTTTTGGTTTGTTCATCATTGAAAAGTTTGTATGAAAAACCTTTGAGTAGATAGCCAGTTATGACCACAGAGTGGGCAAATCAGACGTTATTGTAATGCTAATGTTTTATGTAATAAACTTACAAGGATAACTTGAAACTCAAAAAGTTTATTGTTATCACAAGGGTAGAAGGTAAATAAATAATTTAGATACTGTAGTAAAATCTATTGTAATAGACTGTGTGTATTGGCGCCAAAACCTGTATCTAGTCCTAAGATTAGCAATTTTAAACCCACTTACATAATTCGGCAATAAACATACTGAATACAGAGAATCACATGTAAGCCTCTTTAGGGCTATACAGGAAACCCAGCTACCGAGATTTATTTTTAATGTTTCAATCAAGAAAAAACATAAGAAATTAAAAGAAACAATACATGTTATTCCAATAATACAAACAGAACGAGGTAATAGAGGCGATAGGGGTGAATAGAGCAGGAAAAAGGGTGAATAGAATTTATTTCCCGCTTCTATTGATTTATTTGCCCCTTTATTGTATCTTTAGTAATAATCAACTGACTATTGATTGAAGCGGCGAGAACACACACGGACAAAAGCATTTTTTGACAATCTCGAAATTGAGATCCTTCACTCGCTTGGTCAATAATTATCTAGAAATCTATGTAAAGTTTGCAATACTAGAATATTTTATAACGAGTTTGACCAATAAAAGAGTACAGCCAGTAGTGAACTAATAAAATAAAAAAACGAATAATGTGTTTCCGTTTTGCACAAAAGCCGGATATATTATTGTTCCGGTCGTGTGAAGTTTTTATAGCTTCTTTTTTACAATTAACTTACACAAAAGCTTTAGATTGGTTGTGAGGTCGTTGGCTGTCGGCTGTATGGCATGATGCCCATGGTACATGGTACATGGTACATGGCACATGGCACCATCAGTCTGCGTCAGCATGACAGCTCGCTCTGGCTGCGTCACCGGTATTGATGAGTCGCGCGCCATTCTACATTGTACGCCGATAGTTCCCGCGATACTATTTGTTAAAAGCTTTCCTGACGTACCATTTGTCTATGAGTTTTGGAAAATTTTTTTTATTTTATTTTATTTTATTTATTAGGGACAACAAACAGTTATACTTTGTGTAATAAACAAATAGGTAGTAGGTAAAAGTAAACTTAGTTAAAATATAACCTATAACATTATCCACAGCTTACAGTTATAAAGTAAAGAAAACGGAGATCCTGTTACATTTAAAAGTTCGCGTGAATTTATTGGTGCAGAGCGTTTTTGAAAGTAACAAAAGTAGTATATTAGACATGTATTTGCTTAAAGCAATACAGTTAGTCATGATGTTGGGGCTTACATTGGATTTGATTAATGTTATACCGGGAGTAATGTTACCTACAACAAGGTCTTACAGACCACCAGAACCACTTGGCTGACAGTCAAATACATTTAGAGTAATACGATTATTTTGCTGAAATTCTTATTTATCAACCAGCGATGTATTCCATATAGCGATCAACAACCGCTCGGTGGCACTGCGAGGGCACCGGTGCGTTGCTCTCGCGGTTGCTAACATCGCGTGGTTGTTGATCGCGTTTTCTTTTAAATTGCAGTTTTTGGTGATTTGTCGTTTTTACGTATTTTTATGGATTCAATTTTAAAAGTTATCGTATTTATTTAAACATAATTATCTAGCTCCAATTTAAGTATAGCTTATACTATGGGAATCAGATACTGACAGAGTTTTTTTTGTAAATACATACTTAGAATACTATACAAAACCCAGACCGAGAACAAACATCTATGTTCATCACACCAATTTTTGTCCTCAATAAGAATCAAACCCACAACTTAGAAAGCTGGAGTTACTAACTGAGCTATGAAGCAAGTCGAATTATCAGTCCTACAAAATGTTACAAGTTAAATAATAAATTGTAGTAAAAATATAAATTCGTCGGCACACACAGTTTAATCAACAGCACAGAATACGCAGTAGTACTTCGTCAACACATCTGTGTACGAAGCTTTGCGCAATCAGACGAAGCTGCCTCACCCGGCCGGCGGGGACACACTGAGCTCACACACTTGACGCCCGATCCTTGTATTTTTCGGAGCTTTCAATTTTATATGAATCACCAAATGATATTCTCTGAAAGTGACGTTACAGGCCTAACTTCGACTGTCAAATTCTAGTTTCAATCTCGTCTTGGTAACTAGAATGTTACCTCTGCTGGTCACCATATGCTGTATTGTGGGTAACTCAAGATCAAACAGATGATTCATCTGATGTGGAGCGGTACCGTCACTTATAAAAGTTGCCTTACTGAATGGTCACGAGGGACTGGCACCTAGATTTTACAATAGAGCTAGACAATCTTATTTTTTTTTATACAACTTGCTGATGGAAGTAGTAGATAGCATACCTGATGTTAAGTGGTTACCATCACCTATAACAAAGCATTGCCTCGCAGGTCACGCTCGCCAGGAACGTGCCCTACGATGCACCACTCTGCGTCCATCAACCTGCGGCATACAGGTGTTCAGCCTCATGTGCCTGTAATTTCTTATACAACAATTCTAGTGATTACTTTAATTCCATGGAACAAACACCTTATTGACTTTGACTTTGAATTTAATCCTACTAATAATATATAAGCGACAGATATTTGGCTAATTGAATATTTGCGGCTTAATCACGCCCTAAACACTAAATTAATTTTGATAAAACTTAGAGGAAATACAATTTAAAACTTGGGTTATAATGGCTACTTTTGTCCTGAAAACAAAAGACCTGAAGGTCTTGGCTCTGAAGGTATTAACGTGCCTAATTATCGTTGTTTGAAAAATATTCACTCTAATACAAAAAGTTGTTAGTTAATATAGTTTTCAACAGTTTGGATATGGTAATGCTTTTGAACCGGGGCGGTGTGTCTACACCTTTCTGTCAATTGAGGCTGTTGCTGAAATTTGTATTTTTTCGGTCGATGTAGATGTAGCTTAAATAATGACAGTTGGTTTGTTGTATTCTGTGTATTTTGGTTTGTGAGTATAGCTTTTAAATGAAGGACACGTCCGGGTTTGTACTACCACCATACTTATTCCTGCCGCCAAGCAGCGTGTTCCAGCTGGGAGTGGGTACCGGCGACATTACAAGAACATGTCTTGATACCTGTATACTTGAAGTTGATGGACGTAGAAGACAAGTTCCTAACAAACGCGACCTCCGAGATAGTGCATTGACACATTGCACTTGACATCATTGTTCTACTAGTAGGTAAAAATAACTTCGCCTCGTTACGTCATCAGTCTCAAATAGATCCACTACTGGACATGGGCATTAGTATTGGTGTTAAGAACTATGAAGATTCTGCGTTCCCTTAGACATCTTTTACGATATCCATGGGGTGCACGGGTCTTGCTAAGTAGACACCTTAACCATAGTTTTGTCTACAAGATAAATAAAACTATTTTTTTTTGAACCAGCTAATGTATCTTAGCTGTGTTTCTGATGAGAAGACAAAGCTATAGTTTGATTAAGTTCAAACGATATTAAAACACACAGCTCACTGTAAACAGCTCAAAACGGAGGCTTATAATAATAACATTTTTTTTACACCGTATTTTTGGCACGTAACAATAAAGTCTTGGTAATAATAATAATAAAAATTACGATATTTATTTATAATAATAGGTTGTAAATTTGTTCGTTGTCAGTTAGTTGGTCGTATTTTACAACTGATCTGGACGAAACTTTGAATACAGGTTTTATGGCTTTATAGATTTTTATTCAGTTATTTTGTCTTATATATACCAATTATAAGAATCTTTGTCCTGACTGATTGACAGGCTGACTGACAGCTTAAGCCACTGGCCGTAGAGACTTGGAATTTTGGGTATATTCGTCTTGGTGCGCTAAGGTACACCTTTGCACAATTTTAAGAAAGGAATTCTCGAAATTCAACCCCTAAACGGGTACAGAGTGGGGGGTTAAAGTTTTTCGCTTATCCTAAAAACATTAAAAAGGCTACTGAATATCTCTTTATGGAATTCCATTGATTCGCTTCGATATGATAGTTTTGTAGGTTTTATAAGATCCTCTATACAAAAATGCGCATAATGGATTACTAATAAAAAGTTCTGTTCACGAAGTCTACTATTCGCAGAACGAGTAGTCTCATTTTTTTATTATTTTTTTATTCACAGGAAAGTCTTCACCGAGCTGTTTAGATAAGGATCTTAACAGCGTCTATTGCCTGAATAAAAGTCTTCTTTATACATTTCCTACAGAATCTATTTTGAACCTTCTCAATCTACCGACTTTTCGCAATATATACATAGTATAAGATCATTGACCGCACTAACCAGCTCATTTCGATTGATACAAGCCTCTACGGTTATGCTACGCCGTAGAAGTGGGTCTACGCGGCGCTACGTGCTACGACTACGCTTGTTTTTATAAATCAGTTACCGTCAAAAGACGGCCGTTATATGCATTTTCGTCGGTTTCATGACCAATATCCACCATTGCAAGTGAAATAGTAGTGTAAAAAAGTTTGTAATGTTAATGAGCGCATTTGTTACACTCTGTTTACATGGTCTGTATTTAACAATTCATACTAGTTAAAATAAAATTTTATCTATTTATTTATCTTGGCTTAGTTTAAGGCTGAATGGTGGAGAATCAACCACCCATTCAAATGATAATCAAACTAAAATGTATTTATAATTAATCTTAAGTATTTTATCAGATATGTGGTTCCTATATTACAAGTTTTGCTTAGTTTAAGGCTAGAGGGTGTTCTGTGAATGTGTGTCAATATCGATTTATCGTAATCAACCGAAAGAGCAAAAACACCTTTTTACGACCGTAAAAAAACAGTTACAGTATTTTAGAAAGTTAAAATGTCAGGCAACATTGAGCCACACAAATTAGCATCGGAAACAATTATACTCCTTTGTCAAGGAACAGAGAGACACGTCCGGGAACGTGGGCAGAATAACTAATATCAAAGCCTACATACTTACTACTGACCTTATAACATTCAATGTGTTGGGGCTTTCGTAAACTATGATAAAAGTATCACGTGATCCACTCATCATAATTTTAGTAGTTGTAGTAGTAGAGGTCTTAGTGAAGGTCTCGTATAAGGAAGTACTACCACCATGCCTATTGCAGCCGCCAAGCAGCGCAGCGTGTTCCGGCTTAAAGGGTGTAGGTTCCGGTGGTATTACAGACTGATGGATACCGAACAGTGCATTGTATGTATGGCATGTTTCTAACAAACGTGCCCTAACGACAAGTAATACGCGCGTGACTTCGTTCACGTTAAGTTATTTTCATACAAACTTCAACTTCTATACCCGTTTAGGGGTTGAATTCGAGATTTTTTTTCTTAATACACCTCTCATCAAGACAAATATACTCTGAAAATGTCTAATCTCTACGTGCAATGGTCAATCAGGACAAATATTCTTATAATTGGAATAGATTTTAGTTATTTAGCATCAGGTGGGCTGCATGTTTCATAAAGAGGTTCTTCCTAGAAATTATGTAGTATGCTTTCGGGCTGATGATGATAATGCTTTGGGTTGTATAATGGCATTAGTTGCCAGCATGCATGGTAATGCCTGCTAGTACCCGCTAGTATATAACATGATTTGTCGATTAGTCGTGCGTCGTCGAACAATTAATAACAATTTGATCAAAGCGGACAATGGAGGCTAACGCAGCGTATCCGCCGCGACATAGTACAGCGGGTACAGTAACTCAGCTCCGGTTGGCAACAGAGGTAAATAAATATTTTTTTGTATCTGAAAGTCAGAGGCAAGGGGCATATATTCACTGTCAAAGTCAAAGTCAAAAAGCATTGAGTCAGTTATATCTGCAAGGATCATCTTGAAACATCTCAAAGTTTAGTTCATCTAAGCACCTTAGTTCGTAGTCCTTAGCACACTTTAGTTCTTCTAGGCTTGGTCGCGAGGAACTGGCGCTTAGATTCATTTAGATTTAAGAAGTTTTTAAACATAATCCCTGCGAATATTACTGAATAAATGATTTTTGACTTTGACTTTGACACCAGTTCCTCACATCCGAGCCTAGAATAGCAGCCATTATGCATACGGCTTGGTTTCTACCGTACTGTTGGGTAATACTTTTATTGAACCACTTAGTATCACTTGGAGCATTGCACTGTGTCTGTCATTGTGAGATGCATACAATAATGTAAACATCACTGCTAACAAACCATATAAAACCAGCCAAGTGCGTGTCGGACTCGTGCACGGTTCCGTACTATTATCTATAATAAAAACAGCAAAAAAAAAATTTTTAATACAATTTGCTGATTGAACAAGCATATGGCCCACCTGATGTTAAGTGGTTACTATCGCCTATAACAAAGCACTGCCTCGTAGGTCACGTTAGTTAGGAACGTGCCTTACAATGCATTGCTCTGCGTCCATCAACCTGAGGCATGCAGGTGTTAAGCCTCATGTGCCTGTAATCACACCGGCACCCACACCCTTCAAACCGGAACACAGCAAGCTGCTTGGTAGCTGCAATAGGCATGGTCGTAGTACTACTTCGGATGAGCCCTTCACTAAAAGCTCTACTACTACTAAAATTACTACTAACATTTAACAGTAGACTTTAGGGTGACAATGACTACTTTCAAAGTTATCTTACTGTTTGTGTGCGGTACAGTGCGATGAGTCAGCGGAGGCAGTATCCCGCGTACAGTCAGCGCTGACCTCAGCCGCTTTGACAGGATGCGGATCAATTACGGTTTAATTATTCGCGGGTTCGAAGCCATGACCGAGCACTTTCCGACGCGGGATTATCAATCAAAGTCTTGCTTCTAAGGTACTTCAAGAGGGTTTCAAAACTTTTGTATAGAACGAGCTGTGAGTTTCATGGCAGTTCTTGTAGGCTTGCGTGGAAACAGAACCTAGATTAATCTAGCTTATCATCATTATTATCAGCCTGAGGAAATTTGCCGTAAGGTTACGTTGGAAACGAAAGAAGTGCTTTGTTATAGGTAGTGGTAACCACTTAACATCAGGTGGACCATCTGCTTGTTTCATCAGCAAGTAATATTTAAAAAAATAACAACTGCTTGCAATCCTAAGAATGTGAGATGACAGAGCACCGGGGATCTTACAGGGATTACGTACAGCCTCACTAGCACAAACATACCAATACCAAACAAAGCAATTACTAAATATAAACAAGATAAACACTATTTGCTCAGCAATAATGCAACACTTCCGTAGAATTTACAAATAAGCAATAGACGCATAGCTTCTAATCCTACATCCAATATTTGCGCCGTCGGATACACAGATTATAATAATAGTTGCGAACGGAACATCGATACTGACACAGACTAAAGTACTAGGCAGCTAGATCAGTCTCTAGAAGAACATTGCAGTGAAGATCTTGCAACCTTTCGATGTACCTATTTTATTCTATGTTTTTTGTTTATTTTGTATATTCTTTACATAAATTATTAGCTGTAATAAATTCCATGAGTTGAAGATATTTATAGTTTTTTTTTTTTTTTTGGTTTTGCAAGGAAAACTGTGGTGGAAAACTGACGGAACTAGTAAAGCCGAGCATTGTAGGACTTGTTCTAATGAACGTAATCAAGGCAATGCTTTGTTATAGATGATGGTAAACATTTAACATCAGGTAGGAAGAAAGCTACGCTAGTGACATAGGTTTTCAAGTTTAAAGACTTTCGAATACTGAACACATTTTTAATGAACATAGATGTTTGTTCTGTGTCTGGGTGTTATACACATTCTAAGTATATTTACAAAAAAGTATCTAAATATTATATCAGCTATCTGGATCCCATAGTACAAGCATTACTCTAGCTGGTGCTGGAGAGCATTGCATTGTGTGAATGCTTGTCAATATTTTTTTATTATTATTATTAATGACTACTGGTTTTGAACCAGCCATTCTTATTTCCTATGGCTTCGTCAACAACGTTGCGATAATCCTAGACTAATCCCAGTGTCCCGCTGACAATACTGCTTCCACTAACGCAATCATAGCAATCCCTTGTTCCGTTGCCATAAGGTCGCATATCGCATGCTCTGATGGCAGACGTCATGGTGCGTCACAGCAGTATGTGCATGATAGATGAAAGTAATGGCATGGTTTTGGTTTCCACTCAAACACGTTTTTGGTAAAATTGGCCAATAAATTGATACAGAAATATAGCGGTCACTTTTGAGCACTTTTGTGATCAAGCAATTTAGCAAACGGTATCAAACAACTCTTTGATTGAGCGTTGATAGGCTGTCTACAATTTGTCACTGCCCTATACTATCTTACTTTGGCCATATAGCCAGGCGCGGCGGCGAAAACCTATAAAAGCTGATTCTCGTTGGAAATAAAAGAGGAAAGCGCTCTCGAAACTCCGCGATCGTATTCAGTCTGAGAGGTGTCTTGCATTTCCCGATTGCATTAATTTGGTCTGCAGCGGTTAACTTGTGTCCGGAGCCTATTGATAACTTCGGTTGGTCACGGCACATCGTGTACTGGAAGTACGTAGGCTAAAAAGCTGAAGTTAAGCGAGATTCACGTCACGTCTTTAGCCTACATAATACCATTGGATATAGACCTCCCTCATTTGGTGGGTTCATCATAGTCACCACGCTTGGCAGATGGATAGGTGAGCGCAATGCCGGTGGTTAGCTGGTTAGTACACAAGAGATGCTGCTGATCAATTTTTTTTATTCGCCTTACTGATGGTAACAGTTTGCCTATCTGATGTTAAGTGGTTACCATGACCGTTGCTCTCCATAAAAGGCATTGCTCTGCTTTCTACAGCTTGAGGTATACAGGCGTTAAGCCTCTTGTACCTGTAATATCACAAAAAACCAAGAAAACTTTTCGTGTTTCATTAACAAAATGGTGACCCTAAAAACCTGAGTGCCGGTAAGCCAATGAAAACAATAACAAATTAGGTTCTATTGTGTTTTCTTTTAAAAATAGCTTTCTTTGTTCGTGTTAACGTTTGAGTTTCTCAAAATTAGTGAACGTCATATAACGAACGTTACTAAGGTACTGGTATCTTAATTGTCAGGCTCATTCTGCAACAGCACTATCTTCATCTTATAAAAGGACACATAATATAGTAAAGAAATGTTAATTTCACGAGTAGAGATCTTTGGTACTTATAAATAAAACAATAAATCGTTACTTAGAAAAATACGAAAGTATCATTTAATTATCGATTGATTTGAAACTATGGTTACAATTATTCCTACTGAATGTGTCCGTGAGTCGTTGTTTAGCGTCAAGATTTTTGTGATTTAAAATTAATACTCTTTTTTGTTTAATAGGTACTCTTTGATAAAAGAGTACATTGATACAGCAATACTTTTCCGTGCTATGCTCTAATGGCGCTGACCTTACTTAGCTTATTACGACCGTCGAAAAAACGGTGGCTGCTTTTCAAATATGTACAGCCTTACAAAAAAATAATGTTATCCAATATTTCCTTCTCTAAACTTCCTCAAGAGAGCAATACAATTATAAAGATTACATGTTCTTTGTTATACATTAAAAAGCTTTTAAAGCAATCCGCTTATTCCGAGGAAGGAAACATTTTAAAATATATTTGGCTTATCTATTTTTTATTATGAACTCATAAATCTTCTTATTTCTTTGTTTGGATATTGTAAGATAATACTTTAAAAAGTTATTGACTTTCTTTACGGTAAGGTTTTTATGAAAACAATAAAAAATACATTTTATTCTTTTTAAAAAAGATTAACCTCTTTTAAATGGATAATAACATAACTTTTAACGTTATCATTATTGGACAATGGTCTCCCTCATGTTAAGAAATGTTTGTTATAGGCTTGGCTGGCGAATGAGTGACCGCAGTATTCGTGTTAAATTAGATTTTTTTTTATACAATGTTGATGGAACTAGCAGATGGCCCACCCAATGTTAAGTAGTTACCATCACCTATAAAAAAGCATTGCATCGTAGGCCACGCTCGTTAGAAACCTGCCTGCCTCGTTAGTGCCCTACGATGCACTACTTAGCTTCCATCAACCTGAAGCATACAGGTGTTAAGGCTCATGTGCTTGTAATGACCCCGGCACCCACACCCTTCAAACCGGAACACGCTACGCTGCTTGGCGGCTGCAATAGCATAGTGGTAGTACTTCCCTATACGAGCCCTCCACTAAAAGCTCTACTACTACTAAAAGTCACTAAGGTCGACTTATTTCTTAAAATTAGGTACAACTCCCGAAAAAGTTAAAAACTTTTATTAATAACCTTAAAATCATCGAAATTGGTAAAATTTTTTGAGCCGGGCAACACTATCAATCATGTGCCAAGTTTAACAAATTCACCGAAGCATACAAGAAAATCTAGCGTTTTGTTTGTCTGTATCTAAATAAAAACATCCCTAAAAGTGACAGTCGATAAAGGGTGTAAATCTGTGGCCGCTATCAGCCGTTAGGGCTATCTGCTTTCATCATGAGATCAACGCAACTACCCCGCCCCCCTCCCCGTCCCCCACAGGTCCCCTCACTCCCTCGCTCTTCAAAGACAAAAACAACAGTCTCTTGTACACTCAGGTACAAAAATAGACTGTGATCATTGTGATAGTAGGATCATATTTAGTATTTTTTATACAAGTAGCTGATCGTGGAAGCTGATGGCTCCACCTGATGTTAAGTGGGTTACCATCGCCTATAGTGAAATTCTGTTCTGCATGTAAAAACCTGAAGCAAACAGGTGTTGTGTCATGTGCCTGTCACTTGCATGCTTGCCAGTGGCTGAAATAGGCATGGTGGTAGTACTTCCTGGAATAACTCTTTGTTATTATTTTTACTCTTCAACTAAAATGTATACCAATTGTAAGTATTTTTGTTATGACTGATTGACTGACTGTTTGACTAACTGTCTGACTGAATGTCTGACTGACATATAGACAACGCTCAGCCATTGGTTGTAAACATTTGAAATTTTCAGGGTAGGGTCTTGGTGCGAAAATGTATTATATTAAGAAAGAAAATATTGATATTCAACTTCCAAACGGGTACAGCAGGGCGAAGTCGCGTGAGTTTCACTAATTTGACATATACCCTCATTAAGCTGGAGTTGGTGTTCCATAAGTGATAGGTTAGTTGCAAGCCGATCGCCGCTGCTAGAATACTAACAAGTTTCCTCATGTATGGCTCATGATGTATAGAGCACAATTTTGTCACTGTCAGTACTTCCCGTATGGAATGCCAAAAAACGAGCAGCAACCCTTTGACAGTGCATTTCCCGCATAAGCCGGAATATATCACGTGACCGCGCACCATCCGACCGCCTGGACGAACACCCCTTTCAAAGGTTTTACCGCGGGCTAAGTGTGAATCCTGACGTGCCTGGACGTACTCAGAGAAAAGAAATGGGGCTGTAGGTCAAATAAGATTTTATATTGTAAGGCCGTCTACGCTACTTTATACCGCTTGTTTTTTTGTAGTTTTTTTTATTATAATTGTATTTCATTAGAACCTGCAGTCGTAAAATCTAGCAACACGACCAATATATTTTTAGTTTCTTACTTTGTCATTTAGTAATTAAAGCTGTTGTTTAAATTAATTAATCTTAGATTGTGTCAAATATACGAGTAAAAGTATTAGTACCATTCCTCCACTTCAATTCTTAAAAATTCACAAAATTTCAACTTTATTGTAGGTACTGTAGGAGTTGAAAATATACATTAGCATTGGTGCACGACCTGATTTGAACCTTCGGATAAAACCGCGGAGTCACTGCTACTAGACCACCAGTGATGATGAAATAAATACTCCAATTGTGTTAATTGTATGCCCCACTATTAAAGTGCCTGAGTACGGCCCTGTGGCCACGGCTCGTAAAACGCGGATAAAAGAAGTACCGAATGTAGACTGCACGTGCATCTTTTTGGTGCGACGCTTCCATTTCACAGGCATAGATTTAAACTAGATACGACAAGTTGATCTGTTTACGTACTACTTTTATATCAAACATCTGTGTAATGATCATAGATGTTTGTTCTATGTCTAGGTGTTATATTGGACTCTAGGCATGTATTTACAAAAACAAATTAAAAGTATTGTATTAGTCATCTGGTCCCCATAGTAGAAGCTTTGCTTAGTTTGGGGTTTCATGATGTTGTTTAAGAATGATGTTAAGTGGTAACTATCACCAACTATAACCAAGCATTTCCTTTTAGATGCACAAATTTACTAACTAATTCAGTTGATTTGTCGTAACTACAAAAATGTGGGCTCTTGGTTTGTCTTCTTTTTTTTATCTAATAAAAAAACCAAGTACACTAGTATTTCTCAAACTTTTTTGATAGGAACACATAATGAACATGGGTATTTATTGCATAGTACCGTTTTTATTTATTTTGTAGCGGATAGACTCTATAGCCTTAAAACACACTAGCCTATACCATTGGTTCTAGAGACTTAAAATTTAAAGGAATTATTATTTATAGCACGTCAACCCCTAAAACTGAATTACAGAGATTTGATCGAAAATGGAGATATTTATTTTGATAATTCGCTTTATTTCTTAGAAATGGCCTACACCGTAAAAATGCCTGCGCGTGCCGTAAAAATCACGAGAAACTGTTAGAACTACAAAGATTTGTTTACGGTATTTAGTTCGACCGATGTCTGTGTTTTCAGAGGATTATTAGGGTAAAAAGTATTGGCTTCAACCCGGATACCCGTATGTAATAGTTTTTTTGTGGTGAGTTTCTAAGCTAGAGGGCAAACATGACGGATTTTCAGGCAAGCTGAGTTTCAAGTCTCTACGACCAGTGGTTTAGGCTGTACGTTGTACATCTATAATTGGTATAGATTAGGTAGGGTAGGCAAGCAAGTGTTTATCATAATTTTCTTAGTTTTTAGGGTTCCATACCCAAAGGGTTAATTTAACGAGACCCTATTACTAAGACTCCGCTGTCTGTCTGTCCGTCCGTTTGTTACCAGGCTGTAACCTCATGAACCGTGATAGTAAGAGAGTTGAAATTTTCACAGGTGTTGTATTTTTATTGCCGCTATAACAACAAATACTGAAAAACAGATATTTAAGGGGGCTCTTATACAACAAACGTGATTTTTTTTGCCATTTTTATTATAGATAGTACGGAACCCTTCGTGCGCGAGTCCGACTCGCACTTGGCCGGTTTTTTTTTATCCTCTGCGCCACAGAGGTCAGTAACCTTTCTTATCTAGTTTTAATATCCTTTTTTTTGCAGTCGGGTAAACTAGCACAGGCGAGTGTAATATTTAATGCATGCAGTGAGTTATGAGTTGGAGAAACGCTTAGAAAATTGTTTCAGTGTAATCTGGTTGTTAGAAAGTTGGCTTTATTTTATGGAAGAATTCATTATACATTTTAAATTATGAGTATTATTTATTCTTAAGAACACCAGTGGTCTAGTGGAGGTGACCCCGTCTTCTGGCTCTAAGGTTGTGGGTTCTGTCATGCACCAATGGATTTTAATAGGAACCAGATGAAATATAGGACACCTACATTAATATCTTTCATTACACAATTTTTCATACTCAGTGTAGATTAACCCACATCTTACAGCACGCAGGGCTAAGCTACTACTAGCTTCACCTAGTTACTAGGATCACTTCAATTCCATGTATTAAATGCCTTTTGACTTTGACTTTGACTACTGAGCTGTGAGGCTAGTCATATTCAAATTTCATTTCAAAATACGCACGTAATGTCATTGAAATAAAGTTCAAAATAGATAATGGAGGGATTCATATTCTAAGGGCAGTCTACCACCTTTATTTGAAACCATTTTTGTTTATTTTCGCGTTGCGTGTACAAATTAAATATTTCATAGTAATGGTCAAAATATGTAAATGTGTACATTTTGTCAAATAAATATCTCATTTTAAATGTATGCGATCGTTTGTGCCAAGTGTCTTCTTAAGTACATCATTCGTATTACCGTGGCATAGAGATCATTATTTACTGTCAAAAACTTTGCATAGGCAACAAGAACCCATTTGTGTTAGAATAGACTTTAAACACTATGGTATTAGGGCTATATTCAAGTGTCTGTTCGGGTGCGTACTCGCAACGTATGTATATCTGTGGTCTAGTGGGAATGACCCGTCTTCTAACCCTAAGGTCGTGGGTTCAAAATAGGTCAAGTGCTTTTTCTATTAAAAATATATGTATGTACGCAACACTATCAAATGGTAAAGAAAAAATTGTAAGGAAATTAGTTATCTGTCTGGCAGCAGCGATGGGCTTGCGACCTGTCACGTGTGGAATACCAACAATTGTTAAATGTGGGTATGTACCAAACGTTATATTTGGACGTACCTCTGCCTATCCTTATTAGATAGATAGGTATATGATTAGACATGGTACTCAGAGATCTGAGGGGATACCTACCGAGCCAGTGGATTACAGCAGTGAAGATTTTTATTTATTTCTATTTTTCCTCTCATTAATTAAAAATTATTAGAAAAAGTATTAAAGTGTCAACTATAATAAGTTTTAAAACAAATCCTGAAATTAACGCAGACAAAGCCGCGAGCGACAAAGCTAGTCAGTTGAAATAAATGATGACGTCAATGACTCATTACAAAGTAATGAAAACTTCGTGCCAAAGTGATTTAAATTGTAATGAATGCAGTAAAAGGTTCAAAGTACAGTATCGGTGGAAAACAAAGTGTAGCGCACGTTTGAAGTGCTAATTTGTAAGCTTTGCGAGTAAATGGACCTGAAAATCAGCGGTCGTCCCTAGTGAGACATTGTAAACACGTGGTATAGTAATATAACTATATTTGATAATTCTAAGCACAAAACGGCAAAACACAAACGAATGATGCAACACTGGTATTGTTATTTGTACAGTCAGATACTAAAGTTCATGGACATTTAATAATATATAATAATAATGCTGGATTTATTGACTTAAAATGTTTAATAACACCAAAACCGTAACTATGGCTTCTCACTCAAAGAAAAATTTAAAACACAGTTACTTTGTCAAATAGTAAGAAGAAAAGTGTTACAAAAAACTATTAATCATAACTTATGGGGTGGAGTTTAGTTTTCATTCTGGTTGTTATCCTCTACTATGGCAACGTGGACGTGACTTAAAATAGTTTGTTGTGTCAACTTTTTGCTGGCAGCACTAGTTTATTACTATAAAGTCGTAAATTTAGCAGCGGCGATAGGTTTGCAACCTGTCACGTAAGGAACACCAACTACTGTGAGGCATACGCTGAGACGAGACCCTTTTGCTGCTGTAGCACACGCACCTACTGCTTCGTCTTTTTTTTTCACTTTTTGAATCTGTTTTGTATGTGTATGTGTGTTTTTGAAGCAAATGTTGTATGTCTACTGCAAAACGTGGATATGTGCGAGAAGTAAAATCTGGACGTATCTCTGACTACCCCCCTTAGACATCCTCGAGGAAGTATTTGGTACTAAAAGCTCTGAGGGGATATCTACCGTGCTTGTGGAGTAAAGTAGAGCGGTATTTTTTTTTAATCTTAATTTTTTATATTTAAAACATGTTACTACTGACGTACAATTAGTTTGAAGAGATTTATTTTATTGCTCTTAAATATCAATATCAAACTTTATTTTTTATACAACATGCTAAAAAAAAACAGATGGCCCACCTGATGTTACACGGTTACCCTCACAACGAAGCACGTTCGTTAGGTACGTTACGATGCGTCCATCAATCTGAGGCATACAAGAGTAAAACCTCATGTGTCTGTAATGTCGGAACCCACAACTCTTCAAACCGGAACACGCTGCGCTGCTTGGCGACTGCAATAGGCATGGTGGTAGTACTTCCCCGGATGAGCCCTTCACTAAGAGCTCTACTACTACTAGACGTAACGTGATAACTTCAAAAACTCCTGCTAAAGGTACTGATGAGGTACTGATAGCATCTAAAATGCAAATCTGGTAGCGCCCTCTGTATTCATTACATAGTAAACTAACGTCGGTTGCGGTTTGGCACAAAAATACAATCTAAGAGAAACTTCAAATTAGTTTTTGGCAGAAGTGTTTGTACAAGCCACACTGCTCAATTACCAAATAAAATAGCTTCATGACAATCCTCAGGCATGGCAGATATGCTTATATGCACATACTTAGAATACAATATAACACCCAGATACAGAACAAACATCTTTGTCCATCACACAAATGTTTGTTCTCGGTGGGGATCAAACCCACCACCTACAGCGCAGAAGGCAGAGCTACTACGAACTGAGCTGTGTGTTTTGAAACTACTATTATTTTGTCTTCTGAATAGCATCATATTTATAATTAGTATTTGCGTACATCTCAAAGCTAATAACGTTTCATCAACGTTATGCGCGTTACTGAGCAGAGTTTAACAAGTTTTGTAACTCCTCAAATGGAAACTGCAGGGAATATGCGCTACGCAGCCACAGTGTACACATTAACCAGTAGCGTCACTGCTTTGTTTTGGAATAATATATACCGTTAAATAATTTGTGCGTAGGCTAACGTAGAATTTCTCATTAGTCTACATTGTGGCTAGATTGTTATTTTATTAGAGTACATTACTTAATAATAATAAATATTTGTAGAAATTTTACACAACATCATTTAGCCCCAAATAGCATAGCTTGTACCTACTATGGGAACCCGATGGCTGATAGAATATTAATATACCTGTATATTATTATCTACAGATGAATTCTGCTAATATATAAAAAAACCGTCAAATACTTACTATATACCTAAGTTAGTATGTACCTATTGTAAATAATTTATACAGCATCAGATGTGACTTTTTTTCAATCGTGCCTCTATTTACGGGACGCTGTAGTACCTGGGACAGGGTTTTAGATAGAATAGATTTGCCCGGTACCTATTCCATCCTCACAGTTTCAGTGGTGACAATTCAACTTACTGAGATGTACTTATGCAAGATAGAAATATGCATATTATATATTTATGCATATTCAAAGCTACGCTACTGGTACTCAATAGTATATTGTGTACAGGTATACTAGGCAGGGAACTCAGGGGCTGCGTTACTTGGCACAAAATGGGCGGTACGAGTGTTGGTTACAGTATGCTCTGCGGGTAGTTTGGTGTTAGTTATTGAAGGGGTGGCTCGAAAGCTGCTTTGCTACTTACATTCAGGTAAAACTTGCGATATTTTCAGAAACTCTTATTATAAACAGTTCAATTAGAATAACGTTAGAAAGAAAAAAAAAGTTTTATAGTTTTTGTATCATCTTGAAACGTCTTAAATCTAGGTTTATTTATTTTTTTTTTATTTTTTTTATTTATTTACTGAAAACACAATTTGAGCTCACAGTACAGACCAAAGCGCCCAAAAGTTATACATAGCTAATAAAAATTATTAAAAAAAAAAATATATATATATTTAAAAATCTAGGGCATACAATTAAAATAAATATAATAAACAACAATGTCAAATCAAATATTAATAAAATAATGTCAGGTTTGAAATAATAAAAGGAAAATACATTATCAATTATCTTATACACTATCAAATAGTTATGTCAATGTCTGGTTCAAAAATAATGTCATCAAGTAAA
Organism: Electrophaes corylata; assembly: GCA_947095575.1. Classification (NCBI taxonomy): domain Eukaryota; kingdom Metazoa; phylum Arthropoda; class Insecta; order Lepidoptera; family Geometridae; genus Electrophaes; species Electrophaes corylata. The sequence continues at coordinate 9,784,690 of OX352720.1, forward strand.
AGAGCTTGGATGCATTGTCATAGAATAAGTCAGCGTCTGTTTGGAGGATGAGGTCGTTAAGCGTAGCAAGCGCTCTTGGTGTTGGAGCATTAGCTCCGGCAACCGTACGCACCCCAGGGAGCGAAGCGAACTGCGGCCGACGGCGGCGCGGTCCTCCCGAGCCTTTTGAACCCAACATGTGCCTCCGTGGTACCGCTAGCCCCATTAGCTGCAGTGTCACTGGATTGTCTACCTTTCCGCTCAGGATCATATAATAATGAGTCATCAGAAGTAGTCCCCGCCTTAACCGAAGTGTGTCTAGTCCAACCATACCGGAAACGAACACAGACGGAAAAAGGTATGGATAGTACCCATATAGCCTTTTATAAGCATACCGAGCAAACTTTCTCTGCACCCTCTCAACCAGCAGAGTATACTTGTCCTCGTGAGGATCCCAGACAACTGCACCAAACTCTAAACGACTGCGAACATAAGCTTTGTAGAGCATAAGTGCGACCCGCGTATCCGGAAAATCCCACGTAACTCTCATAACGAAACCCAGCGTTTTAGTGGCTTGTTTACAAACATTCAAAATATGAGCATTAAAGTCGAGTTTGGAGTCCATTCTCAAACCCAGATCTCTTATTGAATCTACACGCTCTAGCGGAGAGCCAGCCATACAGTAAGTATGTTTAATGGGAAACCGTCGACGGGAGAAAGTGATCGTCTTACACTTTGAAGTATTAAAATAGAGATGATTAGCAATACTCCACTCCACCACGTTGTCAATATTTCGCTGATGCACCAAACAGTCATTTGCTACGTCAATTGTTGTAAATAGCTTAAGGTCGTCAGCGAACATTAGACTATTAGAGGAGACAATGACAGATGGTAGGTCATTTATCATCAATAGAAATAATGTCGGTCCCAGAGTGCTACCCTGACTCACACCAGAGCGCGTAAAAAATGAGCTCGATGCATGCCGCTGAAGGACGACATATTGACTTCGGCTACTCAGGTAGCTGGCGAAAAAAGCAAGAAGCCTAGGTATAAAGCCCAGCGATGCCAGCTTAGTCAAAAGTATATCATTATCCACCATGTCAAAAGCTTTCCTAAAATCGAAATATGTGGTGTCTACTTGTCGTCCATCGTCCATCCTTGCTGAGACAAAGTCAACAAAATTTATGTGGTTTGTAACCGTAGACCTGGCAGATCTGAAACCGTGCTGAGAGTCACAAAGATGGACATTAACCTGGCGACGAATTTCAGTGTCTATTACTGATTCAAAAATCTTTCCGAAGACAGACGGGATTGCTATCGGCCTAAACATTTCAACATTGTCACTTGAAGTACCTTTAGGAATAGGGGTAACTTTGGAAATCTTCCATGGAGCTGGATATCGACATTGGTCAAGGGATAAGTTAAACAGATACAAGAGCGGTTGTTCAATGACAGCTCTGCAGTCCTTTACAATATAGACTGGAATCGCATCAGGCCCCGCCGAGCATTTAGGTTTTAGACGTTTGATTGCACGCCGCATATCTTTTATAGTTACTTCTTCTATGGCGACCCGATTTACGTTAAGTTGGCCTCCTAAATCAGCTTGAGCCTTATCTGGGTTAAGGCAAGGGACCTTGCTGTGAAATACTGAGCTGAAAAATTCAGCGAATGCATCTGCAGCCTCCTGGCCTACCACTACTTTATCCTTCCATCGGAACTCATTGACAGTCTGCCTATTTTTACGCTTACTTTTAACGTACTGCCAGAACTTCGCAGGATCACGCGCTATATCAACTTGAGTCTGGTCGATGTGAATCTTGTAGGCGACATTTATAAGCTCCTTGACGTACTCCCGATAGTATCTGAACATCTCTTTATTAAATTCTTTACCGGAGCTTTTGAATTTACATAAGTGAAAGTGCTTGTTTTGTATATTCCTAATTATGTCGCTAGTGAACCATTTTGGATATACATATTTACTAGAATATTGTAACGTTTTCTTGACTGGCACATTTGCAGAAAAGCAATCGTTTATTTTAGTGTAAAATTTATTAGTAGCTATGTCAATATCTTGCTGTTTGTAAACATCTGACCAATCAGTTTCACCAATAGACTTATAGAGTTTATGAAAATCGGCTTTACGGAAGTTCCATTCTGGTGCGGGGTGTGAAAGGCTGTGCGCTAAAGTACCGATCGAAGCGGTTGGAGCAATCAAACGCCTACGGGTTATAACAAGATCAATTTGAAGAGGCGGATGATATGACCGATCAATAGGCACCAACGCTTCGGGTGCACGCGAGACTACTAATGATTCGGCCCCTCCCCCACTCAACACCAAATCCAACAAACTCCCGTCATATTCATTGACAATGCTGTTATGCTGAGTCAAATCACACGCTTCACAAAATAAATCAAATTGAGTTTTAACATTTACACTACACGAATTCAAATTAAAGTCACCTATTAAAATTACTTTCATGTCAGAGTACTTACATAAAACATTCTCTATACAATTTAATACATCAATATATTGGTCATCTTTATAACTAGGTGGTAGGTACACGACACAGCATAGAAATTTTGTATTCTTATAAGTTACCCTAACCACCAGCAATTCCATTTCGTCAGTTAGGCCATCTATATCAGTAATAGGTCGCAGAATAAAATTGCTACGTGCGGCGAGAAGTACCCCTCCCCATCCTTTATCACCTAGGTGAATCTAAGCGCCAGTTCCTCGCGACCAAGCCGACCAACAACCGGCAACAAACTTACGGCTTGGTTCCTACCGTTTTTTGTATGATCTTTTTACAAAATAATAATTAAAATAATGAAGCTCCAGTGTGGTGCCAATCTAACTTGATAAGGTAAATGACCGACCTGATGTTAAGTGGTTACCCATAACAAGCATAGCCTCGCAGGTCGCATTTGTTAACAAGGTGCCCTACGTTGCACTTCTCTGCGTCCAACGTGAGGCATACAGGTGTTAAGCCTCACGTGCCTGTAATTTCCCGGCACCCACACCCTTCAAACCGTTTTCATTACATAGAAATACGTTCATTTACGTAAGTACACTTCACTGCAATACTACTCACGACCTCTCCCGTCTCTTTCACACTTGTACTGCTATTTCATTCATATAAAGGTTTATAAAATAAAGTGGTTTTATTAGAGGCATAACGATCAAGTTTGTTTGTGAGCTATTGCCATATCAACTATTTTGCCTGAATTTCAGGAATTTACTTTTAAATACCGATGCACCAAAAGCATTGCGCTTGTTTACCTATAGGTGAGTCAGTCAGTCAGGATAAAAATTTTCATACTCGTTATTGATAAATAAATTAGTTTAAAAACCATAACTATCACTTTTTCTACTTTGTTGCATTAAAAAAAAAAGTTTATTGCTGGACATTATTATGTTTCATAAATACGTTTCTAGTAAGAGATTTACTTGTTAGTTAGTGGAACAAAGCAGATGGTCCATTAGGAACGTGCCTTACGATGCACTGCTCAGCGTTCATCAACCTGTCATACAGGTGATAAGCCTCATCACTCTTCAGACCGGAACACAGCGAGCTGCTTGGTGACAGAAATAGGCATGGTGGTAGTACTTCCCCGGACGAGCTCTTCACTAAGAACGTGTACGTAAAGCGTGAAAGATCTGACAATACCAAGAAAAATGTTACAAAAAAATGGCAGAGCTTTAAGTCCATACTTTTCTACCTCTCCGTGGGTAGAAGGGTACATTTTCGATGGTATTCATAAGCGGTGTTCAGCGGCGCGCCTTCGCCCCCTACTTCCCGCACTCGGTCGCAAAACATCCGCTCCCGTATTGAATAAACATTAAGTCCTCCAGTTATCCGCGTTACGTTAAATTATGCTTTGATCGGCGCGTGCTGCCACAGTGCATACACAAACAACTCGATCACTTCACAGATACTTTTTACGTGTGTTGTTTCATTACAACGCAACGGGCCGGGAAAACGATAATTATAAAGATATTGTGTAAATTGGCCAAAATATGTATAACGATATCTGTTAAGTGAGTCGGAAAAACAAACCACGTGGACGAAGTCGCAAGCAACAGCTAGTAACTAAATATTAAAATTAAAATAATATATATCCTAATACAGTATACTGCTGGATACCATAATCAATCAATTACCTTTTGGTTTGTGATAAAATAACGTTTGAGTTGTACAATAGCCATAAAACTACTTTCACACGATCGAATTTTCGTTAAAAAAGTAGATTTGGTGTCTATTTAATGATAATCGTGGCTACTTTAATCATAGCGTGTTCAGACAAAAACGTTCAAATATTATCATCTGAATAATCATTAAATCTACTTTGTCCAAGCAGACTTTGACCGTATCATCACGGGCAACTAGAACATTGACTTGCTTTGTTTACCTGTTTGTTCCTCTTGTCTTGTTAGTGTGTAATGTACCAGCTACCTTGTGGTCGCCACATCGATAAGCCGGGGTAGTGGGAGGGGGGGTGAATAAAAGGTAATAAGTTATTGCAAATGGCGCCGGACGGGACGGACCGAAAGGTACGGGACCGCTTGCTTGAATACCCTCGCTAAAGTAGAAATATTCAGAGCAATCTGAAAGCCAATAATTCTCAAAGGTACATAAAGTATTACAGAAAGACATATTTCATTGAAACCCAGGTTGGATCTGTCTCGATAAAATTCTTGAAAAGACTGTTAGCAGTTTGATTTATTAAGTCCTATCAAAGTCAAAGTCAAAAAGCATTTATTCATTTAAATCTGAGGGATCATTGAAAATCGTCTTATAATTCATGTATTCTATTATTTTATTCAGTAACGCTTTTATTTCATTCAATATTTTACTATTTTTCCATATCCTCTATGTTCCACGTAATGTTATACCTTGTTTGACAACAATAAACTCTTTATTTTTTATCCTTCTTAGATGACGTTGTGCCAAATTTATCTAATTATTTATTTATTTACTGTAAAATGCAATACCTTTGGCCCAGGCTGGTTCAGTGGTGAAGCTGTCAATACAGCCCTTAGAGAAACTACTTTTTATTACTAATTTATGTACACCATAAATATATATTTGTATGTGGTGTTGTACTAACGAGGTGGTCTGAATAAACAAGACACCAGTCTTGAAACTGAGACGCGGTTATTGAAGGGTGAAGGCGGGTCAACGCCCTCTACCCAAAATTGAATCAAAATACTGTTGGTAATAATTTCATACTGAATATTCACATATGTTAAGTAAACAGTGATATTATAGTGTAGATAATTTATATGTTATCAGAGTCATGTTTCAGCTATGCCTGTATTAACGGGTATCAACTTCTGTGGTATAATATGTTCTTGGTATGAGCTTTTACATGTTTTCTGTCTTTTCTTCGTCTTATTAAGTTACGATGCACTACTTTGCGTCTATCAACTTGAGGCAAACATAAATTTACTGTATTTACTGTCAAGCCTCAAAAAGTAGTGATTTAGAATGTGCGTTGTTTTTTATGTCAGCAGACAGGACAAAGCTTCTAATAATGTACAGGTATATTAAAGAGATTTTTTTATGCTAATGCTGGTGGAACAAGCATATTTTATGGCCCACCAGAGTACAAAGCATTGCCTTGTAAAGTAAATAAGTCGCTATTACGTTTATGCTAAACATGTTTATCTTAGTAAGCGTGATTAACTAAATAAAACTAAATCGGATTGTTATGCAGTGTGGGGGAAAATAAATATGCCTTCCACACGTGCTGACAGCAGTAACACTCTAGAATCCAGTCGTAGCTAATTGTGCTCAAAATGTGCAAACTCACAATTAGAGCAGCCTTAAGTTTCGTGCGAATTACTGTTCCAATTCTGACTTTTAGTTTTCTCCCAGCTTTTTTGCCATAGCTTAGTTTATTGAGCTGGTATACTCTTTATATTCAAAGATATTTTTATTGAATATATTATTTTTTAGGCGTACCTATTATAAAACCAATTTTCAAGAAATACATCTAATTATGTGATAAAACAAGTAAGTGATGAGCGTCACTTATTAATGACAGAAAAAGTACTGCTTGCCCTAAAAACTTTTTTCCCAGAGTTCTACTACTACCGAACCGTTCTGATAAAATGAACCAGCTTTTTAACAGTTTGCATTCAAAGCACAACTTTACAACGGTAGGCGCCGACCGCGGTGAATTACAGCGCTGGTTCGCACTAAAACATTTTCATGAAACCTGAATACTTTGATTTATTATTGTTGTGAACTAAAACTTTTTCTGACAGCTTGTTGTAAACAGTCACTTTGTCATAACTTTGCGTACACAGACTAGCTTTTACCAAGTTTTAACCGACGTTTTTAGAGCTGACTGAATGATAAGTACTTGTTTACGATCTTGACTGAGACGCTGGTTGATAGTTATCAGCCTCCTTACTGAGCTCTTATAACGCTCACGGTAATTTCGCAGTATATCTATGAAAATCTATTGTACACTCATAAGCACATAAGTAGTTTTAAGAAAAAAAGTGATGTGCACAGTATTAACACTAGAAACAATAATAAATTATATATACCAAAATTTAGACTGCAAAAGGTTAATGGGTCATTTATGGGGAACACTGTGCGATTCTATAATAAACTTCCACAAAATGCCACTAAACTTCCTATTCGGAAATTTAAAGCCTACATTAAGACAAATCTTATAAAGAAAGCATACTATTCCTTAGATAGTTACGTTAATGATAAATCGGCGTGGCCAGATGTTCCGCTCGCTCGACCCATCGGCAGCTAGGATATTTTTTTGCAATGTCTGTACTATTCTCTTATTTGAATGCATTAGATTGTAAGCATAACTCTTAGTTGAAGCGTAGCGTGTGCTGTCTTTTGAACTTCTGCTGTGTATTAAGATCTTGGTATGATTGCCTTAACATGTTTTTTGTCTTGCAATCACCTTATTAAGTTAGATTGGCACCACACTAGAGTTTCATTATTTACATTATTATTACTTTGTAAAAGGATCATACAAAAAAACGGTAGGAACCAAGCCGTAAGTTTCTTGCCGGTTCTTCTAGGCTTGGTCGCGAGGAACTGGCGCTTAGATTCACCTAGATTTAAGACGTTTCAAGATGATCCCTGCGGATATTACTGAATAAATGATTTTTGACTTTGACTTTGACTTTGACTGTTGCAAACGGTCAAAAACGACGTCAAAATTACCATTATTATCGTACTTGACAGACAGCATTGTTTTCCATTTTTTGTACTAAGTATCGAATTCCGGATTTATACAAAGGTGCTATCATAGTTATTGTTCGGGCCTGTTCAGACTGAGTTCACCGCACAGATAATAAGGCAAACAAACACTATCAAGCTCACGTTACCTCTCTGGTTGATGTGTAGATTGTATATTTATTTTTATTTTCATTCAGGGAAGTACTACCACCATGCCTATTTAAGCAGCGCAACGTGTTCCACATTAGTTAAAATACACCTACTTTAAACCAGTAAACTATCAAAAAACCTTCCATTCCCTTTTAAAGTTACCTGTCAAATAAATTATTATTATTAGTTGATGGACAGGTAATTTTCACTATTACGTAAAAAATATTTGTCACAGCATCATCTAGCCCCAAACCAATAAGCACACATTCCAAAATAAATAAGAGACAGATAGTAAATATGTTCGTAATATCACAATCTGTGCGTGAAGTTATTCACTTAGCAGCCGATATAGAGCGCTAAATCATAGGCCGCTCGAGATGAGAACAGTGATTTTGGCAAATTGTCTATTTGTATTCACCGCGCGGCGGCTGCTGAGGCGCACGCAGATTACACTGTAGTTAGTGGACAAGGCGGGGTTTGGTCAATACTAATATTTGGCTTGTATCATAAATAATTATACATTTGAGACTAACTTCCTATTTTATTTTATTTCATACTGGCTGAGCCGCTCGCGATTTCGTGTGCGTTGCTCTTTTATTTTTTCATACTAACATTTTTCTCTTTTTTACACCCGTTTTAGGAATGACAGCTCAATCAAACACATACTAACTTTTAAAAAATGAATGTTTGTTTGTCTGTACGATTGCTTGTACATGAGTTTAAAATTTTACATGAGGAAATAGAAAAACAAATATTTAGAAATAGGATTTTTTATAATCAAAAATTCAATCATTTATAGTACGAAATTGTTTACCAGAGTAGTTTCAGAAAGGTATAGCCACGCGGACGAAGCCGCAAGCGAATAATAATAATAATGCTGGACAATCCCACACAGCATCAACTAGCCCCAAGCTAAGCAGAGCTTGTGTTATAAGTACTAGATGACTGATATACTTAATACAATACATAACATATATAGATATTTTTTTATTATACATAGAAAATACCCAGGACACCCGGAATAAATATTTGCAGATCGTACAAACATTTATCCCAAGGCGGGAATCGAACCCGCAACCTCTGCGTCACAGGCGGCCATTCACCCGCCGCGCCACATCGGTCGTCGGAATAAGGTAGTTTTAAATAAAATACTTACGAATAGTCAGCATTATGAAACTTGAAGCTCGGATAGTATCTCAAACGGCTTATTGAGTATTTCTTGTAATCCGTCATTTTTGCTGTGTCCACTTTCAGGATTTCAGAATCATGTTCAATCATAATTTGAACCCTTTCACAAGACAGTAAAAGTCATAATGCTTCAACGTGACACAGGTACTGTAGATTTTAGAAAAATAAACTTGAGTTCTATGCTAAAGCAGTAAGGTTCATATCGATAGCGAACTTAAATTAATTTTGATTCGTATTGTGATGGACTAAGGTTGGGTTTTAAAGATAAAATAGCTTGTTTTGAGGTAGGTTTTATTGCGAGGGAATTAAGTTTATTTTTATTGGCCCAACCGTGTGATTCGTTTTGTTACTTTACAAAGGTGTAACATTTTAAAGGCCAATATATTGGGAGTCAGTTAATTGGATGGGGATTTTAGAATATTTTGTGGCTTATGTTTTTGTTACAGGTTGCATTTTATTGTTACTAACTCCTGATACCTTGATTTTTGTTGTTTCGGCAAATATTTATCAAAAAGCCCGTGATATCGTCTGCGTAAAATTATTTTTATACAAACTTCAACAACCCTTAACTCAACAACTTTGAATTCCTATTTCTCTCGAAAGGTTTTAACTGAGTGCAATAATATTTTACCTGGAAATGGCTGCAGGTCCCTTGTAAAAAAATATTAAGTGATATATAATATATACAGTAAGCATAAAATAACATAAATTAAAGAACCAAAAATAAAGATATTAACTTATTGCGAAATTCAACACCCTTATTTATAACAATGAGTCTTTGTCCTGACTGATTGATATATAGATAACGCACAACCTAGACCACTGATTGTAAAGGTATGCTTAGAAAGTAATGCATACTTATTATTACTAGCAAAATCCTTTCTAAGCATACCTTTACAATCAGTGGTATAGTACCAAGTAGTAAATAAATAAATAATAAATAAATAAATAATGCTGGACAATCCACACAGCATCATCTAGCCCCAAGCTAAGCAGAGCTTGTGTTATGGGTACTAGATGACTGATATACTTAATGTAATACATTACATGCATAGATATTTTTTATTATACATAGAAAACACCCAGAACACCCGGAATAAATATTTGCAGATCGTACAAACATTTATCCCAAGGCGGGAATCGAACCCGCAACCTCTGCGTCGCAGGCAAACATTCGCCCGCCGCGCCACATCGGTCGTCAAAAGTAAAGTATAAGCAAGTGTAGAATATATACAAAAATATCTATTAAAAAAACTAAGTTCTAGATAATTTGAAAGCGCTTCGCATGGAGTTGCGCCAAATCACCTTTTGAAAGCTGAAAGTTATGTAAATGCGCTTCCTGAAAGAGCTGAAATTCAACGGTAAGCTTCAATTCATTTCAACCAGACGTTGAGCTTGTAATTTAAACTCATGCAGGAGATTAAAAGAAATCAACATGATAGTAGAGGATTTTACCTGTTTACACTTAAACTGGTAAAATTAGATTGTAAGCGTTACTATCAGTGGAAGCGTAGCGTGTCTTATGAACTTATTTTTACATTTAATTATTATCTCGTAAAAAGATCATACAGAGAAACGATAGGAACGTCGCCGTAAGTTTGTTGCCGGTTCTTGCGCGGCTTGGAACTGCCGCTTAGATGCACCTACTACATTTATGACGTTTCAAGATGATCCCTGCGGATATTACTGAATAAATGCTTTTGGAATTTGACTTTGCTAGGTTCATCTGTTCCAGATGATTTTTTAATAGGATGTTGTAGCTAAAACTAGTAAGCACTTATATTATTTATAGTAAACACTAGCCTAAGACAGTTTTGGATGGAGTAAGCGTGTAGCACCTAAACCTAGCTTAGGTGGCCTGATCCATAGGAAAGACATCGTCAACACATGCGGAGCTGACTAACCGCGGGTTTCCTAACGATGATTTCCTTCGCCATTTTAGATCACTGATATCGCACATATGAGATGTTTTTTTTATTTTGTAGCTCTTGGTAACAAACATCTGTGATCATTACACGAATGTTTGTTTAGAGTGAGGATGAAATATGAGGGTTTGAAAAGAAAGTAAGAAAAAACGAAAATACAGAGTATTTTCGACAGATTTGTAAACATAATGCGTAGGTACATTATATTTACAAATCCGCCAAAAATATTTTATAGTCTGTACGAGTTGTGTTACTAAGTCGTAATGCTTTATGTGCGCTGAAAAAACGTTTAATAATACGCAGTAGCTTCAGTAAAAGTTAGAAGAAGAAGAGCAGGCGAGGAATTTGATGTTTACTTACTGGATAGCCGGCTGTCTACGCACGCTCCGGTAACACAAACCTGGCTTCAACATATTTGCGCGCGGCCGTGGTCGCAGTGTCAGCGGGAAGCGGACGAATGAGCGATTAGCGACTCGCAACTCGCTTGCTACGAGTCCATATCATATTATATCATTAATGAATATCGGGTTTAAGGTGTCTAGTTTTGTAACTTAAGTATACAGAAGACATGTGTAATTTAAATTACTCATTTACTTTTTACGTTACATAAAAAACAATATTTATGACACCCTGATTAGCTCGTTGCCGTAGATTAAATTTTATAACTATAAACAAATTTATTTTGAAGGCTTCCAAACTTGTCTTGTGAAATTGACTTGCATGTCATTCTTTTAGGTGGTTTTTTCACACAATATTTTGATAAGATTTGTACGTATCTGAAAGTATATTTTTTTAATAAAAAAGATCAGAATAAAGAAAAAGAAAATCAGTTTATAAAGAAAGGAGTTTAGGAAAATGAAATTCCTCCTTGTTTTGAGGTCGGTTGCAATTAAATTAAAAGTAACACGACATTCATACATAACTGCCTATTTGAAAAACCTTACAAATTACTTTATAAATTTTCTGTTATTGAATTTCAAAAATACCCTAGTGAGATGATTATTGACCGCTGTCAGTGAGCACACGCCCAAACGCTCTGCACTGGTATACTCACGCTTAGGTTTAGAACTAACATATTATTTACCGAGAATTTAGCTTCAGGGGTTGGATCACAACTTTACGAAGATTTCAGATAACTTCGTCGCGATGACATCTTTGAGTAATGGATGTATATTTATATGTGAAAATAAAAAATAAATCAGGTTGTGCAAGCGGGCTCAAGCCCCTAAGGCTACTCACGGGGTGCATCAAACAGAAAACTATCGATGGTAATCCCTTATTTCGCAAGTTCTCGCATGGCCTCCGTGGCGCAATTGGTTAGCGCGTTCGGCTGTTAACCGAAAGGTTGGTGGTTCAAGCCCACCCGGGGGCGACTTTTTGCGTATTTCATTCTTGTACTAATAATAATAATAATAATAATGCTGGACGATCCACACAGCATCATCTAGCCCCAAGCTAAGCAGTGCTTGTGTTATGGGTACTAGATGACTGATATACTTAATACAATATACTACATGTATACATATTTTTTATTATACATAGAAAACATCCAGAACACCTGGAATAAATATTTGCAGATCGTACAAACATTTATCCCAAGGCGGGAATCGAACCCGCAACCTCTGCGTCGCAGGCGGACATTCGCCCACCGCGTCACATCGGTCGTCAAGTGTACTGAATTTGTATTACAATAAGACTGATCTGACTGACATTATATACTCGTAAACCCCACCAAGCCCATACTAACAACGGAAAAGCAGCTTTAGTCAAAGTCAAAAAAGCATAGTTTTCAGTTTTACTTTAACAATACCACCGGCGGTCTAGTAGAATGACCCCACCTATGGTCGTGGGTTTGAACTCGGTCATACGCTAATTCATTTTTGTATCGATAACTGTATTTGCGTAATATGTACCTACAAACGATGAAGAAAAACACTGTAAGAAAACTAGTTAGTAGGTATTCTAGCAGCGGTGATGGGCTTGCGACGTATAGAATACCAACAACTCTAAAATGTAGGTATGTACCAAATGTAATATTTGAACATACCCATTAGATATGGGGTGATAATAGTAACTTCTACGGACTAAGCTGTGACGACTGTAAAAAAATGCAATGTCCAACAGTGAACTGTCTGGTAATGATGACTATGATAGATATTTGGTCCATTTAATATATTTCATCTCAATGCTCAAGATACTTGAGAATAAACGAGAAAGGGTAAAAATAATACCTTATCTATCAACAAAGAATATTGTATTTTTAAGTACCTACTCAATTCCTGTTATACCTATTGATACAAAGGATTTTTGTAGGTACTTATTTGTAAATCTTTTCTGGAAACAAGTTTATTAAACGCGAAAGATCCCAAGAACAGCCCCGTCGTATATTTACGAATAGAGATAAGGACACTTAATATTATTTAGCATCATGCCCCAGTTATTGGGGTTCTGTACAAAAAAGGTATTTATTCTTGTGCGATTTTGTTTGATTTGGGTGGAAAATTCCAAACTTTTTTTTATTCGACTTTCTAAGCAGTAGAAATAAATGCTTGGCGGTAAAAATATGCATAGTGGTAGCACTTTCCCGGTGTAATAATTATTTGAATACTGTTATCACCCTAAGTATTGTAATAGTATGGGTTATAACAGCATTATATCATACAAAACAGTGTACATAATAATTGAAAAACAGTTGTGATCATAAAAAACATGAAGGTAATTTAGAGATAATAAAACCCTAAAAAACTTCATCAAAATAATTTTTGGTGTGTTCTTTTATGCTCAAAAACAAACTCATGCGGAACCCTTTTCATGGTAACTGAGTATTCTCCTGCCGTATATTTTATCAACGCTATATTATCATACACTTACGAGCCTCGAAACGGTGCTAAAACGATAAGTAGTATTTACGAAATGCGATGCTGCACGAAATCTCGAATATTTATTATGAATCGTTTGTAAGCCTTCATGTACGTAAACATTCCTTTGGGAAGAGTTTTCAACAATCTTAGCTGAGTAAGCCACTTTTAGTAAAATATTTTTTAGACCAGAAGGAATCACTAATGAGGCTGAAAGGTTATTAATATCTTATTATTCTTATCCATAATATTTTACTTGTATCAAAATACCAACTGAAGACTTGAAATTTTCAGGGTATATTAGCCTTAGTGCGTAAAGATGTATGTACTAAGAAAGGAGTTTTAAAATAATTCAGGGATTTAAACAGGTACAGGGAGAGTTAAAATTTGTATGAAATAATTTCCCCATGGACGAGGTCGCGCGCGTTTCTCTAGTATTAAAATAAAAATTAAATAACTTCATACCTTAATTCCCATAAGAACTAAGGAAAAAGACCAAGAGGCCAGAGACAACAGCTACCATGCCTAGAAACTGTGATTACTTTATTTTCGAAGTTTTTTGACGGCCTTCTGTTTTGAAACTGTAAAGAAATACGATTTAAAGTTATAATGATGAAACTTCAAAATGTTCTTTCGTTTGAAATTTTTCTCTTGATGCGATCTGAGTTTCAAGTGGTTTGTTAGATTTTACTTCAACATTTGTGATTGTAGTCGGTATTCAAGATAACTCTCAATTTTAACAATTTTAGGATGAAAATAATATACTTATACCAATTATAATAATCTTTCTCTTGACTAACTGACATTATTATAGACAACGCACAACCTAAAGAGTATTTCCAGTAGGTATATATAAGGGGTATATAATTTTGGAAATTCAACCCCAAAAGGAGTATAGCGGGGGTTAATGTTAATTAATTACACACAGGAAAATTAGCTTACTCTAGTTTATATACATTTTTTTTTTAATTCAGTTTTGGTTTAATGAACCAAATCACAGAGAATACTTGGAAAAGCCTTACAGCTAAGTGAATTTAGTTGCCAGATAATATTAATTGGCATGTACATAAATGAAAATAGTAGTAGAAAAGAAATAAACACAAAAACGATTACTCCAAGTGTTGTGAAAAGTTACACTGCATCAATAATTTCTAATTGATTTTACCCCATCTACTGAAAAATGTTGGCAAATTCGCAAATAAATAATGGATATTAATCAGAAAAAGTTCAAAAAAGCGCTGTCAAACGCTGGCCACCTATTAAACTCAAGTTCTTTTAGCTTTCTGGCAGAATAATTGAGTATTTAAGAAAAGGTTAAGCGACCAGACAAGTGGCCGGTGGCTAAGGGTCATATTAGTTTTACTCTCAAGGTTGAATAGTCCTACAAAACTTGTAATTCAGCATTATTGAACTGGTCTATAAAATTGATTGATCACAGGTTTGAATTCAGTCGTAGCGTTCTCAATCGGTGAAGAAACACATCGTGAGGAAACCAGCAGGTTGGCACCAGCATCGTATTTTGCATTCGGCCGCGGTAAACCACAACCATGTCAAAAGTGTCAAGTGGGCTATTTATATCCGGTAATACCTTCAGTGTATATAAATGACTTAGGTACTAACTTTTATCTTAATACATGCTTTTTTATGGACAATTACTCAAAATCATTAGCCCCAAACAAAGCATAGCTTTTACTATAGGAACCAGGTAACTCATAGAATACTAATATACGTTTTTTTTTGCAAATACATACATATAAGACACCCAGACAGAGAATAAACATCTGCATGTCTTTCATCACACAAATATTTGTCCTCGGTGGGAATCGATATCACACAGCCTACAGAAATGGATCCTGGGTAGTGCTTCGTAGAGCACGTAGTACCTGACGTGCGTGACCTACAAAGGAATGTTTTACTATAGGTGATGGTTACCATTAACATCATGTGTGTCACATGCTTGTTACACACAGCAGCAGCAGCAGTAGTAGTTGTTGTAGCAGTAGTAGTAAAAGAACACTATAAATGGCTGAACGAATTCAAATTAAGCAGTTTTAGTTATAGTAGATACTGGAAGTTACAGAACCCATTCATGTCACTTTTCTGGCTGTTTGCTCGCTCTGACCGTTTTGTGGCACCACTTAAAAACAATGGTATAAACACTCCCAAAGCGGCTGGTTTTTTTGAAGACATTGGGTGGTTAGACTATCTAGTAATCAACACCAGTGGCTTAATTGCGGTAACTAATCCACTCAACAAGAACCCTTCAAAGTTTTTGAAAGTAGTCTGTACTGTTTATGGTCTGGATATCAAAGACTTTTATTTACTTTCTAACACGCCACTTGAGCTAAGCCAAAGCTTTCTTCGTAAATCGAGCAAACACTAGCCTTAATGAGTTACCTGTGTTTCCGTCATTAAGTGAAGAACTAAAACTAAGTCCCACGCGGTGTAATTGCTCAACTCCAGGGGACCGGGGAGTTGGGGTGAGGCAAGTACTAATTAGAAAGGAACCAGTAACTTACAATAATACTGTTGAAAATTAAAAACAGCGCCATCTAGCTTCAAGCGTTTTAATTTTTTAGTCATGTATCTATTATGTTTCTAATAGTACTTTCCTGATACTGTTTAATTATTATTTGATTTAATTTTTATTTGAAGTGTTCGCATAAGTAATTAGTGTAATTGGCTCTCTAGTCCGTATAGTGGTTTTCTAGTGCGCTTGTAATAGATAATGGTACGGAACCCTTCGTGCGCGAGCCGGTTTTATTATTTATTAATTAATTAAATAAGTCTAATTACTTACTTAAAAACATGCGGTACGTGAAAATTAAGATACATCTTCATTTTATAAAATTGCTTGCAAATTATTAATAAAGGTTGAATTACTAGTTCACTCTCGCATAGCACCGATACAGGTAGTTTTTCTGTGGCACTGGGAAGATCTTTAATTACTCGTACAATTAAACAATACCACGCTTTATGAAAGGTTTATTGTTAGTAGGACATTGTAATTGGGATTTTATATGGCTCAGTCAAAAGCCACTTTGACAACCTCTGTGGAGCATATATTGACAAACGGTAGAAATCAAACTATCTCCTATAATAAAATATTATCTTGAAGCTAACATTAGAAACATGCCCTACAATGCCCTGATACAGTTATTTAGCCTTTTGTGTCAGTAATTTCTCTTGCACCTACATCTTCCGGAACCGGAACACGCTGCGCTGCTTGGCGACTGCAATAGGCATAATGGTTGTACTTACTCTTAGTAAAGGGTTGGGTGCCTTCTACTACTACTAAAAACGAACCATCAACATAGTATATACTCTTTTATATAAATTAATATGTAACACATCACTTACAAGCTAATTAAAGCCTTACTTACGTATAAAAGAGCGAGTTAGTAGGATGTATCTATGCATTATAAATACAATTCTCACAACTTAGGAATAACAAATACTCTCACCACTACCATAAAGGTTGTGTAATCACAGGCACGTCCAAACATTTTAAGATTTATTTTTTGTACCACTTACCTACACCGATGTAATAACCATCTCAAGGCATTGCCTCGCAGGTCACACACGTTATGATCGTGCCCTACGATGCACTACGTCTATTAGCCTAAGACACAGAGATGTTACTTATGGTGTTAACCCACAATTTATAACAGTATTCAATTATCGAATGGCTGCAAGCTCATCGCTACCGTACAGATTGAAGGGGATAATATCTACCGTACATGAGAATTACAATCGTGATTCAATTCCATTAAATATTCAGAACTATGCTGAATTAAGGCACTTCGTTCACTAAAGGAATTAAATCACAAATCTCTACAAGCAGGAATTCCGTTTAAATCCGACGAAGCTTTGTTAGAACTGGCAAGATTTTAGAATGACCACATTCTTGTTATCTACTGAGTTGTACTGTGGTTCTACGAACTTACAGGTTTAATTAGAGCGAGGTGCAGTCCAGGATTTATTAGTTTGTTGTTTGGAGTCATCATCATCAATAGCCTGTAGAAGTCCACTGCTGGACATAATATGCTTCCCTAGGAAGAACGGTTTTGGATTCAACGACTTACCGCATCAGTCCATTGGGTTTTTTTTTTCGCTATAGGTAAACGTAGGGCGTCCAACGCTTTGTCCTCTGGTTCGCTGTCGCCATTCGAGAACTTTTAATCCCCAGCTTTTGTCGGTTCTACGGCTATATGGTTTCGAGGTAAAACGCTACAAATATTTATCATATAGTTATAATTATGCATGTGTACTTTGTTCGACGGTAACGTTTAGCCATAAGTGATGGTCCTAAGAGACAAACCAGAAGTACTGAACACCGACACTGTGATCAAAAATTCTTTAAGTTAGAATCGCCGGGGGCCCCGTAGTAGGGCCGCGGTATAAAATGTAATATGGAGGCGCCGGTCAGCTTTGTACTTAAATTTGATGTTTGCAGACGCTCCTTTGACGAAATAAAACGGATTCGAAGCTCACAGACCTTTGAGGAACATTTATTGCGAAGTTATTAAGTTGAACGATCAACAGCGGCTATTTGACTTGCATCTGCTTTACTCAAATACCTGTTTTTAACTGTTGTATTACTCTCATACACAAGCTCAAAGTCGCATGAAGGGTACGGAGAGAGTTATTACGAGAGTTTCACTGCAAGATAGAATTAAAAATGAAGAAATCCGTAGAAGAACCAAGGTCACTGACAGCTCTCAGAATCAGCAAGTTAAGGTGGCAATGGGCAGGCCATATATATCTCGTAGAAGCGACCACCGCTGGGAAAGGTTTTCGAATGGCAACCACGAACCAGAACAAAGCAACACTGCTTTGCGGCAGGAACAGGCATGGCGCTAGTACTTTCCTCGATAAATCCTTCAAAACAAGCCCTACTATTACTAATTGTGTTTTTTTGCTATAATTACTTACGCTAATATGAACTGAAACGCAAGTGTACCCGAGTGCAAGCTTTTATACATATCACTTGCAAATATTTCCAGTTTACAAATTTAGTTCACATTCAATTAGTTGTGCCCCCCGGGGAGGGAAATAATTGTTTTAGACAAACTTTATAATTTAAACCAAATCTATTATAAGCTTTGTAAATACTGGTGCTGAAGTTTAACATTATTTTAATCCGAAATGAAATAATGTTTTTGGCAGCGATAAATAAGTTTATACAATTTATTCTGGTGATTTTAATTATTTTATTATATTACTTACTTTTGATGATCGTTGTGTTTAGGCGGGAATGTCCGCCTGCGACGCAGGAGGTTGCGGGTTTGATTCCCACCTTGAGAAAAAAAATTGTACGATCTGTTAATATTTATTCCGGGTGTTTGGGTATTTTCTATGTATTATAAAAATATATACGTATGTAATGTATTGTATTAAGTATATCAATCATCTAGTACCTATAACACAAGCTCTGCTTAGCTTGCGCCTAGATGGTGCTGTGTGGATTGTCCAGCATTATTATTATTGTTATTATATAACGTCAAAAAAAATCACGCTTGTTGTATGGGAGCCCCCTTATATATTTATTTTACTCTGTTTTTTAGTAATTCGTGAAAATTTCAACTCTAACTATCACGGTTCATGAGATGCAGCCTGCTGACAGACGGTCAGACAGCGGAGTCTTAGTAATAGGGTCCTATTTTACCTTTTGGTTACGGAATCCTTAAAAAAAAGGTCTTGTTAAAATTGTTGCCAAATACCGCTCGCAACCACAAATTCCAAAATTTCCAAATTACTCCAGCTAACTACATAATATTAGGCACACATTATCGGAAACCGCGTAAACTGACATTCTCTACAAAACCAATAACATCCGGCCGTAACCCACCTCTACGATAACAAATCATTTTATCATTAAAACGACGGCCGCTGGTTACAAAATGGCGCTCGACAATATTGTGTCGCATAACATCAACGACATTAGCTATTTGGTGTTCAAATGAATATGTTTTGACGCTAGGGATGTGCCTACAGACAACATTAGATTAAGGCCGAATTCGGTCAAATAGTATCAAGTAATAACCAACCTACTCAAGGTTTTTCGAGGATGTCTAAGGTGATAGTCAGAGATACGTCTAGATAGTAAATACGGTGCATGTACATACTTACATTGTACATTAGTCCAAACGTCACAAATTGCAAGCTCACCGCTGAAAATAGAATATACTAACACAATGTTTTCCTTCGCCGCTTGAGAGCACTGGCGTTGCGTACATACATTTTTCGGTGAAAAAATCCATTGGTACACGACCGTATTCGAACCCACGACCTTAGGATCAGAAGGAAGGGCCACTCCCACTAGACCACCAGTGCTCTTCTAATGTAATGTATCTTTACCTACTTACCAGTAAAGCTTGTGTTGCTTGGAGTCAAATAACTCTGTGTCTCAGCTGTATGTAGCATTGAAAAAAGCGTGCAATGCTGCGCTAATTTTAAAACAAAGTCTATTCGAGCATTGGATCTAGGCATAATCCATCAGCGCCTTTTTCGAGGTAGCTTGATACATATTGAGCGTCCAGTAATTTTCGGCTCAATCATCGATATAACTTCATTTTCGGCCAAACGTCTTCCCATCCCTAGAGATAGTCAATTAGTTTATGTAAATGTGTTTGTTCGACGCAGCGACACAGCACTCGCTCTGTGTCATAACGAACAGTCGAAGCAACGAATTGATTAAAATGGCCAATTTTAATTTACTACCTCATTTCAATGAGTCGAATACATAAAGTATTGGAATGGACATCCATAATAAAGAACATTTTAACGTAAATCAATGCATTTCAGCTACGTTTTCAGTGTATCAGATAAATAATTTTAGTTGTAGAAAAGCTTTTTGTGAACGGGATCATCCGGGGAAGTTACCGCCAATCTATATGAATTATAAGAATATTTGATTGACTGACTGTGACTGACTGATTGACTGACTGACTGTGATATAAACAACGCACAATCTAAGCCACTGTTTGTAGAGACTTGAAGTTCTCAGAGTATATTTGTCTTGGTGCGTAGATGTGTAGTAAAAAAGGAATTCCCGAAATTTAACCTCTAAACTTTTACAGTGGGGGTTGACGTTTGTATGAAAATAGCTAGAAGTCGCGCGCGTTTCGGTAGTATTATATATTCCTGAGGTGTCGAAAAATAACTAAATTTTATATCTCATTATAGTGACAGAGTATTTACCTTAGCCTTTTTAGAACACTTTGCAGAAATTCCACAAAAACCTCGGGTTGTTCTAAAACTCAAGCTCCCAAACTTTTATAAGCTAAACATAATGCAACATTTTTAATTAAAAACGAAACTATTTTCAACTTTCTCGCAATATTTTTAAGGCTTTAAAATTTTACATTTTATTTTAGTTTGGAAAAAAATCCGGTTTTAATGAATAAAATGTGCTAAGATTCTTTGTTATTTGGTTTGACCCCTCGTTATGCAAAAATGACCTTTATTACATTGTTCGTAAAACAGCTCTGTCCTACCACAAAAGTCTGGTAAATAATAAATAGTGTTTACTCTTTTGCCATCTTTCACCTATAAATAATGATTCAATTACTAGGTCATGTATTTTTTTATAAATATTACCATGGTTCCTATTATTATTTCAGTGGTACCAACTAATAAAAAGTATCTTATGATATTGCAAGTCACAAACTATTTACATTTAAAGTTTTACCCAAATTCACTGCACAGATAAAATACAGTTACAAGTTACAAATATTAGTGTTTATAATAAAAACTCTACTACTACTACTAAAATATAATATGCTAGAAAAACGCACGCGACTTCACCCGCGTGAATTTTTACACAAATTTCAATCCCCGTTGTACCCGTAGAGGGGTAAAATTTTGGGATTTCCTTTCTTAGTACATCTCTACCCATGACGATGAACATACCCTGAAAATGTCAAGTCTCTACGAGCAGTAATTTTATCTTGCTTGTCCATTTTATTTAAAGTCCTTCTCAACAGCCGACCCCTGCAAGGTACACACAATACACACAAAAGTAAAGTGTTACTTGAAATAGAATCACATGGGATCGGGTCAGCGATATCCCACTTCTGACGTAGATTGGAAAATGCTCTGACCGTAAATCCAACTCTTCACGTTACAGCGACCGTCATTTAACGGCCTGTATTCCCAGAAGGCCGCGCTTTTGTGATTTTTAAAATTCTCGTTCTCGTTGTTACTTAGTGTTATAATTTTACTTATTTATTGACATTTATTCACACAGCTCCCTCTAGCTCTAGCCTCTAGCTCTAACTATTATTATTATTATTATTATTTAGGTTCATCACAAACGTTTGTTCTCGGTCGGGATCGAACCCACAACTTACAGCGCAACCTACGGCTTATACAGCCATCACATTATTATGATTTTTTTTTACAATAAAACTTTGTTTGGTTCAATTTGGAAGGAACTTTTTTAACAAGGAGATTGCATTTGCTGAGGTCAGGGTCAATTTTACAAATAAATAATTAACTAGTGGTTTTTCTTCCAGAAACGGAATATCTTCGCCTCATGAAAATCAAAAGATTAACTTAAAATTGGTCTCATAACAATGGTGAAGACTTGGTAAGGATCTTGGTGTAGCGAGCAGAACCTCCTCAACATACAGTGGATTGCTCACGTGAAGTCTACTGCTCGCAGAAGTACTATTTTTTTTGTATAGTTCCATGGCCAGCGGCAGAGGGCGCTGTAGAGGAAGTTCCGAACAATATCGTACTCGCATTCTAACCGCAAACGTAATATGTGGTAAACCACAGTGTATATTTAACAGTAACACTTGTGCACGCTAAATATTTAAACATAATTATCAATATTGAAAAAAATTTTCTATTGAAAACATAAAATTTGTACTAATACCAGCGCTTACGTATGGACAAAGGATAAAGAAATATCATAAAAAAGTAGAGAATATTAAATTTAAATTCATCTTTTGTCTCTCTTGGAACTATCTCACCGTGGCAGATACCTCTCGTCTTTTTACAAATAAAATAACTGCTAATACAAGTATTTACAACAGGTATGCAGAAATACATACATATAAAACAGTCGAGTTTAATTATAATGTTGTGTGTTCTTGTGGCCAATAGATGATTGTCTATCTATGTCTATAAAAACCGTTGTAAATGATCTAATTATACATAACAACGCATAAGTTATTTTAGGTCATTGTAGGCCATTAGGAGTAGCAACGTATCCATAAATAGGAAAAAACAAATGGCCTACTTGATGTTATGTAATCATTACCTTCGAAGCATCGCCTCGCAGGTCACGCTGGTTAAGAATGTGCCCTACGATGCAATGCCATGCGTCCATCAACCTGAGGTATACAGGTGCCTGTAACTTCACCGGCACACATACCTTTCTAACCAGAATTACTCAAAAAGTCAAAAAGTCAAATTTATTCAGTAATATCCGCAGGGATCATCTTGAAATATAAATATCTTGAATACTCTGTGCTACTTGGTGGCAAGAATAGGTTTGGTGTTAGTACTTCCCCGGACGAGCCCTTCACTAGAACTCTACTACTACTGAGTACTAAAATACCAGTTTTAGAATTCGTTTGGGTCCTGAAGCATGGAACAAAGAGATTTACTACTGTTTAAGCTCAACTGTGTCAGGAGCACAGCTGCATCGAACAAAACTCTGAGTAAGTTGGAGCAAACTTCAGTTTGTCCGTTTTTTGTGCGTTTCTGCTGCGGGGCCGGCGCGGTCGCTCGGCGGCTCACTTGTATTTGTTGAAAGTTTTGAAAAAAATACAATGTTGGATGTTCTCACCCAACTGTGCCATGTCTTTTACAAAACACGCACTAGCAAAATCATGTTTTTAAAAAAAAAATTATGGGCGCTATGTCAAAAAAAATTTAGATAAATCTTGAAGTATGTATTTTTCGTGACCGACAAGTTATTTTTAGGGTTCCGTACCCAAAAGGTAACACGGGACCCTATTACTAAGACTCCGCTGTTTGTCCGTCTGTCCGTCTGTCACCAGGCTGTATCTCATGAACCGTGATAGTTAAGAGAGTTAACAGATGATATATTTCTGTTACCGCTATAACAACAAATACTAAAAAACATAATAAAATAAATATTTAAGAAGGCTCTCGTACGGTAAACGTAATTTGTTTGCCGTTTTTACTATAGATAATGGTACGGAACCCTTTGTGCGTGAGTCTGACTCGCACTTGGCCGGTTTTTATCTTCTTTCGCCTCTTTATAAACAATTCTGTGTTGAACATAGATGTTTGTTCTTTGTTTGGTTGTTATATTGTATTCTAAGTATGACAAAAAAACGTATCTAAGTATTATATCAGCCGTCTGGTTCTCATTGTACAAGCTATGTTTAGATACAGGCTAGATTATGTTGTGTAAAAATGTCTACAAATATTTTTATTTTTTGTTTCAAAAAGAACCAACTTTATTATAGCTTATTAAGTTGTAGTAAATTGAACATTCAAGGAAATTGTATTTATTGAATGTAGAGACGTGACCTAAAACTTTGTTATTTTGACATTTACGAGACAGAAACTTAAACTGAGGGCCCAAGTTCAATTCCCGCGTCAGCACAAATATTTGATCAGCAAAATGTGAATTGGAATCGTGCGGGACCCGCGGGTCACTTTATATTACTTTGCGAATTGAACTAAAGAATGATGTGATTGGGTTTTTAAGGCTTTTTTTGCGACTTTTACTTTAACGAAGTTTTTTCAATGAATTCTTGAAATTCAACTCCTTAGCAGGTACCACAAGGGTTTAAGTTAGTATAAAAATAACTCGTAATAAACATAGACAACTCATTTAAATGTATTTTATTCGAACATTATAGCTATTGTTCGTAGTAGTCCCGTAGTACCACCGTAGCACTTTCGTAGCTATCTTGTAGCACCTTCGTAGCAATTTACAGGTTTCCTTTGAAGTAGTGTCGGGGGTCTCTATTGCATCTGCTCTATCTTTTTTCAAACAAAAAAGTGTCAAAGAAGAAACAATTTCGCCAACAGATTCTTTTGAAATTATGTTACCTTTCAACAGCAAATTTTAAGTGAAAAACCAGTGTTGCTTGAAGCTCTTTTCGACTATGCTTTTTTTTATTGGCAAGTACACTTGTTACTGGACTAAAAAATTGTTACTTTACTTTTTGAGCTTGAAGAAACCTAAATACAACGTAATTATCGACACAAAAGCTTTTAAATATCAAAATATTGCTTAACAGAGTAGATGAATATCTCCATTTCAGATTCAGACGTTTAGAACAAAACTGAAAAGAATAACTTTCGACTTTCAGTATTTTGAAGTCGATAAATTTATTTATTCGTATATTTTTAATGATTAAATAGTCAATTTTGCTGCTTAGTACTCGCAGTACCACTAAACTACTAGCCTAGTCTAAACGAGCCTTTAGAATGTTGACCTCACAGCGCTGAGATTAAAAATAGCTGTAAAGAGGTAAAAACTCGGTCGGGATTGAATTGTCTCACCCCCTGTGGGGGTTGCAGGGAGGTCACATTTACAGCAATAAGTGATAAAAGACACGTACTACATGAAAAAGTGTAATATGCAGTTCATAATTATTTTCTATTTTTTCTGCATTTTTATAATGAAAACCTTATTATTATTATATTAAGCCATAGTGAAATAATGAATAATGTATATTTGAAAAAAAAAATGAATAACTTTTTAGAGGAGAAAGAGAGAGAAATGAATTTCCAAAATTAAAGCCGAAATGAACATCATTAAAATTTCTACACAACAATTTAGCCCCAAGCTAAGCTTAGCTTGTACGTAATATGGAAATCAGATGACTGATAGACTAAACATATACTTTTATTTGTAAATACATAGGTACTTAGAATACAACATAACATCCAGACAGAGAAAAAACATCTACGTTAATCACACAAAATAAATGTTTGCTCTAAGCTCTGCTTAGCTTGAGGCTAGATGATGCTGTGTGGATTGTCCAGGATTATTACTTTATTTAGTTATCTACAGACC
Source organism: Electrophaes corylata (assembly GCA_947095575.1). Taxonomy (NCBI): domain Eukaryota; kingdom Metazoa; phylum Arthropoda; class Insecta; order Lepidoptera; family Geometridae; genus Electrophaes; species Electrophaes corylata. Next base: position 9,810,023 of record OX352720.1, read on the forward strand.
GTTGTAAGCGATCTAGAGATAGCTCAACTGATCCAAAACAGTACTAATCGGAAGTGTCTTTAAAACACTGGATACAATAAGTTGTAAAATGCGCGATAATATCTATCGGCCGTGTGAATGTACCTCGAGTGGCACAATGCTTTGATTAATGATTCGATCGCATCTAGAGCATAGACTTCATAATTTGCGGAGGTGAAAAGCATTATATATAATCGTAGTCGGGTAACCTTTACAATCTGTGGAGCGTTTCACACGAAACAATGACTTGCCAGTACATTTTTATTTATTAATTATTTTACCTAATCTATACAAATTTGAATAGATTAAGTAAAATAATTCCGAAATTAAAATTCTATAAGTTTCATCAACAACGGCCTGAAGAAGTTCGTTGTTGGATATAGGTGTTACCGTTTTTTATCCACCAACGTATGAAATAAAAACAATGAGACTAGATACAGATTTTACAGGTGTCATTTAAAATAATACGACTAAGATAGTTAAAACCTAATTAAAACCTATTCCTAAAACAAATACCGTCCGTATCGTAAATCAAACCTACCTATTTACCTAATGCTATTATGTAAACTAAGCAGGATGCATGTACTCACCTTAAAGCTACTTATAGACATAAGCTATATCAAACGTATGTACATGTTGGCAAATAAATTAAATGAAATTTAGAAAACCAATGTACTGGAGCTATCAGTTGTTAAAGATTCAATGATTTCGTAGCTCAAATGACACTGGGAGATCACTGCATCATGAGATAGCAAGATCTCAGTTCAGGGAAACTTATGATAGTTATTCCAATATTAGAAGGACTCTGGGGGGTGCGTACAACCACTATACCTATTCCTGCCGCCAAGCAGCGCAGCGTGTCATACAGACACACAGCGGAGTCTTAGTAATATGGGCCCGTTTTACTCTTAAAGTACGGAACCCTTAAAGGGTAAAAAACAGTAAAGACTCAAAATAATGACATTTACTTTCTGTCATAAGTTTAAAAATGGCGTTACCCTTACAGAAAGCTTCAGTAATGTTTCAGCAAGTTGCAACCGCACAATGGCTTATTGTTTAATAATGTGCGCGTCACCGCGCGACCGAGCGACCGAGCGACCGAGACATACTCACGGAGATGTATCACGCAGTTTACATAACTGTGTTATAAGGATCTTTTTTATTGTATTCTTTCAGGTCTATGAACAAAATTTGTTTTGCTGCTCGTGTTTGGTTAGGGATATTTAGAGACATTTATTACGAAATAACAATATGTAAAAAAAACTTTTGCGATCAGAACACATATTGAACACATAAAAATATATTAGGTACATAAACACTTTTTTACATGCAATAGTCGTGATCTCAAATTTAATGCACCGTCTGCCGGCGAGACTGGTGCATTGAATTTGAGATCTATCGTCAATAAGAAGCGGTGGCAGTTTCAACAGCTTAAGGGTACTCAATACTCAATAAATTTTATTGTCTTCACATTGATAGAATAGTGGTTACATAGTACAATAGAGCCACAATGTGTGCCCACTAGGGCGTTACAATATTGATCTACAGTAGATGACTACCACTAAGACTTGGTTTTTAGGAAAAAACACTCGCAAAATATAACCATTGCGGATTCTAAATACTTTTTGAAGAGACACATTTCTTGAAGTCATATTTTCATATTTTAGCTATCATAGAAATTTACTTAAAAAACACCGAATTAAGGAACTTTTTATAAAGAAAAAAATTACACAGATAATTTGAAGGCAACGGGCAAATTTTGGTCCGTATGTCGCCGCCCGAACAAAGCGGCCCAATGTTTTGTGCGGTGCTGACTCGTCACTATCGCATATAAAACGTTTTCTTTAGAAAATTAATTAAAATTTTAATAACCTGGTCTTGCTGAAATTCAGGGGTTAGATAGATTTTAACAAAAGCTCTAAGTAACTCCGGCTTCACTTTAAGTAACACTTGACAAGGCGGCGGCAAGCATAGTTTGCAATCACACTGTTTTTTTGAAGTTTGAACGTTTTTGATCAAAATCGTTTGCTATGCTTGTTTACTAGCATTTGTAGTAAACCTAACGTCTGTTCCAAAACACACCAAACGTGTGTTTTGGAACTGTCATTCAGTATAAGCGCAGTAAAATCTTTGGATCTTGCAGCTAAAGCAAATAAGTACTATTACTATGACTGTTTTAATTTTTTGTGCCTTAATTGCAGAATCTAGTGAGCCATTATTTTTACAATAAATAAAGATATTTCTATGGAAACTAGATAGTTGATAGAATAATTATGTAATTTTTTATTGTATATAACATACTTAAAACACATATAAGACTGACCTTAATACACACATCTGTATTCATCACACAAATGTTTGTTCTCGGTGGGGATCGAACTTACAACCTACAGCACAGAAAGCAGAGCTACTACTAACTAAGTTGTGAGGCCAGTCAGCAAATAATCATTGATGTATGATTTATGAACAAAAATCATGCAAAAAAAACTAACATTAAAATGATTCTGTTTCTGCATTGAGTTACAAAAGAATCCGAAGATGTAATAAAAACAGGGAGTGTCTAACAATTTGTCAGTTTATATAAACCCGTGTAACAAGCCTCCACTATCCTGTCCTGTCCCCCGTGATCAATCGTCCCGCGGGAATATACTTGGAGACGTGGCAGGGAACCCTAGAGCAGCGATATCTATCCGTATTTGCGGATTATTGTAGTTACGGATAGTGAGAACTTTGTCCCGAGTATCGTTTATTGTCTCAGGTGAGGTTCGAGACGTGACTGAAAGCAGTAAGAAGCTATCTGTATTTACGGATAAGAAAAAGTAAACGACCGGAGATTTAACACAACGCCATCTAGTGACAAGCTAAGTCACTATTGTCAGTCGTAACTTTTTTGTAAATATACCTGTAGTGTATTGTTTATTTACTAATCCAATTATAATAATCTTTGCTTTGATTGATTGACATATAGACAACGCACAGCCTAAACCACTGGTCACAGAAAATTTTCAGGGTATATTTGTATTGGTGCGGTGAAGTATACTAAGAAAGGAATTCCCAAAATTCAACCCCTACGTGAGTTTGGCGAGGGCTGAAGTTTGTATAAAAATAAGTTTTTGCTAATTTATTATAAAAATACCAGTAACTTTTTAATGATTTAAATGCTAAGTCATCTTAAACAGAAAAGCCATCTAACATAATTATTATGTTCATCTCAAACATGTATTTTGTCTTAAAGTAAGTCGAACTTACAACTTCAGACGACAGAGATCTACCAACTGGGGTGTGTGTGTGTGTATAGTTGCTAGTTTTATAATATAAAAAGTACTGAAACAGGTAAAAGAAGATGGAAGATGGAACTTAATCCTAAATACGGGAATAGGTCACGCTCGTTGGGAACGTGCTCTATGATGCACTCCTTGGCGTCTATCAACCTAAGGTATATATATGTTAAGCCTCATGTGCTTGTAATTTTACTTAAAAAATATAATTTAAAAATAAAAACACAACTTAAACGAAAAACACTCCTTTAGGTATTCAATAAATCACATCCTTTCAAATAATATCAGGTAACAATAAATTTAAAAGTAATTAATGAGTGTATCCGAACATTTTATGTTATTTATCCGAACGGTGAACCCGTAACGATGCACGCCGCGTCCCTAATCCCTGAACGAGTGCACAGTGCTCCACAAACAGTTAGTATACTTCACCTTTAACTATTTACTAAATATATACCCGAGACAACCTTGAAAAATCTCGAGTAGGTACCTGGTACTAAGAGATCGGAAGGAATATCTCGAGTAGGTACCTGGCACTAAGAGATCGGAAGGAATATCTCGAGTAGGTACCTGGTACTAAGAGATCGGAAGGAATATCTCGAGTAGGTACCTGGCACTAAGAGATCGGAAGGAATATCTCGAGTAGGTACCTGGCACTAAGAGATCGGAAGGAATATCTCGAGTAGGTACCTGGCACTAAGAGATCGGAAGGAATATCTCGAGTAGGTACCTGGCACTAAGAGATCGGAAGGAATATCTCGAGTAGGTACCTGGCACTAAGAGATCGGAAGGAATATCTCGAGTAGGTACCTGGCACTAAGAGATCGGAAGGAATATCTTGAGTAGGTACCTGGCACTAAGAGATCGGAAGGAATATCTCGAGTAGGTACCTGGCACTAAGAGATCGGAAGAAATATCTCGAGTAGGTAACTGGCACTAAGAGATCGGAAGGAATATCTCGAGTAGGTACCTGGCACTAAGAGATCGGAAGGAATATCTCGAGTAGGTACCTGGCACTAAGAGATCGGAAGGAATATCTCGAGTAGGTACCTGGTACTAAGAGATCGGAAGGAATATCTCGAGTAGGTACCTGGTGCTAAGAGATCGGAAGGAATATCTACCGTGCTTGGGGATTCAAGTCGTGACGCTATTTATTTTTATTTATATACCAATGATAAAAATCTTTGTCCTGATTGACTGACATAATAACATAGATAACGCACAGCCTAACCCACTGATAGTAGTAGACTTAAAACTAGTAAACATGTTGTTTTTCTGTCTACCTACAGCGTGCGTATACATGCGTTTGGGGGATGGCTTAGCGAAAAGTTTGATTTAAAAAGAAACTTTAAATATTTTTTAATTATAAAAGATCTGATGTTATACTAAGAAATAGTGAACTAGCTGTTTAAAAGTCTATTCGTTACCTGTAGGTACAGATACCGACAAAAAGTTTGATTCGACGCGAGAATGTAGAATCGTGTAGATACTTATTTGTAGCCATTGAAGTAACTGAATTTATCACTCTTACCTACTTGATTTAAGGTTCATAGCCGTTCATTAGATACAATTCTTTAGTAACCTCTAAAACTTTACGTTTTACTTGTATTTTGTTCCAAAGTAAACGAAATAGACTGCTGTATTCCCCAGGCTGTAGTAGTAGTTCATCCCAGACCTGAGATTTCACAAGGATCGTGATCTATCTTATAACCAGTCTTACTTGAACTACACAGTCATTGAAACTCTTTTAAATTGAGACCAAATAGGAGATTACCGTATATTGGACTTCAAAGTTTTATTATTTTTGTTTTATGATGTTGAGTGCTTAATCAGATGTACGTTGAAACATTTACTTTAATATATTTATTTATAGATATAGTAGTCATTTATATGAAAAGCTGCAAAACCAACCAACGCGAAATATACAAATGCCACACTGAATGCAGTTTTACACAAAAATAAAGTTTACTGTAAAAGTTTACAATCGAAAATGAAATTGTGCCGCCTGAAGCCGGCTCAGGGTTTACGATTAGTGCGCTAGAGGGGGTACAGGGGGTACTGCGGGAGGGGGGGGGGGGGGTATGTGTCGTTTAGTTTTTCAATTTCACGATTCGTTGCCGCATGTAGGTACACTGTACATTATATTATACAGAGTGTAAAACACTACTTTTGAAAACCAGAAAATCGTAAAAAAACCAAAGGACATAGCTCGTCGAAGAAGCAAGTTTAAGTGGCTTTAGGCAGGCTAATAGTTCATGGAACTAATCTATACCAATTATAAGAATCTTTGTCTTGACTGACTGACTGACTGGGATATAGACAACGCACAGCCTAAATCACAGGCTGTAGAAACTTAAAATTCAGAGTATATTCGTCTTGGTGCGTAAAGGTGTATTAAGAAAGGAGTTCCCGAAATTCAACCTCTAAACGTGTACAACGGGGGTTGAAGTTTGTATGAAAATAGCTTCACGCGGGCGAAACCGCGCGCGTTACACTAGTAAATAACACAGAACGAAGGTTCTCAAATGGTGACCATGAGCTGACAGACAATATAACCTGATGGATCGAGGACGGTTGTCCCAAATTTTTTTTTACTTGAAAACTTCTACTTAAGGTTAAACAAGTCGGTACGTTGTCCATACAAACGCTGTAAGTGTTTAATGTCTACTATTTATTAACGTGCGTCCGAAGTTAAGTTTGATACTGAATTATCTTGCCGTTATCTATGTACGTTACCCTATATGCTACAGCAAAATCAGATTACCTTGAAAGTTACAAGCGTCGAAAGATTTAGTACTAATTCTTGTAACGCTTGTAACTTTCAAGGTAATCTGATTTTACTGTAGATATAGGGTAACGTACCTAGATAACGGCAAGATAATTCAATATCAAACTTAACTTCAGACGCATGTTAATAAATAGTAGACATTAAACACTTACAGCGTTTGTATGGACAACGTACCGACTTGTTTAGCCTTAAGTCCACCATTAGCCTTAAAAGTCTGCTGCTGGACTTTTAAGGCTAATGGTGTGAGTTAAACTTTCTACATTTGCAAATAGTTCAACGTTTTGTAAATTATAAGAGTCTTTGTCCTGACTAACTGACATTAGAAATAACGCACAGCCTGAACTACTGGTTATGAAGAACGCTAAACAACGTCAATAATAATACAAAAAACCTTGATTTGTTTTTAGAATTTTCAGAAAATACCAACCTTTAGGTATTAATTATTCAATTTCACGAGGAGCACTTTTTAGAATATTTATATTTTCTTTTTTATGCGAGTTCTTGATGGAACAAGTAGATGGCCCTCCCGATGTTAAGTTGTTACCGTCACCTACAACACTATTCGGCGTCCATCAACCTGAGGCATACTAATGTTAAGCCTCGCGTGCCTGTCATTAATTCGCTTGGTGCTTTTTGTAGTTTTATCCGCATTTTTGGGGCCTCATGTTATAAAATTTTAGGGAATTACTTTTTACACCCTAACGCTATACATCGTGTTACTTCAGTTTACTGAAATATGAAATTACTTGTCATTTATTCATGAATATGGAAAATATGGTGAAGAATCTTGCCGTTCCATTACGTTTTTTCTGCGAAAAATCTAAATAAGATTTTTCATTTGTAGGCACACCAGTGTATTTACCTAAAGGGTAACGTTGAACTCAATAGTTTGTTTACCTAATTATCTGTACCGTAGCTTAATTCAAACACGACCAAACAGACCCAACCAATAAATACAAAGGCATCTTTGTACAAATCCGGAATCCAGTTACTTAGTACAAAAGAATGGAAAATAGTGGTTGTTATCAAGCACGATAGCAATGGATTTTTTTTGCGTCCTTTTTGATAATTTGCAACCGGCGTGACAGCAGAGAAAAGTCTATGTATCCGTACACAAGTAAGTAGCTACAAGTTTATCAAGGAGAATAAAAAATGTTGTACATTCGAAGGCTGGTATCGGCAGGCAAGGAAGGCTCGATAAGATAGCAGGAAGCAGTGGCGTTGTTTTGCTCGTAAAATATTCTGTTTTGGAAGACAATTTGTGTTATCAGAAGGAATACCGTTCGGTTTGCGTGCCTCCGCTGTGCCTAGGAGTATTACAACAACGGAGTTAGCATTACTAGGAAGCCACCCTGAACCTCGACTTTAATCGTGCCTGGAGCACGATAGATAAGATCTCTTAGTACCAAGTACTTGAGATTTTTGAGGTAAAGGTCTTTGTAGGTCATACATCTGACTACCTTGTTAGACATCGTCGATGGATATTTATCGGGATATCTACAGTGCTTTATATTTAAGTTGTGATGCATTTTTTTTCTTCTAGGCTCCTGAACTGGTTTAATAAAAAATTGTGCATCAGATAGTCTTGTGCTCCAGTAGTAATAGGTTCAAGAGTCTCCGGGTCCGGAACACAAATTGGTTGTTCGATGAAATAGCTCGGAGAGGACAATATGCTGAAACGACTGTTGTTTTGTGCGACTACACTATGTACAACTGTGGAGACAATGGCTTTTTCAAATCATCAGCCTAAATCAAAGTCAAAGTCAAAAAGTTCCTCGTGACCAAGCCTCAGACAATCAAGATAATCCTACATTAAATCCAATCCCAATTAGATATCGAGACATTACTGAATAAATGCATTTTGACTTTGACTTTGACGCCAGTTTCTCGCGATCAAGTAATAACATTACCTGAGAGGTAATGTTAAATTAGAATATATAGGTAAAACCCCTCAAAATCACGTGCTTGTTTTATCAAATATTTTCAAAAAATATAAATTACCGTGTTAGTATCATAACTCGCCAACAAAATTATATCAAATAACTTTTTAATGTTGTACATTAAACGAATGAAACCTCACAAAATAGAAGGAACAGTATCTCAGTCATTAATACTTGCGTCCAAATTGAGATCGAGTGACGATAATCACCATCCGTTACATCGCGTCGGTGTTTAATCACACCATTATCTGCGACAGAGGCGGTGACTTATGGATGCTATTGTAGCTCGTCGCTCATCTCCCAGGTAAACACGGATGTAGCAGAATATAGCGGTAAGAGAGACAAATACTGGACGACAATATTGTATAAGGATTAGGTGAGATTGATATTTAATCCTTTCAAAGTCAAAGAGCATGTTTTTAATAAAACCACAACTTTTGCGCTGTAGGTGGTGGGTTCAATCCTTAGACGAGTAAACCACGGGACACGTTACTAAGCCGTTCTTGCCTTTACCCCTCTTGCCACGTATGGTGCTTATAAACTACCGTAAACGAACTTACCCAGTCAGTGTGACCTCGGTTCTTGAAGACAACACAAGGCGAAAAAAATGACGAAATGCACCGTACTTTTTTGTAAAAACTACAGTGGCCGCACAGTTGATGTTTCTTATCACAGATGAGTACAATTTTATGCCACCAAAGCGGCTATTTTTTCATAAAATCCAATAAATGCGATACGATCACTGCTAACAGTACACCATTTTAAGAAGCACTCCTTTTTTAAGGTATTGTAGCCAAAATTGATGAACAACTAAATAAGTCGAATCACACTGTTCATTTTTCATTCGTTCCTACGTTCTTCTTCCAAATAGGGCTTGAAACTATCGATAAAAAATATCGATATGTATGAATGAACAATTTAACACGCTTTCAGATTTCCAACTAATCCCTTACGAAAAATAGAGTGGGTGAAAGCAATTCGTAGAGAGTGGACATGGATTTTATGATATACTATTCATGTCGTAAAAGATTAATAATTTCGTAATTTATGAAGGTATTTAAAAAAACACCATAGTACTTTATAAAAAGGTAAGAACGATTTTTTTTAATAATAAAAACCAGCACGCGTCCTTCTCCATTCATACTTCGACGGAGTGAATGATAGAAAATCTATCATTCATTAATTTTTATCGATACAATTTCATCGATTGCATCAAGCACTAGTCTAAATCAGCAGGAACTTTTAGAAAGTGACAGCGCTATCTGAGGAAGTAAAGCAGAAATACACCCTCCCTCCCGTGCTCCGCAAATACTGGTTGATCGTGATTTCATTAGATTTTCGAGCGTATCGTGTCCCCTGGTTTACTCGTCTAAGGTTCAATCCCTACCGAGGATAAGCTATTGTGTGATGAACATAAATGTTTGTTCTCTGTCTAGGTGTTATTATTGTATTCTCATTATTTTGGTAAAACCTTATATAAGTTTTCTATTAGTAATAAATAAAATAAATATAAAATATAATGCCCAAGTGGCACATGTAGCATTATGCTACGCCTTAGAGATGCTACGACGTAGAAGCGCTACGGCCTTAAGCTGCTACGAAGTAGTTATAAGAAGTTAAAACGTGGTTTTTCACTTTATATCTTTTGTTTAAGTAATCTAGGTAAACCTATTAAGTTTGATCATATATTATATTCTACTAATATTATAACCGCGAAAGTTTGTAAGTATGGATGGATGGATGTTTGTTACTCTTTCACGCTCTAACCAGTAAACCGATTTGGATGAAATTTGAAATAAACATAGATTATAACTTGTATTAACATTTAGGCTACTTTTTATTCCAAAATAACGGGATCGGAAAAAAACTGCTACGCGGGCGAAGCTGCGAGCGGCCGCTAGTACTAAATATTTATATTAATCCTTAAGGTTGATAAAAGCAGGGTAGTACATCGCAGCCAGGAACTAAGCCGTAAGTATATTTTTGTTCTCCTAGGCTTGGTCGCAAGGAACAAGCGCTTAGGTTCATCCAGTTTTAAGACGTTTCAAGATAGTTTTTTTTTTTTTTTTATGTCATAGCAGGCAGACGATCAGACGGGCCACCTGATGGAAAGTGGTCACCGTCGCCCATGGACACCTACAACACCAGAGGCGATGCCGATGCGCTGCCGACCTTTAAGGAGAAGACTAACCCGTTCCTTAAAGAATTTCATGTTGTAGCTCTGCGGGAAGACTGAAGATGGAAGGTCATTCCACAACTTACTCGTGCGCGGTAAAAAAGACCGCGCACGTACTATTACAGAATAAATACTTTTTGACATTGACTTTGACTTCGGAACAATTGTAAGCTGCGTGAACTGCGAGGCAATATTTTGTTATAATTGATACTTACCACTTAATATTAGATCATAATTATGTCACACACATGTAACCACATCAAAATTGGTTTAGCCGTTTATTTCAAACAGCAATATATAAACGTATTTTTCAAACAACCAATATTTTACTCACGTGTCACAAAGGAATTAATTATTACATAAACCAAACACAGATTATACAAGTTCAAATATAATGTAAATACAAAGTTAAATTATTCAAACCAATGTTGATCATTACATTAACCGCTCGTTAATATCTGAATCAAATCCATCTTTGGATTTGTTTAGTGGATTAGAGTGGTATAGGCCATTTCTGATTGGAATATGCATTGGTTAATTTTTTTTTTATTATTTGGCTTACAGATTAAACAAGCCATCTCCACCGGATCTTATGTAGGTACTATTACTTAAACCGTTTCTAACACCGTAGGTCACGTATGTTAGAAACGTGCCCTACGATGCACAGCTCTGCGTCTGTTAACCTGAGGCACACAGGAGTTAATCCTCGTGTGCCTGTAATGTCACCGGCACCTACACCCTTCAAACCGGAACACAGTATCGCTCCAAGATAGAAACAGGTGTGGGTAATACGCACCCCCAGTGCCCTTCATATTTTTTTATTCTTATTTAGTTTAAATTTTGCTATATAAATGACAGCTGTCAAAAGTTATCAATAACCGGCTTAACTTACCATATATTATTTTAAAAACCACAAATGTTATAGTGAATGTGAAATGTGTCTAAGCATGTTTATCTTCATAACTCAACTTGATCCGTGCTATTTGCATTTCCATTCAAACTGTACCCCCCGCACCCCGCACCCCGCACCCTTCACCCCGCACCCCGCAGGCGTCGCTCAACGATACCGTTAATCCATTTGGGGTGCGATATTTCAGTCACAGATAGGGTTGAAAAATGCTCAATTTTTTCAAAATTACAGTTAAACTTTTTATGAAGTTCTACATGAATCAGAATAGTCTCGAGTCGATAATACTTACTACCAGCTAACTCACAGCTAACTTACAGATAACTAATAGCTAACTAACAGCTAACTTACAGTTTACTTACAGCTAACTTACAATTTAACTAATGCTTTTTTAATCGAACTTACAATCATAAGTTTTGACTTTTAATCAAATTTTATTGTAATTGTTTATACGTCTCCAACTTCACACGCAAAATTATTCTGTTTGAATTTAAAAATCATTTAAAACAGGATAGTAAGTCACCGTGCGTCTAGATTGTCTGGCAACCCTAGCAATGAATCAGGGATGACTGGGAAAGGGTGGCGAAAGTGCTTGTAAGTCACTTCCGGTCTATTGCCGGACGTTTTTCCTTTGTACCTGTACATTTCTCATGCTTGTTTATGATAAAGTTAGGCAAGTGTTTAATAAACTGCGAGAGGAACGCGTGATGATATTTTTAAACAAATTTCAACCCTAAAAGTAAAAGTACAGTAAAAGGAACAGCGATAATGTGCTTGCAACTTGTCACGTATGGATTACTTACTGCTGCAAAACGTGGGTATGTGGCAAATATAATTTTTTTTTTACAAAACTCTGACTACCCTTAGATATCCTTAAGTAATCTTGCGATGGTGCCATTTAATAGACAGTAAGAGGTTATGAAAGAGAGAATGAGATAGTCGTGAGGCTGTTTCTGTTTTTTATTTAGGCTGATGGCGTCCTCGAGAAATAGTAGTGCTTATCCCTTCATACGACACCTTACGTAGAGCACGTACCTAACATCGTGACCTACAAGGCAATGATTTGTTATAGGCGATGGTTACCACTTAATAAAAAAAACCTTATTCAATTTATCTATTCATCTAGTCACCTAATCTGCCCTCACAGCTCGGTTACTGTACTGTAGGTAGCGGGTTCAATCCCCACCGAGAACAAACATTTGCGCAATGAACATCGATGCTTGTTCTCTATCTGGGTGTTATATTGTATTCTATGTATGTATTTACAAAAAATATTTGTTTGAAATTGAAAATTGATTTGCGGCTAGATGTTGTGTAAAAAACGTCCACAAATATTTATCTAATAGATACTTCCTCAGTATTGTAAGTACAAGTTATACAAAAACGGTTGTTATTACCCTTTTAATATGATTCAATTTAGCGTTCATGTTAAATTACCCAGCGGCATAAAATGTGATAGAATCCGCAGCTTGACGTAAATTCAGCAGAAACTTTCACATCATAAAACACTAACTATTCTAATTCAAAAGCTTTCACGACACTCCTTCAACCTTCGTCATGCGTTGCTCTGGATTAAAGTAACCTCACTCACCCTCCACCACCCACAACCAACCCTAAGCCGCTACAAATAGAGTTTACATTTCAATGTTCTTCAACAATCGGAAATGATTGGATGTGTCATGGGATTATAGACTTTATAGTGTTGTAGGAGGGTGTTGTATGGCTTGCGATGGGCTAGTTAGTCGAGCTGTCATCGTGTCTAATTAAGTTAACCCGTCTGGCCTTACAGCCTCCGATGTCAACGGCACCCAGTTCTAACACAGTTTAATGTTAACAGAACAGAAACTACGAAGTAAATTAGTTAATCTACTTAAAAAAATACATGTTAAAAATATCAGCATAATATACAATGGGCAGTCTTATCACTTAAAGAGATTTTTTTAAGGCAAACGAATGGGTAATTCTAATTTCGCAACTCAGTATGCTGTAGCTCTGCACTATAAGATTTAGGTTGTCAGTGTCATTCCCATAAGAAATAAATATTGGTATTGTAATGTTGTGTATTACTGGTAGATGCGTAGTTTTTTGTAAAATATGACACAAATGTTTGTCCTCGGTGGGGATCGAACCCACACCCTACAGCACAGAAAGCAGACCTTTTACTAACTGAGCTGTCAGGCTAGTCAATAAAGATCTACTGTTTCTTATTTTCTGTGTCCAACCGAAGATCAACCAATCAATTCATCGCCTTCTCTGCTTCTGCAGTTTGAGTACTTATGCCACTAGTTTCAACGATCAAATGAAATACACTTTGACTTTGACTTTAAGCGAAGCTGGAAGTCACTGATTAGGAGGTAATAAAAGTAGTACCAATTAGACCACTACTGTATGTAGCTAAAAAGATCACAGTACCTAGGTAGTAGTAGATTTTAGTAGTAGAGCTTTTAACTAAGAGCTCGTCCGGGGAAGTACTACCACCATGCCTATTGTAGCCGCCAAGCAGCGCAGCGTGTTCCCGTTTGAAGAGTGTGGGTGCCGATGACATTACAGGCGCAAGAGGCTTAACCTGGGGCACCTGGACCCCATTCTCGTAACTAAATATAGTCAAATTCAAGTACTGATTGTGTCGATCTCCAAATGAAATTGACATTTCAGACAGGCCTAACCCGACAATCAAATTCTTGTTTCAATCTCGTCTCAGCTCAAGAAAATTACCAAAATTAGGCATGTTTTGTTGTAAGTAAGAAATAATCTAAATTTCACTAAATAAATCAAGGCTAAGGTAATATTTTACAGAAATGTAAAAAGCCTTTTGTGAAAGATCTCGGTCCGACATCGAGATGGATCTTCAAATATTTGCACAGAATTCGGGTCCATGGTCTCCACGCGATCGGCGGCGTCTGTTCGTAATACACACCTATTCTCTAGAGTTTGTTTTAGTAATTGGTGTTACCTACGAAAATCTAGACATTGAATTTATATAAGGGTATTATTTTATTTGAAAAGTATAAAATATCTACAGACTACAGGCAGCTGTCACAGTTCAGTTTAGTTTGTAGTAGCCTGCTTGTTGTGCTGTAGATGGTGGGTTTGATCCCCACCGAGGATAAATTTCAATAATGTTTGTTCTGTGTCTGAGTGTTGTATTATATTTTTACAAAAAAGTCATTGGACTAGATGATGTTGTGTAAATAATAAAGATTTTAAATCATCCTAAAAATTATTTCCTTTCCTTTGATACGGGGACGCGATAGCCAACTTCGCTACCTTGGGCTACATTGCGTAAATAACGTCTACAAAAAATATTTATTATTAAAAAAGTATGTATTATTGTTTGACTTAAATTTTGAATACTGTCGCTCGTATCCGCCGTGAGCCGTGAACGGTGTTGTCACGCCGAGCGCGGGTTTTTTTTTAATTAAGATATTAACTTTATTGCCAGTGCTGCAGAAATTTAAATATTTTGTGGACATTTTATTGTTACACAAGAACATTTTAAAATTTTGAACTTATAGGAATAAATATGGCGGAATAGTACTATACACATTGAATCGTCTATTTTATACTTTTACAATGGTCTTCCACAAAAAGCTGTATTACAACTACTACTATTTTCTTCAGAAAAGAAGGTTCTTAATTTGACTGGGTTTATATAAGTATGTTCACCGATTTTTCTGTCAATTGTATACCGATTTTAATTATTTTTGTGCCTCAAATGAATGTCAACTTTATTCAATCCGTTGTTTAAAACAAAGGGCGAAATCTGTCAGTCGCACTCGACTGTAAGGTCGGTTCGAGCGCTTCACGTGACACTGACGAAAATTGAACCGAAACCCCAACCCATTAAAATTTAATATAAACTGGCGCAAAATAAAGAGAAAGGAAGTTTCGACAATAAATAAAGGGCAATTACTTTTATTGGTGTTGGCAAATTGGGTGGAACAGTTCGGTATGAATCACGGAAACAATACGCGGCCGACACAGACTCACGCGGAGTAGAGCCGCCCAGGAGTTCCACTGGCATAGCTTGACTCATCTGACTACCCCTCTCTCGAGAAGATACTTCATCATCATCAACAGCCTGTAGAAGTCCACTGCTGGACATAGACCTCTGCATACGTTTCCAGGAAGAACGATTTTGAACCCTTTTCACCCATTCGACTTCCCTTGATCCTAACAATGTCGTTAGTCTATTGGGTAAATGGGTGTCTTACACTTTATCTTCCAGTTCGTGTTTGCCACTCGAGAACTTTTACTCCCCAGCGGTTGTTGGTTCTACGAGCTATATGGCCTGCCCATTGCCACTTCAACTTGCTGATTCTAAGAGCTATGTCGGCGACCTTGGTTCTTCTACGGATTTCCTCATTTCTGATTTTATCTCGTATTGAAACTTTGAACATCGCCAGTTGTGTGACTTTTAGCTTGTGAATAACTCAATAGTTAGCAAGTAGATACTTGGTACTAAGTATCTGAAGGGATATCTACCGTGCTTGGAAATTAATGTCGCGGTGCTATCTATCAATCATAGTGAAACTCTTTTATTCAGTAATAGTAATTTTGTAGTCGTAGAGCTCTTAGTAAAGGGCTCGACTGGGGAAGTACTACCACTATGCCTATTGCAGCCGCCAAGCAGCGCAGCGTGTTCTGATTTGAAGGGTGTTTGTGACATTACAGGCACATGAGGCTTGATACCCAGTATGTCTTAGATTGATGGACATATAACTATACGTAGGGCACATTCCTAACCAACCGGACCTTCAAGAGAATGCTTTGTTACAGGTGTTAGTTGGTTACCACTTAACATCAGGTAAGTCATCGGCCTATTCCATCAGTGACTTACATTTTATGCGTGTCACTGATGGATATAATTAATAATTTTTTTTAAATTAGGCTTTATTTGGAATCCAAAGTGGTTAAAAATGTCACTATACGAAGAAGACAGGTTTTCGGCTGAATCTCTCCCAACTACATTTTTCGATTCACATTGCATTATTTCCTAGTATCACACACCGTATATTTACTGCTTAGCAAAACTAAGCCTTATGATAACCAATATAAGGTTGTTTATACATTAAAAGCAGGTGACAGTGAACATGGAACGGAAATTATTAGTTGGGAAAACTAGTTTCATTGAATGATGTCGTCTCACACGATGTATTTCGTCTGCTCCATTGCTGGAATTGCTGAGACGGTATACTAATATTTATTAGAAAAAACTATCGTCAAATAGTTTTACCAACATATTCGTAGCCTACGTGTTATTACATAAGTATTACTTATGCTATTTTACTCTTTTTGTTGTATTTTTTGTTCCCATTTTTTTAATAATTTTATGTTTGGCATTTTAATCTTTAATTACAGGTTTTAACCGCGTTTTTTATTTAATTTAGTTAATAAAATAGCAATTTCATAAAAAAAAACAGCTAACTTAAAAATATGCAAAAAGTTATTGCTGGTCCAGGGGCTTTGAACTCGCGACCTTAGGATCAGCAGGCCAAGTTACTACCACTAGGCCGACAGCATTATTTAAATGTCTCCTACCTTGCTGTATGTACGACAATGGTACTTGGTATTCATATCCTAGTTGACAGTTGTCGTGTTCATGATCTCGAGCCCTCTTAGACATAGAAAGGGTGTGTCTATTATAACTCATCCTTAAGCTTTTAGCTTCATGAATTTGTAGAATATTATATTACAGTTATAATACATTTAGTTTGGCTATGGATTCTTACCCTAGTTACTATTATACTATTTACAAAAAAATTCATGAAATTACCGTCACTTACCCCTGGTATAACGTCTGTCCGTATATAACGAAGCAGCCAACCCTCTTTTTGAGTTTTTTTCGTGTGTCTCAGATTTTATTGAAATCCGCCAATAAATTACGGTACAGCAAACTTACCCCTTTTCTCCCCTATTTTCACCCCCATTCAAAAATCGCGATTGAGTAAAAAATTTAAATAAATCAAGGAACTTGTTTTATCTACATTTTTTTTGTGGCGCGCTTCAAGTGTGCGGCTCGAAGAGGTTTCGTCTCTGACTGCCTATTTATAACCTCAAGCTGATTAGTTGAGATGACGACACATCGAGTACTATCAACTCTTATTTATTGCATACTAGCTTCCTCTCCTCGATGTTTAATGCCCACCAGATGTTTAATGGTAACCATCACCTAAAACAATGTAAAACATTGTAGGTTATGCACGTTACTTACGTGTCCTACAATGCCCTACATTTTGTCCACCAACCTAAGGTGTTAAGCCTCATGTGTCTGTAAATTGAAAAAAAAACGTGGATATTCCTTTTTTCCTGTGTTATGGGAATTATTAATGTTATGAATATTTTGTGGAAATTCACACAACAAAAAAGCAAGCACAAATTTTAGATATTTTTGCAAGAAAAGGTGTCAGTAGGTATGACCTTAGTGTGTCACTGTACTCACCCATATTTGTATTCCCGTCTCACATCACATCTGTCCACGGGATTCAATTACCATTGTTTGTTATACCAACTTCGTATCTCTTTTGTAAAACCACTTCTATTTTGCTCGAATAAGATTGAAAATGGCTCAATGATCTTTAGCTAAGCAACGCTTGTAGACTAAGAATTGTCACTGTCATTACGATGTCAATAATAATTAGGATTTCAAAAATTGTGAAGGATGGGTTTTCTGTCATCTTTAGACCAAAAAAACGGTACAAACAAAGCCACAAGTTTCTTGCCGGTTCTTGAGCGGCTTGGTCGCGAGGAACTGGCGCTTAGATTCACCTAGATTTAAGACGTTTCGAGATGATCCCTGCGGATATTACTGAATAAATGCTTTTTGACTTTGACTTTGCAGCAACATAGGTTTTTCATTTGTATTGTGTTTCCAGTATTATTTTAGTTTTAGTAAAGCTACACTTTTGCCCTATTCAGAAGTTCATCAGAACCAAAAGAAGACAGAGTAAAATGATGTTCCATAAAAAAATCTAATTCAAGCTATTGGAGAAAAAAACTGACTTTATTATTTTCAATTACCTATTTGGTCCTATTATCACCCTAGTTTGAAATGTAAATCAAGCAAAAGAGTGAATGCTTATATTGTTCCTTTTTTAAAAATTTTAAAGTTTATTCTTTATTAGTTGCTGAGGGGTTCCATGAAATGGCCAATAAGGCTAGTGCCATCTTTTTTGGTTGACATGAAATTGACAGTGACAAGAGTATTTAAGAATAAGAATAAGAATATTTTTATTGAATAACTGTGTAGTACATTAAGGTGTTATAAAACTAAAACTAGGAGCAACAGTTTATCCGTTTCGGACGTACAATAATTTAGGTTAATTAAATTTAATTTAATTTAATTTGATTTAGGTTATAGAATGTGTTTTGATTTAGGAGCATATTTTACAAAGAAACAAGTCGTACATGTAACGTTTTGTTTACCTAATACGGAATGTACCTACGCGTTCTGTGAAAAAGGTTTACTGGTTAAAAAGACAAGGGTGGAAAGGTAGGCGTTTGTAATTAGTCTCGGTGCCAGTTCTTGGGTACGTTTTTCGTAACCATTTTGCTTGGGTACGATAAAAAGCGGTAAACCGTACCAGGACAATAACGTAGACAAAACCACAGGATATGCTTGCAGCGTATTATCGTGAACGAAATGTAATCGTAATCCGAACTGTAGGAATTTTATTAGTTCTGCTATTTTCACTCTTCCATTTTCCGTAACAGGACCCTATATTGTGTTACGAGAAAGGCTACATTTACACTGATTACAGGTTACCAGTCTTCTTATTTTGAGTCAGCAGCTGTAACGGGAGACGTGGCCAGCCGAGTCCCACTTGAGCTGTGCTGATCTTTTGTACACATTTTAAGCCTTGGTTTGTGCTCGCATTGTTGAGTTTCTGATTCTGTCAGATAGTATGACTCCGAGTAGACTGCGTTCTATAGCATAAATAATTGAATTCTTTGTCAATATTAATATTATACTTACTTTTTTTGCTTAAAAAATTAATATAAATCTCGTAAACCATTGATATTAGTAACACTTTCTGGGCTTAAAAAGTTAGTGAAATAGTTTAAAATTATAGCTTTTGCGCTGTAAGTTATAGGTTCAATCACACCAAGAACAAACATTAATTGGACATTTGTGTGATGGACATAAATTATGGTTCTCAGTCTGGCTGTTACATTGTTTTTAAAGTGTCTTCTAACAAAAAAGAATATAAGATTTCTGTCAGTTTTCTGATAACGAGATCAAGCTTTGCTTAGTTTGGGGTTTGATGGAGTTTTGTGAAATGTCCGTAACTATTTATTTATTTATCAAATAAGTGCTGGAAACCGGCGCACTCCGTAAATGCAATAAAATGTTTATCATGTCAAGCCGTATGTGGAAGATTTTATTTCCAACAAACATGTCGGTCGGCTATAAATATAATAAAACAGAATAAAACATGATGCCTCACAATTCTGTTCAAGGGTTTTTTGTCTTTTTAGGATCCAATCAAAAGTATTACGTCATGTAGGACACTTTAAACAGCTGGTTCAGTGAAGGTTTTTTTTGGGAAGTTAATTCCTGTACACCATTATCAGTGCTAAGAAATTTATTATATTAATAAGATTCTATTTCACTTGACATTATACTTGTTTTTATTTACACTACTAAAATCAGCAGAGATAAATTTAAAGAAATAATTTTACAACTTCAATATTTAAAAATGACTAAAGTAGCTGTTTATGAAAGAACCGGAGTAGCTATGCGGTGACGTCATCAGTCCTAAGAAGTAATAAGGCTGTTGAGGCTCTCGTCGAGTGCTTATTTTGAATGTAGGTCGAGTTATTTGTGCTTCAGATTTGAAGGACAGTTTGTAATTAACTTTTCAAATTTCAATTTCTATTGCGCATAATTTACAATCAATGCTCGCGGTAGCTTGCGATGGCAACGTTCAGCGTAGTGTTTAATGGATGGTTGACTACTAGTCTTACATGGTGCTAGATATCGATGTTAGAGTCGAGGTAGATCAAAGAAAAATGGATGGATTGTGTGAAAAATGATATGAGTATGAGTAAGATAGGAGTAACTACAGAGATGACGGATGATAAAAGGAAATGGAGGGAAATCCCTGTGGTGCTAACCCCACATAGAGTAGGATAAGAGCAGAAAATTGATGATGATGATTGACTACTAGCCTTCCCCTTCACATTTCCAGGAACAATATTTGTGAGCCTCCTCTATATAAACTGACAATGTTATCTGTCTATCGACGGGGTGTCATACGCTTCGTTTAACTGGCGCTTTGATTCTAGATAGCTAGATGATCCCTGCGGATATTACTGAATAAATGCTTTTTGACTTTGATTTTGTTTTCCGGGTCGTGGTTGACATAAAGAACCTTTGTGCCACAGCGTTGCCGGTTCTACGGGCTTTATTTAAAAAAAGTAAAGGACATCAGCACCATCATCTCTCTACTGACACACTCCCTCACGCTCCCCCACTTCCTCACATACCACCATAGATAGATGATAATAATAATAATGTTGGACAATCCACACAGCATCATCTAGCCCCAAGCTAAGCAGAGCTTGTGTTATGGGTACTAGATGACTAATCTACTTTAACTTTGGTCTGAATTAATGTTTTTATCTGTCTATCTGACGACCGATGTGGCGTAGCGGGCGAATGTCCACTGCCGACGCAGGAGGTCGCGGGTTCGATTCCCGCCTTGGGATAAATGTTTGTACGATCTACAAATATTTATTCCGGGTGTTCTGGGTGTTTTCTATGTCTTCCTTACTCATGCCCACGCTTAGATCTCCTGGGTACGTGTTTTCTAAAAGATTGGTATAAAATCAGACTAGTGTATTTTTTTTATATAACACACAAACAACCAAACAAAAACAAACAAACTTGCGGCCCACCTGATGGAAAGCAGTTACCGTAGCCTATAGACGCCTGCAACACCAGAGGAATAACAAGCGCGTTGCCTTTAAAAATTTTAAAACGCCCTCTTTCGCCCTTTTTGTGATAGTACAATATGTTTTTTTATTGTTACCTATTTTGTAATACAAAAAAACGTCTCGTTTGCCACACACACCAACATACATTTTGTAACCATACATACCTTATGTAGGTTTCTCACGATACAAGCTAGTTCTAGTGCGGGGTCCATCGTAGGTATATCTAATTCTGTTAATTTTTTTTTACTGAACAAATGATTTTTGTATTTATTTTGTTAGCATGAGGTGCATGCACTATTTATTTCTAGTAGTTATGGGCTGTTAGTCTAGAATTTAGAAATAATTGAAGAATTAAGAAATAATTGATTTTTAAGCCTTTTCGAGTGCAGTACACAAAACACCTCAGATCTCTAGCTCTTCTGGGTATTCAAGTTTCTTCAGTAGCACTTTAGCGTTGTCGCTAAACTCAGCAATACTTTGGTTTATTGTCACTGTCACGTTCCACTATAATGTCCGAACTTTAGTAGTTGGGCATCTGCAGGGACGGGGGAGAGGGACACATGGGTCCCGAGGGAATGGGTTAACGATACTCGATAAAAAGTTCTTACTCAAATACTGGACATAGCAACTAAGGTGATCAGTAAAGCAATTGTACTAGACAAAAAAAATCTTTTGATTAGAATTTTCTAATTAAGCAATGGGAAACCAATCTTATAGAAATCAAATTACCAAGTTTTTTTGTAAAGTTTATTTTATACAAACTGAATAAGTATAAAAAGAACCGCTGTACTTATTTAGGGGTTGAATTTCAGGAATTCCTTTTTTAGTACACCCTCTACGCACCAAGGTGAATATACCCTGAAAATGTCAAGTCTTTACGACCAGTGGTTTAGGTTGTCGTTGGCTATTATGTCAGTCAGTCAATCAGGATAAAGATTCTTATGAGGTATAGTTTATTACTAGATATTGATACTGGTTATTGATCAATGTTTTGTACTACTGTACTAACTTTTACCAATCTAAATAGTTTTGTGCAAATTTTATCATTGACAACTGTTGTTTGTTGTACTATGGCACGGGTCTGGATAAATTATGGTCAAATTGTATTTAAATTCGATATTGAATATCGAGTATTCATATCACGAGAGGAGAATATGTCTGCTGCGATTTACACGGCGGCGGCGGCGGCGGCGGTCACACTGACCCTTCCATACTTAGGGATTATACATGTACACTGCGGCAAACATATTCTTACCAACTTGTGGTCTACTTATCAAGTAGTCGTTTTATTTTACCATATTTTTTGTAAGAATAAAAATCGTTAGTGGATATTCTTTACGTCCATAAGATTTCTGAGAAATTGCCAATGATCAGAATGAATGGAAGATTTTGCCCGATTGGTAAAGACATTTTTTTTTATGTTGAATAACTAAGTATTTGCCTGATGAAACGTGTAAATGTACCCTAAGATGGAACACGCTTGGCTATAATCCTCTTATTCACTCTTGTCTTGAAAACTCCGAAGTTTCAACATTCCAGAAACACCAGTAGTTATAGTATAGCTCTTAGTGAAGGGCTCATCCGGGGAAGTACTACCACCATGCCTATTGCAGCCGTCAAGCTACAATATTACAGAAAGATAATAACAATAATAATGCTGGACAATCAACACAGCATCATCTAGCCCCAAGCTAAGCAGAGCTTGTGTTATGGGTACTAGATGACTGATATACTTAATACAATACATTACATACATACATATTTTTGTATTTGTATTTATCCCAAGGCGGGAATCGAACCCGCAACCTCTGCGTCGCAGGCAGACATTCGCCCGCCGCGCCACATCGGTCCATAATATACCGTAATGTAACATCACAGAAAGTTACTGTATCGGTACATTATCTTTCTGTGATACTATGTGGAATTTAACGGTTAGCTTGAAAAAGCCACGTCAGTTACTTTCATTGGCCGAGCGAGCTCACACAGTGAACACACTAAAATCAGTTTCGATGATACCGCTATGCAGTAGAACGTAGAGTCGGAACGTTCCTCGATAAAATGATAAAATTCAATTTTCCGCCAGAACTAGCGAGATTAAAAATGTGCAATAGAGTTGAGAAAGCTGGCTATGAGAAAAAGAGAGAAAGAACAGTGCTTTCATACCCCCCTCCATGCTAGTGTTAAACGTTTAACGCAACCTTGTTGGAAGTCGCATTAGAAGTATTACTTCAATATAAAAGAATAGCGCAGCGTGTTCCAGTTCGAAGGGTGTGGGTGCCGGTGACATTATAATATGCACATGAAGCTTAACACCTGTATGCCTCAGGTTGATGGACGCTGAGCAGTGCATCGTAGGGCACGTTCCTTGCGTGACCTACGAAGCAATACCTTGTTATAGGTGTATCTGCTTTTTTGGCTCGTTTATTGAGTCCAAGGCCAAGACAGCTGCGAAAAAACTAGGCATATTAGCCAAGGTGAGGCAGTATTTCACACCGGGACAGCTTCTGAACCTGTACCAAGCGCAAGTCCGGTCGTGTATGGAGTACTGTTCTCATCTTTGGGATGGCTCTGCCAAATACCAGCTTGAGGCCTTGGAAGTCATTGAAAGACGAGCAAAAAGGCTTATAGGCGACGATGCATTAGTCGAGTCTAAACTTCTTAGTCTTGAGCATCGTCGCAAGGTAGCCAGTCTGTCGGTATTCTACAGGATGCATTTCGGCGAGTGTGCCTTGGAGCTCCACAACCTGGTTCCCCCGTCCCCGTTCTACCATCGGACCACCAGGCGTACGGAGACGAGACACCAGTTTATGGTTGATATCCCTTCCTTCCGCACCAAACGCTTTGCCTCAACCTTCATAATGCGCACAGCAAAGGAATGGAACTCGTTGCCGTCGTCTATTTTTCCGGTCACATATAATTTGGATGTTTTCAAGAGAAGAGTGAATAGGTACCTTCTAGGTAAGCGTGCTACATCGTCGACCGCATCATCACTTAACATCAGGTGAGATTGCGGTCAAACGTCTACCTATAAATAGTAAAAAAAAAAAAAAAAAAAAAAAAAATCTGCTTGTACCATAATGTCTCATATTGTAGCAGTTTTATAGTAAAAGGCTCACACGATCCATCCCTCAAACACACATTACTCAAAGTCGTAAACTCCCCTATAATTTAATTTTACTTCGCCTGAAAACTCGTAACTATATCAGTTTATAGCACCATTTTAATTGTGAAAAACATCTGAAAAGTAGATATAAATTGAAGTTTTAATTTATTTAACAACGGTTGTGAAAATTTTAAATGGATTTGTACATGCTGAGAAACACCTATGCGATTTAAGTTTTCTTTTTCATTGTATTCTGTGAAAACGTGTTAAAAATATTTTGTTCAATTCTTAGTTTAACTTGTTATTTTAACTGCAAAGCTAAAGGTAGAACTACATTAGATATAAGCTGCATGGACCCACGTCCATTGTCTCAGATAGTTTTTTAGAATTTAAATTTATAGGACAGACAGGGACAGACAGAGCACCGCTGATCTAGTGGAATCACTTCTATACAAAATGCATGAGACCGGATATCCTTCTAACGCGTCAATATACGTGGGGCGGGTATAATGTGATTCTGCCCTAGGGAAAAGAAAAAGAAAAGAAAAGAAATATCATCACGACTTTAATCTCTAAGCACGGTAGATATCCCCTCAGATCTCTTAGTACCAGGTACGTACTCGAGATTCTTCAAGGGTGTCTAAGGAGGAGCCAGATAGTACAGTCAGCTGTACTAGAATGTATACAATTTGTAACTTTCAAAATGGTTTCACGGCGGTGCTAAAAATATTTACACAACAATGATTCAAAAAATAATTGAAGTTGTCAACTAATTTAATGACTTTTTAGTTTTAAAGGTGTAAGAGTTCATTGTTTTGCTGTAATACCGTTATGAAAGTTACAAATTGTATACATTCTAGTGCAGCTGACTGTACATTGGGTACATACCCACATTTTGTAGTAGTCAGTATTCCATACGTGACAGGTTGCAAGCCCATCGCCGCTGCTAGAATACTAACTAGTATCTTCACGATATTTTTCTTCATAGTTTGAGAGCATTGGCATCGCGCATATAAAATTTTCGAACTGAAAAATTCATTGGTGCACGACTGGCTTCGAATTCACGACCTAAGGATCCGAGGGCGGGGTCACTCCTACTAGACGGTGCTCTTTATTTTAAAGTAAATTAATTATAAGTGTTTCAGTATATCTGCAGCCTTCATTCTGTCATGAATTCATCACACATCGTATAAACTGTCCCCCAGAGAAGTTCCTATTCCATCTAAGCAATGAATTTGATCCGAGATCCGATTCTCTAACGAATCGACAAATTCAAGTTTCTATCGTGTCAATTTCCAAATGATATTGAAGCCAACATTTCAAACAGACCTAATATTGATAATTTCGTTTCAGGTCTAAAAACTACGAGGATTGTCTGAATATTGAAACCCTAACTGCGACATCGAGTGATCTTACTTGAGCTCCAGTCTTTAAAGAAACATTCCGAGCTACTGTAGCGTCAGGCGGCGTCGCCCACAAACATTTTCCATTGAACAGTTTCCTCAATTATCTTCACATTTACCTCAAATGCCTTCCAGAACGTTCTATACGCTTTGTATTGAGCAGCTATTCAGATTAAACGCTAAATAATTCTCCGACAAAACTGCTTATAGGTCTTTTGTGACCGTAACGGCTTAATGGTTCAAGGGAACTTGCGCGCCTTTGAATGATTTAGCTACTAAATCAGCCGGACTGCGGTGAGCAGAGCGACAAAATATGAAATACTTGTTGTACAAGATAAAAATAATTGTGTGCTATTATACCTTGTCATCGCCAAAAACCTCTCATTTTTATCAAATGAGTTGCGAGTTGGACTCGTGTACGAAGGGTTTCGTAAGGCATCTATAATAAAAATGGCAAAAAATCACGTTTGTAGTATGAAAGCTCCCTTAAAAAAATTATTTTATTCTGTTTTTTTAGTATTTGTTATTATAGCGGAAACAGAAATACATAAAATTTTAATTCTCTAACTAACACGGTTCATGAGAGACTGCCTGGTGACAGACGGATAGACAGACAGACGGACAGACAGCGGAGTCTTAGTAATAGGGTCCCGTTTTACCCTGTGGGTACGGAACCCTAAAAATATCTCATGTCAAGCGCGCACATTATTAGCTCGACAGGTTACTGGTACCACGTCACGTCATCAGCCAAAATAAGTTCACAGCTGGACATAGGTGTCCCCAAATTTGTCCACGCATGGCAAACGTTTGTCCTCGATTAAGAACGAACTCACAATCTACAGCACAAAAGGCAGTGGTACTACTAATTGAACTGTGATGCCAACCGTATAACAAAACAAAGGAAACGCCAAACTTAAATACAAAATCGTTAGTCCAGCAACTAAATAAATCGTACCCAACTAGCTTAGTGTAAACCATCTCAGCACTGAATAGATTAGCTCCTAGGATTGTGATCTACTGCCGGCGGTGAGGGGTTCATCTTGAACAGAATAGCCCCACATAGCCTCGCTACACATTCACACTCATTTATATGCGAATATGTACCGTTTGTCACATTTTTACGGCTAAGCCTGAGGGGCTACCGCCAACTCGGTTGTTCGTGATTAATAACCCGTACTGTAAGACTCTAATGTCATGTATCAGGAGGGTCTCGGTACAAATGTTTAACATTTAACTATGCGTTTGAAATACAAGATTATTGTATTATCAGACCCGAACAGGCTCGAACAGGCCCGAATCATACCTAAACGATAGATACGAGAGCTTTTTTACAACTCCGGAAGCTGATGCTGAAAGTTTGTGATATGAAATGAGTGTCTTCTAGCACAAAAAAAAATCATAACTGTCGAGCACGAAAGTTAGACGTCATTTTGACAGTTTGCATCTCGTCTCGAATGATTCTGAGACGCAATCGTCTTTTTAAGTTTACACATTGAGGACTTAATTCTTCACAAGATATTGCGAAAAAAATCCAAAAAGGGATACTGTAGGAGAAAAAAAGAGGGACGTTTTTTGTAACTTAAATTAATGTATACTTACCTGTATTAGTCAAACTATGCAGTCCTCTTTGCTTTTACGCGAGAATCGCGAAATGGAACGCGAGAAATCGCTAAAACTTGTACCACTATTTTGCTCCAAAGTCTACATAGATAAGTGAGATCTACTTTTCGAATAATGGTTTTTCTCTCTTGCCTTACTTTTCAAACCAGTTCTGACCTGAAATCTCGGTTAAACTTCACGTTCAAAGCTTTAAGAACGTTTTAAAATTCAGTATCCGACTTGCAATAAGTCATTCCGGGAACTGCAGCGGCCGATAAGCTCCATTACTCTGCGGATAGTTTTAACTTAAGATGCCGACGATACTCTACATCTTAAAGAACAACTAACGCTGACAGTACGTCTTAATACGTCTCAGAAAGCTAGTGACACATAGTAGTTCTAATATCCTGTTCTAATACCCTACATCTGTTAAGTAGTTAATATGTAAGTATTTGTGGACATTTTTACACAACATCATCTAGCTCCAAACTACAAATAGCTGTTAACTATGGGAACAAGATGAGCAATAGAATAATTATATTATACTTTTTTTTGTAAATAAATACAATAGAACATGTGTTTGGGACACAGAACAAACATCAATGTTCATCACACAATTGTTTGTTCTCGGTGGAGCTTGAACCAACAATCTACAGCACAAAAGACAGAGGTACTACTAACTGAGCTGTAAGGCCAGTCAAAATACAGTATAGTTCATTTAAACTCATAAGTACTCATCATCATCTTCCTGCCCTTATCCCTCACTAAGTGGGGTCGGCACAACAGGTTTTTTCCTTCCACTCTCTTCTATCAGCCGTCATCTCAGTGTTCACTCCTTTCTTACTCATATCATCTTTCACGCAATCCATCCATCTTTTCTTTGGTCTTCCTCTGCTTTTATAACCTTTCACATCCATATCTAACACTCTTCTCGTTATATGGCTTTCTTCCCTCCGCAAACTCATAAGTACTACAACTGTAAAAAAACTACACGGACAAACTCACTCATATTCCGCGTTGTTTATAAAACGCGAGGCGGTACTGATAAGTACAACTCAATTTTCGCCACATTGCTTTCATTTCTGGTTATTGTATCACAAAGTTTAAATTAACGCTATTTTGAAGTTTGAAGAGAATATTGAAAGAAAACTCTGACTCGAAGACGGCGCTTCCTATAACTTTGAACTCGACTGCTCAACGCAGCTCTGAGTGGTTGCGGTTTGTCCATTTTGATACTGAATACATCTTTGTCGCTAAACCGATTTCGATGTAAATGAATTTCGGTGACAGAGTAACTCTTGAATGCGAGTGTTTGAAACAAGCCTCTCTGTCGACTGATTCAATTTTGCTATTAAACTTTGCTTAATTAAGTTACCAACTTGTTTGTGTTCGAAGGAGTATGTGAAGGTTTTGTTAGCTACATTATTTTTTAGACTGAAAACTGTCGTGGAACCTACAGACTATTTTTATAATTTTTTTCAAAGATATATTCCTCGTTTTAATAACATACAATTTTTATTTACTTTACAAGCCAATTGTCACAGTTATGGAAATATTGCAATGTTTCGCGGGACAGCAATAACTAAAAACGAGTTTTTCACATATAACGGATATCCATAGCGGGGACACTAGCAGTGATGAATGAATATTGCGCTCAAATTAAATAATACAATACAAATAGTTGTGCTATAAAAGTTTTTTCATAAACTTTTAAATTTTGACGACCGATGTGGCGCGACGAATGAATGTCTGCTTGCGACGCAAAAGGTTGCGGGTTTGACATTATTGGCATAAATGTTTGTTTTTATTTTTATTTCTTACAACGAGGTTATATATACCTATATAAATAAATAAATAAATAAAATAAATAAATAAATAATGCCGGACGATCCACACAGCATAGGAAATAGGAAAATACACTACTGTAACAGTTTTTTAAAAACGAAAACAGGAGACCGAGACGACTTTTATCTTTGTGAACCCTTTTTTTCAGAAAATAAACATTTGTATTTGTATTTTATTCTACGTACGTATTTACAAAAAAATCTATGTAAGTATTCTATTAGTACTAATAGACAAGCTATGCTTAGTTTGGGGCTAAATTTTTTATGCTACTTATGTTAAGTGGTAACAAATAACTCATAACGAAGCGTTGTGTCGCAGTTCACGCACTTCAGGAACGTGCCCTACGTACATCAGCTTGAGGTATACAGATAATCCTCATGTACAGTCAGCTGCACTAGAATGTATACAATTTGTAACTTTCAAAATGGTTTCACATCTGTACTAAAAATGTTTAAGCGACAATAATTCAAAAAATAAGTGAGGTCATCAACTAGTTTCATGACTTTTTAGTTTTTGAGTTGTAAGAGTTCATTATTTTGCTGTAATACCGTTGTGAAAGTTACAAATTGTATACATTCTAGTGCAGCTGACTGTACCTCATCGCTCAATAATGAACATTTGCAATGAACTCGCTGCCGATTCAATAACGCTCGGAATAGCGTTTGCTGAAACACGGACCGTTTCGTACCGTAACCCCGTCTTAGACAAACACAAAGCTGAAGACATGGTATTTTTATGCGAAAAAAATGTTTTTAACAATTTTTTCACAATAATCTCATCCCATATTTAAATATTATTAGTAGTAGTAGAGGTCTTTGTGGGAAGGCTTGTCCAGGGTACTAATAGTAGTGCAGTGCAGAAAGCAGAGCTACCAACGCAGTAACAGCTATTAATATGTATGTAAGTATGTTGGCTCTTATAATATTTATCACGTTTTACATCTTTAAAGTCTCATGGTTGACTAAACCAAGTAATAAACCTTATCAATTTTTGAGAATGCAATCTATTAAATTATATGCAGGTCAAACTTCGATAGACCAAAACTCACTTTAGTCAGCGAGACGCTTTATACTTCATCAGTGGTTAAATGACATAACCCTGACGTACGCTTTTATTGAACACTAAGCCATCTCTATAACAAAAGTAGTCACAGCGTTCAGCTAGCAGAGCGCTCTGGACGCGCGATAAATTTTAAAGCGATCTAAAAAGCGATGAGAATTGATGGAGCCGACACACGCCGGGTGCCCTACCGCGATACTACCGCGATCTATATGAGCCACTACGCTCATAGCTCAGTTAGTAGTAGCTCTATTTTCTACGCTAGAGGTTGTGGGTTCAATGCCTTCTGAAGACATTTGAGTGATGAACATAGATGTTTATTCTCTGCTTGCTAAGAGGGTGGTAATCACAACGATAATGTCTTTTTCTGTCTTCTATATGGCACCTGTTCGTCGATCGAGAGATGATTTTGAGTAACGAAGTGAAAGCCTTTGGGCTTTAGGGTTATGGGTTCGAATCAGTCGTGCATCAGTGTATTTTTTACTACAAAAATGTATATGCCTGTGCCAGAGCGGTGGGCTTGCAACCTATCACGTATGGAATACCGACTATTGTAAAATGTAGGTTTGTACCAAACATTATATTTGGATGTAACTCTGACTACCAAAAATAATCTTATGCTAGTTCTACATGAGAGGAAATGTACCGTGCCTGGAAATTAAAGTCTTTAAGTTTCTTTTCTTTCCTTTTCTTTGTCTCTTGTGTAGTTTCAGAGTAGCGCCTGGTCTAGTGCTGGTGCCACACTAGCGTCGTAAATGAATTATTAGCACTCCACAGCGGCGCCGCACTAGAATGCTGAGAGGCGATGCTGTGCGGAACTCACTTATCTTGTATACTTCTCACTCTTATAACTGACTCTCTCCAATTTGTGTGGTTTAATGAGAAACGTGACGGAATATAATAAAAAAAAAATAGCAATACCAAATTAAACCCCAGCCATCCAAGCCGTTAGTCTATTGGATAGTCCTGCACTTCGTGTTTTGGTTCGAGGTTGCCAACCGTTAGTTATACAAAATTTCATCAAAATTTTTACAGCAGTTTGATACCTTTTGATTTTTAAATCAAATAATTTTTTAAGTAATTAATAATTTTTATATCTTTAGTAAAACTTACTTATTATAATTAAATCCCGTGTTTTGGTAAGCACGTCAAACTGTGGGCCCTATAGCTTGACAACCATATAGGAGGCCTTGAAGTCCTAAAAACTCCGCCACCAGGTCATTAGACAGTGTGCGTGCGCGGCCAAGCGGGCTAACATCTCGGTAAGTATTAACAAGCCGACTAGAACACCTTCCCCCGGCGCCGCGCGTCTCTGCACTATTTTCTTAAGCATTCTTTTGTCAGCGTTTTTCAATTTATAATCCCCCCACCCTCCGCGGTGACCCCCCTCCCCCCACTAACTGCACCGTGCCTAAAGCACGACTTTGTAAGATAAGAAAACTCATTAACTTATCGGTAGAGGTCTTAGTGCCATGCCTAATGCTACCGCCAGCAGCGCCGCGTGTTCCGGCTTTAAAAATGTGAGTGCCGAGGACATTACAAGCACCTGTATGCGTCAGGTTGATGAACGCCGTACCTATAAGGTATGGCCTCGACATTATTATTAACAAACAAGTTATCCTGTTAGGTCACTCAGTATTTTCTTCCATCAATAAAAGCACACCGTTCAACTTGAAAAGGTAAATAAGATAATTTGTATTGTAGTAAAACTAATTGTATTTTGACGACCACCACAACTCAGTCTTATCTTCTGCGCTGTACGTTGTAGGTTCTATTCTCACCAAAAAATAAATATTTGTGAGATGAACGTAAATGTTTGTTCTGTGTGTGTTAAGAAAAATATATCTGCTTCCTATCGTACAATTTTTGCTTATTTTGGGTGTAAAATTTTGACTCTAAGAAAAAAGTAAATGTTTAACACAATTAAATAAATAATAATTAGTAAGTATTAAATGTAATTTGCACCTAAATAAGTAAACGAGTTAACTGAAAAAACGCTCATTAACACATTTTTATAACAATAAATCTATACCAACTATAATAATCTTTGTACCTACTGACTGACTGACATGTAGACAACGCACACAACTGACATATAGGCAACGCATATAATTTGCATGTTTAGAGTTGAGACTAGTGCTAAGGGTTGTTAGTGAAAGCGCGCGACCCCTTTTGACATCTCTGCGTGATCCGCGCACAGGCGCCGCCCGGGACGGAGGCGCAAAAAGAGTGCTACATTATAATTACAAACTAACATTTTGAAAAGGTTTTTTTACGTACAACTGTATACTCTGGAGCTATAAGTAAACCACGTGAGTCGGTCCACTTCCTTCGAGTATACGTGGCGTGGCTCGCGGGCAGCGGGCGGCAGCGCATTTTGGCGACGAGTCAGTGAGCTAACTGAAAAAAATCCAGTCGAATGAATTGTCATCCAAGTTTTTACTTCCACATATTGAAGACTTATATTACACGGGTATTTATCGCGTACTACCTTTTTTATTTATTTTCCCGACGTTTCGACTATGTTGCAATAGCCGTGGTCGCGGGCAGACTCAAAACAAGCCAAGTTTTTACTTCCAGGCACAAAACAAGTTTAAGTTTTTTTTAAATATTTAAAAGAATGCCATGCTATAACGAAACCGGTTTCTTAGGTCATTAGGTTCATTAAGTAAAGTCAAAGAACATTTGTTGTGAACATTAAAAAAAAAGCATTTGTTCAGTTACATAATCCCACCAATATTAAAGATCAAACGAACTTACCCTTACGTGAAGTTCGATCATAATTATGTGAACAGCTTAATTTGTTTGCTTTTTATTCTTTTATTGTAAAATGTTAGTAGAACCACTACATTTTCTTCCGGAGAAGGGCGTTGATGTCTGTGACACAGTTTTTTAACTTCTGCAGATGTCATTGTTTCTCGAAATCAACTTAATTCATTGTGTATGTGTTCCTAATAAATTTATTAGTTTTATTTTAATGATGTATTGTATGATCCTTTTACAAAAAAATAATAATGTGAATATTGATAAACTAAATTACTCAATCTAAGAGCAGTACGAAGAAAAGGCATCATACGCTCTATCTCTATGATGCGTGTGGTAGTGCGGCGGACAACTTACAGCATGAAAGAAAAAGTGTGTCAGCTATTCCGGAATGTGTTTTCGGTGGCACAAAGTGTCAGCATGCCGTGGCCTAGAAATGTCTGAGCAGACCTAAATATGCTTCAAAGAAAGAAGATGCAGTTTTTTAGAAACTGTGACCGCTATATGATGACCAATATATTTAAACGTCTTAGAAACTCATATATTACCTTTAGTGGACAGCGCGGGATGCTCTGGCTTAGTCTTAAATAATATATTTTTAGGTTAGATTTAACAGTTTAGAAGTTAGTAATTATTAGTAATAGTGACTTATAAACTAATCGTTAGTTAGCTATCTTCTTCCACAACTGCCTATCTGTTCCTGCGGACTTCCTTTGCCAGCAATTTAAATGTTATCACTGGTCTCTCAGCTCAGTTAGTAGTAGCTCTGCCTTCTGTGCTGTAGGCCGTGGGTTCGATCCCCACCGAGAGCAAACATTTGTGTGATGAACATAGATGTTTGTTCTCTGTCTGGGTGTTATATTGTATTCTAAGTATGTATTTACAAAAAAAAAAGTATATAAGTATTCTATCAGTCATCTGGTTCCCATAGTACAAGCGATGCTTAGTTTGGGGTTAGATGATGTTGTGTAAAATGTCCACAAATATTTATTTATTTATTTATTTATTTATTAATTTATCATCAGCCCACCCGCTGGAAATTTTATTTTATATTACAACCGGCATGTTACGGTAACAGTTTTGTCTAAAACCAGCGCTTAAGAACTGCAGTGCTTTATCGTTTGCCCGCGGCTTTGCCTGCGTTTGAAGAGATTCAGTTATTTTCCCATTATGCTTCGGTTGGGGCCACGAAACTTGCCTTGCTTTGAGAGTTCTCTGCCATTGTCTACAAATTGTAATATTTAAACTCTTTTTATCAAAGCTTTTAAAACCAACTGGATCACTTTCTAACAGTATTATGCACTAAGTAAATTTATGCCGTTCAAT
This sequence comes from Electrophaes corylata, assembly GCA_947095575.1. Lineage (NCBI taxonomy): Eukaryota > Metazoa > Arthropoda > Insecta > Lepidoptera > Geometridae > Electrophaes > Electrophaes corylata. Next base: position 9,844,167 of record OX352720.1, read on the forward strand.
ATGTGTTTAACTTTTTAAATGTATAACATCTAAATTAAAATTAAAAACCCTTTTAGTTTAGTTAACTCCGCTCGTATTGTTCATGTCATTCCTATGGAATAGGCTGACTAAGCTGTGGATGGTACACGTGCTGGGCAAGCCTATTCCATCTAAAATCCTATCCCAGGAACTACCAAATCCCGTCAAATCTACCTTCAACCACCGAAATCCGAATTACCGATTATCTACAACAGATGTAAAGGCCTGATTAAAAATGCTTTTCCTATCTATAATATAAAAATGAATCGCAAAATGTTCGTGAGCGCATAACTCAACAACGCCTGAACCAATTTGGCCAATTCTTTTTTTAAAATGTTTGTTGAAGTTCAAAGATGGTTTTTACGGCGAGAAAAATTCGAATAATTGCCGGAAAACCCCTAAAAACAGCCCTTTTCTTTTTCCCATACAAACGTTTTCTAACTAAAACGAGCTTTATTGCTATAACATAAAGTTCATATTGAATTACAAGCACCCACTGTTGTTTAAACAATGTAGGTATGTTCCTAACGTCAAAGAGTCAATTTGCACTTTATTACCTCTGCACAAAGTTTAAATTCAATCATATCTATCAAAACAGTGTGCGTTGGAGCACAGATAAACAAAAAAAAAGAAAACGAAATCGAATAGTTCAATTTGGTCGGCTTCGCGATATTATTTCATTTGGTTTACTTTACAATGCATTAGTTTTCAAGTCATTACAATAGTCAAACAAAACCAGCGTTACCAAAAGTGTTTTATTATTTTAAGTTTTTATTATTTCATATCCTTATTTTAAATACGGCTTGAAGGATTTAACTCCAAGTCATATCAAATTTAAAAAAAGTTGAAACAACAACAAACTGTCAATGTCAGTGTTTTTTTTTCTTGGATTTTCGGTTACCTACTCTAATGTTTGCAGTTTGCTTTTGTCAATTGATACACGAAACAAATTCGTACCTATATAGTATTTTGTGCAGTGTTTATTAAGACAAAATAATCTATACAAATAAATAAAATTGAAGTGTCTGTTTGTGATATTAAAATAACCGCTTTTTACTACATGCATATGAATGTATATGCGATACATATACCAAAATAGCATTCTTTTAAATGTTTGTCTGTCTGTCTGTCTGTTTGTTCCGGGTAATCTCTGGAACGGCTGGACCGATTTCGAGGGGACTTTCACTGGCAGATAGCTGATGTAACAAGGAGTAACTTAGGCTACTTTTTATCCCGAAAAAATAACGTGAACGGGAAAAAACTGACACGCGGGCGAAACTGCGAACGGCCGCTATTTTATGCCGTATTAACGCCATCTGTTGGCGGATGGATGGAAGTGGCTAGCTTTATTCTTTAACAAGTTGTTACGAGAAGAGGCGATCCCGGACGAATGGTGCAACAGCTCGCTGGTGCCCATCTTCAAAAACAAGGGTGATGTACAGGATTGTAACAACTATAGAGGAATAAAGCTCATGTCACACAGTATGAAAATTTGGGAAAAGGTTGTAGCGCGACGGATGAGAGAAGAAAGTGAGGTATCACAGAACCAGTTTGGATTCATGCCTGGGCGCGGGACTATGGATGCCATCTTTGCGCTTCGTCAACTTTGTGAGAAACACAGACGAGTACACAAAAATTTGCATATGGTGTTCATAGATCTTGAGAAGGCGTATGATAGAGTACCCCGAGAGGTTCTGTGGTGGAGTATGAAAGTTAAGGGAGTGCCTGAGAAGTACATACAGCTCATTCGAGCTATGTACGATCGAGCGAGTACTCACGTCCGGTCTGAGGCCGGAGTTACCGCCAAGTTCAATGTGGGTGTAGGCTTGCATCAGGGGTCGGCTTTGAGCCCTTATTTGTTTTTCCTGGTGATGGATGCTCTGACATCAGACATACAGGAAGAAGCACCCTGGTGCATGCTGTTTGCCGATGACATTGTTCTGGTTGGAGAAGATGCGCTTGAGGTCCAGAGCAGACTAGGAAAATGATGGGATAAATTGAAGAGTGTCGGACTGAAGATCAGTAGAACCAAAACAGAGCATCTGTTTTGTGACTTCGGTGGTCCATCCAATTTTATCCCAATAGCCTTAGATGGTGTATTAGGGATACACCAGTTTGTTCCGATTTCGGTACCTCGGCTCATTGATACAGAACGACGGCGATATTGGCCGAGACGTGAAGAATAGAATAAATGCGGAATGGATGGATGAAATGGCGACAGGTCTCAGGAACCACGTGTGATCCGAAAATGCCCCTTAAACTTAGGGGGAAAGTTTACAAAATGATCATTAGACCTGTCGTATTGTATGGATCTGAGTGTTGGACAACTAAAGGGACTAATGAAAGAAGGGTACTTGCGGCAGAGATGCGAATGTTGAGATGGATATGTGGAGTTACTAGAATGGACAAGATACGAAATGAGTATATCAGGGGTAGTTTGAAAGTAGCGCCAGTGACGGAAAAATTGAGGAGCAATAGGGTAGCGTGGTATGGGCATGTCATAAGGAGGGATGAAAGTCATTTAACCTTGAGAGCGATGAACATCAATGTTGATGGATATGTGGGTAGAGGTAGACCAAAGAAAAGATGGATGAATTGTGTGAAAGATGACATGGAAAAGAAAGGAGTGAGTACAGATATGACGGCTGATAGAGGGGAGTGGAAGAAAAGAACATGTTGTGCCGACCCCACATAAAGTGGGATAAGGGCAGGAAGATGATGATAACGCCATCTGTTGGCGACATCGAGTACTACTTCAGTTAAGATTTGTAAGTAAAAATGTTTACCGCCCAACGAAGTGGGCACGGGTCAGCTAGTAATTTTATAATTGTTTTAAATGTGGTTAGAACCTTTATGTCCTCGTCGTCTCGTGGCTCCACCTGGCGGCGCTCGCGGTCGCTAATTACCATTTTAATTGGAAGATGCCGCCTGTTCACTTGATTATGCCAGTTAGTATTCCCTTGATACGTTATCGCTCGATTCGGTTCACCAACCGATCCGATCCGTATTATAATCATTATTTCATAGTGTACCTGCACTTATAGGTTTGATAGAAATATCTGTAGATTGAGCCACGGTCGCTAGTGCCGCATGAATAAATATATTCTTATGACATGCCTCTGGCTAGGCATATTCAAAATTGGACTCCCTTAAACTGGTATAGGAATATTTGTCCTGACTAACTTACTGACACATAGACGACAGCCTAAAGCGTTGGTCGTAAAGGTTTGAAATTTTCAGGGTATATTTACGTTGGTGCAAGAATTTCTATCCCTGTAAGAGTATACCGGGGGTTGAAGTTCCTATATACGGACGAACCTGCGGGAGTTTATAAATAAGTAGACAAATTCAAAGTAATCTGTGTAGTGATATTGAATATTTTGTGTGTTCAAATAGACTACAGCTGGTTATTTTGTTGCTAAACAGCCGAATCGAGTGATATTAATCTGGGGATGTCTAAGACGAGATGTTTTCAATTTGTCGCCACATTATTAGGTTTTGGGAAAATGAGTTTCTTAGTCTAAGCTGAATACAGAATGAACCTACCCTTGTATATACTTTATTATGGATTGATCGAGCAAAGCGAGCGAAAATGATCTATCAATTATTCTGTGTTAAGAATTAAAAAAAACGATAGGCACCAAGCTGTTAACTTCTTGGCTGTTCTTGCACAGGAAGGCATGAAACTCTGAATATCGCAGCAAGTCGGTGGCTGAAGGCCTAAAATAGTACAGTTATAGAAGGGTCTTACTTACAACGCGTTACAATTTGTGTGATAAACATAGATGTTTGGTTTCTGTCTGGATGTTAAATTTAAAATAAATAAATTAAGAAAATATTGTATTCTTAGTAGGTATTCACAAAAAAACCTATATAAGTATCCTATCAGTCATTTGATTTCTATAGTACAAGCTGTACTTCATTTGGACCTAGACAATGTGGTGTAAAAATATCCAAAAGAATGTATTTATTTAAATTTTACTAACAAATCAGTTAAGTCGGTCAAACTTGTCAAGCCTGCAGGCAGCAGTAAACTTCTTCAGTCTGATTATGATGATGTTTTGGGGTTACACAACACCGATATCTTTTGCTAAGTCCTTTGTTGTCTCTGTAATTATCACATTGTGATTAGGATCAACATATATCAATATAACAAAGGGCATTAGTGGGATCGACGAGACCTTAACAAATAAGGTGGAATGACTCCGTCATGTATTGCTTATCTACGGAGGAATGTTTGCAAGTACAGACAGATAGGTCACTCCGGTAGTAATATCTTGTAGAAAGTACTTATTGAATTATTTTGTTATTTATTTATTTACTAAACTCCGTGTCCCACTGCTGGGCAAAAGCCTCCCCCCCATTAATTTATTGTTTAACCTGGCTGATGACGTGCCCTACGTTTTCCTGCGTCCATCACTCAGGACAAAAAGTCTTATATGCCTGTGACGTTCAAATATTTTGACAGTACAAATGCCTATCCGTAGCAACGTAGCACTAAACTAGCTGTAGCACAGCTACAGCGTAGCAGCTCTACGGCGTAGCACCGCCCAACGCTTGGTAATTGAGATTTAGATTAGAGCTGTCACTAATTAAATTGATGAAGGTGCGTTATACCCGCCCGTTACATATTGATATAGTTCCAAACTTCATCAAAACTGACGTAAGTTGGGTTTAGTAAGTAAAGGCATCATTACACTACAGACAGTTTGTGAAGAGATATGTCACTATTAGCCACCGCAGAAGGAAGTCCAACAATTTTAGGAAGAACAATTTTAAGGCTTTTCATCTGCGGGAAGTACAAGGCTTTTATATATTCTGAAATATATCTAGTATAGGGTTTAAACTAACGGGCGAGACTATGACTCACACTTGTCCTATTTATATAAACTAAACACAAAATCTCAAGCCATATTTTGTCTACATCCTTTAAACCCTTAGTGTAGCGGAAATAATGAGAAGCTCAGCAAATGAAGAGAAAAAACAATTTCAGATTAATCATGTCTCAAAATAATGTAAAAAAATATTATTTTTAAGGGAGTTTAAGGAAACCCAAGCCCTCACTTTACAGATGACTTAATCAGGGCCCACCTGTTCCGGTTTAGCCGACTTCGCGTCAAAGGAGGGTTAGACGCTTAGCTTCATTTGTCTGACTCGGTAATTGATAGCGTCCGGGGAGGTTTTGACAGCTTCTACCCTAGGGGGGTGGTTCGCACTATCTATGTTAGGGAGGAAGTGTCTAATATTTTTTGTGATTATATGTGTAAAAGTATAAGACATTGATGATCGCATTTCAATGTCTTATATTTTTATATAAAAAGATTTGGAAAGACTGGAAAAAGAAAGAAAAAAACGAGCACCACGTCTTTGGTTATCAAGCACGGTAGATATTCCCTTAGATCTTTTAAGTACCGAGTACCTACCACATTGATATAACATTTGGGACATACTATCAGCTATTCAGTCATTCATTCATATTCGTTTATTTTTCTCTTAACAAAGATGAAGGTGAGGTATGTGTGATAAGTAGGAACTAACAGAAACTGCTGTTTGGGGCTAGAGGGCGATGTTTGTGCTGTAATGTTTTTCGATATTTATTACTATTAATTAACCCATATTTTCATGTTGGTATTTCATACATGATTGCAAACCCATCACCGCTGCTAGAATACTAACTGCGATGTTTCTCTTCACGGTTTAAAAGCACTGGCATTGCACATATATATTTTTTTCAAACGTATTGATTTTTTACATAATTATTACTATAAGGTTTTTGGTATAAAATGAATGGATTTTTCAAGGCTTGAAATTGATTCAGTATCTAAGGTTTCAGACTTTAAAAAACTGCTTGTAACCGCTTTATATCGGTTCGCTTAAAATAATAATTTTCACTTCAAAATAACAAACATGCTAAACCATGTATCGACACTTCAAATACTACGTTATCCATTGTTGATTGAGTACTAATCGGTTCAAGAACCTTCCGCCCCGACGAGCAATGTAAGACGAGGCGCAGATCGCTCGGCTCGGCTCTAATTGTATTATAGCTGCGGTATCATGGAATGCTAAGCTCTGAATGAGCTGGCTGTGAACCTGAACTGGAGACGTGAAATCAAGTCTACAAGTTACACGCACAGACATTATCATCAGTCTAAATAAATTTATTGCTGGACATCCTAAGATCTCCGAATCCGTCAGGGCGCGACTGACGATAACGGGTTCGATTCTCGCTTTACAATAAATGTTTGTACGAACTGCAAGTATTTATTCTGGGTGTTCTGTGTATTTTCTATATATAATAAAAATATGTATGTATGTAATGCATTGTATTAAGTTTATCAGTCATCTAGTACCCATAACACAAGCTCTGCTTAGCTTGGGGCTAAATGATGCTGTGTGGATTACCCAGCATTACTATTGATTTATTTATTTATATACATATAGTAGTTACTTAGAATACATTATAATTAGCGTTACTTACGAGGCAATACTTTATTTTAGGCGATGGTAACTACTTAACATCAGGTGGGGCATTTGCTTGTTCCATCAGGAAGGTGTATAAAAAAATATAATGTATAATTTTGCTTTTTTTTAACATGTAAAATTACATGGATACAGGAAAATTGATTTGTATCTGATGGCCGGCGGCCCAGGTTTCCAGCGAGTGCTGTTTGGGACATTTATTTCTTTCATTACATTTTCAGTATTTAAATAATATTTGCTTGAAACTATTGATTCTCCGCCTCGAGGCTTGTTGGTTTGTTTATTAATTTGAATGTGTTTGACATCTAACTCCGTAAACTATGCTTAGTATTTTGGGTTTAGAATTTGAATTCAACAAACTGTATTTTTTCTTCTTTTTCTTTGGTATACAGTTTATTTGCATAAAATTTTAGTAACATTTATCCTTTGTGATAATGCTCGGTTATAACCTATCTACTATCAATTTGAGGAATACAGATGTTAATCCTCGTGTGCCTGTAATGTCTCCGGCACCCACACCCTTCAAACGGGAACACGCTGCTTTGCTTGGCGGATGCAATAGGCATGGTGGTAGTACTGCCCTGGACGAGTCCTTCACTTAGAGATCTACTACTGCTGAACATTTAGACTTACGTGTATATTTTTGATTATGTACTTGGCTAGATTAAAGAAACTAAACTTTACTAGGTAACCTAGCATCCATAGACAATAAGTTATTATTTTCAGCATTTTCTCTCAGAAATAGCTCGGAAATGAACACGAAGCGAAATGAGAATTCACTCATCCACTTGATTTGAATGAAAGAAAAGAAATAAACAAAAACGTTTCATTCGTTTGAAATATGCGGCGAGCCCGAGTGACTAATGACTGGTTTACACTGGCCAAGTATTTAGTAAAGTAAATAGATAGATAGATAGAAGATAGAAAACTCTTTATTGTACACCACAAGGACATAAACAATAAATAAGTGGTCGCGTAAACCCACCGTAAGGTAGTAACTCAACTCAGCTATCAAGTTGCCTTGCAATTAGATCCAGCTTGAATCGTTTTTAGGAAAACTTCGACGTTGGTCAAACTGTCAAATCAATTCGTGAAATTCAATGGAAAAGGCTAGTACATGACCGAACTACTAACGGATTTTATGATTCTAGAGTTTTTACTGCTTGTTAAAGTCGAAACTTACACTTGCCACTTCACCAACCTAGCCAGCTAGATCGATCACTACTACACATGTGCAATTCCAGTCTTTATACACATGTGTGCGTTGTTACCACTCTGAACTTGCTAAGGTTGGATAACACCCGTAAAGTGGTCCTGATAGCCGTACCCGTGCCGTACACGTGCCGTATATGTGCCGTATATGTGCCGTACATTGAGGACGGGACGAGCCGGACGTACGTAGGTGCGAATAGAAGTGCCGTCACAGAGAGCGAGTACTAATGATATTTCCTGCATCCATTACGCGGTAATGGCTCGCTCGGTCCAACAGACCAGGGTGACCATCTATCAAGTGGGACGAAGGTGAAATACTAACATACCTTTGATGCAACGCAATCTAGCCAAACTAAGATAAACTATAGGAACCAGATGACTAGATATTATGCTCAATTTTTTTTTTGTAAATACATACTACGAATACAATACGAGTATGACAACCCAATACAGAACATACATCTGTGTTCATCGCTTGATGTCGATCCCTGGTGCAAGCCTACAGCCACACAGAACTTGTCGGTAACGCCAGCTTCCGACCGAACTAGTGTGCTGGATCGACTGTAGATAGATCGAACCAGCTGCCCATACTTCCCAGGCACTCTTTTCTCATGCTCTTCTCTTGCACGGTTGACGTACTGCAAATATGGCGTCCGCGGTACCACGTCCAAGCATAACCCGACTCGCTGCTGATGAAACAAAAATAATAATATTATATATTCTATGTATTAAACACAAAAAAAGATATGATTTTCTAAATTGTTGTGTGATGTGTGTGCCAGTATTTATTATTATTTGTGGTCACCCCAGTGTACTCCCGCTGCTAGCACGGGAGGCTCCAGTACAGACAGGGGGAGTGACGGGAACACTAACGTACGCCATTCATTGACGCGTTGCCTCTAATGAGATACAATCTATTATAACAATATATTTTTATGCTACTGCTGATAGAACAAGCATTGACCCACCTGATGTTAATTGATAACCATCACCTATTGTTCAACAAAGCATTGTAGCACGACACACTACCCTGCGTCCATCAACCTGAGGCATACAGGTGTTAAGTCTCATGTGCCTGTAATTACACCGGCACCCAAATCTCTCAACCCGGAACACAGTAAATATACGAAATAGGTACATATTTCTATCTTGTATAAGCTATTCTGGATCGGTACCATATTATAATATTATTTTATAAAAAGGTTCACACGAAAAACGATTCGTGCTCGCCATTTGAGAACCATTATTCCCCAGCGATATAGACACTTCAACTTACTGATTCTGAGATGAATACGGTAGTAAATGTCGATATTCAAGGTTATACGATGTAGGATAAAAAGTTGTGTTGTTTCTAAATATAATTTGTTTATAAATAGTGGTTACCCCAAGTAGTCCCTCGCGGCTCCGGGAATACGCTGACTAATTTGAGTACGATCATCCGACAGCTCGGGCTAGTGCACGCTTCGCCATGCCATAGACAAACGTCCATTTTGAGCATATTTTTATAACTTGCTTTTTGTATATTATGTATACTGCAATTACAAGCTAGTATTGAATTTTTTTTAAATGCATTCTATCTATACTATATGTACTAATAAGAATCTCTGTATTCCTTTTCTTTTTTTATATATATAGTAAACCTAGATATTATTGAAATAAAATTTATAAGAATATACTCCAGGTGCGTGTAAAGTTACCAAAAACAAGGACTTTTCTACTTAGCTGACAGTCAAATACATTCAGACTACAAGTAATACGATTATTTTGTTGAAATTCCTATTTGATAAATAGGAATTTCAACAAAATAATCGCGAAAACCAGCGATGCACCGTACAGCGGTTTAGCGGGGGTTGAAGTTTGTATAAAAATATGTTCACGCGACCGAAGTTGTGGGCGACTGCACAAGTCAATAAATAACCATGTGAGCAGATTACATTATTTGTAGTTGTCGCAACGGCTTTCATAACGGATGACATTAATTAAAAAGTATGTATAAGCCATTTTTTTGAAAATAAAAGGGGGTTTTCGTTTGTTTATTTTCGATAGTAGGTACTGATGTGGGCACTTGTCTAAGCGTAGTTTCCGACAGGCGCTCGATTTATCACAATACTAGAGGGATTCAAAGATAGTTTTATTCGCTGCTCACCGAAGTTGGGTTTGTAAAAGTTTCTGTCCACAATAAAGTCGCAAGCTGAAATAAGTTGTTGGAATGAATGAACAGATATTGTGCCACTAATATTCAAGCAAAGTTTTGCTCACATCGTAGTCAGACAAAACGTGTTACAAACTATATATATATGTTGTTGGAACTTGATTGTATATCAAATATCCTAAATAGACAAACATCTAAAATGAGCTGCATCATCAAAAGAAAAGAATTTACGTCATGATTTTCTGTCTTCAATCAGTCGATTTTACAGACTAAAGAGGTATCAATAGCAAACAATACTATTGCACATATGTTTTTTACAAAATATATGCGGCCATTGACATAAGCTAGGAATAAAAAAGGAACCTAATATCGAACCCTGTGGTACCCTCATGTTAATGAATGAGCTGGAAAACTTTGCGCTGCTAACATAGAATCAACTTAAAGGACTCCATTGGTTACGTAGGACTGCGCGATGAGATCAATTGCGCGGTCTCGGATGCCGTAATGATTAAGTTTAGTAGCGTGACTCAGTCTAAAGGTTTAGACAGGTCGCAAAAACCACAGTCGCATCTTGATAGTTTTTCTCAGGCATCATATAGTCCCGGCATTAGTAGTTGATTAAAGATTAAAGTCTTCCAGTATATTTTTATCAAAAATTACCACGCACATTTCATTTATCTTTTCAATTAATTATAAAATACCAAAATAAGCATCATGTTGATAACCTGTCATAAAAACAAATTAAAGTTCTCCGAAATGAACAAGAATCAAAGAATTTTGATCCGATAAATAAGCGTCTCAGAACTTCCACAGACTACATCGTCAACGCAAGGAAATACTTTATATTAATTACCGTATCTTATAACTTTTTAAATTTTTATTGAGTGACAATATTTTATCTAATCTATACCGATCATAAGAGTTGTTGCCTTGAATGATTGACTGATATATAGACAATGTAGGGCCTAAGCCACTGCTCGAAGAGACTTGAAATCCTCAGGGTATAGTGTGGTACGTAGGAGTGTACTGAGAAAGGAATTCCCAAAGTTCAACCCCTAAACGAGTACAACGGGTTGAAGTTCGTATGAAAGTAACTTTACGCGGACGAAGCCACGCGCGTTTCGGTAGTATTATTATAATATAAAAGTTATAATTGGATGTCTGTGACTTAATTTCAAACTGAATCCTTAGTAACCGAACTGATTTGAATGTGCGACGCAAATTGAACTACGTAAGCGAAACCGCAAAATACAAAAAAATCATTGAACCACAAATAACTTGTAATGTTTATACTCGAATTGGTTCTAGAAAGAGTTTTTTCAACTTTATAAATAATATTTTTGCTTATCTGTTGATGAGAACACGAACAGCGAAGGGATGCCATATAATTGGGGCTAACCTTAAATGGAACGAGAGAAATGGAGCCATTAATTAGGAGCTTATGAAATTAATCCGACAATTTGTGGAAGAAAAAGTTTCTTTTTACGTCGACGTTACAAATTACTAGCAGAATCAACCCTTCGCGGACTGTACTACACATACTAGCACGCATCAGCTTGGCATCTCATCGTACCTACACATTTTGATAAAGATAAGAAAAAGAAAGCAATAGCTTCACGACCTTAATCCCCAGGCACGGTAGATATCCCCTCAGATCTTTTAGTACTAAGTACATACTCAAGATTCTTTGAGAATGTCTAATGGGTACCCCCATTAGACTTAGAGTTAGAGGTAAGTCCAAATATTACATTTGGTACATGCCTACATTTTGAAGTAGTTGCTATTGAATTAGTGACAGGTTGCAAACCCACCGACGCTGCTAGAATACTAACTGGTTTCTTCACAATGTTTACCGTTCGAGAGCACTGGCATTGCACACGTATTTTTTGATACATTTTTTTTTTTAAAATTTAATTTTAATTGTATTTATTAGGATCAAGAAGTACATAGTAAATATGTGTTATGCTAATCGATATTACATAAATCTGTAGCTTATTATTCTAAGAAGCTACGCCTATCTATTGGTGCACTACCGGATTCAAACCCATGACCATAGGATCAGAAGGCGTGATTACTTTAACTAGACCACCGGTATATTTTGTTATTAAAAATATAATTCTTGTTATTAATAATAAGCGACTTGTGGGCAAAAACCACCACAGAGTGGATCCCACCCAACGCAACTCGACGACGACGTGGAAGGCCCAGGAAGAGATGGCGCGATGAGCTTGATGCCCCTATCTAAGATCTTGGCCTGTAATAGCGTTAAATCGCGAAGAGTGGAAGGAGGTAAGGGAGGCCTTGGCCCTACAGTAAGACAATAATGGCTGAAAAATAATATAATTTTTAAGTAAAGGTTTTAAGTAGTGGTTACATCGTAATGATATTAATTATATTACAGAAAACTTATATCATAATACTTATAATCCCAACATGTACTTCCCACCCATATTCGCAATAAAATTATTTTGATTTGATTTGATTTGATTTGAAAAAAAAACAACATTATCTTTTTTCTTTGATGTCTTAGTGTTGAAACTAGTAAATTTTTTGTTGAAGTATATATAAAATAAACAAATGTCTATGAACTAATTTTTAATTTAGTGCTGTACTGATGCATGCTTATTATGGAATCCATCCAAAATCTTCTCTATCCTTTCATTCAAACCTTTATTGGAAAATTCCAAGGCCGCGAAAATTGCGGCGCGTGGTGCTGCCAGCTCAGCAGCTTTGCGTCAGTTCTGGCACACTTCATCGAATATTTCTTAAACAAACATCACTCGGTGACTACTGACCACCAAATACTATCACATTATGCAGAACAGCCATCACTAATAGTCTAATATAATAAAGTAATAGTAGACAACATTAAGGATTATACAGCGTCAGAGTTCATAACCGTCCGACTCTGTGGAGCCTGGATACGATTTAAGTGAAGTATATACTCCAGAGCCTACATTAGCTGTCAGCTAGCCACGAGAAATGATTAAAACAAGTTAACTAAGGCTAATATCTTTAGGACGCGTGTATTTAACATCTATGTAAGATTTCACGCAGTGACCGCCGTTGAGAAAATCAAAATAGAAGATACAGACGATACAACGCCGCCGAAAATACGACGCCACACGTTTGGCTGCTTGCTACGCAATAACTTGCACGCCGTATAAAGGCGCCCTTATGGTGATTTTCTTCAACGCGTTCTAAACTATCAACAAAATAAAAACGATTTGTATACGACTGCATGCGTAGAAACCTAAAACCGCAAAATATGCTAATCGCAAAATCGTCTGTATGAGTTGGCAACACTATTAATTATAATGTACATTTGCTAGGTAACCGCTAACCGCAGCAACTACCCTCATCACTAGTGGATGGATGCATGTACACCCGATCAGCTTCGTTGATCAGAATTGCTAAAGTTTTCCTTCTAGTACTGTGAATGATGATACTCATAAGCTGATGATCTACAAAGTATTTGTTCTACGTGTTGTGGCACTTTTGTTAGTTAAAATTTACTAATCAGACAGATTTTTACTCGTTTTCACTGATACTATTGACAAAAGGACCCTTATTTACATTTACGGATGGATTCAATCTAAAAATGATGGGTGATATTTTAAAGTTTGTATGATTAAACTGTATTAACTAGGTACATGCTTTTGACATCTTTAAAATATATTAAGTAAGGTTTAGTGTAAATATCTGTGAAAATGTGTTTAACATGCCATGCATTTCATTTCTATTCGAACGAGACCGTAAAATGTTGCATCATGAGGAACTAAGCTACTGCTCTTACGAATATATAAATAACACTATTACATTTGGACTAAACAGGAGCTCCATATTACATTATTTTGTAAAAAAAGATCTAAAAATGGAGACACCAAGCTAGAAGTTTATTACTTGTTTTTCTAGGCCTTTTAAGGTTTCTAGAGTTTTCTTTAATATTTCAATGAAATACCTTTTGGATTTTGACTTTCATCGAGACCTCGTGAACTTATTTGATACTCTGTGTGAATCACGGTACATGCAGCCGAGTGTTTGTTTTAAGTACCATCCGAGGACATGCGTATGAATACACAAGGCACGACCGAGGACCTTTTCGAACCGAGGTCTTTTTTGAGGGTCCTCGCTTTGACTCGACTACAGATTCGTATTCCTCATGCAATTTTGAACCTTTCTATATAGTTAATATGGAAAAGTTGCAGAAACCTCGGTTTGATCAAGAAAATTCATAATCTTACACAGACAAAGTGTATAAACCAGGTGGCGCCACTTTTTTCTTACACACAGCATATTTACATTCGTTTCTCGTTTGTTGTATGAACTGAGGTCTTATGTGTTAACTTTAACACAAAGGTCCTCGCTTGTGTAGCTTTTCCAGAAGTGTGTATTAAAGACCTCGCTTTGGTAGTTTTTCCGAACAGTGTGTGTGTTCCAGTCCTCGTTTTGACAGTTTTCTTTGTGTGTAAGCTACAAGTTTCCTACAATACAATTAAGTATGGAATTCTGGAGATAGATAGTAAAAACTAAAACCGTTAACAATCTTCACGAGTAGCAGGCAGGAGGTTACACTGCAGTATATTCTGAGCACAAAGGGTGCCATACTAGCCTAACAAGATATTGCATAATTATGATTTTCTTATGTTCTTCTTCTTTAAATTTAAGAGCCTAGCTCTTGTTGGGGGTTTGATGCAATTTTCTCCATTACGCTCTTTCTAGTGCGACCTCCTTGACCTTGTACAAGATGACAGCCACCTTCTCCTTTATCTGGCTCAAATAACTTATCCTTGGCCTTTCTCTCTCTCGCGTTCCTTCTGCCTTTCTTTCGATGATGTTTTGTATGTAGTTGGCATGTCGTAGAAGATGGCCAAACATTTTCCTACTTTGATTTTGAATGTTCCTGAGCAAAATCCTCTTCCAAATCCAAAGGTTGTCTGGAAGAGATCGCTTTTTAGTGATAAGACCGCCCATTGTACATTCTCAGTTATTGTTTATTATTGTTTTCTTTCATTATTAGTTTGTAAGGTGTACTTAAAAGTATTTTCATTCATTTATTCATTCCTTTTTTCCATTACTCGTTCTAGAACCCAGTAATCCTTTCTTTCCAACTTATCCTTTCCATCCTCTTCCAGCACCACATCTCAAAAGCTACAAGTCGTTCTTTATTCCGCTGTGTCATTGTCCATGTCTCACACCCATAGAATGCTAAGCTCCATACATATGTTTTCATAAATTTATTTTTAACTTATTTGGTTATTCTAAATGTGAATTTATATTTTTTTATTGTCAAAAGCTTGTTTGGCTATAGCTATTCGTGACTTGATATCAGACGTACATCTGGAGTCCGAGGTTATTATACTTCCCAAGTATTTATAACTGCTAACGTTTTTGATTGTGTTATTTTCTAGTGTAATGTTATCTGATGGTGTTTTTTGATTTTCGAAGTTGTCAGTATTTTAGTTTTATTAATGTTAATTTTTAGAGCAAACTCCTTAAAAATAATGTCCATAACTGTTATTAATTCTTGAAGGTCTTCTTGCGTTTCTGTGACTGCCGCAATATCTGCGAATCTTAGAAATTTAATTGTGTCTCCATTGAGTTTGACGCCCTGATTTGAAACTTCTGATATTTTTTAAATAGCTGCTTCTATGAAAACGTTAAATATTAGTGGTGAAAGTGAGCATCCTTGTCTTACTCCATGCTTAGTGTTAGCTTTACCTCTTTCATTCCCTACTTCTATAATAGTATCCTTTTATTTATACAACACATATATAAAAAAAGTAATATAAAAAAATATAAAAAAGTAATAATTATGATAGGTATCGCAAAATTTTACGAAGTGTTAGGAAAGCTCGAGAAGTTTTATGGATAAATTAAACACCTTATTGCAAAGTCCTGCCTGCAGCGGGGTCTTGCATCACTGCAAGAGTCCATTTAACCCGACACTAAACAGAAGATATCCCGGGCGTCAGCCTATACGAGGTCAGAACTACTCTCGAACAGCTTAAGAATAACAAGGCACTAGGGAGGACGGAATAACGACTGAGCTTCTGAAAGCGATTGAAGCACCGATACTCCTTATTATTATTATTATTATGAACAATTTTTTTTCTCAAAACATAAATATTTTGGTGATAATGAAGCTCACAGGCCTAACCCAAGTGCGAATCATGATTTACGTCGTTTTGCAGAAATTTTCTGACAATCCGACATGATAGTAGCTTTCTGCATAGTTATATAAGTGTTTTCGAGTTATTATTATTATTATATTATTATTAATTCTGTCATCTTCAAAGGTGGACGCTACAGGTGTGGAGTAGAAGCGTCGTGACACTGTTCTTTAAGAAAGTTGATAAAACCATCCTAAAGAATTATAGGCCCATCAGGCTGCTGACCTGTTTTTGAGAGTAGTTACTAAACGTATCGCTCGTAGGCTCGACAACGACTTCCAACCTTCCGAACAAGCTGGGTTCCGAAAAAGCTTTAGCACTATAGACCACATCCACATGCTCCAGCAGGTTCTAAGGAGGCAGGCAGAAGACCGAAAAGTATAATTGGCCACTTTGTTTAGCGATTGTGGGCTATAAAAAAGCATTCCATTTTGTCTATTTTCCAGTTTCGTTCAGGAAACAGTGTTGCGGTCGCTCTAACGGTGCCAAGTCAACTTATACATCATAGCCATCAAGCCATCGATACATCGAAGTGTTTGTATACTAATGTCATCATGTCTATCCAACATTAGGACCAGAGTACAAATCCAACCCAACTGCAAAAGAGGGTGAGACAGAGAAATGTAATATCTTCGAAACTGGTTCACCTCTGCACTGGAGATTATTTTAAGCTCGAAAGACGTATGGCATTAATATCAATGGTGCATACAGAACTCACCTTCGATATTGCCCATGGCGGGATCACTGGAAGACCTAGAAACAATGCTCAGAGATCTCAATAATTGTCTCCCATCAGGAGGGTCTAGAGTTAGACGAGAATCATGCCAAGTACTCATGTTGCGTCTGCCCGGTACAAATTGGGGACAATATCATCGAAGTTGTAGACCATTATGTGTATCTGAGTCAGACGATGAGAGATAAGCCGACAAATCTAACTTGTAACAGATACCTAACACCTCGAGACGAAATTCTATAATTAGTACGAGTTACCAGTGATATCTTATGAACTGAGACGTGGTCACCAACTATTGGTTTGATATAGTATAAGCTCAAAGTCGTACAACAGGCTATGGAAAGAGCTATGCTGGGAGTTCCACTAGAGATAGAATCAGAAATGAGGAAATCAGTAGATGTCTTGGTACTTCTTGGTCACCGACATAGCTAAAAGAATCAGCAAGTCGGACTGGCAATGGTCAGACCATATAGCTCGCAGAACTTACAACCGTTAAGGAATAAAGATTCTCGAATGGCGACCACGAACCGGAAAACAAAGCGTAGGATGCCCTCCTGATGGACTGACGACATTGTTAGGATCGCGGGAAGCCGATGATGCGTATGGCGTAAAATCCGTTTTTTCTGGAAACGTTTGGAGGAAGTCTATGTCTAGCAGTAGACTTCTACAGGCTGTTAATGATGATGATGAAACAATTTGTGATTTGTACGTCAAGGAAAAGATGGTGCGATGACGTGGTAGAGGTAGCAGGGAATATCTGGACCCGAAAAGCATGGGATCGCTGTGAGTGGAATCGCATGGAGGAGGCCTACACCCAGCTTTGGGTGTCCAACAGTATTAGTATATAAGAAATATTGTAAATAGTGTTAGGAAATAATTAGTAATAGTTTTTTTTTTTTTTTAGAATAGAAAAACAATGTCTAGTACGTAGTTGGAAATAAATGGCTTATTTATTTATTTATTTATTTACGTCAAACGCGCACGTAAATTTTAAAGTTGATGCTATCAACTACTGAGGAGTTATCTTTTGAGGAGATTACCCTGGCTACAGCATCAGCTCATTATAGGTAACTATCTTAGTTTTTATTGCTTGTCTAACGAGCATGCTAATTTGAAGATGGTACTATAAGCTACTCAGGAGTGATCTTATAAGAAGACCCTAGCTGCAACATCATCTCTTACTGGTAACTTTATTAATTTATAACTATAAAGGTTCGGTGCTTTTTGACAACCCTTTGTGAATGCCGACAAACGAAAAGACAACGTCTTACCCTCGGTTAATACTTCGTTTTATGTTTAAGAAATAAATCAAAAATTATTCATTATTTCATAGATTGTCTGCAATGCATGCAAGAAATGGAAAAAAATGCTTTAGGTAAATTTTCCATGTCCTCGCTTTGTACAAGCTCTGCTTGGAAAACTGACCTCAGTTTGGATATGAAAAGTCTAACACACTGTCCTCGCTTTGTACAAAATAAAAGAAATATTGTGTTAAACCTGGTCCTCGGAAGGGTGTCCCAAGGCTTACGTGAGGGGTCCTCGGTTTGCATACACAAAGTCCTTACATGTGCATCGCCAGTCACGTTCGACTGTGTGACTTGGATCCTCGGTTTGTTAGCCGTTTTTCATACGAAAAAATGTTGAGATAGCGCTATACGAACCAGCTCATCGCTCAAGATTTTTTATCCTCTCTCTTTCTGTCTTATTCAAATACGCCTACGAGGTCATTAAGTCCGTTTTTTAGAGAGTCCTCGGTTCAGTCAGCCACAACTAGTGTCCTCGTAAGGGTGTCTATACAAACAAGGGTGTGCCGTCGTGTGCCAGCACATTTAATTCAACTTTGCTCTGTAACTCGGCTACGTCCCAGCCCCGTCCCGGCCCCGGGCCGGGCGCGGCTCACGTCGCGTCGCCATTAACATTAACGCACTCAATTTAACTTGTCGCCTGAACAACGCTACAACTGCTTACATACAGTACGTGACTTCCTCATTCCACTTTTATGTTCGTGCGGTTCAAATATAAGAGGACGCAATATTTGGAAAGGAAATTATGTATAATCATGCTGTCGCCCATGGGTTTGCAACCTGTCACGTATTGAATATCAACTGTTGTAAAATTTGGGTATGGACCAAAATTAAATGTAAAATGATGATGTGTAATTAAGTGCAGGTAAGCACTATAAAAACAAATAAACTAAAAAATATGTAGACGTACCTCTGACTATCTCCAGATATTCTCCAAGAGTCTCGAGTCGGAACTACTTGTCTTGGTACTAAGAAATCTAACGTACTTACTGTGACGGCTGTTAACTAGTTAGTGTACACTGAACACTAACTATAGTTATAAAAATTATATCTTACCATGAAGTATGACTGGCTTTATTTTATAAGATCCGTTTTATCAAAAGCCAACAATATCATTCGTTACTTAAGAAAGACATTATTCTTTTCCAATTGATTACAGAAAATATCCGAAAGTGCTCGTGATATTGACGGAGCCCTTCAAATTGACACCCAATATTGGCTCTACGGAAGAATCAACAAACAATCACCCCTAGCACTAGTTCTAACGCTCTCGAATTGCTGTCGAGTCGGTTGCCAGTTTTTACATAACTACATAAAAAAAAACTGTTGTTATGACCTAAAATGTGCATCTTTTTTCTTAGACAATGTCAAACATCCTTGTAATATATCCTTGTAATATATCTTCTAGGCTTGATTTCGAGGAACTGGCGCTTAGATTCACCTAGATTTAAAACGTTTCAAGATGATCCCAGCGGATATTATTGAATAAATGATTTTTGACTTTGACTTTGACTTTGGTGCTGATAGTGGCAGTAGGGTTTGACAAATCAATTATTTGACAGACACTGGTTATCTGGTTCCCATAGTACAAGCTTTGCTTAGCTCGCGGCTAGATAGATGAGCGGTTATTTCTATAGTGTAGTATTTTATGTATTTATTGAGTTATATAAATAACGATCTAATTAAAACATTGTATAAAAAATAGTTATTGTGCAATTAACTAGTGCTAGGTTTCTGTATCCTCTCGAGAAGGCGCGGGCTACACAAAGTAAACACTCCTCAACGTCCAGTAGTTTTTGCGGCAACATTGATCCCTCATGCGTTGTATACATAGCTACAGGGGCTACAGGGGCTACAGGGGCGGCTAGCTACAGGGTTTATGGGGTGGTTCTTGCTCCCTATCACGCTATATTTGCTAACTGGTTTGATGTTTGTATCAAATATTTTTTTATTGCCTAAGGACTACTGTAAATGTTTGATTTTATTCAAAGTGTTGATTTTTGACTTTGTTGTATGTAATGGCCTCACGTAGGTAAAGTTTTTGGTTACGTTACGCGGAGATTGACTATAGTCAGTTCCGGATACCATTTGTAGGGTTGAGCAATTGAATGGTGTGGGTGCCGGTGACATTACAGGCACATGAGGCTTAATACAAGCATGCTTCAGGTTGATGGACGAGTTACACCTTACCTAACGAACGTGACCTGCGAAGCAATGCTTTGTTGTAGGTGAAGGTTCCCACTTCACATCAGGTGGGCATCTGCTTGTTCCATCAGCAAGTAATGTAAAAGGGTTAAGGTACACTGCGTGATAGCGCGGTAACGCTTTGCAGTCGAGTGATCATTGCCGCGCAATGCAAACCTCTAATTGAGTACGCCACGCATCGAAAGCTTTGTACAAATATCGCCTTCATAAATAGGGATATGAGTATTTTCCAGTTCATAACGTGTGGCTCCCGCGCGAGAAGTGAACTGTTCCGACACGTGAGCGAGCGCGCCTCCCGGGAGGACGCTTCCCGTATTGGAATCGACGCGGTAATGATAAGCAGTAAATCAACGTACCTATACGAGAGAAGGCGGTTCACATTACACATTCGTCGACTATCTCAGACATTTTGTATGGAACAGAGAGAGTCAGAAACAGAGCCTGTCAGAGTCAGTCTGTTTTAGTATAATCACTTCTATACAAAAAGTGTAGGTCTATTTTTGATGCATCGCGACACGCGGGCCATATTGATTACAACTAACGTGGCGTGTTACTTCATTTACCAGGTTTTTGTGACACGTGTCACTGTCCCCAAGCAATTAAAAGTCAACAACCAACAACCGTCAGTGTCAATATTTTATTTTATTTCTGCTATGTATATAAGGGGATGTCATGGCAACATCAGGAATCTAAGATTGTGATTTTATTCAATAATGCTTTTTAAACGTCGACTGTCTCGCCATCGATTGGCCTGACAGCTTAGTTAGTACTATTACCTTCTGTGCCTGGATGTTATATTGTATTCTTAGTATGGATTTAAAACAAAAAAGTATAAGTATTTTGTCTGTCACCTAGTTCCCATAGTACAAGCTATGCTCAAATTGAGGCTAGACTGATACTGTGTAAAAATGTCCACAAATATTTAAGCCGAGCGAAATGAAAAAAATATACATAAATAAGTACCTACATTAAAATGTCTAACACATATTTTATCAAAATTGACATTAATTAACAACATTTAATTGCATGAAGGCTGGGAGTTGCGGTACTGCTTGTCCGCGTGTACTGTGCCTCATTCAAGAACAAGTTCCTAATACTCGACATAAAGTAGTGAGATATTAGCGAGGATTGGTCCCCGGCGGCGTCGGCGGCGTCGGCGGCGTCGGCGGCGTCGGCGGCGTCGGCGGCGTCGGCGGCGTCGGCGGCGTCGGCGCCCGCCTGCTCTCGCGGCTACTGAAACTTCTAACCGACTTCAAAGCGGAGGTTATGGTTTCATGCGTCGCTTCACTTTTCCTTGTATCGTTCGTTTGCATACTTCAACATTATATTGTGTACAGTCTTAAGTATGTATTATTGCCTCAAGTTGATGGGCGCAGAGCAGTGTTTTATAGGGTACGTTCTGAACGTGACCTACAAGGCATTGCTTTGTTATGAGTGCTCGTAACTACTTAACATCATGTGAGCCATTTGCTTGTTCCATTTATTAGCAATCGCATAGAAAAATATAATTAAATGCTTCTGTGCATAAAGATTAACGTAATAGGATTCCTTTTGTTCAGTATTCTGTTGAGAATGTCTGATAGGGGTAGTCAAAGGTGCGTCCGAAATAACATTTGTCACATAGGTACCCACATTTTGCCGTAGTTGGTAATCCATCCGAGACAGGCCGCAAGCCAATCTCCGCTGCTAAAATACCAACTGGTTTCCTCGAACCCATGACCGTAGGATTAAAAGACAGGATCACTCCCCCTAGACCAACGGTGCTCTTCCACCCATCATTTAAAATTAGTACTTAAATTAGTTGAGCTTAGATAGCTTGGTTTCACTAATGTTGAGCAAACTTTGCAAAGAGAACATTGGCTAGAAATATTGCATCTGCATATCAAACGTAGACGCTTCGGAATTAATTTAAAATGTACTTTTAAAGCAATTTGTGAAAAAGTGCAAAACCTACATTTTGTAACAGATTCACTTGATTTAAATATTAAATTATATGTAAAAATGTAGAAAGTAAATTTCTAAGTAAACGATTTTATGTTCAAGTTGCAAACGCTCGCGACTTCCCGCATTAAGCTACTTTCACACGAACATTCACCCCCGCTACCCGTTTAGGGGTTGAAGTTTGGAATTGCCTTTCTTACCTCTACACACCAAGATGAATAATAATATACACTGAAAATTTCAAGCCTCTACGACCAGTTTAAACCAAAACAAATGTTCATCACACAAATGTTTGTTCTCGGTGAGGATCGGACCCACCACCTACAGTGTGTGTATAATATTATGATATTTGAAACAACTGTAAAAGGAAAGAGCATCCCCTTAAGCATGCCTTCTCTTTCTAGTCTCCTCGTCGGGGTCAAAGTTTGATATAACGTTTATGAAAGGGGATATTTGGCAAAAATCTCCAATTTAATGAATCCCAACGATTGAGTTGGACTTTATTTCATTATTTAGGAATCTTTGGGCAAAAAATTAGGGTAGAGGCACACTATCGAAGTTTTCTTAATATTTTATCACTTGCGACAGTACCACATAGAATATACCAGTATATTATTATTGTCAAACTAATAATTTTATTTTGCTAGGTTCAGTTCTGGTTATCATCATAATCAGCCTGTAGTGCTAGATATAGGTTTTCCCTGTACGTGTCCAGGAAGATTATCTATCCATCGACTTCCCGCAATCCTAGCAAGTTGGTCCATCGGAAGGAAAGGCGTCCTACGTTCGTTTGAAACTACGTGTTAGTTTCATAAGTGATCACTAGCTTACACACAAATACTATCCATCCGAGTTGGATTCGTAAACTGACCTCTTTGCCAAGTTGGATTTAGCACGTTAGGTCGTCTGATTTAATAATAATAATAATAAAAATCATTTAAATAAACATAATGTTTTACATCTTCTGGTTATTAACGAATCTAATTACAAAGGAAACAGATATACTAATAGACAAAGCTATGTCATATCAGCATCTGTCAGTGTGCACAACCCTTACGCGTTTATCAGGGTTAGGGTACGACCGCAAAAAATATATAGGGATTCATTAGACTGACTTTATTTGGGGTTTTGTATTTGTTCGGGAATTATGTTTACTTTTTCATCAAATGTTTGCGGTTTCCCTTCAATTGGGAAACGTTATTAGTTTTATATGCGGACATCGGCTTTATTTAAATTAAGTTATATAATTAAATTAGTATTCAAACAAGCGATGTAGATTTAAATCGAAATGTGTGTGACTTTTAAATTATTTCTAATGTGTTATGAAAATAACCGATTCATCAATAGGCATGGCATGGTGATGGAATTAGTCAATTAGCATAAGCTATCAATTATGTTCAAACTATGTTAAAGAAAGGTCCACAAATAGAGTGAGAGAGCGATAGAGAGGGGGAGAGTGAATGTGTACCAACAACGAGTAAATATTAGTTTATCCAACTTCATTAAACGCGGATTCAGTCCAGTGAGTCCACATCGTGACGTCACGTGAAATGGACCGATATCGAATCATTTGCCACACGGCAGTCAGGGGATATTGAACATTAAGCGTATGAGAATAAAGCCTAGTCGGGAGCGAGAGAAGCTTTTCCATAAATTGAGTAAATGAGTGTCGTTGACAGTTTATTAGTGGCGCGGTCCGGGAACAGCTTAGTTAGAACAGCTTGAATACTCTTATTACTAGTGGTTCTGTGAGAACAGTAGACCTCGCGAGCCCTTATAACGTTGCCGACACTTTCCCCTTTCTCAGAATTGAAATCCACCCACACATAACGCTACAGCACGTTTGCCCCTCCTCTTATTCCAACTAACCTGTGTGTCAATTTTGTTTAAAATCGGTTAGAACATGCGACCTATGGGCGAGAACTGACCGACTGACAGAAGGATAAAAGTATTTTTTGGTCAATCTCAAAAACTGAGACACTTCGCTTGCTCGGTCAATGAGAAGAATCATACAAAAAAAGGTCCAGGAGCCGAGTCTAAGTTGCTTATTCTTCTATGTTTTATATCGCCTGAGTTCTAGGTTTCAGTCCCTCGTGACAGAAGTTTAGATGTTTCTTAAATATCGTAATACCAAGCGTAGGAACTTTGACAAGCTATCCCCAAATTCGAGAGAGGCCCGCCCAGCAATGGATTTATCTGGGCTGATGACGAGACGTGAAGTAAACCAGCTATCCTGCGCGTCTGTGACTCGTGACAATTTGTCTACTAATCACCTTTAACCATAATCAGCGTGACATTAAGCCAGCAGGTGTGAACTCGCGCCGGTACATGACGTCACTAATATGACACTTAGTTTGAAACTTTACACAGACTAAATGTTTGAGTCAAGTTGAGAGTATACGGCTGTATTGGCTCCGCTGCTCCTTTGCCAGAGGAAAACGGTAGGAGACGAATGAGGAAATGTATCTTTTTTGACCTTTTGATAAGATATGTGGCTTTTCCTGATACAAGTAGCCTATATTATGTTGTTCAAGTTTACAATCATTATCATCCATAGCAGAACTTTACTCACTGCTGGGCAACACTACACCCACTGCTGGGCAAAACGATCTCTTCAATTTGTGCAATCACAAAGCTTACCTTTGTCCCGCAAATTTTCCAAAATATTTAAATCCGTGCATAACTAATTTCTTAGTAGCTACTTTGAAGTAGTTCTGTTTTAATTCTGTCTGGGACGGAATGATGAAAAAATACTTTTTAGTAACAATAATCACTAAGAAAAGTCTAATAAGCGTCTGTCGCGAGGAATTGATGCCTAGATTCAGGTGATTCGTGGCTAAAACATGAAAGAATAGGCAGCTAAAAATTGGCACCTGAATATATATTATATGTATATAAGTATATCAATTTTTAGATAACAACTCTCTTTAGGCACGGTTTTCCCGCGAGCTTCACAAAGACATCGTCGATGCATCGGATTGTGATCTGTACTCTGTCTACCCTTGTCTTTCTTCTGTTGTTCATCATCGTTGGCATTCCAGTATCTTGAGTAGTTAGTACGTATATCACACGAGTTGTTCAAATAACTGGAGCTGGAGTGTAATCCATTAGAAGCGGATAAGGCGCGCGTTTCCCGTTGTTTCCTTTATTCGTGTCCGAGCCACCCTTGTCAACTGAAGTGGCACCTGAGCCCGCCAACGAACCCTCACTTGCGACTTACATACTTATAACCTACGTATCATTCTACTGATCAATCACGCCTTGACCGCTGAACAGACTTCAATGAAACTTTTAACAAGTACACATCTTAGGGGACGTATGTGCCTAACGTACGTGACCTACAAGACAATGCTTTATCTAGGTGTTGGTTACCACTTAACATCAGGTGGGCCATATGCTTGTTCCACAAGCAGTAGCATAAAAACAACATGTTGTTTTTATGCTACTATTTTTGCCATCAAGCAGCGCAGCGTGTTTTGGATGAAGAGTCGTAGTGCCGGTGACATTACAGGCACAAAAGACATCCTAGGACATTGCTTTGTCATAGGTGATAGTAACCACTTACACCCAGGTGGGCCATCTACTTGCTTCATCAGCAAGTTGTATAAACAATATTGTTTTTATTTTCCCTGCATGCGTTTTTTCTTACCATACTTTTTTTGTATCCATTTCTGGTTATATTGTTAGTTAGTTAGTTATTAGCAGAACTATACTCATTTGTTTAGAAGGTGGGCGTTGAGACTGCAACACAGTTTTAAACTTTCGCAGTTTCATCGTTTAATTTTGTAATCTTATTCACTATGTACATTGTGTTGAATAAACGATTATTATTATTATTATTGATAAAAAGCTTAAAAACACTCAGATAAAAATAAAAATACCAATCCAAAACGATGTAGTATTAGCCACACTAGACTACACACTGTAGACCCTTCGCACCTTCTTACCGTTGTTTAGTCTTACATCTTCCTTATATCCTCGTCAGGTCGCGTTAGCTGTGACGTCGCCTCCTGTCCTGCCCGCTGATAGGTCGCACGTCACGTGACTGGGTCGACATCACGTCACGTGTGCTCGGATGGAATAGTTATTAGGAGGCAAGCGGAACTGTTGTGACATGCAGGGGTAACAAGGTTTTATTTAACGAGACTTTTCTGTTTGTTGTGGGTCACCTCTTGAGAAATGACTTCTTGGTATTTATTGTGTCTACCAAATTATAATAAGATACACAAACTTCAGTGAAAGTAAATAAACATTTTGTAAAAAAGAAAAAAAATATATTATAATCTTGATCCTGATTGACTGACATATAAACAACGCATAGCTTAAACCAATACTCGTAAAGAGTTGAATTTTTAAGGTACCAACGTAGTAAAAAAATAATTTCCAAGATTCAACTCCTAAACGGATGCAGCGGGGGTTGAAATTTGTATAAAAATAACTACAAGCCACGCATATTTCGCTCGTAGAGGAGGAAGTTCTATGCGTAGCTGTATAGTTTTACATATTTTCATTGATTGATTGATTTTTTTTTTTTTTTTTTTTTATTTGTGAAACCGCGATATATTTTTAACTAACAAATCTATAGTCTACTTTTTACGCTCGTAATCTAACACATGCAAGTTTCTAATTAACTACCTACCTGAACTAAATATGAACTGCATCAAAATAGCAAAAAAGAACGGACCTAGCTATTAATTGTTCCGTGTTTAATCTCATAGGTAATTCATAAATTGTCCTAAGTAACTGAGCCAAAACAGCGGAAATTCCCAGAGCAAAATGATGTTTGTAAATAAAACCAACATGACAATACTGTCCGAAATTCTAGTTTGTCGATCTAATACCTGGCTGTTGCCTGAGCTCTGAACACTCGTATCGACTGCTCAATCCCTGATCCAAATCGAAGCTACCAGCAATCTGTGTCAACGACACATTCTATCCACAGCAATGCATCGCCGGCCGAGTGGGGGCTCAAAGCGGACGCAGCTATTGTACGCGGCAATCGACGTGTGTCGAGCACAAATGGTTAGATTTCACGAGTCGCAGTAGCGATCCGGTCCCCGATCTATCTAATATCAACTGCCACTATTAATTCCCGGAGCGACCATCGAGCCGGCTGTCAGCCCGCATATTCTATTGTACGGCGTCGGTTGTTTGAAAACGCAACGAGATATATTCTCGAGGCGAATCTTTGTGGTGTAACTGAGAGTAATGACGTCATCAATCATGCTAATCTCGTTACGCTAATCTGACTCCACTATCTTTTGATGGATTTCTTGAGCAATAAAACGAAAGCGTAATAAAAATGTTTTATTTATAACAAATCATGTCCAAGCCGAGCGTAGTGCACGCGTCACATGAACACGTCGTCGGCGAAGGCTTTGCCGGGCGGTCGGTCGTCTTCGAAAGTCACCATTTTATCTCTACCCGGTCCCCTTAACAACACTTTCTCCTGTCCCTTCTTGTCGAACGACAAGTCGTACAAGTCCCCCACTCCACTCAAGTTAAATTCACTCAAACTGCGCGGTACGAAATACTCGACGCACTTCTCCGCGTGGCCCGCGGACCGTCTCACCGGCGTGTTCCGCTGAAAGCTCTCCTCTCCGTAGTTCGAGGATTTCCTCCTCGGGAGACTGTTGAACTTGGTCGGGTTCGCGCTGTCTATCTTGAAGGTGACCTGCGTCCTCGCGCCGGGGAAGGCGACCGACGGCCCCGCCTCGGCCGCCTCGCGGTGTCAAGAAACCACCGACATGGCGATTTTCTCATCACAGATCTTGTCCATGCTGTGCACCGCTCGGGACTTGGAGCTCCCCGTGCACAGCGCGGTGAAACTCCTCAATATTGAGCTCATGTCTTCCTGGATCAGGTTGAAGCACATGGCGATTACAACTACTCCAACTAGTATATACAAGCAGCAGACTCCTAGCGCTGCGTCTTCCGCTTTCGCCGACAGCGTGCTCGCATACAGTCCCGGCTTCAGATCTCCGAAGCTGATGGTGGCGAGGCTCGAGAACGAGAAGAAGCAGCCGTCCATGAAGTCCCACTTTTCAGTCGTATGAAATACAAAAGTCCCTAACGATATATACAGCACGATCACCAGTAGACTGAGCGCGATGGGCACGCGCGTGTGGTCCCGGCACGTCCAGTGGTACCCGCCGCTGAAGCTGTCCAGATTCAAGGCAGCTTGAAACGGCGTTCTCTTCTGCCTCTCTGGACAATACTCTCTCTTCTCGCAGTCATACTGCTTGCATTCTACAAGAGCGTATTTGTTCAGACAGTCAGCTTTCGTATGAAAGTTGTCGGTTTTGAACCTCGAGGGACAGATCTTGGAGTACAGGACCCTGAAGTTCCTGGCGAGCGCCTCGCCGATGGTGGAGAGGTAGAGCATGATGATGGGGATGCCGACGCATGCGTAGGCGACCGCCACCAGCTTGCCCACCGACGACTTCGGCGTGACGTTCCCGTGACCTGTACAAAAACATTACATGAACAATTTACCAAGCAGTACTATGAACTTTGGCTTTAACCATGCCTACATATACACCCAAGTTACGAGAATTGGGTTTTTGTATGCCTTCTGTTTGCCTTCAGGTTGATGGACAAAGCGCAGTGTATTGCTATAGGTAATGGTTACCATCTACTTGTTTCATCAGCAAGTTACATAAAAATAAAACACATATGTGCTTTTTTCGTGAAGTATTAATATTGATAGGGAAGTATATATTAAAGAGGTATACAGTTAGAGAGTTTGTGGTTTAGAGTCCACCTATTTGATCTTAACAGGCTGTATAACGGCGCGTTTATACGGCGCGAAAGCTTTCGCGCGGCGGCCGCGCGGTTGGCCGCTTGAGAGGAATTTGAACGTTATTATTTAGAACATAGAGACGATAATCGGTATATTTCTTTCAACCGCGCGGCCGCCGCGCGAAATCTTTCGCGCCGTATAAACGCGCCCTTATGGTTTTCATACTTCTCATTAAAAATTACAAAAACTACCTACGTTTGGAGTGAGAGCCACGATCAATATTTTATTGTCCGTCTGTACAGACTTTCAGCGATGTTATAATTCATAAAAACAAAAGGGAATATATTAAATTCAATTTAAGCAAATATGTACCTATAGAGAGCGTTTGGGAAAAAAATTATCTCTAAAAGAGAAAACTTTGTTGGTCCAGTGGGAGTAACCCAGTCTTCTGACCCTAAGGTCGTGGGTTTGAATCCAATACTGGATGGATTTTTTGTTCCAAAAATGTATGTACGCAGTGCCAGTTCTCTCAAACAGTGAAGAAAAACATCGAGAGGAAACCGGTTAAGAATCTGAAAGTATATCAACCGTGCTTGGGAATTAAAGTCGCTTTCATCTCTGAAAGGAAATTGTTATGAACTCACCTATAGTAGTAATACAGGTATGGTGCCAGTGTTATGAACTCACCTATAGTAGTAATAAGGGTCAACGCGTACAAGAAACTACTCGAAAACGTCCATCGATAGTCTCCCTCATGGTTGAACCTGACCCTGCTCTCGAACGAGACTCCGCCTCTCATATTCTTTATCAAAACCTTCTGAAAGTCCAACAGCTCCTTAGCGGCTAACTTCGTCCAATTCTCCTTGTACAAAATATTCAGATCTTCGGTGATGGACCACAGCCTCTCCACCGTCTTTGATCTCAGCTCGTTGCTGCTCTGCTGCGCTTGGCTCAGGTTCGGCTTGGACGCTGCGACCGCCGTCTCCTCGGTCACGTTACCTTCTATCGCTAGGAAGAGGAATCCTCCTAGCAGGTTGTAGGTGAGTACCAGGAAGCATATCGCTAGGCAGGTGAGAGGGGAGGCCTTCCGCTTGTGCGCGCATCGGCAGCAGGAGGGACGGCTGTCGGCGGGGGGGCGCGCGAAGCAGCATCGCGCCTCCTCGAGCCCGTCCGGCTTGTACACTCGGGAGAGGTCGCGGCTGCCGTCTTCCAGCATGATGGAGCTACACCTGAGTCATGAGCTCATCGGATTTTGTACTTCTTGTCGTGCCGTTTCTTCGTGCGAGCCATTCTCGAGCGTGGTGAGTGGACGTGAGCCTGCAACAACAGAGACGTCGGCGCATTACATGTATGAACTACAAATTTACATATTGGAAGTAGGTTCAATGACTATTCTTTTGACCAAAACTGGGTTGAATTATATGATATAGAAGTGGAACGGTAGACAGTAGGTACACTTGAAACATCGTGTTCGAACACCAATTATAACTATTGTTTTAGAGCTAATTCAATTCCTAGATGTAGTGTGTAGTAGTTCTGAGATTGAAAGCACATAGTTTTGATAAGTTGTACGCGTACACAAGCCACCGGTACGAATAAAAATAAATTATGCGGAAACAAATGGTGATTTCCACCTCAAAGTTGTACAGCGGGTGGTGGTTTGATATGAATTTATGAGTCACGGCGGCTGTACCGGCTTTAACGTTATATTCACAGCGAGGCTTTTTGACGTCAGTTTTTGATGTTTTTCTGCTGGCAATTTAACACACATGTCACGTATTTTAAGCCAAATTATACAATGTTACTATATTGTATTATAAGTATGTATCTACAAACTTATAGTATGAAGTATTATAACATCAGTCGTTTGGTCTCATAGTACAAGGTATGGTTAGTTTTTGTATTCATATTATTATTTATTTCTATAATTAACCTAACTGTAGCTTCTGCTATGTTATTTTGTAAGTTTTTTATCTGTTCATCTAAGCTTGGTATCGATATGATGAGTCTGAATGATGATCTTTAGAACTCCAATAGATAAATATATTGACTTTATTATTGTACTAGATTTCGGTTTTTACGAATTTTATAAATGTAAGAACACTGACGTGTTACTAATACTTTGGTTCAATAAGGGCGGGTTTATACGGCGCGAAAGCTTTCGCGCGGCGGCCGCGCGGTTGAGAGATCTATACCGAATATCGTCTCTATGTTCTAAAAAATAACGTTCAAATTCCTGTCAAGCAGCCAACCGCGTGGTCACTACGCGGTTGACACAAGTAAAATGAAGACATTTTAACCCCTTTTTTCAAGTTAGGGGTCCACGGGGTCCAATTTTGAAAATAATAAAAATGATCTTAGTTTGACTATAAAATTCTCGGAACATGATTTTAACCATAACTTGAGTATCCCCTACACTCTTTGCTAGGGATCAACTTGAACTTTAGTATGCAGTGTTTGAATCGTTTTCAATGAATTACGATCAAGTTAAAATAAATATAATGGATTAAATTGTAATAGAATACTGCAAAATGTGGATATGTACCAAATGTACTATCTGGACATACTTCTGACTACCCTTTTAGACTTCCTCGAAGAATCTTGAGTAGGTACTTGGTACTAAGAGATTGGAGGGGATATCTACCGTGCTTGGGGAATAAAGTCATAAAACTATTTCTTTCTTAAATATAAAAAGAAAGGCTCAACTTTACAGTATAAGAAGGTAGACTATGACCTGATCATTGAGTTGCAACTAAGATGCAAGAGGATTACTGTGGAAGGCTATGTACAAAATAACGATCTCTATAGGGATTCGGGACATTAACATAGAGAGTTTGTCCATGATGCCACTAAACAATATACGGAATCTTCATCACCATAATGATGTCGAGGCTAATCAACTCTTTGATAATCAAGTTCTTACTAGAAGATAACTGAAAAAAACTTTAGTGTTAAAAAGTACAATTAATAACAAACTATCGCAACGTAAGACAAAAAAAATAAATTTATTTAACCTTGGGGTCCCTGGGACCAACAAATTATTAAAGGTTAAGTAAGTCAAAATCATCAAAATGATGCTGTCAGTGAATGATACTGTGGGTAATATTAAATAAGATCATATCTGCTTTTTTCAAACTTTATAGAACCCAACATCATCATCATCACCACTGCTGATCTGGCCCACGTAGGTCTCTACTATTACGCTTTCAGGAAGAACTAATTTAACTTTTGCGCCAACTTCCCGCAACCCCAATGTCGTTGGCCCACTGGATTTTGTGCATTATCTTTCAGTTCATGGTCGCCATTTGAGAATCATTTATTGCTCTGTGGTTCTACGAGATAAATACCCATTGCTACTTTAACTTGCTGATTCTGAAAGCTATGTTGGTGATCTTGGTTCTTCTACGGATTTCATCATTCTTGATTCCATCGCGTAGGAAAATATACATATATTATCATAACATAACTTTCTTTTCTAAGTGAGTGATATTTCAATAGTTCACATTTTATGGAGCTGAGCTTCTATTATAAGAGAGATAGATCAAATTATCCACGGTTTTCAGGTTGAGTGTATCTCAATCACAATACTGCCTGTGGTTTGGTAACCTATAGTGTGAAATGCTTGACAAAAGGGAGAAATATTCAGCCAAGCTATTCTTTCAAATCATATTATATTTATAAAAAATTTTAAACCTCAAAAACTGAGATTCATTTGCAAAAGAAGAAATAAAGTGGTGATCAGCTGTTTAATATATTTTGAACCTCAAAAAACTGAGATTGACTTACAAAAGAAGATATAAAGTGGTGATCAGCTGTTGTTACGCCATTCGAGCTAATTTAAGTACGTTCGATTTTAGGTCCTTATTTTTATGTTAGCTAAGTAAAAAATCTGCGAGGTTGACGACAAGAAACCATACATTAGTAAGCTCGCCAATAGTATTTTCAGAGTGGTTGTATGAGTGTGGCTCCCCTCTATCAGCCGTAAGAGGCAGAAATAAGACAGCACAAAATATATCAAAAATGCAGTTTGGGTTGAAATACTAGAAAAAGAATTCAACACGGATCTAGTCCACAGACGGCAGCTTTATCAACGGTATATGTGGATAATCTTTACCAAATATAAGAATTTTTGTCCTGACCTAATAGACAACGCACAGCCTAAACCGTAATGTAAACTGGTCGTAGAAACTTAACATTTTCAGGGTATATTTGTCTTGGTACATAGAGGGGTATCAAAGGCAAGGCCCTTACACTCAAACCGTATAATTAAAACATAAAATAAATCATTAAATAAAATAAAAATAAAATTTCAGTGCCGGATAGTTAAACCATCAACCTGGATGTTATTCTGCATTAAAATCTCGCATAAAAAAAATGTATTACGATCTTTTTTGAAATCACCCATGAAATCATTGTTCATTTGTTCGGGTAAAATTTTTCTATGCTTGCGGCCACCGTGATTTCAACTCAATTTACTAGACGAAAACGTTGAAATTCCCTGATACCGAGAACATCAATATCGAATACCGTCTTTATATTCTAGAAGGCAACGTTCAAATTCCTGTCAAGCGGCCAACCGCGCGGCCGCCGCGCGGCCGCCGCGCGAAAGCTTTCGCGCCGTCTAAACGCGCCGTAACTGTTTAATATCGAAGTAAGCATAAAAAAATATTGTAGAGTTTTTGCAATACGTTTTTGGAAGAACAAAACTGAAATCCCGATGCCGTGGATCTAATCCCGTGATGTCACACGCAAAGTAAAATAGAATTATTTATTGCAGTCAGTAAAATCTCTTTGTTGTAAAATAAAAATAGAGGTTTATTTATCGCATACAACAAAGCGCATTTAAAATATCAGTAGCAAAAAGCGCTCTAGCGATGAAGGCCCAAATGCACTAACTTATACAAACATACATAATCTACCGTGCTTTTTTATATAAGCCTCTATGCAAAGGAAAATATGTTACTAGAAAATACCGAAAAAAAAGTAAAATATTTTTTGCTACTGCTTCATTTCTTTTTTTATTTGTGAAATAAGCACGGTGGTAGTACGCACCCGGACGAGTCCTTTCACAAAGAGCTCTACTACTACTGCTAAGAGTATTCAAACTGAAAGTCCAAATCTTCTAGGCTTGGTCGCGAGGAACTGGCGCTTAGATTCACCTAGATTTAAGACGTTTCAAGATGATCCCTGCGGATATTACTGAATAAATGATTTTTGACTTCGAATCAAAACACATTTATTCATTGAAATACTAAATGATAATTTAAAATTAACTTATAGTTTAGGCACCAGCACCACGTGACCAAGCCTACACGAAACAATAGATACGACTAAAAACTTAGAAAAGCTTGTAACCACGCTTAATACCAACTTGTACAAAAAGTGAGCATGAAGTAAATTGCTTTTAAGACGAACGTCTTAATCTTATGTTTTTTTAATAGAATAAATAAATAAATATTTGTAGACATTTTTACACATTATTTAGCTCTAAACTAAGCATAATTTGTATTATGGTAACCAAATGACTAATATGTTTTTTAGTAAATACTTACTAAGAATGCAATGTAACACCCAGTCACAAACAAAAATCTACGTTCATCCCACAAATGTTTGTTCTCAGTGGGGAGTGAACCCACAACCTACAGCGCAGAAGGCAGGGTCACTACTAACTGAGCCGTGACGGCTGCCACCATCTTTTGTTTTAAAATGCTTTGAAATGGCTAGTGTCTACAAATATAACGCTTTTGGGATGAAATTCATAAACGAGAAAACGTTTTGAAAGCAAAGCTTAATTGAAATCCCTCACAATAAAACCTCCCACAAAACATTAACCGAAGTACAAACACATTCCTGAACATTCAGCTAAACAACAGGTAATCTGATGAACAACATCAGGTGGAGTGACCGCGACCACCGGACGACGGACGACACAGTGCACGCGGACCAGTAACCCCACTGTCACGTGACAGCTCGACAGCTTTACCAGCTTTGTGGTCACGTGGCTACTACTTCCAGCTCCCTCTGTTAGAAAACCACTAAGCTTGAAATTTACTGAGTTCCAGTCTAAGCTAGAGTGGTTACGTAAATGTTCCTAATTGAAGATGGTTGACCATGATTTAATTTATAAGTTTGGCCAAACGTTCATGCAACCTATTTTAGCACTAAACTAAGCAGAGGTTGTACTATGAGAACCAGATAACTGGTAGAATACTTAATTAAATATCATATTTTGTATATATTCATCACATTAATGTTTGTTCTCGCTGGAGGTCGAACTCACAATGTACAGCGCAGAAGGCAGAGTAGCTACCAACGGAGTTGTGACAGCTATCCATTTAAAACATATTATAAAGTTTTTGTAAACATTCCTTATTCTTCATTGTACACAATAAATGATATTAAAACTCAAACTTAAGCATAAAGTGTGTACATTGAGATTATCCCTAAAAAGAGGTATTTTCCAGCAAACCTTCTTCATCATTCAACCGTTCTTCATGAGCAGCATGAAGAAAGTACCTGCCACAGACCTCGCTCATAAAGAAGACGAGGTTACTTAAGTATGGGAGTTGAATAATTCAATATTCATTTGTTCCTGATTACTCTGTCCCGACTCGAGAATCCTAGAAAATCCAGGAAACAACTACCTACAGACGGCTCGTGAGTAAACCTCCTTTGATTTACAGTTTGTGTTAAATTATCATGAACCCTAAGGTCAAATTCCGAGAAACTCCGAGAATAATTGACAACGAATTGCGGTTTCCAATTCAACAGAAATTATACAAGAATAATATTGTCGTTTAGTATCCGACTCCGCTGGGAATTCGTTTAGATTTTATAAGGACTATGATTGAGTTATCATTTTTTTGTGATAGTGGTGTTTTCTTTTGTAACGGGTAAAAAATATGATGCCCTCGTAGTATTTTGTATTTAATGAACGTGATTTTTAGGTTTTTTTTTACTGAGATCATTTATGCTTCCTAAGAATTAGAAGATCTGAGTGGATATCTACCGTGCCTAAGGATTGCCATGAAGGTAAGGTATTTACTTATTTATTTTTCTTATTGTTGTCGGTTAAGTTATTTTACTGCGTGTTTGTGATCTGTGTCCGGCATTGTATCAGAGTCACAGTATTAATGTCGTCCTAGCGGTGCGTCGCGAGTACACTCGACGCTCGCTCATTTGAGTGGGTTCAGTGCGGGGCTCGATGTGCGCCTCCGCCACGCCCCGCGTCGGGTTCTATGTACGACTACTTTAATCGTCCTTATGAGACACTATGCGTATTTTATTCCAGGTTAGTTTGAAATTAGATTGGTTTTTCAACTGAAATAACGATGCATGCGGTTAGCTACGTAGTATTCACAGTTTTTGTGGTATGTTAATAATAATAATAATATTTATTTATTTGCAAAAAACTTGTTTACACGTAACTTTCAACATTGAAATTTAAAATACATAATTTTGAAATAAGTTCTAACGACTGAGCATTGGTTTTTTTTTGTTTTCTGACAAGAGGATCATGTTCTGCCTTCTGTGTGGTTGTGGGTTCGATCTCATTTGAAGACAAATATTTGTATTCTATGTGTTTTTATGTATTTTAAATATGTATTTAAAAAAAACCTAGCATTCAAATATTCTATTAGTCATCTGGTTCCCATAGTACAAGCGATGCTTACATTATTATATTACAGATTACAAAACCAATTCTTTCCAAAATATTTGTATATACTAAATTACTTCCGTTATAAAATAAACAATAAATGTTCTTTCCATGTTTCGTTAACACCAGTCCAGTAGTTTTTGCATGATCGATCCACTTAAGGTGAAACTAGTCGGTACGTTGTCCATACAAACGCTGTAAGAGCTTAATGTCTACTATTTATTAACGTGCGTCCGAAGTTAAGTTTGATACTGAATACACTCTCTCAATGTTATTACACTCTTGACCAATTTATGACAGATAAATTATTGTAAACTACCAACTTATTGTAATTTATACTAAATTAATCTTACTGTATTTTTCTTTTTTATTATACCGTTGACATTCTAAACTTGACATAAATTAAATAAATCTAAATTGTTTTAAGTATAATATAAATTGTTCTAATAATTTAAATAATCTTGTTAATTTAAATTTTGCATGCCATAACATGGTAGAATTATATTGAACCAAACATTACAAGTTACAAGATTTAGTACTAAATCTTTCGACGCTTGTAACTTTCAAGGTAATCTGATTTTAGCATATAGGGTTACGTACCTAGATAACGGCAAGATAATTCAGTATCAAACTTAACTTCGGACGCACGTTAATAAATAGTAGACATTAAGCTCTTACAGCGTTTGTATGGACAACGTACCGACTAGTTTCACCTTAACATCCAAATATCATTCAAACTTTAACATCCAAGTAGGATACGTAACATTTGATTGCGATCGTCATATTAAACCTGCGGTATCTACAAAACCAATTCCTGCTTGTATAAACAATAGTGCTATTGTTAGCATCGTGTACTAACAATATGAGCATTGTCTAACACGGGGGATACTTGCCCAAAGTACCGCACAGTGCTGGCGGCCCGGCGGCGACCGATGCTACAGCGGTTACCTGCGACACGCGCCGCCTGATGCCCGCACTTAGCCGCAAACCTTCTCTTATTAAGATAAAGGATAGTAGACTTTGATACGTGTACAAGTAAAGGTGAGATTCGAGAGACGCGACCGCGACCGACGAGAGCGACCTGCGACGCAAGCCGTACTATGTAAGCCGTTATTGTACTTCATACATACTATGTACTATGCTATAGCGTCTTTTGTTTTGAATTGAAAAGAAATACCCAAAGCTTCACGAGTACCTATGCGAGATTCTTTAAGGAAGTCTAATTGGGGTAGTTAGAGGTAAGTCCGAATATTACATTTGGTACATGCTCACATTTTGCAGTAATTGGTAGTCCGTACATGACAACCTGTCATCAGCAAGTAGAACACTAACTAGTTTCCTCGCAATGTTTTCTTTCACCGTTTGAAAGGCAGTGATCTCAAACGGTTGAGGAAATCTTGTGTGTTATGTGTGAAGGACAATTTATGTGCGCAATGCATTTGAGAGAAAATTCCAGCCTTAGCTTCAAAAAACTGGGTCGTTTCTACTAGGCCACAGACATTCCTTTGCTTTGTTTGGATACTAACCGAGACGACAAATCTATGAAAAAAAATCTGTCATCAGTGGACTTCTTCAAGTTCACGATAACGACGGAGACAGCGACCGCGTCACCTGCCTCGGTCGCGTTGCTGTGACTCCGCCTTACGTGTACGACTTAAAAGCTGTTCTTAGCACAAATAGTAAGCGCGTGGTAAGGGCGCAGTCACACTGTATTTACGGCGTCGTTACACGCGTGAGGCGCATTACGGCAGATTGGACGAGGCGGCGCCGACACGCGGACGTGGCTTCAACTAACCCGCATAAGGCTCTTTACCTTTATGCTTTGTACATGTTCTTATCAGTGTAAATTTAGTTTATTCTCTGCTTGTTCTTATGAGAGAAATTTTGAAAATTTGTTTATTGAAATATAAATGAAAAAAAATAGCATCACGACTATAATCCGTAGATATCATTTTAGATCTTTTAGTAACAAGGACTTACTCGAGATTTTTCGAATATATTTAAGGATAGTCAGAGATATCCTATAATCTGGATCTCTTTAAGGCAAGAGTGAATCGTCGGCTTCATCGTCACTTACTTCGCAAAGAACTGGCGCGAAGACGTTTCAAGATTATCCCAGCGGATATTACTGAATAAATGCTTTTTGACTTTGACTTTGACTTACTATCAGGTGAAGATTGAAGCCAAAGGATAGTCTATTAACGTTAAAATATATAAATAAATTGTAGACTTTTTTACACAACTTCATCTGGTTCCAAACTAGTAAAGCTGAAGTATGGGAACCAGATGACTCATAGAATACTTTTTTTTTGTCAGATACGCTCTCATCTCATTTATCAGTAGGTGTATGTACAAGCTATCAATAAGATGACAGCGTGCCCTACAAGCTACGATTACCGTATTACTGACAGACGCTTGTCACGAAGCTTCACGACAGTAAATAAAACGCCTGGAGGCTTACTTGAATTATCAAGGGGTCTACTGCGCAAAATGATAGACAGAGGTTTGTATTAACACTGAGCTTCACGCGGCAATGTTGTAAATAAATTACTTAAAGTGTCAATCCGAACCTTCTTGGTTTATCAACGTTTATAGATACGGGATATGTACGGGACCCTTTGTGCGCGAATCCGACTCGCACTTGGCTGGTGTTTTTTTACTGACATTGGCAAAATTGTCTGTCGAATGGCTACAAAGAAAAAACCGTAGGAGGGTTGGAAGAGGATTTATTTATTTATTTATTCATAATTCTCAGCCCTACCTTTACAGGCTAACCTAATGCGATAGAGAGAGCTACACTGAAATCATGTTACTACTATTGTTTTCATGTCATGATGTCTCTCTGGGTCTTATTTGTCCTCCTGTATCTGTATAGAAGTGTAGTCCACACACTGTATCGCTCCTGTATCTCCCGGCAGGTGCAAGCGGGAGCGAGGCGCGCGTCCCGTGGGAGGAGCGCATTGAATGGGACGAGCTCTCTCCCGCGGAACTATCTTTGATTTATTTACTGAAACTTTGACTGACTGAATTTGGCTTCTGATGCGGGAAAGTTGAATTAGTTTGTCGAACATTACGATTTATAGGCATCGATATCTGCTCAGATTTCTTACTACCAAATATCTACTGAGATTCTTTGGAGATATTTAATGGTGGTAGTTAGTGGTACGTCCAAATATTAAATTAATTGATACCCACATTTTGCAGTAGTTGGTAGGTATTCCATACGTGACAGGCTGCAAACCCATCGCCGCTGCTAAAGTACTAACTGGTTTCTTTGCGATGTTTTTCCTCACCGCACCGTTTGAGACCACTGGCATTGCGCGTATAAATTTTCCGAACCGAAAAGATCCATTGGTGCTCGACCGGATTCGAACCCACGACCTTATGGTAAGAAAGTGAGGTCACTCCCAGTAGACCACCACACCGGTGCCTCACTGGTATTTATGAAACATTATCTGACTAGCTGACCCGCGCGTTCGTTCGCGTTTTTCACACAGGCACTCTACCTTACCTATAAAAGTAATATTTCCGTACCATAGACCATGGAACATGGAAAACCAGTGCATGGCCCTAGAAATGTATAAATAATGACTAAGTACAATAGATAGCGGTGGAACAATGAATGCGAAGTAGAATGTCAAAACTTTATGACAAACTTACATTTGTAGCGATATATCATATAGCTCGCAGTGGAACACACGCCGCGCCCAGAAATAGGAGTGTTTATTAGCGCTCATAAAATGCATTATTTCCCCTCGCGGGCTCCATTATACATGACGGCTCTCATCACGAGATACTCAATGAATAATAAAATAACCAGATTTTTGCTATAAATTTCGGCGAAATTAGGATATTTATCGTCTTTTATAGTTGTGGATTCGAACTCGGTCGAGCACCAATGAATTTTTATTTCAAAAAATATAAATGTGCAATACCAGTACTTTCAAATGGTGAAGGAAAACAAGTTAGTATTCTAGCAGTGACGATAGGCTTGCAACCCGTCACGTAAGGAATACTTATTACTAGACAATAAGAGTATGTGTAGTGTAGTAAATGTAAATTTGAAAATACCTAACCTCCTTAGAATAAATGTAGGGGGGTATCTACAGTGCCTGGTGATTACAGTCCTAAAGCTGTTATCGTTACGTATTAAACAAATTGTGTTTATATTTAAGTGTAATAATGTGTTTGAACTTAATTTAGATTTTTATGACATCAATGGAAGGAACAAGCGTTTGCCCTACCTGATGTTGAGCAATGACCTTAGCCTATAATAACAAAAGTAGTATAGAAATCTTATCGCGCAGAACTTGTACCCGGTAGGAATAGAACCTTCATGTCTCAGCCAAATCATAAAGCTAATCCATATCTACAAAGTAGGAGCACCAGGAGCACGTACACTGCTCGTCGCTTGAGCGCCGCGTGCTATACGGGCGGGCTCGAGCCGGTAATGTACACGTACTCGACCTGGCGCTGAAAGTAATATAAAAATGTATTTGTGTCACTTTCAATGTACACGTGTTGTTATGTAGATGAGTTACGTGCCGTGCTCTACGTGTACGTGACGTCATACGCACGTAGAGCATGCGCGGCATGTACGTCATCATTATCATCAGCTGTGCGTGCACATGTCACTGGATATTGGTATTTTTTGTAATATGAATATATTTCGCCGAGCACCGAAACGGTGGTTTAGTTGGAATGCCCCTGCCTTCTGATCCGTCGTGAGTTCAAACCGGGTATGTATCTAATGTAATATTTGAAAATACATCTGACAACTTCTATTAGACGTTCTCCTCCAACAAATCTTGAGTAAATACTTTGCACTAAAAGATCTGTGCCTAGAATTAAAGACCTGAAGCTGTTATATTTCTTTTGTTTAAATATTTTTTAGTAATTGGCAGTTAATTAATTTATCTATCAAAGTCACGAGCATTTATTCAGTAATATGTGCAGAGATCATCTTGAAACGTCTTAAAGCTAGGTGAATCTAAGCGCCAGTTCCTCGCGACCAAGCAAGCAAGAACACCCAACAAACTTACGATGACGTTTTTTTGTATGATCCTTTTACAAAATGAAATACTCCAATGATAAAAAACATTTTAAGCGGCATTGCGGCACGGTGGCGCGTGGCCGAATATCTGCCTGCGACGCAGGAGGCTACGGGTTCGATTCCCGCCTCGGAATAAATGTTTCTACGATCTACAAATATTTATTCCGGGCGTTCTGGGTATTATGTATGTGTGTGTGTTTTTGGGCGCTTTGGTTAATGCTGTAAGCCCAAATTGTGTTTATTTTTTAATAAATAAATAAATAAATAAATGTAACGTAATGTAATAAGTATATCAGTCATTAAGTACCCATAACACAAGCTCTGCTTAGCTTGGGGCTAGATGATGCTGTGTGGATTGTCAAGCATTATTATTATTATTTATATGTAAATAACGTGCATAAGTATAGGGGTATAACTATTCTAAGTGATCACTTTAATTCTATACAAAATATTTGACTTTGACTTTTGATTAATCTTTTATAACAGCCAACACAACCACAGCGTAGAGGGCGGAGCTACTACCAGTTGGAGTATGAGGGTAGTCAACAGCGGACGTCTCAAAACGTGCAACTTATTTCAAACATCCATTTAAAAGATAAAAGCAATTATTATGCAACAGTGTAAAGTTTTCCCGCAACTACAGCCAGCCGAGCTACAGGCTAGGCTATAGGCTATAGGCTATAGGCTGTAGGCTACAGACTTCACACACTAACTTTTGTAATGTTCATTAGCCCCGACCGCGCACTGCAAGTACACTCGCCCATACAGTTTGATAACAATATCAACAATCCAAAAGTGATGTTGGTTCCGGCTGCCGATAGACGCCGCATGCCTCAGGTGGACGCGACGCAGTACATTGTAGGGCATGTAGCTAGCGAGCGTGACCTGCGAGGAATACTTTTATAATGATGAATATCACTTAATAGCAGGTTATCTGTTTGTTCCGTAAAGAAGTAGGATAAAAAAACCAGCCAAGTGCGAGTCGGACTCACGCACGAAGGGTTTCATACCATTATATACAATAAAAAAAGGCAAAAAAATTACGTTTGTTGTATGAAAGCCTTCTTAAATATTTATTTTAGTCTGTTTCTCAGTATTTGTTGTTATAGCGGCAACAGAAATACATCATCTGTGTAAATTTCAACTCTTTAACTGTTACGGCTTATGAGATACGGCCTGGTGACAGTCGGACAGACAGACGCAAACAGCAGAGTCTTAGTGTAATAGAGTCCCGTTTAACTCTAAAAACGTAAACAAAATTTTTTACCAAATTTTTCAATGGTTTTATGTGTTTTTTTATGGGAATGGCTGATGAAAGAAGCAGATGGCCCATCTGATGATAAGTGGTCACCATCAGTACAATAATGAATGGTCACACTCGCCAGGAATATACACTACGATGCCCTACTTTGCGTCCATTAACCGGACCTGAGGCATACAGATAGTAAGGCTCATGTGCCTGTGACTTCATCAACTAATCAAAACTAATTACTCAGTTTGAAGGACCGTAACAACTGCTCCTTTTTAAACTTTTGGGAGTAGTTTCAAATAGGGTTTATTAAAACATTACAAAATGTATTCCTTTGGTTGTTGACTGTACGAGCAC
Source organism: Electrophaes corylata (assembly GCA_947095575.1). Taxonomy (NCBI): domain Eukaryota; kingdom Metazoa; phylum Arthropoda; class Insecta; order Lepidoptera; family Geometridae; genus Electrophaes; species Electrophaes corylata. The sequence goes on from OX352720.1 coordinate 9,887,446, forward strand.
ATCGCGGCGTGCATTCCCGCGCTGACCGTCATAATGGAGGCCGCCCATAGACACCCTCCCCTGCAGGGGGGTAGTTCGCCTTTATAAGCCTCATCTCATGTTCAAGTTTATTTTAAAATTTAAAGCGGCTGCGGAACTCCTTCTGAATAGTTTTGTTGTTAACGTTCACTTTGACTGTAGTTCAAGCTTGTACCAGCCAGAAAATAAATGTACGTTGAGTGGGAAATTACAGTGCGGTTTTCGTTTGAACAATATTTTATATTTCCGACGCTGCGCGGTCGTTAGAGTACAGTGTAAAGTTATCCCGAAGAGTATTTTTTCGAGTGGGATTAGGCTTTTAGTAGTAGAGCTCTTAGTGAAGAGCTCGTCCGGGGAAGTACTACCACCATGCCTATTGCAGCCGGTAAGCAACGCAGCGTGTTCCGGTTTGAAGGGTGTGGGTGCCGTGCACATTACAGGCACATGAGGCTTAACACCTGTATGCATCAGGTTGATGAAGGCTGAGTAGTGCAACGTAGGGCACGTTCCTAAGGAGCGTGGCCTACGAGACAATACTTTGTTTTGGTTGACTTTAACTTTTGGAATGGCACTTAATCTTTGGAAAGGGACTTATCCTAAAAAAAACTAATAAATTATGTCGAGCTTTGTTTCATTTTTCATTTTAAGTGGCATTGCGCGGTATGTCAGGCAGCAACAACTTAACTGTTGAACGGCTCTCAAATTGCCCCGCAGTGTAAATTAAAACAATATCGTGAAATTTCGTTTAACGTGAGTGCCCACAGTACAAAGAAAACTGATCCTTATTATGTTACTGAATAAAAACCATTTTAGGTTTTGATCCATTGTTTGTCTGCATTTTAAAAGTCAACTGTAATTCTATAGCGAATTGAACCTTATTGCAAGGGTAACAGACCCTGTTTTGTTTCGTCGTCGTGACTCTTGCTGAACACTGACAATACATTTTCAGTAGGACAATTTTGAAAGGGGGAAATTATTGTTGCTCGGAACAAATATTTTTTCATCTCTTATTTGTTGTAAATTTATTAAAAACACTTAGCTCATGCTGCCTTCAAGATATGTAAGAGGCTACTTAAAAATTCCGGTCGCTAACCCATCGGCAGCTAGTACATAGTTTTGCAAAGTCTGTACTATTCTCTTATTTGAATTCATTAGATTGTAGGTAAGTATTACTATTAATTGAAGCGTAGCGTGTGCTGTCTTTTGAATTTCTGCTTGTATATTAAGTTCTTGGTATGATTGCCTTTCCAAGTTTTCTATCTTACTATTATTAATTTGCATAAGTATCATACGAAAAAACGGTAGAAACCAAGCAGTTAGATTTTTGTAAATCGTAGGTTATGGAAAATAGGCAGGTTATGCAGCTGCAAAATTACGAGTAAAGACGGTAAAATTGTCGGATAAACATAGCTTATTTATTTGAATAACTCTAGAAACGACTCTGAATTGTAAAAAAAGAATCCGAAAGTGAAATAACTCAAACCAATAAAATAGCAAAGTTATGTAAACAATACCTCGAAATTCTGTTACAGGAGAGGCAATCCTTCACGCCATTCTCACCTCTATCAGCTTGCCTCTCTAAGTTTACTTGCAAACAAAGCTAGCTGTGAATAAATCTCAATATCGCGCGCACTATACCCTCGTATTTTCAGTTTATCCTGAACCCTGACATTTGGAGAGATAAAACGAAGGCGCCCGCGGGTTCGTCTGCGCCGAGGACCCTTCTTGTCTGGATGCTACATTACTGCTTAATATTCTTATAATTAGTCGCGGTTACCTATTTTCTTACTAGCTTCAACCACTGCTGTAGTTGTTTAGGGATTGAATTTCAGAGATTTCTTTCTAAATACATCCCTACGCACCAAAACAAATACCCCAAAAAATTTCAAGTCTCTACGAAACTGTGCGTTTTTTATAAATCAGTCAGTCAATCAGGACAAAGGTTCTTATAATTGGTTTAGATTAGTGTAGATATAGATACTTGAAGTGGCTTGCCACAAGAGTGATTGGGCTAAGATACGATTTAGGTATGTAAGTAAACAGCTTGGCTTCTCTCTCGCTCGCACAGTAAAAATGACAAATTCTGTTAAATGTCTTTTTTCATACGACTTGCTAAATACACGTTAGGAACATGCCCTACAATGCCCTGCGTTCATCAATCTGAGGCAAACAGAATACAGGTGTTACCTCATGTTCTTGTAATGTCACCAGTACCCACATCCTTCAAACCAGAATATAGCAAAGCTAAATCGGTGGATAAGCCATGGAGAGCAGTCCGGTGGTTGCAGCGCCCCAGTGGAGGCGTGGCTCCCGCTCACCCGCGCGTTACTGCCATTTGTTGGATTACTGCGAGAAATGTTTTGGGGTTCGGTTACATTTGGTGTTTGCTTCCGTAAATATTATTTGATATATTTGTAAGCCAATGATGATTGCTTTTGCTTCTATATATTTATAGTAGGAGTAAAATGCACAATTATGAAATAAATGTGCATTTAATATTTATGTGATAAATGATTTCTTTATATCAACCTGAGGCATCCAGGAGTAAAGTCTCATGTGGCGGTAACGTCACCGGCACCCACACTCTTTAAATGAGTATCCAGCAAGGTGCTTGGCGGCTGCAATAGATAATAACTAGGAGCTCTACTACTATTGATCAGTCCATCGAGTAGACGATCGTTCCACTTTTTTCTTACATCTGATTTTATTATACCTGAGATTTCATTTACTAGGAAGTAAATAATTCATAGCATAATATGGGTGATAAATCTGAAATAATAAAATAATAAAAAAAGTCAGTACCATGAAAAGGGTAATTATCATAAGAATTAAACCCTCTGTGAAATATTAAATCCAAAATGTTAAATCAACTTTTAATTAGTTAAATGATGAAAGTTTTGAAACCTTCCTCTGTTTTAACTTATATGATATTCAGGCGCGTGTCGACTGAAGTTCCTGAGTAATGTTGTCGTTACATGTTACGTTTGAAGCAACATTCATTTCAGCTGAAAGTGGGGGTGTACTATCATCAATTACCTCTCTCTGGAGTGCGTAGGCGCCCATACACTATACCTAGCGAGAGAAGCATCACAGCTCAGTTTGTAGCTATTGCCTTCTGTACAAACATTTGTGTAATAAGCATAGATGTTTGTTCGGTGTCTGGGTGTTACATTGTATTCTGAATATGTATTTACAAAAAAAAACGCACATAAGTATTCTCAGTCGGCGGGTACAAACAAAGTTTGGGGCTAGATGATGCTGTGTAAAAAAATTCCACAAATATATATTAAAAAAATGGATCCAATTAGCTTATTATACTAGTTATAAAGCATATTATTATACAGTATCTTTTTATCCAGGAATAAATCCGCGGGTAAGAACTTAGACCTAATTAATCCGGTAAAAAATATCTTGAATCTTTAATAATTATATTCTACTTCGAAGAACTCAGTCTATAAAAGATTTACAAAACAAGTAGGTTTTTCTTTACTAATTTTAATTTTGAAGGTGAATAGTACTGCGCGTAAAATATCCACCAACATTTTATTAATATTTCGTGGTTCAAATGTTTTAGCAGTTTCAACTAGAATGAACTGGAAAGTTGACTAATAATATTAGTAACAGTAGTTCGTTTGAAGGCACCTTTAGAAGCATGGTCTGGTCGCCGCCAGCCATGTTCTAAAGTTGATCCCACTGCTACATAACTACACATATCTACCTCGAACGTATTATATACATATATATCTCTTACATGTTGTATAGGATAGCAATAGCCTTCAGCTACCAAATAAAAGTTGTTCCCCAAAGGCTTTAAAGTTTATTGTGGTTACTTTTTTCCGTCTTCTTTATGCTCGCCTGGGACCTGATAGTGACAAACTTTCCTGCATAACACATGCAGGAAAGTATATAAGTATTCTAATTTTGTAACAGTAGCTTAAAGTCAAAGTCAAAAAGCAATGGATATTACTTCAGGATTATCAGCAGGGGTAATCTTGAAACGTCTTAAAACTACGTGAATCTAAGCGCCATGCGCCAGTTCCTCGCGACTGAGCCAAGAACTAGTTCTGTAATTTTATCGTGGTACAAACTTTTTTTATTTGTTTAGTGGAATTAAAAAAGCGTGTAGTTTAGAATTTTATTATTATTATTATTGGTCTTTCGTGTCCACTGCTGCTCGAGCGAGCTGGGCAAAGACTTCCCCATTCTCTCCACACATTCTGATCCTGAACCAAGTTTCTCCAGTCTGATTGAAAACAGTCGAGCTCAACCCACCATCGCATCAAAGAATCCTACCTGGCTAGCTATATTATAAAATTATTCATATTTGTTATTCATTTGGCAAAGGTTACTTTTAGGTACAGCTTACAACAAAAGTGGATCAAAAATGACAGATATTTAATGACCACTTTCTTTGGATCCAGTAGAAAAGTACCAATTGAACCTACCTTTAGAAAACGTTCAACCATCAATCAAAACTATGCTATCTTGAAAAATACCATGTTTTTTGAAAACCAGAAATTAATAATAATTGTCGCTGAGCCATACGAGCGAAGCCGCGGGAGCTTACTAACAGAAGTAGTTAGCAATATATTGACAGAATCGTCGCTCAGTTGCGTTTACTCAGAGTTAAAGATGACATCAATAACGTCCCGTAGAGACGAACTAACTCGATGTGATCCCGTAGAGCCTGCGTAGCGGACTCGTAGCACTATTTGTAGCAGGGCTCTACGCCGTAGCTACCGAGCTTTGTCTATTCACTTGATTGAAATATTAACAACCTTTTGGTTGATTTAGTTTTTCTTCCTAATTATTTTTTAAATATAAACAGCAATCAGGTTATTGAGTTCAAAAGCTATTCTTTAACAAGTAAAACATACAAAAAAGAAAGTAGTTTTAAATAACTTCGCTCACTCCATAATTTGATGGTAGTTGGTTTAAGTGTAAGTTGGACAGAAAACATGTTTAGGCAATCATACCAAGAACATGTTTAGGCAATCATACCAAGAACATGTTTAGGCAATCATACCAAGAACATGTTTAGGCAATCATACCAAGAACATGTTTAGGCAATCATACCAAGAACATGTTTAGGCAATCATACCAAGAACATGTTTAGGCAATCATACCAAGAACATTATACAACACAAGTTCAAAAGACAACACACGCTACGCTTTAACTACTAGTTATGCTTACAATATAATGAATACAAACGAAAGTATAGTACAAACATTGCAAAACTATATCCTAGCTGCTGATAGGAAGAGTGACCGGAACATCTGGCCACGCAGATTTATCATCATTCGTGAATCCTATTGGTAAGACCATTACGAGGCTACGGAGATTTTTATAACTGTTTCACTTCGTCAAGTCCTCACTCAGATTCTAAAATTTAAAAATACACACATTTGTCTAACCGCGGGATTCGAACCCTTACCCACATGTCACTTACGGAGATACAACGGTAAAAGAAAAGTCTCAAAAAACTATTTTAAGGTTGTCCCTCCGTGAGAGTGTCACGTGTTGCGAGTAGTCCCCCGCCTGAGTGACGCGGGCTGACGTCGACAGACGCGTTATGCTGACGCCTACTCAAGTAATGCGTAGGACGTGATACGTGTTTTCTTGTTACGATTTCTGTGTTGTGTCTGTATGTCGTCTCACACGTCGTTTATCGTATTAACTCAGGTTTTACACTCTGCAATTTTAGTAGTTAGTAGTAGAGTTCTTAGTGAAGGGCTCTGCTTTGCGCTAAGTAGCGCAGCGTGTTCCAGTTTGAAGGTAGGCTGTGGGTTCGATCCCCATGCATGATAAACATTTGTATGATGTACGTAGCTGTTTGTTCTATTTCTAAATGTATTTGTTAGCGACTCACAGGTACCTAGAGCCTGATTATATACCAAAAATATTATTAGTAAATTAAAAATATAAAATTTTAACATAACAGATATCCTGTTCTCATATAATATGTGCCTATACTCCCATATATGTGCCTATACTGTCCAGCACCTATACTATCCTCATAGCTCAGTCGGCCCATCCATCGACCACGTCTTATTAATTGTATGGTTTTAATATAATGAAACCCACAACAAAACAGAACAATAACAACTTTTTCAATAAGATTTAATTTTCATTTTCCGTGTTTTTTGTGAAAAGCGAACTTTCGTGATGGCTTCAGGCGTTTGGGATTTTTTCCAAAATTTTTTGTAACTTTTATGAATTTATAATGACGTCTCGAGTTGGAGCGTTTGATGATCTGCGCGCGGCTTCAGGAGCCGAGGGTATGCCTACTCCTCGGAACTGGAACAAAATCATTATTTAGATTGCTGCTTGGAAAATCTTACAAACAACGATGAATACAGTACTTACCTACTTTAAATAATACTTGAAGTTTAAAAAAATAACTTCACGACTTGAATACCTAGGCACGGGTGATGATGGCCCCTCAGATCTCTTTGTAACAAGTGGTCCCGGCTCAAGATACTTTGAGAATATCTAACGGATCAGATATTACATTTAACAAATACAGGCACATGAGGCTGAACACCTGCATGCCTCAGGTTGATGCACGCTGAGTAGTGCATTGTAGAGCACGTTTCTAACGAGCGTGGCCTGCGAGACAATACTTTGCTATGTGTGGTGATAGCTCGTACACTTACACTCAGCTGCTTGTTCCATCCGCAATAGAATACGTAAAAATAAAAAACCCTACTCATGTTTTGCAATAGTTGGTCGTCCTTGACAGGTAACAAGCATACGAGTGGTGCTTTTTTATTTAGAATAATAAATTGTTTTCTCTCGATATTTTCCTTCGCCGTTTGAGAGTATTGGCATATTTTTTAATGTGATTCCTCGCGAGTTAATCTATAAAGAGCGACATTTCTTATTTCCGAATCATATCTACCTCATATCTAATTTCCTCTCGTTGATTTCATGAAAAGTATCATATAATAGGTAGGTACGGATCTTCCCTGTAATATCATCTTCATATCTCGTAATGGAACTGTTTCAAACAGGAGGAAATCGAAATTGATATTAGGTTGATTGACAGCCGTTACAGCTCAGCTGATAGTAGCCCTGCCCTCTGTGCTGTAGATGGTGAGTTCATTCCCTACCAACAACAAACATTTGTGGTGATGAAAAACCTCGTGAAGAAACCAGTTAGTATTCTAGCAGCGGGGATGGGCTTGCAATTAAACATTTATTCTTAGTCGCCTCTTACAGCGTCTACGGGAAAAGACACAGGGATCTGCTTTAGTACAAGGCTATAACAGCCTCTTCACAAGTAATGAAATACATTAGTTCTATGAAGTTCAGTAGTAAAGCAAATGAATAGTTATTATAGATGGGAGTCTCAAACAGTAAAGTTACCTTTGAGCGGCTCACCTGGTCCCCGCGTCCACGGCGGCGGAGGGCCACTGCAGCTAATATCCGGCCGCACCCTGCACCCCCCACTCCTCAACCCTCACCCCCTCGCACAGGAACTACATAAAACTACTAACTCCAAAGCCATTTGCTTAAATACAATATTCACGAGCACCATGTTTACTGAGCGGACAAATTGTGACGAGCTGTTGCAGCGGCAGCGTACATTTTTCTTCTTCGGTACCGAAGCAAGGTTACATTTCAGTTTTAAAAAATACTAAAAGCTTAATCGACCGGTTGCTTAGTCTCTTTTTGAAGTAATACTTCTAATACGACTTCCAACAAGGTTGCGTTAAACGTTTAACGCTACCATGGAGGGGGTATGAAAGCAGTGTTCCTTCTCTCCTTCTCTCATAGCCAGTTACATTTCATATATTAAAGAAATTTTACTTCAGTCGTGTGGTCTAAAGCACTCTCGTTTTTTTTTATCATAGCAATTTCACTTTAATCGTAGCGGAAAATTTTTTCGTCCGCTGAGTATGCATTATGTATAAGGTCGGTTGGTAGTTGTCCACATCGCATCGGCGAGTTGGCCGCGTCGCGCCGCGTCGCCGTCACTTGCTCATTTTAACTATTATTTTGTTTGCAACATTTTAATCTCCATAATACTGGCTTCGTAGTTGCAATAGTATATAAACTAAACGCGTAACTTAGGTAACGCTGGCTGCGTACATTTTTAGGTTATTGAGAGGTATGGTGTACAACCCGCAAGTACTAATGCGTGTGGGGCTGTATGTCCCAAATAACTACATACGCGCGCGGCGACACAAACTCCTACTGGTTCCGAGAGCAAGGACTAACTTGCTTAAAGAAGCACCTATGACAAGGGCTCTTCGCCTTATCAATAGATTATGCGAAGAGGAGAACTTCGACCTTTTTGTGGTTTCATTGACGAAATTTACAGAAAGAGCTTTTATGTTTTTTTAGATTAGTTGTACCTAATTGTTTTGCATTGTTGATTTAGTTCTTAACTGTTATGGCATTGTATGCAAAAGGAAATGAATAAATAAATAAAACTATCTGGTTCCTACTAAAGTTTTCTTTAGTGAGGCGCTAGATGGCGTTGTATAAAATAAACTAGTAAATATTCACATATTGACAGCCGTTTTATGCCGACAACTTCATTACCAGCGTCTATCTGTTTTTCGGCAAGAGTGAATAAGTGTCTTCTAGACCGTCTTGCTTCATTATCACTTAGCATCATTGAAGCCAAGGATTGTCTATTGACAAAAAAATAAAAAATTAATGTAAGTTTTTACTATTATATATTATTTATTAATTAATGACATGAGTACATATTGTAGTGTATTGTAACAAGACAAACTATGAAGGTCTTAAATCGCTTCAAGTATCTCTGATGAAAATGAACTTTGATGATTTTCCTAGCGACCACAGATTTCTATTGCAAGTTTTAGCCAAAGAAGTTTAGACTGTATTACAAAGCTGTAAGGACTCTTTATGTCTCTTTTGTATTGACAAATAGAGATGATGACATGTGTTTTATTATACATTTTTTATAACAGGTTTGAGTGAACAGTTATAGTATACGTCTGGAAGGCTGTCCCATGAAGTCCAGTGACCGGCCGGCGGCCGAGCCAGACGATACTATTCATAAATAATTGAATGTCCAACCAGACTATTGAATTGACCACAGCAAAATGAATTGGTTTATATTAGTCATAAATGTAGTTATGTTTTGACCTTATATTTTGTAAAGGTTCTTAGAGCGTTGATCCGAAAAATAAGCAAAAAATGTGTAACTAATAGACGAATCTTTGTTCTGGCTGACCACAGGACATAAAAAACCAATCTGAGGCATACATGTGTTAAGTCTCATGTGCCTGTTATTTCACCGGCACCCACACCCTTCAAACCGGAACAGTAATGCGAGCGATGACGGCTGCAATAGGTACGGTGCTAGTACGCACTCGGGCGAGCCTTTCACAGAGAGCTCGACTACGACTAAAAACTGTATGTGTCTTTAAAAGTTCATCAGCAAAGTTGGCCGTCAACATACTCTTTCATAACTCCATAGCACTCCACAGCATTGCTGAAGTATAGCGGAGGGTCCTCGCGGCCACTTACAATAGCGCGTATTTTACAGTTTTCTGCTCCCGCCGCTGAAACTCACAACTATTTTAAATTTTCCGTTCGGTTTGTGTTTATTAATATTTGTAGTGAGCCCCGCACTGTCTACACCACGTGATTGCACTTCAAATACATTACCGACGACGGGTTGGTTTGGTCGGGCCTTTTTTAATGTGTAAATATATTTTTTGTTTGAAAATGTTTTTTTTTATCTCGCGAATCGATTATGCTGATAGAAACCAACATGTTTCGTCTGTTTCGTAGTTTTTGTAGACTAATGAATTAAACATGAAACATTTGTTTACCTGAAGTATGGTAGCTTACAAAAGTTCTTAATGGGTAGTGTCACACACTTCATTAATTATTCAGAAAATAACATTTTTGGTCCAATAGTGAATAGCCTACGAGTGTCATAAGAGAAGTAACCGCTCAACATCAGTGGGATCATCTGCTTATTCTACCATTTTTTTCACAGTTTTTTTATTCGACTTGCCAGAACAGATGCCTTACCTTATTTGAAATGGTACCCATTACCTATAGTAAATCATTGCCTTGCCAAGCACATTCGTTAACAACGTTGATGGACGCAGAGCAGTTCATCGTATGGCATGCCTTACGATGAACTGCTCTGCGTCCATCAGCCTGAGGCACACAGGTGTTAAGCCTCATATGCTTGTAATGTAACCGGCACCCACATCCATCGAACCAGAACACGGCAAGCTGCTTAGCGGCAGGAATAGGCATGGTGGTAGTACTTCCCCGGACGAGCCCTTCATTATGAGTTCTACTACTACTATAACTTATTTAGACAAAGTTCTACAACAATGTGGTCATGTGTGGTGTGTAGCTTGTAATGATCACGACGCAGGGTCCTATTGTGGAGCCAGGGACTACTTTCTGGCAGTTTGCTTCAGCCTTTTACTTAGCATTCGATACTTTGTATAAGTAGGGAGTGTAGGGAGGGTTGAAGGGACGCCAAACTCTAAATATTCATGAACTAACAATTTCTAAACAAACTTATGAACATTTTATCGTGAGTTTCAAAGTTGTAGATGTAACTGCTTTGATTATAATTAAGCTTAAATAGCTTATGAAAATGATTTCTAGTTTATTATGATAATATACTGAACCTGTTTTGATATAGTTTTCATGGGATAAATCTGAAACAACATTATTAAACTCAAAATATTTTTTTTAATTCTATACCTAATATACGAATATTTACCGTAACTGACTAACTGACATATAAACAACGCACAGCCTAAATAAATTACTTGAAATTTTCAGGACTTAAATGTTCACGTACGACCTTGAAATTTTCAAGGTATATTCGCCTTGGTGCGTAGAGGTGTACTAAGAATTCCCGAAATTCAACCCCTAAACGGGTACAACAAGGGTTAAAGTAAACAACTTGACGCGGACAAAGTCACGCGCGTTTCGTTAGTCAGTGAAAAGAAGCGTAGTGACGACGTTTGGATAAGTACTCGTATATAACTTCTCATAGAAGAAACAAGCGGCCAATGGCGAGAAATGTCTTCAAACAAGAAAAGCCGTCTGCGTCACGACGCTTCACAAAAGGAATGAGTAATGGAAGGCGCTCATTACACGGACACAGTACTGTAGCAGAGAGTGCTACTGGCGTATAAACGTACTGTGTATTCATTCAGCTTTACTAAACCACCAGTCGTATCTGAGACAGTATCCGGGAAATGGATTTTAGTGGAACAGAAGGTACTATCAAATCCATCAGTGGGTTTGTTTAGTAGATTAGAATGGAACAGGCTATAATAACAATGAGTCTATCAATGCCAGTACTAACTTCTTTGATAAATAACAAGATGGATACCAAAAAGATTCAACGTTTTGATGGATGGACTTACATTTTGTACTACGAGTATACCCTGTCTGCTGATTTTGTTATTCCATTGCAACCAAAGGTTATCTAGAAGAGCTCGTTCTTAGCGATAAGGCTCCTATTGAGCTTGTATCTGTACGGTTTCTGTACGTGATTATTTTGTGTACATTAAAGTGTTTATATAACTACATATTTTTATCTAATTATCTACCTTTTGACCTGTTTCAATTTAATCCACTAAAAATCCATTGTTAGATTTGATTCTACATTTTATTCCACTGTATTTCATTAATGGATTTAATTCCGCTTATATTCGAAGACTCAAGAACAATGGTAGAGTTAATACAAAAAAAATAACTGATGTTTTACATAAAAACAAATATTATCAAAATAGTAGAGTTACAAGTATTCTGTTACAATCAAATTTGATAATCTAACAAACTGGCAGAATATACTTAAACACAGCAGTAGTAGATATTCTTAGAAATAATGTGGAGTTGGTCTGAGGGGCGCCGGAATACACTTTATTGAATGTTCTGTATTGCCAACATTATCTCTACTTGCTACTACACTATCTGTGGTTATACTAACTTTGTTTAGCACACAATACACACACATAAACTTGTACCAGACTGTATTTGCATAGAGCTGACAAAACCTTATTGTTGTGTGTACCACATACTATACAATAATGATCACAGACGTAGTATGTTCATAGTTTATTAAACGTTAGTAGCCAATTATGTTCCGTTTGAACTTCAAAATATTTCGATTGAACTGTACTGGCTGAATTACGTCGAGGTTAAACTTACAAACTTACAATGGTTTTTAAGAGATGGAAGCGTTATAAAAATACCATAAGTGGTCACCTATCCGAGTGATAGCTGCACAGAACGTTGCTTTGCTTGTCAGTAGTAGAGCTCTTAGTGAAGGGCTCGTCCGGGGTAGTACTACCACCATACCTATTGCAGCCGCCAAGCAACGCAGCGTGTTCCCGTTTGAAGGGCGTAGGCACCGGACACATTACAGGCACGTGAGGATTAACACTTGAATACCACGGGCTGGTGGACGAAGGCAGTACACTATAGGGCACGTTCCTAACGCACGTGAACGGTGAGGAATGATCAGGGCAAAAAAAATCAAAAGGGCTTTATAAAAAGATGTGTATAATTTCACTCAAATGTCTTGAAAAGTACTTATCTTGAAGTCGGAAACATCACATAATACAAAAGGAAAAGTGTGTGTCTGTGGAGAGAGAGAGTTGTGACGTGTGAGTGACGCGCCCTGATATACATGAAGCACTCGCTCGGGAGGCGGCGCGGAGGCTGCTTATGAATACATGTGAAGGTAGCTGTCACTATGAGTACTGAGGTGTTCTGAGAGCGGAGACATGACTATTAGTATTCGCTTTTTATTTTTTATTCTACTGCTTTTACTGTTGGAATAAACATATGGCCCACCCGATGTTAAGTGGTTACCATCGTCTATAGCAGTATTGTCACGTAGGTTACGCTCGTTAACCCTACGGTGCATCGCTCAGTGACCATCAACCTGAGGCATAATTGGAAGACGGAGATTGGTTCAAAGGGATTCTATTTTTCCATTATGATTGGCCTTGCAGCTCAGTTAGTAGTAACTCTGCCTTCGGTGTTATAAGTTGTGGGTTCGATCCCCACCGAGGGCAAACATTTGTGTGATGAACACAGATGTTTGTTCTCCGTCTGGGTGTTGTATTGTATTCTAAGTAAGTTGGTACTTACTAAAATAACCTTATATAGATTTTTTTATTAGTATTCTATCAGTCATCTGGTTCACATAGCACAAGCTATGCTTAGTTTGGGACTAGATGATGTTGTGTAAACATTTCCATAAAATGTATTATTTATACGGAGGAGAGACAACGTTTTGCCAAAAAATAATCGAATTCGTTATCCCATACGTTTTCCAGGAACGGTTGGTTTTGATCTCTTTCCATCCGCTTATTTCCCGTGATCCTAACAATGTCGTCGGTCTATCAGATAACATTTTATTTTCTTTCCTTATTTGTACATTATTGTCATGGTTTATTGTATAACTATTTCTAAACGTTTTTAAAACACAAAGAAATCACAAATATTTCAAGTATTCCAAAAGTGTTTGCCCCGAGTTTGATTTGAACACACCACCCTTCCCTTGATACGGGGGCTAGGGTTCTTCTAGGCTTGGTCGCGACGAACGGCCACTTAGATTCACCTAGCTTTAAGACTATTCAAAACTATTCTTGGATATTACTGACTAACTGCTTTTTGCCTTTGACTTATTAACTTTTTGACTTAAAGTTACTTGGCAAATACTTTAGGGGATATTTTTATACGGTAGTTTAGCCACCGTTGGGTTCAAATTTCACTCGAAGTCACAATATTCAGAATTTTATGAAATCTTCGTAGGATATTATAAATATGTCTATTTATTTATCTATAATACAAGTATTTATAATTGGGATACATTGAAGCAGTTGAGCTAAATGTAGACAATCTATATTTGCGAACCCGCGACCTCCTGCGCCACAGGCGGACATCCGCCCGCCGCGCCACATTGGTCGACTAACTCTAAAATGTGTGTCTCAGTCACTATAATGTGTAAGTGACCACGCGAGTGCGCACTCCGCGCCGCATCGGCTTCATGAATACAACAAAGCTGAAGCCGCTTCGCTCGCGCCGAAACAGAGCTGAAGTAATGAATGCCTCTCTCAATCTCCTCGCGCTCCACATCCCTCCATTCCCTAATATTGTGTACATTTTAATGTTCCCTCATTGTACGAGCTTTACTTTCAATCTTACAGGATTCCTTACGTCTCCATAAAACGGCAATGAAACGGCTGTTTAAGTCGTCTACGCATCCAGCTATGTAGGCATTGTTTTAGGTATTCTATTGTCGGCCAAATAATGAACGACCCACATAATTAACTGAGAGAATACAAATTGAATTTCATGGTTTTGCAATATTCTTACATTTTAAAGCTTTTAAAATTAATATTTCAGTATTTACGGTCGGTATTTCATTTGGCTATTCGAAAATAAAATTATCAAGTGTGGGTTAAATACTCTAAAAGTTACGTAACCAATTCTTCTCGAAATTTTAAAATACATTCCATAAAAACCAACTGAAAATGTTATAACTAGAATAACCAAGAATTCAGTAGGATTTTTGTGGTAAATATGGAAAGTTGAGTTTGATTTATTTAAATTTGTTGTACTTGTAAATACTTATAACGCGGTAGATAAGGGAGCTTGTCTGCGAAACAAAGCATTCAAGTAAACTTGTGACAGGTGTCACAGTTGAAGCGGCGTGCCTGAGCCGCGCGCGAGGCGAACTGTCACTGTCACAGTGACAGCTGACAGCTCTGACAGCAACGAACCGCCCCCCGCACTCGACAAGCAACTTTATAAGTACACTCGAGTACTGGACCCACCGCAAGTGCACGAAGCTGTACTATTCAATCAGCGCGCGCGGATAGTATTTCAAGCTTGACCGCAACTTTTTCATCACTGGGTGTATTGGTGTATTTTATAGATTAAAAAAAAAGATAGAGAAAGGCGTGTGGCTTCAATTGATATTCAACCAATGACCATTAGAGCCTCGAGTACAAATATCACGTCACATGGGGCTACAGATACAGGCATAAAAGAAAAATGTTAGCGAAAACTGTCTAGTTGAACTGCATAGCGTAATCGCGAATAGTAATACTTCTGAATTGTAACTTCTCATGTAGGTAAGCGCATTTTTGCTAAGACTGAAAATAAATGTAATTTTCTGACTATTAATCTACACGTAAAAAGTGTTTGTAGCCCTTTACACATTTAGTCCCGGTTGCACAACAATCTGATTAAATTGTATTTAGCTCATCACGTTTACCAAGATAAAAATATTTAGCGTAAGCGTAATTAGCGCTCTAAGTGCATCTCTAAATACGTATAGTGATCGTTGTGCGAGCGGGCCTGAAAGTCTACATTTTTCGTCGTTCAGAAAATCAGAAAAGTTCTCGATCGATCATAAAAATGTTGGAAAACCTATAATGCGATAAGAAAAAGTTGTAAAACGGTGAACCCTAATATTATTCATTGTAGATATTGTCAGTAAGAAGGACGTTGATATCCGAGACGGCTCAATACTTGTAATGAATAGCCGATAAACGACAGATTACATTTTATTGTCGCCGTAAAAAGAGCGAGAGAGATCTCATCCTCGGTGACCTACGCCCTTGTTCATTCAATGCCACCTCCACACCACACACACACACACATACACAGAAGCATTGAACAAAGCAAGCGAAAGCGAACGATAGTTCAGCCTCTCGCGAATGAGACAACAATGAGTGTATAGTAGTACTAGTAGTGTCCATCAACTAAAATGTAGTAGGTAGGTAGGTAGGTGGCAGTACTTCCTTCCTCCATGAGCCCTTCTCTAAGAGTTCTTCAAGTACTTACACATGAAATGAACGAAATTAATCAACAAAAAGAAGTATTTTACATTCCGGTTCTTACTTCGAAGACTACATTTTTCTAAATGCTGGTGAAAGAAACATTCAAAATGAGGAAGTCGTTTAGAAGTTTGCGATTCTTTAGAGAAGATTTGCAAAGATTGAATGTTTGTGATGGTCCCCGCCGCAGCCTCCTCGCGCTGCGCAGCCATCCTTCATTACGCTAACGAGCGCACGCCACCCGTCGCCCACCGGCCGTAGCCCGCGGACGCCGCACCTATGTAAAAGGACTTCTGCGTGTTGACGACCGACGACCGAGACGCGCGACTATTAAATCTAAAAAAAATTCAGTCCTGGATATTTACATCTATTTACGTAAAAATTAATTCACGGTTGTTTTTCTCTCAAAACCTCACGACCGACAGAACCGATTTGCCTAATTAATTTAGAAAAATTATTTAGAAGTCCAAGAAAGGTTTGAAACGTAACCGCCTGTACACGACCTTCGACGCCTTGTTGGCGGTACGAAGTGCACCGGGTCAGTTAGTATATTACATTTTTTAAATTACAGGCACACGAGGCTTCATATATGCCACAGATTAATGGACACCGAGCAGTGCATCATACATAGAGCAAGTTCCTCATGAGCGTAACCTACGAGGTAATACTTTTTTACTAGCAATTTTTATAACCATTTAACGTCAGGTGGGCCATCGGTTTATTCCATCTGCATGTTGTATGAAAAAAATATATGCGAATGAGGTCGCCAGGAACAGGCGCTTATATTCACCTGGCTGAAGTCGTTTCAAGATGATCCTTGCGGATATTACTGAATAATGCTTTTTGACTTTGACCTAAGGCTTTTTTACATCACTGTAATATTGAAATGTAGAATTCTTCTCTAACATTATAGCCATATCGAAATGATCAAAATGTTGCTATACGGTCACTGGGTCCAAGCAAAATTATTAACCGTAAAAAGTATCTAAATGCGCCACAGAGACCACAAAATAAACTGGACAAAAGATGCCTTTTTTTCAATCAAACTTTGGCAAGTTTGTGCAAAAACTTGTGAAATAAATGTCACAGTCGAGTTGTATGTCGCCTGTCCCGCTCGCAGTCGTCTCTATAAAACTTACCCTCGAGCACAAAAGCTGACGTCGCTCACAATGGAATACATTTTATTTTCCGTTTCCCGCCGCTACGACCGACGCACCGACCGACGCTGCGCACGCACTTTTACTGGTTTGTGGATAATATTTTAGAACGAGAGTTTTATTAACCACAAAACTTTAACCAAACTAGATTTCTAGGGAATTGCACTCCTTTACTACGAACGAAAAACAATATAAAATAAAAAAATAATAAATGTTAGTCCTTGATGAGGCTCGAATCCACGACTTACAGCACAGAAGACAGAGCTGCTACTAATTAAGCTATGAGGTCAATAATCTTAAAGTCAGAAATTACTAGAAGCACTACGCGTGTACTTTTCATTCAGCTTCAGTTGGTAGTTCAATACGAGTTTAAAATGTCAGCATGCTTGGACGAAGTGGCGCTGTGGTCGGCAATTATGTACATAATGGGCGTGACATTGAGTGTGACGGGCGTCGGCCGAGTGTCCCCGAGTCAGGAAGCAGCGCTTTATATGCAAACATGCAAGCTGTGAGAACGTGGTCCTCGGAGCGAGCAAATATTGTGCTTCTAAGTTGTGATAAGAAAATGTCGATGGGTCGGGACTGTGGTGAGGATTTGCATTATATTTTCATTCGGAATGTCGATGGAGCAGTTTAACTTGTAACAGTTCTCACTTGAGATTTAACTATATCTTTGTTTTAATTCTTTATCTACTTTACACTATTATTACTAACTCTGTAAATGCGCGCACGCACATCATATTCTGACAGCGTCATGTCGGCCACTGATCTGACAGCGCCATGATTGTGTTGGTAGCATTGTCTTCGCCTACGTATGAACGGCAGAGCGGGGGAACGGCGTGCCACGGGTCTTTTTGCTAACGGTCATGAAGGAGTGACGCTAAGAATATACTCCAAGTTCACGTAAAGAATTCTTTGTGCTGCAAGCTCATCTCTTTTTAACTTTACAATTAAACCTTATTAAATTTGTGCCGTATAAACCCCGAATTGGGTGAGTGTTGCATCATGTGTATTTAGTTTTAGTTTAGTGGATATAGTGGTGAGTATTTCTGTAATAAACTTTGTAACGGTGAAATGACTCGACCTATTGTAGTGCTAATTAGCTACCTAATCGCTTTCATGCTTAAATACGAATCATTACACCATCCTAGAATCATCATTAATCACCACATACCACATCGCACGAAACTGTAAAGGTCTTGTACCTACCGATCTATTTACCTACCTACCTACACTGAATCTACCTACCATGTTTAGCTTTAATTTAATTACCTATCACTGTTGGACCGCCTCATCACTGATCACTACTTATGCTAGTTAGTAGCCATTGCGCTTTTGCTTAGTAGTTTGGATGTCGCAGTCAAACAATGAAAGTTAACCTTTCCTATAATTCCCGGACGTGGGTTTCAGGGTTCTCTCTACGGCTATATTTGCTGTCGTCGTTGGATGCCCCTTCACCGCACCGACGTACCTGGCTACTGCACCACCGGATGCTGACCGGCGGAATCCTGCCTCGGCTAACTAAACTGGACACCCCCGACTGGCGGCACCCTTCGCTTCTTTGCTAAGGCCAGTGGCGTACTACTATTAGGTTTTGCAACGTGGTTCGGAAGTGAATAGAACCCTCCCCTGAACTCTCTCTCTCTTCTTAACTATACTTTCTTTTTCTAAATATATTTTGCCTAATTTGTTATCATTAAACTTAACTAAATGGACTCATCGTTTTAATTGCTGGCCTTTCCACGCCTTCGGTAGGCTAATTAGTAACGAGGGAGTGACATTGGCGCCCAATAATAAAGGTTAAATTCGTATCCGAATTACGTTGCTTAACTTGTTCGCATATAGTAGGTTTTCTTTGGTGTTGGCTAAAAAAAAAAAAAAAAAAAAAAAAAAAAACTAGTTTTAAGTCTGATTTTGTGCTGTAATTAATTTGTATGTGACTAGTTGTACCTTGCTGCAACTTACGATAATAGTATTTTGATGTTACTATTAATATAACCTATTTTTTTGTTAACCTGTGTTGCATCCTACCAAGTCTCAAGACTACGCAATGGAATAATTACCACATAGAGGTTAATCTGTAATTTAAGTTGCTGGTGGCGTTTAAATAGGCTTTATTTAAGAATAATTTTATTCTGTGAACCTACTTATCATTTAAATTATACAATTTTGCAATACACACCCAATATGGCGTACGTTATAAAATATCTATCACTACAAAAAACAGAGCTAGAGTATGAGGTCGAGCTTCGCGGTGGCACAGGAGGTTCTGTCCAGGAATTGCGCAAGCAAATAGTAAAACTGGCACAACAATTACCATCCGAAGACATCCTGGTATCTCATCTTGATCCCAATGAAGACTTGATAGCGCTTCAAGAATGTCTGGTAAAATCTAAAAGCTGCCTGGCAGTTCTAAAACAAAAATTCGATAAAAGCTTGCTTTCACGGACTGAGACTTTGTTACATCATATCTATCACAGAACAAATCGAATAAGTAACTTGTCAGAGGTAGCAGAGGGACACAAAAGTTGTATGGTTAACTTTGAGTCTCAATACAAGGAGTTGTCGGCCTTACGGCCATTACCACCTCAGACTAAGCCTATAACTACTTCTATTAGTGCTGGTACCCTTACCGAATCATCTCCTACCGCCGTATCGGTTTCTTGTGAACGCAACTTAACTTCAGAGATTAGCAAACTGAAGTTCTCTGGAAAAACGTGCGTGCGCGCTTTTATTCTGAAAATTGAGGAATTTGTTCTTTCGAGAGGGATATCATACGACAAGATATTATCCTTGGCCTTTGAGATTTTTACTGATGATGCCTTGCATTGGTATCGCTGCAACAAGGATATGGTTAAATCTTGGAGTGAGTTGTGCGAGTTACTTAAAGAAGATTTTAGTAGTAGCGATTACGATTACAGGCTCTCTGCTGAGATTCGTTCGCGCACACAGGGTGAAAATGAAAACATAACTATTTATCTAGCAATTATGCATGGCATGTTTTCCCGTTTAAATAAATCTCTAACTGAAGACGACAAACTAGAAATTTTGTTGCATAATATCCGTCCTTGTTATACTAGTACACTTTCCGCTTCGCCTGAAATAAAAACTGTTGACGCGCTAAAATCTGTTTGCCGCAATTACGAGAACTTTCAAGCTCGGTTCTCTCAGTTTCGCGAACCACCAAAAGTGTCTAACAGTACAATTTGCCCTGAGTTTGCTTACAAATCTAGCCCTAGCACATCAAATATATCAAACAGTAAATACTACAGTTACAAGAAAAATTCTTACTACGGCAGCAACTCTGGTAACTATAATAATAATATCAACAAAACTAGTGAACAAACACATGCTAACAATACTCCGTATAAAAATGTTCCTGTTGCAGCACTAGCTACTGGCTCGTCTAGAGCTGTTTATTGTCCAAGATGTAGAACGGATGATCACTCATTGAGAAACTGCAAACAGGAACGATTTCTTATTTGTTTTAGATGTGGCAAGAAAGATGTTACATTTTCAGAATGTCCAGAGTGTAATACCCCATCTGACATCAACAATCAAAAAAACTAGTTAGAGCGGATTGGAATGATGGTATTGTAAAATCAACATCAAATAGCCAAAAATTCAATAAAAATGAGTGGAACGACTGGTTAAATTTTATAACTTCATTTCTCACTTACAACGCTGTTACTTCAATCCGAGATGATAAAACTACTATTGATAAATCTCGACCCTACGTCCAGGTTAATATTAATGATAAACCAATAATTGGTTTACTTGACTCTGGTTCCTCCACAACTATTTTGGGTAATGGAAGTCATGAGCACCTGCTAAAGGCTGGTTTTAAATTAGAGGCGGGTGATAAGGTTCAATTTATTGCTGCAGGAGGTGATAAACTTAATTCTATAGGAGTTCTACATCTTCCTTTTAATTTTCAAAATGAAAACCACAGCTTAAAAGTGCATGTTGTTCCTAATGTAAAGCATTCTCTCATATTAGGAATGGACTTTTGGAGGCTTTTTGGTCTGTTTCCTAAATATTTAGATCGTATCGCTTACTACAAGGATTCTGACGAAATTTTTGCTACAGAAATAGACGACCGACAACCAAAAACGCAAAACTTATTATCATATGACCACTTATCAGGCAACCAAAAATCAATGGCTGATCACATAATAGCCCAATTTCGCGCTATTTCTTATGAGGAGCGTGGTCTGGGCCGCACTCATCTGATAACTCACGCAATAGATACTGGGGATGCTGCCCCCATTCGTCAACGGTACTACAGGATGTCACCTGAAAAACAGCGCATACTAACCGAACAATTAGATGACATGATAAAAGAGGACGTTGTTGAACCATGTGAAAGCCCTTGGTCTTCGCCTGTTCTCTTGACACCAAAAAAGAACGGAGAATTACGTTTTTGTTTAGACAGTAGGAAACTCAACGCCGTAACAAAAAAGGACGCATATAGTTTACCCTACATATCCGAGATTCTCGACAACTTACGTGACGCGAGATATCTCTCAAGCTTAGATCTCTCCAAAAGTTTTTGGCAGATATTGATCCAAAAGGAGGATAGGCAGAAAACTGCATTTTACATTCCGTCACGCGGTACTTATCAGTTTAAATCAATGCCATTTGGACTTACAAATGCCCCCGCTACACAGCAACGATTGGTAGATGCTCTGTTTTATGGTCCCGAATTTGAACATAGAGTTTTCGTATTTGTTGACGACGTTATTATAGTTTCAGATAACTTTGAACAGCACTTATCGCTACTTACACGTGTGCTTGAGAAGCTAACTACAGCTAATCTAACAATCAATTATAAGAAGAGCCAGTTTTTTAGGACTGAACTTAAGTATTTAGGCTACATTGTTAATTCTAAGGGCCTGCAAGCTGATCCAGAAAAGGTACAGTCTATTCTAAACTACCCTACACCTACTAATCGTAAAGAAGTTCGACGATTTCTAGGAACTGCCTCCTGGTATCGCAGGTTCATTCCTAACTTCAGTGCCGTGGCTACTCCTTTAAATAAACTTACGTCACAAGGAAAAAACGCAGTACCATTTGTATGGTTGCCTGAAGCTGATGACGCCTTTCACAAGCTCAAGTCTTGCTTATTGTCAGCGCCTATTCTCTCATGTCCAGACTACTCAAAGCCATTCGAAGTCCACACTGATGCGAGTGATTACGGTATTGGTGCAGTACTTACTCAAAACCTGGATGGAGATGAACGAGTAATTGCTTACATGAGCAAATCATTGTCACAACAGGAACGGAATTATAGCGCTACGGAACGTGAGGCATTAGCTGTCTTATCTGCTATCGAGCACTGGCGATGTTATTTAGAAAATGGCCTCACGTTTATGGTATATACTGACCATTCCTCTCTTAAATGGTTTCTAAACATTAATAACCCAACGGGAAGACTAGCTCGATGGGGTGTACGGCTCTCAGCTTACAATTTTGAAATCAAGCATAGAAAAGGTTCCGAAAATGTGGTTCCAGATAGTTTGTCACGCGCTGTTCCTGTTGCGGTTATTAATTCCATACCTATTACACCTACTCTACCAACAAATGACAGTTGGTTTCTAAAAGTGTTCAACGGTTGTCAACACTACCCAACGTCGTTTCTTAACTACCGTGTGGAGAACGGCCAGTTATTTCGATTTATGAAATCTATCAATCCTCTAACTAGAGAATTTGAGTGGAAGGAGGTGATACCATTAGAGCACCGCCAAGAAATCATTTCACAAAATCACTCAAAACCAACTTCGGGTCATTTTGGTGTATTTAAAACTCACAAGCGTCTCAGCTTGAAATACTTTTGGCCAAACATGCATAAAGATGTGACTAGTTTTGTAGCCAGTTGTGATGATTGTATTTCACATAAACATCAAAACCATCCCAATCTTGGTACAATGGGTCGACCTAAGGTCTGTAGTCGTCCATTTCAGATGATAAGTATTGACTTAGTTGGACCCTTACCTATAACAAGAAAGCAAAATACCTTTTTATTTGTCATAACTTGTTGTTTTTCTAAATATTGCTTGATATATCCTATTCGAAGAGCCACAGCCGATATACTCTCCCGTATCCTGGAAGAAAACATATTTCTTGTGCACGGAATACCAAGCACTATTTTAATGGACAATGGGAAGCAATTCACTAGTAACACCATGCGCAACTTACTGTCGTCATACAATATTCCTAATATTTACTATACTCCGTTTTATACTCCCCAAGTAAATATGGTAGAACGGTATAACAAAACTATAATGACAGCAGTTTCTACTTTCATCGATAATGATCATCGCACGTGGGATACCTTGATTCCAAAAATCCAGTTCGCCCTAAATAGTGCTGTCAACGAGGTAACTGGTTTCACACCCTCATTCTTAGTTTTTGGACGGGAATTAGTGAGCTGCGGGTCGCACTATATCGATCCTGACTTAGAGGGTAACATTGTGTTTACACCGCGTGATGATTATGCCGAAAACTTAGGTGCACTCAAAAAAATTTTTGATAAAGTCCAGCTTGCTCTTATTAAAGCTCACTCCAGAAACTGTACTAGCTACAACTTACGCCGTAAGAATGTTGAATTTAACAAAGGTGATATCATATGGAAACGTACCTTCTATCAGAGCGACAAGGATAGCAGATTTTGCAAAAAGCTTGCACCTAAATTCATTAAATGTCGTATCATTGAAAAAAAAATCAAAACTTGTTTATGAGCTTGAAGATATGTCAGGTCGCAATTTGGGGATATGGCATATTAAGGATTTCAAGCTAACTTAGCTACAGTAGTATTATATTAAGCATTTTGGATTTTTCATAGGAAAAACCCTAATCTTAAAAGGGGGGTATGTAACAGTTCTCACTTGAGATTTAACTATATCTTTGTTTTAATTCTTTATCTACTTTACACTATTATTACTAACTCTGTAAATGCGCGCACGCACATCATATTCTGACAGCGTCATGTCGGCCACTGATCTGACAGCGCCATGATTGTGTTGGTAGCATTGTCTTCGCCTACGTATGAACGGCAGAGCGGGGGAACGGCGTGCCACGGGTCTTTTTGCTAACGGTCATGAAGGAGTGACGCTAAGAATATACTCCAAGTTCACGTAAAGAATTCTTTGTGCTGCAAGCTCATCTCTTTTTAACTTTACAATTAAACCTTATTAAATTTGTGCCGTATAAACCCCGAATTGGGTGAGTGTTGCATCATGTGTATTTAGTTTTAGTTTAGTGGATATAGTGGTGAGTATTTCTGTAATAAACTTTGTAACGGTGAAATGACTCGACCTATTGTAGTGCTAATTAGCTACCTAATCGCTTTCATGCTTAAATACGAATCATTACACCATCCTAGAATCATCATTAATCACCACATACCACATCGCACGAAACTGTAAAGGTCTTGTACCTACCGATCTATTTACCTACCTACCTACACTGAATCTACCTACCATGTTTAGCTTTAATTTAATTACCTATCACTGTTGGACCGCCTCATCACTGATCACTACTTATGCTAGTTAGTAGCCATTGCGCTTTTGCTTAGTAGTTTGGATGTCGCAGTCAAACAATGAAAGTTAACCTTTCCTATAATTCCCGGACGTGGGTTTCAGGGTTCTCTCTACGGCTATATTTGCTGTCGTCGTTGGATGCCCCTTCACCGCACCGACGTACCTGGCTACTGCACCACCGGATGCTGACCGGCGGAATCCTGCCTCGGCTAACTAAACTGGACACCCCCGACTGGCGGCACCCTTCGCTTCTTTGCTAAGGCCAGTGGCGTACTACTATTAGGTTTTGCCACGTGGTTCGGAAGTGAATAGAACCCTCCCCTGAACTCTCTCTCTCTTCTTAACTATACTTTCTTTTTCTAAATATATTTTGCCTAATTTGTTATCATTAAACTTAACTAAATGGACTCATCGTTTTAATTGCTGGCCTTTCCACGCCTTCGGTAGGCTAATTAGTAACGAGGGAGTGACAAACTTTATGGTGAAGAAAAACATCGTAGCGTTGGTACTCTAGCTGCGGCAATAAACTCTCAACCTGACACGTTTAAAATTGAAATGTCTTAAAATATCATAAAAAAATTACTCAAATTTATTTTAGTGTAGTAAAATTAAAATTGGCTTAACTTCTTTTTGCCTCAGGCTGATAGACGCCAGACATCTTTTTTTGAATACCACTTAACATCAGCTGGGCTAGGTACTTGTTCCGTCCGCAAGTTGTAAGAAAAATAAATCAATTTTGGCATAGAATATCTACCATACCTGGAAATATATTTGTGTATTTCTCAATCTTGCCAACCGGTTGCTACATTCATAGTTCTCAAAATAAAATAAAACCTAAAATCAACACTTGAATAAAGCAACCTCGAAAAACACTTTAAAGGCTTTGAAACCCACACTTTTAAATGTAGCATTTCCCTTTGTAGTCCTGATATTCGCTGAGAAAGGAATTCCCGAAACTCAACCCATAATTCAGCAAAGAAAAGCTCCACGTGGACGAAATCAAGAACATTCCACAAGTCGCTTTATACAATTAAATGAACGCAGAGTTGGATCAACGTCGCTACGCCTAAACGAATATTCGATACATTTCTACGCTATTATATTGGGATACGAATAGATTTGATTTAAGAGTAAATAAAATCGAAGCCTGACCTTCGTGATAAGGGTCTTGGAGGTCTAGCAAATACATACGAACGTTTCCGTTCGCGGATATTTGGAAAATAACGAAATTCAACTGGATTCCATAATTTCGATTCCAATGCTGTATTCTTAAATTGTTTTTGTACTATTTGGCCGAAAGTTTACAATGTACGTGAGTTTATTATTTCCAATGAGCTCCCGTACTAAGTCGGAAAATGCATATATTATCTATGTAATGGTGTTCCTTTTACTTGTTTAGGTACGATAGTTTTTAAATCATTGAAATCGTTCCATTGGTTGCGAAGATATTACACATTTTGTACCAGCCAACCGCGGGGCGGCCGGATAGCTCATGTCAGGGAATCGTGACGTCTCGATTCTCTTTCGCCCTCGCTCGCGCTCTCCACCATTCATTTATTAAAGTTTACTCGATCTGCGCGGGTCGTGTTCTGGTTTAAATTAATTTTTTTTTAATAAAACCGCGCGGGTTCGGCGGCTAGCGCTGGGTCATTGTGACATGACGTCACAATATCTCAACGCTAGGCTGTTCGCGCAGTCAGTGAGCCTCGTTCGGTATTTTGCCCATAACCTAGTCAGTTTTGGCCGTAGAAAAAAAATTTTTGCACCTTATGTTTTAGTTTCTCAAGGCCTATAAAACTGCATTCACAGATAAAACTGTGACGGGTCCCCATTGAACGATTTCATTCGAGGCGAGGCTTCGTAGCAGATGTACTACGCCGTAGCTTTCCTCTACGACCGCGCAAACAGAGATCTATGGCGTAGCAGTTACCTACCTCAATGTTGTAAGCGAAGCGATTCACATAAATTATATCGGATGTCTTTGAGCTTTGATATATGATATCTTATATCACTGTGATAAGGGCAATATTTCTTTGATGCACGGAGCTTCAGACACATCGCTCGTAATTGAATGTTTGTGTGATGATGACATCAACATTAACGTTAAAATAATTATGTTGATTTGGTCTTTTTGTGTATATTGGAGTCGACAAACAGAAATGAATTTTAATGAATAAATTAACATTGCTTTGTCGTTAGAACGGTCGTTTCTAATGAAATTCTCTTTAGGGAAACTTCACAAAATTATGTTAAAACAGATTTACATAGTTTTATTCGTGATAACTTAATTTGTGCTTAACTAGATATCGTGACCCGGCTTTGCATTGCATAACAATAAACCTTAGGAAAATCCATTCAGTATTTGCCAAGCTTACAAAACAGACAGACAAATGCTCTGGAAAGCTAATTAAATGAAAGGCGTTCTAGTGGGAATGACCCCGCTTTTTTGACCCTAAGGTCGTGGGCTTGAATCCAGTCATGTACCGAAAGATATTTCTATTAAAAAAATCGGTTTAAAGAACTTTATTATTAATCACTCATAAGAACTTCACAGTTCACTTAATATGAGCTTAAAACTATGGTAGATTATCATTAGGTTGGTAGTGTTACAATAGATAATAATTAAGTACTACATTAAACAAGGCAAACTTTTTTACCTATCCATTGGTTGAAACCAATGACCCAAAATAAGACCTTTATACTTATTCAAAAGAACATCAAAAGAAAAACAATAATAATAATAATGCTGGACAATCCACACAGCATCATCTAGCCCCAAGCTAAGCAGAGCTTGTGTTATGGGTACTAGATGACTGATATACTTAATACTATATTATATTACATACATAGATATTTTTCATTATACATAGAAAATACCCAGAACACCCGGAACAAATATTTGCAGATCGTACAAACATCCATCCCAAGGCGGGAACCGAACCCGCAACCTCTGCGTCGCAGGCGGACATTCGCCCGCCGCGCCAATTATAAGCGCAATGCCGGTACTCTCATGTGTGCCTTATAATGGATGCACTGTTCTGCGTCCATCAACCAGATGCATACATGTGATACAAGCCACATGTGCCTGTAATGTGCCCCACACCCACACCCTTCATGTCAGAACAGGCTGCGCTACTTGGCGGTAGCTTTAGGCATTCCCCGGACGAGCCTTCTTAAAAAAACCCTACTAAAGTATTATCGCGTTGACATAAATGATTTATTTTTCCAAATAAAGGCGTATTCTAGTGACCTGTAGTGATATATCGCGTTGTTAACAACGCGTGATAGGTACTGCGATACATTCATATCAGTTAGACTAGTTTACATTCGCGTCGGAATTAACGCTGAACGCGAAGGCCCCACGTGTGCGTATGCTTTCACCTTATGCAGTCATTTTATTCAGAAAAAAGGATTGTTTCTTTCTTCTCTATGCCCATTCCGTCATTTGACAGTAAATTTTGTTAGTGCCTGGTATCAAAATTTTAATATTTTTTAATAAAGCAGTTGTATATGTTAAGTTGGGCTGTCATTGTTTTCAAACCCTAAGGGAAACATTTTCGTTCAAATTACACAACAGAACTTAAAAGTATAATTAAAATGACAGAAAACTTATCCCTACATTAGAAAAAATTCAACCAACTTTAAGAAAGTACTAAACAGCAATCTAGTACACTCCTACCCCTGTTACTACATGATATGTTTGCCAACTGCGCTGCGCCCTCAAACTCCACAGTTGAGTACGCATTTCCTCGTATCGACATTACAAATTCTAACAAAACTTAGGCAAATTGTGTTTTGGCGTCGAATGAGAGTGGAAGCATGCTTACATATGTAGTCAGAACCTTAGCTAGTTCTATATAATTAGCGGCGGTAATAATGCTAATGCGAGCGATACAAATGGCGGGAGGTTATCGCGCCGCTGACTCGCTGTCTCCCGCGTATTTGTTTGTATTAACATCATTACGCACATTAGCTTTGCTGTATCAATACTATGCAGATATTTTATATGCCAAATTTAATGAATGTTTGCCAATATTTATAATTATATAAATAAATATATAAGGCTTTGCCTTTGCCCAGCAGTAGGGCGGGATAGGTTAGGAAAAAAAAATATTGGCAAACATTCACACAACGCTCTCAGCCCAAAACTAAGGAAAGCTTGTTTTATGGGAACCAAATAAAATACTTATTTACGGGTTTTTTTCGTAAATAGACACACAGACGCAGAACAAGTATCTATAATGTTCACACAAATGTTTGTCCTCGGTGGGGATCGAACCTACGACAGAAAGCAGGAGATCCTACTCACTGAGCTTTACTCAATTTGACTGGCCGGTCAATAGACAATCACTGCTCTGAAGTGCCACTTCGTTCATACTCAGATTGAGATTTTGCATTAGGTAGTGGTTGTGTAGGTAGCCCTCAAGACGAAGTCCTTTTATTATTAAATACAAAAAGTACGTCACTATGACTAAAGGTAACCAAAATAAGATAAAACTAAGTTTGTAAAGAAGCCTGGCCTGGGTTTATTTACAGAGAAATAACGTAGATCTCAATTATGTCTTAGTTAGAATGTGTTTGTACTTTTTTCACAACTTGTTCTAAGATCCAATTTCGTACAGAAAAAGTTCGGCCTAGTCGTCCGTCTCGCCTAATGTCCCACGGTACGAACTAATATTCCCCGTAAGGCTGCATTGACAGAGAAAACAGGTTTTTAAGATTACCGGCGCTGAGTTTATTATTTTCTACTTAATAATAAATAAATAATAATCATATGTAAGAACCGCCCACGCCGGTGAAAGCCTGTTTCCAATGTAGCCTTCCTTGACCAAAGTTTTCCAGCTATAATTTAATGTCGTAACACTATACTTTGGGAGGACGACCTTTTTTGCGCTTTTTGTCTCGGGGACTCCAGTTTGTGGCTATCTGGAACCATCTGGTAGCATCTAGGGTTTGTAGGTGACTACTCGTTTCCGTTTCTGCCCCAGAATCCAGCGGACTATATATTTTTTGATTTGGTATTTTTTCGAATGCTGCGGTTTTTTACTTATTCTTCTATTTTTTTGGAATTTTTTTTTGAACAGTTTTAATTGATATTAGATGTCCAAGGTAGACGTAGTCTTCGTAATATCTCTAAGCTCCGTCATTACTGAACCGATTAGAAAAAACTTTTCTTATTTGAAAAAAAATATGTTCTTCTTAAACTGAATGATTACTTTCGTTATTCAGGTTTAACCAGCAGATACGCCAGGCCTCGGGGCCGGTGGTTGGTCTGCCGGTTGCCTGCGCTTGCCTGGCTCCGGTGTGCATCGCGGGCACGCGTCTGGCAGTAACGACGCCGGTGAGTATTAAGATGCGTCGTATAAGATAATGGCGCCGCGCTGATGCTGCTAATGAAACTACGCGCAATGGACGCCATCCCATCCATGGTGCCTTCAGTACGAATGCTACATTCGGCACTACCACACCAAATAAGTGCCTATAAACTAGTTTTATATTGTATTCGTATTTAAACTACTAGCGAAATTGTCCCCGTGAAGTGGTTCAATTATTCATTTTTTATCCAAATTGTACCTATTCCTCTAGGGGTTGAATTTTTGGAGTTCCTTTTTTAGTACATCTCCAAACTTCAATACAAATATACCCTGAAAATTTTAAGTCTGTATGAGCAGTGGCTTAGGCTGTGCGTTATTTGTTTTTCAGTCAGAACAAAGATTATTGGGATAGATTATCTTCCGTCCATGTGTCTGTGTGTATACCAATATCAAGTGTGCAAAATAACGAAACAAGTTTGGATTAATCAAGTTAGCTAACATTTTTGAGTGCAGTCAAAGTTTTCGGTCAAACTTATAGGATTATTAGATTATAACAGCAAATAAAACAATACGAGGGCTTTCAACTGTGTATCTAATTTATTAGCCAATGTGGAAAATTTCACAAGGAAGATTATATGACTGCACCTGTCCAAAGCGTGAACGACAGATAGAAGAAAAAATAAAGATTAAAGAGGTTGCTATTTATAAAATAGATCAACTATAGAATTAAACAAAGATTGGTTTTTGTAAATTAAAATATAATAATTCAACACGCCCCCTCAAAAATTAATCTGTCAAAAACAAGCAGAACATATTCACTTCCTAGTGTTTGCTGGGAATTACACTTGGTCCAACATTTGTTGCTAAGGATTAGGGGAAACCCAGAAAACCCTAATCAGACCAATTCAATTAAATAATAAACCTCTATAACAATTATAAAATTAATCACAAACAAAACATGAAACCACATAACATATTTTAATCATCTTATTCTAAGCCCATTTTGCTTCTCATTTCTTGAAAAGTGATAGCTGGTAATGGTTTGGTCAAAACATCTGCCAGCTGTTGACCTGAGGGAATGTAATTTAATTTTATTACATTTTTCTCGATCTGTTCCCTAGAAAAATGATATTTTATATCAATATGCTTTGTGCGTTTGTGATTAGTTGGATTATTAGCAATACTTATGCATCCATTGTTATCTTCATAGATTATGATAGGTTTAACAATATCTATGTTTATACTAACTGCTAGAGATTTAAGCCATAATGCTTCCCTAACAGCTTCATACAAAGCCATGTATTCGGCCTCAGTTGAAGAGGCAGCAACTGACATCTGTTTCTTTGTACTCCAGGTTATGGTACACTTTTCAAATAGCTTAAATATATAGCCAGTTGTACTTTTTCTGTCATTTGTATCACTACCACCCCAATCAGAATCTACGTAACCACACAGAATATTATTGTAGTCACACCTTTTATAACTTAATTTTAAATCAACAGTACCTTTCAAGTACCTAAGCACTCTTTTGAGACATTGCCACAATTCTATGTTATTTTTGTTTGTATACCTACTTAGTATATTAACACTTGTGCTTAAATCTGGACGAGTGCATAGCATGACATACATTAAACATCCTATAACGTTTCGACATGGAGCATTATATTTTTCATCAGAGTTCAATGCGTCATAATTAAGTTTATTTTCCATGGGTGTACTGACAGGTTTGCAATCGTGCATATTGAATTTACTTAGAACTGTTTTGATATATGCACTTTGATCTAATGTTATTTCATTAGCGTGTCTGGTAATTTTAATACCTAGATATAATTTTATTTCTTTTAAATCAGTCATTTTAAATCTACTCATTAAATACCTTTTAAAATTGTTCATCGTTTCAATTTCAGCGCATGCTATGACTAAATCATCTACGTATAAGACTACGTATATATTTTTACACATATTTCCATTGTTTAGTATATAAATACACCTGTCAACTGATGAATTTTGAAAACCTTCTTCTTTAAGTGATCGTTCAAAAACTTCAAACCAACACCTAGCTGCCTGTTTTAAACCGTACAGTGCTTTATTTAATTTACATACATAATTATCTTTACTATGAACACCTTCAGGGACTTTCATGTATATTTCTTCTTTTAATTCGCCATTTAAAAAAGCGGTTTTAACATCCATATGATGAACTAATAAGTTAAATTGATTTGCAAAGCTTATTAAAAACCTGAAACTAGCTATTCTAGCTACAGGTGCAAACGTTTCGTTATAGTCAGTGAGGTATTCTTGACTGAAACCCCTGGCAACAAGTCGTGCCTTGTATCTAAAAGGTTTTCCGAACTCATCATTTTTGACAGTGTATATCCACTTACAATCCACAATGTTTTTGTTTTCAGGCCTTGGTACTAAAGTCCAAGTATTATTTATCTTAAGAGAATTTAATTCATCTTTAATTGCGCTTTCCCACTGAGATCTATCGTCTCTAGTTTTGATCTCTTCGTACGAAGTTGGTACTTTTATTAAAATAGACTGAGCACACATTATGCAATCATCATCGTCTTCATTATACAATATAGGGGGACGATTTTTAATCCTATTGCTTCGTCTAAGTGCAATATTTTTATCTGTGTTTTCTGTATCTTTTGGTGAAGGACTATCAGAAAATGTATCATTTATTTGTTCCGATTCAATTAAAGTATCATGGTTTAATTTGCGAAATTTACTAGTACAATCATGTTCATCAGATTTAGACGCATCTGATTTTAATCTATCAGAGTTATGAGACTTCACCGGTACTGATTTAGACGTTACGTCATCAGCTTTATTTTGAGAATTTTCAATATTCCCTTCAGGCTTAGGTGCAGGCCTGGACTGAAAAAATTCGTCTCATTTACAATTACATCTCTGACTATCACATATCTTTCGCATTCTGGGTTCCAAACTTTATAACCATTTGGTGCATAACCCACAAGTATACCTTTCCATGATTTATTATCAAACTTGGTTTTACAGGTTTTATTGTGTACGTAAACTGTTGAACCACAAAACTTTAAATATTTGATTTGATGTTTTTTTTATCATGCCACATTTCGAATGGTGTTTTTCTAACTTTTAAGGCTTTTGTTGGTGTTAAGTTAATCAAGTAAACAGCAGTCAGTACTGCCTCACCCCAAAAGACTTTTTCCAATTTCGCATCGTTTATCATTGAACGAGCTTTTTCAGTAATGGTTCTAACCATACGTTCAGAAATTCCATTCAACTGTGGAGTTCTCGGAACTGTCAAATGATAAGATACCTTTCTCTACACAATAACTTTTCATCTCAGTAGTACTAATATTCACCACCATTATCGCAGTATAAATTGACTAATTTTAAATTAAACTTAGCCTCACTTTTGGCCACGAAATCTTTAAAAGCAGCGAATACATCTGATTTATAAGTTAGTAGATACGTAACACAGTAATGCGTGTATTGGTCAACAAAAAGTACAAAGTAGTTCTTGTTGTCAATAGTTGGGGGAGTGATAGGTCCACAAACATCTGAGTGCACAATCAATAAAGGTCGTTTTATATAATTTTTATCTTTGGCTTGATTGAACGGTAGTCGACTCTGTTTCCCATTTATACAAGCCTCACACAATTCATCATCCGGCATCACAGTCTCGATTTGGCTTGCATCATCAACCATTTTATTATTTTTAATTCAAATGATTTTATTTTTACGAATATGAATTGTACATATTTTTATCATAATTGCATACTTGAGAAACAGATCGAGGTTCACTCACAGATGCCAATAAGTCAGTAAATAACAGCAATTAAATTAT
Source organism: Electrophaes corylata (assembly GCA_947095575.1). NCBI lineage: Eukaryota > Metazoa > Arthropoda > Insecta > Lepidoptera > Geometridae > Electrophaes > Electrophaes corylata. The sequence goes on from OX352720.1 coordinate 9,921,140, forward strand.
TTCTCTCCATACCTTGCATGATTGTTATATTACCCCCGCATATTTGGGCTCCTTGTTGATCGAAGACGATCCTTAATCCAGCGCGTTGCATTTTCGATACCGACAGCAAATTGTATGGAACCTCAGCACAGAAGAGTAGGTACGTCCTCCGAAACCCCTTGAACGCCCACGTTGCTAGTTACATGCAATGTTCCCTTTTAGTAGCTGAAATAAATTTACCATTTTTAGCAATCGAAATTTTAAGCGGCGTTTGCAGGACGGTATGGCTAACGAAAAAATCTTCCCTGTTGACAATGTGATCCGATGCTCCCGAATCCAACAGGAATGTAATTCTGCTTCCACCATCATCCGCATGATAGTCTTCCATCATAAAGGCAAAGCCAGAAAAATCTCGACGTAGATGGTTGATGTCCTGCCTGTCCCGCCTGGACCGTCCTTGTCCTTTCTGATTTTTTTTGCTGGTGCGTTCTTTTGAAATAGTAGCAAATCGTTTTTCACGCGACCTTTGCGCCCACAGTGGTGACACTTCACAAACTGTGACTTCCTCTTCACTGTGTTCTCCATGAGCAACCTTATCGGTTTCCTCCAATTTCGCTCCGGCGTACTTTTAGTTATTCGGTTATTTTTCTCCCACATGCTGCATCCTGTTGTCGGATCCTCGTTAATAACTTTTAAGATCCATTTCACTCAGCAATGCCCGTATTCTAAACTTCCAGACACTATATTTTTCACCAATGAATGGCTTGATATTACGTTTACTTTTTAAACAATTTTCCATTTTTGACGAATTTACTTTACACTTCTACAATGCAGTAAAAACGTAACCTGGCCCCATAACCTATAGGATTATTAGATTATAACAGCAAATAAAACAATACGAGGGCTTTCAACTGTGTATCTAATTTATTAGCCAATGTGGAAAATTTCACAAGGAAGATTATATGACTGCACCTGTCCAAAGCGTGAACGACAGATAGAAGAAAAAATAAAGATTAAAGAGGTTGCTATTTATAAAATAGATCAACTATAGAATTAAACAAAGATTGGTTTTTGTAAATTAAAATATAATAATTCAACATAAATAATATCATTTTACATAAATAAGAAAACAAAGAAAATATTATTCTTTGTCAAGACGAAGCAACAAAGATTGCAGAACTAGTTTTGATCGAGGTATTCGATAGAAATAACATGCGGAAATTATATTTTTTTCGGTGTGCTCTGACTCCGAATAAAACACTTTCTCTTTTTTACATAATTTCTCCCGCCATTGCAATATACACTTATAATTTGGTCAAATACAATCTTTTATTCGTGATCATTTTGATTCTTTGAATAACTTGATGCACAGTATCGGCACACAATACATGTACAAGTAAATACAAGTAAAAGTAAATATAGTATCTGGATGCATGTTGTGCATGTAGTTATGTGATGTTGGCGGTGGGTCGAGCTGACGGCGCCCGCTTTGAATACAAACAGCTTTGCAATAACTATAGTCCATAGTGCGCCGTGCTTAGCTTGGCTAAGCAACCTTGCAACATCTAGGAATACGATAATAGCATACATTTACACAGTATCAATTGGAAATCATAACCTTTACAAGTTCTATGTTATCTGATTTAAATGAATGTTTGCAATATTTGTAGTATTCAACAAAAATATATTCTATCCGTGACAGGTTGCAAGTCCATCGCCGCTGCTAGAATACTAACTGGTTTTTTCACGGTCTTTTTCTTCACCGTTTCAGAGTAGGTACCTACTGATATTACGCATATAAATTTATCGAACGAAAAAGCAATTGGTGCATGACCGGATTTGAACCCATGATCAAAAGGCGGAGTCACTACCACTAGACCACCGATGCCTAGTAAAGAATGTATTGATTATCAGAAACAACTATATTGGTTAGAGATAAACCAAAAATACATGAGCATCTGATGGGACGTGATAGAGAATTAGGGGCAATTTGGCTTGTTTACCGACTTCCGGAAGAGGAAGGGGATGTTGATGCGTTGCGTATTTTTACAGATAACTTCTGAAGGTCTTTGCTGATGTGTTGATTCTGGAAGATTATCATAATACTTGTTACCTTTCATGTGTAGAGATATATACTAGGTATATACTAGCGAAATGCGTACGACTTCGTCTGCGTGAAGTTAAATTCACACAAACTTTAACTCTCGATGGACCCGTATAGGTGTTGAATTTTGAGAATTCCCTTTTTAGTACATATCTACGCACCAAGACAGTTATACTCTTTTTTACAGTTATACACATATTATCTTGAAAGTATCACTATACCTACGTAGGTTATGAGAGATGTGCACTATGCCAAAATCTCACGAACCTTTTTTTTTGAAAATGCTAGGACGCGTCACCGCAATGTCAATAGAATCGAAGTTGGTACCTATTGTAAGAGTGAACCAAACGGTACATAGGAGATCGTTTGCCACCATTAGTACGGCATCGAACTGTTGCCAATAATTGACAAGGATTACGGCAGTGCGTTCTAGTAGACAATCTGTTACATTATCTGTAAGTAAAAGAAATGTCTATCATGTAAAGGTCGTAAAGTAACATAGTTCCAAGCTTTTTATGTCTTAGTTCCAGTGTGAGGAGTTGCACGTACGATAAGCGAACATGAAAGTATTTATAATGCATGCAGCGTAGGAATGTCTTTTGAACTGTTACAAGAGCTAAAATATATTATAAATATACTATATAATTAATAAATTACGACCCTTTGTAATTTATTTATAGATTCATTTAAAATTTAATGTACTTTTTTAAGTTTTATAAACTTTAAAGGCAATTAATTTTTAACATTGTTCAAAATCAGTTTTAACATCTACTCGACTCGTGCGTCTTGAATTTTAGAGCTTTACTCAAGTCATATTTACATAATTTCAGGTAAGTAAGGACCCTCGCGTAAACACCCACTTTGACCCTGTAATTGAATCAGAGAGACTAGTTCCCGCACTCGACATCACGCGACCGCTGCCTACCGGCTCTATCTACTATCTACTACCTATGACTATGAAGGCAAACTTGCTTCTACAACTAAAGCCACGGAGTTAATTAACTTCTCTAACTATGGGATGCTTCTAATTGGAATCAGCTGGATACCTCAGGCAATGAGCTTACATTATTTTTTCTTACTTCCTATCTGTGATAACCGTCATGGCTTAATATCACTGATTGCGTAAGCTTTATAGTTTTAGACCGTTTTCAAAACACACAATGCTCTATTTTATAAAAAAAGGTATTTATAGGTTCTAAATTATCAAATGCAGTTATCTTTATTTATAACAGTTACTTGAGCAGTCTACTACTGAATATGCTGAACGAGTAGATGGCCCACCTGATGTTAAATGGTTATCATCACCTTTACCAAAGTATGACCTTGCATATCACTTGAAAATGACCCTTTCAATGCACTGCTCAGCGTCCTGAGGCATACAGGTGTTACCTCGTGTGCCTGTAATGTCCCCGGCACCCACACCCTTCAAGCCGGAACACGCTGTGTTGCTTGGCGGCTGCATAGGCATGGTGGTAGTACGCACCCCCAGAGCCCTTCACTTAGAGCTCTACTACTAACTACTTTTTATCTTTTACATTAATTTAGTAGCTAAAAATACATTACAGTGAGACAGTATCTGGTTGTATTGCTTTAAGTTATGATGCGAAGTTGTACAGTTTAGGAATTGTAGAATCCTATCGCGACCCCAAACAGATTTAACTAAATAAATAAAATAACTAACGAACCCAACCCGAGCTCAGAACTCAATTATTTGCAGATGATGCGTACATACTGTCACTATAGACTCCGTCTACTGCACAGAAGGAGCAAGAGATCGAAGCAGCGTGCGAGAGAGAACACTATACCTTATCATTATCATCATCAGCAATCTGTAGCCTTCACCTATACGTTTCCAGGAAGAACGGTTTTGCGCCCTTTCTATTCTGTGCTATAAATGTATTTAGTTATTACAACAAAATTATTAAAAATATTTACATAGTACAAGCTTTGCTTAGTTTGGGGCTAGAAGGCGTGGTGTGAATGCGTGTTAACCTGACAATTTCGTCAGCCCAGAACAACGCTTTGCCTACTTTTGCTTTGTAAAAAACAAAATTAATTGTCCTGGAACTCGAACCTGCGATAAACCTTTTGCATTTCAGTCCATTAAAAAACGGCAGAGTACATCGCGACAAACACGAACAAAGTCAGTTTATAATAATGTCAGCCTGTTCACACAATTTATGTGAGTAATGTACCCTGGATCCATTAATTAGTTATAGCGGTACATTGTACGGTACATGGTATATAGTACATGGTACGGTACATAAAGCACGCGGCATCGGTACGCAAGCCTTTGATTTATCGCGCAATATGGCGCACCATAGCGCACTATAGCTATGTATAGCAAATTGCTTTCCGGAGTTGTTTAGTACGGTATTGCATTATCTATACCAATTATAAAAATGTTTGGCCTGACTGACTGACTGACTGACTGACTGGTCGTTCAGGGTATTTTTGTTTACGTGTATATTGGATATGCTAAGGAATTTCTAAAATTAACCTACAAAAGGGTGCAGTGGTGTTTGAAGCTTGTATGAAACTAACTTTCGCGATTCTACAAATTCTTAGTGAAGAGCTCGTCCGGGGCAGTACTACCACCGTACCTATTGCATCCGGTAAACAGCGCAGCGTGTTCCGGTTTGAAGGGTGTGGGTGCCGGTGTAATTACAGACACATGAGGCTTAACACCTGTATGCCTCAGGTTGATGGACGCTGAGCAGTGCATCATAAGCACGTTTCTAACAAGCGTGACCTACGAAGCAATACTTTGTTAAAGGCGATGGTTACCAATTAACATCAGGTGGGCCATCTGCGTGTTCCATAAGCAAGTTGTATAAAAAAATTACATGGATCAAAATTATTCATGAATTCGTACATAATAGAAAAGGCTTTAGTAGTTTCGGCATAGAATAGGTCCCTACATTTGGGGGCTTAATTTAGTAAGTGTATCACTGAGAGGCAGACAGGTGAGCACAGTACCAGTCAGTGTGAAGTACTCAGGGGATGCGGCTGCTGGAGGTGATGGGGGGTCCTGCGCGATGCCGGGAACGGCGCGGTCCGGGTGACACATTTACACAGAAAAGGCGACCCGATTAGAGCTAAAATAAATGTGTTATTTTTAGTGAACAAACATCGTTCAAAAACGGCGCAGGTAACCCACATCTGGGTATTTACGGGCTGACCTCAATCTCTCAGTCTCTAGAGAGTCGTCACCGTAATCATATCCACCGTCATATTGCGGTAAACGCATTACTTTATAACGAACAAATTTCCGTCTCTCTCCGTCCGAAGTCTTTCCGTCTACCGATGTTCAAAATGTCATCAGTAATAATAATACTTTACTGAGAACATAAAACATTATAACAGTGTCGACTTAAGTAGGTATGTTAAAACAAATAGGTAGTTAATATATTATGGGCACATCTTTAATCATCCGTGGTGAAGAGTACTATAAATTGATTAAAGTCAGTAGATATCTATTTGAGACAAGTTCCCGTAGCTCGACGTAGCTCTGGCCCCCATACTGGGTCTCTAATGAGCCTGTACTATAGGGTTACAGTGTACAGTAGGCTGTGTTTTCTGGTTCCTGATCGCAGTTCGTGAACCTGAATTCCCCAGCACAGTAACACAGTAACACAGCGGCAGCGGTATGTTAGTCATCCGCACCGTTAATCAGTGATTTTTTGATATTGTAGCGGAGCTTTTTGTCATGATGCTAAGTGGTTACCACCTCCTATAGCAATGAGTTGTCTGGCGGCACGTTGTCATTCACCGGAACACACAGCTCTGATTTTGATGTACCTACTTTCGTATAAAATATATTTATACAACATAATTTATAGATTACCAAAACGCCCCCTTTATTATTAGTTTGTCCGTTGTGTTTTGGAACCTTTTTTCTTTTTGATGGACTATTTTGTAAGTTGAATCCTACCATCAACGTATCTACTTGCTTATAATTTTTTTTTTTGTATAGAACTCTATGTTTGTATGTATCAAAGAAAAACTCAGTCCGAGCTTTCCTTAGTTTGAGGCTAGATGGCGCTGTGTCAAATGTGAATCAGTATTTATTTCATTCCAACGGCCAAGAAATGGCGGGCGTGAAACAACGTTGTCAGCTTGTTATGAAGCAAGTGAAGTTTAGTGCCGGACTCTGTAATCCCTCAATCCAGTATTGGCAAGTTTGAAGACGCTGACCGGATACGGAGCGTTCGCGAAGCTTAGCTAAAGGTACACATCCACTGATACCCGTATGTAGGTCATTCAACTTTTTAAGTTTTTGTGAATATTAATAAGCCGATTGGTCTGTGTACCCGGCTTTTACCTTTTGTAAGATAAGCATATTGATGTAGCTATATGACAATTTAGACCAATGTCTAAGATGTATCGAGTATTGAGACGTATTTATTTGCTGTGATAAAATGTTTTTAAAGAATCCACAGACTGATGTACTAGGTACGCAGCATAGCTGACGTCTCTTTCTAAAAAAACAAAATAACAAAAACAGCTATAACTCTAACACTGCCAAATAGTATATTTTACACGCACAGACGACGCACAGTCTAAACCGATACTCATGAAGACTTTGAGTTTGGTTTGAAAGGAATTAATCAAATAAATAAAACTAGCCTTAAGATGCAGGCAATGTTTTTTTACATCTCAATTTACAATTCATAATAATGAATGAAATTTTCTTGTAAAAACATTATACATAAAATAAAATAGTAAAACAGTAAATGTCGCGTGCAGGCTTTGTAAGAGGCACCTCTCAGACGCAGCCTCTTCTTTATCTCTCCATATCTGTAGCCTCCCTTAAACAGGCTGGTCCGCTTACCTTGTGTAGAATATATCATTCCATCGCGTTTTTGGGCATTTTTTCTCTTTTGCTATTCCGTGGAAGCCATTTCAATACTTTTTTATTTATCTAACGTTTTCTATTCTTATGTAGTTCCAAAGTACTATTACTAATTCAACAGACAAAAACAAGTAGATATTTAGTCTTAAACAAATGCTATTATAATGTGGACGAATTATTTAAACAATTGATAAAATATAACTTATTCCCAAAGAAAACACCTACATAAGAGTTGTAATATATTTAGCATTTTAATTAATTAGAAATTCACCTTGTTATTATTTTATACAAGCAAAACTCGCGCAACTTTGCCCGTGGACGCTGAGCAGTGTATTAATAGACCTACGGAGGCAATACTTTGTTATATATAGGCGATAGTAACCACTAAACATCAGGTGGGCTTGTTTCACTGGCAAGTTGTATAAAAAACCTATTTAACATAGTCATCCTTGTTTAATTGAATGTAGAAACTAGTTGTACAGCGCAAAGTTGGCTCAGATATTATATCCACAATCAAAACTCAATACGTAAAACTCTTCATAGTGATATTCCGTGAAGTAATGTAAAGGACATTCCTTTTCCTTTTGTTATAGCACACAAGCGCCCCTGGCGGCTATCGCTACCAACTTTCCTCATCTTCTTATCGCTTCGTTACAAAGTTTAGTAATGTCGTGTTGTTTGTAGAACATATCGTCGAGTGACGTCTCCACGTGTGGAGGCGACGCGATGTGGCGATGGGAACTTGTTATCACTGTGCCGCTGGCAAGAACAACAACATGAACATGTAGAAGCTACTCTAGAACATGTATGAAGCTACTTTTATATGAATTGCTATATCTTTAATAGGTACTTCTACGAAGTAAAGCTTATTAGATTTAGGTGTACTCAATGAAGCGCAAGATTTTTTTCTAATGTACTTGCAGATGAGCCATCTGATGTAAAACAGTTACTATCAATTGTAATAAGCCTGTGGCTCGCAGGTCACGTTCCTTATGAACGTGCTCTACGATGCATTGCTCATCCATCCACCTGATGTATACAGATGTTAAGCCTCATGTGCCTGAAATGTCACCGGCACCCACAACCTGCAAACCGGAACACAGTAATACGAGCATCATTGCTTGGGGGTAGAAATAGGTATGATGACGTTTTTGATTATCAATAATTGACTATATTGAAAGACGAAGGATAGATAGACCGTCGACAATGTATAGAAGGCTCAAAACAACAAATATGACGAGGCCTATGTCCAGATGTGGACTTCTACAGGCTGATGATGATCTGGATACTGGTGACTGTTGGATGGTGTGAAAGCAACTTTGGGCCCTAACTTTAGGCTGACTACAAGTTAAGACTTGTTCTCTTGAATAGTATCATTATAATTTTTCTGCCCTTATCCCACCTCACGTGGGGTCGGCACAACAGGTTTTTTCCTTCCATTTCCTTCTATCACCCGTCATCTCTGTAGTCACTCCTTTCTTACCCGTAGCATCTCTCACACAATCTATTCTCTTGAATAGTATCGAGATAAGAAAACGGAAATATTTAATACTGCCTAGGCTTGTCGAGATCTAGTTCAATATCGGTTTGAAGGTACTCGATTTGTTGACTCTCTTTATATTTATTACTATGTACATTGCGCACGACTTGCTTCTCGTGAAGTATTGTCATTCCAACTTTAAGCGAAGATGAATTTCGGAAACGCTTTTGATTTATTCATCTTGTTGGTTACCATCGCCTATGACAAAGCATCGTCTCGTAGGTCACGTTCGTAAGGAAAGTGCCCTACGATGCACTGTTTCCATCAAACTAAAGCACATAGTTAGATCTCTAAGCACTAACTCTATAATTTGTATAAATAAATCTATTTATAGCAGTGAATTTCATGCAGCAAATGTTAGCAGCGTCTCTCTCCCGCCGCTGTCGGCTTCTCTCTGCTCTTCACAGTTAAACTCACATTCAACTAATACCATTAATAAGTATCATAAAAAACAGATAAATTTGTTATAAAATTCGATGATACTAAATTATCGGAAGATAAAACTTTGCTTTTAAAAGCGGAACATGATAGAATGCTGTCCTCGATTCGGAACAAAAACCCCATTTCTTCCGAGTTATTTAAAATTATCAAGATTTCCTCTTCATTGAGCTGTCGACGATATAAATCATCTTCCGAGCGGACTAATGACGTCAGTGCGTCGGGAGCGAGCGATGCGAGCGATGCGATGCGAGGCGGCCGCTCTCGATGACGTAATTGATGGACTCGCGTCCGCCACAAAAGGCAACCCGCCCACTTGTAAGAGGTGACTAATTATTTTTATCGGTTCATCGTCAATGGGCGCCGCTGATTCGGAGAGACTAATTAGGGCGTCGCTTTTTCCTGTTTTCGAGATAAACAAGTTTTCGAGCGACATCACCGGTTTCAGAATCTTTTGAGAGATCGTGTGAAGCTGCTTAATTGACGAAGCCGAGTCGGATTCCTTAGTAATTGAAGAGGAGGCGAGAGTGCTGATAGAGCGAGACGGCGTGCGCTTGTGAATGAGACTGAAGAACTCGAGTCTTTCAATTAAGCAGGATTTAGAGATTTTCTCTGAAATTTTAAGCGCCGGTAAAGCTGAATAGGACAAAATGCCTTTTCGAGGTGAAATCTGATTAATTAAGATTGAATGAGGATAATTATCATATTAAAGATAAGGTAATTATTAAAGAAACCTTGAAGCGATTTCTGGTAAAATTGCAATAATCCGAGCGAATGAGTCCTGAGGGACACGAGGTCAACGCTTCCTCATTAAACCTTCAATTCACCTTACAAGCTAAGGCACTTAAAAGCAGTACTCATATTATTCAATGCTATACCAATACCCGTGTGCTAGCTTTGGCTTACTGTACGCGAGATGAGACGGAGTCGGCAAGTCTCGAGGTTTCAATAAAAGCTGAACTGCTTAAGACTTCGTTTGCGTTTTTCATACTTTTTTTTACAGTTTATAGGTAGACGTTTAAGCTTCATCACCTTTTTACACTCGTTTTAGGGATGACAGCTCAATGAAACCCATACCAAGTTTTAAGTTGGATTTTATGCTAATTCTGCGTGTACCAACAATCGTCCAAGCAAACATTTTTATGATTTTGTCTTTTTGCCTTTTTTAAGTTGGTACTATAATAATAATAATGCTGGACAATCCACACAGCATCATCTAGCCCCAAGCTAAGCAGAGCTTGTGTTATGGGTACTAGATGACTGATATACTTAATACAATACATTACATACATACATATTTTTTTATTATGCATAAAAAATACACAGAGCACCCGGAATAAAAATTTGTAGATTGTACAAACATTTATCTCAAGGCGGGAATCGAACCCGCAACCTCCTGCGTCGCAGGCGGACATCCGCCCGCTGCGCCACATCGGTCGTATAATTGGTATAGATAGAGATGCGTGAGTAGAAAATTGTTTTTTCTTAGAATATCCAATACCGAGTAAAAAAAATGAGCGAGGATCTCTAGTAAAAGCATTTGTTTCGCGAAGAAAAATTAGATTCGCTTGATTTTATACTATCCCAAAAATTATTCCCTCGAGTGGGATCTTTGTGATTTACAATTATACATAATTATATTCGCTTCAGTTTTGATTGGAGCTTCAACTACTGAAACTAGAAATATTACAAAAGTATATATTTGTTTGTATATTTCATAGGTTTCTTGGTTTTATATTCTTCCAGCCTCTCATATTGTGTAACGTAGCTACTACTCCGTCAGTAATGTAACACTGTGCTAACACTATCAACTCTCATATTGTGTAACGTAGCTACTACTCCGTCAGTAATGTAACACTGTGCTAACACTATCAACTCTCATATTGTGTAACGTAGCTACTACTCCGTCAGTAATGTAACACTGTGCTAACACTATCAACTCTCATATTGTGTAACGTAGCTACTACTCCGTCAGTAATGTAACACTGTGCTAACACTATCAACTCTTATATTGTGTAACGTAGCTACTACTCCGTCAGTAATGTAACACTGTGCTAACACTATCAACTCTCATATTGTGTAACGTAGCTACTACTCCGTCAGTAATGTAACACTGTGCTAACACTATCAACTCTCATATTGTGTAACGTAGCTACTACTCCGTCAGTAATGTAACACTGTGCTAACACTATTAACTCTCATATTGTGTAACGTAGCTACTACTCCGTCAGTAATGTAACACTGTGCTAACACTATCAACTCTCATATTGTGTAACGTAGCTACTACTCCGTCAGTAATGTAACACTGTGCTAACACTATCAACTCTCATATTGTGTAACGTAGCTACTACTCCGTCAGTAATGTAACACTGTGCTAACACTATCAACTCTCATATTGTGTAACGTAGCTACTACTCCGTCAGTAATGTAACACTGTGCTAACACTATCAACTAGTTAATTAACCCTCTGAAATTGTTGTAAACAGTTTTAATGGAGAAATATCGGCAAGTTGGGTTATTTAAAAGTTAGTATTAAGTTGCGTGTTTGTGAGGAAGGCGCGACCTCGCAGCGTCTGCAGGAGAAACATGAACCGCACACTTTATAGGAGCCTTCCGCGTTACTTATTTATTTACGGACTGCAATACGTAGATTATAGACATTACCATGTCGGTGCAAACTTAAAACTATACCAATTATAAGAATTTTTGTCCAACTGACTGACTGACTGACATATAGACCACGCACAGCCTAAGCCATCCATGTGAGCTATTCAGTAATGAATTAGTTAGTTTCTGTGAGGAACAAACGTGGTGCTGTGCAGACTACAGAAAATTAGGTATGCGGTCTAGTGAATATACGTTTATCAGTGATGCGCATGGCTCGCGCCGGTGGCTTGACCACTGTGTCGTGACTCAGTCTGCATGGGACACTATTATGGACACTAAGGTATGCTACGATGTTATGTGGTCGGACCACCTTCCTTTAGTTATAACTTGTGACTTAAAGATAGTTTGTAAGAAATTAATTTCCATTGATAATAATAATTTGAATAGTAAAATCATATGGGGCAATAGACAATCAAATCAAATTAATAATTATTTACAATATTGCCATGACAATTTGAAATTAATTAACTTTCCTAAGGAATTTATTTTATGTGCGGACCGGCATTGTGCGGACTTAGGGCATAGATACATAATTGACAACCTTTATCATGACATAGTAAACATTTTGCAGCAGGGAGCTATCTTAACATGTACAAAGTCAACAATTAAAAAGCGTAATAATATAATTGGGTGGAATAAACATGTTCACACGGCTCACAAAGAGGCTAGAGAAAAATTTAATCTGTGGTGTTCTTATGGAAAACCTAGTTATGGACCAATGTTTGATGATATGCAATATAGTCGCAAACTATTTAAGGGGAAACTTAAATGGTGCCAAAATAACCAGGAACAGATAAAAATGGATGTAGTCGCTGGTCACAGAAAAGGCAAACATTTTTCAAAATTCTGGCAAACTATAAAGAAATTAGACTCTAAACCTAGCCTCCCTGCCAGTGTTTCAGGATTATCTGAGCCTAAGCAGGTTGCTGACTTATTTGTTAAACATTTTAGTGTGAAGTCTTCATTAGGACAAACTGCTAAGCCAGGGTCGTCTGATGCTGAGCCCAGTCAATGTTCGGATGCTACCCTGTTGCAAATAACAGCTAGTGAGGTGAGAAAAGTTATCCAGAATATGAATACGGGTAAGTCTCCGGGACATGATGGGCTTAGCATTGAACACCTGCGGAATGCTGGAGTACATATGCCAGGGGTGCTGGCGATGTTCTATTCCCTATGCATCAGCCATGCGTACTTGCCCTCTGACTGCATGAAAACCATTGTTGTGCCCATAGTTAAGAACAGAACTGGTGACATTACAGATGTTAACAACTATAGACCAATATCCTTGGCTACTATAATAGCTAAAGTACTGGACCGGCTTCTGGATAGATACCTAGACCTACACTTACAGATGCACGATGGACAGTTTGGTTTTCGGAAAGGACTGTCCACTGATACTGCTATTCTTAGCTTTAAGAATACTGTTAGGTACTACGTAGATAGACGGACGCCAGTCTATGCTTGTTTCCTAGATCTCTCGCGAGCTTTTGACACAGTATGTTACGATATGCTGTGGCAAAAGCTACGCGAGACTAATTTGCCTAAAGAAATTTGCTCTGTTCTTGAATATTGGTACAGCAGTCAAACAAATCAGGTTAAATGGGCGGGGACGTTGTCTGATGCATATGGGCTGGAATGTGGTGTAAGACAGGGGGGGGTATCCTCCCCCCACCTGTTTAACTTGTATATAAATGACCTGATAGATGGTCTCAGCAGGCAGCCAATCGGATGCCATATCGACGGAATATGTGTGAATAATATTAGTTATGCGGACGATATGGTTCTGCTGGCACCATCTATCAGCGCACTGGAAAAACTATTAGTAACATGCGAAAATTATGCTTGGAGACATGGTCTCCAATATAATGTTAAAAAGAGTGAGTTCATGGTTTTTTCACCTAAGGGAATGACAATGAGCGTGGTACCACCCGTTATGTTAAATGGATCTGTGCTAAAGAGGGTTAACCAATTCAAATATTTAGGTCACATTGTAAGTGACAATCTTAGTGATGAACTAGATATAGAGAGGGAGCGAAGGGCGTTGGCTGTAAGAGCTAATATGTTGGTTCGTAGGTTCCACAGATGTTCTAAGGAGGCAAAAATAACCCTGTATAAAGCTTACTGCCAGACGTTATACACAGGGAGCCTATGGACCACATATACTCAAAAAGCGATGAACACCCTTCGTGTCCAGTATAATAATGCGTTCAGGATGCTGCTGGGGCTCCCGCGGTTCTGCAGCGCGTCCGGCATGTTCGCGGAGGCGCGCACGGACGGCTTCCATGCATGCATGCGGAAGAAAGTCGCCTCAGTGCTATGCAGGCTGTACGGCAGTACCAACACCATCCTGAACGCATTGTCCAATAAATGGGATAGCCCGTTCCTCGAGCACTGCAATCGGATAATGATGAAGTAGTTTCATCAATAACTAGATTGCAGTGCTTGAAATTATTATTATTTTTTAATATTCAAACTGATACTAACATAGAATAAGTTTTGACTAACATAATATGGACCTAAAATTGATTTTTGTGTTGTCTGAAATAAATGAATTTTAATTTTAATTTTTTTTAAGCCACTGCTCGTAGAAACAAGAAATTTTCAGAGTATATTCGTCTTGGGGTGTAGAGGTGTACTAAGAAAATAATTTTCGGAATTCAACCGCTAAACGTGTACTTCCAATACCTACAACTGAAAAATATGGGTATTTACCACCCTGTCTGAACCACCCTTAGATATCGTCAAGGAGTCTCGAGTCTCGCTATTTATCGTGCTTGGATACTAAATTTTTCCATTTTCTTTATTTGTTAATCATTATAATTGAAGTTAATGCAATACTAATGTTGTTCCCCAGCCTGATAGCCGAGTCTCCCCGCGCTGGTTGCTAGTGCCCGGGAGGGGAGGGAGATAGCTCGCCACAACTGGAACAAGATATTCCCAGGAACAGTAAACGCAGCCAGCAAGTCATGAAAATTTGAAAAGTTATGATAATGAAACAAACGCAAGGAGTTATGGAATCACGGACTGGCTCCAACTATGAGGTTGAGGACGATGTTTTTTTTTTACAGTGTTTTAACTAACCTCGCAATCTCAGGTATAGTTTTTCAAAAGAGTTCTATCCAATTGACTTAGAAAATCTCAAAAATAAAGTATTAAAAAATACTGAGTACATACCTACTGCAAAATGAGGTATGTAGTATTTGAATGTACCTCTGACTAACCTCATTAGACATCCTCAAAGAATCTCGATTAGGTACTTGATGCTAGTTGATCTGATGGAATATCTACCGTGCTTGAGGATTTAAGTCGCGACGCTATTATGGCTTATGTCAATGTTATGGCGGGAATAAGTATGCTCCTGATTATCCCATTGTACAACGACGATACTGCCAAGTGAATAGTCGTCTCGATCGGATCGACTTGCGTGACGCTCAGCTTCCTGACCGGCAACTTGTACACTGGAGAAGAGTTCCCTACAGTCGTCAGGAATATTGGATACGCCATCTGAGATGTCTCAACCAAATCAGGCAGCGTGATTTCAGCCTTTCACTCTTTCAGTAAAGCACCAGTGTGGTGCCAATCTAACTTAATAAGGTGAATGCAAGGCCATTCCAAGAGCATCAGATATCACAAAAGTTCAAAATAATCGTAAAAAAGTTTTGTAAAGAAGTTTTAAACTTCATGAAGTAAGACTGAAATAACATGATTAACCACTATTGTAACTAAAAAGTCTACAAATATTGATTTACTCAATTACAAATCTAAGTAATGTTCATCAAAATCTCATGAAATAATAACAGAATACCGAAAAATTTCCGAGCGCACATCACACAAATAAATAAACGTAATTCTAAAACGTATTCACAAATGGAATAAAACTCGGAATATCCTTACAGATGAAATAATAAATCTCCGTTTGAGAAAACATCCCTCGTTTTATGAAT
Organism: Electrophaes corylata; assembly: GCA_947095575.1. Taxonomy (NCBI): domain Eukaryota; kingdom Metazoa; phylum Arthropoda; class Insecta; order Lepidoptera; family Geometridae; genus Electrophaes; species Electrophaes corylata. The sequence goes on from OX352720.1 coordinate 9,936,667, forward strand.
ATCGTTATGTAATAGCTGGCGAGCCCCTTCCTGTATTGATGAGTTCATATACTGCGCACGACAACGGAGCCGGCCCTTCTGAGCGTCGCCGGCTGTTATATAACGACCGCTATTCATTTACTGAGCCTTCATCATATGTTTTTTTATTCTTCAGACTTCTGAAGGTACGAGTAGCCTACCGGAGGTATAGGGAACCACACCGCTTATGAAAAAAGTGCCCTGACTCATTGTGTAGTGTAATATATAAAAAATATCTATTTAATATGGGCCAGAAATGTTTTTATTTCTACGTCGTCTGAAATAAATATTATTATGTATTATGTCTAAGCAACAAAACAAGAGCCAATGATAAATTGTTTCCCGAATGAACAGAAGCCATAAAGAAAAGAAGAAGAAGACAGAAGATTTGGTGAGGCGCGCTGACGTTGGCAGTACTGCTAGCGACGCGCGACGCGAGCTAGAGACGAGCGACGAGCGATGCAATAACATGAACCTGGAGTGGAGCCTTCAGGAGTTTCAATTGAACTTAAGGATATAGTCATTATGTCACCGCCTGTCTACCATTGCTTTTGTTGACCGAGTGAGCGAAGCGAGCGAAGTCACTCAGTTGATTACCTAAAAAATGCTTTTGTCTGTTCTCGCCTACAGGTCGCATTTTTTAACCGATTTTGACGAAAATTCGAACACAAGTTAATTTATTTATTCGAATGCGATTTTAAATTTAAAGGGGAAAATGGGGGGATATTTGCTGTAGCGTGAGAAGGACGCTAAGGAGTGTAGAGGAGGGAAAGGAGGGAAAAGGGAAGTTGGCTGTAGCAGTATTTATATGAACGGATTTCAATATTGGGTAAGGTTTCCCCTACTGTAGGATATGTTATTACATACTTACAAAGGCTCGCGAGCTCTACTGTTCTCACAGACACACTATGTATTCGTTGTGTTGGATATATATATATCATATATATATATAGTGCTGTTCTTACAGTGTATGGTGCGACAGTCTATTACTTGGCGTGTAGTGAGTGCTTACAATAAATACATTTGATACAGCGCCATCAAGCGTCAAACTAAGCCAAGCTTGCACGACAGGCACCAGATAACTGATACGAGTAATTCGATACTTTACATAGAATATAATATAACACCAAGATACAGAATAAACAAGCGTTCATCATACAAATGTTTGTCCTCAGTGGGACTCAAACCCACCACCTACAGCACAGAAGGCAAAGCTACTGCTAACTTACTACACACACCCCTGCATATTCAAACTCGCACTCAAATCATATACACTCAATAAACTTACAACAAAAATGTATTTTGTATTTTTTTTTTTGTATTTGTACCTAAAGTATTACATACATAATAATATCATCAAGAAATTAAATTAAAAGCACATGAGGCTTAACACCAATATGCTTCAGGTAGGTGGATGCAAAGTAGTGCTTCATAAGACACGTACCTTACGTGCGTAATCTACAAGGCAATGCTTTGTGTAGGTGATGGTTACCACTTAGCATCAAGTGGGACATATGCTTCCAGCAGAATTACAATAAAAAAAACCATTGTGAGGTAATATTTTCGAGCAGCCGACCTTGGCTAAAAATAAGTAAAAGCTAATACTATCTAAGAGTTGTCATATCTCTAGTGTAATAGCTACGCCATCGCCAGTGCCCTCGAGAGAGGTACGCAAACAACACATTACAGAACTATGAAGTAATATACAATAGGTACCTACACAATAACAGTGTTGTCTGAAACACGTTTGTTCGACCGAAGTCGTGGGGCTGAGCATGTTTGTGTGAGACGTATTTTATGACAAGAATTTTAATAAAAACTCGCCATTTAAAGTATTTAGGAATTTAATTTTGTATAAAAATGTGTAATTAACAAACGACTTGTTTATAAGATTCTCTGTAAATGAACCGGTACCGGTGGTCCAGTGGGACTGATCCTAATGTCGTGGGTTCGAATCCGGTTGTGCACTAATGGATTTTTCTATAGAAATATTTACCAGTTTTCTCAAACGGTAAAAAAAACATCGCGTGGAAACCAGTCGGTACTCTAGCAGTGGCAATGGGCTTGCAACCTGTCACATATGGAATACCAACTACTGTAAAATGTGACTACCAAATGTAATATTTAGACGTACCTCTGACCCTCTACCCATTAGATATCCTCAAAATATTTAGAGTAAATACTTGATTCTATGTATAAATACAGAAAGTGAAGTTATTTTCATACAAACTTGAACCGCCGCGGTACGCGTTCGTGTTGTATTTCGGAGTTGTTCAGTTCTGTCAGTCTGTTCGTAGCAATATTGAGTGCGAAGGAATGTTTGTGCGTGAAGTGGCTTCTTCGAAGACAGAAATCAAGAAGACAGCTATTGATGTGCGCGCAGAGATACATCGTTAGTACATTTCGCTCATTTGCGACTAGCATAATGTAACTAAAAATCTTGATTTAAATAAATAAATCTAGTTTGTTCAAGAGGCAAGGTGAGAGCGGAACAGAGGATGTGACGCTATAGCACCATCTGTCCCGCGCTGGTCGTTCATAATGACAACGTTCCTACTTAGCTTACTAGACAGTTCGATGCCTTGGAACTTGTTACCTATACACCGAGAGTTTTTGGTCAGATTAAAGCCGGCGCCCAATTCTTTTATTACTTAATCGTATTTGTGTCGTTGGTTTAGTTATTGAATTTGATAAGTATTTCACACGGAACTGAATAGTCGAAAAGACTAACAAAAGTGAGTTAAGCACATGGTAAGGCCGCGCACATGACTACCTACAGTACAGTCCACCGCCGCCGCCGCGCCGCGCGACGAATGTACCTACCTATCAACACAGAATAAATAATAGCTGTTGGTATCGGTGAAACCAATTTTCCCTTCACACTTTATCGGGCTTAGGACCGTCAGAAAAGTAAGTAGGTAGGTACGTACACGTAGTTTGCACTGAGGGAACTTGGGGTTCAGAGATGCTCATGCGTCTAAGAGTCGACAAATGCTCGGGATATTGATATGCGCGCCTTGCTTCATAATGATAATAAATTACACTATCACTTATCACTAAATTATCACCAGCGGCAGCGTAGAGGCGTACCATGTGCAGGAACTCCAGGTAACTGTAAGAATGCTGCGTATTCATGTCGTAAGTTTGTAGGTATTACGCAAAGCATAAACGCACGCGCGCGACGGCCAACAGCTGAATGTGCCGGCGCCGACTGCCGAGCTACGCGAAGCGCTCTCTTCTCGCTACACGTGCCGAGTGAGCATGATAGAGAGTCTATCTCGCTCACTCAACATGTGATTGGAAAAATTATGTCGTGGGCGGTGTTCGCGATGACATGTGATTGGTCAAGGTCCACGTGGACTAATAAGTGAGTTTATAGTCAAACGAAACGCCGCCGTGCCGCTTGCTTTGACCTGTTGACCTGTGCCGCCGACGCCATGTGTCGCGTGCCGACAAACAAAATAGCAACTACTATCGGCTCTCATATTATCGAGTAAGTTTCGTGTTATTATTGATAAAAAAAAATTGATTTATTATTTATATGTTTTTTTGAGTAGGGTTACTGATAAAGATTACGTGGGCACCGGCTTTAACATGACCAAAAACTCAGATTGTATATACACGAATAAAAAGAAACGAATTCGTCCTCTTGAAGCTTTATTTTCATACAATCTGTATCCCTCGCCGTACCCTTTTAGGTGCGGTGTTTCTTGAATTCCTTTCTTAGTACAACCTCTACGCACCAAGACAAATGTACCCCAATAATTTATGTCTCCACGACAAACCGTTTGAGCTTTGCGTAGTCTATATTATGTCAGTCAGTCAGGACAAAGGTTTTTATAATTGGTACAGATTATTGTCACTTTACAAATAATTTAGTGACAGGTTTGCGATGAGCATAAATAGATAATCATTTAGTAACGGTTACTATCTACTTATGCTTGTTGTTAACCTGTCGTAGGTTATGTAATGAGGGGAGGGTTAACCTACTAAAGGTAATTGAGTACGCGCGCCTCTTGCAATCATAAATTCAGAGTCGATCCATCCCGAGGGTTGTGGATTTGAATCCCAAAAAAGCACTCATCAATGATTCTTATATGTACCTACATGTATCACCCTTCCAAATGGTAAAGGAACCTGATGAATTCTTCTCTATTTTGGTATTTAAAATCACTTTACCGAGAACGTGTCATATGTAATGGTCAGAGCTACCAAAATCTTCCCGTGCCTAGTTCTGCCGCCGAGCAGCTTGTTGTACTCCGGTTTGAAGGGCGTGGGCGCCGGTGGAGAGACACAATGAGACTCCAATGTATGCAATAAACCTTCGAATTACAATACAGTAAGCTGCTTGGCGGCTGCAATAGGCATGGAATATAAACGCCTTTTGATTTGACTTTGAGAGATTTATCTATAATCCTGACACAAATATTTATCTTCGGTGGGATCGAACTTACCGTTTCTATGTCCCTCTGTCGCAGGTACCGTCATTAAATCAAGTTCTTGTTATAATCCTTTCATTGAGATAATCGAAGCAGTGAATCGGTCGGTTTGATTTTCATTGAGCCGAATGCTTTAAAGGGAAGATGTTCAATCTGATTCCGCGTCGTTTCATTCACCTGGAGAGAGAGAGAGAGAGAGAGAGAGAGAGAGAGAGGATCGAACGACGCGACGCGACGATCTGTTCCACATCATTTGATTAGAGGGCGAGAGCTCATAGAATCACACACACCATTACACGCATAAGTATTAAAACAAAAGAAACAGCATCACGACTTTTTACAGGCACGATAGATATCCCTCAGATTTTACCTCAGAAGTACAAATTACCTACCCTAGGTTCGTCAAGGATGTCTTACCTCAGAAGTACAAATTACCTACCCCAGGTTCGTCAAGGATGTCTTAAGGGGGGCAGCATGTTCAGATAATACATTTGGTACAATTCCACATTTCGCAGTAAATTCCGCAATAAAAATCCAAATGAGGAGTAGAGGGGGGAAAAGGGGAAAGTTTTCTGTCGCTTTCAATTTTATTTTGGGAATATACATACCTACTTATACTAATTGGACTACGCAGTGCTCTTTGTCTTCACGAGACAAGCCTGCTTAACCACCAGATTCGCCTTTCTAGGGCCAAGGGAACGCGAGTCGTCACTAAAACTTGACCCCCTGTTTTGCTCAAAAGCCTACATGCCTACATGCCTACACAGGTAAGCGAGACCTAACTGTTCTCACAAAACCACTAGTAATAATAATAGTGACACATTCCTTAATATTTTTCATCAGATCTTGTACATTTTTACACAGGCATTACATTTGGCCCCAAGGTAGCACTAAGCTGTGCTCGTACCTATCTGTCTATCTAGCTAGGGGCGGCCTGTTAGTGAGAGCGGTGCGGGGACCCGACGGGATGAGGTGTAATTGCAATCGGCTGCTCTCCAGCAGGCACATCGCTCATAACGAATAGATCTACATCTGGTCCATGGAGACGGATTGCAGGATTTTATCTCGATCCATCTTCATGCCTCATTCATTTATTTGTCTCCGAATTTATAATATTACTTGGCTTATTGTGATATTGTTACCAATAAGGGACACATTGCTTGGAAATTAAGTGGTATTATGGTATTTACTGTTTTTTTCCAAAACATCATATTAAACTTGCTAAACAAGGCACCACTGACGCGCACTATACAAGTTCTAAATCTAGTAGCGGCGACAACTGACTTGTTTGACTGTTCAGAGAGCGAGTTCGTAAAGGCTACATTGTTTAATTTGTGCTATGGTAAATTGGTAAATAATAATTATTTACCAGCACGAACGTAGCTATGATTTTGTTACTACTTGCTTTATTATTTTACTGTATTATTTACTTATTGACATTTCTATTTAATTTTTGTTTTTTTTTTATTGACACTTGTATTTAGTTATTTAGCCTGTTTAAATACTTGAATATTTTTTTTTTGATGACTACTCTATTGTATTAGGCCTGGTCCTGTAATAATAGATGTAATGTTTTAAATAAATAAATAAAAAGAAAATCTCTCAATAAATAATATTAAGAGTTTGTGTCCGAAATTCTAAAACTACATTTATGCGCAGAAGCATCTTTTGTATGGCTCCTATTCTATACAATAAACTTCCACAATCAATAAGAGATATGCCATGTTCACTGTTTCAAAGGAACTTAAGAATATTACTTTTAAATAAAACCTATTATACAATAGATGAGTTCATGAGAGATGATAATTTTATCAAGTAGCTTTATTTTCATAATTTATTTCGACTGTAATTTTATTGTAATTTCACTTTTGGTCTTATTTTATCATTTTTTTTATTTTTATTTTTTTGTTATTTTATTGACATTCATATTGAACTCTTTTGTAATTTAATTTCTATTTTTATTTTTACTTTGCTATTTGATTGACATTCTCATTACTTATTTTGTTTTTGATTATTTCTATGTTTATAAATTAATTGTATGTATACTATGTAAATTTAAATATTGCACGCCTAGAATTAAGCAGAATACATTGAAACATATAATATAATAATTGACATCTTTTTAACATGTATTTCAAGCAATAAATATTCTTTGACTTTGACTTTGACTTTGAAAAATAAATAAATATTAGTATTTTAAACATTTATAATTGAGTATTCATGAGTCAACGGCTGAAGGGATGAAACTACATAGTCAAGCAACTTATTTGTCGGGTACGACGCCAGAATACTCACGAACTGATGTTACTTATTGATTTAAAAAACGGACTTTATTCATAAATGTATTCATAGATTTTTGCATATGATACATATGATGATGAAAATAAGCCACAACTTGTGTTTGGTTGGATATATGTACCAAAGCAATATAAATTCTTCTAGAAGAAGCTAAAGGTTTTTGAAGTGGTTGTACAATAGATGGTGAACAGTGATCCACCTGATGGCGCAGCTTCCTATGCAAGTGTAGAGCTTGCCGCGACAAGGTTGCACATCCTATCGCGTCCCTACATTTGAAATCACAAGGAAATTGCTTTTCGGCAATACTCGTCGATCCAACATCACTTCTATATACCAACTGCTTTATATTCCATGGCACTATCTCGAACAAACTCCTCGATATTCCGTGACCGAGCGTCTATTTATTGGGTAGTAACTGTTGCGTGCGCTGTGACGCGTCAGGAATATTCTTGCGGTAATATTTAGGGGAACCCTTTATGGAAATCTTTCAGGGATTTGTTTTACGAGGGGAGGGATCACCAGGACCGGGACCGGGACCGGGACCGGGACGCCGAGGCTTTAGTGTGCGCTTCATGTGGTGCGTTTGATTTAACGCAGAATTATGAGCTTTACTAAACATTAACATTCATACTTAGGCCCGCTTGCACAACAATCTGTATTAATTTTGTTTAGCTAATCATGTTTACCAAGAGAAACATGTTTAGCGTAAACGTTATAGCGATTTAATTTTTCTTGTGCAAGATTTAAACGTTATTAGTTTCCAAAATACATTTAGGGGCTCACTAAATATTATTATAATGTAACGCTAATGTTTGTGAATCAATAAATAATTTCAAAAAATACATTCAGTGATCGTTGGGCAAGGAAGCTTTTATAAGCCTTATTTAAATACTGTTTAAATAACGGTGTGGCTGATGTTACATTTTATCACTTCCCAGCGCTATTCAAAATATTTAAAAATATTGATGATCAAATTATGAGTCAGGAGCCGGTCAGGGCGGGATTACCTCCAGATGGAAGGGGTGCCTGATCCGGGAGAGGGCGGCTACGTGCTCTGACTCTGTTGCCGGATGACCGGTAATAGCGCGACAACGACTCTTACAATCATTTTATCCAACATTGTACACTCGCTGTCTCAGTATCCATCATTGGGGTTAGTTTTTTCTCATGTTTTTTCATTTTAATTGTTCTTCTAGAGTTATTTTAGGTTCTGCTGTATAATTTCGGTGGTAATTTAACCGTCATTACCTACCCGAGGAGTTAGCGCAGGTTGAGCAGTAGAAATGAAAGCGTGTTGTGGCATCCCGATGTTTCCCTCACGTTTTGAAGAGAAGCGCCATCTTTTTCTTCAAAAACAATAACAATCGACTTAACTTTTTTTTACGAGTTACTTTACTTAAACAATTTTTTCTAAAACCACTTGGCATTGCCATCACTTAGAAAAGAAGAAGAAGAAGGCAAACATAACAGTGGATCTTCAGAGTGGATGTCAGCTTATTAATTAAGTCAATCTGCACTAGGTACTGTGTTATGGCTCGACACTGAGATACATTCAACTACATAGATATTGTCTAGGTAGACCTTCAAGTGAGCTGGTTTCATTTTTTGTACACGCGTCACGTAAAACCTACTAATTTATATTGATTCGATTTACAGAATTAGTTAGCTTGTAGTCCACCTTAACAATTAGTATTGGTAAAATAGGTTTCATTGAGCTGTCATTCATAAAGCAAGAGTAAATAGGGAATGGAATTTGTGCAAGAAATTTAAGAGAATTAATTTGAGAGAAGTTCATGTAGGTCGCTGATTCATACACTATATTAATATGAATACAGTCGCGGTATCTAGTTCAATATCCCTATATCCGTGTAAGCAGCTTAGACGCGTTGAGCCCAGCTGTGCGCTAATTGAATCTGGAATGAATAGTACCTACGTACCGACATTACGCTCTATTACATATCGGAGATTCTAATTATAAATTGTAAATGAGGCTCGTTACATTAATTACAGTAGTTAGTTCCACGGACTGGCTTTGTCACGTGATACGTCACGTGATATCGTATCCGACAGCGCACAGTTTAATGAGGAGTGATATATCTCGCGTAGTCTACAATAACATATGACTCGCGTCGTACATCTCCGAGATACATCTAGTACAATACTTAAGAGGCATATTTTGCCAGACACTTTGTGACATTTCTGATGTAGAACAACATTAACAAGTTTGGCTCGTCATTGATAATGTGCCTTCGCGGGGGGTATCGGTGCCAAGTGCTGAGTGCTGTGCCTCTGAATACCCCTTTAGGCATCTCTAAAGGATTTTGAATAATGTAGCGCTTGTACAGTGGGCTTTACTAGAATGTATACAATTCTTATCTTTCTAAATCATTTCAATGGAGCCTATATCTAAGTGAACTTTCTCAGGCTACTGAGGATGATGTTTTTTTCTTTTTTTTATAGAACTTTCTGATGGACCATGCAAATGGCCCACCTGATGTTAAGTGGCTCCCATCGTCTAAAAAGGTATTGCCTCAATTGAAAGGAGTTTGCCCGCGACCACGACTATTGCAACGGTAATACGCGACTAATACCCGTGTAATATAGTGTTCAATAAGTATTGCCTCGTAGATCACGCTCGCCACAACGTGCCCTACGATGCACCGCTCAGCGTTCAACAACCTGAGGCATACAGGTGTTAAGTTTCATGTACCTGTTATATCAAGTTAAGTGTAAGTTTCCATGTGATGAAACCTTGAGGAATATATTCGTCAGTCATGGTAACTTTCATTTCATTGTTTTTCGATAAGTGACCCAAACTCGTGAGTACCTAACATTTGTAGATAAGAAGTACGTTTCAGCCGATCTAACAGGAATAGTTCCCGGCGTCGCGGACGGGATGCGGGACTACAGCGTGCGATAGGGAACGATTCTCCTAGATATTGCTGATATTTTTCCTGGAGTGCCACAGCCCACAGACACTTGGCTGGCTCTCATCTCTTCTTGGCATCTCTTACTGACTACAAATATTTATCTTGATAGAAGAAGCAAGTGGCCTATCTGATTGTGTGGTAAGCATTATTTATAACGAAACAATGACAATCGTGCGCTATGATGCACTACTCTGCGTCCGTCAATATGTGGCATAAAGATGTTAAAGTCAAAGTCAAAAATCATTTATTCAGTAATATCCGCAGGGATAATCTTGAAACGTCTTAAATGTAGGTGAATCTAAGCGCCAGTTCCTCGCGACCAAGCCTAGAATGTTCCCTTCATACTAGAACACAGCGTTGCTACTCGGTGGTAACAACAAACAAGGTGGCAGCATTTCCACAAACAAGCCCTTCATACTACTTTCAAAACAGTTCCAATGTTGTTTCTACACAGCAAAGACATAAGGACTTGTCTGCGTTACGCTAGTGCTACGCAGCGGCTACGACGTGCTACGAGTTGCTACGAGTACTCCTACGATAGCCTACGAGTCAGACGATGCCAGTCTCAGTCAATCAACGTTTCACGGCCTCCTGTTGTCACTGCTACGCCGCAGCTACGACATCTGCTACGATCTTGCTGCGTAAAACAAACCTAGCTATCACATATTTTTGTCTGTGACTATAAGTTACAAATAAGGTGCGATTGTCCCGATCGCAATTGTCTGATTCCCGACTAGCGTCGAGGGGTGGCAGAGGGTAGACGGAGGGTAGGGGTTGGGGGTGATTTACACCGCGCAATCACACCTGTCTCGTGGCGGTCCGTTGCGGACCACCCTTGTTCCGGGGCCTTAATGATTCATCGAATTTAGATTAAGATTAAGAAAAAATTAGCAAGACAATGACGAGCTCCAGTCCGCACAGATATCCATAGAGATAGGAACTGTGTAAAAATATAACAAAAAAATATGTTTTATTTATGTATGTTTGTCGGTCTGTCTATCCAACTGTGATTGAACATTTTTAGATATGAAATAGGCTAAAAAAAATATAGTTTTAATTAAAAAAAAACTTTATTCGTTTCAGAAGATTAAACTACAAGATTTTATTCTAACCTTAAAAAAATTATCTTGATAAAAGGAAAATTAAAACACTATTCTAGCGCCACAATTAAAAAGACATTGAAAACAAATCCTAAGGATTTCGATTTAGCAGTTATTACCTATTATTATTATTGTTTAGAGAGTTAAAAGTTGTTTTTTTTTTAAAGATATAAACAGTGAAATCACAGATAATAGAAAATTTAAGTATTATGTATAGTATGGTAAGTAAGTATGTAGTAAAAGAGGCTTATTATTATTTTAATTTGTTTATCTACTAGCTGACGCGCTCGCGCGCGACTTTATTTTTGTGTTCTTTGAATTTTACGTACAAACTTCAACCCCATTTTACACCTGCTTTAGGGATGACAACTTAATGAAACCCATATTATTTTTTAAGTTGGACTATAAACTAACAAATCCAGCAACTCACATCAATATTTATTCATTAGTGATGCGTGATGCGTGACAAATACCTTTTTGCCTAATTTTAAGTACTTACTATTCTGTAAATGTCAGTTTTCGGTCTCTACAGTTTATTATAATATAAAAGATAGATATTAGAAAACTTGAAAGGAATCCACGGCGCATGGACAATGGGCATGGGTCGGCTCATTAGCGCGCGGCTCGCAAACACATTGTTACAACATTATTATTTAAAACTCCCAAAATTATTGTTCTTTTCTCTCTCATTATCCGCCATGTCATACTTACTGCTAACTAATCTGTGCGCTCTGCGCGTAGTACCTATGTCGTATTCTGTGCGTCGTGACGTCACTCCTGTAATTATGGATGAAGGTGTGCGAGTCCCGAGGGAGGACTCGTTGGCTTTCGGTTTAAAACCACATTTACATTCATAAAGTCGTGTTATTGTATTAGATTCTAAGTCAAATAAATTAGCGCTAGTAGACTGCTACCAGTTACAGACGGTCCGCGTCCAGACTGCTGCGGATAACTGTACACGCACGCACAGTCGCACATGTTGCAGTGTTTTGTAAATAGGATCACACAAAAAAATAATAGGAACCAGATACCTCAGAGAATACTAATATTGAGGTTACGAAGAAGCGCGGAAGTTTGTCCTTGGTGGGTATCGAACCCAAAACCTGAGTGCAAAAGTCAAAGTTAAAAAGCATTTATTCAGTAATATCCGCAGGGATCATCTTGAAACGTCTTAAATCTAGGTGAATCTAAGCGGCAGTTCCTCGCGACGTAACCGCGCAAGAACCAGCAACAAACTTACGATGACGCGTTCCTACCGTTTTTTTGTATGATTACTAAATAATAATAATGTAAATGGCAGCTCCAGTGTGCTGCCAATCTAACATAATAAGGTGTTTGTAAGACAAAGGCTGAGCTACTTCCAACTGAAGCCAGTCAATAGGTATAACCACTTTGATGGTGTATTTATGAATTTGATGAAGAAAACCGCAAATCCTTTGAATGTTTCCAAACGAACCTAATGACGGCGCTTGTTTAAGAAAAACAAGCCCCTCTCACCCCTCCGAGGGGAAGAGTACAGTCAGCGATGTAAGGAGATGATTCACTTTGGTAAGTTAATCTTCTACTAGGCACTTGCAATCTACTACTTCTGGCCTTATACTATGACTACGACTATTTAATAGTCTAGTCAAGCAGCTTGCTGTGCTCTGGTTTCAAGAGTGTGAGTGCCGGTGTAATTACAGGCACATGAGACTTAACACCTGGATGCCTCAGGTTGATTGACGCAGAATAGTGCATCATAGGACACGTTCCTTACGAGCGTGACCTACGAGGCAATACTTTGTTATAGGCGATGGTAACCACTAAACATCAGGTGGGCTATCGACTTGTTCCACCAGAAGTTAAATAAAAAACCAAACCATATAATACTCTAGATCTGGGAATCAACTCCACATCTCCTAGGCCGGAGCTACAAGGCCAGAGACAAACCACCAGGGAGTGTGGGTTCGATTAGTTTTCGTGATATTTAGTACTTTTACACAAGTGAAGCTGCGTGCAAAAGTTATATTAACATTGTATTATAATAAACATAGTAATCTCCTTCTCCGCTGTAAATCAAATCTAATATTCCTTTAAAGGTATTTACTAGAGCTTGCTGAAAGAACGCCTCGCACTACATCGCGCCGCGCCCTACTTTACTTATTTATTATTATACATTATTTTTAATGAAAAGACTAAGTACAAGTATTTTGATTAAAAACATTATTTTGTTCAAGTAACAAGCACCGTTTAGAACTATACGTATATTATTGTAACCTACTTACATCCGAAGGACCTGCTAACCTAGTTTTCTTATCAATATTTCCTGTCGTGTGAAGACGAAATTTATTTATTTTATAATAATACATGAAGCCCACTCACTACATCACAGACTCAGGCGCTCATACAGACTGAGCTGTGAGGCTTCCGGTTGAATGTTTACAAAGTCAAAGTCAAAAGGCGTTTAATTTTACTCCTTGGAATCACTTAGAATCGTAAGATGAAGGGAAACATCGTGAGGAAACCAATTAGTTTTTTCGAGGATTTATTAGGTATTGGTGTAAAAAAAACCCCGAGATTCAACCCCTAAGCGGGGATCCCTACTAGGGAAGTAAAATTATTTGCCCGAAGTATGATATGTAAGAGAAGTTCTTAAATCTCACACCCTTGACCGACATGTAAAAAATTAATAAAAATTTAAATATTTTAAGTTTGCAAGTAATAACTTCAGGTAGACAAAGTTGCGTTTTGCAAATCTTAGATATAGGATCAAAATAATTACAACTGAAGGAATGAAAGCTGTTCTAGTTCAGAAGTAGGTTACGCCTCACAGTCGGCCCTTCACTACAACACGACATAGATAATACAACTTACCAACAGATTTGTATGCAAACGACAAGAGGGAGGAAAAACTGAGGTAAACATTTATTGCGGCAAAACGACGTCGTTGAAATATGCCTGTGGGAGCCGCGTCGCTCCCGGTCCCGCTCCCGGTCCTGGTCCCGATCCCGGGATGTTTCAATGGACTATAACAATTCCCCTCGCTGCATGCATTACGAATGTCCCCTAAAAGCCAAGCGTGTTTTATCCGACGTTCAGTACGGTGGATCGCCATTCGGGTGACGGGAGTTCGAATCCCTGTCTGAAAAATATTTTTGCACTATTATTTTTTAACTGGAGTAATAATGAATACCAGACAAGGCCTTAAACGTGAAATAGAAGCGAAACTAAAATTGACACTAAATAAACTCGAGCAAACGATGGATTTAAATAATAAACTAATGCTTGAAAGAGAAGAAAGTGAGTCGGAAATCAGAAGTGTCATTGATAAAAACACACAACTAAAAAATCAACTTCTCAGCAAGGACTCGGAGTTAAATATTCTACGAAACCAGCAACAACACTTTCAGAAAGTCGTTGAAACCCATGCTGAGTGTGAAGAAAGCTTAGAAAATGCGTTGAAACTTATTGAAGCACTCCAAAAACAACTGGCTGAATCACTTAGCAGTAACGATCTCTTGCAGCATATTTTAAAACAGCGAGACACTACCCAGACGCTAGAGCTCTATAATAAATTAGTTACTAAGAGCACGACTGAGACCTCCGACCACAATACACTGAGAAAATATAACCATAAAACAATATCCGTTCAAAGTTATAAGAGAAGAAAATATACTAACAGAACAAAGAGAAGACACAATACTCATAACATAAATAAAAAAATTATTTTAAGTCTAAAAAAGGATAAAATAAAACTTAAAATGAACCTGCGAGATTATGAAAGATTGATCAATGATTATGAACTTGATTATACGAAAAACATGGAAAAAATTTACAGATTGGAAACAGATCTACAAAATACGCTCTACAAATCACAAATCGAAATAAAAGAACAAATTGCTACTATTGATGAATTAATACAAGTCAGCTCATACAATCTCAATCTGATGGAATCTATGGCCGTCGAAGCGGCGGACATGGGTGGAAATAGTAGAGAAGTATTAGACAATGAACCTTCGCGTACTCAGAGCCCACGGACGGACGGACGGACCCCGCTGAGTTGCAATCTACCAACGCAAGTTGCGACGACGACGCCGAAAGAACAAAAGGTGGCTCCTATTTTTCCCGATGGAATTATAAAAGTATTTAGTGATGGTATAGGAGTAGGTTTCGGACCAATCTTATTAAAATATTCGAATAAAATGGTTATTAACAATTGCACATCAAACATCTCCTTTATGCAGCTAATAAACAATATAGTAAATGAGAAACATGAAAAAGATACCGACTTAGTGATAATGATGGGAGCTGGCGCAAGTGTGACTAAGTATCAATTAATTCAGGGTATTGAAAATTTGCTTAAATTACGATCAAACGGAAATATTAACAAAATTGTAATTGGTGGCTTTCCTTATTTGAATCAACTACATTACAAGCAAAATAAGAGAATACACCATCTTAACATTACTCTTTGTAACCTGATAGCCTATAATAGCTATGAAAATGAGCTGACATTCTTCGATGTTAATAAATATATTAATATTAATAACTTTATATCGACATCGACAACATCAAAATTTTCGAAAGGCCAAAAGCATGAATTGGCCAAGATGTTGTCTTTTGTATTGAATTCTGACATTCAAAATAATTATGGCCAAAATAGGCTAAAGCTATTAGTTAGACAACATGTAGACACGACAATAGGAGGATCTTGTGAAGCCGGTTCTTCGGAACAAAAATCACAGAGTCTTCCTGGCAACTTAGTTAATAATGAAACTGAAATGTCTTTAAACATATAGATACGACAACAGGAGGGGCTTGTGTAGATGGTTCTATTGAACATGATATGCAGGCTCCTCTTAGCAACTTAATAAATAGTACATCTGGAAATTATAACAGGAGTAGATTAGTGGGTAGTAATTCTCATATAATTGTTTTACTGCACCAAAATATAAATAGATTGTTAGGAAAATTATTAGAAATTGAATTGTTTTTAGAATCTAGTCACTATGATATTCTGTGTTTCTCAGAAACGTTTCTTAAAAATGACAAAATGTCATTTTCACTGAAAAATTTTAGATTAGTAAGTGTATTTAACCGAAAAGTAGCTGAGGGTGGTGGAACAGCCATTTTTATGAGAAGCAATATGAAAGGTAAGGAACGAAAAGACATTGTCGGTCTTTCCGTCGACCGGACTTGTGAACTGTCGTGCGCAGAGACGGACACGCATCTAATACTATGCGTATACAGTCCACCATCTGCACCTTTTATTCCATTTATAGAAGTCTTAGAAGAAGCTCTAAGACGAATATCACTTAGTAATAAATCGATCATTGTGTGTGGAGATTTCAATATTGACATACTAATTGAATCCTCGCAATCATCTACATTGTTAGTATTATGCAAATCATATAATTTATTGCATCTCTATAACGAACCTACAAGGGTAACAGAAACCACTGCAACTTGTCTAGATAATATATTTCTTGACTGTGACTATCAACGCAAAGAATTAATAGATAACCTGCGATCCGATCACAGAGGCCAGAGTGTTACTATTTATGGTAAGAAACCGGAAATTGAGAACATCATTACTTGTAGGCCTATAACAAACACTCGTATTGAGCTTTTTAATAGTGCTATTGATAAAATTGTATATGACCTACGCACTGATGACTTTTTAGACCCGGATATTAGCTATAAAAAATTCTTCAGCAGCGTTTGCGTACAACACGACTTGATATTTAAACAGAAGAAACTTTTTTTTAATAAAAAACCTAGTTTTGGGGACTGGGCTACACCCGGAATATTTAAAAGCCGTAATAAATTGTATTCGTTATACGCAAAGAAGTGTTACAATAAAGATAATAAAGTATTTTTAAATTACATTAAACAGTACTCAAATATTTTTAAAAAGGTATGTGTAGGTGCAAAGTCTATTTACATAAGAAATAAAATAGTTAACTCCCAGAATAAAATCAAAACTGTTTGGAATATAATCAACGCAGAATCAGGTAGATACAAAGCAATCACAAAACCGAAGATACTAAAAATTAAAGATAAAGTTATAGCAGATCCATTAGAAGTGGCAACTACTTTTGAAAAAAATTTCAGTCAGGCTGCGTTAGATAATACTAAATCATTGAGTGCTGCGCCAGATAGAGCTGTTCTACTTCTTAACAATAATATGGATTTTAAGCCACCAACACTATCTTTTCACTATATTTCTGCCATTTCAATTATAAAAAACTTTAAAATGCTAAAAATTAAAAAATCAGAAGATCTTTGGGGTATGTCCTTAAATGTGTTAAAGTACGTTATTACTAAATTGGCCTCATATTTGGCTGCGTTATTTAACCTGTGTGTTGACAAGGGCATATTCCCCGAGCAAATGAAACCAAGCAAAGTGGTACCGTTATATAAAACGGGGAGCATGGTGGATCCAACTAATTTTAGACCGGTTTCGGTGCTTCCATGTCTTAGCAAAATATTCGAGAAAAACTTACTGAACCAACTCACTGCACATTTCAACAAAAATAATTTACTACATAGCCACCAATTCGGATTCACAAAGGGTAAATCTACTATTGATGCTGGTTCTAAGCTGATCGAGTTTATAATTGAAGCATGGGAAGAAAAATATGATGTCATAGGCGTCTTCTGTGACTTGTCTAAGGCCTTTGACTGTGTATGCCACGAAACACTTGTTCGTAAACTAAAACAGTATGGCTTATCGGATATATCCTTAAGGCTGATTTCATCGTACCTTTCAAACAGGCAAATACGAGTGGAAGTAAATGGAGTTCGATCTGGAGGCTCAATTATTAAATCTGGTGTACCCCAGGGTTCTATCTTGGGCCCCTTTTTGTTTCTCATTTATACAAATGATCTCCCCTTTATGATTAAAAGGCATACTGGAACTGAAATTGTCATTTTTGCAGACGATACATCAATTTTGTTTAAAGTTAGGAGGGAGAAAATAGACCTAGATAAGATTAACAATATTTTAGAATCGCTCAGCAAATGGTTTGAAACTAATAATCTCTTACTAAATCCCAATAAAACAAAATATTTAAGATTTTCACCGCCCAATGTAAAAAATAATTGTCCAACGATTAAAATTGGCAACGTCACCTTAGAATCCATTAACTCTACAAAGTTTTTGGGTATTACCGTAGACTCAAAGTTACAGTGGGGTCCTCACATTGAGGCCTTAAGTGACAAACTTAGCTCTGCCATTCACGCGGTAAGACAAATTAGGAAAATTGCGGATGTATCAAATGCTAGATTAGTATACTATGGATACTTCCATAGCCTCATGTCCTATGGAATACTTTTGTGGGGGGCAGCAGCGGGGACTCAATCTATTTTCGTGCTTCAAAAAAGAGCAGTTAGGGCCATCTATAATTTAAGTTCAAGAACATCTCTTAGAAGTGTTTTCCGTGATGTGAATATAATAACCTTGGCCTCATTGTACATATACGAGTGTATAATGTACACACGTAAAAATATAGCGAACTTTCGGAAAAAGTGCGACTGGCATGCAATTAATACAAGAAATAAACATAAGCTCATATTTCCTAAATTTAGGCTTCAAAAATGTAATAAATCTTTTCTCAGAAACTGCATACGGTTCTACAACAAAATTCCAAACGAAATTTTAGAACTAAGTGAGAAAAAATTCAAAAAATGCATCAAAGTTAGTTTAACTAGACGAGCATACTATAAGTACTGCGACTACACTAGCGATAACGATGTTTGGAAACCGTGCATGTCTGATCTAACAAGACACAACGGTAAATTTGGGGCCATATAACTTGACATGGAATTTCATTTTACCACCATTTGTTATTTATTATTTTTTATTTATTCTGTTGACAAGGCCCCTTTACAGCCGCTAATTTATTTAATTTATTATGTTTAGGTTAAGTAAAATATTTTACAATAATTTATTAATCAACTATGACAAGGCCCTTGTACAGCCGCTAAAGTACAGTGTTACCTAACAAAACCAAGTGTCCCCAGTGTTCCAATGGTGAATAAATTATATGAACTATGACGCTAATAAATACAAAATGTTTCCATTTCAAACGAGCACGAGCACAATGAGTCTCCTACAACTCAAGTAATGAGCCACAATAACATACTTCTGCACTCGCATCAAAGCAACATTCAGCGGATCCCAATCTAATTATTTGCCGGATCCCATGTTCCTTATAATATTGCTTCCAATTATATGCTAAGCCGTACTTTTGTTTAATATCTTGACTTTGGTAGGTATAATAATAATTAAATTTGTATGGTAACACAGCGCCTTCTAGCCCCAAACTAAGCAAGCTTGTCCTATGCCAATCAATCGACTATTATTACAATCTATCTTTTATGTTATAATAATACTGTAGAGGTCGAATACCTAGTTTAAAAAGGATTTTGGCTTAGACTTAAAAAAAAATGAAAATGACGAAGTCGACTTTTACTTGTACACGCGTCACTCATAAACTACTGAATTAGTTAGCTTATAGTCCAACTTAAAACTTAGGTTGGGTTTCAATGCGCTGTCATTCCTAAAGCGGGTGTAAGAAGGGGATGAAGATTGTATGAAAAATCCAAAGAGCAACGCAGACGAACCTAGTTATATAAAATTCATGCTAGAGAACAAACATCTGTTCCGTTCATTCTGTACTCATCACATAAATATTTATCCTCAACAAAGATCGAACCCACAACCTACAGCGCAGAAGGTGATGCTATTACGAAGTGAGTTGTGTTAGAGTTCCTTCAGAATGCCTCCAGCGTTGTAATAACCGATTTCCGTGCGCTTATATTCACTTAACCGGGTTGCCGTTCCGCAAACTTGTGAATGTATTGAGAACCGCTAGGGGTGGCTCGGGGTGGCAGTATTATCAATCAGTATAAATAAACTACCCCTTGACGTCCCGACAGGAGCAGAGCAGCGGCGGTGTACTGATGTCAATAAAATCAAACGTCGCCGCGTGAACACCGGCACCGGCTCAATAAAAGTGGAAGTCTTTAGGGAAGAAAGTAAACATTACGGCAGCGGTGAACTGGAAGACATTATGGTATAGCTTTCGACGACAGCCCCGAGCTATTCAATAAGAACGAAGTATTTTTAAATGTTTCCAGTTTCTCTCTTACTGCCATTGATTGCGAAGCGGTCGCTCCACTGCTCACTTTACTTTACTGCGCTGTAGGTCGTGGGTTCGATCCCCACCGAGAACAAATATACTGTCTAAGTACATGTTTCGATTTTTCCTATTAAACATTACATCAGGTATATTCTTCTTGTATAAACTTTGCTTAGTTTGGAGCCAGATGGCGTTGTGGGGATTATCAGCCAAAACCTATATCAATTATAAGAATTTTTGTCCAGGCCGATCGACTGACTGACTGACTGACATTAGACAACGCACAACCTAATCCGCAGATCATAGTGACTTGAATAGTGTATATTTTTCTTGGTGAGTGTATTAAGAAAAGAATTCCTGAAATTTTACTCCTGAACGAGTACACAGCTTGGATGAAAGTAGCTTCACGTGAGTTTAGTCGCGCGCGTTTTAAAAATGTAATAGTAAAAGCGGACGCGTCTCTATAAACAACAGCTGGTCAAAGTCAAAAAGTATCATCGCATACAGAGTCAGGGGGTAGGTAGGGGGTATTTGTCGCGCGACGCTTTTTCGTTTTCACGGAGTTGTCGAAACGACAATTAAATGCTAATTATTGGAGCAACAATCTGGCGCGAGGCTGACAGATTTCAGTCGTTAATTGAAGGGCAATTAAATATTTTGATGAAGGTTATAAGGAGCGATGCAAAATGAATCGTTCTTGTAACCAATGGTATGTAAGGCCTCTTTAAGCCGCGTCGCGAGCTGATCCCACCCTGGAACAGGACCTTTTCATGACGTCCTGTGGATTCCGTAAAAGGGGACCATAGAAAAATAGTAGTAACTTACTACCCTAACTAACCTACACCGGAATGTCACGCAAAATGACAAATGCTACTACTTCATACCGTCGGCGTGGCTCCATGTTGCTATCCGCTATGCAGGCGCCATGTGATACCTACTCACGCAACAACAATGCTTGTATCCAACCTAACCCATGTGAAACTAACAAACGTCAATTAGTTTTTACATTATAACGAATTATTTTAATCTTTCTTTTTTTTTACCCATAAAAACGTTTATTTACACGTTTTTATTTGTGCTAGTAATTTTGTTTTATTTTACTTTGGTTGTTTTTTGTTTTTTTTTGTAACATGGATCTACTAGCTACGTGTGCTTGCTTATAAAAAAAATTATATATCTATCCATCTATCTCAAAAGTTACGCGCCAAGTGGGATTTGTTGGACCCACGCACGGCCCTTTTCTTGATACGATAATGCGTTAGCTATCAGTACAATCGGAGCCTAATCTTTCTCGACGAAAAACTCTTACAATATACAATGTATCGCAAGGAAGTAACGCTTCAGTAGACGTCGGCCTGAGGCTGGTCTGGGCCCGCTCCGTCGAGCGGTAACTAGGCCGGCAGTCTGTTTGTTTGTCCCACTTGCGCTCTGAGTATCATGCTTTTCACGTTTGGCCGGCGACGACAAAAACGATGCTCTGAATACTTTCAACTTTGATGTTGGTTTTTACAGTAGTTTGTAACGTGCGTGTGTCACGTTCAAAGTTCATTGAACTGTAACAGTTAGCAGGATGTGCCCTGAGGGGGAAGGGGCACTCATTGGATTACGCTGCTTGAAGAGAGGCCGGAAGTTTGCGAGTAAAGCCACAGGCGGGCGATAGTGTGTGTATTCAATTATGCTGGAAACTTCCTGCTTCAATCTAGATAGTAAATTTATATATCGGCGCAATGGCGACATTGGTGTCAGCAAGACGCCGGAGCTACTTGAAATCACAATGTTTTGTTTCAGTTTTAAGTGAATTATTAGTTAATTAGGCGTTGATTCATTATTTTAAGGTCAACAAGGTCATTAATTAATTGATTGTAAAAACAACAAGACGCGTAAAAGCAAAACACTCTTAGTGGCGAGGTAGCTTGCGCGCGGCTGTGTTTTGCATAAATACGGGCGGTGCGCTCTACGGCGGTCAGTCTGGCTCGAGCCGCCGCACCGTTCGGACCTACTGTAAAAACCAGATTTGTTTGGTGCGGAATAAACGACAGTGACAACGTTCTTGGTGTTTCTTTGGCTTATTTAATGTTTCTTTGACTCGGTTTATGTTTTGCCGACGGTCATGAGTCATCACCATAATGAAGACAGCTGTGACGTCATCAGTGCAGATATCGCGGACGACCAGCTGGACCATACTGGAGCAGCGTCTCCGTCATCAGAAGTGGGATTGGACACAACTCCAATCCAAACCACCTCCTCATCAGCTCGCATACCAAGTCACAAAATAATAACATAAAATTATTCCTACCTTTTAGAACCCCTGTGTCTAACACAGCATCAGACCTTTCCTCTTCTACGAGTAATCCACGAGTAATCTACGAGTACAAATCCTTTCCTTTTTAGAGCCTCCGTGAACACACAGCATCAACCTAGTCATATTTCCCAAATCCTCTGTGTACCACGGCGAACAGGACCGCCCAGAGCACAGCATCAAACCTTTCCTCTTCTACGAGTAATCCACGAGTAATCTACGAGTAATCCACGAGTACAAAACCTTTCCTTTTTAGGGCCTCTGTGAACACACGGCATCAACCTAGTCATATTTCCCAAATTCCCTGTGTACCACGGCGAACAGGACCGCCCAGAGCACAGCATCAGACCTTTCCTCTTCTACGAGTAATCCACGAGTAATCCACGAGTAATCCACGAGTAATCCACGAGTAATCCACGAGTAATCCACGAGTAATCCACGAGTAATCCACGAGTAATCCACGAGTAATCTTCGAGTAATCTAAGAGTAATCCACGAGTACAAAACCTTTCTTTTTTTAGATCCTCTGTGTACCACTGCGAACAGGACCGCCCAGAGCACAGCATCAGGCCTTTCCTCTTCCACGAGTAATCTACGAGTAATCCACGAGTAATCCACGAGTAATCCACGAGTAATCTTCGAGTAATCTTCGAGTAATCTTCGAGTAATCTTCGAGTAATCTTCAAGCAATCTTCGAGCAATCTTCGAGCAATCTTCGAGCAATCTTCGAGCAATCTTCGAGCAATCTTCGAGCAATCTTCGAGTAATCTTCGAGTAATCTACGAACTAAAACATCACGCACAACAGAGGCTGGTGCAGAGCGCGCACCGCCTGTCAGAATGGCCGTATCGGCGCAATGGCGACATTGGTGTCAGCAAGACGCCGGAGCTACTTGAAATCACAATGTTTTGTTTCAGTTTTAAGTGAATTATTAGTTAATTAGGCGTTGATTCATTATTTTAAGGTCAACAAGGTCATTAATTAATTGATTGTAAAAACAACAAGACGCGTAAAAGCAAAACACTCTTAGTGGCGAGGTAGCTTGCGCGCGGCTGTGTTTTGCATAAATACGGGCGGTGCGCTCTACGGCGGTCAGTCTCTGCCGTTGTAGTGGCCGACTCGCCCCGCTCCCCCTCACCCCTACCGCCTCGCCCTCGCCCCCGCCCCCTCCCCCGCGCTCGATCCTTATCGCGCTCTCGCTCCCGCTCGCGCTCACCAGCGCGCACTCGCTCTCGCTCGCCGATGCGTACCCGCTCGCCCATCCTGAGCTCGAGATTGTCGCACGACAACTCTTGCGAGTCCATGGATGCGGCTCCTAGCCCCCGCTCTATTCAGACGGAGGCTTCCTCATTCGCGGCTTCACCGCATTTCTCGTCCGAAGAGGACGAAGCTGCCGGCTTTACGGTGGTTGGCTCGAAGCGGAAGAGGCCTCTGGCCAAATCTGCTCCCGTGCCTCCCGCTAAGGCTCAGGCCCTCCGCCCTCCTACCCCGACCCAACCTTCTCAATCGGTCCCTGCCGATAAGAAGGAAAAGTCCCCTCCTCCCATTTTCCTTCGTCAGAAGGAAAAATGGGACCACGTATCATCTGCCTGTAAGGCGATGAACATCCCCTACACCCATGCCCGTAGCACCCGGGATGGGATTAAAATTCAGCTGCCCTCAGCAGCGGCTCACCGCAGCCTCACCTCTATCCTCCGTAACGAACGCATAGGTTTCCACACCTATGCGCTCGAAGACGAACGCCTTCTGCGTGTCGTCATCCGCGGCCTCCCTGCGGAGCACTCCACTGAGGTGATAAAGGCTGACCTCCTCCTGCAGGGCTTCCCCGTCAGGGAAGTCCATCGCATGTACGGCGCCAGATCAAAGAAGACCTTTGATCTGGTACTAGTCGTACTTGACCTAACTAAAGAGGGCAAGGCCATCTTTAACCTTAAAGCCGTCAACGGCCTCTCAGGCTTATCGGTAGAGACTCCTCACCGTAACGGCACCCCATCCCAATGCCACAGATGCCAACTTCATGGCCACTCTGCGCGAAACTGTTTCTCCCGACCGCGCTGCGTCAAGTGCCTGGGTGACCACGGCACCGCTGACTGCAACCGCTCTCGAGACGCACCTGAGCCGCCTAGTTGTGTGCTCTGTCAGGCTGTGGGACATACCGCGAACTATCGCGGCTGCCCCATGGCCCCCAGAGTGAACAAAAAGGTGGCACAGAGGACGCCCGAGCGCGTTGCGCCTCCCAAAACCCCGCAGTACTCTAAGTCAACCCCTAAGGTGACTGTAGTACCCGCGCCAGTCCCGTCCCACAATGCGTGGAGCCGTCCCCTCCCTACCTCCAACTTTGCCCGTCAGGCAGTTCCCCTCCTCCGACCCCAGCAGCCGTTCATGCCTGCGTACGGCTCCCCGCCTGTAGCCCTCCGACCCTCCTGGTCGAGCTACCCACCCGGTTTCGGATACGGAGAAGGCCACTACTCCGATCAAGTCAATGATTTCACAAGAAATCTGCAAAATATGCGAGATCCGATTCAAATCGCAAATTATATTGCTCTAAATGACCAACTTCTTAGGTCCCTCCGTTCCCCCTCCCGCGTACAAAATAAAAAACCAATATGTTAGTACAAAAGGAGAGACTAAAACCCCATTCCGTCACCGTAGCGTTTTTCAACGCTGCCGGTTTAAAAAATCAACGCGACTTAGTTCACGACTTTTTGACCCGTCATCAAGTCGATATCATGTTAATACAGGAAACATTCCTAAAGCCCTCTATTAAAATCCCCCGAATGGCTAACTACCAATCCATCCGCAATGACAGAATAGGCCAAAGATTAGGCGGCACCCTGATCTATTTCAAAAGGTCTCTGCATTGCATCCCATTAGACACCCCTCCCCTATCCAATTTAGAAGCCTCTGTCTGCAGGCTAGCGATGACCGGTCATCCATCGATCATCATAGCCTCTTGCTATCTTCCCCCATCTAAGACCATGCTCGAAAGCGATTTAAATTCACTCTTTAGTCTGGGAAGCTCCGTCATTCTGGCTGGAGACTTCAACAGTAAAAATATCATGTGGAATTGCCACGTCACTACCCCGAACGGCAGGCGTCTTGAGAGCGCAGCCGATGCCCTTAACTTCGATGTCATCCCTCCAATGACTCCCACTCATTATCCCACTGCTATTGGGTATAGACCCGACACCCTAGACATGGCGTTGCTTAAGAATATAACTCTTCGGTTGCATTCTATAGAAACGCTACATGAGCTGACGTCAGACCATCGACCTGTCCTCATGCGTCTAGGCTCCCCTCCCGTCTCGACCCCTCCTACCAAGACTGTGATGCAATGGCATAAACTCGAGAAAGCTCTTGGGTCTATACATTCACCCAGCTTGGATAGGATCCCTGACGATATTTTATCCCCCGATGACATTACCGTTGCCGTCGACTCCCTGACCAACCATGTCACTACCGCTGTTAGCGGATTGTCGAAACAGGTACCGGCGGCGGGTGACCACCGCTGGGCCCTGCCAGACGATGTGAGACGGTTGATCACGGAGAAGAATGCCGCGATGCGTCGGTATAGCCGTTGGCCTTCCGACCTTAACCGGCATAGGCATCGTGTAGTGGAACGCAATCTTAAGAATCGAATCCGCGACTTTAGGGACGAACGGTGGGACGCAAAGCTCTCCGGGATCGAGCCAAGCCATCTGGCTTACTGGACGCTTGCTCGATCCATGAAAGCCGACAACGTCTCCGTTATGCCCCCTCTTTCCCGACCCAATCAGACCCCCGCGTTCGAAGACGATGAAAAGGCAAACTGCCTAGCAGAAAGCCTCGAATCGCAATGCTCCCCTAGTCTCGCTCCCGTTGACCCTGAACACCTCGCTACGGTGGACAGTGAAGTCGAACGGTTAGTCTCTCAGCCCCCTAGCGCTCCTCCTCTTCCCCTGATTAAAGCCTCTGAGGTACAGAAGATTATCAAGGGTCTCCATCCGAGAAAAGCCCCTGGTGCTGACGGCATCAGCAACAGGGTGCTTAAGAATTTCCCCACCGTCCTTATTTACCTCCTAGTCAGCATCTTCAATGCGGCTATGGCAACTTGCACTTTCCCCGACTCTTGGAAGGAAGCCACCGTTATTGGCATCCCCAAACCAGGCAAAAAGGCTACAGAGCCTTCTAGCTACCGCCCCATCAGTCTCCTCAGTTCCCTGGGGAAAATCTACGAGCGACTCCTTCTGAATCGTCTCTGGTCCCACGTTACCGAGCTCAAAATCCTACCCGATGAGCAGTTTGGCTTCAGAGCTAGACACTCTTGTCCCCAGCAAGTGCTCCGCATCACGGAGCACGTGCTCTCTCGATTTCACCATACCTGGCCGGCAGATACTGGTGCAATCTTTCTCGATGTGGCGAAAGCTTTCGACAAGGTCTGGCACAATGGCTTGATTTACAAGCTATCCAAACTCGGAGTGCCAGACAGGCTCGTGCTAATCTTACGAGACTTTTTACTCAATCGAAGCTTTCGCTATCGCGTAGAGGGTACCCTTTCGGACCCTAGACCTATCAGAGCTGGTGTCCCTCAAGGATCCATTCTCTCTCCCCTCCTATATACGCTGTTCACCAGCGACGTCCCTCGTACCCATCAGGTGGAAATAGCCCTATTCGCCGATGACACAGCCCTGTACACATCCGATCGGAACGCCGATCGGGTGTGTATAAGGCTGCAGAAGGCTCTCGATGCACTAGGTGCATGGTTCCGTAAATGGCGGATAGAGGTTAACCCGACGAAAAGTGCCGCCGTGTACTTTTCAAGGGGTAACCGTAATCCTTCCAGATCCGTCACTCTCTTTGACGAACCCATTCCCTGGGTGAAGTCAGCTAAATACTTAGGCGTAACCCTTGATTGTCGTCTATCCTTTGTCAAACACGTACGCACTGTACGTAACCGCGCCAAATTTATTCTTTCGCGCCTTCAGCCACTCGTATGCAAGAAGAGTAAAATGTCTCTTAGAAATAAGTTGACGCTTTACAAAACTTGCATACGACCTATCATGACTTACGCCTCCGTAGCGTTCGCTCATTCGATCAATTTAAAACCCCTCCAAGTAGTTCAAAATCGATTTTTGCGCACTATCACGGGTGCCCCGTGGTACATGCGTAATATCGATCTTCATCGAGATCTCGAACTCGAATCTATAGCCGAATTCATGAAACGCGCCTCCAGGCGGTTTTATGATTCAGCTCCCCACCATCCGAATCCCTTAATTAACTCGCTACCCGATTATCCAGGAGATCCGCCCGTTAAACGTACCCTCCGTAGACCTAGACACGTTTTAGGTGACCCAGATGACACGATCACCGCCGCGAATGCGGCGGAGGTCGCTTCATCGAGTCCGGACACAGGAAACACTCCACAATCACACCGACCCCGGCGGCGGGGTCGAAGACGTCTCCCCGTTAACGCCCCTTCAGGGCGAAGAGTCTCTCCGTAGCTCCCTTCTCCGGCAACAGCCCAAGCCGAGGTCCGTACGTAAGTGGTGCCCTTGTGCTCGTTGCCAACAAAACCAATTTTGTAATGGCGTAGCGCCTTCTGCGCTCGCCAGTAGCCCGGTAACGCTGTCGGAAATCGCTAGGCGATTATACCAGCATTTTAGTCCGTTCGAAAAAAAAAAAAAAAAAAAAAAAAAAAAAAACGGCGGTCAGTCTGGCTCGAGCCGCCGCACCGTTCGGACCTACTGTAAAAACCAGATTTGTTTGGTGCGGAATAAACGACAGTGACAACGTTCTTGGTGTTTCTTTGGCTTATTTAATGTTTCTTTGACTCGGTTTATGTTTTGCCGACGGTCATGAGTCATCACCATAATGAAGACAGCTGTGACGTCATCAGTGCAGATATCGCGGACGACCAGCTGGACCATACTGGAGCAGCGTCTCCGTCATATATTATGTAAAAGATTTATTATATAATATACTAGCTGACCCGTGCCCGCCCACTTCGTTGGGCGGTAAACATTTTTACTTACAAATCTTAACTAAAGTAGTACTCGATGTCGCCAACAGATGGCGTTAATGCGGCGTTAATACGCCCGCGTGTCAGTTTTTTCCCATTCCTGTTATTTTTTCGGGATAAAAAGTCTAAGTTACTCCTTGTTACATTAGCTATCTGCCAGTGAAAGTCCCGTCGAAATCGGTTCAGCCGTTCTAGAGATTACCCGGAACAAACAGACAGACAGACAAAAATTTTGAAAAATGCTATTTTGGTATAATTATGTATCGCATATACATTCATTATGCATGTAGTAAAAAGCGGTTATTTTAATATTGCAAACAGACACTTCAATTTTATTTATTTGTATAGATGTATAGATATATAATAAGAATCTTAAATGGGTATTTGGTAGCAAGAGACCTGAGAGAATATCTTCTGCGTCTAGAATATGAGTCGTGAATCTATGTAGGTATTTAGATAAAAAATTATCTATTGTATTAAGCCTGGACCTGTCATGCTATCCCTAAAGCGAGTGGGAATAAGGGATGAAGCTTGTATTAAAAACACGAACGAAGTTGGGAGCGGGTCAGCTAGTGTAGAACAGAAGCAAAGCTAGTTTACTCTCACGTGGTAGAGTTATAAACAGCATGAGTGATACTCGTCCTGCTGCCGGGCGTCTGCCGAGATGAAGGCGAGGGGCGAGGGGTGAGTGGTGAGTAATGAGCGGCGGGTGAGTGGCGCCCTTGACGCGCGCTGACCTTTCAATGCGCGCTTCAGTTGTAGCCGATCATCCATCTTCCAGTGGGAATAATCTTTAACATGACGTAGTTTGGAGCGTCAGTGTTAGCAGAGCGAGATGCCGCGACGGCATATGTACATCACCCAAGTCCCTGTCCTCGGTGGGGGTCAAACCTACAACCTACTCACAGGCTGTGCAACATGAGCGGTGTTCGCCTAGATGCGTCTAAAAATGAACTAATCCTAAAATCGTCGAGTTTACGACAAACCAACGCCGGTCACAACAACTAAGCAATGTTGGGATCACTAATTCGATTAGTCCCGCTTCACCATCGCTATTGCTATTGATATTGCTATTGGGTGGCAGTTTTATCGTTTCAACAAGTCTCGCGCTGATATTTCAGCTGAAATGTGTTCTTGTTGAGATTCGCGTCACGTCGCGCGTACGTTTGTTTTATCAAACTTCACGACAAGCGCGCAGCGTACATACATATGTAGGTATATACACACCTATCTACCTACGTACGTACGTACGTACGGTAGATAGCTTCGTAAACAGAACCTCGTGTGTCGTGCGTTTAACCATCTACGGATTCAGTTAGTACGACGCGTTGTTCTCTAGCGCAGAAGTTTTTCATCACTGGGATGTGATCCACGTGACGTTTACAACTTTTATGTCGCACAATCAACACGGTACTATAGTACGGGGAGGGAAGGGGGGGGGTGGTTGCAATAAGTCGCTACTGCCATGCCTCAGGCTGATGGAGGCACAGCAGTGCATCGTAGGGCACGTTGTTAACGAACGTTTGTGCCATCAAAACACTTTTCGCCAGTTATCGAAACCGTCGAAGCCATCGCGTTGGGCTATCTATCGAAGTCAAAAAGCATTTATTCAGTAATATCCGCAGGGATCATCTTGGAACATCTTAAGCTGCGTGAATCTAAGCGGCAGTTCCTCGCGACCAAGCCGGCAGAAGCCGGCTACGAGCTCACGGCTTGGTTCCTTTTACAAAGTAATGGTAATGAAGCTCCAGGGTGGCGCCAATTTAACCTTATAGCTCTGAGTAGGCCACTACTTTACGTCAAGTGTTAGATATTGCGAATAAAACGTGCTCCGTATTGCGTCCGTCCCCTCACGGTCGACATCCAGCCGAGTGCTAAGCGATACTTCAATAATGAATATTATAGAAGTGACTCGCCGCCCTCGTGGCAAGCTCTTAACCGTGGTATAACGGTGTTGTTTATGATTTCACCTCCCGCCCCTATTGTCTCGGTGTCGGCTCATCGGGACGATGTCCTGCTGACGACGCATCCAAGGCATTATGTTAATTACGCAACCAGACATCCAGTCTGCCGCAGATATCTACTAACATTTGCTAATGTACCTACCGTTGCGTTGTAGATCTAACTACTAGTATTCAAAGTGATATTACTGAGTAGATGCCTTTTGACTTCGACTTTGAACCTCCTTTTGACGCTACGCTAGGCTACGCTAGGCTACGCTAGGCTACGCTAGGCTACGCTTCTTGCACGGCTTGGTCGCGAGGAACTGCGGCTTAGTACCACCTAGCTTTGAGTCGATTCTAAGTGTACCCTGGATATGACTGAGTAAATGACTTTGACTTTGAGCTATCTCCAAGAGTTCATTGCATTTTAAAGTCTCTGTTCGGAGCTGATCAGTGTTCAAGTTCAAACATAGATTTTAATCACAATTATCTATAACAATTATAAAGAATCTTTATTCCTATCTTTTTATGTACGTACATTTATTGTATCATAATTCCTGACTGACATATACCTAGATGAAACGGTTGGTCGTAGAGAGATAAATGATCGGGGTGGATTTCTAGGTTTGTACTAGTTCATAAATAGTAAATAAATGTATCGTTCACGCACGCACGCATCATGCTCGTATATAATAATATATTATAATAATGTTCGTTCAATGAAGACGCCATTTCATTACCTCTCATGAATATTAATGCACAATCTCAATACAGGGTATTTAAATGAATCAATATGTAATGCATATTATGTATTATATTAACATCCTACATATTCATTTTATTATTTATTACACGGTTGATATTAAACTGATAAAGAATTATGATACTGTTTGTCCTGACTGACTGACTGACATATAAACAACGCATAGCCTAAACCACTACTCGTACAGGCTTCACATTTTCAGGGTGTATTTATCTTGGTGCATAGCGGAGGACGAAGAAAGGTTCCTAAAATTCAGCCCCTAAAACAGTTCAGTGGAGGCTGAAGCTTGTGTGCAAATATTTATTCCGGGTGTTCTGGATATTATCTATTGTATAATAAAAAAAATACCTATGATGTATGTATTGCATTAAGTATATCAGTCATCTAGTACCCATAACACAAGCTCTGCTTAGCTTGGGGCTAGATGATGCTGGGTGGATTGTCCAGCATTATAAAAAAATAATGAACTTGTAGTGTAAACTAACAGCAGGAGGTGGATGGACACTTTGCATCAGCATCAGTAGTTATCTATCGTTATGTACATGATGACGAATGCGTGACCATCATTGTCACTGCGAGGAGTCCCGCGGCGTCGGCCCGCATTGGAGCTCGAACAACGCGATGCGTCCGCTAGCGTAGGTAGTGTAGCGCGAGCAATGATCGCTAGTTATCGGAGGTAGCGTCCGTGACAATGACGAGGGTCGGATGCTGTCTCCGAGATGAGCAGACTCATTAAAGACTCCTAATGAGAGGACTGCTGTCCGCCCTAGGCGACTCACATTCGCTTCTAAGCGATTCTATTCCAAGGAAAACGTTTCGATAAATATTGCAAAAAAAGCTTATAGGTATATCATAAGATTCCTTGCACTGACTGACTCGGAGACACTTGAAATTTTCAGGGTATGTTCATGTTGGCGCGGAGAGGTTTACTAATCATAGAACTTTTCAAATGTTACCATCTAAAAGGACGGAGCGAAGCGAAGGTGCAAGCGAAGGTGCAAGCGAAGGTGCAAGCGAAGGTGCAAGCGAAGGTAGAAGCTTCAATGAAAACAGTTAAGATTTTTTTAATAACTTATAAGATGGAGATTAAGTGTTGATCACCGACGCAGGCGCAGGTTCGTCTCGCGTGTTTTGATTCAATCAAATTGGAGTTCACGAGTGATATTTTTTCATCTTTCTATAGATTATTTGATAAACTATTACGTATTTTGGATAAAACCGAGCCGTGATCATGGCGCACGTAACTGTGTTGAAATTTTGGGAAACAATCAAACTCAAAAATCATGGTAAATATCCCGTTTTTATCCAAAATATTGATCAAAACCATGATAGTTTAAAAAATTATAAACTATTACGTATTAGACAGGTCGTGCCCAGCGCAAAGGTAGGGGCTCTGCCTTCTGCACTGCAGGTGGTGGCTTCGATCATCACCGACAACAAACACCTGCTTGACGAACACAAATGTTTGTTCTCGGTGTGCGTGTCGTATCGTGTTCTATGTATGTATTTACTAAACAACCAACGTACGTGAGTATCAGTCATCTGGTTTCCATGGTTCTAGCTTTGCTTAGTTTGGGGCTAAATTATGTTGTGTAAAATGTCCTTTAAAAAAAGTAAATGTAAGGAGCACCACGAATTTTGTTATGTGTACTAATTAACTAATTAAAACTTTACTCAATTCTTAACTTATTATTTGGAGGCGTAAAACACGATAAACTAATATAACCGCGTCTTACGCAAGAATAGGTGTATGCTAAAAATATAATTTTTTATTTTTATTCATAAGGAATAAAAAGTTTATATTTTCCGTATATCTTAGTGAAACTTGTTTATCCGTTTTAACTTATTTAATATTTATAGAAATAAATATTTGTGGTCATTTTTATACAACATCAGCTGACTTCAAACTAAGCATAGCTGTATTATCAGTCTGTTCACGCGGTAAATGTATGATTTTACAGTGGAAACTTCGCTGGTTTATGTATTATCTTAAATAATCTATTATATATTACTATTGTACTGTTTGTTTCCCAAATAAAATAAAATAAAAACAAATAAAAGTTTACATTTTAGATATTTGTGAACAACATTAACAAAACACCAGCTGTAACTTGTTCAGGTAATTTCAGCGTAATATATTCAAGGCGCAGATTTCAGAAAAGGGTAAAAGGTTACCTTACCAACCCTTTTTGTTAAATATAGCTTTCGTCATTATCTAAAGTACGTGTTAACTAGCTGAAATGATATTATTTTAGGAACACACTCACCATAATAATCATCTTGTAACGGCAACAAATATAACAAGTAACTATTTAACCCTAACTTTCGGAACAAGTGTTCGCTAGCGACGATATGAATAATTGACCCACAAGAGGGAACATCGCGTCC
Organism: Electrophaes corylata; assembly: GCA_947095575.1. Lineage (NCBI taxonomy): Eukaryota > Metazoa > Arthropoda > Insecta > Lepidoptera > Geometridae > Electrophaes > Electrophaes corylata. The sequence continues at coordinate 9,969,967 of OX352720.1, forward strand.
GCCACGCGCTCATCAATATTTTGGTCTTCGCCAACTTATTTATTTTTTATTTTAAACATCACTTACATAAAGAGTGCTGGCCCCGAGCCAGCGGCCTCAGGGCCCTGGGGGGCTACCGTCTGCAACCGCTCCCATCACACACACACCCCCACCCCCACACCCACACGCCACACACAAGCGAACATCGAACCAGTCACATGCAGAACACGGGCACTCTCGAAGGTAACGGTTACTTTCAAAATATTAGTCCGACTTCGATACGCTCAGTGCGAGTGCGTGCTACGTCTCGTAGCGGGTCTACGCGCGCTACGCTCGCCTCGCGGCAGCAGACTGGCGCGCGTAGCACCGTGCTACGGCGTAGCGCGAGACTAATGCGCGCGCAATCGCGAACGTCTTGTCTTTCAAATTACAGAATTATGAAGGCAATTTACGTAATTTAGTTTGAACCTAACATCCATCCATTTAAATTATTTTTACGAACCTGGAGCATTCGGTTCCGGCCAAACATCGACGGTCACTAAAATGTTGAAAGGCTAAATTGAAAGTGATCCTAGTAGCGTCTGGAAGCGGCGCCTTCAGGTGTCCGTTATGAAGGGGCGCTCGAGGCGGGTCCGGGGTAGACAGTGCATCGCTAGTGGAGGCTGTGAGGGTCCTGCAGGGACTGAGAGTCGACGGATGATATCGGTTGCTAGTAGGACCGCCTACAGTTCGACAATGCTTAGACTAACTATTTCACATTTGTTTATTAAGACTATTGCTGGTTCTCGAGGGCTGCTAGTGTGATCCTGATTAATTTGGTTTATAATATAAGTATTGGCACATTCGTGCCCGGCTTTAGAACAACGAAACAGATGAATGAAATGTTTATTCTCGGTGAAATAATTAGTTCGTGAAATATCTGTCATTTATAATGAAATAGTGAACTTGCTTGCTCCCGACAACGTTATCAAATGTTACAAACTATATAATTATAATTAGGAGCTGGACCACGCAGCATCCGGGATGCTGCGTGCTTATACTTGCACTATTTTAATTCATCCCATATTTAAGAGCACCGGTGTTCTAGTGGAAGTACGCCCGCCTTCTGATCCTTAGGTCTTGGATTCAAATCCGGTTGTGCATCAATGCGTTTTTCCGTCAAAAAATGAATATGCGCAATGCCAGCGCTTTCAACCAGTGAAGGAAAACATCATGAGGAAACCAGTTAGTATTCTAGCAGCGGCGATGGGCTTGCAACCTGTCACGTATGGAATACAAACTACTGCAAGATGTGGGTATGTACCATCTGGGCGTACCTCTGACTACTCCCTTGGACATCCTCGAAGTATCTCAAGTAGGTACTTGGTACTAAGAGATCGGAACGGATATCTACCGAGCTCGGCCATTAAAGTCGTGATGCTACTTGTTTCATTTCTTTCCATATTTGAAGCTTTGAATTAAATTTGTCAATCTCTTTTAATATATTATTCAGTTGACACTCGCGCTCGCCCCCGGACGCGCTCGTGCTTTAACACGTGAGCTAAGAAGAAGCCAAATCACAAACAAACAGTGTAACGTTGTCTAATATTATGTAATCAACTTATTTTAGAGATGACGGAGGTAAAGCGTAGGTTAGTAATTAAACCGCGGTTAACATAAATACAGTGTATAATAATAAAGTTAAGTCTAATTATCTAAGGTAGGTATTAAAGTTAAATGGGGGAAATATAGAAAAAATGGGGGAAGTTAAGAACTCATTTATTTATAGAGTTTTAAAACTTTTAAAATTGTACAATATAATATGTTACGGACAGCCGTCACAGCTCAGTTCGTAGTAACCCTGTCTTTGCGCTGTAAGTGGCGGGTTCGATCCCCACCGGGAACAAACATTTGTGTGATGAACACACGTGTTTAATCTCTCTCTCTCTCTCTCTCTCTGGGTGTTATATGTATTTTAAGTTATTCACAAAAAAAAGTATGCAGGGTGTTTTTTTGAGAAGGGTGGTGATGGAAAGTTCGTCATTTTTATCTATTCCTAAACTTAGCGTAGCTCAGATGCCTTTTGACTTTGACTTTACTTGTCCGTTGTACTCAAATGTTTATTTTAATCACAAAAACTAGCGCCTGCAGCTAGTTTTCAGCGGTAAGTACACCACCATTTATTGTGTACAGTATGTATGTACAAGCTACGCGTCCAATGGAAAATGTAATTGGACTGACTCCCTAATTTAGGCAAATGTACAGAAGCTGTAATTATTTTCAGCGTAAACAAATCCAGCTCAGTTCAAACTCTAAAATGTACTTTCTAAAACCTGAATGCTTTCATTCCTCGCGGAGGCTTCCGAGGCCCAACGCGACCCACTCGGCTATAACACGTGAGCGACGGCTTATCTTCACGTCATGTCACATCAGCACGCGTCACGTCACGTCACGTAGCGTAGCGTCGCGCCTGCAGCCATAAAGGGCTCCGTGAATAAATAACGCACACGGAAAGCGCATGTGGGTCGCGCACACGCTGACGCCGCTGCATGTGTGCGTGCGTGTATGTTGCAGTGCGAGGGGGACGGCTGCAGAGACAGAGACGGGGACAGGTTACACGATACAAGCCAAAGGGATTTTTTTATACAACTTACTAATGGAACAAGCAGATGGCTCACCTGATGTTAAGTGGCTTCTATCACAGTGTTTCCCCGTGGGTCACGCTCGTGAAGTACGTGCCCTACGATGGACCGCTCATCGTCCACCGACCTGAGGCATAAAAGTGTTGAGCCTCGTGTACCTGTAATGTCTCCGACACCCACCCTTTTCAAGCCGGAACACGCTGCGTTGCTTAGCGGCTGCAATAGGTACGGTGGTAGCACCCCCCGGACGAGCCCTTCACTGAGAGCTCCACTACCACTAGAATTAATAATAATAATAATATTTGAGTAACTCTCCCTCTCCCGGCGCATCAGCAATACATCACATCGTTAACAGCATAAAGCTACAAGATGCCGCGGTGTCCCTCGCAAAAACATATCTCGTGTTTTGTCGCACGCCGCCGACCATAACAGATGCGGACATTTATCACCACAGATAACGTATGACGGGTGGAGGGCTAATGTACGCGTTCCTGTGAGTTCGATGGTAGGACAGTTGCGAGTACGTCAGGCGCTGACTCCCGCCGAGAATCAGTTCTCCAGGAAGGGAAGGCGATGGTACACGTGCTTTGTTTTATGCAATCTTTGGCTTTTTCGACATCGTTTTATCATTTTAACTATTTTTCTCGTGCTGTTTAAGATCTGTTACGTAATTTCGGAGGCATTTTAACCAACATTACTTGAGGTCCTCGGTATGAGTGCGAGCAGCTGCAGTTGCAACGACACTGTGTCACGTGGCATCGCGATTTGACCGAGAATGTTTCCTTAGGTTTGATGACGCCATATTTTTCTTCAAAACCAATTTTACCTTCACTTTACTTTACTTTTTTTTTAGTGACTCGACTCGAAAGATACTATTGAGAAAACAAGAAGAAGACGTCGCCTCCAAAGTCAAAGTCAAAGTCAAAAATCATGCGGATATTCAGTAATATCCGCAGGGATCATCTTGAAACGTCTTAAATCTAGGTGAATCTAAGCGCCAGTTCCTCGCGACCAAGCCGACCAAGAACCGGCAAGAAGTTTACGGCTTGGTTCCTACCGTTTTTTTGTATGATCCTTTTACAAAGTAATAATAATGTAAATAATGAAACTCCAGTGTGGTGCCAATCTAACTTAATAAGGTGATTGCAAGACAATCCCCCCTCCTGTCCCCCCTGTCCCCCCTGCCCCTCCTGCCCCTCGTCTGCGTCGCGTGAGTGCTGACGGTCGTTAACTTTGATAAATAACTCAAGATTGTATGCACATGTCTAGACGGGGTGATCGAAACGGCGGAACGGAAGGAAGAACCGGCATCCGTTGGCTTCCTTAACTAACTTGACTTTATGTACCTTATCCTTCGGCAAGGTTATCCCTCACATAATCCGCCTCCCTATGAGCTCTCTGTTTGTTGACAAGTGCCTCATTATGAGGATCATTGAAGAAAGAAGCTGGAAGCAAAAATCATTTCTGTCCCACTTTGATTATGGTTTTAAGTTTCAAAAATAATATTGTATAAATAGGTTAAGTAATATATGCGTTTGTAGAAACGTAACCTACAGACGGCTTGGAACGGTTCTTGCAACTAGGTATGCCTGTAGGTACAGACGGTTTCTAAGTAAAGCATAGAGTGACAACTAGGTATAAGTGTTGACGTCTCAAGCATTGTTCTGTTTTATTTAAGAAGACAAACAACACAGGTACACTGGGTAGCTTCACCTTTTGTCTATCAATAATCCTTTATTAGATAGAATCATAACTCGGTGAGTAGATATGATATAAAGGGGCTGATAAAGGCTCATAACTCCTCCATGAAGCGGCGCGCGGCTCTAGCACCTTGAACCTAAGAGAAAGCGCGTTAATGCAGAGAAAATGGCATCCGCCGGCTTAAATGTCTTATTACCGACATGAAAAGCTCGGGTTTATCTCTGTGGAGGTGCAAGTAACGACCGCAGTGACGGGCAACAAACCCATTACCGCGCTGCGCCAACACCTCACCATCTTTGTGTACTTAAAAAAATATGATTGTGATCTGTTTTCTGTTTCGATCGTGTCGATCGCCAAATGGTATTTCTTTGAAACTATTATTTGAGTCAGGCCCCATGTCGGCAATCAAATTCTTGGTTCGATCTCGCCTCAGCTCAAAAAATGCGACGAGCGAGGACATTCATGCATGAATTGATCTCAAAACCACTTTCAAACTGCACTTGTGAAGGTAACGAAGCAAAAGATATCAGCTAAAGTGCAATAAATTAGTATAGGATACATGAATGGTGAGAGAAAAACATTCTAAATGCAACGAACTCCCGGTTCGTCGTCAGTTGCGTGCGATGTGCCGTTTGTTATGTACACACACACACACACAGGCGCTCCTCTCCTGTGCGCGTAGCTAGCTAGCTAGGTAGGTATATGACGACATCTGCCGTGTTTCAGACTATTTGAAAATTATTTTGAAATGAAAGGAACGCGGTCGAGTTCAGTCACCTGCCTCCGAGTGCCCACGAGCGCTTAGTGCCAGTGTGCCGACTGTACGTAACTAACTTGTGTTTAGTTATTGATGAGGTGTCACGTCTTACGTCGGTCCGAAGCTAAGTTATGCGGAGTTCCGTTCGATATGGAACTAGTGGCGTGGTAGGGTTCACGGTAGAGTGGCTCAAGGGTTATCTACCTGTACCTACTGTATTGCGGGTTCAGAACAAATTCTGCCTCTCACTTCTACTCCGAAATATCCCCAAGGACCCAATCGAACCATCTTTGAACGGTTTACCTACACGTTCAAATGGGACTTGTTCGGTTTCTGGAGCGCGATGCATTAGATACGTACAAAATCTCACTAATTTTTCTCAACAATTCGCGCTATAGCCGCTATAGCCGCTATAGCCGCTATAGGTACAATACAAATATCATTTCGAAGCTCATCAGTGCTCTTCTGCTGTTCTAAAATAAACATTTTTAGTTTAACTCTGAAATTGTGCAAACTCTGAAGGTCTCGGATGGGCGATGGAAGGTTGTTCCAACACTTGGCTGCAGCGCACCGGAGGCTGTCGAGTGATGATTGCGTCTCATCTGCGGGCTCCATCAGCGATCACATTAATAAAAGTAAGGCAGTGCTCGGGGACTGCCGATGGAAGTGAAAACTGGCACTAGGAAGCTAGTTCCATGATTTTTTTTTCCCAAAAACTGCTCGACGCGCCTAAAAAAGTTTTCCCTTCAAAAACGAGTTCTCTAAGTTATGAAATCCTTCGGTCGCGCAATGCTGTCCGCTCGGGCGCGTCAAGTGCGAGTCGGCGCTGTTAGGGATAGGGGCGTGGAGTGGTGAGATGCCGTGGGATTTTGAAACAACTTTTTAGCGGTTTGGAACGTACCGAGCGATTGCGCGAAGACAAGGTTTGTTGTTTCTATCGGGTTCACAAGCCAACTGATTCTACTCCTCATCTGCGCGCAAACGGCCGGTAGACGTCACTTTATTCCATTGAAGTAAGGTAAGTACATATTTATTTTTCATACCTACCTACATATTTCTACTTATTAACTTTATTTTTAAATGTTTAATTGTTTGACCTATACTAATTATATTTTTATTCTCTGCTTTCAGGTTCGCGAGGCGCGTCGTCTACAGGCGCTATAAATGTTTAATCTGTCGTCCTTCACTTCATTTGGAGTCGTAAAAAAATGTCACATTTTACGTTCGGTTTACGGCTCGGTTTATGTTTATGTGCTCCCGCGGAAGGACGCTTCCACTTCCTCGTGTAATCGCACCTACAGGACTGAGGAGGGAATCGCACTCCACCTACCTAACCCTTCATCTCAGATTACTGTCGAGATCATTCTCATTGTGTAACTACTGAACTGTGAACAGCGGGGGATGCTTTGTTGTTTTATATAAACGGACCCTTCTGATGCAGGTTTTTCTGAAAGTACATGAGGCTTAACACCAGGATGTCTCAGGTTGGACGCAGAGTAGTGCATCGTACGACACGTACCTACGTGACCTGGTGGTCGGTGATGTAGGTGATGGTTACCACTTAACATCAGGTGGGCCATCTGCTTGTTTCAGCAGCAGTAACATAAAAAAAAAAGGTGCGTCACATCGAAACTTAGAGGTTGCTGCTTTACGTAGCTCAATTGAGTGGATCTGTCAAGGTCCAGGGTATTGCATATATGAGAGCGTTGGTACGGTCTACTCGATATTAAGCGGTAACCATCACTTCTAGCGCTCGCCTTGCAAATGTCGGAATGCGCCCTACACCTGCAGTGCACGGAGGGAGCGTAGGTCACGTGACGGCGATGCGTACATGAGGTAGTGAGGAGGCGGCTCTCGTTGGGTTAACGCCGCGCGCGACAGATGGCGCTAACCACAGTTTGAGTACATTCACACGCCGCTCTTGTGTTGTTGTTGTTGTGCTTGTAGCGTTGTTGTTGTATACCAACACCACGCCGCTGTCGTCGCCGCTCGTTAAATATCACTAAGCGATCTTCTATTGTGTTACTTTGCCGGACCTACCCAACTATCTACCTAACTACGCCACGGTGTATATTCTACTAGCACTTTCATAACTTTTATCATATATACTTTGGATCGCTTCTGAATACTTGCAACTTTGAAACTTTTACGGTTCGGTGCCGCGACATTTGAGATGACTAAGTGAGAGATTTCGATCGGTATGTAAACTTGCGAAATTATTTAGATTGGTCATAAAAACCAAGCGAGAATGATTTAGACAAGACAGATAAGCGAGTAATTTGATAGTAGGTACCGAGCAGGGTGAATTCTGATTGTGTAGAATTTTATCAAACTAATGTGTGATTATGTTATCAGCGTGTGTCGGCGACGCGCGGTCCACGCACAACTAATATAATAACCTAACTGTTATTCGGTTGTTTGCGGCGCAGCGGGGTCCTATCCCGAGGGAACAACCGCACTAGATCATTAGCACATCCTACTCGCAGACTCGTAGTGCGCCCTCTCCTAGCCGCCTCCACTGTGCTGTGACCCACGGGAAAGGAAAATTTGCTCTAAAAAAAGCGGACTACAGCATGGCTCTCAGGGAGAGCTATGAAACTTCCTACGATGAGAAAATCCATAGATCAAATTAAAACACGAATATAGCTTGCGGAATCAGCACAATCAATTTTTCATTCACCCGATGCTTGAAGTTCATCAGTTGTAATAAAACAAATCCGACGATACTTTTTATGCTTGACAAAATCATGAAAATAGAAGCGACGCGGTCACGGACTCTCTCGTCTGTGACGCGACGCGACGGTGAGATAGTGACGAGTGTAGCCTTGCGTGAGCGCAAGTCACGCCCTCGCGTCACCTCGCCTCGCCTCGCCTCGCGTCGCCTCGCCTCGCCCTCGCCTCGCCTCGCCTCCCCCTTGCGTCGCCTCGCCTCGCCCTCGCCTCGCCTCGCCTCCCCCTTGCGTCGCCTCGCCTCGCCTCGCCCTCGCGTCGCCTCGCCTCGCCTCGCCTCGCCTCGCCTCGCCTCGCGTCGCCTCGCCTCGCCCTCGCCTCGCCTCGCCTCCCCCTTGCGTCGCCTCGCCTCGCCCTCGCCTCGCCTCGCCTCCCCCTTGCGTCGCCTCGCCTCGCCTCGCCCTCGCGTCGCCTCGCCTCGCCTCGCCTCGCCTCGCCTCGCCTCGCGTCACCTCGCCTCGCCCTCGCCTCGCCTCGCCTCCCCCTTGCGTCGCCTCGCCTCGCCCTCGCCTCGCCTCGCCTCCCCCTTGCGTCGCCTCGCCTCGCCTCGCCCTCGCGTCGCCTCGCCTCGCCTCGCCTCGCCTCGCCTCGCCTCGCGTCGCCTCGCCTCGCCCTCGCCTCGCCTCGCCTCCCCCTTGCGTCGCCTCGCCTCGCCTCGCCCTCGCGTCGCCTCGCCTCGCCTCGCCTCGCCTCGCCTCGCCTCGCGTCGCCTCGCCTCGCCCTCGCCTCGCCTCGCCTCCCCCTTGCGTCGCCTCGCCTCGCCTCGCCCTCGCGTCGCCTCGCCTCGCCTCGCCTCGCCTCGCCTCGCCTCGCGTCGCCTCGCCTCGCCCTCGCCTCGCCTCGCCTCCCCCTTGCGTCGCCTCGCCTCGCCTCGCCCTCGCGTCGCCTCGCCTCGCCTCGCCTCGCCTCGCCTCGCCTCGCGTCGCCTCGCCTCGCCCTCGCCTCGCCTCGCCTCCCCCTTGCGTCGCCTCGCCTCGCCTCGCCCTCGCGTCGCCTCGCCTCGCCTCGCCTCGCCTCGCCTCGCCTCGCGTCGCCTCGCCTCGCCCTCGCCTCGCCTCGCCTCCCCCTTGCGTCGCCTCGCCTCGCCTCGCCCTCGCGTCGCCTCGCCTCGCCTCGCCTCGCCTCGCCTCGCCTCGCGTCACGTCGCGTCGCCTCGCGCCACTCGGCGCGGATACACTGGTTGCAACCGACGCGACCCGAGGTTGCAAGCGATGCCGCGACCGACAACTCTACTCGCAGCTGCCGACAGTGGAGTGCGGCGGCCGTTGACCGACGACGATCCGTCGCAGACGTTTATTCTAATAATAACGTAACGATGCAAGCTGCTAATTTTATGATTCCATCGCTCGCGCCACATGTCGCCCGACGCGCGAGGAATACGCTTCGATGAGGAAAGTTCGATGGTTCAGAGATCTTTTTACGAGTGAATAATCTCGACGGAGCGACAATGAAAGAACGGAAATTGCACTCGATCGAGGCATAACGGTGAAACTAGTTTCACCGAATGACCGGCCCTTCCCCCCTCTCAGCCCTCGCCCTGAGGGAGGGGGGGTGGACAAATATTGGTGTTACATTAAGTTAGAAAGGGTGTCATTCGAGACTCGGGACTCGAGACGGCGACCGCCTCGGGGGGGGGGGGGGGTTCGATCGGATGATCCGACGCGAGTATTTATCACCGCGCGTATTCATTCAATACTTTATTACCTGGCGTTTTATTGACATCATAATACTTTCGGCAATGTCGCGTTAAGCCGAGCTTCACCGGCGCCGGCGGCGGAGCCTCGCTGATGAGATTTCTCCCCGTAAAAGGGTTGACTTCTCATCTCTACGAGCGGTCTAGCCTAAGAGCCCACGACTACGTGTCGTTTTGGCTTTACTACGTGTCACCTGGAAAAATAACCACATCGGGTTAGCCGCTGGTCGTTCTTACCTGTATGGGACATGCACAGAAAAACTTTCAGCCTTTATAAAATAACCGTGGGCTCTTGCTCTATCAGCGTCTGTAACTGCTCGTGCTCGTGCTCGCCAAGTGATGTAAAAGGAAATTAAAATATTTCAAATTTGTTCGGTGCTGCAGTTTTTTTGAGTCAAGTGGCCAGAAAAACATGTGGGCATTATTTAAATTGTATGAGCGTCACATTATACAAACGGAATGAAGAAGCGTTGCATTTTTATAAACTTTGTACCAAACATTGAAATAAGTTTATTTTTTTTATACCAATAGGGGGCTCTAAAACCTTTTGCCGGTTCTAATAATGAGCCCCTCGCGGAGTGAGCCCCTCGCGCATTGAGCCCCTCGCGCAATGGCCCCTCGCGCAAGTATTTTTGTAACATTGAGATTAACTACTAACGTTTAAAACAACGTATGAATATTATTTTTCGCATCCGTACTTATAATGCGATAGCATAGTTTCAATGCGTTTTTGAAACACTTTTTAATGTAGATTTATGAGTGCGTTGCTAGAGTAGGTATGGCGTTTATCTACGCATACGACCTCATTGTTGGTGGATTGTTAGAAAACCGAGGTGGCTATAAAGAAATATAAAGGTGATATAAACGCAATATAAAACCCATCCCACATCCCACACCACCACATCGCAAGATCAGTACACCAGCGGAGTGAAACGGGTGCCAGTAACAGGACCAGTGGTACAGTAATGTCGCTCGGGAAGCGAGGAAGGGAACAATGGCCGCCGCATTACAGAAACCATTTTAAAGGAACGTAAAAGGTCTCAGAGTTTATCGAGTTAGCGAAAAGAACTCGCCTTTATTGGCGAGATAAAAAGTGAACGAATGAACAATAATTGGGTTCGAACAAAGACTCATCCCTATAAAAGCTTTTAGTACTGAACCACGACGCGACGCGGCGCGGCGTACTGTAGCGTGGCGTGGCGTGGCGTGGCGTAGCGTGGCGTGAGTATATGTCTGTATAGTTGTACCTAGATAGATGGTACCTAGGTATCACTAGTGAAGCGAAAAAGTTATCAGGAGATGAAGGTAGAAGGTGAAGGGAGTTAAATCTGTTTTGTTCTAGGTAAAAACATTCAGTTTTATCACTTTTTATCTTACATACCTTCCTACCTTGCTACCTTCGTAGTTTACTTAGCACTGGAAAACGTTCACACATACTACACAATACTGGCGTAAGATACTAAAATACTTGAGACATTTTTGCAAATGACTTTTGGTAGAAGTTTCTTTTATTGCACTGGCAATACTAACGGAGATTGACGGTAGTCTGCTCGACAGACAAGATGACCAACAGTCTGACGTTGAGCTAGGAAAGAGCGATAGGGTAGGGCGACGGGGCAGTCTGTTTTGGGCATAAAAAACATCTATACAATTCAGTTTTTAGTATTATTCAATAACTATTAACTTATTTATATTAACTTGTTCTTTTTATCAAACTGCAACTGGAATAGTTATTTGTTATACAAGAGTGCAAAGTTGCTTTTTAACCGCGTGTTCAATTTTGAGGACCGAGCAATCGAAGGATTCTAAAATTGATTTCAAAATTAGAATCCTGAGCGTTAGCGAGGGAATCAAAAGAGCACGAGGTGAAAAATCTTTGCACTCGAGTGCAACACGTAACTTTTCATTCCACCTCAGCGAGGAAATGACTAAATGCAAAAAAAGCAAATTGAAAAAAGAACACCAAGAAGGTTCCGAGTCTGAGTTTTTAACAAATTAAAAAAAAGTTGCATGATATATATTCGGCACCATAGAGGTAGCAGTAAATAGGTTTAATGTTTTTTTTTTATTCACAAACTTAGAGCACACGATGTTCTAAATTCAATTTACTTTATCCTCTAGAGAATAAAAACGGCTTTTCCACTCAAATATTGAAGATTAAAAATACTCTTTCCGAGATGGTGGGATGAAAAAAAAAAAAAATATGTCATCCAACTAAAAAACCTATGTTCTTCAATTTAAAAAATACACGATATATTTTAGTAACGTCATTAGTGTTTTTTTTTTTTTTTTTTTTTTTTGTTTGGTCAAAATCGGTGGATAAATGCGACGTGTTGTGTTGTGGGAGAAATGACAGACAAGAGGTTAGGTTGGGGACAGGTAAGGTTGGGGTCGGGTTAGGTTGAAGTCGGGTTACGTTCTTCTATCACAAAAAAAAACTGCGCTTACTTTCAAAATATGATGGTTTTTTTTTTTTTTTTTTTTTTTCAAAATCGGTGGGTAAATGGTGGTGTGTGTTGTGTTCTGGGAGGAATGACAGACAAGAGGTTAGGTAGGGGTCAGGTTAGGTTGTGAAGGGGTTAGGTTGGTGTCAGGTTAGGTTGGTGTCAGGTTAGGTTGGTGTCAGGTTAGGTTGTGGTCGGGTTAGGTTGGTGTCAGGTTAGGTTGGTGTCAAGTTAGGTTGGTGTCAGGTTAGGTTGGTGTCAGGTTAGGTTAGGTTAGGTTAGGTTAGGTTAGGTTAGGTTAGGTTGGGGTACCATGGCAGGCAACCTTCTCGAGCGCCTGTTGAGCTATCGATCTCTTCGGATATCTCTTGGCCCGTCCGGAGAGATCGGTAGCTCAACGGGACGGTGTACCCTGTTACGTGCGAGACTAATTCCTCGATTGATGCCCTTAAAAAAGCATCCATCTTCAATCGGGGGATTACTCTCGGACAACCAATGGCCTGTCGGGAGGGAGCTTCTCCGCGCGTCCCTCTGATTAGCGGAGGGCGCAGTGGATGAAGCGGGACGTGCTCGGCGTGCACTAACCAGGCCACCGAGTAGGCACTGGAGAAGGGTTCTCCTTTGCCAGCGTCCAGAGCTCGGAACCCCGCATGGTCATTCGTGACTCATGTGGGACTGAGGGCCTTGGCTTAGCCGCCCGGGCTGCGAGGAAGAAAACCTCTCTAAAAAATTACCCGCGGCGTATCACCGAGGGCGGGGAGCCCTTGTGTGTTATGGGAAAGCGATGGAGTGGCTATGCCGCTTCCGCAGCTATCCATCTGGCGTGTTGATGGACAGGTGAGGAGCCGATCGTGCACCCACCACGATTGGTAGACTCTGCCACCATGCAACACGTCTAGAGGCCGTTGAGCGGAGATCGGAGAGTCCGATTCCGCTCGGGATGGAGGCGGTAAAGGGTCGCTGTCTCAGTGATCCTGCGCCGCCTGCCCCGCAAGGGGACGAGTGGTAGCCCCTGCCAAACAGGGGCCTTTTCAGATCCGTGGGCGGTCCGAGTGAGGGCTCTGTCCGTCCGTATGCGGATTTCGGGAAGGCGGTGGCACTTGTGACAAGTGTCGCCGTTAGCACGGGGGTGGCTGTGGTAGCCATTTCCCGGGATGTGCTTTATAGGCGATATGCGAGAGGGGCACCGAAGTGTTCTTTTAAGAGTTCTCGGAGCCCCTTGACATGCATCGAGGCCGGTCACCGGGGTGGTTTTAGTGAGTCGACGAGTCCGTCATCCTCACACTACCTTATCGCATCCCTCGTGCGGTAAGGTGTCTGGTTGCAGATTTCCCCCCGTTATCAAAAAAAAAAAAAAAAAAAAAGGTTAGGTTAGGTTAGGTTAGGTTAGGTTTTTTTTCAACAACAGGTTCTATCTTTATTTGAAGTATTTTTGTTTTTAAGCTCTCATAGGTACAGTTTGTTTTAATACTATCTTATTCTACATATTCTTACTTAATTTATACATTCTTAACATTCTACATTTCTTTATATCTATTTATAGTCTAATACAGTTTTCTGTTTATATTAAGATTATCTTATCTATTTATACATTCATTTATATTCTATGTTTTCTGTAACAGTTCTTTTTACCTATTTTGTTTATTTTATTGCTGTTTCCTTTATATTCAGTAATATAAGTGATCAGCAAAAGTTAAACATCTTTATTTCTTATTATTACTATATTTGCTATTTCTATACAATAGTCTATAAACTCGTTTCTCACATCTTCATTACTTATATAATCTTTAATATTTTTTGCTTTTAACTCCATACCAATTTTCTGCTCGACGTCATATCTCCGTTTACCAAACACTGGACATTCAAATAGAATGTGCTCTACCGTTTCCAACTTATCAGTTTCACAGATGCACGATGGATTTTCCTTACACCTGAACCGATTCAGGTAATCTGAAAATCCACCGTGCCCCGTCATTACTTGCGTGAGTACACCAGAGGGTTTTATCTTTTTTACAATTTTATGTGCTCTTATTATGTCGGGAAAAAACATTTTAGTGACGGCTGCATTTCCGCTTATTAAATATCTCCTGTTCCATTCGTCAAGAGTTCCTCTACGGATCTGTCGCTTGACGAATGAGACAGGACATGCATCATATAGTGGTGAGGTCTTCATTTTTAGAGCAGCGTCCTTTGCGAGTGCATCGGCCCTTTCATTGCCTTCCAGTCCAGCGTGTGCCTTTATCCAATACAAATCAACACATTTGTTCTGAGCCTTACTTGCCTTCAAGTTCTTACGAACTTTTAGAGCAAGAGGGTGTGTGGAGCTGTTATTTGTTATGGTTTGGAGCGATGACTGAGAGTCGCTGTAAATACCAAAACGGTTATCTGACATCTTCAGTATTTCCTCTGTGGCTTTGTATATGGCCAGCAATTCCGCCTGGTAAACAGTGCAGTGTGACGAAAGCTTCAGTTTGATGGATTTGATCTCGGCCTCACTATTCCATATGGATAATGCAGCTCCGACCTTATCCTCAATCCTACTACCGTCCGTAAACATCCGCACTGCGTAATCGCTATGGATGTTTACCTGCTGCTGGTCTTCCAGGCAAATGAATTCCAGGCTCATATACTCCGCTGGATGAGGTTTCGACGAAAATGCCGACATCTTTTCCACTTCTCTGTCTCCTAGCGCGGGCTAGACTACTCCCCTCCTTGCCTCGGTTAGGTTAGGTTAGGTTAGGTTAGGTTAGGTTAGGTTAGGTTAGGTTAGGTTAGGTTAGGTTAGGTTAGGTTAGGTTAGGTTAGGTTAGGTTAGGTTAGGTTAGGTTAGGTTAGGTTAGGTTAGGTTAGGTTAGGTTAGGTTAGGTTAGGTTAGGTTTTTTTTTTTTTTTTTTTTTTTTTTTTTTTTTTTTTTTCCATGTTCCCTCTAACATAATCAGAGACCTTTTATATCGTTTTATAAATTATTTACTGTATTTAAAATACTTTGTTTGTGTTGTGTTATATATCTTTACTTTTATGCTCGTTAATTTTAAAATTTTACGAAAATTTCCCCTTACTGTTTTACTATTACCATGTATGCTGTATTTCAATGGTGCTAATTTTACTAAATTTATACACTATTTAAAAATTTTGTTACATAGCCGAATTTATATTTTACTTTTATATACAAAATGAAAACTAGGATAACTTAAATCTATTTGTATTATTTAACAGTTGTTACTTAATATTATTAAAACTAAGTCTAAGTTATCTACTGTTTTCCTATTATTATTTAAAACTAAGCTTATTGTCTACATTTTTTACTTATTTTTGTGGTTTTTGTGGTTATTATACTCATATTTAATCTATTTTATTTCTAATTTACACTGTGTTTTACTTATTCTATTTTACATATGATTTAGCTGGTTGTTTTATATATAACAATATATAAACCCAACAAGACTTATTTACCATTTTTTATTTAAATTAGTTACTAACTTGATTATATTATTAATACTTTACTACAGTTATTGGCCATTGTTGTTTTTGGTTAGTCCGAGACATAGAGATTTCCACCGAGTGTTTTATTCTTCACCTCTCAGGGATAAACGGAAGACCATGATTAACATGGTCTTAGCCGTTTATTTGGACAGCTACTTTTTTCTCGTCGGTGGTTTTGTCTGGAACTGCCCTAATAATTGTAGGCTATGGAAGCCCTAGCCAGTGCGTCCCACTTCCTCCTGATCACGCACTCTAAGCTGAAGGCATTGTGGTCTACCTTCTCAGCCTTGGCGTGCATGCAGTTGCAGCAGGAAGGAGCCGCACCGGCCAGCCAGTCCGCACACTCCGTCCTCATGTGGGGTCCCCCGCAGTGGCTACATTTGACAATGGTCTCCACGCAGAACCGTCGACCATGGCCGTAGCCGAGGCACAGCGAGCACTGTACCAGTGGCGACTGATCAGCCACCTTGACTCGCTGTAGGTCTATTACGACGGTCCCAGCGTGGACCAGACGCTGCCAAACTCCGGGGGACACCCTCATGATAACGTGTTGCGTTTGGTTATTCCTAGTCTTCCTTTTGTACATAATTTCGATTTTGTTTTCTTCTCTATCAAGTTCTACAAGGATTGCCTCATTTTGTTTCCAAATGGCGTCGAGGATGTCAAGGTCACTATTGTGTAAGAAAACGTTCTTCAAGATTACAAGCGGGTCCTTGTTCTTCATTTCCTCTACCGTTAGGTACTCTTCTGCTTTCTTCAGCCTCTCTTTGACTTGCTGTCTTTCTTTTTCTGTTTTACACCCCACAATCACCTTCCTGTCCTTTGCTTTCCGAATCCGTTCCACAAATATTCCTCCTTCCTTTGCGTTTATCGTTTCTCTTATCCTCTTCAATATGTCGTCTCCTGTTTCCTGCTCGTCCTTGGCAGTTACCACTACAGAGTGTAGCGCGGTCTGCTCCGGTAGTTTCCTAACAGGATGCGCCGCTGCCACACTCGCGTATGTCTGATTTTCCATTCTTACCTGTTGCAGTTCCATTTGTTGTTGTAGCATTTTCATCCTTTCATTATTTTCATTAATGAGAGTTGAATGCTCTTCCATTTTCTTTATTAATGCGTTTTCTAGCTTTTCTTTTTCACTATCAGGTTCCTTTTTCTTTCCTATTTTCCTTTCATTTTCAGGTTCACTCGGATTCTTCTTTCCTTGTTCACTCTCTAGTTCTGACTCTTTCACCAGCTGGTACAGTCTTTCGATCGCTTGTAATACCTCTGTTTTAATCTCTGTCTTGATGTTCCGAGAGTGGCCGAGGTTTATTTTGGCCTTGGTAAGACAAGCTTTCGCTTCCGCTAACCGGCTGGTGTATTTTGGTTGCGTCGGTGGACTTCCCGAAGCTTCAGCTGGCACTCTTGCCACCACTCTGCTCCCTTGCGAGAGTACCTTTTTCGGCTTCTGGATTTCCACCGGCGCAGCCTTTTTTGGGGTGGTTGGAGTAATGGGGTCTGTTCTTCCAGACTCCCATTCTCCAATACTTCTTCGCACAGTCTTATTCAATTCGCACTCCTGCATAACTGGCGATATTGAGCTCCGAGAAGCTTCGTTCGAAGGCTTTGCCCGTTTTGCAGGTGTGCGAATACCGAACATTTTAAGGCTTAGTCAGAGGGACACTTAACAATCAAACTTATACTAATAAAATAAAATGTAAAATTTTTTGTCAATTTGTAAATAAACTATAGTACTTATTTCTAACACTAACCTAATAAAATAAATTGTTCCTGGTAAGAACTTTGTTCTACCGTCACGGTGCTGAGGTAACTACCTGTATTCAGGTAGATAAATAGACTTTACGGCAATAAACCAAAGAGTCTATGTCAAATTTTTAAAAAGTCTTGGTGGAGTCTGTCTGTTACGGCAAGCAAAAAGCCTGTTAACCCACGAGTATTTCGCTGAAAACCGTGTCCAAATATATGGTCAACTTTAAAAGTTATGAATGATTTACCTATAGGAATTTAGTATCTTTACCTTAGTAATGACAATACGGGAGGGTGGGCGGGCGATTTTTTCCACTTTTTGGCTAATATTTGTGTTTTTTCTGTTGCAGGTACGTGCAGTGACGTCGGGCAAAGGTGATCCAGCCACGAGAAGTGCAGATTCAAGCCAGGTGTTGGACAAAAGTTTAAAAAATCACCCAAAACACACTAAAATTACAAAAAATACCGGAAAATTGCAGTTTCTCGAAAATTCTTCTATGACAAGTGAATACGTGCACTCGCTCAGTAACTAGAGCGCGGCGAGCCGCTTTTTATGATGTACTACACGGCTATATTCACTTTAAGTTGGAGTCAAGAAAAATCTTTTATCGTTTTTTCCTTATACAAAATGTCGTTTTCGAGTGCAAAACGGTCAATAATTTGACTTTTTACTATCGAAACGACGCTCTGCAGCTGGGAAAACAACCGATGCGATAGACTACAATTTTAGAAATAAACAGAAGCTAATAATTTGGAATACAGAATTTATAAAGCCAAAAATTAATGAAAATTTTATAAGTTTTTAAACAAAAAATGCTTAAAACTTCGAAAAGTCAAAATTTATGTATAAACGATTGGTCGTAACAGAATACGATCGTTATATGGGCACCGAGACGCTTAATTTGATAGGTCGCACGCGACTGTATGTCAATAAAATAATTTCAGTTTTTATCGGTTAGGTTAGGTTAGGTTAGGTTAGGTTAGGTTAGGTTAGGTTAGGTTAGGTTAGGTTAGGTTAGGTTAGGTTAGGTTAGGTTAGGTTAGGTTAGGTTAGGTTAGGTTAGGTTAGGTTAGGTTAGGTTAGGTTAGGTTAGGTTAGGTTAGGTTAGGTTAGGTTAGGTTAGGTTTTTTTTTTTTTTTTTTTTTTTTTTTTTTTTTTTTTTTTTAGCGTCTCGAAACGCCACTAGAAGATCTCTCGTCGCTATTTATTTTGCGACGATTTACACTACTTATAAAATAAACATTACTTCTTAAGCTAGGTAGTCCGCCTTCAGTCTCTCCATCTACTGGCTAAGTCCTTTAGCATCAACCTGTTTCTTTTTATACACCTAATAGTATTTTCATATTCTTAGGGGTTCAATAACTTTTTTCAGCTTATATCTACAGTTTTTACTTGTTTATTTATTTGATCTATTTACCTAATTTTATTTATTTAGATATTATTTAAATTTACAGACATAATATTTACTTTTTATAGGGGGCTTAAACAGTTATAGCTTAACTAACGTAACTATTATATTTATTATCTATTTAATTTTACAATTTGCTTTACAATTTAATTAAATTTACAGACTTTGTTTTTACTTTTTATAGGGGGCTTAAACAGTTATAACTTAACTAACTTTACTATAATATTTACTATCTATTTAAACTTACAATTTACTTTGCAATTTCAATTAAATTTACAGACATTATATTTACTTTTTATAGGGGGCTTAAACAGTTATAGCTTAACTAACTTAACTATAATATCTATTTAAACTTACAGTTATAGCTCAACTTACTTAACCATAATATCTATTTAAACTTACAGTTATAGCTTAACTAACCTCACTTTAATATCTATTTAAACTTACACTTTACTTTACAATTTAAATTAAATTTACAGACATTGTATTTACACTTTATAGGGGGCTTAAACAGTTATAGCTTAACTTACTTTACGGTAATATTTACTATCTATTTAAACGTACAATTTAATTTACATTTTTAATTGAATTTACAGACATTATATTTACTTTTTATAGGGGGCTTAAACACTTATAGCTTAACTAACTTACTATAATATTTACTACTTATCTACTTAAACATACAATTTACCTTACAGTTTTAAAACCACAAACTACGTTAAGCCATATTTACAGACTTGTTATAAACAAAAGCCCTCAACACAATTTTAGCACATGGTGCTCCCATTAGCTTTGGCCGCGGATCTAGCCACGTTCTCAACATATTTCAGAAATACAGTGCGATAGTCATTGTCTCCAACAAACCTACTATAGTTGGTTTTACATATTTGCATTTGAAACCTAGAAGCAAGATCTTGGCGCAATGCGCCATACCTAGGACAGTCATCGAGAAGGTGAGTGATAGTCTCTGGAGTAGCTGAGTCACATATGCAGTTCGGGGTAGGTGACAGCTTGAAGCGGTGCAAATACTCCTTAAAACCTCCGTGTCCGGTGAACATCTGTGCTTTGATGTTTGTCATAGGGATTTTAAGGATTATCTGGTGCCCCTGTCTGATGTCAGGGAAGAATAACTTAGTAGTTTTCCCAGTGTCAGCCTCGTTGTAGCGTTTATTCCATGCCTCTATGGACTTTTGGCGGAGGGAGTACTTAATGTAGGACACTGGGATCTTGTCATATGCAGGACTGGTCTTTTTATTTAAAGCAGCTGTCTTAGCGAGCTCATCTGCTCTTTCATTTCCTGCAAATCCTTCATGAGCTTTGATCCAATAGAGGTGCACCTGTCTGTTTTCCGCTTTTAGCTGGTGGATACGAACTTGGATCTCTGCAGCCATTGGGTGAGTGCTTATTGGATCAGCAATTGTTTCCAGAGATGACCTTGAGTCACTAATTATGTCGGCCACTGGTTCTTTTGATTTGGTGAACATTGTAAGAGCTCTGAGGATTGCTGCGAGCTCAGCCTGGTATACCGAGCGAGTAGGGTGCCAGAATGAAGCTTGACCACCTTATTTCTCTTCCATCCTCCCACCAGGTAACCGCAGCGCCCACCTTGCCTTCGATTTTACTCCCATCAGTGTATAGTTTCGGATGCGAGCCTCCATCACTGATCTCCTGCTCAGTACTCAACAGCTTGTGATGAATTGGCTGCCTATTTGCTGGATGAGGAAGCTGAAAGGCTCCGATCCGTTGTTCAACATCGCGTCCCGGCAGTTCTGGAAATGGCTTACCACGTTTTACCTCGTATAGTTCTGCAGCTTCTTTCACCCGTAAATCCAGCGGCAACAGTCCAGCCAAGCACAGTACTGAAGTCAACGAGGTGGTTCTGTGCGCTCGTGCTATCATGATGCCAAACTTACGAGATATCTGGTTTAATCGTGTCACAACGTATTTTTTGTCTGTTACAGGTGCCCAGGCGCTAGCTGCATAGAGGACGATTGGCTCCACCACAGCCGTGTAAAGAAGTCTGGTGATCTTCGGATTCAGTCCCCAGTTTGCTCTTGTAGCACCTGATAGCTTCTGGTAAATATTGACAGCTTTTTTACACACATTTTTAAGATGAGAGCTGAATGTGAGTTTGGAGTCAATTGTTAGACCTAGCACCTTCAGTTCGTTCGCGATCTCAATATTTACTCCACCGAGAACAAAATTGGGAGTGTCGTATCTGAGCTTCCGTGTGGCCACAATTGCTTGAGTTTTATGTGCCGCAAATCTCATTTTACTGCGTGATCCCCAATCCGCGACGACTTCCAAGGCACTGTTGACGATCCTGTTGAGCTCGGATGTAGTTCCAGCTGATGCCACTATAAGTATGTCGTCTGCAAAAGCCTGAACATGGGCCTGGAGCTGGTCCGCCCGTTGAAGTAGGGGATCCAGCTGTATATTCCACATGACCGGTCCACAGGTGGAACCCTGTATACATCCTTTACTAGTGTCCTTGTTAATCTGAACACCCGCGTACTGAACACACACTGATCTCTCAGATAGGTAGCTATCGATCAGCAAGAGGATGTCCTGTGGGCAGTTTTTGCTGATGAGCTGACTCGTAATTAAAGGCCACCAGGCTCCATCAAATGCACCCTCAATGTCAAGTGATACCACTGCGACGATCTTCTTGGCGACAACTTCATTCCTGATCAAGTTAACAGCATCATAAAGCGCATCCTCTGTGCTAACTTGGGGCATAAATCCATACTGCCGTTTACTCAACAGCTCGGAACCACCGAGGTGCCACATCAGCCTAGTAGTGAACATTTTCTCCAGTATTTTACCAAAAACAGGCAGCAGCCCTATGGGTCTGTATGACTTTGGAGCTGAGTAATCTTCCTTTAGTGGCTTGGGGATAACCCGGATAACGGCGCGTTTCCACTTATTGGGGAAATGCCCCAATTTGAGGCATTTATTTATGATTGCCAAAAATAGATCCCCGGTATAGGTGATAGCTCTAAGGCAAATATCGGCTGTCAGTCCGTCTTCTCCAGGTGCCTTCGCCGGGCCGATTCTTTTCACGACGTTAAGAAGCTCGTCCTTCTCAAAGGCAGTGGAAGAGACGGGTGTAGAGCCCAGCTGACTTCTAAGAGATGTAATATATGTTCTTGTTTCTTCCCGCAGGGCCGCCTGATCCGGACTATCCGTGGCTGGGTTATCTTCAGGGTAGAACGTATCGGCAAGAAGAGACGCGGACCCCAATGGATCAAGAGCTGCTCCAGACTGATCCCGCAGAAGACAGTCATTCTGGCGACTCGTCATGGTAAGTACCTTGTAGATATTATCCCACATTGTTACTTTTTCTTGTCCAGTGCAGTATTCCTTCCAACTGGATACTTTTGTGTCAATAATGCTCTGTTTATACTTCTCCAATTCTTCCAGATATGCCGTAACCAACGCCGCTCTGCGCTGTGGATTTGCCCTACGGATTCTGTTACGCAACCTGATGACATTCGCCTTTTGAATGGACAGGTCTTCGGTCCACCAATTGATCCTGGCTCTTTTGGTTTCTCCAACAGCTGGAATCGCCTCCTGACAAGCAATCTCAACGCAGGCTGTGAATTTTCGGACAGTATCATCGAGGCCCTCGAACGATTGTACAGCTTCTACGATGTCCACACTCAGTTCCCGGTCACGCAACTCCTGCTGGAGGTGAGTTGCGAAAGTGTCCCAGTCTGCCTTTTTGGTGTTGAATTTCCGTGTGGTTTGCCTCTTTACCAGATCCAATTCAGTTCCCATGCGTACCTCAAAGGTAATTGCTCTATGATCCGATGTCGTGACTAGATTGGTGTCAACCTTCCAGTTGGTCACTTGTCCAAGGATGTTATTTGTGCAGGCAGTAACGTCAACGATGCTTTCATATGGCACGCCATTGCGGACAACACTAAAGGTAGGTGTAGTACCAACATTAAGCACACCCATCTCGAGATACGCCAACATCTCCGCATATACAGTGCCCCTGGCATCTTCTTCATCTTCACCCCACCAGTAGCTTTTAGCGTTTACATCACCTGCGAGTATGAAGAACGGTGAAGCGAGATGCTGGTGCACCCCATGGATGTGTTGCAAATATGGTTCGATATCTTCAGATCCCTCGAAATACACAGACACCACTCCCAACCTTCTGCTCCCTAACCTTAAAACTATACATGTAATGTTTTCAGTACATAAATCAGGATATTCGGTGACAGCAAGTCTGTTGTCGACAATGACGATCGCAGATTTAACAGGTTTAACCCCCCGATAACATTGCACAACCTTATGTGTGCCCCACTTAGTGAAACCGCGATTCCCCACGTAGGGTTCCTGAACCAAAAGGACCGAGAACTGCTCCTCAAGGGCTACTCTTAGGCATTCTTGGGTTGCTACAACCCCTCTGCCTAGGTTAACCTGCAATATTTTTATGCCGATTCCCGCGTCTGTTCTGGTTTGTAAGCCCATATCCACTTTAGCAGTAACTAATCACTGAACGAGCTAAACGGTCATACTTGCGCCATTCTGGGCAATGATCAGAATAAGCGGGATGAGATTTTTCTGCGCCGGGCTTGCAATTAGAGCAGACTGGTGCCCCAATTCGCTTGCAGGACCTGGTGTCATGGTCACCGGCACAGTAACCACATTTTTGGGGATTATCACAGCTCCGAGCCTCATGTCCGAAGCCAAGGCACCTGAAACACTGTCTCAGTGGGGACTGGTCGACAGCTGGCACCACCTGGTAACGAATCTTAACCCTTTGATCTTTTAGACTCTGCCAAATTTCTGGGCTGACCTCTAGGATGACATTACTCAGACATTCAGAGCGATGCTTTGTTCTTCTGAGAACCCTAATGTGTCCACCAGCGTGGTTACCCAAGATCCTGTTATTTTGCCGCCGGACGGCTTCCACAACTGTGTCATTATTTGTGTCATTGGTAACTCCGATCAATCTTAGCTGCGGCATCTTTGGTGGAGGCTCAGTCACCGTGTGGTTAGGTTAGGTTAGGTTAGGTTAGGTTAGGTTAGGTTAGGTTAGGTTAGGTTAGGTTAGGTTAGGTTAGGTTAGGTTAGGTTAGGTTAGGTTAGGTTAGGTTAGGTTAGGTTAGGTTAGGTTAGGTTAGGTTAGGTTAGGTTAGGTTAGGTTAGGTTAGGTTAGGTTAGGTTAGGTTAGGTTAGGTTAGGTTAGGTTAGGTTAGGTTAGGTTAGGTTAGGTTAGGTTAGGTTAGGTTAGGTTAGGTTAGGTTAGGTTAGGTTAGGTTAGGTTAGGTTAGGTTAGGTTAGGTTAGGTTAGGTTAGGTTAGGTTAGGTTAGGTTAGGTTAGGTTAGGTTAGGTTAGGTTAGGTTAGGTTAGGTTAGGTTAGGTTAGGTTAGGTTAGGTTAGGTTAGGTTAGGTTAGGTTAGGTTAGGTTAGGTTAGGTTAGGTTAGGTTAGGTTAGGTTAGGTTAGGTTAGGTTAGGTTAGGTTAGGTTAGGTTAGGTTAGGTTAGGTTAGGTTAGGTTAGGTTAGGTTAGGTTAGGTTAGGTTAGGTTAGGTTAGGTTAGGTTAGGTTAGGTTAGGTTAGGTTAGGTTAGGTTAGGTTTTTTTTTTTTTTTTTTTATAATGATCGCCCCCGCGTCGGAGAGTATCCATGACGGATTTCCCAACGTAAAAAAAAAAAAAAAAAAAAAAAAAAAAGGTTAGGTTAGGTTAGGTTAGATTTTTTTTTTTTTTTTTTTTTTTTTTTTTTATAACTCGTTCCTTTGACGAAATCAAAGACAGTTTTCACTTTATTTCTAGCTACAGGTGGGGTTAACATACTTATCTTACCCTCTTGGGGTCTAAGGGGGATCTTATATTTAATTACATGTTTTGTTTATTATATTATGCTATTTTACTCTTAGTTTATACTATGTTTTCTTAATTTTATACATTTTGTTTACGTTTTATCATATAACCATATACAATGTAAGTACTATCCTATATAACTTAAGTTTGCTTATGCTACGGTCTATATATGCTGTTTATATATATCATATAATATATATTCACCATATTTTATGCATCTTTGTTTCTCTTTATTACATTTTCTACAACTTTTGTACAATACTCTATTAGATTATTTCTCTTATTTTTGTTTACTATTAAAGAATTTACACTGTTTGCATCCAGTTTACATTCTAGCTTCTGTTCTATCTCGTGTCTCTTCAAAGCGCTAACGGGACATTCAAACAAAATGTGCGGAACTGTTTCACTCACGCCTGGGTCGCAGATGCATGATGGGTTCTCCTTACATTTGAATCGTGTCAAATATTCGGAGAACCCACCATGCCCCGTCATTGTTTGCGTCATTATATTAGTCAGTTCTAGTTGTCTAACGATCTTGTATGCACTCACGGCGTCAGGAAAAAACATCTTAGTTATAGTCGCTGAGCTACTTGTCTTATATCTAGTGTTCCATTTGTCAAGTGTCTCAAGTCTGATCTGTCTTTTAACAAATGATACCGGGCAGTGTTCATAGTCGGGTTTCCGTTTAGTTTTTAGCGCGGCCTCTTTCGCGAGCTGATCCGCGCGCTCATTACCCTCCAGTCCAGCGTGGGCTTTGATCCAAAACAGGGATATATGCTTGTTTTGGGTCAAAGCCCCCCGGAGGTTACTGCGGGTTTCAATAGCGAGTGGATGTATGGAGCCTGGGTTCGCGATAGTTTCCAGTGCTGATTTGGAGTCACTGTACAGCCCAAAGCTTTGCTCTCTACGTTTAAGTATCTCCCTTGTGGCTTGGCATATGGCCAGGAGTTCAGCCTGATACACTGTGCAGTACGTGGACAGCTTAAACTTGAGGGTTTTTGTCTCGGCTTCGCCTTTCCATAAAGACAGAGCCGCTCCGACTTGACCCTCTATTTTGCTGCCATCGGTGAATATTTTGACGTCCTGGGTGTTATGACTATCAACAGCTTCCTGGTCGATCAGGTTGGTGAACTCCAGGCCAATATATTCAGCTGGGTGAGGAGTCGTCGTGAAACTTACCATCCTCTCCACTTCTCTATCTGCCAGCACTGGAAGGGGTGCCCCTCGCTTAATCTTATACAGGGCGGCTGCCTCTTGTATTCGGAGATCTAGCGGGAGCATCCCAGCCAGCACTAGGGCTGAATTTAGTGAGACTGTCCGGTACGCTTTCGTTAATTTCTGAGCAAAGCCTCTCTGCACGGCGTTGGTTAGGTTAGGTTAGGTTAGGTTAGGTTAGGTTAGGTTAGGTTAGGTTAGGTTAGGTTAGGTTAGGTTAGGTTAGGTTAGGTTAGGTTAGGTTAGGTTAGGTTAGGTTAGGTTAGGTTAGGTTAGGTTAGGTTAGGTTAGGTTAGGTTAGGTTAGGTTAGGTTTTTTTTTTTTTTTTTTTTTTTTCGTCTCGAAACGGTACTAAGTTCCCTCTGATCGTATGCAGAGTCTTTTTCTATCCTAGTGCTTAATTCTATCTTATTTTACTACGTTTTCTACCTTATCGCGATAATAATTAATTCATCTAACTTGATGTGTGCTTTTATACATTTTTGCTTATTCTAATTTACATCTATGGCGGTTATATATATTCTCATAATATATATACCTCATATTTTATCTATCTACTTATTTCTATTTATTACGGGTTTAACTACATTTATACAATATTCTATGAATTCGTCTCTTATATCACTATTTAACATTATTGTGCTTACATTTGCAGAATCTATTTTACAATTGAGCCTTTGCTCCGCTTCGTACCTCTTACAACTTGTTACAGGACATTCAAAAAGTATGTGCGGTACGCTTTCTTCGACACCTGGCTCGCAAATGCACGATGGGTTTTCTCTACACTTAAACCGGGTCAAATATTGAGAAAACCCACCGTGTCCAGTCAGTATCTGAGTTATCACACCCGTTGTTTCAAACTTCCTAACGATCTTGTAAGCTTGTATTGCATTTGGGAGGAACATCTTCGTGATTGTTGCAGTCTCGCCCTCAGTGTATCTCCGGTTCCATTCGGCAAGTGACTCCGTTCGGATCTGTCGCTTGACGAATGAAGCCGGACAACACTCGTAGTCTGCCTTCCTCTTCGTCTTCAATGCAGCTTCCTTAGCCAATTGGTCCGCTCGCTCGTTCCCTTCCAATCCGGCGTGGGCTTTAATCCAAAATAAAGAAACTTCTTTATTTTGGAGTTTGCAATTTTTGATGTTCTTGCGAGCCTCAACAGCTAGTGGATGGATGGAACACGGATTTACGACGGTTTCCAATGCCGATTTGGAATCGCTGTATATACCGAATGAGGATTCGGAGCGTTTGAGGATTTCCTCTGAGGCTTTCCATATAGCCAGGAGTTCCGCTTGATAAACTGTACAGTACGATGCCAGCTTTAACTTGAGGGTTTTGGTTTCGGCTACGCTGTTCCATATGGACAGTGCAGCTCCAACTTTACCCTCAATTTTGCTGCCATCGGTGTATATTCTAACAGCTTGGATGTTTTGCCTGTCAACTTCCTCCTGATCTATCAAGCTCATGAACTCGAGGCACATATGGTTTGCCGGGTGAGGTATCCTTGCATACGACGCCATCTTCTCAACCTCCCGATCCCCAATTACTGGCCAAGGTATTCCTCGCTTGGCTCTATACAAAGCCGCTGCCTCTTGTACCCTAAGATCAAGCGGGAGTATCCCAGCCAGCAACAGGGCCGAGTTTAGGGATACGGTGCGGTATGCTTTACTCATCTTTTGGGCAAAGCCTCTCTGGACGACATTGAACTGCTTTTGAATACCCAGTTTTTTGGTCTCCGGCGCCCACACACTGGCAGCATATAAGATGACGGGCTCCACCGTAGCTATATATATGGTGCGAATAACCTCCGGATGGAGTCCCCAACTAATCTTGGCAGCTCTGGAAAGCTTTTTGTAGATGTTTAGGGCCTTCCTACATACATTCACGACGTGGTTGTTAAACGTTAGTTTGCTATCGATAGTAAGCCCCAAGATTTTTATTTCATCGGACATTCCGATGTCGACCCCGCCCATCCTCAGCAGTGGTGTGTCATACTTGATCTTTCTCGTTACAACCATTGCATTGGTTTTATGCGGCGCGAAATTCAATTTATTTTTGACACCCCACTCCTGAACATAGGCGAGGGCGGCATTGGCCTGCCTCTGCACTTCCAAAGCTGTGTTGCCATTAAACACTAGCACTATGTCATCGGCGAACGCTTGACAGTAGTCGTTTCGCTCTTCTAGGCCTTTTAGGAGAGGGTCCAAGAGGATGTTCCACAAAATCGGGCCTCCTATCGACCCTTGGACGCATCCTTTATTAGTGGCTTTCTGATGTTCCTGACCGGCATAAATCAGCTTGACTTTCCTATCTTGGAGATAGCTGTCCATGATTCTCCTAATATTTACTGGGCTGTTTTCCTCAGCCAGTCTAATTCTTAACGCGGGCCACCATGCGTTGTCGAAGGCTCCCTCTATGTCTAATGATATAATTGTAACAAGTTGCTTTTGATCTCTTTTTGTACGAATGTAATTTATCAAGTCATAGAGGGAGTCTTCGGTGCTCCTCCGTGGCATAAAACCATACTGGCGAGTACTTAGTTTTGGAATCAGGTGCCACTTTATCCTTCCGACGACCATTTTCTCTAGCACTTTTCCCATAACAGGCAAAAGACCTATAGGCCTGTATGATTTTGGATTCGTGTAGTCGTCTTTTCCTGGCTTTTTTAAGACTATCACTGTGGCCTCCTTCCATATGATGGGAAAGTATTGCAGTTCCAAGCATTTGTTTGCCAGTGCGAGGTATGTGTGTGGGTTATGTGTTATTGCCTCGCTACATATATCTGGTGTTAGGCCATCAGCTCCCGGGGCTTTCTTCGGATTAAAGCTTTTCAGCGAGGTCCTCAGCTCTTCCATGGTAAACGGTGGGTCATGTTGTTCATCATGAACCCAGTCGTTTACATGGTTAGCTTCTTGCCTTATTCTTTGGTGATCAGCATTATCCCGACTTTCCATATCCTCCGGGTAAAAAGTTTCAGCTAACAACTTCGCCGATTCCTCTGAACTCGTTACCTTCCCGTCCTTTATCAGGGGAATGTCCTCCTGTCTTTTCGTAGTTCTTCCTATCACCCTATAGATTCCCTCCCATAATCCCTCCTTATCCTGCTTACTACAAAACTCCTTCCAACTTCCTATTTGTGCTCTCTTTACCTCGCTTTCATATTTTTCTTTTGCTTCCAGGTACTCTACGATGACTTTGTTCCTGCGGACTGGCGCTGCACATCGGATTCGACGTCTCCTGGTGATGACTTCTCTTCTTAGTACTGACAGCTCTTCAGACCACCACGGAAGGGTAAGTTTACTGTTCTTTTTCTTTTTTGGTATTGAGTTATTGCTTGCTTCTACTATTGTGTGTATATATGTTACTATTTTTTGTTCTAAATCTGTTTTGTTATTGATTTTAGCTATGTCCTCTATATTAATTTTATTTTCATCAAGCAATTGGGTCAGTTTCTCATGAAACTGGCCCCAATTAGCTTAATACCGGAAAATTGCAGTTTCTCGAAAATCTTTCTATGACAAGTGAATACGTGCACTCGCTCAGTAACTAGAGCGCGGCGAGCCGCTTTTTATGATGTACTACACGGCTATATTCACTTTAAGTTGGAGTCAAGAAAAATATTTTATCGTTTTTTCCTTACACAAAATGTCGTTTTCGAGTGCAAAACGGTCAATAATTTGACTTTTTACTATCGAAACGACACTCTGCAACTGGGAAAACAACCGATGCGATAGACTACAATTTTAGAAATAAACAGAAGCTAAGAATTTAGAATACAGAATTTATAAAGCCGAAAATTAATGAAAATTTTATAAGTTTTTAAACAAAAAATGCTAAAAACGTTGAAAAGTCAAAATTTATGTATAAACGGTGGGTCGTAACAGAATACGATCGCTAAACGGACACCGAGACGCTTAATTTGATAGGTCGCACGCGACTGTATGTCAATAATAAATTTTCAGTTTTTATCAAATGTATGGAGCGTTGTCAGGGCTTAGGTGGATTTTGAAGAAATGCAGTATTAGGTGATCGGGCAATTTTTCACTTTTTGGCTAATATTAGTGTTTTTTCTGTTGCAGGTACGTGCAGTGACGTCGGGCAAAGGTGATCCAGCCACGAGAAGTGCAGATTCAAGCCAGGTGTTGGACAAAAGTTTAAAAAACCACCCAAAACACACTAAAATTACAAAAAATACCGGAAAATTGCAGTTTCTCGAAAATCTTTCTATGACAAGTGAATACGTGCACTCGCTCAGTAACTAGAGCGCGGCGAGCCGCTTTTTATGATGTACTACACGGCTATATTCACTTTAAGTTGGAGTCAAGAAAAATATTTTATCGTTTTTTCCTTACACAAAATGTCGTTTTCGAGTGCAAAACGGTCAATAATTTGACTTTTTACTATCGAAACGACACTCTGCAACTGGGAAAACAACCGATGCGATAGACTACAATTTTAGAAATAAACAGAAGCTAAGAATTTAGAATACAGAATTTATAAAGCCGAAAATTAATGAAAATTTTATAAGTTTTTAAACAAAAAATGCTAAAAACGTTAATGAAAATTTTATAAGTTTTTAAACAAAAAATGCTAAAAACGTTGAAAAGTCAAAATTTATGTATAAACGGTGGGTCGTAACAGAATACGATCGCTAAACGGACACCGAGACGCTTAATTTGATAGGTCGCACGCGACTGTATGTCAATAATAAATTTTCAGTTTTTATCGGTTAGGTTAGGTTAGGTTAGGTTAGGTTAGGTTAGGTTAGGTTAGGTTAGGTTAGGTTAGGTTAGGTTAGGTTAGGTTAGGTTAGGTTAGGTTAGGTTAGGTTAGGTTAGGTTAGGTTAGGTTAGGTTAGGTTAGGTTAGGTTAGGTTAGGTTAGGTTAGGTTAGGTTAGGTTAGGTTAGGTTAGGTTAGGTTAGGTTAGGTTAGGTTAGGTTAGGTTAGGTTAGGTTAGGTTAGGTTAGGTTAGGTTAGGTTAGGTTAGGTTAGGTTAGGTTAGGTTAGGTTAGGTTAGGTTAGGTTAGGTTAGGTTAGGTTAGGTTAGGTTAGGTTAGGTTAGGTTAGGTTTTTTTTTTTTTTTTTTTTTTTTTTTTTTTTTTTTTTCGGCGTCTCGAAACGCCACTAGAAGCTTAAACATGCTTGCTTGTTGAGAGGTCGGCGCTATTGGTATACACGTTCCTCTCAACTACATTTCTTGGATAACATTACATTTGTGAGTTTATTGGATACCAATTGAAATTTAAACTAAAACTAGAAATATATACATTATTCTTAAATTACTTATAGTATAGTTGAACTTATTCTAGTTTATTTTTATTTACTTAAGATTTACTGTAGCAGTAGTAAAGAGTTTTTTTTTTTTTTTTTTTTTTTTTTTTTTTTTTTTTTTTTTTTAATACAAACAAAATATTATAAAGTAAAATAGCCAGCTTAATTGACAAAAGAGATAATGTTAAATTATACTTAGGATTATAAAATAGTTTTAACACAAATCAAACATACTTAAAAAACAATACAAAATATTATAGAGTAAAATAGCCAGCTAAATTGACAAAAGAGATAATGTTAACTTATGCCAAGGATTTTAAAGTAGTTATCAAACATACATAAAATACATATAAAATAGTAGTTAGCATAAAATCAAAAGAAGTTACAATTGAAAATAATGTGTCCTACAGGTAATAATAGAGACAGAATTAATCATCAGTAGTGGGCTCTGCTGGGGCTTCAAGTTAACTAAGTCACTACTAGTCAACCCCGTGCAATCCAGACGACTCATCGCCAAGCAGCCCACGGGCGGAAGACACCCCGGCCGCGCGGCCCTCACAGCTGAGCTACCAGTCGCAAAACAACCACAGTTGCGACAGTTGCGATACTCGCAATTATCAGCCGTGCAGACCGCGCAACCCAAGCAACCTCCATCCGCGGGCCACCCGACGGCAGCCATTCAACTCACTCCCAAGCAGGAGTCGTCTGGGTCACACAGCCCACATTTTTAAAACAGACAAACATTTTACAACATAAACTAAAACTTAAAAATAAAACTTAAAACTAAAACTTAAAACTTAGAACTTAATTAACCCACAGACCCACAAAATCAACTCAAACCAACGGAAATCAACAATAATAACAATAAATACAAGCAATCTACGTACGTCGCACGACACGACGACTGCGACAATCACGACGAGTAGTCGCAATCGTAATTAAAGTCGTCGTAGTTAAAGTATTCGCAGTCGTAATTGAAGCACGCCGACACACGACTCGCAGCAGCAATGACGTACGTCGACGTACGACTTGTGGTCGTAATGACGTAAGCTGACGTACAACTCGTAGTCGTAATGACGTACGTCGACGTACGACTTGTAGTCGTAATTGAAGCACATCGACGTACGACTCGCAGCAGCAATGACGTACGCCAACGTACGACTCGTGATCGTAATGCGTAAGCCGACGTACGACTTGCAGTCGTAATGACGTTAGTTGACGTACGACTCGCAGCCGCAGTGACGTACGACGACGCACGACCCGCAGTCGTAATTCGAAGTAATTGATATACGCCTTCCAGTAGCAACTGACGTACGTCTCGCGGCTATTATCGTCGTAGGTAGGGTGGGTTAGAGGGGAGGTTAGAAGGGGGAGGTTAGAAAAGGTAAGGTTGAGGAGTCGGGGGGGCGCTGAGTGGGGGTTGAGGTTGGGGGCTGGGTGAGGGGGCCTGAAGGGGTTGAGGACAAGTTTAGGTTTAGGGGGTGGCTGAAGGTGGTACAGAAAAGCGGTAGCGATTAGGAGGGGGGTTGAGGAAGCGTAGGATTATTGGTGAGGAGTTCATGAAGTGCATTTCTGCTTCTACCTAAGTTAATTTGAATGCATCTAAACATGTTATATCCCATAATTAATACGGGACCGGGTTCTAAGTTTCATGGTGATCAATCGGGGACAGCGATTTGAAGTGGCGCTGTGAGCTGAGTTTTTGTTGGTGATGTTATGTTTGTGGTTGAACTGTGAACAGTTGTGGCAGTTGGTTTTGTGTTGGTCTGATTTTACCGGGCAGTCTTTATATTCATGTGACTGGGAGGAGCAATGGGAGCACGCAGTGCTTTCGTTGGTACATCTCTTTCTGGTGTGCCCGAATTGAAGGCATTTAAAACACTGCAGAAGAGGAATATAATCCTCTGCATGAACTCTTTGGTGGTTAACATTTACGTAGCCTGCACCTGTAATGGCTTTCCAGAGTGAGGGAGTAACAACGAAAGCGGCGTTGTACAATTGATCTTTCCTATTTCCGTGGGAAAATTTGAGTTGGATATCGTCCAGCTTGCTCAAATTTTCCTTGACACAATCATTTTGTTTGCATACAATATCAGTAAGGGCTTCAGAAGTTATCTTATTGGAAATGCCCTTCAATATAATCATAGGTTTTAAAGTGGCAGCTGGTTTGGCAGTGATACTACTATCTTTATCAATTTTATTAAGAGCAACTTCCAGGTGATCTAGCTTATCAAATTCAGCTATTATTCTATTGTTGGAGACGTACCTCACGTTCGCAGGAGAGAAGTTGGTGTCGGTAAGAGAGACGCTGTCTCTCCAGGCTTGCAGAGTGTCTGCTGAGCTGGTGCCCTCTCCTTTTGGTGCGATGATCATGGCGTGCTTGAAGGAAGGTGCAGAGGTGAGTCCCATAGGAGCTGTGGTCTTCGATCTCCTCGAGTGAGCCGGTGCTTCTCTTGTGGGAATGGCGGGAGTGCTAGGGATGATGACTTCAGCTGAGGGTGCGGCGGTTTGAATCTTGGATATTTCAGTTTTGATGGTTTCCTTGATGGTTTCAACTCCAGCTTCTATGATGTCTTTAATGTGTGCGTTGTTGATAGTGTTTTGGGAGGAAGCAACATTAATATCATTAGTGGTGGAGGCTGCTTCAGCTTTGAATTTCAGGTGTTGGCAAACTTCTATGATTTTCTGCTTACTGAGCCTGGTGACACTTCTACCCTCCGAAATCATCGCAACGATGGTGTTAACTTGCTTGATAACAAAAGCCGGAAAGTCATCGTGGGACTCTGAATTTATAGGAGGAGCCTCTTTTGGTACCGCTACATAGTCCTCCTCTCCAGACAGATGTAAGTGTTGGAGCTCCTGGCTATTGAGGTTTTCTTCAGAGTTTTGAGAATGCTGAAGATCATCCATACGGGGCCCACGGGTGGGTGAGTGGATGACTGACATGACGACGACTCGCTATCTTAGCTGTCGTACGACTCCCTGTCGTAATTGACGTACGTTGACGTACGACTCGCAGCCGCAACCCGAAGTTTGACGTACGTTGACGTACGTCTCGTAGTTGTAATTGACGTACGTCTCGCAGTAGTAGTTGTCGTACGACTCGCTGTCGTAAGTTGACGTACGACTCGTAGCCGCAATCCGAAGTTAGACGTACGTTGACGTACGTCTCGTAGTTGTAATTGACGTACGTCTCGCAGTAGTAGTTGTCGTACGACTCCCTGTCGTAAGTTGACGTACGACTCGTAGTTGCAATCCGAAGTTTGACGTACGTTGACGTACGTTGACGTACGTCTCGTAGTTGTAATTGACGTACGTCTCGCAGTAGTAGTTGTCGTACGACTCCCTGTCGTAAGTTGACGTACGACTCGTAGCCGCAATCCGAAGTTTGACGTACGTTGACGTACGTTGACGTACGTCTCGTAGTCGTAATTTGAAGAAGTTTTTGAGGATTTGAAATCACTGCAATCCTTTGTGGTTGGAGACGAGCACTCGCGAACGAACGACGAAGCCGAGTCGTTGTTGTCGTACGACTCGCATACGTTGACGTACGTTGACGTACGACTCGTAGTCGTGAGTTGGAGTTTGACGTACGTGACGTACGTGACGTACGACTCGAAGTGGTAATTTGAAGTGGTTAGGTTAGGTTAGGTTAGGTTAGGTTAGGTTAGGTTAGGTTAGGTTAGGTTAGGTTAGGTTAGGTTAGGTTAGGTTAGGTTAGGTTAGGTTAGGTTAGGTTAGGTTAGGTTAGGTTAGGTTAGGTTAGGTTAGGTTAGGTTAGGTTAGGTTAGGTTAGGTTAGGTTAGGTTAGGTTAGGTTAGGTTAGGTTAGGTTAGGTTAGGTTAGGTTAGGTTAGGTTAGGTTAGGTTAGGTTAGGTTAGGTTAGGTTAGGTTAGGTTAGGTTAGGTTAGGTTAGGTTAGGTTAGGTTAGGTTAGGTTAGGTTAGGTTAGGTTAGGTTAGGTTAGGTTAGGTTAGGTTAGGTTAGGTTAGGTTAGGTTAGGTTAGGTTAGGTTAGGTTAGGTTAGGTTAGGTTAGGTTAGGTTAGGTTAGGTTAGGTTAGGTTAGGTTAGGTTAGGTTAGGTTAGGTTAGGTTAGGTTAGGTTAGGTTAGGTTAGGTTAGGTTAGGTTAGGTTAGGTTAGGT